>OX411771.1:48261625-49586625 GCA_948252455.1 Acleris cristana
GCTTCAGGAAGTCGATACGTTCCGTGACACAGGCCATAATAATGTTGGGGCCTTATTCCGGTCCAAGCAAAAGCCTGGTTCACGAAACGTATGACTCGGGGGCGTTCATTGCCCCCCTGAAGCAGACCAGCTTTCCTATGAGAGTCCTAAACTTATCAATACGCCGCTCAACTCGCACTTGCCAAGCGGGGACAGACCCGCGAGCGCGCGTCGCTCGGTCAGTGTCCGAAAACTTGACTCGAGCTACGCGGCATGCAGTGCTGGCCCCGCAGTAAAAATTTGGGTGGGTATCGATAATATCCTCGCTGGCTTGTAAATATGACGCCAGCAAGGCGTTTAGGGCTCCCATAAGTGCTAAATTTCGTTTATTGCCAGGCAAGCGTGGTAAACGAGACCTAGAGTTGGGTGTGGACCGATACTGCGCGATCGCGTCTTCCAAAGCCCTCCTCAGTTGCTCATTCACCTGGCTAGTTACGCTTATATTCACACAATCCTCAACGTCGCTATCGGGATCATACTGCACTGATATCAGTGCGTGTTGGGCGACTGGCATCGAAGCCAATAACGCAGCAGGAGGGTCCCGTGATGAAGCGGAGGTTGTACGAATATGTAGCGATTCAAGGCGTAGCCGATCAAGGTACAGACTGATCCAGTCGCCGAAGCCGCTGAATGGCCCGCACCTGATCCGATAGTCATTGGGCGGTAACAGTGATGGCTGGTTCAAGAGTCTGAAACAGGAGCAGCATTCGATCACGGTACGCAGTGAGGTTAGTTCCTCCCTCTGTAGCCCCGTATTGTGCTCGCATGCAATTTTCATTATTCGATGTTGACCATCGCATGCGGTGCACTAAACCACCGGTAGCGGGAGCCGTGCGCAGAGCAGGATGCCCCGCAGGCCCCAAGCGTGCCGGCAGCGGTGGTCGCACGTCACGTAGGTGGTCGCGACGGCGGAGGTCGCTCGACTCGCTGGTGTCGGGTGCAGTGGCGAACTCATCACCCAACAGCGATGACGACATGAGCTGAACGAAGCGGGCTGGGAACGAAGCGGGCTGGGTTGGAGGGCGTGCTATCGCAGTATACGCTTCTGTTCTATTCGTTCTAGATCTTGTTATCATGGTTTTTGCATGACATGATATGATTTATTGACATGACATTAAATGTCAACATTGTCACGGGGTAGTAAGGCGCGCCTTCAATGGTTGGGTGGTGCCGCTGCTCACATACTCCTTTGGCATACTAAGGTGGACTCAGACTGAGCTGGACGCCCTGGATAGGGGGATCCGTCTACTGCTTAAATCACATCGCATGTTGCACCCACGCTCATCTGTCATGAGATTGTACATCCCAAGGAAATGTGGAGGTCGAGGCATTTTAAATGCTAAGAATCTCCACAACCGCGAGGTGTGCGTGCAATCTCAGGGATTATTTCCTTGGCAATGAGTGTGGGATGCATCATGGTTGCAGTAGACAGGAGCCTCACGCCTCTCTCCTTGGCAAACGAAAACTGGCGCAGACCAACGGTGTTGAGCACTGAAGACCGCAAGAACGTATGGAAAAGCAACGAGCTACACGGACGCTTCTACCTGGCCCTAACAAGGCCCGACGTAGACTTTTTAGCGTCCGTGAAAACCGAAATCTTTGGGGAACCGAAGGTTTTGTCTGTGCAATTGCTGACGAGGTCATAATGACGAACATTACCGGAAATATATTCTGAGGGATGGCACGGTCGACATTTGTCGAGCGTGCCGTTGCGCCGGCAAGTCCCTCAGACACATAATTTCAACGCCGAGTACTTGCTCATACATCCAGGATCATCCATCAGCAACTTGCTCTTCAATAATGGTCTTGTTGAGTCTGAAGTGCCGTACTATAAGTAAACACCGGCGCCAGTTCTCGAAAATGGTCGTGCTACGCTCTATTGGGATCGATTTGTCATCACGGACAGGACTATTGTCGCCAATAAGCCTGATATCGTATTGACAGATCGATCTCAATCGATCGATCTGCCCGGCGGCAGTGCTCGTCGACGTCACCATCCCGCATGACGAGAACCTCGTGAAGGCCGAGAAGGACAAGCTCAGCAAGTACCTTGACTTGGCTCACGAGGTGACCGCCATGTGGGATGTTGTTTTGACGATATTTGTCCCAATAGTTGTTTCGGCAAACGGTCTTATAGCGAAGAGTCTCGACCAACACCTCAAGAGACTCTCGCTGGATTAAGGGCCAGATACAGAAGGTAGTACTCCTCGGCACGCATTGTGAGGAGGTTCCTCTCTCTGCAGCCCTAACCACCGGTAGCTTGAGCCCTGCCCCGCTGCCGGCGGCACTCATAGGTTAGGTTTTTTATAATGTATATTTTTTGTATTAGTATTTTATTTTAAATATTTGAATATTTATCATACAAAACCTATGTACAGAAAATTAAATAAATATCAAAATAATAATAAAACAATACATTATAATGAAAGGAGTTAATGATATAACTATAATTTTATAATAATTTCACTTCCAATAAGTCCCCAGATTTTATTTTATTTATTAAAATCTGAACAGTGGGCAACAGACAGAATTGTGTGTGTAAAAAAGTTGATTGACCCTTATATTGTTATATTACAACCTTTAGGTATATTAATCATAGGTAATGACTTATAACTATTATATAAAGGTACCTACTTACTGTAGTTGTCTTATCATCAAGTGATTTTTATTTCGTTTATATTTTGACGCGTTCATTGTAATCACGGTCTTATTTACTGTTGTGCGATGTGGACGTAACTCAAAAACTTGTTCCGAACGTTTGTGCTACACGGCCGCAACTCCGAAGTGTCTGAACAGCATGGTAGTTTTGCGTGCGATCGTCGCGGGCGCAAGCGGCGGACTGGCGAGTGGCCATATTGCAGGTAAGGGATAGTCGATTTTTGGAAATTTGCATAAGGCCACAAGTGCATTAAGAGGCTTTAGAGGATAGTTTTCCATATTTTTTTGAGTTAAGGTGGTAAATTAAACCCTTCTGACCACGAATCTGCAATAATATCAAAAATGAAAATTTTTGAGATGCGGCCGTATAGCAGGCACTAGGCGATAATATTACCAGAATTAACATCAATTGGTCGCATTTTAATGCTAGAATGATAGGTATGGTTGTACGAAAGAAGAAGATCTTGTAAAATTTTAGTGTAATTATATGTATTATTATGGGTGAAGTAACGCCACATTTTCATTTTAAGAGTTCTTTGAAACCTTTCTACTATACTTGCTTTAATGTCGGGGTTATTAGTAGTATAATAATTAATGTTTTTGCTCTTAAAATAATCTCTCACTACCTTTGAAACAAATTCTGTACCTTTATCAGATTGTATATGACGAGGAACAGAGTTGGCTTCGGTAAATATGCTTTCAAAACATTCTTTAACTGTTGATGAATCTTTCTTTTTCATGGCTCTCGCAAAAGCATATTTACTGAACACATCAATAACACAAAGAATATATTTGTATCCATGATTATATTGACTATACGTACTCATGTCACTTAGATCAGCTTGCCAGAGTTCATTAAAGTTAGATAGGATATATCTATTTCTGGTGAATCGCTTATGAATAGGTTTATGTAGCGTGTACGTATCTTGAGTTTGTAACCATTTTTTTACTTCCTCTTTGTTCATTTGTTCTTTCATTTCCTTCGCTATATTATTTAAACTACTATAACCAGCTGGATTGGAGACATCATAGTAGATCCTATTAATATCTAATAAGGAGTCCATTTTTCCCAATCAATTTTCTTATGATGACGCTTAAGTTGTCCTGTAGTAAGTGGTGTAGCTCTTTGTTTTTCTTTATCTGTTGACGATCTCGTACTTGTAGATGCAGGTAATGTAATGGGTTCAATCGATTGAGCTGTTTTAATAAATTCCAAGTTTGCAGGATTGCCTATGCAGCTTAAAGGAACTCTTATATCTCTTAAAAGTAATGCAAACTCTTCCCACCCTGTTGGTTTAGGACGTTTTAGAGATCTAACCGTGTCACTTATCAGATCAGTAATATTACTATTTGAAATGGTGCGGTTGTTTATTACAACTTCACCAGTTGGCTTCCACCAAATTTTTGGTTTACTTAAAACAATGCAATCCAACAAAGTTCGAGTTTTTTCTCATATGATTTGGGTAATATATCTATAATTTTTGATGGGCTAATTGGCATCGGTTCTGGATTTGTTTTACCAATCGGTGTAACTGCTGTAGTACCATCTCCTTCTGGTAAAGGTGGTTTTGCAACTGACTCATTATATTCATTAACCTCCTTTTTGTTCACTTTTGACTTTAGATCATTACTTTCGTAGTTGAGTTGAAGCTCCCCCTCCGTTACGATTGGTATTCTAAATGGTTTTCGATCTGTTTCAATAAAATGTAAATATCGTTGCAATGCTTGTGAATATAAGGTCCACTTTTCACGATCATTCATTTTACTTTTAAGGATTTTTTGCATCTCAGCATCTAGACGGGATGATGAATTTTCAGGTAGGCTCTCATTGCGTTTGAGTCTTTCAATAAAATCTGATTCTACTAATAGCATTTTTTTCGTATTTTCCATTTTGTTTATGATAAAGAGTTAACTAAGGCACTTAAAACTGCTCCTAATATAATAGGTAGAAATGCACCTCCCTTTTGAATTATAACAGTTTTTCTTATTTTATGTTTTCCTTTTGAAACTAATTTCCGTAAGATATCTTTATATTTTTTTAATTTAAATTTTTCTTTTTTTTCTAAAGGAATTTTTCCATTTAGGACGTTATAAATGCACTCACAAATACTGTTGATCTCATCATCATCACAAGATTTAAGTAACGCCGTGCGATATTTTGGTTTAAGCAAATGCAATGCTTCAAGTAAATGTTTATATGTGTTTACTCTCGCATGCATCATGTAGAACTGACTAAAATTTGTTGATTTTTATCGTATTTAAACCCCTTTTTAGGAACATACACTGTGCAATGTCCATCAAACGGAAATATTTTTGTTTTAAAACGACATTATGTCATTTGTATTTTGTTTCAAATCAATCATGAGGTAACCATGTGGTTCTTTAGTAGAATCTTTGTAGGCTTCATCTACAAATTTTAGGTTTTCCGGGTAAACTTGTCGTGACAAGTAGCGTATTTGGGTTTTGTCCCGGGGATTCTTAAAATATACAATGTAACTTGTATTTAGTGAAATATCTCGTTGGCCTCTCCCCTGATGAAATATGTTTTGAGTAATATAAAAAACACTTAAGTTTCTATGATGGCTACCTTTTGTGAAAATGTCAACTATTCGTCCATCTGATTCTCTCATCAGGTCATCTATTATAAGAAGCTTAGGTTTCTTCCCATCAAACATTGAAAAATCTGGTATTCCCTGACTATAATTTACATTTTCCAGATTGTACAGGGGTTGCATTTCATCATAACACCAAATAATTTCATCGAATTCAACATTACATACATCTTTGAAATTATTTAAAAAGTTTGTGACAAATTGAGTTTTGCCACATCCACTTGGACCAGCTACAATGGTTGTCAAAGGATGATAAAAATGTATCATAATTAAAACTCGTAATACGTGTTGATATGAAAACAGATAAACTTGAAATGACACAATTTATGAACTCAATTACTTTTTAAATAAATCCACCAAAATAAGGGTAAACACATTAAACAAAACAAAGATATCATAGTAAAATATTTTTTTTATTTTGAAATTTACACTTTTCTGAGTATCATTTTTTTTTTAAAGAAACAGTACAAAAACTCAACATAACATAAGTCTCTTTTCAAGTTACTATAAAATAATAACTAAAAAACAAATACAGAGTACAACCACTTTATTTTAATTCACCTTCACCAATTTATATTTACAAAAAACTAAAATGTATTTACATTTTCTACAATTATGACAATTCACAATTCACAATTAAAAATTAAAAATACACAATGTACAAAAAATAAAGTTGAAATTTTTGAATGTTCTGTGATTATAAATTACATGGAAAAATTATTTTGTGATGATCCATGGGGTATTTTATAATGCCCCCACGCTAGAGTGTCCGAAGAGTTTTCTAACAAGTACCGTTTTGTATCGTTATGAGATAATGATACTTTATTTATATTTTGAGTAAATATTACATGTTTTATTGATTTAAATCTCAGCATTTGAGCATGTTGCATATTTTTTTCAAATAAACACTTTTTATAATCGTTGAGGGTCAGTTTTTTAGTAACACATTTATTGACTCCTTTAGCTTTTGATATAAGACTATGATTCTCAACATCTAAGGCATACATTTTAGATCGTAGGCCAACAAACTCTATAAAAAATTTACCATTGTTTTCATCTTTGAAAAACCCTAACCGCTTTTTATTTATTAATGGTAAACCATATTGATTGTTAGATGGATAGTCTGATGTATCAAAATATAAATCGAGCTCTGATTTTATGTCCTCATAATAGTTTTCAGTGAATATTTGATATACTAAACTATCGGTATCTGTATAAAGAAGCCTGAGATTTTCTTGATATTTGGGTTTCATGTAATCGTAATGAAATTTATACATGAAAGTTTTAGATATATCTAAAATACAAAATCCTAAGTAAATTGGTTTATTATAAAAGATTTTAGTTTTATTCAATTGAATAGCAACTAAGTTCTCCGAAAATACTGATAAACTGTGGAACTCAGGTTTCGCTATCATGGATTCAACCCCCTGTGATTTCCCATGATTTTTCCAATGATTTAACAATTTAACGTTAACATATTTCAAAACATTTTCCATGGTCTTTCCGAACATTGAATTATTCATACTTTTATAGTGATCTTTATCAGAATCACAAGTTGCCTGCGATCGCATGCGTGTGTTTAAATCTATGTAACTTTTTAACCACTTAGATTGTTCGAATCTCAAAATGCGATGGATTTTAAGTAATTGCAAACCATTCTTCAAACATTGTTTAAGATTTCTGTAATGTAGAACATAATTCATTTTCCTATTTAAATTAGGTATCAATTTTTTTTCTTTGGAATTCCCTAAACAAACATTTTCAGGACAGAATGGTAAATCCGAATGAGAGTCATGCAATTCATTGGGGTATTCTAGATCGACTTCTAAAATGAAACCATGTTCAGCATCATCAGAAACATTAAAATCAGTATCTACATTTACCTATTCAAATTTACCAGTAGGGAGACATTGGGACATAGCCCAACCATAAAGATTATTTGCATCCAAATACATAAGATATGAAGAAGGAATATTTTGATCATATTCTGACATAAATTTATTATTAGCTTTTGCGTGTCTTTTACTGCATTTTGATATGCCACCTCGAATATTTTTAGTTATGAAAGCTATTTTATCAATGTCGGTTAAGAGTTCTAGATTTATTTTTGTAGTTTTGAGCATCGCGTCCCAACTTAATCCCGGAGCAGTATAGTAATGGGCTGGATCTAACCCATATGTTCTAAGACATACATTTCTAAAATTTTCAAATACATCTGTTAGTAACAAAACATCTGTTTTTAAATACAAATCAGAATAATCCCCCATATTTTCACAATGAAAATGGGACCAAACATCTTTCGCATGTTTATAATCGTCTTCTGAAATGTTGCAATCAGTCAGAGAACTGTAGAATTTATCTTGAGAGGGAAGAGAAGTTAACTTTAACGAGTCATATGATGTCATGTGTTCATAGGGATAGATACCCTTTCGTATTAATCGTTTAAAATCCTCTTCACATGGGAAACTCAATTTTATTTCACGAAATTGTTCGGGTGTCAAGGTTTTGGCTAATTTTTCAAGACTACAACTCATAAATTTAAGTGAATCAAGAAATTTCAATTTTATTGTGCGATTATTCACTTTCAAGGATTTAGTAAAGGAAATGTATTTCTCTTTGTTCTCTGGTATCAATTCAATGTTTCCTTCCTCAAATCCAAGACCATGTACTATAAAATGACTATCATAGTTGCTCAAATTATGGAAAAATACAGGTACAAAATTAGGTGCCCTGTATTTTTCAGAACAAATTTGATGTGCTACTCTTTAATAAAAACCTGTATGATGATAATAAGAAATAGTGGATTCACCGTTAATTTTTTTATCACAAATGTAACATGTGATACTCTGAGCAACATCTAAATTATTTGCATCAGACAAAGGTAAAGGAGTTTTGACAAAAGTATTACTCCTACAAATGTTTTCTAAATCTTTTTTAATGTATTTCATAAACGTCTCGGCACAATCTTTACCTTTATATGTTCTATATATTGACAACTTATCATCATAAGAACACTTAATGTAGTATCCAAAACTATATACCTCATGTTTTTGTATATTTGTTGTAGAGGATGTACTAGGATTATTGAAACATGAAGGAATTGGATTTAAAAAAACCTCAAAATCGGCATAAACAACAAAAGGCACCCTTAATTTACGATCATAATTATTGAAGGTAAGTTGGTTAGATGGCACATTTTCATTGAACCAGTTTTTCCTTTTATAATAAATTTTCATTTGATGTAAAGCTTGTTAGACAACCATCGCAAATATGTACAGCATGTTGTGTATTATTCAGTTGTGTAGATACTAATCTAGATAATTTTTTGATAAAGCAATAATGTGCCGCTACCTTTGGTTAAATATAATAAGTTTAAGTGCCTAGCTTTTTTACATTTTAGTAAAGTGTAATGGTCCTATCACATCATGTTTTTTACTTTGTAAATTGTACTCGAGTCCAAAAACATTTATGCTTATATCATTTATTTTTTCAAATTTATGAATATCAGTTAATTTAAATGGGAAAGTAAAATTTTCAAAATTTAATTTATTTTTATGCAATATACAGGGTGTCCCAAAAGTACCACGCCACAGTGACACCGGAGGTAGGTCAGCTCAAGAGGAACCTAACCAGCCTAACATGACCTCAGTAAAATATGACTTTTTTTTTTTCAAATTGCTAGGCCAATTGCAAATTAAAATTAAATTGGTCTAGCAATTTGAAAAAAATAAAGTCATATTTTACTGAGGTCATGTTAGGCTGGTTAGGTTCCTCTTGAGCTGACCTACCTCCGGTGTCACTGTGGCGTGGTACTTTTGGGACACCCTGTATATGAATTCGTTGTATTTGTATGATGGTTAGTAGGTGGATATAACCCCGACAATACAGCCCATCTAAAACATTCATGGTCATTGTTTTTCACGTTAATAACTGCCTTTTTATTCATTATATCTCGCGATAATTCTATATAGGAAGAACCACGTAATGGGTTAAATTTATTTACATTCACATCTAGATAGTTGAATTTTACTAAACTCCAACCACTATCTTTTCTCTCAAAGTTAGATAATCTTGTCAAAATTTCGTTAACTATAGTTACAAAAATATCATTTTTGTCGCTGCTATGATTCACTACATTGTTGCTAAATTGAAAGTCAAACGTATTATTTAGTTGTTTGCTATCTTGAGTAAAATCTGCATTGAGAATAAACTTTACTTTTAAGGCACAATGATCAGCAAGTGATCGATCCAATAATGTAAAGATTTTTTCTTTATTGTTTTGTAAAATTGTTTCGGGGGTAAATGGATTGTGAACATTTTCACTAAGCAATATTCTATACGTAGCCACCCTATTCCTAAATGCGTTTTCAATTAACTGTACATTAACCCACTGATCGTCGGACCTTAAGACATTATTTTTGTGCATGTTACTATTCAAATGGTTGGTAAAATATCTTTTGGATACAAACTTACTGCACACAGAACATTCAACATTATCATTATTTTTTGTACTCACATTTTTATCTAGAAAAAATTCGGGTGATATTGATTCTGCATCGTGACTGGTTGAAGGACGGTTTTTCTTTGTCAGCACGTCTTCTGACTCCGAAGCTGTCCTCTTTACTCCACGCCCGACTTGAGAAGATCTATAAACATAAGAAAACATGAAATTAAACATAATGTATGTGTTAATAACAAATACAGACTTATGGATTAATTGGTTGGGATACTATACTAACCTAAATCTTGGGTACATTGTTGGCAGTATGCTTGCATTGTTAAAACTCCATCAATCACATCTGATGATGAACTATTCTGTTTGCCTTTAATATGTCCATCACATGGTGCAAAATATGGTCTTATATCAGGATCTTCTAATAGTGTGGCGGGTAATTGATTTGATACAAACCACAACCGTATGCTTCTATGGAAATTAGCTATAATAAACTGTTTACTTAAACACTCAATTTGATCACGGACTAAATGGATTATGACGAACACCATGATGGAATAAACAGGCACTTAGTAACTCAAACACAGCAACCAAAACAGTGAATGATTTCAACATCGGGTACCTCGGTTATATAGGAGCGCCCCCTCCTAATTGTTTCCATAACAATAAGATCAAGTCTCAACGAGTCGGAAACCCATCCTTCGTCAAGTATTGCTCAAGAACTTATAAACAGGTTAGAACAGGAATATTAGGAATCAAAAATATTACTTACGCGTCACGATGAAGTTGGCTTATAAATTCCCCAATGGCGTATAATTCTTGATCTTCTTCAAGCTCTTCACAGAGTCTGATGAGTTGGGCATCATAGATGTCACAGTTCAAACTATCCATTTTGTTTAATCTACACAAACACTTTTTATCACTGCATCTTATAGTAAATAAAGTATTTCGCACAATTTAATTTTACAAAGAAAAGATAATTGTTTAGACTGGAAAAGGTCTTGAATTCTTAAAAGGTAAGGTTTTTACATGTAATACAATAACAAGCTTTTGTTTAACCTACACAAACACTTTTTATCACTGTTTCTTATTGTCAATAAAATATTTCATACAACTGTCTTTAGAAGCTACTTGCTTTGTGATGTTAAATATAACATCACGTGTAGTTTGGAGCTGAGTGTCTTCTTCAGAAGGCGCGTAGAATTTTAATCTCACATCTGCGTGTTTCCAGTGCTCAGTGGGCGGAATGTTTTTAATTTTTTGCAAATCATATATCTCGATTTTAATCAAGTGAGAAGCGTATGCCCCGTCGTCTTGTCCGGTTGATAGGTATATAGCCCACCCCGTCAGGAGAACTTTGGCTGACATTGGAAGAGCGCTTCAATACTTTAGTTTTCTTCTTGGGACGTTCAAAAAAGCTGTCGATGTTATTTACTGAACGCTTTTTTGCCATGGCCTGCTTAACTTTAAAACCAGGCGTGCCTTCTTCGTCGGTTGATTCATCTTTATTTTCCGGGTAGTAATAGTTCTTGAAAGTATTTTCAGAGAACTGAAACAATATCAAACAATAAATTACACAACTGTTTAAATACAATACTCTTAACAAAAACACGGTGAACAAATGCTAAAAAACACACAATTAAGTTAAAATATTTGTACATACTCACATCCATTATTAGACCTTTTTATAAACACTTCACTGCACGACACAACACTATTATGTCTATATACTACTTTAAGTACAGGGAGCTCCGGTAACGAAGACTGTTGCGCGGCTAATAGTTGTTCAGACACAATACTCCACCGCTTTTATACGCTCCGTAAGTTAAGCGTCTTCCTAAAAACGTGTTTGAACTTGTAGTTCATCTAACACAGACGACGCTTATTCAGCAACACCCAAAATAATAAAACGCACAAGTAACAATCGCATCCGTTGTGACCATAAAACATAATAGGCAGCTACCAATAAAACAATTAAACCGGTATAACAGTGCACTCGGGTACACAAAACTTGTCGATACAGGCTTTTTTGATTGATACACCTACTCCATAGCACTTTGAATCAAGTCAGAACCAGTTTACATGCTTCGTTTAAGTTTTACATACTAGTGTGTTACAATAAAATTTAAATGTATGTGAAGGTAAACCACATATACGTACTAGATAGATAATGTCATAGCCAATGTTAGCCGCAGATACATGCTCGTAGATACATACCCGTACGTAGGTTAGATTGCATTTAACCACTATATTTTTAACAACCTAAGTGAAGGTAATTCATTTAGAAATACCTATATGCAATATATGGTTTTGATAGTTGTTTAGAATAGCCTCTAAGTAACAACAGCTTAAGATAATACTACGAATACTACGATTAGCTAGATTTACTAAAATTAACTTAGGTAAATTCAATTAAGTGAAACTTAGGACTAAAGCTAGATTTAAATCAGCTCTTAGCTTAGGTTAAGCTCATGTAAAGTTAGGTGATCCTTCAAAATAGTCGACCATGGGGTGTTAAAAATTAAAACCACTCGTAACTTCTTTGTTGGTTGGTTCATCTTTATTTTCTTCAAAGTATTAAAAACAGTAAGTATTTTAAGTTAGATTAGGTTGTATAATGTTAGGTCAACTTCACCAAGCTAGGTTAGGTAAGTATTAAAAACAGTAGGTATGTTAAGTTAGATTAGGTTGTATAATTTTAGGTTAACTTCAGTAAGGTAGGTTAGGTTAGGTTAGAACTGTAACCCTTAAAAACAGTAGGTATGTTCAGTAAGGTAGGTCAGGTTAGGTTAGGTTAGGTTAGGTTAGGTTAGGTTAGGTTCCGGATTCCTCCACGTTGGCCTGGGTGCTGCAGTCTCTCTTGATCTCGATCCGGAGAGAACGCAGCATCTGGGCTGGTGCACCCTGGGCATCGGCTGAGACTTTCTCCTTATGGGGGATTCTTTCAGTCCATGGCGAATATCCGGCACGGGGGTGGTGACAGGGGTTTCTTGAAGGGTTGCGGTTGTGTGGAGACCACTTCCGCCCCGGAAAGTTTCCTTCTGTCACCTGGGGAGGGATGGTGTGACGAGCGGCTTTTCTTCGGAGAAGCTGCTTCGTCCACCAGTTGTGGGCGGCGACAGAGGTCGTTTGAAGGGGCGGTTGCGTGTGCCTACGAGGCCGTTTCCGCCCTGGACAGCTTCCATCTGTTGCCTTTTGAGGATTGGTGACTGGGGTAGTTTGAAGGGTCAGTTGCGTGTGCCTACGAGGCCGTTTCTGTTCCCGGAAAGCTTAACCAGTCGCCTGGAGGGGGCAGTGACTGAGGTTGTTGAAAGGGGCGGTTGCGTGTGCCTTCGAGGCCGTTTCCGCCCTGGACAGCTTCCTTCCGTCACATTTGCGGTTGGTGTCCTTCTACGTGTCTTCTGGAATACCGGGGGGC
This sequence comes from Acleris cristana, assembly GCA_948252455.1. Classification (NCBI taxonomy): domain Eukaryota; kingdom Metazoa; phylum Arthropoda; class Insecta; order Lepidoptera; family Tortricidae; genus Acleris; species Acleris cristana. The sequence continues at coordinate 48,274,806 of OX411771.1, forward strand.
ACTGTAGTTATTGGTGGGACAGCTGTGGTGGGGTGTGTTTGAAGGGTATGGGACCAACCCAATGCGGTTGGGTATCCGGAAAGCACCATCCACCACAGGCAGACCGTTGAAGGGAAGGCGAACTCAGCGGACTTCGGTTCGCTGCTCGCCCGAACTTCTTGTAGAGCCAGTGGGTTGGGGGCCCACATTGCACGGCTTTACCGGTCTGGGGAGACGGTCGCGGGCTGTTCACAGCCGTCTCCTCCTTTGGCGGAGAAGGGGGGGCTCTTCGGAGCAGGCCGGGAGGCGCGTCAGTGGAGAATGCTTTTTAGCGGTTCCGCGGCGCCTCACTACTGGCCAGGGAGGTTAAACGCCGGAGTTGGTTTTAGACGGTAGTTCTTTTGAGAGTCCGTCATACCTCCCATTGCACAGCCATCCCCAGGCTGGGAGGATGCGTAAATTGCATTTCCACTCCGTCAACAAAAAAAAAAAAAAAAAAAAAAAGGTTAGAACTGTAACCCTTAAAAAACAGTAGGTATTTCAAGCTAGGACAGGTTTCAAGATGTTAGGCTAACTTCAACAAGCTAGGTTAGGTTAGGTTAGAACTATGACCCTTAAAAACAGCATGTTAAGAAAACCACTACGGTTACTTAATTAAATAATATGAGAAACACGTAGGTAAAATTAAAAATCGCATTACAACAATTAATAGCGCAATCAGGTAATATGTAATAAAAGGTAGGAACACGCCCAATGCAAGACAATGGTGTTGGACGCCACCGAGAACAAAGGGGCTGACGTTCGGGCGAACAATAGGCTGGGCGAGCAAGGGACAGCAGGGTACCCAGGTAGTTGATAACCTTTTGTATTGAGTACATGGACTATTGCAAGCTATGGGAAGGAGTGATCTGGGAGTCTCGGGACCCGCCCCAAACGCTTTAAATGGGGGGATAAACACCGAAAAAAATACTAAATTTTTTTTTTTTTTTTAGGAGCGAAACCCCGCCTCTCGCTCGTCAGAGCACCATTTTTTTCGGGGGAGTAGAGTCGGGGGCAGTACCGAGGATTCCCTACTACTTTCGCCACAATGATGGTCTTGTCCGAAGCGCTGGTAGATTCACTCTATGTTACCGACGTGTAAACGAGCCGTCATGTGGCCTATCTACTGAATAAATATTTTGATTTTTATTTTGTTTTTTGATTCTTTCTATTTATAACTTTAATTCCCGTGACTCCTTAAGAGAACTTTTTAAAGCAATTAATATGTTAACTGTATAATATCTTAATTAATATCCTTAATATTAATTATTTTATTAAGAATTTAGATTATTTCACCAAACGTGCTTATATACATCATTTAAATACCTACTAGAAATAAAAGCAAAATTTCTGTTCGAGAATTCCGCGTTCGTAAAGTATATAAATCATATTTTCTACTCGCGTACTGTAACCGAAGCGGGAAAACAATTCTATAATCAGCGTTGCCATGGTAATAACAGTTCTGTAATAATTATTATAGCATTGTTATTACCATGGTTACGGTCATTCCGGATATCAGTCTTGGCGTTTAGTGTACACTTGACATCCTAATTTGTATAATAAACCGTTAAAAATATTTTAATACCAATTAAAATTACGTATATTAAAAACAAAATTAATTGTCAGAATAATTTTGTGTTTAAAATAACATTTTTATTCAATAACTAAAATTAGATAGGTAATATCCATCGATTTGTTATTTGGTTACCATGGTTACGTTCAATATGGATATCAACAAAATGGCGTTTCGTTTGGCGTTCCAATTTGCTTATGATATATTGACAGAACTGTTTTTAGTATTAAAATTCGCATAAAATTTGTTAACATTTAACAATAAAATTCACAAACTATTAACGCGCATTGGAATAGTGAAAATGTCTTTGCTGACAAGTAATTTGTTAGCAGAAAAATCGATATCATTATCATTCTAAGCTTGTAGAAAAAGATATGTATGCAACGGTTTATAATTAGCTCTTAAGGTACTTGTGCCTGTAATTAAAGCGCTCGCAAGCTCGCGCCTAACCTCGGCTCTCGTACCTTAAGAGGCTTCATTATGTACAAGTTACATAAATAACTATTATTTTGTTGTATGAATTCATTTCTATAATAAATTACCTGAAGTAATTTTAAGTAACCCTTTCCAGCACTTAGTACTTGAAAATGTCGTTAATGTCTAAAGCGTACTAAGTATAGGGTCGAAGACTATTAAGCAGACCAAAATGCTTGGCCTAAACCCGAAACTTAGTCATTAATAATTTGCGCAAATGCAAATGTCTTGTGTAGTGGACATCGCTGATGAAGGAATATATATCGAAACTTTTATGCGGTCGTCTTGCACCGTCTTATATACACATAAGTAAGTTTTTTTTTAGTAAAGAGTAAGTATTTGTATTGTATTGTATTTACTATATTGATTTCATAATAATGGCCCATCTGTCGGAGATGGTGGTGCCTGAGGTTTTCTTTGATGGGACACCAATCCCTTTCTCCTCCACAGTTAGGAACCTGGGTATTATAATGGATCAAACTCTCTCGTGGTCGGTTCATGTTGCTGAGATCAGTAAGAGGCTCTTTGCATCACTTCATTCTTTAAGGCGCCTGCAGAATTTCCTTCCTCTTAACACTAAACTTACTCTTGCGCGTTCTCTCCTTCTCCCCCTTCTCGACTATGGTGATGTCGCCTTCTTGGATCTTCGTGAGGAGCTGCTTCACAAGCTAGAGCGTCTCCAAAACGTTTGTATTAGGCTTTGGTAAACGTATTTGGCTTGCGAAAGTATGACCATGTATCCCAATTCCGCTCACAACTTCAATGGTTACATATACGTCGCCGCAGGGACGTGCATATCTTGTCTCTTCTTTTTAATGTTCTTTTTACTCCTACTTTTCCTCCTTACTACTCAGAATTTTTTCATTTATGGCTGATGGAAGCGGACACCGTTTGAGGTCTAGCACCAACCTTTCTCTTGCTTTTCCTTTAAATAGGACGCGTGTGTATTCACATTCTTTCACGGTTCACTCGGTCAGACTCTATATATATATATATATATATATACGTATATATATGTAGGTATTGTTATAGTATATATGGATTATATAATAATTTAGGTTTTTAGGATAGTGTATTTATCTAATTATTTATTGTTGTTTTTTTATCATTACTGGTTTTCTTTTTATTCATGACTGTTTGTTTGTCATTAGGCATATTATTTTACCATTTTTCTTTTTCAACAAGGGTTATCTGGAAGAAATCCCTTCAAGGAATAAGTTCGCCTTTGTACTTGTTTTTTGTTATTTTGCCTGAGTTTTGTATTTCTTTTTTTTATTCTTGTACAATAAAGAGTATACATGTGGAAGTGGCATGAGCTACGCATAGTATCAAACGTGTTGTCGCCAATACTCAAACTATCATAAAAACAACACGCCACCATGGAAAATGTTTTTGGTGCGGCTATCGTTTTTACATTCCAAAATAGCACAATAAGGCATGCTTTTGGATTTATTTCCTATTTTAGAAATATCGAAATCTCGAGATATCGAAATAAGCAACCGCGGCAAAAGTATGGTAGGTTAAGCGGAACTCCGCATAACTATGCCACACGTTACACGCCCACTTGACACTTCTACTGTTTTTTCTATTCCGTGGTTTTTACTTACAACAGTCAACACTTAAAGGAAGCAAAGTATATGTAAAATTGGCGTGCACTGCAAAATTGTGAAAGGCCACGACTTACAGCGGCGCGATCGGTTGTAGCGGCGGGACGCATCGGGCGGTGAATCGTGGAATATTTTTTTTTATAACATTCGCGCGTAATAATGGACACCGAAGCTTTTATAGCAGAAATATTAAATAGGCCTGCAATTTGGATGGCGAAACATCCCAAACATAAGTTGCACCACGTAATAAAAAGCTTGTGGGAAGAAATGAAATATTTTTTTCCTGCTTGTACCTTCTCTTATATTTAAAATATCTCTCATGAAATATGAGCTGCTGTCGAGGCACTGAAGAGCCACTTTTGAAAAAGACATTTTAATTTTTTTTAAACTCTTGAGAACATCCCATTCGCTCGATGCCGCTGAACGCTACTGTGAAGTCGTGGCATGCTCGCCGCGCCACTCTACCTTGCCGCGCCTCCCGCCGCATCGCTCGCTGCTTAAGACCAATGTCGTGGCCAGGCCGTAGATAAAGCATGATAAAGTAAGAAATATTCTCATCGAATCTGGGGAGCGCAAAAGGAAAAATGTTGAATATACTGCAGGCGACCCTAATAGTTGCAAAAAGCCGTTGTCAAGTTCTTCACAGCTTGGTAAGTAATTAGAATTTTTTGAACACTGTTCACTATCTTAGGTCACAATTTTTTGTTCAACGGTAAACTTCTATTACATTATTTACAATTCCCTACTCTCTGGTTGGGTTTAAGACCTGTCAGGGGAAAACTATGTGATGAGCATAAATGCTAAGTACAGTCGCAATCAGATATATCTGTACACTTCAAGGTGCTCAAAAGTATCTGAATATGCACCTGCTAATGTTATTGTCAAGTCAAAGTCATAATTATAATATATACGTTCCCAAGGCGTAAACGTACTGGTTACACGAGTTCTCATTCATGTTTTTATGAAATACTTAATGTTAAAATAATTAAATAATCAAGATGAGATCTGTCATATTTTGGTCTTTAATTAGATTTTCGAGTATATATGCCTCTGATAATAGTGATAATGTCTATCTATACTATATTTGGCGCGAACGGTCGTATAGATATTAATGCCTTGGATTATGTCTAGATCACAGTTTGACTATTCTGATGTTTATATATTACTATGCTGACTGTTAAGTAGCGCGACTATCTTAGTACATTTAATTCGTTAATTCAAATTACCCGCGCGAGTAGTATAATATTGGGCATTCTGGCCCACCTCGTTCGATCGGGAAATTTCGCCCTCCTCACTCGTGTGATCCAAATGCCCAATATTATTTTGTGGATTTCAAAATTTGGGTTTGCGCAAAATGAAATTCATGCATGCATTCTGTCCCACCTTTTTCGATATCGAGCGATATTTGTGGATTTCAAAATTTGGGTTTGCGCAAAATTAAATAATCGCGCTAACGTGCGCGTTTCGCGACATGTAACGGAAATTGGGTTTGTGCTTAAAATAAAACGATTATCTCTCGCGTTAACATGCGTATTTAATAAATAACAAGTCGTAACGTAAATTGGGTTTGCGCAAAATGAAATTCATCCATGCATTCTGTTCCACCTTTTTCGATATCGAGCGAATTCGCCCTCCCCACTCGTATGATCCAAATGCCTGACATTATTTGTGGATTTCAAAACTTGGGTTTGCGTGGGTGTCTATCATTTTATCGAAATTCCTGTCATCGAATTTCATATCGACGAAAACTATTCCACGAATGTAATTACGTTTTATTTTCTATACACATAATTTTAAATTCATCGATTTTCAAATAGTCGAACAACTTTTCATCATAAATTGTTTCGAATATGTCTTAGAAGAAATGTAACAGCGATCAACTGAAGTTCGATGAATGAATCCTAAGTCATAACGACATTCTGCGAATAGTGTTCTGGGAACAGATATTCGATGAATCGATTTTCTGTAAAGTGAAAGATTACCGGTTTGCGTAAAATGGTGGTATAGATTTTATACATTCTTAAAGTCCAAGTTAAACTAAGAATATTAGTTGATTTCGTAAAATGCAAAAGCTTAAACACCTCGCACTTGGCCGGAGCGCAGAGGCGTTTGTACAACTTGTCGTGAAGGTGATCAGGCTCCACAGACAAGATCGGGTCACCCAGGACGCTTAGTTCCCGGTGGTCGTATGACCGCTTTTATGTACATGGTGAGTTTGCATCCTTCACCAGGGACGAGTTCATCCGTTATCTACCACCGCATAGTAACAGAATCCCTCCCAAATATTCGAGATAGTTCAGCAATACTCAGTGCAAGGGTGATCAAATCGAGCATCGAGATTGACAAGCTGGGACTTAGCACTACCAAGCCGGTAGGTCACAAGGAGTACTAAGACACTTATGCATTTGGTAAAGTTCTTACTATATATATCAACTGAGTATAAAAACTTCAATAGCGTGATGTAGGTTTTAACTGGTTTTCGGATGTATAAAACCAGTCTTATCATCATTTAAATTACAAAACTATAAGATGTTTTATAAACAATTCGTTAGTTCAACTGATTTTTGGTTTGTAAAACCAAAACGCAAGAAAACTATGCATAAATGTGCTCCAGTTAATGTTAATGCTATTGTAATGCCATCTATAGGAACGTTATATATTAATACATTTCTAAAAAAACATATCTCACTTAAACATATTGATGTAAAATCAGTTTTATTGTGTGCAAAATTAAGCTTAGCTAAAAATATAATCGAATGCGACATACAATGTTTTGCGTAATTGTAATTAGAACTCGAAGACCGTGCGGTATGAGATCCGCGATCACATTTCAGCCATGGACGCTCGCTATTATTGTGATGATTTCACGCAAATGAACATAGGTGGCGTAGAATAACCAATATTTTGCTTAATCTATCGGAATTAATCGAAACCATTTGCATCCTATATGAAAGTGTAATGCATTCATTAAGCTAATAAATTAGTTCAGTACTTAGCCTGCAGAGGGCGCTTATGATGAAACCATTGTTAAATTCTTTATATTGGTAATATTTAATATTTATTACATGGTTGAATATACAGATCTCTATATTAAAACTGACGTTTTGCTTTTGTCAGACATATTTGAAAATTTTCGAAAAATTTGTAAGATTCGTTATGAATTAGATCCCGCATTCTATTTAACCGTGCCGAGTTTGTCATTTGACGCGATGTTATTGAAAACTGGTGTAAAATTAGAGTTGATATCTGATTTAGAAATCATTCGTCTTATTCAAAAAGGCATTCGAGGCGGAATTTGCATGTGCTCTACCAGACATGCTCTTGCTAATAATAAATATATGAAAACTTATTATGACAGTAAACCCGACTCGTTACTTGTATACATTGATTGTAACAACTTATACGGATATAGTATGAGTCATTCATTACCCATATCTGATTTTCGCTTTCTAGATTCTGAGGAAATAGAGCAATTAGACTTTATGTCAATTTCAGACGATGCAGAATTTGGATTTATTCTTGAGGTCGACTTAGTTTACCCTAAAGAGTTACATCATTTGCATAACGATTATCCCTTCTGTGCACAAAAATTTGTACCACCAGGAGGGAAAAATTCGAAATTAATCCCAAATTTGTATAATAAATATGAGTACGTCATTCATTATGTACATTTAAAAACGTGCTTGCGTAATGGTTTGACTCTTAATAAAATTCATCGGGTAATCACCTTCCGACAAAGCCCCTTTTTGAAAAAATATATAGATTTAAATACAGAACTAAGAAAAAATGCAAAAACTCCATTTCAACAGAATCTTTTTAAATTAAAAAATAACGCTGTTTTTGGCAAGACTCTCGAGGATAGTAAACGACGTGTAGATGTTAAGTTAGTAAATCAGTGGTGTGATGAGAGAAACTCTACAAAGAAGTTTGTAACAGCAAGTAAATTAATAGCACGACCAAATTTTCACAGCGCGACGATATTTTCGGATAATTTAGTCGCTGTTCAAATGAAACCGGAGAGAGTTGTCTTAGATAAACCGATATACATAGGATTCGCGATACTCGAGCTGTCTAAGAGTCACATGTATCAATTCCACTACTCTGCAAAAAAGCGAAAATTCCACTAAAAGCGAAAATTCATTACTCAACAAAAGCAAAAGGAGTAAAAAAGCCTGGTGTCCGAGAATTAACATTAGATGACTATAAGGATGTTCTGTTTAAGAATACGGTAACTAGGAAAAAAAAAAATATTTAAATCTATTAAACATGAAATCTTTACGCAAACTGTTAACAAAATTGCGTTATCCAGTAAAGACGATAAGCGACTTACATTAAAAGACAAAATTTCAACTAAAGCATGGGGTCATAGATCGATATTGTAGTTTTTATACATTATAAGCGAATGTATTCAAATCTCGTTTAATAAATTGAATTGTAAATCTACAACTTTACCAGAAATGTATACCATTAAAATAAGTAATATGTTAGTATTAAGGAACAATTTATGATTATATGTTATGTAAATACCTATTAGTACTGCTATTTGAATAAACGTACATATGCCTAGTGCAATTTGTGTTTGGATTTTTAATTTCCTAATTACTCATAAATAATTGGTTCTCCATTTCACAAGAGGTGTATGTTTTTTTGTATTTTTTTATTTAACTCCAAACTAATTAGTGAGCTATTTGTGAAATGAATTAACTTTAATTTATATGAGTAAAATACAAACCTATTCATTAAACTTATTTTTATTTCTTTTTTTAATTAAGTGAATTTATTAGCTAAAGAAAGAAAGACAGTTAAATTTTAAAAATAGATTTTCTTCAATGATAATCAAAGTTTGCGTGAAAATAAAAAATACCGGTATTCTAAAATTTATTGACTTTCTAACTACCCGATAAAAATACTTACTTAAAATGAAATGTTCAAATAAGCATGTTAGCTGCTGACGCCTTGTCGAGTCAGCTATGACCGCGTTATACGATACTGACTGAAATTGTTCGTCAATTGTTGTGTAATTTTTTTGATTCATGAATTCTAATCGTTATAAATAAAGGCTCATATAATACTCAGCCAAACATCAGTCTATCTTCAGAACGAAGTTACAAGTTTTTACAAGTTGTTACGAGCTTCATATCCTCAGCCCCGGTGTGGTAAGTAAACATTTGATATATTTATATATTAACAATTTATTCAAGTTATACTGGATCTATTTATGTTAATGTTATCGTCTTGCATTTTTATTTTTATTTTTTTGTCTACTAATAGCAAGCATGTGCTAAAAATATTTATTTTGATTTATCTTGTTTCAGAATATGGAAGGAACACAAGGCACTTTCCTATTTTCGCAATATGCTCAGGATCCATTGGAGGAATTCCTAGTGGAAGAAGAAGAAGACAGCGAGCTGGTGAAGAAACTTAATAGCGGAATCCAGAAAAAAAATAAAGAAAAAAGATCAAAACGAAATATTTCCAATAAAGTTTTTAAAAGAAGTGGTCATGACCGTCTGCCATCATTTATAATAAATAATAAAGCAGGGAAAGGTACGAGACTACTAAAAATACAGATAATTGACCTGAACAAAGACAGTGATGATGAAGACAAAGTGATGTTGAGTGCTCAATATTTGGCGGACGATAATTACGATGAAGTTATAGATCATGCCGAAAGTGTGATAAATAAGATTTCAAAAAAACTGAGTGGATACAGTGCTAGTTTGTAGTTTTAGTTTAATTTTAATAATAATAATAATAATAATACAGTTTTATTTTCATGCATTATTCCCATATTTATATTATATATTAATTATATATTATTATATTTTGTTGTAATTAACATAGTAAGTAAATAAATATAATGAAAATAACTTGTTGTTTCATTTTGCAATTATTAATGGCCCCTTGCAGCTTTTTTAAATTTCGATATAACTTTTAAACTAGATTTAACAGTAAATAGTACGTATAGTAAGAAAAAGCTGCAAGTGACCTTAAGAGTTTTTTTTTACCGGCACGTTTTTCTTCATCTCGACTGACAGCGATATTAATTCAATTTAGTGGAAAAACTTTTCGGTAATTGATAATTGTCTTTGAATAGGTGAAATAAAAAATATGTTTGTCAATAATATCATTTATTTTGAAATCAGATATGAGAATACAATTCTAAATTATTTTCAAAGTACCATTTTTTAATGCATAATACATTTTTTAACGCACAAGTTTTTTTATGAATTAAACAATTATATGTGCCGCTGTTTTTACAATATTTTTGATGCATTGATTGAAAATTAGGAAGGCCTTTTTCACCCAAGTCTATATTACAGTACAATTATCACACAAATCTTTAACCCATTTAATTTTTTCTAACCCTTTTACAAATATTTTCTTATTTTCTAAGTGAACATAAATTATTCTTTTAAACTCTCTATAATCAATGAATCCTTCACGCCATAAGATACCGAGGTTTTTCTCTATCCATATAACATTACTTTTTTCTTTTTCCGATGAAGTAAAAAATGCATACGGGGGTTTTATTAAAAATACTTGCGTGTATTCATTTGTACTATACGCAAATTCTTTAAGAATAAATTCATTTGTAAATGATTTAAACCCCAGGAGATCTACAAAAAAGCAGTCTGAGCTCATGATATCCTTCGGGTAATATTGGTTAACGGTTTGTATTCTACAATGCTATCATTCAAAATAAGACAGTAAGCCGCAGTATTACCGGGTATGTCCTGTTCACACTCTAATTCAACTCTCACATCTATTGAACCCGTTTTTAAGGTTTCGTTTTGCCGAGAGCAGTCGATAACAAACAGAGGTGCTTTATCCTTAAATTCTTGCGGACTTAGCAACGGCGCTTGACTGCGGTTATAATACGACTGTTGGAATTTAGCATACTGATCGTATTATATTTCGTCGCTTCATTCTTCAGATATAATAATTAACCAGGTAGTGTCTTTAACTTGCTAGGCAACTTCGCACGATTTTTTAGAGAAAAATAATCATTTTTTGATTAAAAAGTATTTTTATTGACTTTTCTAGTCCCCGCTCCTACCGAGCTTCCATCCGCCATATTGAACCTCATTCCTTTTTCGTGCGTGGCAACGAGCACACCTCTGTAAAAATGCCAAAGCCAAAGCGTAATACTCGCGAACAAATTGAACATTACAAAAGGAAAATTCAAGATTTAGAGAAAGCCGACTTTAAAAGTAAACGTCGTCGTCGTTGTAGATATATTTCAACCGACAGCGAACAAGGTAAATTTTGAAATATTTTTTACTTTAATTCTATAGTAAAAACTTAATACCTTCTTTCGAAAATGGTATTCAAATTACGAATACACTGTGCCTTAATTTCTTAATGGTATTAAAATTTCTCTGTAAGTTGTGAATCTACCCCCCATTCAATAAATTACGCCGCAGTTGACTGCGAGTTAACTGCGACAACGAGATCAACTGCGAGTTGATTTCGATTAAGATATAATACTAATACGTGCAATCTACAAGTAGATATACACGTTACACCACGATATTGTCTGCGAGACAATGTTACTGGTGATACCTACGTTATTAAACTGTCAGATGCGATTCTAATCATTTATCCTTTTTTAGAGGAAAATTACCTGGTTAACCAACATCTGAACCCATTATCGGTAATTGAGAGAGACCAATTGCCAATGGATGAAGCTGAATCCGAACCTATGATAGAGGTTCAGGCGGATGTACATGAACAGGCACTATCAAGGCCTACAACTCCACCGATTTCGGAATGCATCGAGCTATCGCCGGCGCCGCCGACCGCGCCGCCTACCGCCGCCGAGCCAGCACCTCCCGCCGTTGAGGAGCCATCTCTGGACCCTACGCTGCTTGCAGCCCTGGGAGAATCCACCTCTGACACACCTGAATTCGGAGCAAGTATCCATGATAGTCTTGCCAATATGTGGCTACCACTCTTAAAGAAAGGCATTACTAAAGAAAAAAAGGACAAACTACTTAAGGATTATTTGATTCCGAATAATTGTAAATTATTACAAGCACCTAAACTAAACGCTGAGATTTCGGCTGCCGTATCAGATTTAGTTCGTGGACGAGACAAAAAATATGCTAATGTTCAGCAACAACTCGGCCAAGGAATCGCAGCTATAAACCGAGGTATGGACGTTCTATTAAAGACAGATAATAAAGTTGAGGCACTTACATACTTAAGTGATGGATGTCGCATTCACTCCGACGTACACAATTTCATTACAAAGGACAGAACAAAGTTAATCACACCTAGCCTGGATAAAACCTTTCTTCATGTGATCCAAGACGCTGAACGGGACGAATGCCTATTCAGTAACACTTTATCTGAAAAGATTAAGGCTAGCAAGGCTATTGAAAAACAAAGCCAACAAATTAAAAAGAATGTTAGTACACCAAGGACTTACATTCCAAATACGACGAACACCCGGCCCTCCACATCGCAGGGAAACTGGTCTGGTCCTCCCCGGTACTCGTCGAACAGGGGGGGGCGAGGAAACAATCGGAAGACGTATCACCCGCCGGCGACACGCCGCCCGTACATCAACAACACTGCCACGTCGACGCGCCCGCCAGCGCAGAGCAAACCGCGTGCGCCAGCACATCAGCAGTAACCCAGGTACACGCTGGCCGGTTGACACATTTTTATCATTGTTGGTCAAAAATCACAACTAACCCTACTGTTCTATCGTGGATTAAACAAGGGTTTAGCATACCGTTAAACAAACAGGTACACCAGTCTGTGGTACCTAATATTAGCATGACCCCAGAGAAAACCAATAAAATGGCCATATCAATTAATAAGTTACTTGATTTAGGAGCAGTAAAGAAATGTCATCCTAGAAAAAATCAATATATATCTAGTACCTTTTTAACGCCAAAACCTAATGGCAGTAGTCGTTTTATACTGAATTTAAAGTCTTTTAACACATTTGTAACAAAGTCCCATTTTAAAATGGAAGACTATCGAACTGCCTCAAATCTAATACCTCACAACGGTTTCATGGCTACAATAGACCTGAAAGAGGCGTATTTACTAATACCCATTTGCAAGGCAGATCGACAGTACCTCCGTTTTCAATTTGTGCCTTATGGATCAACAGAAATTGAAACTTATGAATTTACCGCTATGCCTTATGGCTTGTCTATAGCACCAAAAGTGTTCACCAAAATTATGAAGGAGGTTGTAATACATTTAAGGCGACAAGGTTTTAAGTCTGTAGTATATTTAGATGATATTTGCTGCATAGGTAATGATTACGATGATTGCATCAATAACGTAAATGCTACCATTAAACTATTAGAATGTTTAGGCTTCGTCGTAAATTACGACAAAAGTGTGTTACAGCCATCACAAACGTGTAAATTTTTAGGATTCAATTTTGACTCACGAAATTTGACTTTAAGTTTACCCCCAGATAAACGTGATAAAATTTCTCATTTAGTTCGTAAATTCATTCAGTTACCCCGATGTACCATTCGGGAGTACGCCCAGCTGATTGGTGTTCTTATCTCCGCCTGTCCTGCCACCAATTATGGTTGGCTGTATACGAAATTACTGGAACGTCAAAAATTTCTTAGTCTTCAAAATAACGATGGTAAATACGAAATAAAAATAAAACTTTCAGATAATATTTTAGATGATTTAGTTTGGTGGAGAGATAATATTTACACGACTTGGTCTTATATGAGAACGCCTAGTTTTAAATTAGAAATTTATACAGACGCGTCCCGGACCGGCTGGGGCTCCGTATACGGAGACAGGAGTACAGGAGGGCAATGGAAGGCCGTTGAGAAGGAACACCACATCAACTACTTAGAACTGCTGGCAGCGTTTTTGGGGCTAAAGAGCTTTGCAGCTAATGAAACTGATTGTGTTATTTTATTAAGAATAGATAATACCACGGCCATCTGTTATATTAATCGTATGGGTGGGATTCAATTCCCGTACCTGAATGATTTAAGTAGGCAGATTTGGCAGTGGTGCGAAAAACGAAACTTACTTTTATACGCATCTTACGTTAATACGAAAGATAATCGAGCCGATAAAGAGTCTCGTAGGACTAACCCCGACACCGAGTGGGAATTGTCTAACCATGCTTTTCAGACCATTGTCGGTTTGTTCGGACAACCCGAAATAGATCTCTTTGCATCTCGCGCCAATGCCAAATCTGCTACATTTGTATCTTGGTTCCAAGAACCAGACGCTTTTGCAATTAATGCATTCACGGTAGATTGGAGTGCCAAATTTTTCTATGCATTTCCACCTTTCGCTTTAATATTAAAATGTATACGAAAGATTATTGACGACAAAGCAAACGGCATTTTGGTTTTTCCGTACTGGCCTTCTCAGCCCTGGTTCCCTCTACTACAGAGCCTATTAGTCTCAGACATTTTATTTTTTAATCCGAGTAAAGTATTACTTCGATTTTGTTACAGACGACCCCACCGTTTGCATTCCAGCCTTACCCTGGCTGCAGCGATTTTATCAGCGCGGCCTTCTCTCGCCGCGGTGTCCCATCGGAAGCGATGCCGTTAATTTTAGCCTCTCTTTCGGACAACACGATAAAACAATACAATGTGTCCTTAAGGCTGTGGTGGGAGTTTTGTATCAATAAGGGTCTAGAGCCCCTAAACACGCCAGTAGCGACCATTTTCAGGTTTCTTACAGGTGAATTTAATAGGGGCTGTTCGTACGGAACATTGAATAGTCATCGCGCCGCACTATCCCTCTTGCGGCCCGAAATTAGTTCTGATGACTGTATTAAAAGATTATTTAAAGGCGCGTTTAGGTTGAAACCCAGTGTACCAAGGTATAATAATACTTGGGACCCTCAAGTAGTTCTTGATTTAGTGTCAACATGGTTCCCTAACACAGAACTTCCACTTGAGAAACTGACGAAAAAACTGGTAATATTACTCGCAATTTGTACAGCACAACGAGTACAAACTCTTTCATTGATCAAATTGGAAAATATTCATATAACAGAAGATCTAATTAAAATTGTAATTCCCGATCTAATAAAAACATCCGCGCCCGGCCACGATCAACCCATATTAAATTTACCTTATTTTAAAGAGAACTTAAGCATTTGCCCTGCCCTGGTTCTCAAAGACTATATTTTGGTAACACAAAATAAGAGAATCAGGAACCAGGGTGCACTTCTACTGACGTACAAAGCCCCCCATAGAGCGGCCACGAGCCAGACCGTGAGCCGGTGGATACGGCAGGTGCTGGGCGTCGCGGGCGTGGACGTGACCGTGTTCGGCGCGCATAGCACGCGGCACGCGTCCACATCGGCAGCGCGCGCCGCCGGTGTTCCCATAGAACTCATCCGCAAAGCTGCTGGATGGACACCTAAGTCACAAACCTTTTCTAAATTTTACGATAGGCCTCTACAGGTCAGGGATAGCGATACTTTTGCGACTGCCGTTTGCTTAAGACATAATACATCAAATTAATATCTAATTAAGTACGAATCAATACAAACATTTGATTTACATTAGAAACATAACATTATGTTAGAGATTAGAGATTATTTTTGTTACTTTTGTAATAATTAATAAAGGAAAGTCGTTGATTAAAAGGGTGTTTTATTGTATATATACCAAAATACTAACTAGCTAGAAGCAAAACTTACTACTCTAAAACTCTACCTGGTTAATTATTATATCTGAAGAATGAAGCGACGAAATATAATAGATGATCAAACGAACTTAACAAGTGAAGTTCGATCACTATTATGTGAGTCGCTTCATTCGAAGATATAATCAGCACCCTCCCCCCCTGGACTCTGTCACATCAGAACAAATTTTGATTCTGACACCCTTATAAGTTTTGCTTCCCACTCAAAAGGAATGAGGTTCAATATGGCGGATGGAAGCTCGGTAGGAGCGGGGACTAGAAAAGTCAATAAAAATACTTTTTAATCAAAAAATGATTATTTTTCTCTAAAAAATCGTGCGAAGTTGCCTAGCAAGTTAAAGACACTACCTGGTTAATTATTATATCTTCGAATGAAGCGACTCACATAATAGTGATCGAACTTCACTTGTTAAGTTCGTTTGATCATCTATAATATAGCGAATTTTTCAGCTGCGAAACTAACATTAGTACCTTCATACGGAAAATAGGTTGAATTTAAAAAAACTTTTACATCTCTTAAATGACCATGATCAAAGTGTGTCATATTATCTTTGTTAGTCATATTTTTTCTATCTGTTTTTAATCCGATAACAACATATCGTGGCTTTTCAATTTGAGATGTAGTTTTGATTGCCCAGGAATGTTTTGATGTTTTCGGTAAAAGTGGATACTCATAAAGATCCCAGTTTCTAAATGCTACCTGAATAGCACGATCTTTTTCCAAGCACTTCATTAAATTTAACCTTTCTCGATCAGAAACTTTTATATGTGGCATACGCCATACTATTTTAGATATCGTAATGTTATCTATATATTCATTTGTATTTAATGTTATGCTATTTAAATTAGTATTGGATCTCAAAAGAATAAGTTCATGCTTACAGTTTATAACTATTTTATTGTAATCCTCTGCAAAGCCAAGATCTTGTTTAAAGGAATGCATACAGAAAACGACCCATGCGTAACTTTTGTACCGTTAACATCCCAACCCCATGACTTTGACATTCTCGATTCATGTTCATTTAGAGATAAGAGAGATTTCATAGTAGTTGTAACTCCAGCATTTTTAATTTTGTCTATTTCGATTCCATTAAGCTCATATCGAATATCTTGAAACAAATGAAGTATGGGGTTATTAGTAAACTGAACACTGGCCACCGGTAGTTTTGTTTCTCTGTTGACTACTACCATGTTTCCCTCTATGTATAAGGCACTCTCAGAAGGTAACACGTATAGATCTTGTTGGTTTATTGGTATACGGATTTCATCATTAAAATTGAAACTTGTTACGTAAGGTTTGTAGGAATGGAATTCAAAACTTTCTATTGTGTTATCGTAGCCGAAAGTTTCTGTTAAGTTTAGAATACTCATTTTAATAAACCAATAGTTTTAAGAAATTCTTTATTTTCCTTGGAAAGCCTCGTAAGCTGATTTTTAGGTGTTCTTTTCTTGACAGCACAATGCGTACTAATAATTGTACTGCGCGAAACTAATCTTTCATTGAAATCTATCATCTTTTCCTGAGATGCAAATATATCTGGATCTCTTCACCGCGTAAATTGATTAAGTTATCGTTTATATCCAATATTCTTAACTTTAAAGAGCTTAAACTGTTTTGATTAAGAGGAAAATAAATAACGTTTTTAGGTGTTTCTATAATCCGATAGCCTGGTGGTACATTAGGCACAAACTCGTGAATAATATGACTTGGTTTTCCGTTAATAAATGAACCACTCACAATGTCACATTCAACTCGCACCATAGTTGTAGAGAGAATGGACACAGGAAAAGGAGACTCTGTTAATATATTAGCTTGAATAGTTTCTTGACCGAAACCTAGTAAGTTACCAATCGAATTTTCTTTATTAAAATACACATTTTTAGAACACAATATAGACGTCTTTAACGTATTATTATTACATGTCAGTGAAAATGAACATCCTTTCAGATGTCTTTTCAGGTAATCGTCGAGGTCTTGAAGTTCGTATGACCGTTCAGGAATTTCAACTACTTCATTTTGGCCATAATAAAACATATTATTTCTATAGTCTATATTAGGTATAGAGTTAAAAGTCGAAAAATATAGTAACCCGCATTCATATTCACCATTTAGTTGAAAAGCTGGTGAATGATTTGTGATCAGGGTAGAAGAGGTTCCAGTTATGGACAAAGTGAAAGACATCATGTGAATGATATGGTTTTTATTGAACAGAGATATTTAAACGGTTACTCCAAAATTGCTTTAAATATTTCAAACATAAATGACCGCAATTTACAGTATTAAACTTTTGATAAGTGACATAGTTGTATGAAATAATTTTATTTTTTAAATACTTTATTAATTCTATTGGAGGCTGAAGATCGCCGTAACTATCGAAATATTCACAGTAATTATTATCTTTGACATAGGCTACCCAGTGAGTCCCTTGGTTTTCAGAACTATCTAAATTAATAATTGCGCACTCTACTCTATTCGAACGCTTTGGCAAATTATTTCTCACATAAACGCCACGGAAATGAGGAATATCTGAAGAGTGTTTTAAAATATCTATATTAGTGAGAGCACGTCTGGGAAGCCTGTCGACTAGTTTTTTGAGTATTCTAAACACAATCCCTTTCCATTTCTGTACGGTTTAATGTGCAATCCTTTACCTAATGCAATAGATTCCATCATTTTGTTGTGACGTTGTGATTCGGTTAAGTTTTTCTTTGCAGCTTTGTAATCACCAACAGCTTTAGCTATCCCAGCAGCTCCTCCAGCCAATGATCCCAACGCAGAAAGTCCCGCAAAAATAGGTATCAGTGATAATATACCGCCAGTTTTCAGAATTGGTATTAAACGCGGAATATGAATTTTACTGTTTCTAGTAAATACTTTCTTTGCGAGCGCAAGAGCTCGGGTGATTGTAGTGCCTTTATCTTTTGATTTGTTTCTTTTCAGTTCCTTCCGCATCTTTGTAACCAAACCTTTAAATGATTTTATGCCTGCACCAGCTTTCATTTTAGATTTCATCACTTTGCTAACTAACCATGAAGCAAGTTTTTCTCCTTTTCCAGCACTTTTCGACTTCAACATCTGTTTAGCCATTTTATAAAGTTCTAAATCTGCGCGGTGTCGATCTGTTAGGTTAGAATGTTTATCATAAGCTATATCGTGTTTCATGCACGCGTCATCCAATTCATTAACTCCTTTATCACCTCTTAATAACCGTTTATGCAATTTAGTGCCTGGTCCGCAATAATTGTAACCAGGTAAGTGTAATTCAAAAGGCAAGTGATTAATTACACTGTTTAAAAGTCCTCTTCCTTTCATATCCTATATGTTAATGACATTTTTTTTGTGCGAGTAACTATATAAATATATTCATACAATGGCACTTCTATTAATCCAGCTGTTCTCACTATCATTAAGTCCTAACCACTTAACGTATAATTTCTTCCCTTTTTTTTTGACCACCTTTTCAATGAGATAAACGTCCGGGTACTTAGTTTTTTGAAGTTCTTGTTCGTAAAATGTGCCCAGAATAGTGTTTCCTCACTGATCTTCTATATGATACGTAAACGGTTGAGTGTTACTGACTTGTTTAATAGTAAATAGCTCTGTTGACCAATTAGGCGTATAACTTTTATGGAAAGCGCTTTTATACTTGCTTATACGTACACGATCTCCCACATTGAATTTATTTAATTTATGATGTAGATTTTGTTGGCGTTTCTTTATATTGTTCTTTACTTCCGATTCATTCTCAAAATTAACATCATTTGGTCTAAATTTTGTTGTACTATGAAAAGTTTCATTATAAGATTTGACTATATCATCTAAAGGTTTTCCAACCCATTTATAATTTCCAATTAAACTAAAATATTTGTACAGTTTGTTTTTAAGCGTCTTTATTAACCTTTCAACAATTGATGCCTTTTTAATTGAATAAGTTGAATAATGATTTATTCCTAAAGATTTTAAATAACAATCAAATTCACTATTGTAAAATTCTTTTTCAAAGTCTGTCTGCAAGTTTCTAGGAATTTGGATTGCTGACTTTATAATTTGTTGAAATGCATTTTTAACTTCTTGTCTAGTTTTAGATTTTGTCGGAATACACCACGCGTACTTTGAAAATGCATCAATGACAACTAAAATATATTTATTTCCTTTATTTATTTTATGGAATTTTTGTAAGTCAATCAAATCTGCTTGCCACAAATCGTGAATGCCTTTTAAAACAACTGCTCGTCGCTTAAAGTTTTTACGAGCTGATCTGTGGATCTCGTTCACTACTTGTTCTTTTGCCATTGCTTAATTGTTTTACAATGTTATCTACCTCGTTTTTTGTATAAAAGTTCAATTTCAACTGAGTTGCAAGCTGATGAATTTGAGAATTTATAACTTTGATTAAAGAATCTAGATACTTCTTGTCATAAATGTTCTGAACGAGCTGATCGACGTACTCCTTATTTACTGCATCATCAGCCGACAAAGGATGAGCAACACCTTTTAATCTCAGTGATTGTAAATCAAAATCTCCGTCTTCTGAACGAAGCAAAGCCTGACTTTTAAGTTCGTTGACTTCAGATACACCTGCTACACGTAAACGTTTATGAACATGGTGACCAAATTTATCTATGTTCATTTTATGATATATTTTTACGCCAAAAGTTCTGCTTCGACTTACGATAATAGTAAAGTAACTGCTTTATATATTAACATTGTTCACTAATCCCGCTTCTTGTAGTTCTTCAATAATAGATATGATTTCATTGTCCAATCCTGTATTACCAGCATCACGAGAAGCTACAAGTAATTTTAACCTTTCTACTAATTCGTTTGGGTTATCCCAATATACATATGACACATCGTTTTTAACATTTTTCATCGTCGGTAATCCTTCACCACTTACTGAACGTTCTTTAGCTAATTTAAAAAGAGGTCTTATTACATATAAATATTTCATGCCTTTGTTGCTTTTTATTGGTTTATTAGGATTAAACTCTCTTCTATGTGCGTTAGTTTCTAATAATAAGGTTTTATAATTACATCTATCACCCTCATTTACAATACCTAAATCCGGTACTTTCTTATATAGCAGTTCGAATAAACCTGGCGTTAAATAGTAAGTATGACCATTTACTTTCAGTTTTTTGTCATTTGTAGTGTATACCGGACAGGTTCCCAACATTAGCTTGTCCCGTTCCGTTCGAATACCAAAAGGTATATTTAAGTTGGTAATATATTGCTTTTGAAATTTAGGATCGTCACGAGGAGAAGCGTAAGAATCAGTCGTCTTAAATGAAATATTATTTGAAGAATCCTGATCATTAAAATGTTCACTTTCCACTTCATCGCTTACATCACTTTCATTATCTTTTGATGTCTCATCCTCATGATTTTTATTAACAAGGCTAGATTGAGAAAAATTCCTCACAACCGTTTGATCAGTTATAGATTCCTTCTTTTCTTCACTTGGGCTATATTTAATTCTTTTTACTAACTTTCCCCATTGCAATCCGTCATCAAAATCATCATCATTAGTATTGAAGTAATTATTCTCATTTTTAACTTTAACTATTTCATTAAGCGGTTCTGTAATTGGTTTTAAAACAGATTCCAGAATCATATCATTGTTTGTTTTTACATCGCGAATAAGTTTAACCTTCTTTTTTACTGCTTCGGCTGACCGGAGTATCTTTTCCTTTAGCACTTTATCTTCATTAACTTTCTCGACTTTCGAGCTCATGTCCGTTCTCTTTGGATTCATTTAATATAATAAACGATTATTCGAATACTATTCAATAAGTATGTACTTAAGTATATTAATCTACAATAATGAATGTATCAAACCCCATTCTATAACATCCAGAATTTTTGTTACAATCCTTGTTTATAACCAAGTAGCTGAAAGGTGCGTTCCATATTTTAGCGCAAATTTCACGAAACTGCGACCATGATATATTGGTTCCAACGTGCTCATCATAAACATGACGTAAATTAACATCATCTTGCTTAAAAAGAATTATTAAATTAGCATTATCCCTTATTAATTGTTTCGGTACTTTACTGTACGTTTGATTTAAATAAAAGCTATCAATATTTTTATGTCTTCCCATTGCAAAGTAATCCCTTATGTTGTTTTGGTTTTCACAAGCCACATCATCAAATATCATGATTGAGTTATAGTTAGCTTCGTTTGGGCTAAGTATTTCTTCACTTTCACAATATTTTTGAAATTTAACCGTGGGAACTAACGCTAATACTTCTTCTAAAAATCGATACATAGGTTGGAAAAGGGTTTTTGAGTAAACATAAACATTTTGGTACCGTAACCCTTGTTCATGAAGTAAAAGACCAACCATTAAATTAGTTTTTCCGCAATTAGAAGGACCACAAATTATACTGCGAATATTGTAAGGTAAAAGTTCACCATGACGTACACAAGGCTTATTGCGAGCTGAAAAAACAACATCCAACTGCAAGCTCTGATTTTGTTTTACAAACTTCATATTTCTTCAAAATTTCTCAAGCGATGCATAGGTACGTTTTACTTGCATGAAAGACTTATTCCAATTAAGGGAAATCACGACTACGTTTTCACATATATATAACAATTTTGATGCGATTGTTTTTATCTAATAATTCCCGTTGCGAACGCGCACGTTAACGCGATCATTTCATTTTGCGCAAACCCAATTTACGTTACGACGTGTTATTTGTTAGATACGCATGTTAACGCGAGAGATAATCGTTTTATTTTAAACACAAATCCAATTTCCGTTACATGTTGCGAAACGCGCACGTTAGAGCGATTATTTTATTTTGCGCAAGCCCAAATTTTGAAATAATGTCAGGCATTTGGATCATACGAGTGGGGAGGGCAAATTCGCTCGATATCGAAAAAGGTGGAACAGAATGCATGCATGAATTTCATTTTGCGCAAACCCAATTTACGTTACGACTTGTTATTTGTTAAATACGCATGTTAACGCGAGAGATAATCGTTTTATTTTAAGCACAAACCCAATTTCCGTTACATGTCGCGAAACGCGCACGTTAGCGCGATTATTTAATTTTGCGCAAACCCAAATTTTGAAATCCACAAATATAGCTCGATATCGAAAAAGGTGGGACAGAATGCATGCATGAATTTCATTTTGCGCAAACCCAATTTACGTTACGACTTGTTATTTGTTAAATACGCATGTTAACGCGAGAGATAATCGTTTTGTTTTAAGCACAAACCCAATTTCCGTTACATGTCGCGAAACGCGCACGTTAGCGCGATTATTTAATTTTGCGCAAACCCAAATTTTGAAATCCACAAATATCGCTCGATATCGAAAAAGGTGGGACAGAATGCATGCATGAATTTCATTTTGCGCAAACCCAAATTTTGAAATCCACAAAATAATATTGGGCATTTGGATCACACGAGTGAGGAGGGCGAAATTTTCCGATGGCCGATCGAACGAGGTGAGCCAGAATGCCCAATATTATACTACTCGCGCGCGCTGTTGCGAAGTACCTGCAACGCTTGGCAACGGCGAGCGCGGGGCGCGGGGAGCGGGCGGGGGCACGCGTCGGGCGAGCCGCGCGGGCGCGGCGCGCTGCGCTGCGAGTTACGACCAGTCTGTTTGCGCAAGGCCGCCGCGCCGCTTCTTAATCGTTTTTGCTTTATTTCATATGTTTGTGTATTTTGTCAAGCCAGACCAGTGTCAGTTGTGTTCTTTTAAAGTTAATGTATGTATGTATGTATGTATGTATGTAAACTCTTTATTGCACATAAACAATTACAGGACATGTTTGCATCAATATAGATAATGTACATAGGCGAACTTATCCCATATGGGATCTCTTCCAGTTAACCTTGGAGCAGAGTAAGCAAGGACAACGCAGAAGGATAGACAAAATTAACAAAATTACAAGAAATAACAAATAGTACATACAACAGAGAAATAAAATATCTTCTTTAATAAAATATATACATAGATAATAGAATATACTAATATATACTACCACATACCTACATAAACAGCAGTTTAAACCTACAACAGAAGTAAGGATCAACACTCAGACTCATCTTGCTGACTTAGGCATAACTTCTTTAACCTTTCCTTCAATGAACCGACAGATCCAGATTGCCTCAAGCACGACGGAAGTCCATTCCATAATTGGACAGAGTGAACCGTGAAAGATTTAGCATACGTACGAGTCTTGTTGGTTGGAACGGTAAGGGAAAGGTTAGCACTAGACCGAAGGCGATGTCCACTACCATCGGCCAAAAAACTAAACCTATCGGAAAGGTACAAAGGAGAAGAAGGAGTGAAAAGTACATTGAAAAGGAGTGTCAGAATATGCAAATCCCTGCGACGGCGGATGGGCAACCACTTGAGCTGCACGCGGTACTGGGATATATGATCAAATTTCCGCAAACCAAAAATGTATCTTATACAAACGTTTTGCAGACGCTCAAGCTTGTCAAGCAGTTCCTCCCTGAGGTCAAGAAACGCAATGTCTCCATAATCAAGGAGAGGAAGTAATAAGGAACGAGCAAGGGTAAGCTTAGTGTTAAAAGGTAGAAAATTTTGTAGACGCCTCAAGGAATGAAGGGAAGCAAAGAGTTTACGGCTAACGTCATTAACATGGGCTGTCCAGGACAACGTCTGGTCTATCGTGACACCCAAGTTTTTAACAGTGGAGGAGAAGGGGATCGGGATCCCATCGTAGAAAACATTGGGCGTCATAGCCCCAGATAGTTTAGTGATGTAATGAGGGCTACCAATGACAATGGCCTGTGACTTCCCAGCATTAACCATCAACCCAAACCTCTCCGCCCAGCAACGTATAGAGTCGAGATCAGTATTGACTTGACGTATCAAGGCGGGGAAATCATCAAGAGTAGCAGAGGCGTAGATTTGCAAATCGTCCGCGTACAAGTGATACGAGGAGCAAAGTGAGTTAGAGATACCGTTAATGAAAATGGAGAAAAGCAGGGGAGAAAGCACTCCACCCTGGGGGACACCAGCCGACAGATTACACCATTCAGAGTAACAGTCATCAACCCTGACACGCTGGCGCCTCCCAGAGAGGTAAGCGCGAAACCAAGAAAGAGCATTTGCAGAAAGATGGAGGGTATTAAGAATCCCAAGAAGAATATCAAAATCCACGGTGTTAAAAGCGCTACTGAAATCCAACAAAACAAGAACTGTGAGCTTTTTGTGTTCAATATTAAGACGAATGTCATCGGTGACTTTCACTAAAGCAGTAACGGTGCTATGCCCGGGGCGGAAACCGGATTGAAAAGGATTAAGGAGAGTATGCCTATTGAGATGAGAAAGGAGACGACGATTAACGTTATGCTCAATAACCTTAGACAAGACGGGTAGGATTGAGATAGGACGGAAATTAGCAAAAGAAGAAGGGTTTGAACACTTAGGAAGTGGAATAACGTGGGCATACTTCCAAGTGAAAGGAAAAGTGGCGGAGGAGAAGGAGAAATTAATGATGCTGGATAGGATAGGGGCTATAAAGTCCGCCGCGAGCATAAGCATGTCCAAGCCAAGACAATCCTCACCGACAGCCTTCGTCTTAATAGTTTTAAGAATGGCAAGCGTTTCTTGCGGAGAAATATCTGTGAGCTCGAAAGGAGGAAAGTTGGGGTGTGGGGCATTGGCAAGAAGAGCTAGAGTAAGATCCTTATTGGAGGGGTTGAGAGCTACCGGAGAAGTACTAAAATAGTTGTTTAATGCGTTTAAATCCATAACGTCTGAGGATGATTGTTGTGTCTTACCCACCCCAAGAGACTTAAGAAATTTCCACAACTTAGTGGGAGGACAATCTTCAATGGACTTGTGAATGTACTGCCGTCTAGCATCCCTACAAATCTTATTACACCAGTTACGAAGTGAAATGTACCCTTGATGATTTCCCTCCGAGGGGTTATGACGCAACCTAATGCGTGCACGATCTCTCTTAGCCATGAGCGACTTTATTTCTGGAGTTAGCCAAGGTGCAGGAAGGTGTTTAACTCTTATTGGTTTCAGAGGGGCGTGCTTGTCGAAAATGCCAAGAAGTATGTTATTGAAAGCGGCCAGTTTAAGGTCAACGTCCTGGAGAGCCTCAACGCTAAGCCAGTCCGCCCTACCCAAGTCATCCCGAAACTCCTGAAGGTTAATGTCGCGGAGATTTCGACGCATAATTATTTTATGTCTCCGCTTAGGCGGACGAATTTTAAAAGAGGCATAGATGAGGTCATGATTAGAGAAGGCAGCAGCATTAAATTGGCCATGAAAGGAAACTAGGTCAGGGGCAGAAGTTAAAATAAGATCCAAAAGTGATGGAGGTCCATTATGTGGGAAATGCGTAGGGCTAAGTGGTAAAATGTTAAGGTTAAGAGAGGAAGCTAAAGACTGAAGTTTAATAGAACGGTAATCATCCTTGACCAGGCATGTGTTGAAGTCACCCATAACAATATGGTGATCGAACAGCGGGCCGAAATCAATAATAGCACTCTCCAATGCATCGAAGAAATTAACACTAGAGGAAGGGCTGTAGAAAACTCCCAGAAGGATTTTAGAGTGATGAAGAGTTATACCAAGAAAGAGATATTCAGGGGAGTTTGAGTAGACAGAGGGAAAGTGAGAAACTACTTGACAAGCAAAATCGTCTCTTATATAGATGGCAACACCGCCACCCCGAACCGTTCCACATCCGCCGTCCCTGGTGCCGGTCCTGTCATTGCGAAAAAGACGGTAACCGGGTAACGGGTAGAGGGTAGATGAAAGTGAAGGTTTAAGCCATGATTCTGAAATAAGAATCGCATGTACGTTATTATTAGAAGTGAAGGAAGCAAGTAATTCAGGATAGTGAGCTGGTACACTCTGTGCGTTTATGTGGACAACATTAAAGTTTTTAGCAGACGCTTTGAAAGTAATGTTTAAACGATCACAAAGAGAAGGCATATCTGGAACATCATTGAAAGAGTCGTAAAAACTAGAACCCGAAGAAGATAAGGAAAAGAATTCGGCATCATCACTACTATTAAATAAGTCGGACATTGCAGGTAATATACTATTATACGCTATGCAGTTGAAAATAAATTATACTTAAAATATTAAAGTAAAATAAATTGCAATCCAATAATTCAATATCACGCAACTAACTATGTAGGTCCCTCTCTAACCTGCCAGCAGCTGGTTAGAACATAAAGTAATAATAATAAAGAAAAAGACTAAAAATATAAATAAATACAATTTTGCACGTTACAAAACAGAAAGGAAAAAAAGGTAATAAAACATAGACTTTACAAAATACAGCTTAAATAAATATTCATTTCACCGAACAGACAAGCAGTAACTAAACGCGTAACGCGTAATACTGAGGCACTACTTTGAAATTCGAAGTTCGAAGTTACTCCAGCTCCATCTCTTTTTCTCGATTTAGGGTCGAATGACGAGTGACAGGGATAGAGCTAACGTAACTTCGAACTTCGAATTTCAAAGTAGTGCCTCTGTTCTGACGTTAAACAGTTTTGACGTTTGTCAAAGGTTATGGTTGGTTTGACATCTGAGGTTAGAATAAGAAGTGACACTGACGCAACTATTTACAAATACAAAATACGGAGGTAAAAATAAAACCGAGAAACCACATTCAGATACCTATCTAGAGAAAAGTAAAGTAATAATAAGAAGAGAGAAAAACAAAAACAACCAATACCATGGTCAAAACCCATTACTTTCGCTGAGTCACGGCCGGATTCTTCTTGGCAACAACAGCAGGTCGAGGCGCACGGGCACGCAGCTCCGGCGCAGAGGCTGAGCCCGACGCAAGCCCTAGCTGTATAGACTGCGCCTGCTCCTTGGCTGCGACACCAATACCAGCTACAGGGGCGGGCAGTGCTCGCAACTCCGCCAAGGAAGTGACTCGTCGCCGGGTTCCGTCAGGGCATATCACTACGATTCGCCCGTCGCTTGTCCAGCTTCCCTTAACGCCATAAATCCTCCGAGCCTCCACGAATACGGCATGGCGATTATTAGTTAAGAACTCTGAGACAGTCAGTCCAGAGCCCTTGAGCAGTCGCTTACTAGCCCAAACAGTGTCGCGCTCCTTCTGGCTGATGAACTTCACCAGGATAGGCCGAGGCTTTGAAGAGCTGCGAACCCTGCCGAGACGAAGGCAGGCGTTAAACGAATGAGCCTGTACATGGGGTGCTTGGAGGTTTACTCTGCAAATATTGGCCACAGTTTCTGATACATCCTCATGTTCTGGCTCTGCGACCCCATGCAATAGTAGCATAGCTGACCTGGACCTCATCTCCTGATCTTCTAGGGTTTTTAGGACAAGGCCCATCTGCGACTGCAAACCCGCTACCGCACTCCAAATTAGTGACTTAAATGCCTGAAATTCACTAACGGCAGATGGGTCGACGCCCTGAGCCGGAGACATCGAC
Source organism: Acleris cristana (assembly GCA_948252455.1). Lineage (NCBI taxonomy): Eukaryota > Metazoa > Arthropoda > Insecta > Lepidoptera > Tortricidae > Acleris > Acleris cristana. Next base: position 48,302,591 of record OX411771.1, read on the forward strand.
CGTCGATACGAGTAAAATCGTAACTACAAAACAGAGGTTTTCAGGAGAGCGAAAAAACGTATTTTGCAACTTCAAACCGCGATATTTTACTTATTAGTTTATGTTTTCGTACAAATGTACATATCATATTTCTCAGAATTTAGTGCTCTTTAATTCTGAATTTTCATTTTTTTTCTAAGCTGTTTATTTTAAATTTTAGATCGAGTTACGATCACGTATTTTGCGTTATCGACTATCGAGTATTATTGTATATTACAATACCATCTTACAGCTTTAAGTTTTGCCATTATTTGTTAGGCCAATATCATCGTATCTAAAGAAACCATGTTACTTGCAACAGATTCGCGGCTATTTTATTGTATTTTATGATTTAAAATATAGTAACTCCGGTTAGAAAATATAAAAAATATATATTTATACAGTGAATTGTATTAGTTTCAAGTAGATAATTGCCATGTATCATTATTGTTCATTTAAAAAATATTTTTACTGAATATTGAAAGAAAAATAAATATTTAGGTACTTACAAAATAGTTTTAATTTTTTTTAACTTTTTATTTAATAAATAATAATTAAGAAACAATAAAAGTACTTTAACACCATAATTTGGTAATTAACACCCTCAATAAGAAGAGGGTCGTAAGTACTTAGATACTTCAGGACTAATCTGGTTGCAGTAATTAATAAATAAACATCAACACTTGCTTTGGCTTAATCAAGTTATTTAGTAACAAATGGGTAACAAAACATAAACTTTCACTTTGGCACTATTAAGTGCTAATATTTAGTATTTTGACTACATAAATTAACTACCTATTTTAATTACCTTTCTTCTTCAAAGAGATCACAATGATAAAATAATAGACCAGGTACGTATAACTTTATGACAGTTCAATTAAGTACCTATGTTATGTGTTCATCGATGATCAATATCATTAATACTAGTTATGTTTTTATTTCCAATTGACAGTAACTATATAATTAAATATTACGTAACTCGCGAATCTTAATCTTCAAAAGTATTTTGTTCAGTTTCATTTGAGTGAGGCAAGATTCTGTAAAAGTCTCTATAGTGTTCAGGTATCGCTCCACTGACACGGAGAAAACTTAATTCCTAACATTTTATTTAATTATTAAAAATGTTTAAAAACAATGAAGCGACTCCAAACAAAAACATTAATTCAAAGCGTCCTAAAGACAGACTAGAGTCGGGTTTTTGGTTAAAATATTTCCGCCGACGCCGACTTCAGTTTGTTTAACCCAAGATGTCCTGAACAAATGACTCCGTTTAAAGTCGGGTGCTTCTTTTCTTAATTATTTTAATTTTAATTTTGCCCGTTTTAGTGATTATATTATTTATTACTTTCCTACCCTACCTAACTAATATTTTGTCAAAAAACAAGCACAAGTTTAAAGTTTTCCGCAATTAACGCAGCGTGAAAGTTATATTGCGTTGTATCTAATAGCTTACTATCTTAGAAGTATGAGACTTATTTTTTCAAAAGAATTTCCCAATTCGGTGAAGTAGCTTTTTATCAATCCTTTTAAATATTTCAAATCACGCTCAAATAAACGTTAAATACGTATAGCTATACAATACTATACACATCGGGCCTATTTACAAAAAAAAGACATTTTAAGTAATAGTAACAAAATACCGGTCGGAAATATTTTATTAATTGTTTCTCTTAACGTACTCTAGCGACTTTTTACCTAACTAAAGTAAGTAGGTATTCACTAACAAAACCAGAATACTTAATATTCGAAAAAAAAACAGTTAGTATTACTTAGTAGGCGATTTACACTGAGTAAAAGTTTTACTTGTTTGGTCCAATTAACCTTTTAATTAATTAAACAGGTTAATAATACAATCGCAATAGGTAAATAGTTTTGTTCTTACGGGTACTTCCACCACTCTTCATTCATAACTAGATTCAGTGGAACTTTTCCATATTAATTTAAGTAATTAACACTCACTCAAAAAAAATAAAAATATTTCCAATACATATAAACAGACGTGCTCCTACATCCACGTCACACGGTGCAAGTAAAAACCGTCTTCAAAATGAATTTTTCGAGGCAAAAAATGCAAATGGAAGGAACGGGTCAGTAAAATCATAGTAAATCAATTTAGGCGCAAAACCGAAACACCCTTAGCGCGAGCTTTTAAAGTAGAGTAACATTTTAACCACATTTACGTGCTCTGTACTTGCTTAAACGTTGGCACATTAAAATCGTAACTATTTATGCGATGATACTGGCCTGTGATCGTGACAATTGGAAGCGATTTCGGGTAAAAAAATATTCTTAAGTCTAGTTACAATGATTTTCTCTTAATGTAATAGTGGATTACTATTGATGAACCTCGACATACGATGTTATGAAATTGGGTATTTTTTTTATTTCTCAATGTATCAAAAATGTAAAAATACAGTTTTGTAGATCTTTTTTCACTTAACTCTCCCTGTAAAGGTCAAAAAAACACTTAAATTTAGTTACGATTTTACTCGTATCGACGGTCGACATGTTCTCGAAGGCTGACATCCTGGACTCAAACAACTGCTTCATCTCCTCCATACTCTTCTGCAATTGCGTCAAATGATCCATCTTGGCACTCAGTGATAGAAATGACTTGCACAAATTTACAAAGTTAAAGTGAGTGTGTTAGGTTGTTCCAAAAATATATTTTTGAGCAGTGAGAACAGCTGTGGGTGGCAGTGAGGCGACCTTTGTTACATAAATGTATGTATTTACACTTTTATACTGCAACTATTATTTATTTTAAATATAGAAATAGGACACACAAATTTTAAGTCTTGTTTATTTGCCTACCCGTTTTTTAAAACATACATATTTATACATTCAGTGATTTAAAACCTACATATTTTCATTACCCTGCACCTAAATAACTACAATTTTGGTCCATCGAGTTCGCCAGATGCAGTAGGTATGAGTGGAAAACGGTAGACACGCAATTCATTGCGAACGAACATGACAATAAATGCAGACTCAGATTTGGGACTACCGACTCCGTCAGTCTCCGAGGCGCCTGTGACGGCGCAGCAGCTCGCGCGTGGCCCAGCGGTGGGCGGTCGCATCGGCCGCCCAGAAGAAGTACCGCCGCTGGTCGAGAGCACACCGGCTACTGTGAGGACCGTCCGCGCACGGCGTAGCGATGGATGCCACTCGTCGAGACTGAGCCGCGCCGGGCGCGAGGCGCTCCGCATCCGCGCGGAGTATGAAGCGGAGCTGGAGGTAGCGAAACTAAAGGAAAGCGTAATAAAGAAGAAGCTAGCTTTAGAACTAGCAGATTTAGAGGCGCAAGAGGAAGAACAGGACGAGCCGCCGCGCAGCCTCGCGAGCGGAGCCGCCTCGCACGTTGAGCGCTGGCTGAGGGACGCGCCCGCCGCGCCGCAACACGCGCCGGCGCCGTCGCCCAACAGCCGGACAGACATTGTCCGATTGGCAGAAGCAATCCAAAAGCTAGGCCAAGGCAGGAGAGTGCCCCGGCGGCAGGTATGTTCACAAAATGCATTTTTTTTTGTATTTAAGTTAATTTATACTACTCTAGTGAAACATTCCGTTTGTGAACCAATAAACTAAAAAAAAAAAAAGTGCACGGCATGGAAGTGACCTTGGTTACATTTCTGCGATCGATAGTGGGGGCGCTCCTAACGAGGCAAAATGCACTTTAAATCTGCGCCGCGAGAGTCTGTATTATTTCGCCCGTCATGTGCTTTACTCACTCCGCCCACTTCGCAGGGCCGGCAGTTACTTTTGTTCTGTGGCAGTTGTGAGAAAAAAGAATGAATTTATTATTAATTGTAGTTTTCTTATGTAATTCGCTTAAGTTAAATGACGAGAAAAAATAGTAAATGCCAAATATTGACCGCGACTTGTTTGTTGTTTGTTCGGATCTCCCTTTCTATCCAGTATATTTACACTAGTGTTATCGTAGTATTATACTGTTTTAAACTTCAAAATATTTGTTAATTCTATTTTTATATTTTCCTTGTCATTTTTCTGTAATGTGATATGTGCCTAGTTTTTAGTTTTATTAATCCCCGACTGTGCACACCTGTAATTGGTACACAAACAGGACTTTTTTCTTTATACCTATCTTTCGTATTTGTATTTGTTTGTGCAACTGTTGGTCTGTCTAATTCAATCAGTTAGATTTCTCTTTCTTAGGTAGGTACAGTCAAGTTCATAAATTATGTATACACTTTAGTACCTTGTCTGTTTAATGTCATGTTTAAACTGCCATACCTATATAAATTGCCACAATGATTAAAGTGACAAGGTACTAAAGTGTATACATATTTATGAACTCGACTGTACGTATGACAGACGTACTGAAATAATAAACTACCTATTTTAGGTAATAATTAACATTTTGCAAGATGTAATGTAACGTCGAGAAAAATGTTGAACAATAACGTGATTTAACGTGAACGTCTTGGAAACTTAGCTAACTTATCTGCTAGGTATTTTCTGTTTAACATTTTTTGGCGTTTACAATACAAATATGCGACACGCGACGACATTAATACCTAATAAACAAGAGGCAAAGAGAAATGCTGCCATTTCGAGTAGCCATATCAAACAAAAACCGGAATTAGGTATTTTGGCAGCGTACGGCGGCGCGCGTCGAGACGAGCGCGCGCATGACACTCAACTGATTAGCATCCTGGAGGCGGCCGCAAATTTTGTAGGCACCAAGCGCGGAGTGTCACCCGCCTGGTACGACCGAGATGCACAGCTTCCAGCCTTTTGAGAACATGGCGCGCCTCCGGATGGCACTCGTCGGGGAAGCGAAAACCGCCGTCGAGGACCTACTAAGGACGTCTTCCGATCCGGAGGAAGTACTCGAAGCGCTAGAAGACTAGTTCGGGCATCCAAATCGCCTTCTAGAATGTGCCATACGGAAAGTACGTAATTTACCTAAAGTGAGTGAAAATGGACACGAATTACGTAAGTTTACGACTACGGTGCGTAATTGTATATCTGTGTTAAAGAATGTGCGCGCCGATGGCTACATAAACAATCCGCAAGTAGTGAACGAACTATTAAATAAATTAACGCCTTTCAACGCGCGCAGTACGGAGAATTTGCGATGCGTTTGGACAATAATAGTGGTGTGGATTTACGAGTTTCTCCAAATCGTTTTTTAGTGGACTTTCTTAGTCAACTAACGCGAGCGTCGTCATATTGCGCGCCGATAAATATAAGCGCTGTCGGCGCGACCAGTGCTGTAAACTGTCACTGACAAAAAAAGAGGAGATTGTTGCCATAAAAACCAGGAGACGGTAAAAAAAACAAGGAGTACTGATTTTTTGACATTTTTATGCGTATTTCAATGGAAACAGCAAGTACTCAATGCCTTTTTTTATGTATATTTATTACAGAAAGCACTTTCGATCTCCGATTCTCAACGATACCGAAACAATGGTTTAAATTAAAACGTTCCGATACTCGATATAAATTGACCGTAAGTGACGTGACGTAGAAAAAGTCGATTCCACCCTTCCAATGCAACTTGTCAGGGGCTCTACTTTGAAATCAGTAATTCGAACTTCGGATCGCCCCGTCACTTTCTTGCGAATTAGTGACGCGTCGAGAGCAAAAGGGATAGCAATAGACGAAGTTCGAATTACGGATTTCAAAGTAGAGCCTCAGGTTGTCATGTCAGTACCGAAAATACCGAAACGTTCAATTTTTTGCATTTTTAAGAGGGCTTTTTTACAGTTGTTGAAAATCCAGGAGATAACGTAGAATATTCAAAAAAAGCAGTAGAAAAGGAGACTTTACTAAAAAACATGTAATCTCCTGGAAAACCAGGAGAGTTTACAGCACTGGGCGCGACGACGAGCATTGAGCGTGAGCGAACGACGATAACCGCCGGTCTGCGCCATAAGGGCGCGGCCCCAGTGCGAGCCAGTCACCGCGTGCACACGTAAGTTGAAACGATCGCCGCCGGGCGCGTGTGCTCGAGGACAATGTGCACCTGCGGGACCTGGATTGCAGCAAGATGAGGGAGGCGAAACCCATGCTGTTGTTGGGCCAGGACAACTGGAGGCAGATCGTCGGCAGGGAGATTCGCCAAGGTAAATCTGGTCGCCCAGTCGCTTCTCTTACTCGGTTAGGTTGGGTCGTTCACGGCCCGTTAGGTGAGGGGGTCCGCGGGCGCGATCACGACTCCGTCAACTGCATGTCCACGCCGCTTGTCGATTTACATACGTTAGTGAGGGCTCAATTTGAACTAGAGGCAATAGGTATTTCTCAGGTGTTACGTAAAAACACTAATTCCGAACGTGCTTTAGAAATTCTAAATAACACTAGTCGCCGCGTGTCGGACAACGCCCAACAATGGGAAGTGGGCTTATTGTGGGCCCGTGATTATGTAGAAATGCCCGACAATTACGAATACGCGCGTCGGCGCTTAGCCGGTATCGAACGAAAAATGGATCGCGATTCTAATTTCGCTAACGACTATACGAAACAGACAGATAGATTACTAGACGAGAATTACGCGCGTAAACTTGAAAGCGGTATCAAAGCAAGTCCAGTTTGGTATCTGCCTCACTTTGGTGTCACTAACCCAAACAAGCCCGGCAAACTGCGACTTGTATTCGATGCCGCTGCGACCTACCAGGGTGCGTCGTTGAATAGTAATCTGTTAAGCGGGCCCGATCTAATGAATTCTTTGCTAGGGGGGTTAATTAAACTTAGATCGGGTAAAATAGCCTTTACCGCCGACATCGCGGACATGTTTATGCGTGTAAAGATTCGTGAGGCCGACCAGGGGGCGCAGCTGTTTTTGTGGTGCGGTCAAGATAGAACCAATGAACCCGCGATTTATGTTATGAATGTCATGATTTTTGGTGCCGCATCCTCTCCCACTTCGGCAATCTAGGTAAATCTTGAACAAAAACGCCGAACGGTTCACCAACACGCACGCCGCGGCTGTAGACGCTATTAAACACAAGCACTATGTCGACGACTACATAGATAGCGTGGATTCGGTAGACACGGCCCAACAGCTGATCGCTGATGTCACCCACATTCACCGAGTGGGAGGTTTTAATTAATTAATTTATTTATTTATTTACAGAATCAGTAAGAGGCTTACAGTACAGACCAAGGCACCTTTTACTTTAACTTAATATATCTAACACGCACTAAGTTAAAAGAAATAAAATAAAAAACGGATAAAAACATCAAAATAACAAATACAGAAAAACATCTACAAAAAGGATTAAAACTTAGGTGGCTAAAAATACATATATTTTAGCTAAAAGCGAGTGCCAATTGCCAGCTAGCACGTCGGTATCCTGCAGCTGGTGCACAAGCGCGTTCAGCAGCTCTACCGCCCTCGCGGTCGGCGCGTTCCTGGCGCGGCGCGTGCCGAACCCCTCAAGCGCCGCGAACAGCGGGTGACGGCGACGCGCCCCTGCTCTTATGTACTGGTTGGGAACAAATAAGCGGACTCGCTCGAGTGTTGTCTGGTTCTGCACTTTGCTACGCAGAAGCAAACAATAGTGCACCAACAGATGCTCCTTACGTCTGCAGCTTAATGTTTGCAATCCGACCATACCCAGCACAAATAGAGAGGGATATAAGAATGGATAGTATCCATATATCCTCTTATATAAATATCTGGCAAACCTCCGCTGAACCCTTTCCAAAAGCAGCGTGTACTTGGCTTCAATTGGATCCCAGATCACGCAGTTGTACTCGAGCTTGCTCCTGACGAATGCGTTATATAAAATAATTGCAATATTCACATTATTGAATTGAGCCGCTGTTCGCATGATGAAACCTAAAGCTTTACTCGCGTCTTTGCATATCGACATGATATGCTGATGAAAATCAAACTTAGGGCCGATATAAAGGCCGAGGTCACGAATAACATGGACGCGATCTAACGGTACACTTCCCAAGCTGTACATGGCATCTATTGGGGTATGGGATCTTGTAAACGTTATCACCTTACATTTAGCCGTGTTGAAGTACAACCTGTTGCTGTCTGCCCAGTCAAATACCGCATCAATATCACTCTGCAAATCATCACAATCAGAGAGTTCGGTTACTGCCAAAAACAACTTTAAATCGTCCGCAAACAGCAGACACTCGGCTCTACGGACGACTGCAGGTAAATCGTTAATCATAATCAGGAACAAGGTTGGCCCAAGTATACTCCCCTGGCTCACTCCAGATCGAGTGTAGTACTCTTTGGAAGTATGACCGGACACTTGTACATATTGCTTTCGATCACCAAGATAACTGGCAAGCAACTTAAGGAGATCAAAAGAGAAACCAAATAGAGCCAGTTTCCGGAGCAGGATATCATTATCAACTAAATCGAAGGCTTTTTGGAAATCGAAATATGCCGCATCAACTTGCCGGGACCCGTCCATATGCTGGAGCACATAATCTGCGAAGTTAATGTGAGAAGTGCAGGTGGAACGTCCACCTCGGAAGCCGTGTTGGGAGTCCGCCAACCCAGGCGACACTTGCAATGAGATACACTGATTGATCAGACTTTCGAAAATCTTACCAAAGACTGATAATATCGCAATCGGCCTAAATGTCGTGACGTCCATAGAAGACTCTTTTGGGACAGGTGTCACCCTAGATGTTTTCCAGGCCGAAGGATATATACCTTTAGCAATAGCGAGATTAAAAATATATACCAAAGGCTCTTCCAATGCTGACACGCAGTCCTTGACTATAAGAATAGGTATTCCATCAGGCCCCGGAGACGAAGTGGTTTTAAACTTACGTACCGCGCGTCTCACTTCCGTACAAGAAATGTGGAAAAGTCGGATATCAGCTGGGCATTGGTAAGCTGCTGCACTTTGTACTGCTTCATCCGCATCGAGCAGTGGTGCACCGGGGTGAAAAACTGAACCAAAGTATTCGGCAAACGCCTGGGCAGCCTCCGTTTTAGTAACATCTCTACTTTTATACGTAAACATACCTTGCGCGTGTCTCTTACTTCGCCTATCCTTAACGTGCTTCCAGAATTCAGTAGGTTGGCGACAGATATCCCGCTCAATAGATGCAATGTGCTGCTCGTAAGCGCTACTAATGAGAGATTTCACTCGGCCTCTATAGTACCGGAATAACTCGCGGTAAAATTCAAGACCATGGCGCTTGAACTTAACTAGGTGAAAATACTTAAGCTGTATGGCTCCTATGACATCCGGAGTATACCATTGAGGATAATTATATCGGCGAGATTGCTTAGGCGTCGACCTCATGGGTACATAGACGTCTAGGGTACTATTTAGGAGCTCATAAAAGGTTTCAGTAGCTAGCTCAACGTCACTCTGCTCGTAAACATGTGACCAGTCCAAGTTCGCCAAGCCGTGATAAAGGCCGAAAAAGTCAGCCTTTTTAAAATTCCAACGGAACGCTTGTGGCACCTGCAGGGGAGAATCAGACAGGCACTCATTCTCTCCGGCAGCCGGTACACACGTATTAGAGACAGTAACATCTAGCGCGGGGTGATAGGCGTCTAAGGGAACTAAAGGGTCGAAGTTACTCTCTACAAGGACATCACCGACAAGCATATTTGTCAACACCAGATCCAGGATACCACCGTGCGAGTTACTGACATTATTACATTGTCTTAATTGGCAAAAACTAAGGAAATTTTCAAATTGACAAACGGTATTTGAGCTAAACGACTTAAGATTAAAGTCGCCTACAATAAAAACATCTAGAGCAGAAAATGTACACACGGCATTTTCTAAACATTCCAATACGTTCAAAAATAGATTATCACTATAATTAGGAGGTATATATACTACACAGAGCAACAACCGAATGTTTCTACCAGTTAACAAGGCAAATATAAGTTCGCGCTCTCTAAGCAAGCCGTCAATATTTTCGATAACACTCACACTGAAGGAACTTTTAACTGCCAATAGGACCCCGCCCCAGCCGACGTCGCCATCGCGGTCCTTGCGAAGCACAGTGTAATCTGCGGGAAACAACTCGGCGCTGTGCACAAAGCTGTTAAAAAATGTTTCCGTTAAAGCCACAATGTCAGGTCGATGCATTTCCACGTTGGTATGAAAAACCGATGTTTTTGAGCGAAGGCCTCTCACGTTTTGGTAATATACGCGAAGCTTTTTATGATTCCTTTTTACCCGTTTGGTTACGAAAGCTCTGCCGCCAAGGTTTAACGCAAATGTCTTCAGCCCAATTAGCAGGGTCTAACACTCTGTCAACATATTTCGACGGGACCGTCAGTTTGAAGGAAGCGTAATTTCCTTTTGCCTTCAGATTCTCAATTGAGCAGACATCTTCATCAAAGAGAGCAGACAAATGTGCACGCACCTGGTCGACCGTGGTGCCCATTTTTACGTAAAACAGATGTATGTATCGCTGCCTCTCTGCTGCTTCCAAAGAGCACGTAGTACCAGGGGCAGCAGTGCCCCGTTTGACATCGAACGATTTACGTTGGTGCTTCGGAGTCTTATTCAAATTCTTATTTTCCGGCTCAGCATTATTTCCAGCACCTACCACCTTGTGTACCGCGGGCAGATGTTTTACAGGTGACTGAACAGGAACTTTTACCTCGCTGGAACGCTCCTTGGGCACACTAGTCAGTTGAAGTCGCGGCGGAGCCGGTTTCGGTTCTTGATTGCGAGTATGTGATGTTACAGTAGAGTAGCTCGTCAGTGTCCCGCCAGTGCTTTGCTTCTCCGACGTTGAATTAAACTTGCCCTCCAGTGCGGTTACCCTTGCGCTCAGTTGTCCAACAGTTTGTATTAAAGCAGCGAGTTGAACCGCGACCGCAGTGCTAATTAAGTTTGGCAGGCGCTCGTTTAAACATAGTAAGAGTTCTTCCCTCACCAAAACACGTATGTTATCTAAGCACACGGAGTCGTCTCCTAGCTCGCCATCACGAGAAGGGTTCGGAGGTTGCCGCCGGTATGTCACGTGCTCCGACTGGTTCCTCGATTCGTTTAGATAACTCGCATCCATCGACTCATCATGGGCACTATGAATCTTAATGCAGTTCAAAGACACATTGTGTACTCTTTGAACCAGAGTGACGTCATCGGCCGCCGAACCTCTGACCGGCGTGTTTGTATTGCCTTCTTTTGGCTGCTCACAAACACACTGCTGACATTTCCAAGCCGCCCTATGCTCATCGGTCATGTCGAAAAAACGCCTTTCCCGAATATTGCTGCATTGTAAATCATAATTTTGTTTACACACACCGCAGTTTAAAAAGGGCTGGTTGCCAATAACAGTCAAGCAACCAGCACATGTAATCGTCATTGATGCCATCTATCGACGAGTGTTTGAAGCTTTAAAGAAGCGAGCAATAAATCAAAATATGAAGCTTAATTTCGCGGCAGCGTGTCCCTGCTAGCGTGGCTCAGTGGAGATTAGAGCGGACTCACGTGCAGGAGGTCCCTGGTTCAAATCTCGACCCCGTCACTTGGTTACTTTTTCTATTTTCACAGGATCCGCCCCAGCTGGTATCGCCGCTATTTGCTTCTCACTTGTACCGCCCACTAGGCGGAGTCTTCCGTAAGTTTGACACAAGAAGAAACGAGAAACGAAAAACACACAACTGACCAATCACGAATTTTACATTCGAATAAAATAAAATATCAACAAAAAATGCGACACACGTCCACTCTAGAGTAAGTTGGCTCGAGGATGCTCGAGGATTAATATCAGGGGGTGGGTGACGAATTCACCCGAATTAAGTGAAAAGCTACCATCTGTTGTGCCAGGTCGCGTTAAACTGGATAAATCTGACAACGAGCGCACGTTAGGTATGATCTGGTGTCCCTCAAGTGACTGTTTGAAATTTGATCTGTCGTTTAAGGTCTGGCAGTCAGGCATAGGCTGGGACGAGTGCATCAAGGAACCTGAAGCTGTTACATGGTTTCAGTGGCTTGCCAAATTGAAGACACTGTCCAGCGTTGCTGTGCTGCGGTGGTATGGCCTGCAGCTGACAGCGGTAGACCTACCTGCAGCTGCGAGTTACGACCAGTCTGTCTTCTAACTTAAAATGCTCGGTATCAATAAACTTATTGAAGTTTTTCAAGTTTAGAATAAGTCGGTTTTTGCCGTTTGGCTTTCTTATTAAAAAAATATTTGACAAAAATTGGCCATTACATGGTTCACATTTCGAAATAGCACCATTGTTTAATAAGGTGTTAAGATTGTATTGAGCGAATTCCGAATCAGAATAATACAATGTTTTTTTAGGTAGGGTAGGTTGAAAAACTTCGCGGGCGAATGGGATTTTATACCCTTCAATCCAAGATACCGATAAGGTGGGGTCGCATGTTATTTGTGACCATTCATGATAAAAATATGCAAGTCTGCCAGCGTATTTTACCGTGTCTAGCGGCGGCCTTGACTCGGCGCCGAGTACGACCTCCTCGAGGAGCTGGCGGGTTCCGTTGGCTCCATGTCGCCGGCTGCCTGCGGCTGCGGTGTATATGTTCGGTTACCAACAGGTTTAGTGGATAGTTTTCCGACGGTGGTTAACCCGGATTAGTTTTTAAATCTGCACCCGATTTACATATAACTTTTGCCGAGTTAAACGTGTCCGCTAATTCTTGACCAAATAAGTATTTATCGACTTTTGTTAATTGAAGTTGATCTTTAATGTCCTTTTTTAGTATACCTACTATTGAGTATAAAATTATGCCTGACGGTGGTGTCAGTATGTTGGCAGTCGGCCATAAGGCGACCGGCATCCATTACAAGCTGTAATAATGCGGGATTTTGATCTTCTGATGATAAAATAATTTTAGCCGCTTCTGCGACACTTGAAATTGCATTTGCCATTTGTCTTTGTTTATTTTCAATCCCTTTGTCCCTTTTTGCTACTATGTTTGACTCTGAGGCCTTTATCTCCGCATTAAGCAATGGCGCATCAATAAGCGTGCAGTTACCGGGAGGCAAATGCTTTTCTTGTAGTTCCTTACGTACAATACAATACAATACAAAACACTTTATTGTACACCAAACAAAAACAGTACAGAGAAACAGTACAATTAGAAATAACACAGGTAAACAACAGGCGGTCTTATCGCTAATTAGCGATCTCTTCCAGACAACCTTAGCAGGGACATGGTGACAAATTAAAACATTTTACCCAGTAGGTGGTGCAGGCTACACGCGAGCAATAATAAGAAACTATTAAAGCATAAAACACGAGTACTAAAAAACTAGAAAAAGTGATAAATACATACACGCTAACCAAAGAAATAAATAGATAAATACAAAAACACACAAGATACAAATGACTTGCATAAATAAATAGATAATTATATATAAGTAAATACATAAATAAATATCAATACATCCACATCAGGGAAAACATTAAAAAGACAGCCACACGATAGAAATACAATACAATTATGACTGCGACAAAAAATGCTCATGAAGAAGTTTTTTAAAGATAGCCAACGATTTAGCCCGCCGCAGCTCCACAGGGAGGGAGTTCCACAGTCTGACAGCCTGAAATGTAAAAGAATTGTTGTAGAATTACGTAATACTTAATTCTTTAGTTAGCCCCATGATAGCAGCGTGTTGTAAACGAACAGCCAAAGCCTCTTGGATGTCTTTGCCGTATTTTTTTGTATAGAGGGATCTTCTCCTAATATAAAAAGTGTCTCCTCGTCAAATTCGGATGGCAATTGCGTTTCTGTAACCGATGTTTCGATGTTAGTCACTAACGGCTCTGCTGTGCTAGTGGAGGGTATAGGTTCGAGTTCTTGAACTATGTCGTCATGATCCATTTGGGGCTCAGCATGTTGGCTGTCTGAGAACGTAAAAGAATACGCTTTTAACACCCATTTTTATTAATAATAAATAACGCTGAGGCGGAAGTAACTTAACTAACACTAATTATAGTGTAGTTTTTGTAAAGTGACAGTCCCAAAAACTGGGCTGTTTTTGGGACTGTCACTTTACGTAACACGTGGTAATTATGTTTATTTAAATTCTAAATATCAATAAAATTGATAAATAAAACTAATGCTATAATGGTATATTAATATACCTATTACGCTTATTAGTGGAGTGACCGCCCTACTAGCGACCCGCACTACTAAAATTGCGTTTTCTTTGTGAAGTGACATGCCCCATAAGCAGCCCGCAACACGTAAAATAACTCACTTTGGTAAATGAATAATTTGAGGAAGATAATATTTACCTTCTTGTGCTATCAGCGAAAGGATAGAACCCCGAGACGGCGATGGTGCCGAGGACGACGAACTAGTACTAAGTATGCGGCGCCGCCGCTTTGGCCGAGCCCTTTTTTAGTTCCTTAGTTAATTGTTTTATCTTTTTTGCAATTACATCGTACTCGTCGTCGTCACCTTGATGTTTCCTTTTCGGAATGATTCTGACGTATCTAAACGTAGTTTAAATCACTGAGACCATTTATTTAATTTAGAAGTGCGAACAGGCGGAGCACTGAAACGTGAATGATGGTAGGGTGGATGCTTGTCACCAACTGCTACTTAATAAACTACCTTAAAAAAAAACTCTCAAATAAAGTGTGATAGAAAAATTAATAGTGAGTATTTTAAAACCACAAACAATTGCCTAATGTGTTGTGTATGCGACGGCTCCAGTGATTCTATATCTTGCGCTCATCGACTCGCACAGAAATTTAGGGAAAAAAATCCGTGAAGAAATCATTTTACGACTGGTATTGCTGCTATTTTATTCCCAATTACAGAAAATCAACGTTTAAAATTATTCCTGTATTCAGGGGCTCTACTTTGAAATCCGTAATTCGAACTTCGGATCGCCCCGTCACTTTCTTGCGAATTAGTTACGCGTCGAGAGTGAAAGGGATAGCAATAGATGAAGTTCGAATTACGGATTTCAAAGTAGAGCACCTGCTGCCCGCCATAATGCCATTGATAGCATAGCATGACACTTTTATTTTCACGTTTCGGCTTGTCCATCTAGAAAATACACCATCGAGAAAACTCTTTCTGATCTCTGCCACAATTTGACCACAGTATTATAATGGGTGACTTTAACACATGCCTCCTTAAAAACGATTCTCGTTCCTCTAAATTGCAATCTTTAGTAAACTCATTGAATTTCAGTATTCTCCCTCTCAGTCCCACACATTACCCACATAACGGCCCCCCTTCTCTTTTAGACCTTGTTATAACGTCATCCCCGGACCTTGTCTCTTTTCACGGCCAGTTTAATGCTGTTGTCTTTTCCCAACATGACCTTATCTTCGCATCCTTCAACATCCGTCCCCCAAAACATAAGCATAAAATAGTTCTTCGTCGAAATCTCAATAAAGTCAATTTGCAGGCCCTTCCGTCTGATCTGGGCAAAGCCGACTGGCAGACCATTGAAGCCTGCACTGACATCGACGCCAAGCTCGAGGCCTTTAACAGCACATTGCTTGCGATTTTTGAACAGCACGCACCTCTAAGACCCACGCGAGTGAAGCATTACCCGGTTCCGTGGCTCACAGCTGACATTAAGGCCCTTATGGCGAAAAGAAATCGGGCTCGGCTGAAGCTGCGCAATGACTCATCAGAGGAAAGTCATCGAATCTATGTTGCCCTCCGTAACCGCTGTAATAAAAAGTGTAGGGAGGCTAGACGTCGCTACATTCATGAGTCGATTGAAGGTTGTCCTCCCCACAAACTCTGGAAGTTCTTAAAGTCGCTAGGGGTTGGCAAGTCTCAAAATTCTTCTTTAAATAATCTATTACATCTTAACACCCTTAATAAGCATTTTAGCACTTCTCCTGTCAATCTTACACTTTCTCTTCTCGCCAATGCCCCTCGCCTCGACATTCCTCCTTTCGATCTGGGTCTTATTTCTCCAGGTGAAACATTGTCTCTCCTAAAATCTATTAAGACGAAAGCCGTTGGTGAAGATGGCTTACGCTTGGATATGCTTATGCTCGTGGCGGATGCAATATCCCCTGTCCTTTCCAATATTATTAATTTTTCTTTTACCTCTGGCTGTTTTCCGTCTCCGTGGAAACTTGCACATGTTTTCCCTCTCCAAAAATCCTCAAATCCTTCTTCTTTTTTTGACTATCGTCCAATTTCTATCCTCCCGGTCCTTTCCAAGATAATTGAACATTTTGATAACCGCAAACTGTCCCGTTTTCTTAACTACCATAGTCTTTTAAACCCTTTCCAATCCGGTTTTCGCCCCGGGCATAGCACTGTTGCTGCTTTAGTCAAGGTCACTGACGACATTCGTCTTAATATAGAAAATAAGAAGCTCACTGTCTTGGTTTTACTAGACTTTAGTAGCGCCTTCAATACAGTAGACTTTGATATCCTTCTAAGCATTCTTAAATCTCTCAATCTTTCTTCACCGGCCCTAGCGTGGTTTCAGTCATACCTCCGTCGCCGAGGTTAGTCGCAGGCTCTTTGCTTTTCTGCACTCTCTCAGGCGCTTGCAGAATTTTCTTCCCCATCACACCAAAATTACATTAGCGTAATCCCTTCTTCTTCCCCTCCTCGACTACGGCGACGTCGTATAGTATATCTCGACGTATCGGAAGAACTGCTGGATAAGTTAGAACGCCTGCAAAATGTATGTATTCGCTTTATTTACGGCCTGCGGAAGTATGATCACGTGTCCCACTTCCGCGCCCAGTTAAAATAGTTACCAATCCGTTTTCGCAGAAATGTTCATATCCTCTGCCGTGTCATGACAAAACACTGTATAATAAAAAATGCCTTTTTTCAGAAATCGCAAAAAACATTTTTTTTCGTTATTTGGTCATAAAACTGAAAATTTATCCGATGTTGATGAAATTTTGACCTAATATCGATAATGTTGCTTTAATAGTATACAAATCAAAAAAAAAAACAATTTTTAAATTCTTTCATATATATAAAAACCAAAACGTGTTTTGTTGTGACATAATTTGGTAATAACTAATCTAAGCGTCGTAACAAAACACTGTAACTATCATATTACAGTGTTTTGTCACAACAAAGTACCGTTTTTGTACTTAAGATTACAACAAAACACTGTAACTATCATGTTACAGTGTTTTGTCATATACTTATAAGTACGAAAACTCTAATTAAAATTTTAGATATTGGTAATATTAACGCACCATCAAATTCTTCTTAGACCAGACTTGACCAAACAAGTATGTTTATGCCAAGATTAGATACTATTTTGACGTTTAACCTTTAAGTTAACCTACCTACTAACCTACTTATTCCTGTTTGGTCAATCCGGCCTTAGTATTTGAAAGAGAACAAAGAAATATTGCCACAATTAGGTACTATTTTGATGTTTAACTTTAGATTAAGTACCAGTAGTACCAGTAGTAGTAGGTATAGGTGAAAAACTTAAGAATATGACCTCTTGCATGTACAGTCAACAGCATAAATAAGTGATCATTTATGTAGGTACCTTGTCACTTTAACGTCGTGTTCGAAATGTTATACAAAATTGTGAAACGATTGACAGCGACAAGGTACATAAATGATCACTTATTTATGCTGTTGACTGTACTTGTGTACAAAACTAATATGGAATTTACGTCAAATTTCAAATATAGCATATCAAACGGTCTATACAGATGTGTTACAACTACATGTAGGAGGTAATTTACTTAAGTTTTTCACCTATACCTAATTATTCCTGTTTGGTCAATCCGGCCTTAGTATTTGAAAGGGAACAAAGGGATACATAAATATTATAAACAAAACTAGCGAGGGTAAGCTTAGGTAATCTTTTAATATTCTTATTAGTTTTACAAATCCAAAGTAATCAAAAATCAATATCTCGTTCCGTTGCCAAATCAGCTACTATCAGACCATTGGAACCTTGACCCACCATAGAACTGTGTCACAGAGACGTTATGATTCAAGTTATAAGAAGTGTCAAACAAATTGTTTTATAATGTCACTGTGACACCGTTCTATGGTGGGTCAGGGTTCCATTGGGCTGATAGTACATTAGATATGTTCACTGTCTGTATTATTATTTTTTTAACTTTACTAGTTCTTGTGTGTACAAGACGCTTTTAAATGAGAACACACTGTGATGTTTCTCGCCGGACAGCTGTTTCACACAATATTACCTTTATGTTGGTTGTCCGGCAGCATGAGCATGACATGCTCGCTTAAAGGTCTTTGCTTACGGCGGCGTCGTTGATCGGGTCGCCACTTTCCCGAACACATGGTTGAGAGAGGCGATGGCTGAGATACGCGTCATACTCGTGAACGGGTGCTGTTTGTGGGGTCCGGTCTGTTCACGTTTGCAAGGACTTTTTGTTAAATTAAGCATTCTACCTAGTTATGGCTTTTGACGTAGAGACCTCGTCGTGTTGTTCTCATAGTCTTTATTATTAGTTTAAGGTTTATTGACCTTACATTTGTAATAATTTTATTTTTGCTAGTTTTAAGAATTTATTATTTATTACTTTATTGCCTTATTATTACTTAATGTAACTTACTTTTAAGTATTATTTTGTTATTATTATTGAAAAAATGACCTTCTGCTGGAGTTTCTTGCGGCGCTTCTTCTCCGCAATGATGGTCTTGTCCGAAGCGCTGGTAGATTCACTCATGTTACCGACGTGTAAAAGAGCCCTCATGTGGCCTATTTACTGAATAAATATTTTGAATTTTGAATTTTGAATTTTGATACAACTAATTCTTCAAAAAATTGTCTTCTCGATCGTGGCATAAACTGATATAAATTCAAAAGTTCTGTCTTCTTTTCTTTGCAAATTCCTCTCGGGTTTTCTTGTTTTTTAATCTTATCTAATAAACTTTTTTTATCATCCATTAAATTTTTCAATGCAATTTCCACAGTCTTTTTCAAAAAAGATATTTCCTTGTAACTCGAATCGTCATAGTTCGTTTTTACAAATAAAGACAGACAACCTCTTCTTAGTTGTACGATTTTAAATCTATGTAAATTAAAACCATCAGGATATTTACCTTTACTATCATTCTGGAATAAATAGACATTTTTGTGTGTCAGAACCATCGTCTCGTTATTTTTCCTCGATTGTTTTATTTTTTCATCAAAATCATGAAAATCGTATGTTTCGAATGCTCGGTTTAGGTTATTGGTTATGCTAGCGTGCACTTGATCGGCAGTAGAGATGGGTCGGTACGTGTTTTGGCAATAACGAAACGTAACTAGTTATTGGTTCGCGATAACGGGTTTTGAAACTATTTATTAAAAAAACTATGTATTGGGTACCTATTCAAGTTGTATTGCTCACATGGTTTGGGTATCTGCTCGGTATCGTTATTTAGACAGTACATAGTTTATGACTACGTCTAATTATTATGAATAGAACTTTCCTTCATACTTTATCCAGGCTTAGGACTGGCTGCAAAATTAGTTTTTATATGTTTTAATCTAAAAAAATAGTTGATCAAGTGCAGGCGTATTTAAAAGTTCATTTGATAATATATACATTTTGTTATTTACACTATTTATATTAGGTACTATTTACAACACTTTTTTTGTTATATTTTAGTTGGTATTTACAGCAAGTTTTTAGACGCTTCTTTTTTTTTTCTCCTTTTTTGTATTTTTTTTTTGTATTTTCAGGTATTTACAACACTTTTTTATATATTTTTTTGTTTTTATACTTTTTAATAGATATCTATAGTTTTGTATTTTAAAATATTTACAAAAATTTTAAATTAACATTTAAAAATGTCAGTTGTTCCACCTTATCACTTGTTAGTCTTGAGCGGCGATCACTAACAATCAGCCCCGTCTTGCTGAAAATCCTTTCGCACGGTACGGAAGTTGCCATTATATTCCCATATCTTTTCAATAATTTTGTTAGGTGGGGATACGTAAATTTATGGTTCCGCCACCATTCTAGCGGGCAGTTCCAGTCTCCGCTACTGTTGAATGCGGGTAACAAGTCGTCATTTAGATATGTGTCTATCTCTTTTATTGCCTTGGATAGAGGCGTACCAACACTTTGTTGTTGGCTCATAATATCCTGCAACACAGACCATGGCGAAAACTTGTCAACCTTATTTGAGGTGCCGGCGCAGGGTTGTGGATCGGACGTTTCTTTTGCTATTTCATCCACCAACATGTCTTGAACCCGTTTTCGGGTGTTTCTGGCCTCATTTGAGTCGGCAAACACTGCCATTTTATATCTTGGGTCCAAGAAAGTGCACACAGAGAACGTGCCACTCCGTTCCACATTCGCAAATTTCGTAATTAATCCAGTTCGCAACTGAAAAATTATGTTTTTAGATGGTTCCGAGAAATTTTCAGCTAACAACTGGTCACAGCTTGACACAAGGCACCGTGTGATAACAATGACGGAGCTTGAAGTCATGTACGTTTGACCACTCATAGATTTAGTGGCTTCTTCGAATGGTTTTAATATTTTGACTAGCTCCGCACAAAATAACCACTCTTCATTAGTCACGATGGGCAAGTCCTGTCGCAGTATCGCCATCGTTGCTCTTATTGGCTGCTCTAGTTCCACAAACCTTTGGATCATGAAGTACGCCGAATTCCAGCGTGTCGGAACTTCTTGCTTGAGCCTTTTTGGGATACAATTAGGATCATCTGCTGTTTGCGCCTTTAACAGTTTATTTTGTGCTGTTGAACTTGTTTTGAAGTGACGTACAATTTTTTTTATTTTTTCTGTTAGGTGTGCTAGACTTTTTATTGTGGCTTGCATGATTAAATTTAGTGTGTGAGCATAGCACCCGTAATGCTTCCAGCCCATGTCACGGACTGCTTTTGTAATATTGGCCGCATTATCCGTAACGACAAAATTTATTTTGTCCGTTAAACCCCATTCAGTCGCCATTTCAGCCATCGCCGACTGAATGTCTTCGCTGGTATGCGATTCATCGAAACTACCACAGTACAATAAAACGGATTCAATGGTAATGTTGTTTGTGATATAGTGACCCGTTATCGCCAAATAAGAGACATTTGCTCTTGATGTCCACAGATCTGCCGTCAGACACACGTTTTTTACCTCACAGCTTGACATTATGTTTTTGATCGCTGCTATAGTTTTGTCAAATAAAGCCGGAATCAAAATGTTGGATATTGTCTTTCTGGTGGGCAGCTTATAGCCGGGTATCCAACTGGCAAATTTTTTTTCATCACACTTGCACGTAAACAGTGTCTAAACATACAGGTTAACTTGGCCGCAATGCCCCATATAAAACCCTCGAGCTTTCTTTTTGTCATGAAACCCAAGGTCGGTAAGTAATTTTTTTTTAATTTATTGCACATCACACAGCTCATGCAAGTTCAAGCAAGGAGTTTACACGAAATTGAAAAATTGTATTAAAATGTTATCTAAACAGGAATTTCATTGCAATCTCGCTACATGTTACTTAAATACTCAACTAATGTTCTTAATAATCAATTTTAATAGTTTTTTGTATCAAAACTTCGAAATTATTTCTTTTTTTTTACACTCCGTTATGGCTGTATACCTACCTAAGTATTTGCCCTTAACGTTTCCGAACGAAACATTTGTATAATCTGTGGTGCGGGCAAAAAGTCCGCCACCCGCTTAAAAAAAAGTTCACGTATTTCGTAATAATTGTTGTGCTGACTTGTGTATAAAGCTATAATTCATAATTATTTACATTTTGTATTTGAAGACAAGTAAAAAAAGTTATAAAAAATGTCATCGTCGTCGTCGTCCGATGAGTGTGATTTAAATGCAACACCGCCCGCAGCAAAAACAATTAATGAAAATCTTTTACCGGAGAAGTCTAAGGAGCGGTATATAAGAAAACAAGTTAGTGTTCTGAATATTTATTTACTCGCAAATGTGATGAAAAACATTGTATGTTTCACGGGCGGTACGGGAATTACGAACCTCGACTCAGAAAGCCCTCAGTCTTCGACTTCGGGCTTCTACTAGAGCCTCGATCGTAATTCCTTACATACCGCCCTTAATACACAATGTACTATAAATGACTCTTCTTCCACCAGAGAAAATGGCTGATAACCGTAAATAAAGAGGCTAAGCAGGTCATTATCTATTTTCTGTTTTAGCTCTTTGGATATTTTTTTTGCTGTACTGTACCTTTCTATTGACTGCTGTTGACTTCTAAAAATTGACGGCGTAATGGTAGTTGTCACAGGTGGTACTGCCGAAGTTGACGAGGACGGCGCCGACGCCGTCGGTGGGTCAGATTCATTATTCCCCGTTACTGTTGCACCTACTGATGAACTTGATGCCACGGCAGGTGATGGATTTACTGACGCTTCGCCTTCCAGAGTTTCAGTATTTTGCCGCTGAGCAGTCACGACGCGTCGATAGGCATCGATGTGTTTTTTTCTTAAATGGGCTTTCAAATTTCCCGTTGAAGCCTTATAACTATACAAGTCCCCACATATTTTACATTTGGCTTTTTTAAGCGCAACATTGATTTTTTCAAACACCTCCCACAACACACTACTATTTACACGAGTCATTTTTGTCCATAAATGTTACCTAATATTTACAGTTCTATCTGCAATGAAATATATATATTTACACGTACGTACTTAATAATTGATACAAACAAATACACTTTAAAGAAGGTATAATTGCAGTATACCTATACTTTAGCACTACCATACACGCACGGCGACAGTAAAAACGAAACTAAATAAATTTGATTACAAAACACCTTACACCTGCACCGATTGAACTATTCACGAACTATTGACCTTGGACTAAAATTTGACCTAATTACGGCTTGACAACAATTGCATTTATTTCTATTTCAATAGGTGTCAAATTCAAATCTGTGATCATACCAAGAAACGTACTCAAAACTCGCGCCATCTTTAATCGCGCCATCTCTATCGCACTCGTATGTACATTGGCGCATGGCGTCGTCGGTCGTTCGGTCGCCATCGGGTGCGATCGGTTATTACCGCTAATACCGCTTTCTACGAACAACGAGTTGCGTCGGTTATCTCCGTACCACAGAGCAGAGCAAATACATAGTTTCGGAAAATAAATAGTTATACAAAACCGAATACCAGTTTTTAGTTATTGTACCAATACATAGTTTCGGAAACTGTTTATGGTTTGTAACGCCCATCTCTAATCGGCAGCCATGTAGGTATGACCAGGTTCGAGGTATTCTATATTAATATTTACAATTGAATTTGATGGATCGTTGACTACTCTCACCAATGACGAAAAAAAGATTTTATTTTTGTTTTGTGCGTTACAGTTATCCGTAAAAAAAAAAATCTTTTAAGTCTCTGCAATATTCCAGAATAAAATTGACATAAGCACTTGCAATATTATGAGCTTTTCGTCCACTCTCACCTTGATGCCATAGAACACAAACAGAACGTTTGTTTTTTCCAGGCTGAGCAAAAGTTTCATTGAACAATACAAGCTTTCTCGAAAAAAAGTAAGATTTTGCTATAAGCATACAGAGTACTTTTTGCATGTCAGCTGTGAACAAGGCTTTGTCAGTGGCATTTTCACATATAGCTTCAATTTCTTTCAGATGATCCCGTGACTTATTCTTATTTTCTATATGCTGTGGATAATTGGCAAATTCCTCACACTTGCAACTATTGCAGTCATGGGGGTTTGATTCATCTACTGGGTGATTACATTTATGTTTCGTGCAAATATCACAACTATCTTGTGAAAGTTCGGCTGTAGACAGGTTCATTTCTTTACAGACGTTATGAAAATACGCCCAGGAACATTTTCGCATATTTTGGTTGTCACAATACTGTAGGAATTCTTGGTGTATCTTAGTAAATGTGAGAGATGTTGGCAAGTAACGTCGATTCGGGGCATGTTCTACATTATAGTGTGACTTCATAGGCTTTTATTGTTTGATAAATTCAATAACATTATCTCTATAACCCTGTGGGAAAGCATGTTTTGGTGTATGTCGTCCTCTAGGGTCCGGTGCTGCTTTAACGGATGAAGCTTGGTTGTTGGTCTCAAGATTCGCTTTTAAAACTGATTGCACGTATTCATCGTTAGAATAGCCAGTAGTGGTTAAAAAAAATGTCTTGCACACAACGATATCGTTGATTTTCCATACCAAAGTATTTGTCCTGCGGGATTCTTTTGCAGTTTTAGATCTGGTTTCTATTTTTGTTACATGTCTTGAAATAAAATCTCTACGTCTTTGGCGGTCCATACTCCAAAATGCTGCCCATATTTCTTTTCTATCATGTTCAGAAAACTTTTCCGAGCATTTATGTATTTTACAATTACAGGTCGGCAATAAAGGATGTTTTAGCTTCTGTTGCTCTAAAATCGCAGTGGCATTTCATTCTCTCTTTCTTTTCTTAGGTAAGACTTCGGACTGTGACTCGGGTGTACCAGACGCAGTAGGTAAGACTTCGGACTGTGACTCGGGTGTACCAAACGTAGCAGGTACGACTTCGGAGTGTGACTCGGGTGTACCAGACGTAGTAGGTAAGACTTCAGACTGTGACTCGGGTGTACCAGACGTAGTAGGTATTGGCTGGCAAGTAGCAGAAAAATCTTCAGCTCTGGTTGCTTGGGATTGATATGTGGTTGTTTCTGTCTGTACTGTAGTTAATTCTGTGTAATGGAGTGGCGATGATCGTTCGATGCGTTCCCCAAATACGGTGACGGGCTCAATTTGGTTATTTGAGACTGGTGGCACATCTAAGTCCATACAGTCTGTATTATCAAACAACTCCCTTGTTGGGCCATTATTATCAGGTGGATAAGCAACAAAAGCTGATGAATGCGACTCAGTAGCATCGGATAAACGTTGCACCTCGAATTGGCTTCCTGGTTTAAAACTGTTGTTTGGCATAAGTTGATCGCTTTTATCTAGGATAGTAACCAGTTGGGCGTGATCAGACGAAGATAAACGTTGTTTAAAATTTGTGTAATTGACATCCATACCTGCTTCATCAGTCGAGCTGTTTGTGCCAGGAAAATCCGATACAAAACTATCGTGAGCACGGGTGGTTGGAGAAGGTACACTGGTTTTGGTAACTAAATGACTGTTCATTTTGAAAAAAACACTGACACATTTAAGCTACACTCTTTCTTTCCACCTTTCGTAAGATTTAAAATCAATTTATTCCGTTCTTTGCTCATTTTCTAATACTTTAATCACGGACAAGTTAAAAACGCGTGAACTAACGATGAATGCCCTGTGATCTACTAAGTAATGTTTACAAACACTCGCCTCACAACCAAAAGACTCACTCACTTCAAGGGTGAATTGCGGGATTGTTACGACAAAACACTGTATCTTAAGGTAAAGGTCGACAAAAACCGTCAGTGCTGTTTTGGCAAAACACTGTATTTGGACATACAGTGATTAGTCAAAACAAGACCCTATACTTTAAGAGTTACAGTGTAATACGCTTTGAGGGTTTTCATAGATTTAGGTAGAAAATGAGTGGTCTGTTAGCAGGCATATATAAATATGGACCCGAAAAGCTCAATTATTGATGTTAGCACAAAACACTGTAACTTGAGTTACAGTGTTTTGTCGTGACACGGCAGTCCTGTCGTTGCTTTTCAACACTTTGTTTTTGCCTCACTCTCCCTCTTACCTTTCCGAGAGGTTTAGCTTCATGGCGAGCGGTTCCCAGAATCGCTTGCGGTCGAGTGCTAACCTCTCTCTTGCCTTTCTAGCCCATACGTCTAAAACCTACTCGAAATCCTTCTCGGTACACTCTGTCAGATTGTGGAACCGGCTGTCTTCTGATATTAGGAAATCGCAATCGGTCGCATCTCTACAGGGAAATTTGAGGACATACTGGTTTGACTCCTTATAATTGTTTACTATCCTTTATTTTACTCTATAATATATATAATATAATATTTATTTATTTATTTATTTTATATATATTTTATGTATATGTGTATATATGTGTGTTAGGTCGTGTATTAAATTATTTTGATATTTATTATTATTATTTTTATATACGTCTCTGTTAGTATTTATTCTTAAGGTCTAAAATGTTGTTATGCAATTTCCGAAATATATATATTTCTGGTGAATCGCTTATGAATAGGTTTATGTAACGTGTACGTATCTTGAGATTGTAACCATTTTTTTACTTCCTCTTTGTTCATTTGTTCTTTCATTTCCTTCGCTATATTATTTAAACTACTGTAACCAGCTGGATTCGAGACATCATAGTAGATCCTATTAATATCTAATAAGGAGTCCAATTTTCCCAATCTATTTTCTTATGATGACGCTTAAGTAGTCCTGTAGTAAGTGGTGTAGCTCTTTGTTTTTCTTTATCTGTTGACGATCTCTTACTTGTAGATGCAGGTAATGTAATGGGTTCAATCGATTGAGCTGTTTTAATAAATTCCAAGTTTGCAGGATTGCCTATGCAGCTTAAAGGAACACTTATATCTCTTAAAAGTAATGCAAATTCTTCCTACCCTGTTGGTTTAGGACGTTTAAGAGATCTAACCGTGTCACTTACCAGATCAGTATTATTACTATTTGAAATGGTGCGGTTGTTTATTACAACTTCACCAGTTGGCTTCCACCAAATTTTTGGTTTACTTAAAACAATGCAATCCAACAAAGTTCGAGTTTTTTTCTCATATGTTTTGGGTAATATATCTATAATTTTTGATGGGCTAATTGGTATCGGCCCTGGATTTGTTTTACCAATCGGTGTAACTGCTGTAGTGCCATCTCCTTCCGGTTAAGGTGGATTAGCAATTGACTCATTATATTCATTAACCTCCTTTTTGTTCACTTTTGACGTAAGATCATTACTTTCGTTGTTGAGCTGAAGCTCCCCCTCGGTTACGATTGGTATTCTAAATGGTTTTCGATCTGTTTCAATAAAATGTAAAAATCGTTGCAATGCTTGTGAATATAAGGTTCACTTTTCACGATCATTCATTTTACTTTTAAGGATTTTTTGCATCTCGGCATCTAGACGGGATGATGAATTTTCAGGTAGGCTCTCATTGCGTTTGAGTCTTTCAATAAAATCTGATTCTACTAATAGCATTTTTTTCGTATTTTCCATTTTGTTTATGATAAAGAGTTAACTAAGGCACTTAAAACTGCTCCTAATAATAATAGGTAGAAATGCACCTCCCTTTTGAATTATAACAGTTTTTCTTATTTTATGTTTTCCTTTTGAAACTTATTTCCGTAAGATATCTATATATTTTTTTTATTTAGATTTTTCTTTTTTTTTCTAAAGGATTTTTTCCATTTAGGACGTTATAAATGCACTCACAAATAATGTTGATCTCATCATTATCACAAGATTTAAGTAACGCCGTGCGATATTTTGGTTTAAGCAACTGCAATGCTTCAAGTAAATGTTTAAATGTGTTTACTGACTGAAATTTGTTGATTTTTGTCGTATATAAACCCCTTTTTAGGAACATACACTGTGCAATGTCCATCAAACGGAAATATTTTTGTTTTAAAATGACATATGTCATTTGTATTTTATTTCAAATCAACCATGTGGTTCTTTAGTAGCATCTTTGTAGGCTTCATCTACAAATTTTGGGTTTTCCGGGTAAACTTGTCGTGACTACTTGTACGTACTTGTTTACGTATTTGGGTTTTGTCCCTGGGATTCTTAAAATATACAATGTAGCTTATATTTAGTGAAACATCTCGTTGGCCTCTCCCCTGATGAAAATGTTTTGAGTAATATAAAAACACTTAAGTTTCTATGATGGCTACCTTTTGTGAAAATGTCAACTATTCGTCCATCTGATTCTCTCATCAGATCATCTATTATAAGAATTCCCATTCTTCCCATCAAACATTGAAAAATCTGGTATTCCCTGACTATAATTTACATTTTCCAGATTGTACAGTATGTATTGTATTTGATCATAACACCAAATAAGTTCGTCGAATTCAACATTACATACTTCTTTAAAATTATTTAAAAAGTTTGTGACAAATTGAGCTTTGCCACATCCACTTGGACCAGCTACAATGGTTGTGAAAGGATGATTAAAATGTATCATAATTATAACTCGTAATACGTCTTGATATGAAAACAGATAAACTTGAAATGTTACAATTTATGAACTCAATTACTTTTTAAATAAATCAACCAACATAAGGGTAAACACATTAAAAAAAAAACTAAGATATCATAGTCAAATATATTTTTTATTTTGAGATTTACACTTTTTTGAGTTTTTTTTTTTGAGAAACGGTGCAAAAAAACTCAACATAATATAAGTATCTTTTCAAGTTTCAATAAAAAATTAACTAAAAATCAAATACAGCGTACCACCACTTGATTTTAATTAACCTTCACTAATTTATATTTACAAAAAACTAAAATTTATTTACATTTTCTACAATTATTACAATTCACAATTCAAAATTAAAAACAATGTACAAAAAATAAAGTTCAAGTTTTTGAATGTTCTGTGATTATAAATTACATGGAAAAAATATTTTGTTATGATCCATGGGGTATTTAATAATGCCCCGACGCTAGAGTGTCCGAAGAGTTTTCTAACAAGTACCGTTTTGTATCGTTATGAGATAATGATACTTTATTTATATTTTGAGTAAATATTACATGTTTTATTGATTTAAATCTCAGCATTTGAGCATGTTGCATATTTTTTTCAAATAAACACTTTTAATAATCGTTGAGGGTCAGTTTTTTAGTAACACATTTATTGATTCCTTTAGCTTTTCATATAAGGCTATGATTTTCAACATCTAAGGCATACATTTTAGATCGTAGACCAACAAACTCTTTAAATATTTTACCGTTGTTTTCATCCTTGAAAAACCCCAACCGCTTTATATTTTTAAATGGTAAACCATATTCATTGTTAGGTGGATAGTCCCAATCAATCACCATCAATCTATACTCAAGCTTTCATTCCCAGAGTAGGGTAGGCAGAGCCACAGACTCACCAACAACTCCAAAAATTTGTTGATAATTCTGTGACCACATTTTGCACAACCAGGCTAAGATGTCATCCAGTGTATTAGTGACAGGTTGCAAACCCATCGCCTAACAGCACTACAAAGCCTTTAGTCCCGTAGTCGTCTCTTACAACATCCACGGGAAGACATGGAGTTGCAACATTCTAAACCCGGCACCACACGGCAGGTGGATAGTCTGATGTGTCAAAATATAAATCGAGCTGTGATTTTATGTCCTCATAATAGTTTTCAGTGAATATTTGATATACTAAACTATCTGTATCTGTATTAAGAAGCCTGAGATTTTCTTGATATTTCGTTTTCATGTAGTCATAATGAAATTTATACATGAAAGTTTTCGATATATCTAAAACGCAAAATCCTCAGTAAATTGGTTTATTATAAAAGATTTTAGTTTTATTCAATTGAACAGCAGCTAAGTTCTCTGAAAATATTGATAAACTTGTAATGAAACGTACTCTACCCCACCCAAAAATAAACGGAAAAGAGATAAATAAATATATAAATAGAACATATGAACAAATAATTGGCCAGCGTGATCATCTAGTTTTAATAAAGTTAGGACCCTAAGTTGTACCCGTTCGTAACTGATTCTTTTAAGGAATACTCGAGTGTGCTGGATAGGTACCTTAAAGAACATTAACTACATAGATTTAATGATTAATAAACATTTTGGGGTCTTTATTTATGAACCTATTATCTAATTAGCTTAAATAATATTTAACTTATTATAATTCTCATAACATAACCTTCCTAACTATATCTTACCGCGAGAAGTTACCTATAGCGCCCTTATAGTATTAATTTCATCATTCGGTGTTAAATTTTAATCAATTGTAAATCACACATTTAGTCAGCTATTAACGTTCTAATCATCAGTCAAGTTATTGGCAACTTTCGACATTAGTGTTGTAAATCCATATCTAAATACCTAAGCCGGACATTCAATTGACGTTGTCTAACCAAAACCTCTAGATAGTTTAATCCAAGTTTCACTCAACGAAAGCACTACTTTCAACCAGCTTTCTAGTTTGTATAATAAACAGTTTCATGTGTAACTAGGTTTCAACAGTTAAAACATCCTATACCTATCTAAATTTATAACCCTAAGCTACCTAAATTCACTAATACTCCTAATTTCGATTATAATGAAAGATATAATGCAAATTTATTAGTAACCGCTATACCAGAATCCCTACTGGTCCCTCTTCAAAAAGATTGAAGAGAGAGAGACGTGCCCCTCCACGCCTCAACTTAGGCATCCGCACGTCTCTGTGCGACTCGTCACCAGACCTGGGCATCGCTCCACCAAAAGCAAAAGTTGCTATTCCCCAGTTAAACTGTCTTTATTGTCAGTGTTTGTCGGTTGAGTCAACCCAAGGAAGATTTTACCCAAAATACCCCAATAAAAGTCGCGTTAGACTAAATTTACTTAATCTCCACTTAAAAGCCACCTTAAGGAGAGACTTTCGGTATTCCCGCACCGGGAATCGAACCCGAGTCTCCAAGGTGAAACCCTGGTATCCTTGCCACTAGAAGATACGGGAATCTCTACTCAAGGCTACCTTCAAGGAGAGATTTTCCATTATTTAAACAAACAAGCGACTTGTAAATGATGCTTCAATAGCACATTACAATAATTTATCCTACCCCGGGATAAGCAATCTAAAACTAGTGTTTCCTAAATGGCATGTTAGGTCTCAAACCAAACAGTAATTAACCCTTTTGATTCCTAATACTTTCTGTGTCTAAGTCTCATATTGACACGGCATATCCTTTTCCCCATACTACAATAAAAGTCGCGCTAAACTAAATTTACTTAATCTCCACTTAAAAGCCACCTTAAGGAGAGACTTTCGGTATTCCCGCACCGGGAATCGAACCCGAGTCTCCAAGGTGAAACCCTGGTATCCTTGCCACTAGAAGATACGGGAATCTCTACTCAAGGCTACCTTCAAGGAGAGATTTTCATGGAACCCACGTTCACAGCAAAACGACCTAGTCCAATCACTCGGAATAGCCCGTGCTATCACCCATGCACGCATGGGCACCTAGAATCAAGCCAAGAGCCGACACATTGCCACTAAATCGTCACACCGCTTTGACGGGTGAATTATTAATCCAATTACATTTGCTTTTCTCAATTAAATAAAGTCAAAAGTATCTGCAAATATTTTAGTAAATTGAACAAATAATTCATTTTATCAAACAAGCGACTAGTCAAATTGCATCAAATGGCATAATATTACAAACAAAGTTAACCCTAACCCTAATCCTAGTGTTACCTAAAATGTCATGTTAATTCTCCAACCAAATTTAACATGCGTCTATAGTTCTTCCTATTCTAAGAATTAACAATCTTGTCTGTATCTAAATCTCATATTGACATGGCATATCCTTTTTCCCATACTACAATAAAAGTCGCACTAAACTAAATTTACTTAATCTCCCCTTAAAGTTTCTAAATTCAGAAGCATAATACAAGGACAAGGTTTTCTGAAGACATAAAGGTAGCCATCTCGAGCCTCATTTCCACAGCCCTGGTATGATGTATCGTCTCATCTCCACAACGAACTACATGTGAGAGTGCCTCCAAGAGTCTCCAGTCCACCAGGTAAGCATTCCTACTCGATCTAGCACTTCAAGTAGAGATTTTCATGGAACCCACGTTCACAGCAAAACGACCTAGTCCAATCACTCGGAATAGCCCGTGCTATCACCCATGCACGCATGGGCACCTAGAATCAAGCCAAGAGCCGACACATTGCCACTAAATCGTCACACCTTTAACGGGTGAATTATTAATCCAATTACATTTGCTTTTCTCAATTAAATAAAGTCAAAAGTATCTGCAAATATTTTAGTAAATTGAACAAATAATTCATTTTATCAAACAAGCGACTAGTCAAATTGCATCAAATGGCATAATATTACAAACAAAATTATCCCTACCCCAGGATATGCATCCTAATCCTAGTGTTTCCTAAATAATATGTCAACTCGAACTATCTTATTGATAATTAGTCATGACTTGAACTAACAGTTAAGCCGTCTTAATTCCTAATACTGTATTGCGTCTAAAGCTCTCTCTATTCTAAGATTGTTAAACGTCTATCTCTTTCTTAATCAGTAAAACAGCGTGAAACAAACTATGTCGTGGTGTCTAAGATCGCAAAACCAATGTTGCTAGACTATTGGGTCAAATTCAGACGCTAACAAATGTATGAATTCACACTCCAATTACTTGATATAAAACTATATCGTTAATATATTGCAGATCCGTGAATGTTTCGCTTTATAACTTGCACAGTAGTGTAATCTACATTATCTGTGTTTCTATTGGACTAGACCATAATTATCTGTGACCATAAACACAGACAAATTCGTTGATATTAAAGGCGGGCGTTTGGCTTTCTATCTCGTTTATCGAAAATTATCTTGTAATTCTGGTTGGTTCTATTTAATTAAAGATACTTATCGATGCCTAGCATCCGTAAATATTTCTATTTTATTATTGTGATGTTTCAGATCTAACAATAAAATGATTTACCAAGCCTCTATTTGCTCTCAACAATCTCTCATTCCAAATATGAATTTCCATCGTTATCTACTTTATTCCGAACTTCACAAAGAATATAAAACGAAGAACCTGATTAAATTTCATCGAGTGAAATACTTAAGGTATGAAAATGTTAATTTATTAAGTGTAAGCCACTTTAACTGCCGCCATCCTGCTAGGTGCGTCCATTTTGTATGAAAATCAGAGATCCTGGCAAAGAAAGTGTTAAATGTACTATTCTATTGCCTACAAGAAATATAAAGTTGATTCGATCACCCACTGTACTAAATAAATAAATGAACCGCAATTGCAAGGTACTGTAAGCTATTCTATGTTTATAGTCCTGTTTAATATCTCTAACATTCATAAATTATAGACCAACATCTTTATATCAAGCTTAGTAATCCTATGTAATGTAAGGTGATAAAATTATATTTATTTCAGGATACTACTAGCTTGCTAAAAGCATTGAGCACCGCTGATGAGCAATGCAGTATTATTAACAATCTTGAAAGTGGCGTTGATGCCATCTCAACATAATAATTTCAACATTTGCTGAATTTATTCAATCCTAAAGGTGTGCTTTTTAATTACCTAACCTTTTATTTTAATTTCATTATAAACAGTAACGTAATGAACATATTATTGTATTTATTGTTAAGTTATAGAGTTTTAATGTTTAATAGTTATGGTACCTACATGACAAAAGACATATACCTATGTAGTGTTACCCCATAATATAACAAAGCGTTAACTAATATTGTTTTATTTCAGGGTACTATTAACTTGCTAAGAGCTCTGATCACCGCTGATAAACTATTATCAATGTAGTTATATTAACAAACTAGAAGAATTGTCGTCAACCTACCATAATAATTTCAACATTTGCTGAATTTACTGAATCTTTAAGGTGTGCTTTTATTTACCTATCTTTTATTTTAATTTATTATGGTCAATGATGTATTGAACGAGCAAATAGTTAGGTTATAGGGTTTCATTGTGTAAATAGTTATGGTACCTGTATGTTAAAAGTCACATAGATAAATTCCCTGAGCATTCTTTGTCTTATTTTGGGACAGATATCCATAAAATAGAAGCTTCAGTTGAGTTTTACCTCCAATATCTCTTTGTACCTATAACAAACCACAAATACCTCTCCGCTGATACTTCAACAATAAAATTTGACCTAGATTGTAAGGCTATAGATAAAATTTAAAAGTCCTAACTTAATTGAAATACCGTTTAAGATAAAGAATGCTTATAAAAGGGTTTTATATAAGATAAAGTTTATTAATCCCGAACGGGATTATTAAATCAAAATAGACACTTACCTGCCTGCCTGCTACACAAGTAAAATTTCCTGAAAAGTTATAGGATTTATGCACGAATTTCAATTTAACAATTTACAAGTTAACAGAGTAAATTTTAAGGAACAAATTAGTTTTGAATTCTTTTATATCTATCCTGACTACATAGGTTTGAATATTTTAAGCAAATTGGATAGTATGACTTAACTTGCATTGCAGGTCCTAACTTATTCAACCTCATCAAAACATCTCAAAATTTAAGAATTTTAAAAATCATATTGAATAATTTATATCAATTTTTACAATGTGAATTCGTGCATAATTACCCTTTAACTACAAAGTACAAAAAATAAGACACATCCTGAATTTTATTTTTATTTATTTATTTGAATAAATAGTAAAACAGAGGAAAACACACATGAAATAAATAGCAAAATTCAGCAAATAAACACATCATGAAATAAATAGTAAAACACAGCAAATAAACACATCATGAAATAAATAGCAAATAAACACATCATGAAACAAAATAGTTTCAACAAATAAACAAATAAATTAAGTACAATACTTCCAGATTCTCAATAGCACTTGGCAATCAAATATATATTCAATTGCAAACGTTAATGTGATTTTTATTATAAACCGAGCACTATTAAGAACTGAACGTACTGTAATAAGTTTCATGCACATCCTATTTTTCCATTTATCACTGGATGTTGAATAAACACATTCTACCTACCCGTGCCTAAAGAAACCCTATCAGTCTGAAGCAGACTCCTACAATCGGTGTTAAAATACAATTATAAAGCTGCATGCACACCCTGCCTACCCGTGCCTAATGATTCCCTATGTGCCTGAAGCAGAATCCTACAATCGGTGTTAAAATACAATTATAAAGCTGCATGCACATCCTGCCTACCCGTGCCTAATGACTCCC
This sequence comes from Acleris cristana, assembly GCA_948252455.1. Classification (NCBI taxonomy): domain Eukaryota; kingdom Metazoa; phylum Arthropoda; class Insecta; order Lepidoptera; family Tortricidae; genus Acleris; species Acleris cristana. The sequence goes on from OX411771.1 coordinate 48,337,322, forward strand.
TATCTGCCTGAACCAGGTTCCTACAGTCGGTGCCGGTTCAAGAATAGGATAAAGGATATGGAAGGGGGACCCTCCCGGCATTGAGGTACACGCTTCCGTTCTTGGACAGAGGTCTGTTGGAATCCCCATGACAGGACAGCCTTGTCGCCTGTGCCAACCTGTGGCCCCTTCCACGTGTACCGTACCGGCGAAAGGACAAGCATTTCAACAACCCGAAGGTCACTGGTGGATCCGCTTGAAGATCACACACCGCCTTTCGGCGTTAGCCAAACATGTAGACTACCACATTGCTGCACTAGCCACACGCTTGTATGTAGGTGTTGGGATCAAATTACATGCATTAATATAGGATAACCCCGTCGCCTGCGAACCGGACTCAGCCCGCAGCCTGGTAAACCAGGTGTTAAAGGTGTCCTGATCACGACAGGGGGGAGACGAGAATACGCTGATGTATTCTAAAAGTCACGTTAAATAAATTTAACGTCCTACGGGTTAGGATTTATACTCACCAATTGGATTCCGATTCTCCATCCAAACACTAAATTACTAAATTAATCTTTGGTCTACTCTTCAGCAGCGCTCCGTCCCTCGTTCAGTCTCGTTCAAAAAAGCCCAGAGTCTTCCCCGTTTCCCTATTTATACCCCTGCCATTTCTTCTTCCAAAGCCCCGACCAGTAATCTTGACCCTCCCGCAATAACGGATTTTCATATAAGCAATATGGCTCCTTATGCGCAATAACGAATTTAACACCCGCAATAACGAGTTTTCATATAAGTAATAACGAGGTATTTCGCAATAACGACTCGATAATTCTTTATAAATTGGTCGCTCTAGACCAACAACGAAAACACAGTATGGACTAGCCCAAACAAATTCTCCATACAAATTAATTAATTAAAACAGTTATTTTGATCTTTTAAATAACCTCTTCCATTACCTCTTAAACAACCCAAGTCTAAACCAAAATTCTTCCTCTTATTGTGTTGATCTTCCATTTTCCTAGTTTAAATTTGTAGTTCAATCTGATCCTAATAGACAGACAAATGAAATCAAATAATCTTAAAAAGAAAGAGGTGAAATAAGTTTATATGTAGGTAATTTATCTATTTTAATATTATCTCTGATTGGTTATGCAGCAAAACATCCAAAATCAAATGCTACAAGTTCAAAATTTCTACAATTTAAATATATAGCATTTATAATCCATACTGTTCACTATGTATAACTTTTAAACTCATAAGGTCAAACTATATAACGAATGAAATTCAAAGAAAAATAGTGTCATATTTATTATGAGATAGATTTAGGTCATTCTAGTTCTTTAGCCGGCCCGATAGGCCTAAACACTCAGAAATAGGAGCTCCGCGGTAGCGGAGTTCCGTCGACTCTGTTAATTTTGATATTAAAATAGCAATTAAACTAAAATTCATAAACGTATTTATGTTTCGAATGCTATAGATTAACAACATTATTCATTTAAGCTTTCTACATTATAGATGTTTGTGTGTCAACTTTATAACAATTGCCCCCAGATGCTCCGTTACGCAACCAAAATTGCACATTTGTATTGAATGTTTCACCATTAAGTGGTTACTCGACTATTCATACTTTTAAAATGATATAAATTAATTCAATCCAAAACATAGTAATAAACAGCTATAAAAGAAATAAATGTCGAAGCATATCCATGTTACCAACGCTAATCGAACAAGTACCCTCACTAATCAATCTACCCTACATGTTCTCACTAAAATTAATTAGCATTAACTGCGGTAATGATATGATTCATACTGTTAGCTTCTTTATACACCATAATATCCTTTTAGTTTTTCATATTGGTATTTGATCTCCCCAAAACTATCTATATATCTCAAACTCGGTCATGAACTTCAAACAACAACCCACATAGAACCCTTTCATACAATACCAACAAATAATTCCTACGTAATTTCCTATCTCATCATGCGACGCTGTCATTATGCCAAGGTTCCACAGCGAACCAAAATTTAAACTCCTGATAATACGAGAATGATAATTCGTTTATGCCTCCTATTTGCTATTTGTTTTGTTGTAGGCGTTATAAATTATGCATAAATAATTTCCCAGTTTGAGTTTATATAGATACAAATTCGTACTCGAATTAAGTAATCTACTAAGAACCTAGAAAATCCGGTGTTAGCTTAGTCGTACAACGTACCTACTGTTAATCCAACGGGACTAAACTCCCTACTCATAATGATGTATGAGTAGACATAAATTGCAATTATGACTAGAGGGGAAAGAAATACCGAAAAAAATTAATACACATATATACTTGCATATATACATATGCCCGCTGAGTTGGGATCAGTACAAACTGTGGAACTCAGGTTTAGCTATCATAGTTTCAACTCCCTGTGATTTCCTATGATTTTCCCAATGATTTAACAATTTGACATTCACATATTTCAAAACATTTTCCATGGTTTTACCGAATATTGAATTATTCATACTTTTATAGTGATCTTTATCAGAATCACACGGTGCCTGCGATCGCATGCGTGTGTTTAAGTCTATGTAACTTTTTAACCACTTACATTGTTCAAATCTCAAAATACGATGGATGTCCCCTTTCTCAAATCCAAGCCCATGTACCATAAAATGACTAGTTGCTCAAATTATGGAAAAATACAGTCACAAAATTAGGTGCCCTGTATTTTTCAGAACAAAATTGATGTGCTACTTCTTCTCAAAAACCTGTATGATGATTATAAGAAATAGTAGAATCACCGTTTAATTTTTTATCGCAAATGTAAAATGTACTACTCTGAGCAATGTCTAAATTATTTGCATCAGATAAAGGTAAAGGGGTTTTGCCAAAAGTATTACTCCTACAAATGTTATCTAAATATTTTTTAATGTATTTCATAAATGTCTGTGCACAATCTTTAACTTTGTATGTTCTATACATTGACAACTTATCATCATAAGAACACTTAATGTAGTATCCAAAACTATATTCCTCGTGTTTTTGTATATTTGTTGTAGAGGATGTACTAGGATTGTTGAAACATGATGGAATTGGGTTTAAAAAAGCCTCAAAATCGGCATAAACAACAAAAGGCACCCTTAATTTACGTTCATAATTATTTAAGCTAAGTTGGTTTGATGGGACATTTTCATTGAACCAGTTTTTCTTTTTATCCTGTTCAGAAGGTAAATTTGTGCAAACATGGAAACAGTCGTTTCTTTGATGATTCATTAAATTTTCATGTCATGTAAAGCTTGTTAGGCAACCATCACAAATATGTGTAGCATATTGTGTATTGGATAACTGTTTAGATACTAATCTAGATAAATTTTTGATCAAGCAATAATGTGCTTTACTACCTTTGGTTATATATAATAAGTTTAAGTGGGTAGCATTTTTACATTAAGTTAAGTGAAATGGCCCTATCATATCATGTTTTTCTTTGTGAATTGTACTCGAGTCCATATTAATGCTTATATCATTATTTTTTCAAATTTATGAACATCCCCAAATTTAAATGGGAAAGTCAAAATTTCAAAGTTTACTTTATGTTTATGCGCTATATATGAATTCCATGTATTTGAATGATGTTTTGTAGGTGGGTATAATAGTAAAATAAGTAAAGTAAAATATTTATTTTCCAAAAAAAAAAGTACAAAAATCAATGTTACCTTTGACCCCACACTAGGCTAGGCCTGTTTCGTGGCAGCCAAAAAGCATTGAAAGAATAACCGAATGATAGCGGTCGGTAACCTTAATATTAATTACCTAATGCAAATTGAAGACAAAATAGAAGAATCTAAATTCAATACTCAAATATTCAACTATTTATATAATATAAAAAAGGTAATAGCAGAAAAAGGCAAATTGTGCTAGTGTGCGTGTGCGTGTGCGTGTGCGTGTGCGTGTGCGTGTGCGTGTGCGTGTGCGTGTGTGTGTGTGTGTGTGTGTATGAAGGTGCATGTGGAAGCAAAAATATGACGGTGACAAAATAGGCCGGAAAATTTGAGCGGAAAATATCACTTGCAAACGAAGAAGAGTAGAGGTAGTCGCACACTATTTAACTTAAAACATTTAAAACTCTCTCAGACTCACTGTAATCCCAGCTAAGCAACAGAGTCTGAATACGCTTCTTGGCCTCAAAAACACGACAATACCGTATATCACACGCCGCGAGAATTTCATTGTAAATATGAGGAAAAAGGAATGAATTAAACCTTCTAGCAAAATGCGTCTTTACTGTAGGCTTTGGGACCTTAAATACTCTTTTTTTTAAAAGATCAGGGTAAATTGCCAAACTTCTAGTCTGTTTGTGCATAAATAAGGTAACACGTAATAAATACAATTTCCGAACACTTAAGACCTGCGCCTCTTTAAAGAGATTCACTGTCGAGGCTTACGTAAATACACTTTCAAAACCGCTCTCTGAGCTCTCTCCAAGACTATCAAGGTGGATTTAGCGATGCCGCCCCAAGCGAGGATGCAGTAGTTAAAAATGGGCTCACACAGTGCTTGATACACCATCCGAAGTAGGAAAACATCAGCCCCCTCTCTAAGCAATTTCATAGTATAAATAAGTTTACGGACCCTATTAGCTGTTACCGATATGTGATCCTTAAATCTAAGATTTTCGTCCAACACAACACCTAAATATTTTAAGGATCTAACTTTACTTATGCAATCACAAGTGCAACTTGATACAAAGAGATTCTTTGGTGTAATACACGTTTGGGAATGGATTTTCAAACCACTAAAACCAGCGGGGGGGTGGGACGAGGCTGTTTTGTGGAAACACAGAAATTGAGTCTTCGCTGCGTTGAGGGTTAAGAGATTGCGTTCCAACCACGCAGATATACCTTGCAGACCCTCCGTGGCTGCACTTTGGACACTCTGCCAATTGCAACCATTGAAAATTATGGCTGTGTCATCTGCGTAGCAGATAACATCGCTATTTTGGAGTGCAAGAGATGTGATATCATTGATATACGCAATAAAAAGGGTGGGACCCAAAATGCTGCCTTGCGGCACGCCAAAAGATACCGGTTCCCAGCCGCTATTTTTATTGCCAATTCTTACGCATTGGCGTCTATCAGTTAGGTAGCTACCAAACCAGTTAAGGGCACTTCCACGAATTCCGAAAGTTTCCATTTTTCTGAGAAGGATAGGAATCGAGACCGTATCGAACGCCTTCTTCAAGCCGAGGAAAACGCCGACACAGTTCCGCCCCGTATCGAGATGGAAGGTGACAATATCAGTTAAAAGAGTTACAGCATCTTCTGTTGATTTACCTTGGCGGAAACCAAATTGACGGTCAGAAAGAAGACCGTTTACTTCCAGATATTTGATAAGCCGTTTGTTTACAACACGTTCCAAAAGTTTAGAATAAGCTCCTAAGAGAGAGATTGGACGGAAATTACTAGGGGTATTCGTTGGCCCATTCTTATGGATTGGAATCACTTCCGCTGTCTTCCAAACCTGGGGAAAGGAACCAAGGTTGATACTTAAGTTAAAAATGGCCGCAAGTGGTTCCGCTATAACGGTACCTATAGCTTTTAGTAGTTTATTACTTAGGCCATCCTTGCCTGGGGCGCTGTTTGGGTCAAGCCTTTTGATGATATCTAGAACCTCGTGTGCATCAGTAGGTGCATCCATAATCCTGACAATACAGCCCATCTAAAACATTCATGATCATTGTTTTTTACATTAATAACTGCTTTTTTATTTATTATATCTCTCGGCAATTTTATATAGGAAGAACCACGTAATGGGTTAAATTTATTTACATTCACATCTAGATAGTTGAATTTTACTAAGCTCCATCCACTATCTTTCCTCTCAAAGTTACATAATCTTGTAAAAATTTCGTTAACTATAGTTACAAAAATATCATTTTTGTCGCTGCTGAGATTCACTACATTGTTACTAAATTGAAAGTCAAACGTATTATTTAGCTGTTTGGTATCTTGAGTAAAATCTGCATTAAGAATAAAATTTACTTTTAAAGCACAATGATCAGTAAGTGATCGATCCAATAATGTAAAGATTTTTTCTTTATTATTTTGTAAAATTGTTTCGGGGGTAAATGGATTGCGAACATTTTCATTAAGCAATATTCTATAAGTAGCCACCCCATTCCTAAATGCGTTGCGTTTTCAATCAGACCTTAAGACATTATTTATGTGAATTCAAATGGTTGCTGAAATATCTTTTGGATACAAACTTACTACACACAGAACATTCAACATTATCATTATTTTTTGTACTCACATTCTCATCTAAGAGTGGTTCGGATGATGTTGATACTGTATCGCGACTAGTTGAAGGGCGTTTTTCTTTACCAGCACTTCTTGTGACTTCGAAACTGCAGCTGTCCTCTTTATTCCAACCCCGACTTGGGAAGATCTATAAAAATAAGAAAACATGAAATTAGGCATAACGTACGACTTAATAACAAATACAAAGTTTTTAATTAATTGGATGGGATATTATACTATCTCAAATCTTGTCTAAATACATTGTTGGCAGTATGCTTGCATTGTTAAAACTCCATCAATCACATCTGAGGTCGAACTATTCTGTTTGCCTTTAATTGCCTCTCTATTATATTTAAAATACGGAACATAACCTTCATTCCATAAAATTCCTCTATTTGTTTCTACCCATGCAACCTGTATTTTTTCTGTCTTTGTTAATTCATAATATGTGTGGTGTTTCGTATATGGCAATATTGGCAATACATAATAAATGGCGAGGGACGGCCGCTGCGGGCAACACTGCGGATGAGGTTGGCACAGCGGGTGGACCGAGCGAAACAATCATTATTATTTTATTGTGTTCCAATACTTATCAAACCCCAACACAATAGGGAACACAACATGTGGCGACGAGGATCAAAACGTAAGTAATATTTCACTGTTAAGTGGGAGAAATTACGCTACAAAATCAATTGTTGATTGACCTTGAGTGATCATGAAATTCCCGGAGCTGCTTTTACAATGTACAATAGCATATGTAATGTGATGTAGCAGTGATTAAAGTTGAAAAATAGTACGAAATAAAGTGGTTTTGGTGCATAGTAAAATTTGTGTATGGTAGTTATGGTTTAATTAATTAATAACAGAATTATTAATTCTGACGCCATCATGATTTAACTTGGGGTGCGTTCCGAATTCGCCATAAAATTCAACATTCAGTCTAATCAGCAATTATTTGGCCAATTTGCAAGAAGCCAAACAAGGCCTATGTAGTCGTGTATGAAGGGCGCTAACTTAAATGTCATTGTCATAGATGTCAAGTGAACGAATATAACCAAACTTGCCAATGCGTGCGAACCATACTCTCAAAAAAAACAAAGCACTGACTTAAATATTGTGTTGATAACTCATGGAAGCCACTTAGATATTGCATTGTTAACCAATTAATCAAATCACTGAATAAATTAACTGCATAAATTGATGCTACGAAAGGTAAGAAACTGAATAAAATAAAATAAAAAACTCCATGAGGTGGAGTAAATAGACCAAAATGTGGCTATTTTGAGGCGAAGACATGGAATGCATGTCACATAAATAGGGGAAAATATACTTGGCTCATGATGTGAGCAAGTGAACAAGCTCATAATGTGGGTAAACTTCAAAAATTAATATGATAGTTTTCAACCAAGTCCATAATGTGGGCAACAAATCATAATAAATGAATGGATCTATTCTTGTTGATGAACCAAGCCCATAAGGTGGGTTAAATTTTGCTGATTGAGATGAGGTCTCAATGTAACCCTATTGTTTTCAGACCAACCACAATGGCCCAGTTGTCGGGGTTAGAAGCATTCGATTGTGATGGAGATGTTACAACATTAGGCTCACGTTGGGAGAAATGGAAGCGAGCCCTTGGAAATTACCTGATTGCTGCTGACATTCATGAAGCCACTAAAAAAAGAGCTATCCTTCTACATTCAGCTGGCCTACCTCTTCAAGAAATATATTACAACCTCCCAGGGGCAAACGTTGAACTATCAGATGGAACGGATGTCTACGAAACCGCACTGGAAAAATTGACGACATATTTTTCCCCGAAACAAAGCTTTCTCTATGAACGTCATCTGTTTCGACTTATGAAGCAGGATCCAAGTGAAAAATTTGATAAATTTGTGGTTAGACTTCGGGACTAGCACAACAAATGTAACTTCCCGAAGAGTGATGATAGCCTGATTGACCAAATCACAGAAAAATGCTCATCAGTGGAATTAAGGAAGAAAATTCTGATGTTAGGTGATACGGTTACCATGGAAAAAATAATCATAGAAGCAAATTCTCTTGAAACCGTCTCAAGGCAAATAAATGAGTTCGAAAAGAAAGGAGATACAGTTTATACAAACAAAATCGACTCACTAAACAAACAAAATGCGATGGAATGCACCAGATGCGGAAGCAATCGCCATAAAGCTGACTATATGCATTGTACAGCACGTAATAAAAAGTGTATGAAGTGTGGATACGAGAGACATTTCCAACGACAATGCCGCACTAGGGCCACCAAACGATATTCAGCACCGGCACCGAAAAATGCCTATCCAAAACGCTTTAAATTAGTGGAACCGAAAACTGATCTATACCAACACCAGCGGGAAAAGAAGACAGATGCCACCACTGTAGATTATATTTTCCACATTGACGATGATGCAGAAATAACTTGTGAAGTTGGCGGGGTCAACTTGAAAATGCTCATTGACTCTGGAAGCAAATGTAACATTATCACGGACAAAACATGGGACTACCTCAAGACTAATTCAGTCTTAGTTAGAAACCAGGAAAAAAATCCAGAGAAAATACTCATGGCCTATGGCAGCACGGAGCCTCTCAACATCTTAGGAGCATTTGATGCCTTGGTTCAAGTAGGCCACGCACAGGAAAATGCCACATTTTATGTTATCCAGGGTGGCACACGAGATCTCCTGGGAAAGGGTACCGCCATTTCCTTAAACATTTTGAAATTGGGGGTAAGTGATAATTCCATCAGTAATGACCATAATGACCATTTTCCAAAGTTCAAAGATGTAATATTAGATATTTCAATCGATCCATCAGTAAAACCTGTATGCCAACCGATTAGGAGAGTCCCCATCCCGCTAGAGTCCAAAATTAATGAGAAAATTGATGAATTGCTCAAATTAGACATAATAGAACCTGTCAATCATCCATCAGCTTGGGTATCGCCTGTCGTGCCGGTCTTGAAAGGCGACGGCGAAGTTAGACTTTGTGTGGACATGCGATGCGCTAACAAAGCCGTAGTGCGGGAAAATCACCCACTCCCCACTATGGAACAGCTGACACCTAAATTCCGCAAAGCCATGATGTTTTCAAAAATAGATATCAAAAACGCATTTCATCAGGTTGAAATAAAAGAATCATGTAGAGAAATCACAACCTTCATAACCAACAGGGGTCTTTTTAGATATAAACGTTTAATGCTCGGGATATCTTCGGCTCCGGAGCAATTCCAAAAAATTTTTGAGCGACTGTTTTTACCTTGTGAGGGAGTTATCTGTTCCATTGATGACATAGTCGTGTTTGGGACAAACGAAACTGAACACCGAGATCGTCTCAAACATTTATTGGAAGTGATCAAAGATAACAATGTTTTATTGAATGAGAAAAAATGCACCTTCAATGCAAGTAAAATCCAATTCTTAGGACATGAGTTATCAGCCGAAGGTATCAAACCCCTGAATAAGTACATAGATGGTATTAAATCATTTAGAGAACCTAGAGCAGTCGAGGAGGTACAAAGTTTTTTAGGTCTAGTTACTTATATTGGTAAATGGATACCAAATCTTGCTACTCTTACAGAGCCAATTCGTCAGATTTTACACCAGAAACTTACCAAGCATGCTGACATCTCTAAGCTTTGGATGAAGGAACAACAAGCTGCTTTTGATAACCTTAAACATCGGTTGGGTGACGTTCGCTGCCTAGGTTACTATGACCCTAACGATAAACCCCAAGTTATGGCTGATGCCTTTTGGTTGGACTGGGAGCCATTCTAATCCAGATTGACAAGAACATAGTTTGTTCTTATGACGGAAGTCTGAATCATTTTATTCAGTATCGCGGACCCGATTGCGTATCCAAGTTTTTAGAGTACTTGTACAGACATGTAAATGAAATAGGTACATGAGATCTTAAATAAAGAGGTTCCTATGATTTTTGACGATGAAGATGCTTTAGCATACAAAAATGCAAAAAATTTACACATTTGCAAAACCCCTTTGTTTGGTGATAAAGTTAGAGATCACTGTCATTTAACAGGGTTTTATCGCGGAGCGGCCCATCAATACTGTAACTTACGTTTTCGAGTGCCTAAACTTATTCCTATATTTTTCCACAATTTGTCTGGATACGACTGTCATTTATTTATCAAAGAACTGGGTAAATGTTCTGGACCTATAAAAGTAATACCTAAAAATAAAGAAAACTATATTTCATTTACAAAAAAATTAAGGTTATCTAATGATCAGTATGTGCAAATACGGTTTGTAGACTCATTTAAATTTCTAGGTGCTAGTTTAGAAGAGTTAGCTAAGGGTTTATGTAGATCAGAGTTTTTCCACTTAAGTAACTTTTATCCTCGATTAGAAGAGTTTAATTTATTACTACGCAAAGGAGTATATCCTTACGATTATATGACCGGCTGGGATAAATTTACAGAAATTGAGCTACTTGAAAAGAGTTCGTTTTATAACTCGCTTTCTGCGGAGCAAATTACAGACTCTGACTATGAGCACGCTCAACGTGTATAGGATACATTTCAAATAAGAAACATGGGTGAATATACAGATCTGTATATTAAAACTGACGTTTTGCTTTTGTCAGACATATTTGAAAATTTTCGAAAAATTTGTAAGATTCATTATGAACATACATCGGGGTTTTCGGTGCGGGAATGATTTGAGAAAGAGTAGAGATAAACAGATAGGCCAGTCTGAGAAAAATCATATTATGCACTCTAGTTATGCCTAATGAATAACTACCTCTCTGCGAATTGTATACCTACACACTATGATACAATTTTATTTTAACTCATGTAGGAGATACTTTAGCTTTACTACCAAAACTTATGAGATAATGATAAAAATAACATTAATTAATTACTTGCAGTAAATTTAGCAGGTGACTCGATTTTCAAAATAAACTATTAATATTTTTTCTATATTTGGAACAGTTAATCTGCGGCGTCTTGCTGTAAATATCCATTTCATCGAACTGAATGATCTTTCCACGTCGACAGTTGTAATAGGTGCATATTTAAATTTTCTGAAGGAATCAATTGCAGCCCGATTAGCTTGCGATTGAAGTTCTATTTCTTTGCCGTTTAGCAATTCATTTATAATTTTAAGTGTGCTATAGCCAGAATTTTTCTTCAACACCAACTTCAGTTTATTAAAAATCTTTTTTCCTTTTACCGTTAAGTTTAATTTGGAAATTTCTTTATGGGTTTTATCAACTATTTTTAAACTATCGCTGATGGATAGACTTTTGTAGCTTTTTGATAGCATTTGGGATAGTCATTAAATAATTTGCTATAAAATATAAGTCGCTTCTTATATTTGCATCACCGAAAGCTCTTTTTGCTTCTATAATACTCCGGCCTTCGGAGCAGCTGAATGTATTTAGAACACGTTTCACTTCATCATAATGTTTGCTATAATATGTCGCAGCTTCTATCCAGGTTCCCCACCGAATAATTGTTGGTCGGGGTGGTAAAGGCACTCCCGGAAGCATGTCTTTAAACTTTTGTATTCTTTTAGGAGATTTTAGAAACGTCTTTTTAACATTTGAGATTAACGCATTCACATTTGGATAAAGGGTTCTGACTAGTTCAGCCACTCTATTTAAACCATGAGCCAAACATGTGGTGTGCAAAAGATTGGGAAAAATACTTTTTAAATTCCTTCCCGCTTTTAACATGTAGCCCACACCGTCAGTTAAAAGTAAAAGCACTTTATCGTGGTTATTATGGTTAGCACCCCATAATTCATCAAGAGCACTTGTTACCGTGTTGGTTATGGTTACATTGTTCGTTGCCTCTAATAGTTTGCTAGATATCAAGTGTTGAGTGCCAATGTTGTCGTTACGTAGTGCCCCTACTATGACATTAGCTATTTGACGACCGGCATCATCCGTGGTTTCGTCAACACTCACGTAAATATATTCATTTTTAAGCTCATTTCGTATTGTATTAATCTTTTCATAGTAAACTTTAGGTAAATATTCTCGCCGCAGTTGACATTCCGAGGGAACTTTTACAGTTTTTTCAAATTTACCTGCGTCCATGGTATATTACAGCCCACAACAAATTTCACGAGCTCACTATTGAAATCATATTTTATACTAGTATGTTTATTGGACGCAACATGTCGCGTTACACTAAATTTCGTTTGAGCGAAGCTAACATTGGACTTGATGCAAAAAAATAAAGAATCGCGAATCTCTATATCTGGATTATTTTCTATCCACGAACGCAAAAATTCGTAACGAGTTTTTTTTCTTGGAGGCATTTTTGTATTGATTATTATATAGTATTTTCGGAATACAATTGCATATAAGTGATTTATCAACTAGACAAGGGTACGGTATGACAATTAAGTGTCTAATATAATGTCAATCTTGACGCCCGATATCTATGAATATTTACTGATAGTAGATAAATGAGTAGGGACTTAACTGAAGAGGTTGATACTGACTTTATAGTACCTATATCTATGATTACTTATTGTTTTATGTTATTCAATTGATTATTCATGACGTAGAAACCTACTAGAGTACATTCTGTTTTTCAAGTCAATACCTAATCTTTGACTAATGTCAAACGTTCCCGCTCCGAAAACCCCGATGTATGGATTTAGATCCCGCATTCTATTTAACCGTGCCGAGTTTGTCATTTGACGCGATGTTATTGAAAACTGGTGTAAAACTAGAGTTGATATCTGATTTAGAAATCATTCGTCTTATTCAAAAAGGCATTCGAGGCGGAATTTGCATGTGCTCTACCAGACATGCTCTTGCTAATAATAAATATATGAAAACTTATGATGACAGTAAACCCGACTCGTTTCTTGTATACATTGATTGTAACAACTTATACGGATATAGTATGAGTCATTCATTACCCATATCTGATTTTCGCTTTCTAGATTCTGAGGAAATAGAGCAATTAGACTTTATGTCAATTTCAGACGATGCAGAATTTGGATTTATTATTGAGGTCGACTTAGTTTACCCTAAAGACTTACATCATTTGCATAACGATTATCCCTTCTGTGCACAAAAATTTGTACCTCCAGGAGGGAAAAATTCGAAATTAATCCCTAATTTGTATGATAAATATGAGTACGTCATTCATTATGTACATTTAAAAACGTGCTTGCGTAATGGTTTGACTCTTAATAAAATTCATCGGGTAATCACCTTCCGACAAAGCCCCTTTTTGAAAAAATATATAGATTTAAATACAGAACTAAGAAAAAATGCAAAAACTCCATTTCAACAGAATCTTTTTAAATGAAAAAATAACGCTGTTTTTGGCAAGACTCTCGAGGATAGTGAACGACGGGTAGATGTTAAGTTAGTAAATCAGTGGTGTGATGAGAGAAACTCTACAAAGAAGTTTGTAACAGCAAGTAAATTAATAGCACGACCAAATTTTCACAGCGCCACGATATTTTCGGATAATTTAGTCGCTGTTCAAATGAAACCGGAGAGAGTTGTCTTAGATAAACCGATATACATAGGATTCGCGATACTCGAGCTTTCTAAGAGTCACATATATCAATTCCACTACTCTGTAATAAAACCTTATTATAATGAGAGTGTTTCTCTCTGTTATGCAGATACTGACAGTTTCATTTATAATATTAAAACCACTGACTTTTACGACGATTTGAAAAATCAGTTTATACATTATTTTGATACAAGTAATTATAACAAATCAAATGAGTTTCAGATACCCTTGATAAATAAAAAGGTTCCGGGATTATTTAAAGACGAGTTAGGGGGCGAGCTTATCACTGAGTTTGTAGGGCTACGTTCCAAGTTGTATTGTATCAAAAGCGAAAATTCATTACTCAAAAAAGCAAAAGGTGTAAAAAAGCCTGGTGTCCGAGAATTAACATTAGATGACTATAACTTCTTCGGCTGACCGGAGTATCTTTTCCTTTAGCACTTTATCTTCATTAACTTTCTCGACTTTCGAGCTCATGTCCGTTCTCTTTGGATTCATTTAATATAATAAAAGATTATTCGAATACTATTCAATAAGTATGTACTTAAGTATATTAATCTACAATAATGAATGTATCAAATCCCATTCTATAACATCCAGAATTTTTGTTACAATCCTTGTTTATAACCAAGTAGCTGAAAAGTGCGTTCCATATTTTAGCGCAAATTTCACGAAACTGCGACCATGACATATCGGTTCCAACGTGCTCATCATAAACATGACGTAAATTAACATCATCTTGCTTAAAAAGAATTATTAAATTAGCATTATCCCTTATTAATTGTTTTGGTACTTTACTGTACGTTTGGTTTAAATAAAAGCTATCAATATTTTTATGTCTTCCCATTGCAAAGTAATCCCTTATGTTGTTTTGGTTTTCACAAGCCACATCATCAAATATCATGATTGAGTTATAGTTAGCTTCGTTTGGGCTAAGTATTTCTTCATTTTCACAATATTTTTGAAATTTAACCGTTGGAACTAACGCTAATACTTCTTCTAAAAATCGATACATAGGTTGGAAAAGGGTTTTTGAGTAAACATAAACATTTTCGTACCGTAACCCTTGTTCATGAAGTAAAAGACCAACCATTAAATTAGTTTTTCCGCAATTAGAAGGACCGCAAATTATACTGCGAATATTGTAAGGTAAAAGTTCACCATGACGTACAAAAGGCTTATTGCGAGCTGAAAAAACAAGATCCAACTGCAAGCTCTGATTTTGTTTTACAAACTTCATATTTCTTCGAAATTTCTCAAGCGATGCATAGGTACGTTTTACTTGCATGAAAGACTTATTCCAATTAAGGGAAATCACGACTACGTTTTCACATATATATAACAATTTTGATGCGATTGTTTTAGCTAATAATTCCCGTTGCAAACGCGCACGTTAACGCGATCATTTCATTTTGGGCAAACTTATTTACGTTACGACGTGTTATTTGTTAAATACGTGTGTTAATGCGAGAGATAATCGTTTTATTTTAAGCATAAACCCAATTTCCGTTACATGTTGCGAAACGCGCACGTTAGCGCGATTATTTCATTTTGTGCAAACCCAAATTTTGAAATCCACAAAATAATATTGGGCATTTGGATCACACGAGTGAGGAGGGCGAAATTTTCGTCCGAGTTTCGCCCGATCGAACGAGGTGGGCCAGAATGCCCAATATTATACTACTGATAATCACCAATATGTATTTATAACCAGCATTCAATTTTGACATGACCTGCATGTCTATCAAATCTGCTTGCCAAAGATTATCTATATCTTTTAATATCACTTCTCCGTGGGAAGTTCACTCGTGCATTTTTATGAATTTCATTTACAACATCTGCTTTACTCATAGTATTTGTTTATTTATTAATTTTTTATTTTGATGTTAGTCCAGATCTATATTTTTAACGTCTGCTTCGCCACAGGTGCTTGCTAACTTTTACTTCAAGGTCTTTATACATAAGATCTTTTTCAATTTGTTTTATTTTCTCTGTTAAAATTATAACTTGTTTGCTAAGATATGATACTTTTTTCAAACAATCCTCTACTATTTTATCAACATACTCTTTATCAACTCTATTTAACAAGCCAGGCTCTTCCACAGACGAGATTTTATTACTTTCAATTTGATAATTATCAATGTCACCAATTTCTATAGTGTGCTCGATGTTCATGTCTAATATGTATTAGATTACTTGTCAAAATGATAATTGTTTATAAATTTTACTCTTTTATAATACCAGACTCTTTTAATTCTTCAATGATTGACATAATTTCATTGTCATGATTGCTGTTACCAGCGTTTCTAGATGCGATTAAAAGTTTTAATCTTTCAATCAGCTCATTCGGATCATCCCAATAAATGTAATCCGTGTTTTTTTTATACCGTTTTAATTAAGGTAAATGACCACCAATTTTTAATTTTTGTGTCTTTTTCTGAACACCACCATCTGCATCAATTTGTTGTTTAAATAAAGGTTTAATAATTTGACAATATTTCAGTCCTTTGTCACCTTTTAATTGTCCATCGGGGTCACAGTTCCGTTTGTGCACATTTGTTATAATTAACATTTCTTTATACTCGGTTTTATCTTTTTCAGTTACAAGATTAAGATCACGTTTGTTACGCATTAAAAGCTCCTTCAAACCCAAGGTTCATTCATAATTTTTATTATTGACGGTAACCACATTTTTTTTGCCCGTTAGTAGCATCATTAATAAATGATAAGCTTACAGGAGTATTTCCCATCATAAGTTTCTTATCAACAATACGAATACCGAATGGTACATTTATATTCTCGTATATATCAATCATGTCTTCCTTTTTCAGAGACAAAAGTGTTTCGTCATTTCCTTTTAACAAATTTTCAACATTTTTATCAGTATCATAGTCATAATATTCTGAGTGTTGATTGGAATCAGCATTTAATAAATCTTTAAATTTTTTGTATCTTGCAGACGAGTACAAATTCTCGTTTGTATTATTCATATTCAACAGTGAGGGGTTATTAATATGCGAATTAACTTTCCCATTTATGCTGACCAGTGTTTCTAAAGGATCTGTAATCGGTTTAAAGACCTTTTTGAGTTTAAGATTATTTTCATCTTCTTCATTTGTAATCATTTTTATTTTGTTTTTTATGTTATTCACTGATTGTATAAGCTGCGCTTTTAAATTTATGTCCATTGTATAAACTTTTAATCTCAACCACTTAATTCAGACTCTCGTCTTAAAATGTTTTTTTTTTTAAAACATTGTTTTATATGTCGAGTTTAAAAGTAAATGAATGTGTCAAACCCCCGTCTATATCTTCCTTCATTTATTGCGCAATCCTTATTTATGACAAGAAAGCTATATTTATCTATCCCCACAGCACAACAAAACTCTTTAAATTTTATCCAGTCTATGTCTGTATTAACATGCTCATTGTATATGTGTTTTAAATTGGTGTCATCTTGCTTAAATATAATCAGAAGATAAAAATTATCTCTGAGTAGTTGTTTAGGTATTTTCGAATATGTCTGAGATAAATAAAAACAGTCATTTGTCTATGTCTTCCCATAGCAAAGTAGTTTCGAATATTTACTTGATTTTCGCATGCAACATGGTCAAAAATCATTATTGAATTAGATAATGCATCGTTTGGGTGAATTACTTCATTGTTAACATGAAAAATAAAGAATTTAGCGTTTGGAATTTTGTTTATAACTAGCTGAAGAAATCGATACTTCGGTTGAAAACCTGTCTTTGAATATAAATAAATATTCTTGAATTTTAATCCATTTTCATGTAACAATAAATTTAACTTTACATTCGTTTTACCACAATTTGAGGGACCACATATAATGCAACGGATTGTATTATGAAACAATGCACTATGTTTGACTCTTTGTTGAGCATGGTTTTCTAATTTTATATTTTTCACTTCAAGAGTTTGTCTATGTTTAATAAACTTCATCGTGAATGTGAAACAGGGGAAACATTCGCATCTCTTTATATACCTAATACTTAAATAGATATTCCTTTCTCAGATTTTATGATTGCCAGATGTAAGCATTATTAAATAAATAAATAAATATCGAGGGTGGGACAATTACACACAGATTCATTTACACATCATTTCCTTTAGAAATGTGCGTTTATCCAAATGATATACCAAGAATAAGATTTGATGTGAACAAACATACATGCACACATATGTCCAGACATTGCAGTTAAATAATAGCTTGTAAAAGTAAAATTTGTGTTCAGCAAAACCGGGGGCGATAACTTGTAATATTATTTGTCGCATTGTAAATATGCAGTAAAGTTAGTCGAACCAATGTGTAAATTAAATCAAAACACATACATGTTAAGGTTCAATCTTTCACGTCAGCTCAACTGCGTTTAATCCGACTAGAGCAAGCGCGCTGCGTACATGGTGGTGACAGACGGAATCATCTTACTCCGGCGCAGCGAACGCACCATATTACTTTCCATATAGGATTATTCAAGTCAGTATATTAAAAACGGCTGATTTTGAACTCTAATAACGAAATTAATCTCGGATATAAATTCAGAAAATATGTTACACAATTAATTCAAAAATATATTTTAAAGTGATCGGACGACATAACAATGTCGGTAAGTAAATTTTAATTTAAGTTAATAAGTTTAAATCAATTATAACTTATAACTGACAACTAACTATTCAACTATTTATTAAGCCGATAAATGGTAAATATTTCTTGAAGACATTAACTGTTGTATTTAGTTTGCAATGAATATTTAATTGCGTTTTACGAATATATAAAAGAAAATATTTACAATGCTTGTTAAAGCACGCAAATTAAATAAAGCTCATAGAGAGCACGCAAATATTTACAATTCTTGTTAAAGCACGCAAATTAAATAAAGCTCATAGAGAGCACGCAAATATTTGCAATGCTTGTTAAAGCACGCAAATTAAATAAAGCTCATAGAGAGCATGCAAATATTTACAATGCTTGTTAAAGCACGCAAATTAAATAAAGCTCATAGAGAGGACGCAAATATTTGCAATGCTTGACCTCGTAAGTCCTGTGTTTTCTTAATAGCGGTAGTCCTAACTACCGAATGTACTATACCAAGTACACATTAAGAATAGTGCTTTAGACTCTATTAACTAGTGCTTTAGAGTTAAAATTATTTTGTACGATAGTGAGTAGTCAGGTCTGAAGTACTATCATTAATTTGTACTTGTACAAGTACGCGGGGATTTACGAGGTTAAAGCACGCAAATTGAATAAAGCTCATAGAGAGCACGCAAATATTTACAATGCTTGTTAAAGCACGCACATTAAATAAAGCTCATAAAGAGCACGCAAATATTTACAATGCTTGTTAAAGGACGCAAATTAAATAAAGCTTATTGAGAGTACGCAAATATTTATAAATATCACAATGCTATGTCAATTGTTATACTGTTACTTAACAAGTAAAAGCCATGCAAAGTATATCTACGAGTCCTAAGCCCCAATATGACTCATGCAATGTCTTTGCGTCCATCGCAGCAGAATACGCTAACGAGCAGGGGCGCGCTATGTACTGGCGTGCACAAAGAGATAACTATCGGCCGGTGCTAAAGATAAACGTTACTTATTTTCCTTCTCAGTTCATTAAGATTTAATATTATATATGTAGGTGACACTGAAAAGAACAAATTGGTAGGCAAACGGCGTTCATACTTGCACTACCTAACACACGAGCGTACATTATTTTCTACAACTTGCAATCAATAAATAATTAATGAATATACAGGGTGTAAGCGACGGCTCACCGAAAACTGAAACTATAGCTTCAGACCATTGTTCTGAACTGAAATCCAGTGGAAATTTTCCCGGGAAATCTCAAATTTTCTCCATTTTTTTTTTCACGTTTTTGCGTATTAACCGATCTAATACAACATATCATGACATACTGAAGCTCATTATGTAAAAAAAACTGTGAAAATAGCATTTCCACGAAAACAAGCAATGCAACTCTTATGAATGAATTACAACCGGTGCGCGTTACTACTTGCCTATTCCGTAGAGTTCGTTCACCTCACGCCGGCACATGCCTACTATGCGCCGCCGCCGCCGCCATTACTGAGTGAGCGAGACCGACGGGTTCGTCTCCCGCGCCGTGTATTAGACGAGCGAGCGCTTCATGAACGAACTCAGTTTGCATTGGCCTGCTGCGCAGAACGATGATAAGGATTGCGGTGGAAAATTGGTAGTTACAGCGAAGAAATTAATATCATGGTTTAATTAAAATTATTCACATGTAAACTAAGGCCGGGTTTTCATGAAATGGTGCTCTGTGGAGTTGCGTGTTTGGATGGCTTTTATAAATGCAAGTTGAGCCGACACGCGAAATCTAAACGGTTTGCTTGGTATAGGTTATTAGATCAAATATCGGTTAAGTATGTTAAGATTAAAATTTAATAGGTAGGTAACCTACCTACTACGATTGATAATAAACTTTACAAACTTAACAAAAGTTAGCACATTATGTGTAAGTAAGTGAAGCAGTTAAGGCCACTTTAAAAAAGTATTACTAACTAAGGTAGGTCTGAGTTATTTTTAATTGTGCTGTTTCTCTGTAATGTTTTGTTTTGGTCTACCTACAAAAAAAAGTTTTGTATTGTTGTATTGTATTGTATCGTAACTACTTAGGTATCATGTCAACGACCATGCATGATAGTTTTTTATTACTGAGCTGAATTAATAACCTACCTACTACTTTGAAATCTTACGTACTTAAATAGATTTTGTTTATTGTTTATACTTAACCGAAAAAGTTAATCATCATGCATGACGTTGACGATACGGCAGGAAACATGTTAAAAGTAATATTGTTTTACCGCGTTGACCCGTTACCTATTTTCTTTTTGGTAATTAGGTAGGTAGGTACCTACACCTACACACAATGTCATGTGAAGTCATGTGGCATCAACCAACTAGGTAGGAACAGTCAAGGACTTTAATTGTTATTCCAATATGGAACCCTGTCATAATGACAGCGTCGAACCACATGAAAGAAATTACGCCAAAATTAATGATTAACGTTATGCGACAGGGTTCCATAGTGGCATAACAATTAAAGTCCTTGACTGTACTTAATCCAAACACTTATGTTTCTCAAGCTAAGCGTTATTGATCAAAATGTATAATGGTAAATTGTTTGAAACTGTATGAGGTTAGGTATACGAGTAGTTAATTAATGATTAGCAAGTTTTTTCCTAACTACCACTTATCAAATTCTTTAACTTTGCCTATCACTATTTGACTATTAAGTACCTAGGTAAGTGTCCTATTTTTGCCCTATAGTCAAAAAGAAGAACATAATTGGAGTTATGGACCGGCGTTATTGTACCTAGATGCGCAGAATTGATACCTAGTTCAAAAAGTAATAAACTCACTACTAAATTTATGACTATTATGAGTTCCAAACTAAACACGTACTCGTAAGTTAAGTACTTACTAAAACCAAAGATAATCCAGCGAGTAAGCACAGAGCACAACACTGAATCACACGCACACACAGACACACGCTAAAGAACCGAGTCACAAACAAACAGTCAAGCAAAGGAAATCAGTAATGGAATTAGATGTCAATTGCGCACACTCACTCACAGCCTGTGACAGCTCACAGCTCGAGTTCTAGCTAGTAGAGCTAGCCTAGCACTGCCAAAAGTATCAGAACCGGTCACGGGCCGGCCGGGCATCCCCTCCGCCCGCCCCGTCGCGCGCGCTTGTTGAGGTGCTATAACTACTTACCTACGTTCCTAATATTTTAACATTTTTAACCGCGGACAGGTGGTTCCTATTTCAGTTAAAAATTTACATTTCCCAAGCTTAAAACGTGTCAAATGTTGACCTAAAGTATAAAAACTATCCGCGGTTTGAATGCTGGGAACGGACATTACTTAAATAATTCACGTTTTAATTCGTTGAAAAGTTATTAACCTCCGACCCCAAGTTGTCCCAGCATCCAGAGCTTTATTGGTATTACCTACTATTAATATTTTAGTGCGTGTAGCGGTCGGCTAAGCGACAACCTGCACTACCTACGTACCTTACGTATTAACCAAAGCCTTGGAAAATTTTGGCTTCCCATGTTAATAACAAATCTGGAGCCGTAGATAATAATAATATGCAAAACGCTAACGTAAAAGATTTAGCAAAAACTATCAAAATGTATGAAATTAACACTAGCGCTCGAAGCTACCGTCCGGCAGTTTAATGCTGAACATTTTTATTAAAGATAATGTTCGTAGATTGCATTAAGGCCATGGTAGGTACCTACAAATAAAGACGAACTGCGCATGGTTAGTCTAGGTTTGTCGCAACTCGTTTTACAACTCGATGGACCTAAGCGCATGACAAGTTGAGAGTAATTCTATCAACATTTGTAAAATGAAATTGCTTTCTCCTTATTGTTATCGAATGATTATTGTCATGATATTTTATCGCCCGAAAGAAGTGGGGTCCAGGAGTAATTCAGTGGACATTCGTATGTTTGTATGTTTGTTCAACAATAACCTGAGTATGGATGATCGGATCTGTATGAAATTTGTTAAAAGAGTAGGAGAGCTGAATACAATTATTAAGTTCGATAATGAGCTAGGATCGGTCTGAGGTCTCTGTACGCATTAAACTTGGTACTAATTAACTTGACAGCACAGGCGGCCGAGCCGTCAACAATACGATTGCGATAGAGGTAAAGCCAACTAGAATTGAGGCTCTGGGTACTTTTTAGGAATCCACAGCTAAAATGGCTGTTTCGCGATGCCCGAGCGTCATAGTCATAACTCCGAAAGTGAGTGAAAAATTGTGACCACCAGCTCGTCATGAAACGCCGCACATTTCAAAAAGAGCATTTTCATTTCGATTCTGCTTGAACAGAATCGATATTATGTCGGTTCTGATCAAAGAGCAAAATAAAACTGTTCCTGCTCGAAATAACGATTAATTTCGCTCGCTGATTTGTCCGCACCGCCATCATTTTCTCGTCTTTCCTACCCTATTAGCTAACTCTTTAGTTACATTTTCACTTGCTCAGCTTGAAATCAAGCGGGCCGTATCAGTTTAGTCGCCAGGCTATCCAACTGCAGGAGCGAACCAAAAATACCTAGAGCCGTAGCCAAGATGCAAACGCTTCTGACGTTTTCCTTTTCCATCACTCAAAATGTATGGGATGGGATGACATTTGACCACGTGGCTCATGGCAACGCATAAGAATGTCATCCCATACATTTTGAGTAATTGGCTAGGGCCAATAATAATACCTACTATGCAGCGGTACGGAACCCTCGGTGCGCGAGTTCGACTATCACTTGGCCGGGTTTTTTTTTATTTCTCGGTAAAAAGTTACAATGGCGGCGAAAGAAATCATTTTCCCAAAAAGCATTCAACTCATTCCTCATCCAATTACGGTTTTTGGAATGAGATTAGGTAATTAATATGTAAATTCAACACATAGGTAATGGTTACTGAGAGCTGATCTTATGATGGACTCTTAAGGTGGCAATACGATTTCCGCTGTTATTAACGTAGACCCACCGAGTTAGTTTGGATTCGTTAGTTTGGTCTCAATCGATCGAGGTCTCGAATATTTATAGGAATAGAAATAGAAACATTTATTCGACGGTCACAAGAAAAAAACAGAATAAAGATTAGACATCAAACAAATAATGGCAGCACAGAAAACAAAATAAGCGAATAAAGAAAAGTAATTTAGAAAAAAAACAATGTAGCATAATGTTGCCATGGGCGATTCCGTGACGTCCGAACGATTTATATGACGTTTAAACATGTTGAACAGTTACTACTAGTACTAGTACCTAGTAGGTACTTCTTCTTTACATAGTATAAAACAAAGTCGCTTCCGCTGTCCGTGCTGTTTTCATCAACAGATAAAGTGATTCAAGAGGAAGGTTTTTATGTATAATAAATTCTGGTTTATGTACGGGTGTTACAGAAAACTCGCATAAACCGAAGCGTAGCGAGGGCGGGTCGCTAGTTGTATAAAAATAATAAATTTCCAACAGACCATCAAATTACGAGCATGGCAATTACAAAGAACTATTGCAATGACAAGGTTCAACATTTTCAACACCAACATAAAAATCGTTTTTATTCGGTGACTGTACCTACATACCTAGTGATGTCATTATAAAACAGGAATTCACGATCATTTTAGTAAAAAAAATGTTTCTCACATTCATAGTTCAAAATAAAGTAAAAGGAGCACATATTGCAATAAGTAACTTTACGAACTTTACTTTATGGTGAAACCAGATTTAATAATTTTGAGTTTTAAATTTCAAGTCCGGATCTCGGTCAGAGTCTTTAACTTACTGCCAAGCAGCAGTAATCGCATTCTTGTTTTCCGGGCGGGCAGGATAAGATAACCAGCATACATGCATTTCAACTTAGTCATCAGCTCATCAGTGATGGCAATGCAGATGCAGGTCTCAGGTGACCAGCCTTCTCCATTTCACAATAAAAACCGGTCACGTGCGTTACCCAAGTCATTTGTATAAAAACTAACTAACACTAAACTAGTCTTTTTGGTGGGAGCAATTTACTTTGCATAAACAGTTTTATTATAATTTCTTTTAACCAAGTTAGAAAAGATTAATAATAGTCGTGTAGCATAAAACAAACTATCATTTCATCGGGCATAACTCGTTGTTATGTAATTTAAATCAATGTCTTTTTACTAGGTTAGATTATGTTAGATCAGTGACCATTAGACAAAGACAATTGACTTAGACCATAATGTTTCAAGAAATCATGCTTTAGATAAGATACTTAATTGGCTCGGTTGCTGTTTACTTATTTTACCTAACCGTCTACAATGGCCCATGTAAGGGCAATCTACCCTGTCCGCAAGTCAGCTCAGTATGGACGTGCACCGCTTGCGCAGAGTGTACGTACGAGTGCAAGCAATCGGTGCGCGCCTCCGTGAATATGCCGGGGGCACTTCAGCAGTACACAATTTATAGGGTACCTATATGACATAAACATAACTTAATAACAATTGAACTATGAGTGAGTAACTTAACGGCAAAAGGTAGCCATCTTATTAAACATTGTCTTTGCTTTAATGTATTGTGTATTCATTGTACAAAAAACAAAACATCTTTCGATTTTAAGACAATACTTTAGTTTATTAGAAAACACAATAGATAATATTTAGTACCTAATGAGAACGTTAGCAGCGTGTAAACCTGTGAGAACCTAAGGACAGCCTTGAAAAATGATTCCTAAGCCGTGCCGTCCTCTGTTCGTCAGTCCGTCACCATGCCTGTGGTTTTGAAATCGGGAGAATATTATCTCGAATTAATAAAATTATAGTCGTGGTATGAGTATCATCAGTTCGGACTCCGTGGGCCAGTGTCCTATCATCTAGGTATTTATTTATTTCATTTGTAACTGAATTTCATTCCGTTTCGCTCGATCGTTCTCTTACATTCATTCATCAGTCTTGCCATTTCTTAGGCGAACACATCGCAGTGTGGTGCCTCGCTGAGCATGGAGTTGAGAATGAGCAGCGCGCGGCGCAGCGGCGAGTGCAAGGCTTGTGCAGGGTATTGATTCTCTCAAACGCAAAGGTGAGCGAACGCAGGAGTGAAGTCCAAGCGGCGAGTTTAAGTAGTCCCGTCAAAGCGAGCAAAACACATTTCAGCGCGTGTATTCAATTTGGCAGCATGGCTTCTCGAACGTATAAGGCTGCCTAATTGAGAATGCACGCGATAAAATGTGTTTTGCTCGCTCTGACGGGACTACTTAAACTCGCCGCTTGGACTTCACTCCTGCATTCGCTCACCTTTGCTTATGAGAGAATCACTACCCAGTGCGGTGCGCGCGCGGCGGCGGCGGCTCCGCACGTCGGGCACGAATACTCTCACCACCTCACCTACCAAATGAGCATAGTCTATGTTGTGAATTAATCCTAACGCGAATTTATCGACCGCTACGGATCGTCTCAACTCGAGAGGCTCGTATTCCAGCCGGCCCTGTAGTGAACGTGTCGGGTATAAGTACGGATAGCACCTAGTACGGATACTGCTTTTTGTATAGAAAAAAAGAAAAGAAAAGAAAAAAAATCGTTTATTCGTGGCAAACATAGGTACTATGGGTTTCTTAGGAACTTCTTCTGCACTTTCTATAACACTACTAGAAACTTTTTTTCGTGGGGATTTCATACTACAGCGCTTGTCTCTAGTATACTCCGAACGAGGGCCATAAAGTGTACGAACACAGAACAGAAAAAACAGTAGAAGTGTCAAGTGGGTGTGTATCGTGTGGCATAGTTATGCGGAGTTCCGCATAACCTACCATACTTTTGCCGCGATCGCTTATTTAGATTTTTCGATATTTCGATATTTCTAAAATAGGAAATAAATCCAGAGAAATTATTTTGGAATGTAAAAACGATAGCCGCACCAAAAACATTTTCCATGGTGGCGTGTTGTTTTTATGATAGTTTGAGTATTGGCGACCACAGGTCTGATACTAAGCGAAGCTCATGCCACTTCCACTGTTTTTTCTATTCCGTGTGTACGAAGGTGTCAAACAAAACAAGTAGAATTGTTCAGTACCTACGAAACGCAACTTATGATCATGAAAGTCAGCAGGGCTGCTCGCGTCTTAAACTCTTCCTAATTAAAAAGCGAAATGTGAGTATCCAGGGTTTGTTTCTCCGTTTACAATCCTACTAGGTAGACGGTTTCTAGAGGCCCGCAATTGTGGTGATATGGTCACTAATTATTCTTGTCAACGACGTCACAACCGTTAGGTTTAACCGTTTTTTTTTAATGATACATTTAGAAAAAAATGATATGTACGTATGTGAAGAATCCAGTAGAAAAACGATAAGAGTCCATTTTTCAGTTTTAAATTTTAGTAATTCTTTAAATTGCTCGTAAAGTATTACACTTTCTATTCATGGCTTAGGCTATTATAAACTAGAAACATCCCAATTTTCATATCGAAATGCTTATTGTAAAGACACACTGATAAATGTTACAGTCAATAAAACAATGAATACCAGTGAGACAACGGTAATTATTTTGTCCATTTATCCAGGTATTTGGAAATGGTTAAAATTATTTATAAACAGAAAGAGATAATGCTGCCAGTCAAGAAAAATAAAGCACCAGCACCAGTAAAACCACAATAGTTGTAAATGAAGATGAAATTAGAATCCGTGGAGAAGTAAAAAGGGAAAGGGCTAGTTTTGATACAGCTTAATTGACCATAATTAACCATTACTTTGTTTTGTTCTTCTTTTAGTTAAGGATAAAGTGAAGTTCATCAAATTTGTTTTAGTTTCAATGGACATTCATCGTTTTTACCCAGTACTTAGGAGTCACTTTTTATTCATAATTTATGAATTACGGTTGGAATTAATTTCTGTTTTTCACGCAGACGATATAAAACAATAATTTAAAAATATGATTCAGGGTTTACGAGGTTCCGTTTTGAGACCTACCGGTCTTCAAATGTTAAAAAACAATTACTTATTTCTTAACGTAGTTAATTTTGTAACTATTAAATAAAAATAAAATTATTACATAAAAACCCCCGATGTAACGGCGACCCTTTCTTTCAGAACGGGGCTGAGGTGCTACACGGTAAAATCTTACCCTCTTTATCATAAACGAGCAATGACTAAAGTGAGCTTGAAATATGCTCAGTCCTTATCTGTCATTATGATATTTGCAGAAAGGGACAAAGAACACTTTAACTAAAATGGGTTCGTAATGAGTTTATGACTATTTTTTGATAGCTCTTGTTTACTTGACAGGAATGGCGGCCGAGATAAAAACAATATCATAACACATCAAAGACAATATGGTTTGACCGGGTTAAATAGAGGCCCTAATAACTCTTAAGGTGTTTTTCCACCGGCGACGCGAGACGTGACGTGGCGGGACGAAAATTGAAATATGTATTGAAAAATCGCGCAAACTCAAAGCGCGCGCGCGGTGGAAATGGGTGTTTTAATACAAATAAAAATTCTCGCGCCGCCTCGTCTCGTCTCGCGTCGCCGGTGGAAAAGCACCTTTAAGAAGATCGTGATGCTAAAAAAATCCATACAAAATGCGATAACGTTTTTGAAGGCGGTTTTTTGTTTTAAAACATTTACCTATTTTATTTTATAAGTAAGTACTTTTTAGTGATCATAAATTATAATAAACTATAAAGTAGTCCCACTTCTTAGTTGATATGAATTTAAGACATTTCAAGCTCGCCGCAAGTAACGCCGCGGGAAAGTCATAGTCATAGTTTAACAATTTAATGTTCTTCGTTGTAGTCGCAACTATCTAATCCTTATCGAGATATCTTATCGCCACCCTTGAAATAGGTCCGGTGGACATCTGTGGTTTTCATCATCAGTTCCACTTCACCCAATATCTACCAAAATTTGTTGTAGGTGTACCAAAACCTACTCCAGAATGTAACAAATACTTTTCTGAAAATCGCATCAAAATCGGTTCAGCGAAACGCGAGTTAATCGCGGACAAACATACAGGGTGTAACAGGAGGAGTGGATCAAACGAAGCAGGTCGATAGAGGACGTCAAGACCTGTCGATTTCACCAAAGTGAAAGTTTTTGTAAAATTTTACTAGCACGGCCTACGTTACCAATTTAAAGCTATGATTTTTGTTTTGTAGGTAGTGAAATAGTTGGTCTTGAGTATCCAATTTTATTGTATTTCGTTCTCAGGAAAATGTAAAAAAGTTAAGTGCCACAAGACAGACATTAACGAACCCCCTTAACTGAAAATTTATGGTGGCAACTAAGTCAAATTGTATTAATTAGTCAAAATAACATCAGTTACTGTAACTTCTGTTAATTTAAGTCGTAGTTTTTACATAACTTCACATGTTTTTTACTTGGAGCCAATTTCTGTTATTAGAATGAGTTGAAATTAGGTAATTAGATATTTATAAACCCAAAAGGCAGTAATATGGTGTCTAGGAATTGATCTGATGATGGAACTTGAAGATCATCATAGGATTGCTGGTGTATTTGATAAACGGATGGGCATCAGGTGACTTATTGGGACCAATTAACGTTTTTTTTAAAACACCTGTCTGTGCCTTTTGAAAACACTTATAAAAAAATCGGCCAAGTCAGAGGCGCACAAGGAGTTCCGAACCATCTATAAAAAATCTCGTTTTTTGTATGGGAGCTTAAATTATTTTATTCTGTTTTTAGTATTTGTTGTTATCAACATCAACAGAAATACATCATCTGTGAAAATTTCAGCTGTCTTGCTATAACGGTTTATGAGATATTATAGCCTGGTGACAGACGGACGGACAGTGGAGTCTTAGTAATAGGGTCCCATTTTTACCCTTTGGGTACGGAACCCTAAAAATTACATTTTAGAAATCAGATACCTATTATGTGAATAATTTTAAAGAGCTAAGAATTGTTAATCGGTTATCAATAAAGTAGATAGGTTAGTTAATTCCTAGTAATCACCTAGATTTTCATTTATTTAAAGGATGGAATTAGCAAATAAGAAACATTGGATGGATAGCATAATAACAAAATAATATTTTGGAAAGTGGCCATATTTAAGATTGGATAAGGTTACCCAATTTAAGAATAATTTTATTTATTGATGCAATTAAAAGTCCCTGCTTACCGGATCATTTCTCAAATTTACTTCAATATTTGAACTAAACCAACTTACTATCATACAAACAAAATGAAATATAAAGTAAATAAGACGGCATTTTAAAGATATTTCACTTAATGATGAAATTCAGGCTGAACAAGATAGGTAAGTACTTTAATTCCGTTTTTAACGCAAGTTGTTACTTAACGGAAAATTGTTGATTTCACACTTTTTGAATTTGAATTTGAAACGATATGGATGCAGTAAAATGTTTACAGAACATTTATCATTAACTAAAGCAGTTTATGGAATAGTCTGTAATAAAATGTTAAGTGAACTTTATTGGCTAATGGGCCCGAAAGTCGGAGTTAAAATTGGGTTTACGGCGATAGTTCAAGAGCTAATTACTTTATTAAAAATTGGTAATACTTTGATCCACTCCTCCTGTTACACCTTGTACATACAAACATACGGGTCAAACTGAGAACCTCCTTTTTTGAAGTCGTTTGTTAATGAAAATGATCGCGTTCTAATCATCATCCGTTTTTTGTGCCATGGAGAAGGCAAAAGAGCGCACATGCCACCTGAGGGTAAGTGGGATCTGTAACCCTTAGACATTTCCATTCTCAAGACTACACTCATAATACTGCATTCCTAAGACCGCAAATGCGTTTCCAACCCTGAGGGATGTCAGCGGTTGTCTTCCACCCACACTGGAACACAACAATGCGAACACTGCTGCTTGGCGGTAGGGTTAAAGATGAGTTGGTTACACTTTTTTTTTCCGCGGTTAAACATAATTAATAATATTAAGGGCATAAAATGTAATGTTTAGAATTTTGGAAGTTGATTTCCGCCCGTAAAATGAAATACTTATGCTGGATTTACAGAAAAACCAACTGTTCCGGACAGGTTTAAAGAAACACACATCTTGTTTTTTTTTGGCAAGAAGTTCAAGTAGATTCTGTCCTGAGAAAGAAGAAAAATTACGTTTTACTTCGCTAAATTTGACAGTTATAAATACCTCCTTGAAATCATTTCAACAACTTTGAGGCCATGCGACTTGAAAGTTACATCGATCTATCCATGGATCTAATCTATTAGTTGATTGGTTTTTTGCTCTTGTAGAGTTCCGTACTTGAAGGATAGCCAAGCGGAACCCAATAAATATGCTTGCGCTGTCCGTCCGTCCGTCTGTCCATCCTAACTTTATCCTTTTTTTTTATTCTTTTGAACCATAATAGATAAAAAGTTGTTTTTTTTTTCGATTATGATTGCTGATTGATATGACTCCCCACCCTTATTTACTGGGTTACACAGGTGCTGTATTAGTTGTATGTTTAAATTGTCACTAACCTATTTTAATTGATCTGTAATAAACCAATAATAACGCAGCCTGAAATAAATGATTATATTCTATTCTATTCTTAATAGCGGATTAACATTAAAAAAAAGTAAAATATTCAAGGAGGTCCACGTAACGGTGTAACGGTTTTTTTCAACGTATTTTATTTTAGTTGTATCGTAAAAACGATCAAACATACAAGCGTTAAATTTGGTTTGATTATAGTACGAACCCCGAAGGAAAACAACAAATACTACTTAAAAAATGGTCAAGTGGGAGAGGCTCGTGCTGATTCTACTGTACTGTACCTACTGTGCGGCCGTACGAAACATTCGGTACGCGAGTTAATTCAGCTCGCACTTGAGCATTTTTTTAAATATCATGAAAATCGTGCCTTAAGCTACGCAATTGGGATTGTTCATATTTATTTTATAATTTTATAATTACTCTAATTCGAAAACCATTTCGAGGAATGGGATTTTAAAGCCGTTCTGCATTATTAAGTTTTTGAAATATTTATCTATTTCGGATATTTCGACAAAAGTATATTTAACCTTTGTTTGACTTTCGTTTTTGGCTTGAAGCCCTCCTAGGTGTATCTTACGGGTTAGGCGAAAACCGCTTGAAAAAGTACGTTTTATTACATTATTACAATCACTTTTTATCATTAGATATGTTTTAATTGTTGTAATTTATTAGAAAATGACAGCCCAAATTTAAAATAATCATGTCATCCATAAAATGTTTTCTAAATAAATAAAGATATTCAACCAAAACTATTGGGTCAAATACAAAATTAATGAACTTGGTCTCTTAAAATTACCCAATCTTTCGAATTAGAATGTAAAAACAGTGAGTTATATTTTTTGGTCTATCCCAATTGATACTCACGGAATTAAATGGCAACACATTACTAGGAATTCTGAACGAACCCTTAAGTCACAACTAATCTTTCTGGCAGGCAAAGTCGACGAGTTTGTTGATTAATGTGCTTCTAACTCTTTTTATTCCTTGTACTTACTTACACTGAATTTTAAATTCTAATTTAGCTACTCCAATTTAATTTAATTTTATAACTACAATACAAATTAAAAATTAAAAATTAAAACTATGGCCAATTAAAAGATAAATTAAACCAAAAATTATAACTAAGTTAAAAAGTACAATGAAATTAAAACTAAATAACAGAGGGCCCCCTTGCCAAAGTACCACAGATGCTGGCAGAATTTCCTTGTTGTATAGCAATGCTAATTCGTTGCCCGAGGAAGCTGCCAGCTCTGTGGTCTCCGGTTGTTGCTATCAGCCTTTTCGAAATGTCCTTAAAAAGGCTGATAGCACCGGGTCCCCACGGACCAAGGGTCTCGACGCCGAATGGAACGAAGTTATATTCTGCCCCGAGACCCTTGTACTTATTCTTTTCCATAGTTTATTTACTCCTCATTTCAACCAAACCATGAAGTAAAGAAATCTTCTCAAAATTTCTACTCAGTATTTTTTGAATTTGTTTTTTTGTGTGTATTTGTGTGTTATTCAATAAAAAAATACTTGATTTCAATTTTATACTCCACTGTACCATATCGTAGCATTGTCAGGAAAATCGCATAAGTAAGCTACATTTCAAATGAATCTGATATGCACGTTAAAAGCGACTTTATACTCGTAGATTTGTTTAAATAGCTAAAAGTGAGTGTAATAAAAGTGAGTTAAAAACAATTAAATAATTTCTAAATTGTTAACTTAGGGCTGCTTGCAGAAATTGCATAGTCTATCGCTAATTAAGTCCAAGTATTTTTTGGCAATGGACAACGATGCTAACCCATTATCTTTTGGACCCAGATCTCTTTTCCTAACAGGATGTTCGGAACGTTTCCACCCGCTGGTAAGAAGCAAGACGCAATTTGTACTTACTTGAGAAAACATTCCTGACCTCGGTGGTCACTAAACACCAAATAAAAACACGTAAACACTCCCGTGACTCTTTACCACGCACATGCACAATTTAAGTACCTATAGGTATTTAAGCGAAAATTTAAATGTCTATTTTTATGACAACAATCACACAATTTCTATAGTGCCCTCGAGAATGTTTACAAAGACGTTCTTTGTATCTGCGATCCGTTTACTTGTGACAGCTATCTTGTTTTTAAGACACCCTCAATTTTGTTACTAAAAATATTGTTATAGGTAATCGTTGTAAAAGCATAGATAATAGATACGGGTGAAAAGTCGTGTTTACACAAGCCTGTGGAACCTTTGTTAGGCGGCATTTTATGACCCGTGTGAGCCCCTGATTAGCCGTGTTTCATCGCTGCAAATCTTTGCTAAAAGATGATAATAGGTAACATTTTAATAAATTATTAAAATCAAAATTTGAACAAGTTCCCAAATTCATTTTGAAACTTCAGGGGGAAATCATTACAAAATGGTTGCAAGACGATAGGTTCTTAATGAAATTAATTATTACAAATAAAATTACAAGCGTTAAGATGTTTACGTTTAAAGAAAAAAGTACGTACCAATTTTTTTAATGAAATTGTCATACCTGCATTATAAATCCTCATTATTTATTTTAAAGTAAACATCGGTAATGCACAAACAAAAAACAAATTTAAATCTACTTTATGAGCAATTACATTGAAAATAATATGATTATTACCTGCTGCGTATTCATAGTGTAGCAACTGTGTATTCACTTTGAATCTAAGTACCCACCAAACTAATATTATTTTTTTAGTTGACAGTTTGAACGATTTTCTTTCTACTTTACTTTACCTTTCGCTGTACTGCAACTGTTATGTGTATTTTTAAATTTTCGCTGCCCTTATTTTATCATAGCAATGAGTAATCTGTTTAGTGCTCGGGAATATGGCCAGATGTTATTGTGTTACGGGGAGGCATTGGGAAACGCTAGCGAGGCCCTACGGATTTACGAGCAAAGATATCCCAACGCAAGGTCACCGGCAGACCCCCGCGTCATAACCCGCGCGTATCAACGAGTACTAGATAATGTGCCTATTGTCCCACAAGAAGAAGGCGCCGGCAGATCGATTAACGTGCGAGCCGAAAACAGCATTTTGGATGTAGTGCGACGCAATCCACGAATTGGGACTCGCACTGCAGCGCGCTTATTAAGACGTCGCGGTATAATAGTATCGCACAGGACTGTTCATAAAGTTCTCCGCAGAGACAGGCAACGTGCGTACCGAATTCACAAAGTGCATGCACTAGTGCCTGGAGACCGGGATCGCCGACGCGAGTACTGCAGGTGGCTGGCAGACCAGCAAAGTCGATTCGCACATTATAATTTCGTGTCACATATTATTTGGACAGATGAATCGACCTTTACCAGAAATGGAATGTGGAACCGGCGTAATTCCCACTTCTGGGCCCATACAAATCCGCGCGTAGTTCAGCAAACAGGGCATCAAACCCGCTGGTCGGTGAATGTATGGGCTGGGATTTACAAAAACAAAATTCTTGGACCAGTATTTTTGCCCGAACGTATGAACGGGCAAAGATACCTAGAGTTTTTACAACGAGACCTGGAGAGGGAATTAAGGAGTTTACGCATTGAACTAGAAGCCGAGTGGGACAACATGGAGGACGTGCCTCTTGCACAACTGCCCAGAATTTGGTTTATGCATGACGGAGCCCCTCCGCACTCCGTACGTCCAGTAAGAGAACATCTCGATAACACATTCCCGAACCGCTGGATTGGGCGCTATGGTCCTCATTCATGGCCTGCTCGCTCACCGGACCTCACTCCACTTGACTTCTTCTTATGGGGTTACATAAAAGAAAGAGTGTTTGTGGCCGAGTGTGACACTGCAGATGAAATGCGGCGTAGGATATGTAGTGCATTTGACATTCTGAGAACTAGTATCAATGTAGATGTCACTTTGATGCCTCGTCTCCATGCCGAAACCTTGCGTCGCGCTAACACCTGCGATCAGCTTGGGGGCGGCCAGTTTGAGCCGTATCTCACAAGACCCGAGAGAGCTTAGGGATGATTTTCTATAATTTTATAACAAACTAGCAACCCGCCCTTGCTTCACTTCGGTTTATGTGAGTTTTCTGTCACACCCGTACATAAACCATAATTAAATATACATAAAATCCTTCTGTGAAAAATAATCTACTTGATGGTGAAAACCGCATCAAAATCCGTTACGTGGTTTAGGAGGAGTTAACGGACAGACTGGCAGAAGTGGAAAGCGACAAAAGCGAAATACCCTCATGTTTTGGTTAAGAGTTAAAAAATAAGATTATGTTAAAAATAGATCAAGCATAAATAACTGAATTTCAATCATAAATAGTTTGGCGTAATATGTCTTCTCAAAATCTAGAAATTTTAGTAGGATTTGAATTAAAGATTAAATTATTGTTTTCCATATTTTTATTTAGTCATAATGTGATTGTTGACATATTTTTTTTATCCTGAAAAAGTAGGTAACACGCGCACCGAGGGTTCCGTATTAACTTGTTACTCGTAATAGGAATCGAGACTCGAAGATTTTTCCGGCTTTCCTGAGTAGGTATATTTTGAGTTTCCTTCAAAATCAAACCCTAAAGCGATTAATACATTGTGGTTAGCAGCAGTTCATACTAAAATTGAAAGGTTGGGAGTTATTTTATTAGTTAGTAA
Organism: Acleris cristana; assembly: GCA_948252455.1. NCBI lineage: Eukaryota > Metazoa > Arthropoda > Insecta > Lepidoptera > Tortricidae > Acleris > Acleris cristana. The sequence continues at coordinate 48,372,750 of OX411771.1, forward strand.
TAAACTTCTCGCGCTCATCATACAAATTTGCTCTGACCGGGAATGGAACTCGGTACCACTAGCTTCGCAGGCAGATTCACTACCAACTTGGCCAACTACGTCGTCTTTTTTTGCCTACTACATCATGACTACAACTTGCATTAATTAATTGAAATAGATGACAAATGATGTAAATTATAAATAAGTATGTATGTATAACAGTGTCAACAGTTAGGTAATTGGACTTTTACTTTTATTAACCAAAAGATAAACTGGAGTGAGACAATCTTAACTTTTCTGTTGGAAAACTGTTGATTTTACATTTTTTTTTGAGTTGTATCTACAATAATCAAACACGATTTTCAAACATACTTGAACTTTTTTAAGTATTTATGTATCTACAAAATGACGTTTTTCGGATTTCCTTTACTTGTGCTATAAGACATTGCTTCTTGCCAAATTTCGTGATTACCTAGGTCAAGCAGCATAAACGGCCGTATCTTTTTATTGCGTTGACCAAAAATTTGATTTTTACACAGCCCCAAGAGATTGCAGACCTGAGTATTTGACATTAATTTCAACCTAATCCTTCACGCGTTCCTGAGAAAAAGGGTCTTGACAGACAGACAGACAGACAGACAGAGAGACCACGAAGTGGTTCTACAAGGGTTCCTTTTTCCCTTTTGAGGTACGGACCCCTAAAAATAAATTAAATATGACCGAAAACATAATTATTATGACTAAAAATAATTTTGGCAGACGATGAAGACCCGTATTTATTTTTCATAGTTAGCAAAACCTTACCTATTAACGTGTAGCTTGACTGTAAGAACTTTTACTGGTATAAATAGCTAGAAGAAGCAAAATTGGAATATTTGTGGAATTCCATGAAGATAAATCGAGTGGAACGTCAGAAAAATGGGTATAATAATTGTTTAAAAAAAAACCACCTTCAAAAACGCAAATTAATTAATATCCAATTGAAGTCAGCTTTTGGTTTAAAATATTGTGAGTCGCCGACTTCAGTTGGACTGACTTATTACCTAGTACCATACTAAAAGAAGTTATTTTTTGCGTTTGCGTTGTGCAAAACGTGGTTATAAAATTATCAACAAGTTGTTAGAGTTGTTGGTAATTCTGTAGCTCTGCCTACCCCACTCTGGAATGAAAGCGTGACGGTATGTTTGCATGTATGTGTTATTTTTTGCGTTTTTGCAGGCAATTTTTTGTTTTTTAAAACATTTAACTATTTGTTGTTTTATACTTTTTAGTGATCATAATAAACTGTTATGTAGTCCCACTTCACGTCGCGTCCCACAAGGAACGCCGCGGGAAAGTCATTGTCATATTTAAACATTTAAATGTTCCTCGTTTATAGTCGCTTAACTATCTTAATAGAGATAACTTATCGCCACCCTTGAAATAGGTAGGTAGCGATTTTCTACTGTTCCAAAATTATTTAAGTGTTCGTAATATTTTAATATCACCCTCTGTTACCACCTAACGTTGCTAGTATGATTTACAGTTGTGATTTTTGTTTAAAATGGGTAGTTGAATAGTTGGTCTTGAGTCTCCAATAAACTTCACGATCAAAAGTATAACCAATTTTTAAGAAAATAATTCGTTCTTGAACTATTGCTCTGTTAACCCATCTTTAACTCCGACTTTCGGGCCTTATTTAAACTTATTTCATTAAGTGCTCTGGTTTATGATAAATCTTCTGCATACATTTTATTACATTAAAATTACAGGATCATTTAAAATTTGTTTAATTACGTCACCAAGTGTGAAATTAACCATTATCCCTTAAGTAAAAACTTTCAAAGGAATAGACAGCAGGCAAAATCAGCAGAAGACAATATAAAAGAAAGAGAAAGTACAGCAGCAATCCTATGACAATCTTCAAATTCCATCATCAGATCAGTTCTTAGACATTATAATACTGCCTTGTTACCGGGATTACAAGTACTTTCTAGCTTAATTTCGACTAATAACAAAAACTGACTACAAGTAAAATTTAAAGACTAACTTTTACAGTTAAGTAGAAAGCTTTTATTTACGACTTAAATTAATAGAGAGTATAGTAAAGCTGATGTCATTTTGACTAATTAATACACTTTGACTTAGGTGGTTACATTCACAAGTTTTCAGTTAAGGGGGTTCGTTAATGTCTCTATTGTAGTACTTAATTTAGTTTTTTACATTTTCCTGTAGACCAAACACAATAAATTTTGTACAGGAGATTTAACATTAATTAGCGCAGTTGTTAGAATAATTTCTAGAATAAAATGCCAAGTAGATACTTACACGTAGGTACAATTGTCTAAATATTGATAATTTTTATGACCACGTTATTAATTGGATACTCAAAACCAACTATTCCACTACCTACAAAACGTAAATCATAGCTGTTAATTTGATTGTTTACATTAAGTTAACGAAGATAGGTGGTAACATAGGGTGTTTGTGAAATTTTACGAAAACTTAAATAACTTTAGAACAGTAGAATATCTACCCGAAACCCAGCCAGGCGTACGAGTATCTATCAGTTCGCCTTTGTACTTATTTTTATATTAATTGTATTGTTCTGTTTTTTTTCTTTTGTACAATAAAGTGTTTACATACATACATACATATCGCTAACCATACAATACATGGGGGTGAAATCGATAGGTTTTGACGTCCTCTATCTACCTGCTCCGTTTGATCCACTCCTTCTGTCACAAGTGTTGTCTCTCAAATGTCTCTGAGTCCGGCGGTAAGTCATTAAAATATTTCAGGTTTTAAAGTCGACGATGGAACGAACGTGGCTCAGATATGGAAGTTGGCTTTGCTATAAAGATGGTACAGGTACCTATTTGGAATACCCTATTTGAAATACTTGCATCATCTCGGTAAGTTTCCTTCGAGCTCAAGTTAATCTCTAGATAGAATGTTGTTTTTGAAAACACTGTGTTTTGTAATAAAACACAGTGTTTTCTGTTGAACTAATCAAAGCTTTCATTAACTTTCATCACTAACCTTTTCCCTGACATATGCTGTTTCAAATCATCTGTTTTACTTATTTTGGATTAGATTTTAAATATGATCAATATCACAATACGGAGAGATTATTTCAAATCTCTTTTTAGAAAAGTATAAAATAACCCACTCTCCATTGGTGATTCCTCTTTGTCCATTGCTTACTGTTACTTACTCAACTACGATGACATAGAGACAATCATTCTTTTGCAATCATCTTAGAAGCAGAACTTTGCTGGGGGACTGCCCAGTCTGGGACGAGGTCCACAATCCTTCAGGGTACTCAAAATCGTATAGCAGCGATTTGGGCGGAAGGAGCGAGCCCGGGATCTTAGGCAAACTTAAATTGCTAATCATTTGGTCATCTTTCTTAAATCATTTACTTAACATCATTAAAGAGTTTGAGTTACTTCTCGGTTACTAACGTGGACATAGGTTCTTTCATTTTTATCCAAAATAAGAGGTCACTTGGCCAATTTTAATCCGTTTCACAAAAACTGGAACAATTTTCAAATTTATTCAGATAATAGTACCTACTTCGGGGTAGTAAACGGGTTGGATTGTTAGTGTTGATACACAATGTAACTAAGTGTTTTTTACGTTCCTAGTAAAATTAAGTTTTAAAATACCTACATAGTGTAAAAACACTAACAACCCAAACGGTTTAACCTACCCCGAAGCGCTATTATCTGAAACCTTTTGAAACTTATTCCAGTTTTAATGAAACGAATGTGCCCAAATATCTGCAGTTTTCAGGAGAATTAATAAATGCCGTCTACTAAGTTAAAAACCGGCCAAGTGCGAGTCGGACTCGCGCACGAAGGGTTCCGCACCATTATCTTTACAACATTAGCCAAAAACGGCAAAAAAAAACACGTTTGTTGTATGGGAGCCCCCCCCCCCCCCCCCGATACAGCCTGGTGACAGACAGACAGACGGACAGCGGAGTCTTAGTAATAGGGTCCCGTTTTTACCCTTTGGGTACGGAACCCTAAAAAGAAGCACATTAAGGGCTGATTTTTCAATCCCCAGATAAAGCTATCCGGAAGGTAAATTTTAGCTCTGTCCTTTTCTTTCATATGACTTCGGAAAAGGATAGTATAGTTGGTTCCAGTTTAAATGACGAAAATGCACTTAAAACCAACCATTACCAAAATCTATTGTTCAATTGTTATCTTCAAGTAGGGTTGTAAAACAATTACGAAGGTGTGTCGTCGGTACGGCCAAAGTCTACTGTGAGCAAACAATCTTGATAGTTTTTTTATTGCATGTTAGCCATAAGAATAAGCGATATGTATTAGTGTTGTGTTGATTTATTATGTATCAATAATGATAATTTAAAATTATATTGAATGTTACATAATCTATATTTATAAAAGGCTAAACTGACTGACTGATGTATCAACGCGCAGCCGAAACTACTGTACCTAGAAACTTGAAATTTGGTACAGGGGTTCCTTTCATGATGTAAGTGAGCACTAAGAAAGGATTTTCCGCAAATCCACCCCCAACGGGAAAAAATGGGGGGAGTAGCGGGAAACTAATTCTACGCGTACGAAGTCGCGGGCGTCCTCTAGTATAGGAATATTTATTAAGTATATTTTTGCATTACAATATAGACGGCTTAAAAAAATCTTTTATTTCAATCATCAAGAAGGGTTGAGCTACTCAAAGGCACGTGCCACACTTCGGTCGTCCCTTTGTTATCTTTTTCTTTCATATTTAGCAACAAAAGAAGTTGTAAAATCCCGCGTTAAGTGCATTTTCGTCATTTAAACTGGAACCAACTATAATACATTTAACTGACGGATAGTTTTATCAGGGGATTCAAAAATCAGCCCTAAGTCGATAGAACTCGCCAGTTTGAAGTTACGTTGTGTTGATGTGCAGTTACTTACCGAGATTAACAAGGCGTTGAGTTAAGGTAATATTTTATACCTATTCATTTTTTATTTTTGTGGAATAGACTCAATAAATAAACAAGCGACTCGTCATTTCAACCGAAACTACCGAAAGACGTGCACAGGCCTCCCCCAAGGTTAGCCACAGGGACCGGTCCCGTGCATACCGATGACGCTGCCTCCTCCTTACATCTACAAGTGACTAAAAAGTAATAACATGGAAACTCATTAAATTTTATTGTTTTATAATTTAATTTAATAACATAATAACTATGTGTTCTGCTTGAGTTACCGCTGAATCTGCAATTACGCTCGTTCAATTTATTAACTCAAAGACCAAATTAGCCGATTTTTTAAATATTTATTTTACGACTATCCGTTTTGCATAGTCCTCTTATTTCTGTAAGGACAAAATAGTTATTTATGTAACTGATACATGATGAAGTTTATTAAGCAGAGCGTAACCCGTGTTAGTGTAAATAGCGTGTTAAATTTTCTGTGCAAGTGGCCCTTAGTGTTCGTTTTGATCCCTGATTTCGTTCTTAATTCTTGTGGTTTTTAATAACGGCTGGTACAAAGAGTCTTTTCTTTTCTTATAAGTCTTATTAGCCCATAATGGTTACACGTTATCCTTGAATCATACGATTTCTTTATATTTATTAAAATCAGTCTCGTGGTAGTCGTGGTAGTTCAAGAACTACTAATTTTGCTCACATACATACACATACCTACATACATACATATCCGGTCGACATCTCACTTCCACGATAGGGCAGACATTTGTTACTGTTATTATTAACTATCATCTTATCATGTTTAATGCTATCATCTTATCATGTTTAATGCTACAGAAATTGCTAAATGATTTGAATTTAAAATATTTAAACCTACACAATAAATGGATTTCTAGGTGTCTCAGTAAGTCCATTGCAAAACTTTTTTATGATTTTATTCATTAGTCACTTGGACAATGTGGCGTGGTAATCCATTTTGTATTTATTTAAAGTGGATGGCATTTTTACTATTCTCCTGAAAACTGCAGAAATTTGAGCACATTCGTTTCACTAAAAACTGGATCAAGTTTCAAAAGGTTTTCAGATAATAGCGCTTCGGGGTAGGTTAAACCGTTTGGTTTGTTAGTGTTGTTACACAACGTAGGTATTTTTAAATTTAATTTTACTAGGAACATGAAAAATACCTAGTTACATTGTGTATCAACACTAACAACCGAAACGGTTTATGCTGCCCCGAAGTGTTAATAAATTGCACAAGCGTAAATACAGATTCAGTGGAAACTCAAGCGGAACACATAGTTATTATGTTAATAAATTAAATTAAATTATAAAACAATAAAATTTAATTAGTTATCATGTTATGATATTACTTTTTAGTCAGTCGTCGTCGGTAGGCCTCCAACAAGTTGAACCGACGTGGATATGGTAGCGGAAAACCGATGTATTGAAATAATGAGTCGCTTGTTTATTTATTGAGTCTTTTCCACAAAAATAAAAACTGTATACAAAATATTACCATAACGCTAAGCCTTGTTAATCTAGGTAAGTAACTTCACATCAACACAACGTAACTTCAAACTGGGGCAAGTTGTATGGAGTAAATGTGCTTCTTATTTAACTTTGGTTTCTACAGATCTAATCTAAGAATAAATTAATGAAAATATTTCGTGGGATCAAGTTAAACAGTTCTAACTCATCCTTTATTGAGTCTTAAAATTCTAAACAAACAACGTATTGGCGTTGGACTTTTGACTGTTAATTACGACGAGAAACTGAAATTGCATATTCGGTAAAAAATTAAAAATTTCTTTTCCTCGTCATATAACAGTATTTTTTATGAAATTTAAAACTAAACTTATTTAATATAATACAATTAAAAGTTAAAACTAAACTTATTTAAATTAAAATTAAAACTAAGCTACTCAAATATACGTTGACCTAAATAAATATTAAAAAATATATTTTTCTGAAATTTAATATTTAATTCTTGTTTTTCTCGGATAATGCTTGAAAAATTTATTCTAAGAATCTAACTGGCTCCTGGTGATAGATAATCCTTTAAATAATAATTTATAATAAATAGAACGTTAATTAATAATACAAATATTGAGTAAAGTTTTGAGGTAGCAAATTGGTTTGTGAATTAAAATTGTTATACTAAAATATTATTTCTAAACGAACTTGCAAACGATTCGCACTTGACGGTTATGATTTGACAAGTGACGCTCTCTCCCCGCCAAATTGTATGGGTAACGTTGGATTTTTCTGTTATGTGATGTCAATAAAAAACTAAACAGTTAAACAAGTTGTTTTACACTCTTAACACTGGCTCGTAGACAGAATAAATTAAAACCTTATTCAATTTAGTTTCTTAGGGGGACTCATAAAAAAGGAGCAGGATTTTTTTATGGATAAGGAGCCTTTCATTGTCCAGATTTCATTAAGTATAGCAGAAACATACTTAATAGTTACATTTTTAAATAAAAATAATGAAATGGAAATCGTTGTCTATATCAGTTTTAGATAACTTTTGTTCGAGGTCTATCCCAAAAACTAAACTTGTACCTATAGCCTGTGTCAATTGAAATTGCCCAAGATGTAAACAAAATTAATACTGTTTGACACATAACCTCAAATATTTCATCAAGCGTGTTTTTATTAAAAATAACGTTTAATTAATAATAATGTGAAAGTAAAGATGTTTTAATAGGCTTTTAGTTTTAGGACTTATTAATCATTCTCAAGTACTTAATATGACCAGATAGTAAAGCATTAACCATTTTATGTCCTTTTTAGAACCTAAAGGTATTTTTTACAACCTAGGCCTGAGTGAAATGTTACTTGGGGAACGAACCGTACATTATTTACTTACTATTTTACTATTACAGCTGCATTTACACGTACGGTTCGGAACGTAGATTGGAACGGCGCGTGGCGTTTCCCGCGGTCCGAACTTTACGTGTGCAGGCCTCTATTCTTCCCCGATTCGGATTATCGTTTGTCCGCATACTCCTCCCAAACTATTAGAGATATCAGGATCAAATTTAGCCCGTAATACGACATCTAGCCATAAATGGTTTATAAAAAATAAAATTGAAAATCGGACATGCCACGGAGGTATAAATCACCGAAAATATGTTCCCATAGACTTCCAATGGGAAAAATGGGAAAAGTGCCGGAGGGAACTCGCGCTTAAGTAAAGTGAGTGAGCGTTACTAAGATTTCTGAAATGATGGCAGCAAACCGCTTCGCGTCATTTAGACTTCCCCGGAGACGGCAAGTGCACCTAGTTATGTTATCCATAATTTTTTTCTTTATTTTCTCTTTTCAATTTTTCTAGGTGACTACTAGGAATTAATTAACCGATCTACTTTATTGATATCCAAATAACTATACTTAGCTTTTTCAAATTGTTCACATAATATCTATACTCAATACTCAATACTCAATACTTTATTGCTATTCATAATGTAATAGGTTGGAATACAGTAATTTTATGTGCATTATGAACCCTGTCGGGCGCAGCAACGAGAGAGGAGGACTTATATGTATAGGTATTTATAATTAGATATGTCATGCTATTACAAACTATTACAAGTATCATAACACATTATTATTTATTTATAATTATTTAATATTAATTTGTTTTTTTAGTAAATAATTTTGTTCGAATTTTAAGTTACATTACTTAATTAAATTATTGTTACGTTAATTCGGTTTTTTTTAAGTAATATATATTTTCGTATTTAAAAAAATCCATTAAAATATTCATTTAGGGTATAATAGGCTTTGGTGATCAATAATTGTTTTAAGTTTTTAATAAAAGAGCGTTCATTTGTTTCGTTTTTTAGAATGTCGGGTAGGCGATTATATATTTTTATTGACATTGTGAGAGGGCCAGAAGAAAGAATTTTGAGACGGGCGGGAGGTAATATTAGCCTATTCTTATGACGGATGGGTCGAGTTCTATTTAAGTCTTCGCGTTTATTAAATAGCTCTTTATGCTCGCGTACAAGCCTACATGCCTGCAGAATGTAGATACTTGGGAGTGTAAGTAATTTAAGTTTTTGAAAGTGAGGTCGGCAACTGTCCGTTTGCCTAATATTGACCAAGACACGGATTAGCTTCTTTTGAAGGGTGAAAACTGTCGGTGCATCGGTACTGTTTCCCCAAAGAATAGTACCGTAATTTAGCCATGAGTAAGCATACGCGTAGTAGGTGGCCAGGGCCGTCTGAAGATCAGTTGATTTTTTGATTTCGCGAAGCGCATAAACGAATTTAGAAATTTTAGAATTTACTTTTTTGACATGTGTTTTCCAATTAATGTGTTTATCTATATCTAAACCTAGTAAAGTAAAATTATCAACTATCTCTATTGCAATGTCGTTATAGGTAAAATTTATGGCCAATGGTGCTTTCTGGTGGGGGTAAAATGTCATGATTTTAGTTTTTAAGAAGTTAATTGTTAAATTATGATCACTCATCCAATGGGTTACTTTATTTAGAATAAGGGAGAGATTTTCGTTTAAATTTACATTGTTATGGCATGCAGTTAGTAGTGAGACGTCATCAGCGAATAGAACACATGGCTCGTTAATGATTTTAGGAAGGTCGTTGATATAAATTAAAAAGAGGAGACATCCTATCACGCTCCCTTGAGGGATTGAGGCCTTAACGGCGTTAATATTCGATCGAATGATTTCTATCTCACTACGAGCGGAGTTGAAGAATTCGATTTCCACGAGTTGTTTCCTATTTTGGAGGTACGATTCGAGCCATTTATGGGCCAATCCTCGGACCCCTATTCCATATAATTTTTGTAAAAGTATCTTATATTGCACCTTGTCATAGGCTTTGGTCATGTCAAGTAATAAACCAATGGCATACCTTTTCGAGTTTATGATACTAAGGATCTCCTGTACGTATTTAAAAACGGCTAAGGTAGTAGATTTGTTTTGCCTAAACCCGTTTTGGCATTCATCAAAATTTTTAAATTTTTCGCAAAAATCGTATATACGATTACTCATAACTTTTTCAAATATTTTAGAGGTGGTTGGTAAAAGGGCGATTGGACGGTAGTTGTTTGGGTCTGTTTTTGATTTTTTCTTATGTATCGGCTTTATCACGGCAATCTTCAATAGGTCAGGGAATACACCTTCCTCGAGGGATTGATTTATTAAATAACAGAGCGGTAAGGTAAGTTGGTCTGCACATTGTTTTATTAAACATGGCGGTAGCTCATCAACTCCATAACTATTTTTATTTTTTAAGTTTTTTATTATTTTGTTAATTTCATATGGTTGCGCTGGGTTGATAAACAATGTATTTTCGGTAGGATGCATAACAGGACGGCCTTGAGCTTGAACGGGTCCGTCGCCTATATCTCCAAAAAAGTTATTGAATGTGTCGGCTATAAGTTTTGGCTCTGAGGTAAGTGTTTGATTAATAAGCAATTGCATATTACATTTTTGTTTTTTTGATATTTTATTTGTTCTTTCGTTTATAATACTCCACATAGTCTTAACCTTATTATTAGATTTTTTCATTTTATGTTTATATTGTAACTTTCGTGATAACTTTACTGATCGTTTAAGTATTTTTTCATAGTTTTTATAATATCGAGTAAGGATTTCATTATTTGACTTTAGAGTAAGTGTCTTTAGCAGACGTTTATTTTTACAGGAAGTTTTTATGCCCACTGTTAACCAGTGATTTTTTAAATTTTCTTTAAGTTAAATTTTTTGTTTCGGAATACAAAGGTTCAAGGTGTTTATTAAAGTTTCGTTAAAGGCTGTATAGTTTTTATTCATGTTGTTCTCAGGACTTATAATATCTTGCCAAGTTATTTCGGATAGTTGCGACTTAAACCGTTGTATATTGGTATGATTGAATTGTCTTCTCCAAGTATACCAGTTTTTATGTTTTTTCCCATGAAAGGGTAGATTCAAACTAATAGTTGTGGCAAAGTGGTCAGAAAACCCCAATTCCTCCACACTAGTTTGCAGGTTTATATCTTTAAAATTTGTAAATACTAGGTCCAAACATGTTGATACACACTGCGTTACGCGTGTTGGTTTTTTTATGTGTTGAATAAAGTTAAATTCTGACATAAAGTTTAATAATGTACTCGTTTTTAAGTATTTTTTTAGTATATTGACATTGAAATCTCCTCCAAAAATTATTTTATGTTTTGAATACTTGTTATTTACATAGTTTAATATTAATTTTAGTCTGCTATAAAATAAATCTTCCTCCCTTCTGTTCCAATACAAAGTTATCAAAATTACATTTAAATTGATGAATTCGGTGGCACACACTTCCAACACGTACTCAACTGACATTTCTGTGATGTCATCCCTTGAGGTAGATTCGATATGGTTTTGCAGGAGTATACACACGCCACCGCCTCCACGGGTTTCTCGACAATAGGACGCTGCAATATAGTAGCCGTTAATCTTCAACATGCTTAATTTATCTTGGGAAAGCCACGTTTCTGTCATGCATATAGCATGGTTAGACTTATCTTGACTTAAGTATTCTTCCAGTAGATGTTGTTTGTTATTCACACTCTGAAAATTTTGATATAATATTTTTAGCATTTCGGGGTTTTTAGTACATACGTTATCATCAATTTTTATGTCAGGAACGAAAATTACTATTTGCGTATCCATGCGTATCCCTGTTTCTGTGGTTATTTTCATTATATTCACTATTCTCGTAGTTGTTCACACTAGGCTCCGACGGAAGGTGAGTAATTATCTAATTTCTAAACTGACAATTTAATGTCAAATTTTACAAACCACTTAACAATAGACCCACTCTATTGTTAAGAGGTTTGTAAAATTTGTTTTAACAGCTGTCAAAATGTAACGGTCGATTAACAATGATTAACATTTAACATTAGACTTGAAAGTGATTCTCAAAGTCATAGACAGCAGGCAAAATCAGCAGAAGACGATATAACGGATATTAAACAATTTTATTAAACAAAACACGTAATGGGGCCCTACAGTAAACTATTAATATGTCCCCATAAGTCAAACGATCTGATAACCGTCCTTTTCCCTGCACAGTCTTCACCTGTTTATCAAGAATAATCTAACAAGATCAAACTTATTAATGACTCGACGTTAAGTACAGCAGCAATCCTATGACCATCTTCAAATTCCATTATCAGATCAGTTCTTAGTCATTATTATACTGCCTTGTTACCGGGTTTACATACCTACTAACTTAATTTCGACTCATTCTAATAACAGAAACTGTCTCCAGGTAAAATTACAAGACTTTAACTAAACAAATATGTAAAGTTAAGTTAAACCTTTTACGACTTAAAGTAATTTTGACTAATTAATACACTGATGTCATTTTGAGTAATTAATACACTTTGACTTTGACTTAGGTAGTTGCAATCAAAAGTTTTCAGTTAAGGGGGTTCGTTAATGTCTCTCTTGTGGTTCTTAATTTAGTTTTTTACATTTTCCTGTAAACCAAACACAATACATTTTGTACAGGAGGTTTATCATTACTTAGCGCAGTTTTTAGAATAATTTCCAGAAAGAATGTTTTGAGAATTTTGTTCACTAACCAGCCTCGAAAGTTCAAGTTAAAGTTAATTCGACGAAAAAATCCAATTTTTATGATCACGTTTTTAATTGGATACTCAAGACCAACTATTCCACTACCTACTAAACAAAAATCTTAGCTGTAAATTGAATTGTTTAGATTAAATCAGCAAAGATAGGTGGTAGGTGGCTGCTGTCTGGGTGTTAGTCAAATTTTACGAAAACCTAAATAACTTAGGAACAGTAGAAAATCGCAGATGAACATACATGGGGGTGAAATCGATAGGTCTTGACGTCCTCTATCGACCTGCTTCGTTTGATCCACTCCTTCTGTTACAAGTGTTGTCTCTCAAATGTGTCTTGAGTCCGGCGGTAAGTCAGTTAAAAATACGAGTTTGGACCAGATTTTAAATACGATCGATATCACAATACAGAGAGATTATTTCAAATCTAATTAAAGAAAAGTATAAAATGACCCACTCTCCATTGGTGATTCCTCTTTGTCCATTGCTTACTGTTACTTACTCAAATACGATGACATAGAGACAATCATTCTTTTGCAATTATTTTAGAAGCAGAACTTTGCTGGGGGACTACCCAGTCTGGGACGAGGTCCACAATCTTTGAAGGTACCTACTCAAAATCGTATAGCACCGATTTGGGCGGAAAGAGCGAGCCCGGGATCTTAGGCAAACTTAAATTGCTAATAATTTGGTCATCTTTCTTAAATCATTTACCATCATTAAAGAGCTTGAGTTACATCTCGGTTTCTAGCGTGGGTTCCTTAATTTCTATCCGAAATACGAGATCACTTGGCCAATTTCAATCCGTTTCACTAAAAACTAGATCAACTTTACAACCCAACCCGTTGAACCTACCCCGAAGTGCTATTATCTGAAAACCTTTTGAAACTTGATCCAGTTTTTAGTGAAACGAATCTGCCAACATTTCTTCAGTTTGCAGGGGGAAAAAAAATGCCGTCCACCTTAAATAAATACAATTGTACATACGGTCAAACGGGATTTCTAGGCCACATTGTCAAAGTTACTTACATACTATCAATAAAATCGTAAGAATTTTTTGCAATGGACTTACAGCGACACCTAGAAATCCATTTGTTGTATAGGTTTATTTTTAAACAAAGCATTTAGCAATTTCATAGCATTAAACATGAAGACGATAGTTAATAAGCAGTAACTAATGTCTGCCCTATCGTGGAAGTGAGATGTCGACCGGGTATGTATGTGTATGTATGTGAGCAAAAATAGTAGTTCTTGAACTACCACGACGCGACTACCAAGAGACTGATTTTAATAAAATAAAGAAATCATATGATTCGTGGATAACCTGCAACCATTATGGGCTAATAAGACTATTTTCTCTAGCTCAGTGAAGTAAAAAGTGTCCTAGAATGGAGATTTTCTACTCACGTACTATAAACCGCTAACATTGATATCGTTAATGGTATCAGAATACCACCTAAAACGTACCTAACCGAAAAACAATTCTATAATGAGCGTTGCCATGGTAATAACAGTTCTATAATAATTATTACAGCATTGTTATTACCATGGTTACGGTCATTCCGGATTTCGGTCTTGGCGTTTAGTGAACACTTGACATCTTAATTTGTATCATAAACCGTTTAAAATATTTTAATACCGATTAAAATTTCGTATATTAAGAACAAAAATCATTTACTGCCGCACTCAGAGACGTCAATTAAATTTAATGCTAGATTAAAGTTGCTGCTGTCACTTTCTTTGCTATAGCAATAGAATAAGACAACACGTCACTTAACAAGCATTACATTTAATTGACGTCTCTGAATGCGGCAGTTAGAGACTTATTATGTGTTTAAAATTACATTTTTATTAAATTACTAAAAATAGATGGTTAATATCCATCGATTTGTTATTTGGTTAGTATGGTTCAATATGGATATCAACAAAATGGCGCTGGCGTTTCGTTTGGCATTCCAACTTTTATGATAAATTGTCAGAAGTGTTTAAGTAACTATTAAATTTTGCATGAAATTTGTTAAGTAATATTTAACAATAAAATTCACAAACCATTAACGCCAATTGGAATAATGAAAATGACTTTGCTGATATGTAATTTTTTGGCAGAATAGTCAAAGAAAGAATACGAGAAAAGTTAGCGATTAATTATTATTGTCATTGTATAATTTTAAGCTTGTAGAGAAAGTTACGTATGCAACGCTACATAATTAGCTCTTAAGGTAATCGTGGCTGAAAACGCTTAATTATGTACCAGTTACATAAATAACTATTTTGTGAAATAAGAGGACGGGATTACGCAAAACGGATAGTCGTAAAATAAAGATTTAAAAAAACCGGCTGATTTGGTCTTCGAGTTAATAATTGCACAAATTTAATTAATTGCAGATTCAGTGGAAACTCAAGCGGAACACATAGTTATTATGTTTTTAAATTAAATTATAAAACAACAAAATTTAATGAGTTATCATTATTATTACTTTTTTAGTCACTTGTCGAAGAGTAAGGAACACGCAGCGTCGTCGGTAGGCTTCGAACAAGTTGAACCGACATGCATAATATGGTAGCGGGAAACCGATGTATGAGTATGCACGGGACCGGTCCCTGTGGCAAACCTTGGGGGAGGCCTAGGTATGTCCAGCAGTGGACGTCTTTAAGTTGAAATGATGAGTCGCTTGTTTATTTATTGAGTCTATTGCACAAAAATAAAAAACTGAATACAAAAGATTACCCCAACGCCTTGTTATCGAGGTAAGTAACTTCACATCAACACAACGTAACTTCAAACTGACGAGTTATATCGACAATGTGCTTCTTTTTAACTTTGATTTTTACAGATCTAATCTATGAATGAATTAATAAAAATGTTTTGTGGGACCAAGTTAAGTATTTAAACAGTTTTAACTCATCCTTTAAAATTCTAAACAAACGTATTTGCGTTGAACTTATGACCGTTAATTACGACGAGAAACTGCAATTGCATATTCGGTAATTTCGGCGTCATTTATTTTCCTCGTGATATAACATTACTTTTTATGATTTTTTTAAAATATTTAAATCATATTTTTTTTGTTTCGGTTAAATTGTATTCTAAGAAACTAAACTTGGTAGGTTATCTTGTAGACCAAATATTAAGTTGAAGCACGACATCCTTAGGACACCATGAAGGTCTTTATGAATACCTATACCGTTTACCGTTTGAGAAACCGGCCAACTACTAGTTGAATTCGCACACGAACGGTTCCGTATCAATCTTGTACGCGGGCCCCCTTTTATTATTTGTTGGTTTTAATCGGCAATGGTCACTTTTTGAGAACTTCAACTGTCTTGAATTATTGTCCATGAGATATAGCTTGCTTACAGACAGACGGTCTGACGGACGAACGGACGGAGGGACGGATGGACGGACGGACTGCGGCGGCCTAGTAATAGAAGGGTGACGTTGGCTTAGTAATACCAAGTTAAATGGACCATTGCTGCTCCGGAGCCCTATTGCTAAGACAATTCTGATCATCCGTTTACTGTCCGCATCTTACTGGCTTTTTTTCGTACATAAGGAACCTGTCATTGTCCAGATTTCATTTAGTAGAAACATACCTACTTATTGGTTTAATATTTTTTTTAAATAATGAAATGGAGATCGTTGAAAGTTGTCAGTTTTAGATAACTTTTGTTCTAGGTCTATCCCAAAAACTAAACTTGTATAGCCTGTGTCAATTCAAATTGCCCAACCCTCAAATATTCATCAAGCATGTTTTTATACACAACCTCAAATATTCATCAAGCATGTTTTTATTTAGAATAACGTATAATTAATAGTTATTTAAGACCTTATTTGATGTTTAAAAGCACGTGATTATCGAGTAATAAGGGTAAATTGGTTCGTTTGGTTGTGTTTACATCTTTGCCAATTTGTAGTAATGGGATTGACTTGAAATGCATGCTTATGCGATCTCGATGACACCAATAATAATATGGTACAAGCTGCTATGGTGATAAAGACGGAAGGTGTTCATAGGAACTCCTCAATAGTTACAGTACCTACTCGTAGATCCATCGAGTTTGGATTGTTTAACTCGTGTTTTATTTTAATAACGAGTTTATCATCATTCGCATCAGTGTTAGGAAAACAGTCTGCAAGAAAAGAGCGTTACTTACTAAAAATTACATTTAAAAAATAACTTAATTTTGCTAATTTATTTAAATACACTTAGTTACACGACTGACCAAGAAAGAGGATAATGTTTTTTTTTAGTTTTGGTTTGTTTAGAGTGCTCGGGGTAAGTTGTGCAATTGATTCTATTTACTTATGGAGCGTTATCTTACGTATCCTACCAATTCTATTCATTATTTATTAATCCATCCATTCATATTAATATTATAAGTAAATGCGAAAGTTACTCTGTTAGGCTGAATTCACACCGAAATGGCAGCGGCCGGCAGCGACCGGCTCGGCAGAGAAATAGTTTAATGAAAAACAAACTGCGGGCCGATTATGGTCGTGTTTATCGACGTAGATAAGCGTAGATAAAACATCTGTCACGTTCTGACCAATAGTAAGTGCGAGAGTGACGGAAGCTTTATCCACCGCGATAAAGGCGACCATAATACGGGCCCTGGATGACACTTGTAGGTAGGTACTTATAATAATCAGTTTAAGAATAGTAAAATCATTTAAAAAAAATCATTTACCGCATTAAAAAGCTACGTGTAATTGGCATACATATCAACGAATAAAATTAATAAAAACGTGCAAAAATCTCTTGTCAAAGTTAATTACCTACCTTTGGGGGAGGCCACGTACGTACTCATCAATGTGTCATTTGTGCGCGCCTAGTTTTTCCGAGGACAAGACTGACAGTGATTTAGTGAAACTGGTCGCTGGCCGGAGATCGCCGAGCGCCAATTGTTCAGGGGTGTTATTCTCTTAGGCAGCCTTAGTCGCCAGGGTGACTAGTTCCGCTCTAAGGGACACAAGTTAACCCTAACCTAACCTACTAATAATACAACTGTTACGATTTTTTTTTTTTACTGCGGGGGGCTTCGCCTCGTCATGTTGGGCCATTGTGGATGAAGCTACAAAGCAATCGATCGATATCAGGTGTGCTGACATACTCGGTCACCGGTTTCTGCACAAAACTCTTATTTAAACTCTGCCTATGCCTTCATTTTAGATGCGCCCGGTGGACCGAGATAAGAACCATTCTACGAATGATTTCTGTAGTTATTGAAAATGTACCTACAGGATTAGTAAGCGTTTTCGAAAAGCATCCTGTCTGGCCACCCAGGTGACCGCCGTGTAATTTATTAACGATATTAATTTGCGACAATTCAACGGAGTAACGGTGTTATGACCTTGAGTTCATAAATTTGACGAAAATTTAATGGACAAAAATAAAATAAGTGAAATAAAACCATTTTTGATTTTAAATCAGCATACAAATTAACAACAAAAAAGTTAAAAGTATTATGGTAGGTATGTTTGCAGTGGTGAACTAAGAGTTAAAGGCCAAACGTTTGATACGCAAGTAAATATTCTAGCGTTTCAATCGCTGTCATTGTTGTCTTTAAGATATTAACAAAAATAATGAAAAACACCAGACGCAGAGTAGTTTTCATTCCATTTAAAAGAATAAGAAAGTTGTTTATTTTATCTAGAATAATGTGCAAAGACAATAATTACGGCGGTTAAAACGCCGAAGAATCAACAACACGTACGTAGGGAAAAAAATATGATATTATAATATCTGGGGTGTGTGTGATTCTCTTAAAGCGGCGATCGGTCGGACGAACGAGTGAATGTCGCAGCGTAGTCCCGTCCCGTTAGAGCGAACAAAACTAATTTTAGCGCGTGCATTCTCAATTAGGCAGCCTTCAGCGGTATTCTAAACGGCTCAGATAATCGGCAGCATTGCAGGGGCCCGTTTCTCAAAAAGTATTAGTCTAATAATATTACCCCCTTACTAATAAACGTTGAGTAACGGTGGTACCTATAGCTGCTTATACAATGTTTTGTCCTTATCTGTCATTATTGAATAGCTATACCTATACCACCGTTACTCAACGTTTATTAGTACCTAAGGGGATTAGTGTTTTGTCTCAATTTGTAGTTTCAATTACGAGACAAAACGCTAATATTATAAGACTAATACGCTTTGAGAAATGGGCCCCAGGAGCTATCTACTTATGTACTTACTCAATGGTAGTAGACGGGTGCCAACCTCTTAACTTAACTACAGTCTCACAAATACAGTAATCTAATACTAATAAATTGGTCAAGGACAGTGGATGGATAGTGACAGTACAGTACCTTTTTGTTATTCAATTATTTCTAGAGGATGCTAGCGGCAGTAAATTCCATGCGCCCCGCCACCACTGCCAGCTTGCGAACAACATCCCTCCCGCTCGCACCCTAACAATTTGGCGATAGGGCCTAGAAACTAGTCTAAGTAGTCAGTGACGCGAGCGCACCGCGCCCGATAACGCCGGTATTTAGTCTCTTTAGACATCCCTCCTACCTAATCTGTGTTCGTATTTTTCTAACTAACTAAAAAGTATCTTCGGTGCAAGGCGCGTCGCGTGCGCATCGCCGGGGCGGCGGGCGGCGCAATATCGAATGTTTTCACAAACCGGGGGTGCCAGTGCATGGTGAGAATTCAATTTGAGTGTGGTGATAGTTTTCTACTTAAGTGCTTTAAACTACGTATCACGAAAGACTTGTTTTGTTGTGCGAATCAAAAAGTGAAGGACACTTCGAACAATTACTCAAGGTAACTTAAAACATAAGTGAATTTATTAGTGTGATTAGGTTGGTTTATCTGTTTTCTACTTTACAATCCTTTATCTTACATTTTTATTACCTACACTAATCGGTGTTTTTGACGGTCCCAAGCCCGAAAAGTACCTATGAAGGGAAAATTGGAATCTGATTTGCTCTGTAGCTATCTGATTGGTCCGTCGAGTTGTAAACCGAGTTGGTTAAGAGAACCACCTACCACTGAGCCTTTTTTCTAGGTAGGTAGGTAAGTACTTAGTAGTATTTATTTATCTACCGGTAACCGAATAAATCTAGTAAGCACTTACTTAGGTGTGGCGAACGTACTTAGGTACCCACGAAGGGCTGGAATGTTATTCTTTTAAACCACTTAGGTACCTACTTTTCAATTCGCTATTGAATTATTCGCGGTAAACTAACCTTACGGCAGAACGTGAGTTAGAGTTAAGTTCGTAATTAGGTAGTGTAAGTAGGTACCTCACTCTTTGGCCGAGGTGTTACACGCACTAAAATGCTTCGACGGAACTAGGGACATGGGGTCGGCTGTTAATAACTCGTCAACGAATGAACTGTTTAATGTCCGTTTCCCATATTTATACCGCGGCGGATAGATTTGATACCTACTTCAGGTCAAAATTTTACACATTTTGCACTTGGCAAATGCATACTTTTAAACCTGAAGTAGGTACCTAACCTTATTTTTCCGTGTGATTAGAATATTTGGAACACGGACAGCACCTCAGTCGGACCGTTCGCCGGCAGCGAGGCCGGCGGGTGCCGCGAGGGGCGGCCGCTCGGCGCGGCGGAGACCGGTTCCGCCGGGCAACCGGCGGGCACCTCCAGTATCACCTACAAATTGAGTCAATGCGTAGTGTGCGTACCTGCCTACCACCTACGTAATACGTTTCAAAACTTAAAATGTTTTATTTCGTACCTACTGATCTCCTTTGCGAGTGTTTGTTTGTGATTCTGTTCTTTCGCGTGTGTTAGTGCGTCTGTGTGTGCGTGTGGTTCATTCAGTCTTGTGCTACAGAGCACAGCTAACCCGCTGAATTATCTTTGATTTAAGTAAGTAGGTAATTTTTGTGGAACTTACAATAAAAGCAACTTGGTTCTACGCATCTACTTACAAGAACACCGGTCAGTAACTTAAATTGGTACGTTCTGCTTTTTGACTACATGCAACCGTAGGGCACTTAGGTAGGTACTAAATACGTTAAAGAAGTTGACAGACGGTAATCACCTGGGTAATAGGTAAGTACCTAGGTACAGTCAAGGGAATTGATTCCTAAACCACTTTGGACTATGTATGTAAAGTGACGTAATCATAATCAATCAAAACGTAAGAGACTTCTTATGATTTTATTTACAGTGTCACTTTAACATAGTCCAAAGTGGTCTAAGAAAACAATTTCTTTGACTGTACCTAGGCATACTTACCTATTAAAAGTATTTTTTTTGCCAATAACTTTTAGCTTGTCAAACAGAGCTTGGATAATGGTTAGTGGTTGCCACATCGGTAAGATTGTAAACGTCAAACTCTTTTTTTATTTTAGTTAGGTGTTACTTATTAACTTTTTGGTTACTGTCATACATAAGGTCATAGCATAGGTACTTAAGTAGCTGTTAAGTTTTAGCATGAAGTACCTACCTTGGTTCAGTAGTTACATCACCACGGGCATGTTAAACACCAAAGTTATGACGCATCAACATGCCGATTACCCACCTCTTATCACCTAACAACTTAAAAAGAAAATAAGTACATTCATAAAAAAAACTAAAGCATTGATGATAATTTATAAACTAGGTACCAAAACCCTAGATGGAAACATGGAGTTTTTTGTACGTTACCTATGTAGGTATGACGCGCGGCGCGCGAGACACGTGACCGCCGCGCGGGTTGACGACCGGCGCCGGCGACGAGGCCACGCCCCCTCCCTCATTGATACTTTGATACATCGTACTACGATTAACGGCACCATTACTGTGTTGATTCTTCATACATTGCGCGGCGAGTTTTGTTAGGAAAATAGAACTTTTTAACCTTACGTTTCCGGAAAAAAATTCCAGTGCATTTCAGTTCAGTATAATGGTCTGAAACTATAGTTTCAGTTTTCGGTGAGCCGTCGCTTACACCCTGTATAGAAATATCTTGCAGTCATAAATATAATAAGAAAAAAAAACATTTTAGAAGCTAATGCTTGATCTAAAACCAAGAACTAAAATACCACCTGTATGCACCAGGTGTGGTATACCGAATCAAAAAGCTGATAGCCAAAATAGTCGCAGATAAACCCTGCAAAAAAAAATGCGGGTACATTCGGCTCAGTGTAAGCGCAAGGTTTAGCGGGCAAATGAGAGTAATCTCTTAATTTTAATATAATTTATTAATTGTAACGTATTTTCGAAATGTTACTGCAAAGATTATTTGAGACGCCTATTCCTCGAAATGATTTTTAAATGTTCAAATATCGTTGAAAACTGGTGTATTGCAATTGCCATGTATTGAAAAAAAGTGTGTGGTGTTTGTTAAGACATTTAATTTTTAATACTAATCCAGCAAACAAACACTCGAAGAAAGTGTTCTATACCGGCTAAAGATGTGATAGGTACTTATCTACTTATGGAATTATTTCATGTAGGTATCTAATTATGAATACCATCAGTTTTAAAAGCAAGTGAACGATCCCTAGTCTTCTTTCAGATGATCAAAAAATAAATGAAATGAAGTATTTAGACACAGTTACCTGATAACCTGTGTATTTAAAGATAAGTTGATGAAGAGAATAAATTGAGTATCCAAGTGGATATTGCTCTGATTCTTTTCATCTGAAATTACCTACTATTTGAAATTGGGATTTTTTATTTGCCACGTATATTGTAGATGTTTTATTGTGTATTAACACAAAATAAATCTGTGTGTTAATTTATATTAATTACTACAGATAAAAGTCTTAAAGTAACGTAACACATTGCAATACTTACCCTAATAGGGTTGTACTTAGGAGTAAGTTTATTTTGTATAAATGCAATAAAATAAATTAATAAATTAATAAATAAGTGATCAGTGCTATAGCTGCATTGATATAATAGTAAGAATATGAATGTTTAGAGTTTGTTTCAGGCATATGCAATATTAGGTACCTACCTACCCAAACTGTTTAAGTACAGTAAATCAAAGATTAAGTAATAAAAATTAACCGGCGTATCTGCTCTCTGTATCATCATAATATTATTTACTTAATCTAATTTGTTATTAATGTTATGTAAGATAAGATCAAGACCAATATTTTAAGATGAATGTTGTAAAGAAAAAAACATAAAAGAGACCGACTGTTGAGTTTCTTGCGGCGCTTCTTCTCAACAAGGTTTTCTCTTTGGAAGCGCTGGTAGACTCATGTAATACAACTAATTATTATTCAAAGGAAGAGATGTAGTGTATTGGAATAAACGCCCTGCCGTTGGCAACACTTCCTGCCTGACAGCTGGATGTGACATTGATCTGTCATGGCGGTCGGTCGGTGAGTCGCGGCGTGAGCGTATGGTGCAAACGCAATACCGTGGTTTTATAACCTATCCAATAACCTACTTGATCCTAAACCTTAGGGTCCTTAGGACGTTACAATAAGTAGGATTTTTTTTTCCTTTTCTCTCTCTATCTCTCTCGCAAGATTTTTGGCATGTTTTCCTGGTAAACAACGCATGTTTTTTGATATTATATTTAACTAGCTTTTGCCCGCGACTTCGTCCGCGTAGAATTAGTAATTTTGCCATCCCACGGGAACAGTGATTTATTTCGGAATTCAAGGTAGCCTATGTGTTAATCCAGTGTATAATAAACAAACTCTATTCCAAAATGTATGAAACCAAATTCGTCCATCAGCGAAGAAGTAATAAACTCACGCACACATAACCTTTCCAATTGATAATAAGTATATTTTGGATAGGATGTAAATGGGACGTCGCTCTGGCCGAAATCGTAGTCGATAAAAATACCCTTGGTGCGTGAGTCCGACTCGCACTTGTAGGATTTTTAGTATTTGTTGGTTTTTAAGTGTTTGTATAATCATACCAAATTTGATGCTGGTGTGTTTAACCGTTTTTACGATACAATGTGTGCGAGCGAGCTTTATGGCTCCTATTTATAGTAGGGGAGCCCAAGGTGCTAACTGGGGATTTACTCGAGCGTCATAGGGACCTATTAGATTTTGAAGATTAGATGGTAGGAAGGAAAACAACGTTATATGATGTGTATCCTTTCAGCGGTGGGGGAAGCGTGTACAGGTTTTCAAAATTAAAAAAAAAAACAGTCAAACGGCAATACTCGAGCGCGTCAGATTTTGATAGTGTATAACTCCCACGTGTCTCTGATAACGGAGGCATGTTAATCTGCCGGTTTACATGGTGGGGTGCCGTACGGAAGGGTTGAAAATGGGAAAAAAAATATATATTCGAGCGCGTCGGATTTTCAGTGGGGATGTTAACCCTAAAGAACCTCCCATTGCAAAGACTGACGATTCGGACGTGACGCAAGCTCTTGGCGGCTTTTTGAAAATGCAAAAAGAATCGATATATTGAAAAACTCGAGCGCGTCAGATTTTTATATAGATGGTTCAGCTTGACGTCTAAGATGTGCTGACCCATAATCTGACGATTATTTTGAGGGGTTTTTATGAAAACCCCTCAAAATAAAAAAAATAAAAACAACGGTTTGAAAAATTTTTTTTTTAATAAATCAATGAATGTATAAAAAAAATGCACGGAGACGGTCGGATTTCTTTAAATTTTTATATATATTTTCTGAAAAATGTTACAAATATTTTTTTTGTTGTGTGGTTGCCGCCTTGGAATAGTACCACTTCATGTCTTCCCGTGGAAGGCTTGTAGCATTGATAGGCGATGGGCTTGCAACCTATAAGAAAGAGTGACGCGGAGTGGGTAATACATGCTTTACTGCAGCTACACGTGCTAAACTTTAGTGATAATTTTTGATACTTCGGCTTAAGGAAATCGTCAGAATATATTTTTTCCATCATCCTTGAACTATTTCCTTCAAAATAAAATAAAAAACTACCGCGCTCGAGAAAGTTAAGGTCACGTTTTTTTTTTGCAAATTTGTGACCCTCCCACCCCCTTGCGTTACGCTTAAATCATCAGATTATTGAAATATACTTTAATCTGACGCGCTGGAGTATTTCAAGCTATCGATTTTTTTTTACTCTTCTGATCGGTTATCCTGGACGCACGTTCCAGGATAAAGTGCTCATATATGCTGGAGGTACTCAACAGGGTACAAGGATGCCCCCTTATGTTAATCTGCCGCGCTCAAGTAAATCCGGAAATCCCCTCTTGGGCTCCCCTACTATTATACTCCCGGCGTCCGCGACGCTGCGAAGAACTTTGTCACTGTATATTATACTTTCATGCATAAACAAAAGTCGCACAATTTCACACTGAACAAATTTTATCATTTACATGTTAGTGCGTAAAGTATTAAAGTAGGTGTAAGTGTAACTATTCTAGCTAGTGTATTAATTTTTTTATGTTTAATTTTCGGTACTGGGTGGTCAAAAAAAACTTAACCTAACGTTCTCGATTTTTCTGCTGACAAATTACTTGTGCAAAGTGTTGTTTTGCGCGTCTGTAATTTTTTTAGAGAAATACCCTAACGGTTGCCATCTGTCTTCAATTTTTTGCTGTAACACACCGGCGGCGTACGCATTTTTATCTTTACATTTTCGGAATGCCCCATTCGCCGCGTCCGTCCATTGAATTACTGTTTAATCCTTCTTGGTTACATGTAACTTTTTAACTCTGCCTGATAAGCAGTCTGGCAGATGGGACCTATAAAAATTAACCATCCCTAAGAATCGGCGCAAATGCTCGACCGTGTTAGGCTTAGGGAATTCGCGTATAGCATTAACCTTGTCCGGCAAGGGTTTAATACCTTCTGGCGTGACTTTATGCCCTAAAGAATCTCCCACGGGCCGCCCGAAAACGCATTTCCCCAAATTAATGGTTAACCCAAACCTACTTAACCTTTCGAATAATGCTTCCAAATGACGTTTGTGTTGCGCTACGTCTTCACTAGCGATTATTATGTCGTCTAGATACCCAAAAACGAAATCTAGATCGCGTAACACTGTGTGATTCATGAAACAATGAAAAGTTTGTGCTGCATTGCGTAGGCCAAATGTCATTCGTGGAAATTCAAACAACCCGAACGGCGTTATAATGGCGGTTTTCTCGATATCCTGATGGGTGACTGGTATGTAATGGTAAGCCCTAGTGATGTCTACCGTTGAAAATACCTTTTTACCTGCCAGGACATACGTGAAATCATGTAAACAAAGAATGGGATATCTATCTGGCCTGGTGATCGCATTGAGTTCTGTAATCCCCGCAAGGTCGCAAATCCCCGTTTTTTTAACCACTACATGCAATGGACTTGCCCAAGCACTCTTGGAGGGCCGACAAATTCCCATTTTTTGTATGACCTTAAATTCCTCCCTGAATTTATTATACCTATCGGATGGCAATGGCCTGGCCCTAGCAAAAACAGGAGGCACCTGTTTCGCAATATGATGTAGTACCCCCTGTTGGGATGTTTCTTTAAATGATATTGGCCTACTAATATGTAATAATATCCGATACGGGTGATAAAGATAAAGGTATTTATTCAGTAAGTAGGCTGCACGGGCACTTTTACACGTCAAGAATCTACCAGCGCTTCGCAAGAGTAGACCACTGCTGAAAAAAAAACGCCGCAAGAAACTCAGCTGTCAGTCTTTTTTTAAACATATTTCTTATCACAATGGTACTTTTAGTCTAACATTATACAGGGTGGAAAGTTAAGATGGGGCTGTAAGGGCAGCTACTAGATCCCTTGCTGCTAGAGTTGTGCCCGCTTGGTCTTCAACGGGAGCGCTCCGATCTCGGTCAATCTGTCAAAGGAACTAGTTCGGTCTTTTAGTTCCTTTAGCTCCTTTAGCTCCGGAGCAAATTTTGAGATCTGAGCAGGACACGCTTTGAAATAGGTACGATTTGTCTCGTTCACATATAGTGCCGTGCCGTGCGCTCTTTACTCGTTCGCTCTGTTTCGGTCATACGTTCAACAATTTGCTACTGACCTAAAGGACCGAAGACCGATTAAGATCGTTTACGACGAACTAGTTCCTTTCGGTCCGTGACGGGAATTCATTCCTTTTAGTTCTTAGTTCCTGACCGACTCAAGCCTACTTGCTGCTACGCGAAAATGCTCTTAGAAGACCTTTACTAACTTTTTAAGCAATGAAAATCGACGTACACAGAAAATATGTCAGTGAGAAAATCGACAGAATTGAGTTTTTTTTTTAATGCCAATCGGTCCTACCTATTTCTATCAAGGATTAAGACACTCTTATAGACCAACTAAGGTTAGAGTACTAGAACACCCAGAAATCAAAGAAAAACTTTTCCATACAGTTCGAGAGAGATAGAAGGAGAAAAGGAAAAAAACACCTACTTATGTGTATATAAGACGGTGCAAGACGACCACATAAAAGTTTCGATTTGTTTTCCTACATCAACAGTGTCCCCTAGACAAGATAAAGGTTTTACATTTGAACAAATTATTATTGACTAAGTTTCGAGTTTAGGCTATGCATTTTTGTCTGTTAGATAATCCTCCACCCTATAATACGCTTCAGACATTAACGAACTTTTTCAAGTAATTTTTAAGTACTGAAAAGGGTAATTCAAAACTACGTCAGGTAATTTATTATATAAATAATTGATTGATTGATTGGTGACTGTCGCTAATAGTACTAACAGATGGCTGATTAATAGTCACGACAGCTGCTTTAACTCCACAATCTGTCACTGAGTCCTTTAACTTGCCTGCACCCAAGTCCACTATCAGGCCATATTTGATCAAAAAGTCTGCCCCCAATATGGGCTGCTGCACCTCAGCTAGCACGAACTCCCACGAAATTTGTTTCTTTAACTTAAAATTTAGCACCAAAGATTTCGTTCTCTCTCGTCTCTGCGTTATTTCCCCCATAATCTTGTCCGTGTCTGACAAAGCGCTCGCCGCTGTCTCCGTGAAGGCTTGAGCGCCAGACTGTGTCACCGCCGAGACCTGTCCTGCTCGAGTGGCCTCTAGCTATCTCGGCCAACTTATCCAGATCCGTGGTTGCTGCTGCGGCCAGTACTGCACGCACCGTTGCTGGCAGAAGCCTTTGCCACAATATCCTGATCGTGTCCGGTGGAAATTGATCTTTCCCCAAATCTTGCATGCGCCTCAAGAGTTGAGAGGCCTTTTGATCTCCTAATTCCAACTCGTTCATCTTCTCAATCTGCCTTTCCTTTGAGTCACCGAATATGGCAAAAAGCTTATCCTTCAGTTCCTCGTACTTGCCGCTCTCTGGCGGTTTTGTCAAGAAATCTGTTAGTTGCAAAATAACTGTCTTTGGCAATTTAGATACCACCATATCGAACTTAGTCTGATCCCCCACTTTGAGTGGATTCAAAACAAAATCGGTCCTAATGAACCATACTCTAGGTTCGTCCGGCCAAAACTCTGGAATTCTTGATGCCACTGAGACGGACATAACCTCCTCTGTCTGGACTTTCTTTTCCGAGCCCGATTCCATCTTTGCGTAATTTCGAACGCGGGGTCACCACTTTAGGGGATTTCCTCTGCGGGGTGTCTTTTTCCACAAATAAAAACCTTTACTTTTTTGAAAATACAACGTTTATTTTATTCACACAGTCCGAATATCCCGGTACAATAGAATTGAGTACTTCACGGAGTGATGCCAAGACAGGACTAAACTCGAACCCGCGCCCCGCCGGGCGTCGGCGGTCGGTATTCGCTGCGTCAACTCATATACCGGTGTAGGCGTACTTGAATATGAGCTGACAAAGCACACTGTAACAATGTGTTCCTACAGTCATTTTCATTATTCTAATTAGCGTTAATAGTTTTTGCATTTTACTGTTAAATGTTTACAAATAATTTCATGCAAATTTTAATAGTTACTAAAACATTGTGCGTAATAATCACCAGCCTGATACTGACTCGCTGTATTACTGCCGCACTCTATGGATGATGATAACCTTTTTGACCTGTCTTAAAAGACGACTAGGGCGGGTTCGAAGCTACTCTTGAGACGTAGATATATGAACAAAGGTTGAATTAACTGATCTATTTAATCCTAAACTTTAAATCTTCATTTTTACACTCCTAAATATACGTTTTGCGTCCACACACTCTGAATTGACAGGTGAAAAATGTAACCTAAAAGGCAATGACAGCTCTAAGTCTATGCATAAACTAGATTTCCTTGACTATAATTATTAGAACGGCAACACCAACACCAACACAACTAATTATTAAACCACAAATAATTGAAACACTACACAATGATAAAATATTAATGAAAACATGTTAATTTTCCGTTAACGTTCTTGCCACCGCCAGGGGAACAATGAACTGAATACTTGAAGTCCCTAGTGAACTCTAGTATAATGACACATGACATCGTAACATAACCATGAATTAACTTGAATTGAAACTCTGTAAATAAACAGACATAATAAATAAATACACGAGTTTAACACTTTATGCACAACTATGAAGAGACATAAAATGGTTAACTTAAATTACCTTCCAATCTTAATTTATACAACTTGACAACTGGTCTTATAAGCTCTCCAGATTGAGTATTTACGAGTAGTTTAACTGACCTAACCACATGATTTGATCCTTTGAACAATTCTATAATTGGACTTCTTCGCCATTGAAGAAGTGGAGAATTCTCATCA
Organism: Acleris cristana; assembly: GCA_948252455.1. Taxonomy (NCBI): domain Eukaryota; kingdom Metazoa; phylum Arthropoda; class Insecta; order Lepidoptera; family Tortricidae; genus Acleris; species Acleris cristana. The sequence goes on from OX411771.1 coordinate 48,401,832, forward strand.
ATAATTAAGAACTAAATCATTGAGCTTTACATTTGTAACGGAACTAACTTCATCCTGAGCCAATTCCTCACTTTACAAAATAAAGTTACAAACGGTAAGAGCAAATAATAATTAAAAATAAGCGATTTATAACTTTGGAAACAAAATAATCAATAGGGCAGAATAAAGTACTGTAAGGTAACCTAATTCAATTATGTTTTAAATTGAATTATATTTAATAGAAGGAATTTAGATCCAATATCATATAAAATAAATACTTAAACAATTGTCATTATTGTAGGAGAATGAGAAATTAATTAGATAATAAATAACTAAGGAAAGTTAAAAACAAAATTAAAAACAATCAACAAAATCCGTTAAAATCTGTTAAAATTAAATTTTAAAGGAAAGTCGAGAGGCAAGCATAGTTTAGGAATAAATAATGTGACTTATCAATTAGGCAAATAAAAATAGGCTTTATTTGTTGATCATTATGATGGGTTTGACAAGAACAGCTGGGAAGCGAGCGCCATTTTGTTACGGTAACAAGGAGGGAAAACTCTTATAGATAGGAAATGAACTTTAAATCAAAAGTCGTAAAGATGGGATTTGAAGGGACGAAATATCTGTAAAACATGTGTAATAAAATGAGGAACGTAAGAAGGGAAAACTCTTATAGATAGGAAATGAACTTTAAACCAAAAGTCGTAATGGTGGGATTTGAAGGGACGAAGTATCTGTAAAATATGTGTAATAAAAATGGCGAACGAAAAGAGGGACATCTTTTGTAGATAGATAATGAACCTTATGTTAAAAGCCGTAACGGGGAAATTAGGAGGGATGTAAAGATTGTAGTCTTAGTAATTAAATGGTGGCTGTAGAGAGGGAAAACTTTGATAAATAAAAAAAAAATACTTTAAACAAAAAGCCACAAGGGTAGATTTAGCAGAGATGTAAAATTTGTCGCAGCAAAAAGTTATAAATATAGGTGGTTAAGTAGTTCGGGGCTTCTTTCGCTTTGCATCGTTGAGGGGTAAGTTGTTGCAGTTGTCCGGAGTTGGAGGTTATCTTCGTGTGGTTTATAATATTTTCATAATTGTGTATTTATTGTTGGTTTTATTTATGTAAGGGATTCCGGAGGACCTGTGAGCTGCACTTCGTGATTGCGATAAACTAAATAATTCATTTTACTTACAATATAGGATTCTAACTTAATAATTTCGTGTAAGTATGTGATATCATGTGTATTTTCTTGGTACTAATATTTTCTGTTTTCCAGATCTTTGCTGTGATGGTTATACAGGGTGTCCCAAAAGTACCACGCCACAGTGACACCGGAGGTAGGTCAGCTCAAGAGGAACCTAACCAGCCTAACATGACCTCAGTAAAATATGACTTTATTTTTTTCAAATTGCTAGACCAATTGCAAATTAAAATTAAATTGGTCTAGCAATTTGAAAAAAATAAAGTCATATTTTACTGAGGTCATGTTTGGCTGGTTAGGTTCCTCTTGAGTTGACCTACCTCCGGTGTCACTGTGGCGTGGTACTTTTGGGACACCCTGTATGTAAACCGTCTAATAAAGATCCGAGGCAGACGTTGATCACATACAAAAACCCCATTTACAGTTTGACTATGGTTGTAAATCTGAAAGAGTTTCACAATCAGAAAACGGATGATTTACCTTCATTAGTCAAGTAAATTATGGGTTTTCGCGTACAAGGACTGATGCCTTAACTCGGTACACCAGGCGCCACCGCTATATATTTCATTTATTCCTCTCAAAGGACCACAAGTTGGACCGTTTTTCGGTAGAAATTGAGTCGGATACGTGGAATATTTTTGGTGACGATCCCCAAAATCTTTATATATGTATATATCTGACCAAAGTAGGTATGATCCCGGCCTGTCTTTCATCTGAAGGTTTTTCATTAAACCGAAGGACAGGTAGTAGGCTACTCATAGAGGGCTTTTGCCTCCGAAAAACTATATATAGGTTAGCTGGTCTAGATAGTTATTTCTTACACCGGAGATAACTAACACTACATACACAATTAGCGTAATAATAAAAGTCGTTTTGGACTTTTAGTTTCATTAAAACAGTAGTCTGGTAGGAATCTAGGGTTTAGTTAGCAATTATAAAAGAAAAACAACTTCAAAATATTCTCAACAATCCCTAATACAAGCGGTGCAAGATGTTAAAACCGGAAAACTTAATTCATATCAAGCGTCAAGATTCTATAGCATCCCCCGTACGACTATAGTTGATAGAATTACGCGTAGAAGAGGAGCGTTAAAGGAAACTCGAGGGAGGCCCACAGTTATTGAGTGATTGATTAAAGAAAATGAAGAAAGGCTTGCAGCTGGTCTGCGAACGCTGGAAAAGTATGGGTTTGGATTATCGTCAAAAGAAACAACAGTCTTAGTAACGAAATTTGTAAGGGACAGAAAACTCCAAACACCTTTTACGAATGAAGTACCAGGTTACGACTGGCTGTTGTTTGACTTGAACTACTGAAAGCGGTACGAAATGAATAGATAAAAAGTTGGGAACAAAAAATATTTCTAGGTTTTTTTTCTGGTTCTTCTAATATGTACTTACTTTGCTCCATCCTTTCCAGTCCTTTGCAGTGCCATCACCTTGCGCCTTTAATGTTGCTGCTATGCTCGTCCACAATCTTTTTGATGTATCACGGGCTCTCGCAGTTTTATTATACCCGGTCGCGATACCGCTATGATTGTTAAGAAACCCCCAAAGGGTTTCTAGCTGGGTATAGGTAACGTGATGTCGAATTCCATCACTAAAAGTAAAAAAACAATGTAAGCAAACACTTCTGATTCTAAAGAATGTTAAGTGTCCTAGCTAGCAGATAGGTATTGTTAATAAAAAGAGGATTGTCTTCACAATATTTAATAGGGTGGTCACAAGGGAACACACTACAGCGAGGTGCAAGGGTCTTGTCCAAACTGCCTGGTGCTCTCCTGGTAGGCCTCTGCGTGTGACGTCACCCGATGACGTCGCAAACACGCTCCCGGCCCCTCACGTCCCACGGCAGCATGCAACATTGTAATGCCATTGCTGACATACCGCTAACACGGCCATACTGACGGCAGCTTTGCCCTCAAAGCTTGACCTAAAAATAAAACACAAAAACAGTGGACAAGAGGGGTTACAATCCCTTGCCCAAATTACTTTCAGCCATCTGAATTAATCAGATATTTGTTCAGGCATCTGAATTACTCAGATATTTGTTCAGCCATCTGAATTAATCAGATATTTGTTCAGCCGGCCACTTTCTCATATTCTCAAAAGTGACCGTCACTCTATGAGTGCTGCCGTTGGGTCTTGTTCCCAACACTTCAAATCTATCATTCCGTAGTACCTTAATCACCTTATAAGGAATGCTACGGAATCTGCCTCGGAGCTTTTTATAGCCCGGATTCCCTTTACTAATTCGAATTAGTACCATATCGCCAATCTGGTATGGGGGTTTAACAAACCTTTTGGCATTAAATCTCTTCATCTGCCGCTTTTGATCTGCATTCAAAAGCTCCCGTGCCTTTGCACGTATGACCCTCAGGTCCAGCCTCTCACCAGCCGACGTGAGATTATTCGCTAAAAGCGCTTCACACAGCGTTGTTGGCGTATAGCCCAACAATAACTCATTCGGAGTTCTGCCAGTGGTTCTGTTCACTGAATTATTTAACACCTGCTGTGTGACTACCAGGGCCTCACACCAGTTTTCCTCTGGTTCATCCCTGACTATAAAATTCATCGTATTTAAGATTGTACTGTTCAGGCGCTCCACTTGGCCGTTTGCTCTGGGCAACAAAACAGAATTTATTACCAACTGTATAGAGTGCTCATTACAGAAAACACGCATGGCTCTTGACGTAAACGCTGTTCCACGATCACATACAAGCCTCCTAGGTACTCCGAATAAATATGCCATGCCTTTCAGTATCTTAATAACCCTCTTAGTGCTTGTATCTGCCACCGCTTCTAAAAAGCAGTACTTTGTAAAACCATCCTGGACAGCGACTACGTACTGGTAACCTTCCTTGCTCTTCACAAATGGTCCCAGGTGGTCAGCATGTACCGTTTCAAATGGGATCTCGCCTTTAGGTATGGGGTAAAGCAGCCCTGGCTTACGACCAGTATCACTTTTACCTAGCAGACATTTAAAGCAATTGTTCACATATTTCGAAACAACCTTCCTCAACTTAGGGAACCAATATTTCCTTTTTATAGCAGCCAGTGTTCTCTCAACACCTTGGTGTCCGCTCTTGTCATGCATAATTTTCAATACACCCAACCTGGCGTTACGCGGTACCCATCTTGACCCCTCCGGGGTTTTCCTGTAAAGATGGCCATCCAATAGTTCATAATCATTGAAATATTGTTCTCTGTCACCCTCGTTGTTGCCATCTTTCAGCGTACTCATTTAATTAGCTACGCTCTCATCAGCCTGATGAAATTCTAATAGGTTTTCCGCCGTCTTAAACTCGTAATTGAGAAAGACTGGATTACGACTTAGGTAATCGACATGAGCAACTCTCTTTCCCGGCCGATATTCGATTTCAAAGTTGAAATCCTGCACATAAATCCACCAACGGGCGACCCGAGGATTTATCTCTTTCTTCGTCATAGTTGCTCTAACAGCGTTGCAATCAGTCACAACTTTAAAATGTATGCCAATCAAGTAGACACGAAAGTGCTTAGAGTCAGCCCACAATAACTTTGCACAAGATTTTAAACGGCAACCCATAAAATACCCTTATAATCTGTGTTCTTTCATGCCACTCAAACATGACATATTGGTATTACGTGAATATTTTGTCGAGGATTTTTTAACGATTCCTATTTTCAAAATGGATAAACCTATTAAAAGTGGAGTTCGAGAACTTATACTCAAGATGATAACTCATTTCCAAAATGTAAAAGAAGAAATGGAGTCCGTCCGTAAGCAAAAGGAGCAATGTTTACATAAAATTCTAAACTCTACGAGTAAATTCTTGATATTTTATTACTGCGTTCTGTGTTATTTTATATTAACCCCATGAATTAATATTCTATTATGAAAAAATAACATATTAACGAAATGATTAGGCTAAGATGATGTTATTTTATTATAATACTAGCTTCTGCCCGCGACTTCGTCCGCTTAGATGTCGATTACAGTTCCTCGGGATTTAAAAATTTTTCTGGGATACAAAGTAACACACAAAAATTCTCGGTTATATTATTAGTAGGATTGTATTTTAACTTGTTCAATTTCTTTAAGGTGAAATTGTTTGAAGCTGTTCATACGGACTTCAATCGCAAATTATGTACAGAGCATAAATAGAACTGGACAAATTGGACCTGCCGTATGTTATAAATGCGCAAAGTAATGATGACAGTGAGCAGTATGATGACAGTGAGGTTGAAACAGGAGAAGGGTTCGGAGAAGTTGAAGTTCAGGAAGAACAGTATGAAAAAGTGGAATTTTTAGACTCAGATATCTCATTTATTTATTGATTAAACATGTCAAAAAATCTTTTGCATTTTATTAAATAAAAACAAAGTATTTGATTCAGGAATCAGGGACCGCTATGTTGAAGTGACACTGTAAATAAAATCATATGAAGTCTCTAACGTTTTGATTACTTACGTCATGACTCAGTCCAAAGTGGCCTGCGAACCAAATTCTTTGACTGTACCTCATGCATGTAAGACCTCAACTTATAAAATTACCCGCTGACATACATGCATTTTTGCCTGCGACCTTGTCTGTGTAGAATTGGTTCATAGCGTTTCATTGGGAACTGCCAAATTATCCAGGATAAAAAGCAGCCTATGTCCTCTGGGACTCAAACTATCCCTATGCCAAAGTGCAGCAGTTTATGTAAGCGACAACCATACTTTCGCATTTATAAATAATATACTAGCTGTTGCCGCGACTCCGCCCGCGCAGGTAATCGTGAAATATTTTTTGAAATCGGTCCAGTAGTTTTTGAGTTTATCGTTACAAACATACAAAAATATAAATCTTTCCTCTTTATAATATTAGTGTAGAAGTAAGGATCCAGTATGCATATACATACTTCCATAGGAGTGTATATCATAGTTTCGACTACGTACTCTCGGGATATCATGCTATCGAATGTTCGTTGGCTCGACTGTTACCGTACATAATAATTAGAGCTATACTTGTAAGTATCAAAACGTGTTGTGTGACTATAAATCAGTATTGCCATAAACAAACTTATGATTTCTACTATTGTCACCTCATTGCAGAGTTATTGTGGGATGATTCTAAGAGCTTGCATCACAGCCAGAGTTTCTAAATCAAATGAGTGATATTTTGATTCATCTGGTGAAGTACGCCTGCTGTAGTAGGCGACAGGGTGTAACGCCTCATCTTCATCTTTTTGCATCAAGATCGCGCCCAAACCTATGCTTGACGCGTCTGTGTGAAGCTCTGTTTCTGCATCAGGATTATAAATTTTCAGAACCGGCCTTTGAGTTAGTATATGTTTGATATGCCGAAAAGCACTTTCGCAATCGGAGTTCCAGTCAAAGTCAACATCTTTCTTGAGCAATTCGTACATCGGGCTTACTTTAGAAGCAAAATTGGCTACAAACCTTCTAAAGTACCCAGCTAAGCCCAGAAACTGCCGCAGTTGTTTCACAGTCTTCGGTGGCAAAGCTTTTGCCACACAGTCTATTTAATGATGACTAGGCCTCACTGTACCTGCAGAAATTTCCCTTCCAAGATATTCAATGGTCCTTTGAAAGAAACGACACTTGGCAATGTTCAATGTTAATCCAGTTTCACGCAGCTGGGATAACACCTCCTCTAGCTTTTGTAAAGCTTGCTCTTCATTCTCTGCCGGGATAAGTATGTCATCTATGTAGACTAAAATCCCATCCAGGTTGTTCAAGACATTGTTTAGCGTTCGCTGAAATACAGATGGTGCATTCGGTAATCCAAAGGGAGTTCTTAAGAATTCGTATTGACCGTCAGGTGTAACGAATGCGGTCTTCTTGATCGATTCTTCTGCTACCGGGATTTGATAAAACCCAGACTTCAAGTCCAATGTCGTAAAGTAAACCCCTTTACTCAAAGTATCAATGTGATCTTCTATCCGAGGAAGAGGATAGCGGTCCTTTACAGTAATGCGGTTCAATTTGCGGTAGTCCACGCACAGTCGACTTTCACCTCCTTTCTTTTTCACGAGTAACATTGGGCTGGCATACGGAGAGTCACTTGGTCGTATTATTTCAGCTTATTTTAGTTCGTTGATCATCTTCTTTACAACTTCTCTTTCAGTTTGAGCCAACCTTCGAGGTCTAAAATAAACCGGTTCGTCGGTCGTCAGTTTAATGGTTAATTCGGAAGCTCGAGAACAGCCAATATCGTTAAGAGATGACGACGCACAGTCTGAATATTGCGCCATCAATTCTTTAAATTGTATCTGTCTCTCATCAGACAAAGCTCCAGTTTGGATAGGATTCATCTCCAAGGCTGCCGCAACGATATGATTCCTTTGATGGTTTTCTTCATAGTTGATATGAACACCTTCCTTGTTAGCCACTACTTGTATTCCAGGAAACTCTAGTATGTCTCGTCCCACTAACAAGTCCACAGGTAGGTCATCATCGTTCATAATCAATGGAGTTATATCGATTCCCACTCCATCGCTGCTTAATCTACACGCCGTCTGACCAACGGCGGCTGCAATACTCCCTTTGAGCCCACTCATAAGTGCTGTGCTCGGATTTGAGTGCAATCAAATTTTTTGTGATATTCTTTGGCGTATAAGTGTTACCGAACTGCCGGTATCAATAATAGCTCTCACTGGATAATCATTTATGTAGCACGTAATAGTCATGCATACCAATTTATCAGCGCACAAGTTTGTTGGGTTTAGTTTTCGGAAGCAATTTTCAACCGTATGGCCATGCCGATGGCAATGCTTACATTGTAACCTCTTGTATATAGCCGCAAAAGTATTTGAGGGTTTGCGTTGTTCTTCTTGAGCTACATCCGCTTTAGTTTGTTTACTTTTACACTCGTAGCGTCGATGGCCCGGCTTGCCACACTTATAACAAGGTCCCTTGTTATCGACTCTTTTGCTGAAATCGCTCTTGTTAAAGCGTAGTCGCTTACATTGTAGTTGTTTATAATCAGGCCCATTTTGTGTTAAATTATTCTGAGAACCGAGAAAACGTCGTGACATTTGGGTTACCATAGCTTTCATAGTTTCACAGCTTTCAAGAACTACCCCAATACTTCTGTCTGTTATACCACCCAGCATAATGTCCATTTTCTGCCTTTCGGTTAAATCTAGTCCTAGTCGCTTAATCATAGCAGTCATGCGGCCAGCATACAAAACTAGAGAATTTACCCGATTACTTTTAAAGTTCACAATTTTTTCCATCGTGGTGAAAATATTTGCTTCCCTTGGATAAGCAATAAACAAGTCTTTCTTAAATCGTTTCCAAGTTCTTTTCTTAGGGCTCCACAGATCAAACCAAGCTTTCCCTTCACCTTGTAAAGCCTGAGTAGCCTTGAACAAGCTGCGGCGCTTGCTCCAGTCACATGCAGCTCCGATGTCCTCAACTTGCCGCAGCCATTCCTTTACATATCTCCCATCTTTGCTCGGGTCAAAACTAGGAACTGACCCCAGTTCCGGAGTTGGCGAACGATAACGTTTTCGCGATCTAGGCGGCGGCGTATTACTGGACGACGTGGAGCTTGACCGGTCCGATGTAGTTCTACGAACACTGCAATCACTGTGAGCACTACGATTCAGAGAACTTCGCGGCAATGTCTTTATTTTATTTTTATTTCAATTAGGTCCTTATCTCACTTTACACTTCGGAGATTTTTTTGGGAAATTTCCCACTGCTGTGTTAATAAAAAGAGGATTGTCTTCACAATATTTAATAGGGTGGTCACAAGGGAACACACTACAGCGAGGTGCAAGGGTCTTGTCCAAACTGCCTGGTGCTCTCCTGGTAGGCCTCTGCGTGTGACGTCACCCGATGACGTCGCAAACACGCTCCCGGCCCCTCACGTTCCACCGCAGCATGCAACATTGTAATGCCATTGCTGACATACCGCTAACAGTATGTTTAATACAAAAACTTTAAAAACAAGAGTAAAACATTATAGCTACGAAAACCGTTAAACAAGTATTAAGTTATTGTAAAATTAAATACTTACGACATTATACTAATATTGTGTAAACAACAAACTTTTTAAAATGTTTACTGCACCTTTACAACTTCAAAACTTGCAACTGCGTTAGTTTGTACCTGTCAGTGCAGGCGTCGCGATCAGAATGTTTGCTCTAGTTCGTTTTGAAATACAAAAAGTCCCACAAGTTTACTTGTTTGTTATATTTGGTAATATAGAACATAATATTTGTCTTAAAACAAATGAATGTTTTACTAGATATACGTTATTTCTCATTTTTAACATCTAAAGAGTATTTATTAAATACAATTTTAAAGTTAACTTAAAATACCATTAGGTAGTTAAACGTCATATTAGATATAGCGGCATGTCTGTCGCGCCGCAGCGTCTCAGTATTGGACCAGCGACAATATCGATATTTCATTCACTTGTAAGCGGTTCAGAGTCAGCTCTGCTGTATTAAATACGTCATGGTAGCAAATTGGGCGTTTAAATTTAAGTTCTTAAACTGAACTGCTCTGCGTTTGGACGTTCTTGAAACTTTAAATGTAACTCACAGTAGGATTACGCACGAAACTAAAAAATACACTAATAACAATAGCCCGTATACCCCTGCAAAGTTTTATTGCAATGTCGTTACCGAAAAACCGCAGCAAAGGGTATTGAATGAAAAATAATTCAATTTGTGTCCGCTGTGTGTCGCTAAGCATCCGTTATATTCATGTCAATTGTTTATTAACATGAACGCGCAGGATAGGTTAAATTTAGTACGCGAAAAAACCTTATGCGAGAATTGTGTACGCACTGGACACAAAGCAGAGGTATGTCGTTTTGGCCCAGGCCGTCGAAATGTCCAGAAAAGCCGCTTGCGACCCTTTCATCATTAATCAATATTTCAATACACTCGAAGGCTGCTTTAACCCTTAAAGCGTTTCTGTCCGTTTTTTAGTACAATCACATGATTTGATGTAAAGGTAAAAAGATAAATCCAAGCTAGAAAAGGAAGTGCGGAATAGAAAGTGCGAAAATGATGCTTTTTCTGTTTCATATACACCAACAGTTTTCAACGGTAAACTTAAGCGTGAGCATCAGTTGAAGTAAGACATTTTGACAATTGGTGCGTCGGTGCGTGTTTATGACGTTATAAAATCTGAGTGTTTTGCTTAAAGTTTTTAATGCACACAAATCTAAAAAGCAGGTAAGTTTGTTGATGATATTCTATTATACATTTATTCATATTTAGTAAGGTTTTAGCGAAAAAGGGTTTTATATAGCTTGTCCCATTTTTGTGACATTGTCGATTGCCTTGATTACTGGGTACAATTACGTCCGTCCTAAGAAACGGACAATGCTGAACTTTATAGAAAATAATGGTTGTTTCATGTTGTCCTAGAAGACGGACATAACCGTTGTTAACTAATGTAACTTTCATAGTAAACTGTTACTTTTTAGGACGTCACTGCATCCAAGCCCATCGGAAACAATTTTTTTTTCTAATTTTAGGTCCCAAGGGCAAAGAGATCCTCATTATGGCGCGCCCAAAAAATCATGGCAATGCTCTCGCCTTCTGACTGTGAGCAGTCAGACTGAAAAAGGGGATTATGACCAATTATTTTCAGCAACAGACTGCACCTGCTTGACCAGAGTCTGACACTTGAACTTACAAGAGCATAAAATATCCGAGAGCCAAAATTTCCCGGAACTATAGGTTAGGTGTGCTGCAGTTCGACTACTTGACTAGAACTCTGAACCTATTTTACTACAGTGGGTAGTCAGACAAGGAGATGTTATCCCTCCAAAGATGTTTACCGCTGCGGTGGAATATGAGTACAGCTTTGTGGACTGGGAAGAATGTGGCATCAATGTAAACGGCGAGCAAATCACCCACCTTCGGTTTTCCGATGACATTGTAGTCATGGCTGATAGCTCAGCAGAGCCTCCGAACGAGTTGGTCTAAGAATTAACCTAGACAAGACAAAGATCATGTTGAACAACCATGTAGTTCCCACTCCTGCAATAATCGGAGACTCATTGCTTGGAGTTGTTGAGGATTATGTTTACCTAGGACAATTAGTTAGGTCCAACTTCGAGGAAGAGGTCAATCGTCGAATCAGGCTCGGCAGCGTTCGGGAAGCTACGCAATATCTTCTCGTACAATATGCCGCTGGCAGTGTAGAAATTCGATAGTCTTCGACCAGTGTGAGTCGTATTATTGTTGAGTAATTTTCATTTATCTTGTGACGATGGTACCCTTTTTAAACTCGATTATGTTTTTATTAATATAAATAAACCTTTTAATATATGTATATGCTGTATAAACCGTCAAGGAGATGCTTTTTGTTATTATTTTTGGCTGAGAAAACGGCATTTATTTAAGTAATTTCCAACCAACTATGACAAAATAGTTAAAAATTTATTGAAAATAATTATTTTTATTTTTGAAATTAATTAAAGACTTTTTGACAAGTACTTTATTGTGTTTTATTAATTGGACTCAACTATATTTTCCGGAACGCAAATACTTTTTTTCATTAGTTATTGAACCATAACACAGCATTGTCACTTTTTAGTGTAAAATCCAATTTCCAAATAACTTTTTTTAAGTTTTTCTTCAGGATAGCACTTTTTAAGCCAAAATTGATACGAAAAATATTCAATGTACAAAAAAAAACATTCCTTCATGTCGTGCCATGTTAAGGGTTAAAGATTTGGATCTATACATGCACCCCGAAAAAATATGGAATCTTGATGAATCAAGCTTTAGTATGGATACAGTTAAAACAAAAGTTTTGGGTGCTCGAGGTTATTCCAGTACTAGCACCATAGCATCAACCGGTAAAGACAACGTTACAGTTTTGTTTACCGTTGTAACACCCGTTTTTTTTTTGCTAAGCTTTTTCATACAGCAACACTACCGCTTATGGGCTTCTACATCAAAATCGAGTCGAATACAACTAGTTCTGTCCTTTTCTCTCGCTTTGTTTACGAATGGAGAAAGAGTGGGACGGAGTCCTTCAACACTTCGGTCAAGCGTGAGCGTGCGTTGCGTTTCACTGCTCCTGCGCTTTGGCATATGGACGAAGGCCCGGATCATTCGATACTTTTCGGCATGTAAAATTATATTGTTTCAGGATCCATGAAGTATCTATAGAATTATCTTTTGGATTGTTTTAGATTGATTTTGATTTCTAAATTGTTAAAACAGTGAACGAGCAATGCCGGCGTTTAAGAGTGAAACGAGTCCCGTGTCTATTGCCGCATCATCTAGGTTCGCTCTATTCTCTCTGATTTGGATTTCGCTTGTGGAAAGAGCAGCCATTGCCTTTTCATATTAAATTTAAAAACCTTTACAAATGGATACTTAGCGGTGAGTTTCGGTGTTTATTCGATGCGTCTTTCCATCGTGCCCAAGTGGGATTTGTTTTTATGTCCATTTACATTTTGTTTCAGGCAAGTTATACGATGACAAATTAATGCGTCGTGGCAGTACTAAATATCTGCGTGCCATTAAACAAATGGGATATAAACGTCCTTTATACTAACAGGATAATAAACCGTAAGTAATTCTCGCGTCCCACACTGTTAAAGGTGCATTTTTCCTAGACTTGTCGATTCACCTACCAACTCTTTTGTTATAGCGTAACGCAGGCTGCCGAACCGAATCCCATCGCTGACTCCTGCCTTGTAAAATAGGGTCATGAGGCAATATACGTGCCTGATTAAGGTGAGAATCGTGAGAAGCCACGCTGCTATCGACAAGCACAACTGTCATAACCTAATTCTACTAAGCTACATTTTCTTTCAGCCAGTGCCACGTTATATGGAGGCACCGTGCGTATGCCGGTCTCAACTAGCCTCGCGATATAGATCTATATAAAAACCCACTTTGTGGTAAGTGTTTATCTTTACCTCATGGCTAGGGCTGATAGGTTAGCTTTCAACAAAACTTTATTTTTATTAACGACTGCAATTCTTGTTGCAGGGTTTTTATGTTAGGCGTAGTCTTAACTACCGGATTGACCGTGAAGAGCGCTTCGTGCTCAACCGCATGGGCGTGACCGCCGTGCCACGTGTTGCGACCTAGAGAGGCTGGGACAGTAGCCCTCCTCTTCGCTACTCCCCATGTGTTTCGAGCCTTCGCTTGCCACTTAACTTCACCTTACACACACCTGATCACATGCGTACTTCACCCTAGTTAAGTGACTTTTCTGTTTATGTAGGTGATAAAGCTACTTTTCATTTAATAACGGACTACTAATACTAAAGTAGACCTCAAATGGGTGTTTGTATGTAACATCTACAATGTGAATTTGATAATATAACAAGGAGAACAACGCCTTTGTTTTATTTATAACAAGAAACCATCCCTGTTTGTAGTGAGGTTACCCAGGGCGCCTTTTTACTTTTCTAAATTCGAGGTGACTCACTCTCAGGCCTACGAACCCTCTGGCCCTATTATGGTCTCATGTCTGTTTGCCGATTGAGGATGTTTCAAACGCAGTGGGTGAAAAGTTACCACCATTGATAGTTTATCGGGGGAAAAATGAGTGGGATCAATGGATGTCCCCCAACGCTTTTCAGGGGACCAAATACGCCGCTACAAAAAACGGATGGATGGAGTCGGACATTTTTGAAAAGTATATGCTGGATACAGTATTTCCGTACGTCAGTAAAGAACCTCCTGCGTTAATTATATATGATGGTCATTCGACCCACGTTTAACTAAGCCTAGTTGAAAAAGCTGCACAGTTAGGTATAACTATATTAAAATTACCCTCACACACCAGCCACTTGCTTCAGCCTTTAGATTTGGCAGTATTTAAATCATTGAAGGTTAATTGGGACTCCAAAGTTTTGGCTTGGCAACGTTTGAATGTGGGAAAAAAACTACCAAAAGCTCAATTCAGTCAAACTGTTGGCGAGTTATGGCAGGAGTTAGATCCGAAAACTATTCGAAATGGTTTTAAGAAAGGTAGAGTTTATCCATTGAATAAAACTGTTATTGCTGACGATAAATACGACCCTGAGTCTGAAAAGGAAAATATAAACATAATTATGAACAACGTGCCTTCTTTGTCAAGATTATGCTTATTGGTAGTCAATAAGGAAAAAAAACAAGAACCCAACTAACATATATAATGAGGCCCAGTGACATCTGGGTACCTGGCACCAGTACAGGTACAAATAAAATAGAAATAATAGAAGATAGAATAGTAGAGCACATGGAAATACAATCATTTGAGAGTTTATTACTTGCTACAGTGAGAAAAGCAGACAACTCTGTAAACATAAAGAAAAGAAAACTAGCGAAGGGATGTGAAGTAATCACTAGAGATTATTATTTAGAGTTGCTGCGAAAACAAGAAGAAGCTAACAAAAAAAAAAGAACAGGACAAAATAGCTAAACAAAGTAGAAAAAAGTGCGAAACTAAAAAGAAAGCAATACCAAATATAAAAAAAAGGGCTACAAAAAAATCTAATCAGAAAAAACAGCAAGGTTCAGATGACACCAGCGATGGAACAAGTGATAACGAAAAAAAAGTAAAACAAGATAGACTAAACATAAAAACACAACAAGAGTCAAAAAACGAAGTTATAAAAAAAAAAGAATATTCAGATGAAAGTGATGAGGATTCTTTGAAAGACTGGGACATATTCCGACAAAATATTTTACAAAATGAAAAAGAGTCTAGTGATAGTGAGTATGAACTGGAGAAGGTAACAAAACAATGCGGACAGCTACCTGATACTGAACCGGACCTGTACGAATCAGATGTTCCCCAAAGACAACTACAAATTAACAGCTGGGTAGTAGTCAAATTCACGACAAAGAAAACAATTAAACATTTTATAGGGAAGGTAATATCACTAAACGCCAACCGGATCCCAACAATTAAATTCTTAAGAAAAAATCGGAACAGTAAGATCCAATCATTTCATTACCCAGATGTGGAAGACATTTATGAAATCAAACACGAAGAAGATATAGTCCTGAATCTAAAATATCCACATATTACCCCTAGAGGACAAGTAATATTCACCGATGACCTTACAAAATTTAACATACAGTAATAGGATCTTAAGTTTGCGTGATTATTACACATGTTAAATAAAACCACTTTACGGATTAAATCGCGTGTATTAAGTTTAAATTTAAACAACTACTTAAGTATCTAAATTTTAGTTTCCGTCGTTTCGAGCCCTTTTCAGGTCTCATGGTCACGGAAGGACAGAAGTACGGAAGGTTTTATTTATCATTCATTCACTTCAATTAAAAAAAGGTGAATTTAAAAAAAAAGGTGAGTTTGAATTTCTCATTTCTTCTTTTCACTTTTCTTTATTTTTTTATCTGGTAGTATTTTTCAAAATTCATAATTTACAAAACACCTTCCGCGTAAAATGTAACGTTTCAGTTTTTAAACAGGGTAGCTGTAGGATTTTTCATAAGTAGGGTAACTTGCAGGTAACTAATTGTCATGGACTGCTAACACCTTAGTCCTTTCGTGACCATGAGACCTGAAAAGGGCTCGAAACGTCGGAATCTAAAATTTAGATACTTAGTTGTTTAAAGTTTAACTTAATACACGCGATTTAATCCGTAAAGTGGTTTTATTTAACATGTTAACATAAGTAATTAATGTCTTCACCGGTAGGCTCAGTAATCAGTCTCTTCATCTCATAAATGCTCCACTTTGTACTTGATTGTTGATTTGTTTTAAGCTTAAAATAACTATTATGGTGATCCTCTTAAATTAAAGAATACATATTTATTTAACACTAGCTTCCGCCCGCGACTTCGTACGCGTTAAACCCAGTTCCCGAGGGAATTGCATTATGTAAAGTAGCTTATATGTTAATCCCAGATATGAGCTATCTCCATTCTAAATTTCATTAAAATCCGTCTAGCCGTTTTTGCGTGAAAGATTAACAAATATCCATCCATCCAAACAAACTTTCGAATTTATAATATTATAGTGGGAGGGTGGGATGAGATATTCTTAGATAATTAATACTAATTCATTAATTTAGACTGTTAGAATATTTAAAAGTGATTTTCTCAAACATGCTCGGAAATGTATGCGTTAATGGCACGAAATGAAGACATGAAGTCTCTTGTTTATGGCTCCCTACTTGGCCTAGGCCAAGAAGTAATGTATGAAATCCCTTGGAAAAATATTATTGGCCGCTGCTTTAACTTTTTAAATTTGCTTACTATCATTAAACTGACAAAGGAAAAATTACATTCTGCCAACCACCACTAGATTCTGTAACCATATTTTGCGACATAAAAAAAACAAAATCTGTGGTACTAATATCTATGTGCAGTTTTGAGGTTGCCGTCGTAAGATTGCAGTCCTGAGATAGCTATCGTAAGATTGTTGTTTTGAGATTACCATCGTAAGATTGTTGTCTTGAGATTGCCATTGTAAGTTTGCAGTTTTGAGATTGCCATCGTGCCATTGCAGTCTTGAAGTTGCCATCGTGAGATTGAAGACTTGAGATTGCCATCGTAAGATTGCAGTCTTGAGATTGCCATCGAAAGGTTGCAGTCTTAAGATCGCCATCGTAAGATTATACAGTGTTGAGATTACAATCGTAAGATTGCAGTCTTGAGATTGTCATCGTAAGATTGCAATCGTAAGATTGCAATCGTAAGATTGCAGTCTTGAGATTACCATCGTAAGATTGCACAGCTTTGAGATTGCCATCTTAAGATTGCACAGTCTTGAGACTGTTATCGTAAGATTGCAGTCTTGAGATTGCAGTATTAAGATTTCCATCGTAAGATTGCAGTTTTGAGATTGCCATCGTAAGATTGCAGTCTTAAGATTGCCATGGTAAGATTGCAGTCTTGAGATTGTCATCGTAAGATTGCAGTTTTGAAATTGAAATCGTAAGATTGCAGTTTTGAGATTGCAATCGTAAGATTGCAGTTTTGAGATTCCTATCGTAACATTGCAGTCTTGAGATTGCCATCGTAAGATTGCAGTCTTAAGATTGCCATCGTTAGATTGCACAGTCTTGAGATTACAATCGTAAGATTGCACAGTCTTGAGATTACAATCGTAAAGATTGCAGTTTTGAGATTGCCATCGTAAGATTGCAGTCTTAAGATTGCCATGGTAAGGTTGCAGTCTTGAGATTGTCATCGTAAGATTGCAGTTTTGAAATTGAAATCGTAAGATTGCAGTTTTGAGATTGCAATCGTAAGATTGCAGTTTTGAGATTCCTATCGTAACATAGCAGTCTTGAGATTGCCATCGTAAGATTGCAGTCTCAAGATTGCCATCGTTAGATTGCACAGTCTTGAGATTACAATCGTAAGATTGCACAGACTTGAGATTACAATCGTAAGATTGCAGTCTTTAGATTGTCATCGTAAGATTGCAGTCTTGAGATTGTCATCGTAAGATTGCAGTCTTGAGATTGCCATCGTAAGGTTGCACAGTCTTGAGACTGCCATCGTAAGATTGCACAGTCTTGAGACTGCCATCGTAAGATTGCAGTCTTGAGATTGCAGTATTAAGATTTCCATCGTAAGATTGCAGTTTTGAGATTGCCATCGTAAGATTGCAGTGTTAAGATTGCCATCGTAAGATTGCACAGTCTTGAGATTGCCATTGTAAGATTGCAGTCTTGAGATTGCAATCGTAAAATTGCAGTCTTGAGATTGCTATCGTAATATTGTAGTCTTAAGATTGCCATCGTAAGTCGTAAGATTGCAGTCTCGAGATTGCAGTAAATGTACTTTTAATATCGATGATGGAAATCTCAATTGGCGTAAGGGGCAAAATACCGAAAATCACTTTTATACACTGGGAAATAGAGTTTATTTTTCTCTATCGATTGATATTATTGAAGTCTCAATATTCCTATTACATTTTAAGTTATAATTGTATTAGTTTTTTTTAAAGAGACGCTTAAGTGATATAAAATTTCATATTTTTCTCGCAAAATGGTGTAAATGACAACAATTATTCATAAACGGGTTGTAAAGAACCCTATTTTTTGTTGACGTCCTTTAAGGCTATGCTCATGTACCTAAACACAAAATGTAAAAAATATATAATAGGGCGTAAGGGTCCCGAAGTGTTTTATTGGCCGTTACACCCTAATATTTCAGGGTAAATAAGATAAAGAAACCTGCGGTTCTAGGTCGTAAAGTTATTCATTGTATTTGTTGTACCTTAAATCCAAATATTGATAACAGCTTATTTTAAAAGGGTCCGTTACTACATGAAACTTGATTATTAGGTTTGAATGGTTGTAAACTTACGCTAAAATTTATATACATTTAGCGCTTACATTTGTACGTTACACCTTCGCCTCGCAACTCATTTCATCTCGTCGCCGCCGGCGCCGGCTGAGTCATAACTGTCATAAATAAATATCTAACTACCGTCCACGCGCCGCGCGTTTGGGCAGAGTGCGGTCAGTGATTTGAGCCGATTAAGTCGATTGTGTTGTTCGCATTAAGATCGCGTGTGCTTATTTACGATGCAGAAAGCAAAAAAAAAAAGAAGATATGCGATCCACTAATTTCTATACGTCGTGCTAATAATTCCGTTATCGAGTATCATTCAAGGAAGTTAAAGTAAGCTCGCTACTCATATTTTGTAATTTTTAAGCACCCAATTAAACAGTAATAACTTAAACCAGAATTGACAACATTTCATTTTGGTGACACCTGCAAATTACTATAGGAATCGAAAGGATTTTGCCTCCTGAACACGGCAAAATATTTATTACAATTTATTTTTCTTTATTTAAACAATTATAAGAAAGTTAAAAAAATATATCGAATTTTACCAATACTACGCCCGAATAGATATAATACCATTGCCTTTTTTTTTTCTTAATTAATGGCTTTCACTCCTTGTTTTAACAAGGTGTATTTCGCCAGTATCGAGTTTTAGACAATCGCCATGGACTTATTAGAGAAACAAGTCCATGGATATCACACGCGAGGACAATTGTTCGGTTAAAGAGATTTACTCTGGTGGACTAAACAGAAGCACATGGGGTTAGCTCCACGCGCTTCTGTCAAGTCCGCCTTTTTCACGAGAAAAAAAGCTGTCATAATTCTAAATTTGACATTGACACTATTGACAGACAAATAGATACTTAAATAATTATCGGTGTACCGCCATTATTAAAAAATAAGAAGAACTTTTTTTTTAAATACAGACTGGCCTAACGTAATATGTCCATTGTTTCGTAGAAATGAAGTTACACCCTTTTAGAATAAGTACATCTTAATAAATGAATAATAAATTAATTATTCAGCCTAGGGAAAATTTAAAACTATTAGTGTCTTCCTCCTTCCAAACAGTATCTATAGAACGAATAAAATTAAAGTCTTGAAAATATGAAATCTTGTCAATTATAATTATATTGACAGTTTTATATTAATATACTACGCATTGGGGATTTCCCGTCATGATTATTTTAAATCAAAAATCTCATAGTAGTGGCAATTAATTAATTATTAGCCGTAGGCGAAGCAGCATCTTGAAATGTTGTAGTCTATTTTTTTTAAAAACTTGAAAAGCAACGAAAGCAAAAAATAATTGTCATTTATTATTTACTAGCTACCTAGTACCCACGAATTCGTTCGAGTGGAATTTGTTTATCGGGATTATCTCGGAAACTGTTTTATTTTCCGGGGTAAAAAGTATCTTCTGTTCTTCCCTAGATTGTAAAGTCCTTGCTTAATTCCATTTATACCTGTTCGGTACTTTAGCTGTGATAGCGTAAAAGACAAACAGAGTTACTTTCGCATTTATGATGATATATTAGTATTCGTTGTATGGATATGTTAAATCCGCGTCTGTACCGCGCCACCTTGGCACATGCAAACTCTTGTCAAAGGATACCGCCGTCGCGTAAACAAAAAGTGCGAGCGGCATACACCCGAACGTGGCGGAAAGTGAATTTTGGCAACCACAAGTGTGTGCAGGTGTAGCGACACTGGGGTCAAGGGTTAGCTGGAAGAGATGTCTTAAAGGGATAAGTTCGCTTTTGTACATTTTTTTTATCTTCATTGTATTGTTTTTGTTTTGTACAATAAATTTGCTAAGAATTAAGAAATGCTTTTATTATTTTATTATTACCTACTACGTCGTAAGAGGTATCAAAAACATCATATTATTTGAAATTTAATGAGTAATTTTAGGTTGTAAGGACACTGGTGGTTAGAAATATATACTAAATTGATGGTCGTATGGGGCGTTAGATGTTATTAGTATTCAAACAAATTTGCCGTAAGGAGCATTTGATATTATAATAAAGATATGGTTGGTCGTAATAGGAACTGGATATAAGAATTATAGAAAATTGTTAGTCTTAAGGGACATTAACAAACACATGTAAACAAATATGTACTGAATTTATGGGTTTTAAGGATAGGTAATTGAAATAAAAAATCTAGGATCTTTGGCTGGAGACAGGTACCGAAACAAATTGCTCGGATTACAACTTCATTCACTCAGGGACCGGCCTGCTATTCCATTCAAGGGGTTTCGAATGGGTTTTTATAAGGATTCATTTAGAAAAGCCGTATCGCTTGAAAGCCGTTTGGTTTGCTTTTTAAAGCGCTATTTATAAGGGTTACCCTTACCAAGGGTTTGGAATGGGTATTTCGAAAAGATTAACTATCCAAATCCGTTTCCTATAAGAATTGTTCGATTTTGGTTTTAAAGCGCTATATTTTGAGTGATACTAATATCCCTTTAACCTAAAAAAGCCGTTCGATTGGCTTTATAAGCGCTATTTATAAGGGTTACCCTTAAATATTTGGTTATGCAATAAGAGAGGGTTATCAATTTACTGCTGACGATCTGAGCTTTAGCTCTTTAGGTTTCCCTTATGTGAATGGTTAGTTTAACAAATAACTAAGTCATATATTTCTTCCAAAGGGGTTATTCTTTTAGTGGGTTATACTTCGAGAGGTAAGTCTTTTAAAGGCTTTTATCGTACAATGGGTGGTCGGGTCCCTGGCACCATACAAAGTTCGATGTTTGGAACATCGACTTCATAGAGTAGGAAAAAGCTGCCAGCGTTGTCTTTACAACAAAAACAATGAAAGAAATGAAAATACAAAGATAAAAAAAAGATAAAAAATTATACAAAAATCTCGAACAGCTACATTAAATAAGAAGGATCTTAAGAAGATAGAATTCAATACATCAATAAAACCTGAATCTGAATCAAACAATACAGCTTTACAAAAAATATACCACGAAAAGAAAAGGGCAAGGAAAACAAACATTACGAAATTTAGAGATGACTAACCTAGACCAAGACTCAAACAGCAGCAGCATGATGCTAAAACATCTATATTATGACTGACTGAAAATATCTTCTGCGAATTACAACAATTTAAAGCGTCTGTGTGAGAATGGAACCATCCCTGAAAAAAAACATCAAGAATACTTAAGCTTACCTAATAAGACTAGCATCAAAGATACGCTTTCACAGACGGACGAAGAGGATGAGAGTGATTGATACTACGAGCACGTACTCGTAAGTAAATAGAACTATTAAAATAATATCAGCATATCGAAATTCTGCCAAGGACGATGATGTGATTTAAAATACTTTTTTATGATTAGTTAATTGCTTTTGTCGATTGTTCTAAGTAAAACGTCGATATTTACGAAACGAATTTGAAGTTCCTGTTCTTTTTTATGAATATGAGTTAATGAAACGTTTTTTTTTGCAAAAATGTATGCCTAAAAGGTTTACTTTTTTTCGTTTATGTTCTACAATTTGCGTTGATGATGAAACAAATTTGTTACATTATTCATGAGTTTTATTTTAGTACGCAAAAATCCAAAAAATATGCTTATCTTAAATACTGCTTAAACTACATCAGCAGATATGATTTAGTTAGAGTACTAACTTCATTATAATAAATTAAATGGTTCTTGACTGATTTTATTCATTTTACTATAGGAACTTACGTCTTAATTTTAGGTAAATTGCAAAGCTGATGTCCTTTAAGACCCAAAACCGGATTCCACTTTTTTCAACAATTTAAGGTTTTTAGATGTAAGGATCAGTAACCCAAGTATTTTATGGACGTAAGGGAGAGTCATTTTTTTAACTAAGCTTAGTACTAAAATGCCTTTAGTTTCATGTTAAAGAAGAAGAAAATTCAACTTATTTGGTATTTATAACTTCCCGCTATGTTAATAAATTAAAAAGTTTTATACTTTTTTAAATCAACGAAATCTTATTTTTGCTCTCCTGAAAAGTTATGTTTTGTCCCTTACGCCAATAATTGAGATTTCCACTATCGATATTTCCTCACATTGCTTGAGAAAAGTACTATACAATCCTCGGCCGGAACAGGGATTGAAGGACTCGTTCTATCCGGCCTCGTCTACGACTCGGCCGTCTACCCCAAACTCGTCCTTAAATCCCTGACTTCACGACCTCTTCAGTAATGTACAGTGATCGGAAATAGGTGAGCTAATTTACCTAAACTTGACGCATATTCATTCATGCGTGAGTGAGATGGGAATACATTATTGAAGTTTAGGTAAATTAGCTCACCTATTTCCGATCACTGGTAATGTACTATTGTGTTACCACTAGATAGCAGCCAAACTGTTTTTTCCAGTATATTGATTTTTTCTTTTTGAAAGCACGGCAATTTTGAGTTACTTTTTCTAGTGTTCGCGCCATCTGACGGCGCTTCCACGAGACGGCTCGCAGGCTCGCGGATTTACACATATGTCGATTCACGCATGCGCGAGACGCCAACCAATCACATGAGCCGCGCCGCGGACCAATGGCGTGAGCCTTCGGGAAGCTGGGAGATGACGCCGACCACCACCAGCGCCCTCTTCTTCTCTAACCACCAGATCGAACACACGTCGCGTGTCCTAAAGGAAATACCTAAATCTAGAGATACCAAGCAACCGAACGATTGTGATGGTAAATAAATCATTGTAAACATCAAGTTGTTTATCTTTCTCTTCTATGCGCAAACATAGAAAGTGGCGACCGTGACAGGATACGCGACCGTGCTCACTTCGCTTTCCAGAACCGAGGAAGCCATCTTGTGTCGGCGCCGCGTTGGCACCGCCGACGCGACAAAAACGCGGAGCTTCGGGGTCCAGTACGCCGTAGGCACACCTCAACGAAGCCGCGCGAGCTGCGCAAGAAGCCCGAAAACATCGAGGAGCCCGGCCAGAGGCGGCCACCGCTGCGCGCCTCGTCGGCGACTCGCGCTATCGCCATAATAGCCAAGGAAAGTACCGTGAGCCCAACCCAACTCCCTTTGCCCCTAAAGCCGGAATTACATTACGAAATTAGTGGCACGAAATTAATTTCGCGACATTAGTTTTACCAGCAGTTTCACGTGTAATTTAATAATTTCGTAATGCATGCATTAATTTCACGAATGCAAATTAGTTTCGTGCCCTGCGCTATTTTTTGGTGAAACTAATGTCATGCAACTAATTTCACCATGTAAACTCAACGTGAAATTAGTGTCGCGAAAATGCCTGCGCTGTGCGGACGTGTGTATTTTTATCAGATAATTCAGAGACTAACTTCATTGCACCCAAATGCTTTCTTGTTAACCATCCTCGAATCCACCAACGTCTTTTTTTTCTTGATAGTCTTTTTTAAAGTTTATATAGAAGCATCAGCTAAAGAGATTGAATATAGAAAAATATAGCTTTGATGCTGATGGGGCCATGGTACTGCGATACTGTGACTTTCACGACACTAATTATTTTACGAAATTACTTTCGCTTATATCGAAACTACTTTCGTGAAAATGATTTCAACATGCATGACACTAATTTCGTAATGTAAATTCGGCTTAACCCTAACCGACGGTGGTCGAGTGCCGGCCTGGCTGTTTGACTTGCAGGTGCCGGTCGGTCTCCCACGTGCGTGGTTCGCCGCGGCCCCCTACACTTGAGGGAAGCCGCTTACCTTACCTGCTTAGGCAGGCCTTGTGTTATCCTTTTTTGTGCCACGCACCTCTTATTTTTTGTCAACTTAGCTTCATTTAACTTGTTTTCGTCTTTGCACCGGGTCATGCACGTCGTATTTTTTCTAAACTTAACTTCAGTGTGTATCGTTTTTTTGCCGTGCTATGCACCGCGTGTTTTAGTGTAACTTTACTTCAAACATTTAATTTAGGTATCGTTTTTCACCGGGTCATTAAACCTCGTGTTTTTTGCTAACTTGAAACTTCATTTAGGTAGTGTACTTACCAACCCTTTTTTGCCGTGTTATGCATCTCGTATTTCGTTATAACTTAGCTTCATTTTAAATTTGACCTACGTGACCTAACTTCAATAAATTAAATTTTATTTTGCACTTGACAACTATAAATTCCTAATTTTTTTATACCTATGACCTAACTTTTGCCTGCGTATGTAACTTAATGCATCATTTTACGTAATTAACCCCACATTTCAATTGTTTTGCACATATTTGCGACTTCTACATGTATGTTTTATTCGTGTAACAGCACATTTCTTAACCTTTTGACTTAGGTATTTGCGAAATCTTTCTTTCTTTTGCACTTAAATTTCACTTGGTTTCTTTTTTGTTTTGCCGCATATGCACCCTGTTGCTTACGCCATTTCAGCTACGCGTTAACGCGTCGACGTGTCAACGTGTCAAGCGCGGCGTGTTGACGCGTGTCTCTTCACCTACTTCGTGCCCTGCTGGGTGCTCCCGAGCCTGCCTCCGTTGTGCGACGGGCGCCTCCACGCGGCCAAGGAACCGAGGGGCGTGAGCTGTTTGCGAATTATAACTTTATTTGTGTGCAAGCTTCAGTGTTTTATTTATCATTCTTGTACAACTAACAATAATTATTCAATATGGTTGATACAAAGGATGTTGTTGCTCAGCTTGCTGAGTTAAAAACTAAGCGTAGTTCTATGAAAGGACAAGTAACTAGATTCACAAGATACTTAGATGCAATTGATGATAATGAAATATTAGATGTTGTGAAATCTAACGATTTAACTTTGAAATTAAATAAAATCATTGAACTATCTGCGCGCTTTGATGAGCTGCAAACTTTGATTGAGGTCATAAATAGTGATGAACTGGACATTGAACTCGAGCTCCGAGAGCTGTTAGGATAATATAAACTTAGCTATTGCAATTGCACAAAGTATATTCGACAGGGCTGATCCTTCTAAAGAAAAAACCCGTGCTCATTCCCTACAAAATTGTGCCTCGAGCTGTCATCATGCTGATGAACTCGGTTTCAAGTTACCACAAATTAAAATCAATCGCTTTGATGGCTCGTGTCACAAATGGATGGAGTTCAGGGATTTATTTGAATCTTTAATTCATAATAATGATAAAATTCAGTCAATTCACAAGTTTCATTATTTGATTTCATACTTGGAGGGTGAAATCAATGCTCGAGTAGTCTTCAATCTGGAGGTCTCTGCTATTAATTATACTGAAGCCTGGGAACTCTTGTGTGAAAGATATAGTAATAAAAGACAGTTAATCACTAACCATTTGAACTCTTTGTTTAACATTGTTTCTTTGCAGCGGGAGTCTGACCGATCCTTACGTTTTCTAAGTGACCATGTTACAAAGAATCTCAGAGCGCTGAAAACTCTTGGTCAGCCTACTGAACATTTGGACACAATCTTAGTGCATTTGTTATCTGCAAAATTAGATTCCAGTACAAACATAAAGTGGGAAGAGTACAGAAGCACTCTTAAGGAGTGGCCGACTCTAAATGATTTTAAAGATTTTTAGAAAAACCGCGCAGACATTTTAGAAAACTTGTATAGGGCAAAAAGGGATAAACAACCAAACAACAAGCAAGAAATTGCAAATAATAAAAATTCATTTAAACAAGATAAAAACATAAAAACATTTGTGATTTCAGCGAAACAAAGTGACAGCAGGGGTCGGCCGTGCGTCGTGTGTCGCGGCGATCACCGTGTCTACGACTGTGCCGTCTTCAGGCAGCTGCCTGTCGACGAGCGCTGGTCGCGGGTTTCCAGCCTCCAGCTGTGCCATGTCTGTCTAAGACCAGACCATGAGTCGCGTCGGTGTAAACTGAGCGGCTGTCGCGTATGTAAGAGACGACATAACACATACCTACACACAACACAAACACAAAACTGTCCGTCTAGTGGTGCTAGCATGGATCGGAGCGTCCAGCCTACCAGTAGTGGTATGGTGGAGCCTGCGTCCTCCTCTACTATGACGGTTTCTAACAGTGCAGAGGTGCCACAGACCTCCACTGCTAACTCCTCACTGTCTAGCAGTGAGGTGCTGCTATCCACAGCTTTAATAGAAGTGATTAATCCTTGCAACAATAGGATAGAAACCGTTAAGTGTCTTCTGGACTGTGGAAGCCAGTCATGCTACATGAGTGAAGGACTGAGAGAACGCTTGCAGCTTGCATCTCAGCCCGTAATTGCCACAACCATTTTAGGTATAGGTAACACTCCACTTAAATGTATCCCGGGTCGTTGTGCGGCAAAGATAAAGTCGACGGTTGATAATTTTAGTGCCAACGTTAATTTCCTGGTCTTAAACCAAATAACTGATAACTTACCTAAGAGATACTTTGATGTAAGTCAACTAAATATACTGTAACACCCGTTTTTTTTGCTAAGCCTTTTCATACAGCAACACTACCGCTTATGGGCTACTACATCAAAATCGAATCGAATACAACTAGTTCTGTCCTTTTCTCTCGCTTTGTTTACGAATGGAGAAAGAGTGGGACGGAGTCCTTCAACACTTCGGTCAAGCGTGAGCGTGCGTTACGTTTCACTGCTCCTGCGCTTTGGCATATGGACGAAGGCCCGGATCATTCGATACTTTTCGGCATGTAAAATTATATTGTTTCAGGATCCATGAAGTATCTTTAGAATTATCTTTTGGATTGTTTTAGATTGGTTTTGATTTCTAAATTGTAAAAACAGTGAACGAGCAATGCCGGCGTTTAAGAGTGAAACGAGTCCCGTGTCTATTGCCGCATCATCTAGGTTCGCTCTATTCTCTCTGATTTGGATTTCGCTTGTGGAAAGAGCAGCCATTGCCTTTTCATATTAAATTTAATAACCTTTACAAATGGATACTTAGCGGTGAGTTGCGGTGTTTATTCGATGCGTCTTTCCATCGTGCCCAAGTGGGATTTGTTTTTATGTCCATTTTTTTTTTGCTTCAGGCAAGTTATACGATGACAATTTAATGCGTCGTGGCAGTACTAAATATCTACGTGCCATTAAACAAATGGGACATAAACGTCCTTTCTACAAACAGGATAATAAACCGTAAGTAATTCTCGCGTCCCACGCTGTTAAAGGTGCATTTTTCCTAGACTTGTCGATTCACCTAACAACTCTTTTGTTATAGCGTAACGCAGTAATCTAATTCATAACCTAATTCTAATAAGCTACATTTTCTTTCAGCCAGTGCCACGTTATATGGAGGCACCGTGCGTATGCTGGTCTCAACTAGCCTCACGATATAGATCTATATAAAAACCCACTTTGTGGTAAGTGTTTATCTTTACCTCATGGCTAGGGCTGATAGGTTAGCTTTCAACAAAACTTTATTTTTATTAACGACTGCAATTCTTGTTGCAGGGTTTTAATGTTAGGCGTAGTCGTAGGCGTAATGTCTACCCGCGCGCGCCGTGCAGTGCGAACGTGTGTATCGAGTGCCCGCGGTGATCATGACGTCGCCGTTATCGAGAATCAAATGTACGTCGTGCAATATTGTAGTTAACGAAGTTCTTGCATATTTGCAAAATAAGTTGGGTCTTCTGGACAATGAAAGCCTCATAAGAAATTGTGCTACGGGATTTTGTGAAGAGGATGTCTGTCCGATAAGCAGCATGCTCCCAATTCCCATTGCACTAGTATTATTATTAGTTTGTAAGTAAGCAGATAGATGGCGCCACCTGTATCCTTTAAACGTATAATTTACCATGGAGAAATACTATGGTGCCATCACGGCGATAGATGTCGCTGCCGGTAGATTAACTCGCGCAAGCGTTTGGTTCCCTCAGATCGCATATTACCTTTTTGTTATTATTTTTTAATATAGACCTTACCGACTTACTACTTGTTTTATTGGAACCTTCAGTGGATAAATAGAGTGGTGTACATGGTCCTTTGAACTGGATACATAACACTCGAGTTGTCAGGCTTTTTTGACCTTCGGTATTAAGGGCGGCGGATTGTCGTTGAAGATACGTCATCACAGGAGCAGCGGAGTTCCTGTTACTAAGGCGGACGTCACAACCAACCGGAGGCGCAATCAAGAGCAACGAGTGACGTCTGACGTATGATTTTGTGGTTCAGCATATGGCAACACTGCGTATGGTGCAGTGCTTTGTTTACATTTAAGAAGAACAAACTGTGAGTACTTTGTTTATTTATAAAAGTGAAGTGTTAATTTGGGACTTAGAAAAAATCGTAAATATTTGTCGAAGAAATTACAAGTGTTGTAATTGTTAGGACTTAGAATAGTTTGCGTAAAAGTGGAAAGACGGGGAATCCATGCCCGATTTACGAGCCGCATAGAGTCACTTCAAACACTTGTAAAAAAATCACGGATGAACTACGAGACTTAGAATAATTCAGCACTTCAAACACTTAGGCAATTTGCAAACTATTATTGGACTTAGGAAAATTACTGCACTTAATTTAGAATTGGAATCTTGAAGGCTGCTTGCTAGTTGCCACAATGGAGACTCTAATTAAACGACAGATTGACAGTTCTGATCGTATCGTTAAAGCGTTAGTTAACTTTAAAAAATCACCAAAAGAACGCATCACAGTTTCCTATGTTGAAGCGCGCATAGAAAGTGTAGAGAAACTATGGGAACAGTTTACGGCAACACATCAGAATTTAGTCGAAGATTATTCACCGTCTGAGCTAGAAAATTCCATGTATATACAAAAGGATATATATGATACGGCTGATGAGCAGTATCTAGAATGCAAAGCTGTGCTTAAATCCACCCTAGATGGGTTGACAGGGCGGTTCAGAGTCAGCGCAACGCAGTCGGATCATCAAAGCGTCGGTTTTTCATCGTCATCAGCAGGCAGAACATCGCAGTTAAAGCTACCTAAGATCACTATACCTACTTTCTCGGGTCTATACACCGAATGGATGAGTTTTAGGGATCTTTTTGTGTCACTCATTCATGATAATGTTGATATTGATAATGTGCAAAAATTACACTACCTCAAAGGTCATCTCCGAGGAGAAGCAGAGCAATTGTTGAGGCACATACCGATAACTAATGATAGTTACGAGCAATGTTGGA
Source organism: Acleris cristana (assembly GCA_948252455.1). Taxonomy (NCBI): domain Eukaryota; kingdom Metazoa; phylum Arthropoda; class Insecta; order Lepidoptera; family Tortricidae; genus Acleris; species Acleris cristana. Next base: position 48,431,298 of record OX411771.1, read on the forward strand.
CTCTTTTGAAAAGTCGTTACAACAATAAGCAGTATTTAATAAATTGTATTTTAAAAAGGTTTTTTGCGCAAAAAACTGTCTTATTAGAGTCCGCCAATGCTATCAAAGAATTGTTGGGTGTTACCTCTGAAACTTTAAATGCTTTAGGCAGTTTGGGGATTGATACGAAATCATGGGATGTAATGATTATTTATATAGTAAGCCAGAGGCTAGATCCCGAGAGTAGGAAGCAATGGGAAAGTAAAGTGAGCGAGTTGGTGGCGCATTCTGATCAATTGCCTACTATTAAGCAGTTTAATGATTTTCTCACTACTAAGTACCATTCGTTAGAATTTTTAGATTCTAAACCAGACACGGCAATTGGACAGAGGCAGCACACTTACTCGCATAACAAATCTTATAATGTTCAAACTGGTAAGGCTAGACCGATTCATATGCTTCATGTTACTCAAGTATCCTGTGTATGTTGTAAACGTGATCACCACCTTAGAAATTGTAAAGAATTTGTAAACATGGATCTCAATAGCAAGCGTAACTTCGTCCAAGGTCACGGGTTATGTTACAACTGTTTAGGTAGTAATCACTCAGTCAAAAACTGCAAAAATACGGTTTCTTGTCAAATTTGCAACAGAAGACACCATTCTTTATTGCATCCAAAGGGTGAAGTTCAGTCAACGGGTTCAGGGGAACCAGTTGTCAGCCAGGTTTCATCACTAGTAAGTCAAACGAATTCTCATACAGTGTCGAGGGGGGCAATTCAGCACACTGGAACTGAAAATATATCAAGTCATTTCGTGAAAGGAGTGGCGCATCAGGTGCTACTAGCCACAGCTGTAGTTAAAGCTGAATCACGGAACGATGGAGAGTATCAGCTCTTGAGGGCTCTAATTGATCAGGGGTCGCAGGCCTCATTTATAACGAAGGCAGCAGTCCAGTTACTCGGGTTAAGAACAATACCAGCCAAGGGAATGATATCAGGATTGGGAGGTGAACAAAACCTTGTGTCAAGGTCAGTGGTAGAAATAGCGATCAGTTCACGTCTCAATTCAGGTTGCGTATTACGAGTGACAGCATACGTGCTTGACAAATTGACCGCGTACTTACCAGCAGACGTAGCATCAATCACGTCATGGCCGGATCTGGAACAACTTACCTTGGCAGATCCAGAATATCACACTCCTAACAAGATTGATGTACTGTTAGGAGCGGAAGTCTATAGTTCTATTATAGAAAGTGGTGTAATTAAGTGTCCCTCTGGGTCTCTAGTAGCGCAGAACACCACCCTGGGATGGATACTAAGCGGAAAAATGAAAGCAGAAACTACAGGAGTCCGAAATAATGTTATTAGCATGCATGCTCAGGTAGAATCTGTTGAGCAGTTAATTAGATCCTTTTGGGAGATTGAAGCAGAACCCTGTAACAAACCAAAGATTTTGTCTGTCGAAGAGAGACGATGCGAGGAGATATATGAGTCTACAACTACTCGGGACGGAGATGGACGATACGTAGTCAGGCTTCCATTCCGTAATGAGCAGCCAGCCTGTGCAGAGGGGCAATCCAGAGGTATAGCTCTCAAGAGGTTGCACTTTTTAGAGAGAAAGTTGCAGAAGAACACGAATCTGAAACAAGAATACGAAAACACATTTAGAGAATACTTACAACTAAATCACATGCAAAGAATAAATTATCACCTTTCGGAGGAGTCGTCAAAGGGTTTATACTTACCTTATCATGCTGTCATACGCGAAGATAAAGAAACCACGAAGGTTCGTATCGTCTTCGATGCATCATGTAAGGGTACTAATGGTGTGTCCTTAAACGATGATTTGATGGTAGGTCCCACATTACAGCCTGAACTGCGCCATATAATAATGCGTTGGCGAATGTACCCAATCTGCTTTATAGCAGACATAGTTAAAATGTACCGCCAAATTAAGGTACACGATGCCGATTCGGAGTACCAGCGCATATTATGGCGGGAAAATCCAGATGACGACATGCTGGAATACAAGTTGCTCCGAGTAACTTTCGGGACTTCTTCAGCACCATATCTTGCGGTAAAGAGCTTAATACAACTAGCAAAGGATGAAGGCCAGTACTTTCCTTTAGCGGCCGAACGGGTAAAGCATGAATTCTACATGGATGATTTAATGTCTGGATGTGAGGAAGAATCCGAAGCAGTGGAAATATATAAACAGATAACAGAGATGCTTCAGAAGGGGGGATTTGAGTTGCAGAAGTGGTCCAGCAATTCTGAAGTAATGCTGGAGCAAATACGCGAGAGAGCACAAAAAGAAGAAAGCGATAAAAACATTGAGGTTAAGCAAGATAAAATAAACAAAATTCTAGGACTTACCTGGAGTCGAACGCATGATGAATTTGTGTACGCAGTTCAGTTACCACCAACGTCAGCACCGGTCACTAAAAGAAAGGTTATCTCGGATATTTCGAAGCTCTACGATCCACAAGGGTGGATAGCACCGAGTATAATCAAAGCAAAGATCTTTATACAAAGACTATGGCTGGCAGGGATTGATTGGGACGAGGAGCTACCAACATCCTTACTCGAGGAATGGTTAGAATACCGTGAAAGTCTGTCGGACCTCACTCAGTTCAGGTTATCGCGTTGGATGAAATGTAGACATAACTCACGATTAGTGGAACTCCACGGTTTTTCAGATGCTTCTATCGCTGCTTTTGGAGCGGTGATATATTTGCGAGTAATCGATGCACAAGGAAGAGTCCACGTGAGCCTGGTGACAGCAAAAACTAGAGTAGCTCCCATCAAGCAAGTATCGATACCGCGGTTGGAGCTTAGCGGAGCTGTGCTGCTTGCAAAGTTATTAGTAGAAGTGGCAGGGGTATTAAATATACCTAAAGAGAACATATATGCATGGACGGATTCTGAAATTGTACTCGCGTGGCTAAGCAGCCACCCAAGCAGATGGCAAACCTACATTGGCAATAGGGTTTCCGAGATACTTACGGTTACTACCAGAAGCCAATGGGCTCACGTGCAGTCAGAATTAAATCCCGCTGATTGCGCGTCGCGGGGTGTCTCACCCGCAGAGTTAATAACTCATCACCTGTGGAAAAACGGGCCGGCATGGTTAAGCGAAAAAAATGTAGTACACACGAATCCTAAAAACTTAAACACTAAATTAGAGGAAAGAAAAATCAAAACTTACCTTGCGACCGCATCCGTAGCTGAGGATGAAGATGCCAAGTGGTCGAAGTTCTCGTCATTCACCAAACTGTTGAGAGTGGTCGCTTACTGCCTTCGGATTCTAAAACCTAAAAATAAGAAAAGGCACACTTACCTCTTGAAAACAGAAATTGATGAAGCGTTAACAATTATGCTAAAAAAGTGTCAGCAACAAGCATTTGGAGAGGAAATGCAAGACATAAAGGCCGATAAATTAAAAAAGAAAAGTCAACTCACCTCCCTCAATCCGTGGATCGACGACACTGGAATACTTCGGGTTGGTGGGCGGCTGCAGTTTGCTAGCATAGGGTACGATCAAAGGCATCCAGTATTACTGCCAAAATTGTCATGGTTGACTCAACTCATCATTAAAGAAGCACACGATCGAACCCTACATGGGGGATCTGCGCTGATGATTAACTATCTCAGAACAAAATACTGGATCTTTGGAATGAAAAATCTGGTGAAGTCACTTGTTAAGAAATGCGTTATTTGCGTACGGCATGCAGTAACCACCCGAAATCAGTTAATGGGTCAGTTACCATCGCCAAGAGTGAACATGGCGAGAGCATTTCTGCAAAGCGGCGTAGACTACGCTGGGCCCATTAATTTGCGTGTGTCCAAGGGTCGCGGCAATAAATCATACAAAGGGTATATCTGTCTCTTTATTTGTATGGCGACTCGAGCGATACATTTAGAGGCAGTCAGTGAACTGTCAACGCAGGGTTTTTTGGCAGCCTTTAAAAGGTTCGTGGCAAGGAGAGGTCACTGCAGTGATATTTACAGCGACAATGGAACGAATTTTATCGGAGCATCTAAAGAACTTCAGCACCTGTTCCAAACGGAGAAGGCAATGATGACGCCAGAGATAGCGGATTGGTTAGCAAACAATGGAACTCAATGGCACTTCATTCCGCCGTACGCTCCAAATTTTGGTGGGCTTTGGGAAGCCGGCATCAAATCTTGTAAATTCCATCTAAAAAGGGTTATCGGCAACTCTACGCTCACATTCGAGGAAATGGCCACGGTATTGTCGCAAATAGAAGCGTGTCTCAATTCTAGACCCATGTCATCCATCGACGATCAAGGAGAGCGCTTACCCTTAACTCCGGGTCATTTTCTAGTGGGAGAGCCCCTTATAGTGGCGCCTGATCAGCCATATGAGCAGGCATCAATATCATCCTTGCGTAGATGGCAACTCTGCCAACGTATGTTGCAGGATTTCTGGCGACGCTGGTCTCAAGAATATTTAACACAATTCTTACAAAGGCACAAATGGACGCAAAAGACCCCAGAGCCTAAGATAGGGGACATAGTGTTAGTCAAGGAACTGGACTTGCCTCCAGCTAAGTGGCTCCTTGGTAAAATAATAAAGACACACCCGGGGTTGGACGGAGTTACGCGCGTTGCAACCTTACAATATAAAAATACACAAATTAAGAGACCAGTCTCAAAATTATGTATACTTCCCGTAAACGAATAACGTTACTTATGCACTCTGTTAAATTAGCATATCTTAGATTTAAGTTAAGAACAGTTGTTCATGGTGGGCGGCATGTCCGATAAGCAGCATGCTCCCAATTCCCATTGCACTAGTATTATTATTAGTTTGTAAGTAAGCAGATAGATGGCGCCACCTGTATCCTTTAAACGTATAATTTACCATGGAGAAATACTATGGTGCCATCACGGCGATAGATGTCGCTGCCGGTAGATTAACTCGCGCAAGCGTTTGGTTCCCTCAGATCGCATATTACCTTTTTGTTATTATTTTTTAATATAGACCTTACCGACTTACTACTTGTTTTATTGGAACCTTCAGTGGATAAATAGAGTGGTGTACAATGTCAGTAATGCCAAAACTCTGCTTTTTGAATCAATACAGAGCAGCGGAAAGAAAAAATCAAGACGTAAGGATGTTGTGCACCGTGACCTGGAGGACATGATAGTTCTTTTACAGAATACAGATCCGGAACAAGCGCCTCTCTTTGTCGCAAGCTGCCACCAGTAGATTTCAGACATGTAGATGTGACAAGGTAGGGGCGAGCCTCAGCTACCTACCGGGTCACAGGTGGCGGATGGTGACACATCCTATAGTACATAGGATAGCTGCGAATACGGGATTAAACCCCCTTATAAGCAGTCCCGGACCGAGGCGGTAGGGCCGGAGGGCGTGGCGGGATGTTTAGTGGCGTAGGCATCCCCAAGAAATACCACATAAACCCGATGAAAGCTCTATGTCATGGCGAGGAAACACCGCCAGTAAATAAGTGTTAGCCCTAGCAGAGGGAAGCGGCCTGCTAGCGTCTTGCGGGCAGATCACGACTGACAGGGATCAAGGCCGTTGAGACAGAAAACCTGCGGGCGACGATGGAGACCATCATGACCAGCCGTAGTACCGCGATCACCAACCCGTCGTGGCAGACGTGGTGATTATTGCTAATCCCCCTCCACATCAAACATGACAGACAAACACTACTATCGACCCCGAGTTCCCAGCGCTTCGTCTCTCCCCGGTCCAAGCAGTGGCCGGGTGACATGGGGCAGGGGTGCGACAAGCAATCCCTGGGAGTTGACAGACTGCTTTAAATCACTCAAAATACTAACCTACAATGTCCAGTCACTGTCGTCTGATGACAGACTCATGGAATTAGAATACGAACTAGACCGAATAAACTGGGATGTATTGGGACTGTGCGAGGTCCGACGCAACGGCGAGCATCTCGTTTCACTGAATACTGGACACCTGATGTATTCCATAGAAGGGCCAAGAACTGGAATAGGAGGACTCGGTTTCATCGTCCACCGAAATCTCAAAAAGCATGTAATTGAATTTAATAGCATCTCAGACCGTGTGGCGTACGTCATACTGAAACTCAATAAAATGTATAAACTCAAGATTGTGCAAGTCTATGCACCTACCACAGATCATGCTGACGAAGAAATCGAAAAATTCTACGATGACATAGCCAGAGCAATGGATAGTACTAAGACTAGGTATACTATCGTAATGGGAGACTTTAATGCCCGACTTGGAAACAGACAAGTTGAGAACGAAACAAGCGTTGGTGCGTTTGGACTCGGCACCAGAAATGCACGAGGACAAACACTCCTAAACTTTATGCAGCAAAAACAACTATACGCTATGATCACATTCTTTGAGAAGAAGCCGCAACGTAAATGGACATGGAGGCACCCAAATGACATAAATAAAAGTGAATATGACTACATACTAATAAACGACAAAACCAAAGTAACAGATGTTACGGTACTAAATAGTTTTACCACAGGAAGTGACCATAGGTTAGTGCGTGGAACACTCTACTTTAATCTTAAAGCGGTCCGAAGAGAACGTGTCTGCAATAAGAGTATACCTAATGATATCAAGGTCGAGGCTTTGCGAAGGAATGAAAAAAGTTACCAAACAGAATTGGATTCCTTACTTGACCGCGAGGACATGGGAATTATGACTGTGGAAGAGCTCAACCAACGCATAGTCGCAACCATGGGCAGTGCCCTCGAGATGATATCTCCAAATAAATTGCCAGAGCCACCTCAGAAACTCTCATCGGAGACACTTCAGCTGATGGAACGGAGACGCGTATTGAGTAGAGAGGGTAAAACTGATGCAGCTGAATTCAAAGAAATCCAAAAAGGGATCAGGAAAGGGACCCGGAAAGACCTTGACAGTTACCATGAGAACCTAATAGAAAAGGCCATAGAAAGAAACAGTAGCCGCCGAGTTCTAAGAACGAAGCTAAGCAATGGCAGAAGCCAAATCAGTAAACTACTCAATGATAGAGACGAGGTGGTCACAGATCGGGAAGGACTCCTAAGCATAACCCAACAATACTACCAGAAACTCTACGCTACAACTGTTCCACAGCAAGAACCTTGCGCTGTCATGACCCCCCACCCTCCACTTATCAATGTCGGATCAGAAGAAATCCCAGATGTGACCACACAGGAGATAACCTTAGCCCTCCGACAAACCAAAAATAGGCGAGCCCCTGGAGAGGATGGCATACTGCCAGAAATGCTGAAGTTGGCAAATCCAACGCTTTGGTATGCAATATCGATGCTTTTCACTAAGTGCATCATAAAGACTCGAAGAAGTCCCTACAGCTTGGAATAACGCAGTCATCACTCTAATACACAAAAAAGGGGATATCAAGAAGCTTAACAACTACAGACCCATTAGCCTACTGTCACATCTGTATAAGCTCTTCACCAGAGTAATAGTTAACAGACTCGCTAAAAAACTGGATTTCTGTCAACCACTTGAACAGGCCGGCTTTCGGTCAGGTTTCAGCACTAACGACCATCTTCAAACACTGAAAACTGTAATTGAGAAGTGCCACGAATACAAGAAGCCTATAATCCTTACGTTTGTTGACTATGAAAAGGCGTTTGACTAGGTTGAGTGGTGGGCTGTCGAGAAAGCACTAGAAAACTGCAGAGTGGACCTGAGATATATTCAGGTGTTGAATCATCTCCACAGAGAAGCAACGGCATGTGTTAGCCTTCATAAAAAGACCGGATAATTTAAACTTGGAAGAGGAGTACGGCAAGGCGACACAATATCACCCAAATTATTTACGGCGGCACTTGAGTATATCTTTCAGCAATTAGATTGGTCCAATAAGGGAATATTAATTGACGGTGAGCGGCTATCGAACCTGAGATTTGCCGATGATCTGGTACTCCTCTCCGATAACACTCAAGACATGATGGCCATGATCGAAAACCTGCGAGAGGAATCTGGCAAAGTCGGACTGAAAATGAATGTGACGAAGACGAAGATTATGACCAATATGCCTGCAGTAGAAAACCTCCACTTGTCAGTTGATGCCGTCGATGAATACATTTACCTCGGCCATAAAATCACTCTCGGCTCTAAAAATCAGACGGCGGAAGTGGAACGTCGCATCGCGCAGGCATGGGCAACGTTCGGGGCAAATAAAATAATTTTCAAAGGAAAACTTCCCTTGCGTCACAAGGTGAGGGTCTTTGAGCAATGTGTCGTGCCGGTGTTCACGTATGGTGCGGAGACAATGTCCCTCACGAAACAGTCTGCTGAAAAATTCAGAATTGCGCAGAGGGCTATGGAGAGATCCATTCTCGGAATTACCCTATGTGACCGAAAACGTAACGAATGGATCAGAGACAAAACAAAAATGTGCGATTTTGTAACCACCATTACAAAGCGAAAGTGGGCTTGGGCGGGACATATAGCCAGGATGGATGCAAGCCGTTGGACCAGACGTGTGTTGGATTGGAGACCACGAGAAAAAACACGAGCACGCGGGAGGCCACCCCAACGCTGGGTGGATGACATCAGACGGCACGCAGGCCGTGACTGGATGCAGAGGGCGCAAGACCGTCAGGAATGGAAGAGAATGGAGGAGGCCTATTTCCAGGAATGGAATAATTAAGGGCCTATATGATGATGATGATGAGATGTGACAAGATTGTTGAAAGATCTGCGATTATTGCAATCTACAGTGCGAGAAATCGGGGGGTCGTACGTCACGAGCGAGCAATTAAATTCACTACGGCAAGAGTTTCAGAATAAATACAACCTAAGTTATGAATTATCCGTCGAGTAGTTCGTGTATAAATGTGAATACTAGAAGAAGAGGTGCATATTTATTAGAAAATAGCGGACCGTTTGGCTTGACCTTCGATAACACAGAGACGGCAGCTGAGCGATCGGAAAGTTACCCCGCACAGGTGAACTTATCGTCGCCGCAAGCGTTAGCGCATCTTCATGACTCGCTCTCTCCAGCAGGAAACGTAGCAGCGCCGATATCTTTCCCGCATGCACTGAGTGAGCTAGAAGCGCCGCCACGCCAAACTGACCCGAATGTAAGCAAACAGGCCGGCGAGGAAATAGATAGCGCGGGTGGGTCTCTCTGTGATATGAATGCGTTGGATGTAAACAAAACAAAGTTGCAATATCGATCGTTATTAGTGAAGGAGAGTAAGCTAGAGGGTTCGTATGCGGATATGGTAAAAAAGGATAATAAGAAGACTGAAGAAGGGGATTGGAAGACACCGAAATCAAAGTCGAGAAATAAAAAAAAAAATTAATTTATACACAATACGGGGCAAGCAACGCTGGCTCCGGGGGCGAGATTCAAAGCGGCTGAGCCGAAAGTACCGTTATTTGTGTCTAACGTACATAGAGATGCGGCAGAAAAAGACGTTATTCATTATATTTATAGTAAGACTAAAGAAAACGTGTCTCTGCGCAAATTAAGAATGAAGTACGATAAAGGCTATTCCTCGTTCAAGATTTTTGTAAGTAGGAATAAGTTAGAGTTATACTTAAACCGCGACTTATGGCCTAAGGACATTCAATTCAGGCCTTTTGTACACTTTGATAAGCCGGGCGAACCCGGCACCGTGACGAGTAATAAAGGTGAAACGAGTCAAATAAATACATACAAATAATGGGTGTTCAGGATAGAACACAATAAAAAGATGCAGTTTCTTCAATTTCGTTATTTCGATAGGTATAATAATTACAACGGTGCTTTACGTTTAAAAAACTAGTTGTCTTTGGGAGAAATGCGCGCGCGTCTTGTGCCGTGGTCTGTGAGGTTCTGTCGTCCCGCCGCCGGCGCCCCTCGTCCCGCGCGCCTTCCCCTCTCTCGCCTTGTGACGTCGTCAACATCCTCCCCGCCCTTGGAAGAACTTGCAGCTTCTTCCAAGACTTCAAGATTCTTTGGAGAGTCCGTCATGATAGGTAGAAGACAGATCTTGTTAATGGCTCGACGCTCGACGCCTCGACATGTGAAGAAATCAGCAACTCTGACAACTCCATCGCTACCAGGATACAGCCGCTGAACTCGGCCAAGTCTCCAGTTAAGTGGTGGTAAATTGGGTTCTTTCAAGACCACCAGATCTCCCTCCTTAAGGTTTGTCTGTCTGCGGCGCCATTTGGTGCGCTGTTGTAGTTCTGCTAGATAATCCTTTCTCCATCTCTCCCAGAATTGACACCGGAGTTGCTCCACCAGCTGGTACCTCGTGTGTATTCTCATTTCAGGCCTTTGTAACCCCGGCAGAGAGGTCAGTGGCCGCCCAATGAGGAAGTGCCCTGGGGTCAAGGGAGAAAGGTCGTTTGGATCAGATGATAAGGGAGTTAAAGGACGGGAATTGAGGATAGCTTCAATTTGTGTGAAAAGCGTGCTCAACTCCTCGTAAGTGAGACTAATATTCCCTGCTACACGCTTAAGGTGGAATTTAGTGCTCTTAACGCCGGCTTCCCAAAGTCCACCGAACGTAGGAGAATAAGGGGGAGTAAATACAAATTTTATGCCCTTATTAGCTGTGAAATCAGTTATGCTACTTAAGTCTGATCGCAAGGCCCTGCCTAACTCATTGCTCGCGCCAACAAAGTTCCTTCCATTATCGCAGTAGATGTACTCTAGTTGGCCTCGTCTGGCAATAAACCTCTTGAGGCAAGAAATGAATGCCTGCGATGTGAGATCACTGACTGTTTCAAGATGCACGGCTTTCGTGGAGAAGCAAATAAAGATGCATAAATAACATTTAGTGGTCTTACTGCCGCGACCCTTTTTGCTAGAAATCATGAAAGGGCCAGCGAAATCTGTACCCGTAATCTGAAATGTGTATGATTCAGATACCCTAGTCGCAGGTAAGTTACCCATTAATGGTTCCATGGTTTTAGCCTTTAATCTGACACAAATTACGCATTTACGCAAAATGCTTCGAGCCAGTGTTCTGCCACCAATGGGCCAGTATTGCTCTCTAAAGGAACTAAGGAGCAGTTGAGGCCCCGCATGGAACAATTGAAGGTGCTCGCTCGACATCATAATTTTTGTAAGAGGATGATTGGATCGCAACAAAATAGGATGCTTTGTGTCATATTTAAGATTCGCGTTTTTTAACCGCCCACCTACACGCAATAGTCCATCGTCATCTAAAAAGGGAGATAATTGCAAGATGTTAGATTTTAGTGTAATGGATTTATTTTCACGAATTGCATTTATCTCGAGACTGAAGGACTCTTGCTGTGCCAATTTAAGAAGGTTTATGTGAGATTGGTGAAGTTCCGTTTCATTAAGGGAGTCATTGATATTCTTTTTCTTAGGTTTTTTACAATTGTTAATATATCTCAACACGTACGCAAATACACGCTTTAGTCTTAGGTAGTTAGAGTAATCTCTAAAATATATGAGTGTAGGATTCGTGGTTTGAGTATGATGAACGTGGACCCTAACCTCAGGTGAGTTGAGTTCCGCGCTAACACATTGTTGTTGTGGCCACTCAGATTCGGATTTTGAGAGAAACAAGGGACCGTACCACCATAAGGTGGAGTCAATCAAGGAAGCAGGGTCAATTCCTCGTGATGCCATGTCAGCTGGATTGACGTCAGTAGGCACGTGCCTCCATGACCCACGCTCAGTCAGTTCGTGAATTTCGTTGACCCGGTTGCAAACGAACGATTTTAAGAGTTTAGGTTGCGTTTTGATCCATGCTAATGTAATAGTTGAGTCGGACCAAAACGTTTTTCTTAGAATACTACAACGCAGGGTTTCACTAACCTTGGTTGCGAGCCGTGCTCCGAGAAGTGCAGCACAAAGTTCGAGCCGGGGAATGGTAATTGGTTTTAAGGGTGCTACTCGCGTTTTAGCGCATAACAACATGGTGGTGATATTACCATCACTGTTTGTTGAGCGCAGGTATACACAAGCGGCGTAAGCCTCTTGTGAGGCATCCGCGAAGCAATGAAGCTCGGTGACAATAGGTGTCGAGCATAGGACATACCTAGGAATTGATAATGAGAACAAGACATTAATTTTTTTAATTATTTTTTCCCAAGTCTTTTTAATATCAAGTGGGACAACGTCATCCCAGTCTAATTTGAGTTTCCATAATCTTTGTAACAAGATTTTAAGTGTTATAGTACATGCGCTCAACAAACCTAAAGGGTCGAAAATCTTACATGTGTTGGACAAAATAACCTTTTTGTTATTTTTTGTTCATGTGTGTTGATATTTATTTCAAATCGAAGAGTATCCGAGGTAGGTGTCCACAACACGCCCAATACACTGGACTCCTTTGATAACTTAAGTAAATCAGATCCTGCGGCATCTTTATGTATTTGAGAACAATTTGTTCGGAATTTATGTAAAGGAAAGCCAGCAGACTTAAGGACCTTGGTAACTCCCTTTTGAATGTGAACTAAATCATCCTCAGTTGAGGCACCTGTCAAGAGATCGTCTACATAATAATCATTTCTAATAACTTGAGAAACTAGAGGGTCCGGGCATTCGATTGCTAACTGAAGGAGACATCTAGTACTCAGATAAGGAGCACATGCAGTTCCGTAGGTCACTGTGTTCAGTTGCAAAACTTTAAGAGGTAATTTAGATTCGTTCCGCCAAAGAATAAGCTGGAGATGTCTTTGCGACTCATCAATCATGATTTGTCTGTACATATTTTGGATATCTCCAGTTAAGACGTATTTATGCTGTCGGAATCGAACTAAGATGTTAAACAGCTCATCCTGTACCACGGGACCAATAAATTGAATGTCATTAAGGGATTTATGGGTAGATGTCTTTGCGGATCCATCGAAAACTACCCGAAGTTTCGTGGTTTCGCTATTTTCACGTATTACCAAATGATGAGGCATAAAATAACCGAATTGAGGTTTTACGATCTCAGTTAAATGACCCAATTTCTCGTATTCGTCAATAAAGTTAGAGTATTCTTGTTTTAATTTAAGATTCCTATTAAGTTTTTTCTCGAGACTTAAGAAACGTTTCTCTGCTACATAGAATGAATCACCGAGAGCTGTTTCTGGAGACTCCTTAAAGGGCATGGAAACCGAAAATCTACCATCTTCAAGGCGTTTGGTAGTTATGTTAAAATTACGTTCGCAAAAGTCATCTTTCGCTGACATGGTAGGTTTTGTACAAGGAATTTCCTCTAGAATCCAAAATTTTGATAACTGATCACTGATCTCTTTAGTGAAGTTACAATATACTTGTTTACTTTCTTGTAGATCATTATTGTAAATAGGACCTGCCACAATCCAACCCAACTTGGATTCTTGAAGAACTGGTTTGTATGATCCCAATTTTATTTGAGCAGGTGACATGAGTTCAAAGAATACTTCGGCACCTAATAATAAATCAACATCTGAAGGGCGGAAGAACTCAGGATCCGCGAGTTGAATATTTGGAGGTAAGTTAAGTTTTGTTACGTTTATTAAGGCATTGGGCAACAAACCAGTTATTTTTGGAACCACTAAGCATTTAAGACGTGTATTAAATTCAGTGACACGAGATTCTAAAGTCATTTCACAACTGTCAGATATAGGCATTTGACAGTTATTTATACCAGATATGTACAATGTGTCCGTACCCTTACTAATTAATTCCATTTTTTCTTGCAGGTGTGCAGTGATGAATGACGACTGACTTCCAGCATCGAGTAACGCGCGGGCAAGGTAAGTATTTTTATTTTCAGGATTTATCAACTTTACTAGAGCTGTACCAAGAAGAACTTGACTAGTAGCCTGAGCCGACAGGGATATAGGCACGTGACCACAATGAGTCACTGCAGCGCTCGTCTCAGGTAAGGTACTATGCACGTGCAATAGCGTATTATGTTTTTTCCTGCAGGTTTTACAGGTACCTAAAAGCCGACACTCATTTGAAGCGTGACCTCTTCGCAAACAATTCACACAAAGTTTTAATTTGGAAACTTCGACACATCTATTTTCAGGGGATAATTGTTTAAATGAATAACAATCTACTATCCGATGTGGTTGACTGCAAAATGGGCATGATGTAGTTTGCCTGGCATTGGCATTGGCACTGGCATTGGCTTTGGCATTGCTATTGGCGTTGGCATTATAGCCATTGGCGTCGGCATTGCCATTGGCGTTGGACGAAGTGACAAAGCTTTTATACGTTTTATTATGGTAGTAATCCTTAGCCTTAGGCTCAGATCTTTTATAATTATTATCCTTGGCGTAGTTGTATCTATTGTCGCGTTTGTCACTTCTGCCAATCGCCGTCGTCTCGAGAATGTCAGCACGATTGCGTAAAAATGTTATAAAATCGGTAAATTCAGGTAAATCTTTAAGGCCATTTTTGTATTCCTGCCATTTGCTAAAGGTAGTCACATCTAACTTGGTTGACATCAAATATATTATGAGAGTATCCCATTTATCAGTGGGCTGTTCTAAAGTGTTAAGCGCCCTTAGATTTTTTGACACATGGTCTATAAGGAACCGTATCGCTCTGTGCGATTCAGTTGAGATACATTCTATTTCAAATAACGCCTTTAAGTGGTTATTGATGAGAAGGTTTTTGTTGTTGTAACGTTCACGAATTAAATCCCAAGCCACGGCATAATTTTTCGAGCTAAATTCAAGTGATCTTATAATTAAGGCTGCACTACCTTCTAACGACGAGCGCAAATAATGAAATTTGTTTATATCTACAATGGAATCATTTGCATGAATTAATGAATCGAATGTGTCCCTAAATTCCAACCAATGTAAGTAGTTCCCGTCGAACGTGGGCAATTTTATAGTTAGAAGTTTTACATTACTCGAATTATGATGACTACAACTGTTGCACGATGACCGAGCTGATTGGAGATCGTCGTCGTTGTCTTCCTGACCCTTAACACGTGATTCAAGAATATGTCGGGCCAAGGACAGTGTACTATAAAAGGAATTCTCAAAGGTATTTATCTCGCTGTCATCCTCATCAGATGAAATCAATTCTATTTGCGACTGAACTTCACTAAACTCACATAATAAATTTTCAATTTTATTTATTCGAAGTTTTAATTCTTTAAGTGTTACGTCCCCAATATCCTCTGGCTTTCCCGTATTTAAGGCTAAAACATAATCTTTAAATCTTGTTAAGCGACTCTTAATTGACCCTCGCGATTTTACTAACCCCTTTCTTCTCTTTAACTCGGAACTACCAGTAGAACTTCCACCCTGATTCAAATCTAGGTCAAGAGGCATTTTGTTACGGCGTTAATAATGAGTTAAACAAGGTAAATATGCATCAAACCAGTTTCAATAGAAGCGGTCGGGCGACCCGCGCAGACAAGGTGTGACACAGCGTCGCGCCGTGCACCTCGACAGAGCGCGGCGGCGCCGAGACACAGTGCTGCGGCGTGCGCAACACGGTGCGCGATGACAATGCACACTTGCAAAGCGCGAGCGCACAGGCGCTTGGCTGTTACGTAATCGATTTCGCCTGGAATGTTCGGCGATAGCTTTAAAAACAGATGTTTACTTGTTTAAATTTAAGGATAATTTAGGTAGCCTATAAGCACCATCAAGAGAAGAAAAGTTAATACTCGTAAATAGTTATGCAACTAATAAAGGCACAAAAGATTTATTCTTAAACTGCAGAAATTAAGTGCAATTAAAATAGCTTAGATATAAGGAGTAAGAAATTATTAACGTTACGGAAACGCAGCGCATAAAGAATGCTTGAATTTATAATATAAACGATTAGCTAAAATTTAAGAGCTAAGCATTTTACACTTGTAGCATTAGGTGGCGCTTGAATTAAGATAAGCACTTTGCTATTTTAGACGAAGGGGAAAAAATGCCACGAAGACTAAGCACGTTATAAGGTGTAATTACTAATAACCTATCACCTTTGTGTGCGTGAGAGTAATAAAACGTATAAATAACTATTTAGGTAACACTATATCACTTTGCCTAAAATTACTAATCTCACACACTCGCAGATGAACTCACCACCACACAAATTAAAGAGGGACGTAGGTATAAATTTAGAAAAAAAGGATAAAGAACAGAGCTACACTCCCCTGGATGTTGAGATCTCGCCGTGTAGGTATGCCACTGGTTAACTTCTCTTGTAATTAGCCAGGTTCAGCCAAAACTTGGATGCGATGATGTGGCGGTATTCCAATCATGACCGTTGGATAACGGTATCGACGAGTCCCGTTAAGTCCGCCATGCGACGTAGTGAGTCCTGTCACGGTCGCCAATTATGTTCAGGATAGAACACAATAAAAAGATGCAGTTTCTTCAATTTCGTTATTTCGATAGGTATAATAATTACAACGGTGCTTGTTTAAAAAACTAGTTGTCTTTGGGAGAAATGCGCGCGCGTCTTGTGCCGTGGTCTGTGAGGTTCTGTCGTCCCGCCGCCGGCGCCCCTCGTCCCGCGCGCCTTCCCCTCTCTCGCCTTGTGACGTCGTCAACAATAGGTGATAGTGTAAATAATGACTTACGTAAAATGATAACGTTTAATTGTAGTTCGTACAAGCGATCTTTTGGTGGAATTAAATCTCTGTGTCAAGTGGCAGATTTAGTAGCCTTACAAGAGGTGTGGCTTCTTCCATTCGAGCTGCCGCTACTAGGAACTGTGGATAGCGACTTTGGCTGGACAGGGAAGTCGGCCTTGGACCTTGAGTCGGGATTGCTTACCGGACGACCCTATGGCGGTGTAGGTATTTTGTGGCGAAAAAGTATGTTTCAATCGGTGTCTATTATAGAATGTGATAATGATCGAATAGTGGCTGTCAAAATAACATGTAAAGGAAAGGAGATAGTAGTCTGTAATGTGTATATGCCCACTGATGCGCCAGAAAATATACCTGTGTTTGCGGATTGCTTAGGCACAGTTTCCTCAGTCATGATGGAACATAGTGATGTGCAGGCTATGTTTGTGCTCGGAGATTTTAACTCCCATCCCAACGAACTATTTTATCGCGAGTTGATGAATTATTGTGCTGATCAAAAATGGTTATGTGCGGATGTGGAGAAAATGGGCCCTAATTCGGAAACATATACGTATGTAAGCGACGTGTAGGAGGTGGTTGGACCATTGTGTAGTGACACAAAGTGCGTATACCATGATTCAAAAAGTTGCTGTAATGTATGATATATTCTGGTCCGATCACTTTCCTATGATCTTTGAGTGTAGCATAGGTATGTTGAAACCTGTCACTAAAATAGTAGATATTAAGGTGGATAATAAAGTGTTATGGGGAGAAAGGGCTAGTGACCAGATTGGCGCGTATCGTTATTTGTGCAACGAACGCCTGAAAATGATTGACTTTCCGGAAGCACTTAGGGACTGCTGCGACGGGACTTGCACAAATCGCGATCACCTTGCCATTCTGGATACAATGTACGATGACGTCATATTCACCCTTAAGGATGCCGCGATAAGTACCTACAGGGGTAAACGCAAAAGAAAGGGTGGATATGTCGCTGGTTGGAACAAGTTCGTTGCAGGACCTCACAGGCAAGCCAGGTTACACTTCATGCTCTGGGATAGTGCAGGGAAGCCGCGTCAAGGCTTATTGTTTGATCAGATTAACAACAGTAGGAGAGAGTTCAAGGCTAAATTAAAGTGGTGTCAGGACCGGCAGGACCAGTTGAGCATGGACAGACTCGCTCTCGCCCACAGCGGCAGTAAATTTAATGATTTCTGGAAGACGACCAAACGCATGAATGTGGCGCCGGGATTGCCTGTGAGTGTCGGCGATAAGAGTGAGCATGGAGACATCGCGGAATTATTCAGACAGCACTTCACTGTGACATCTCTGCTGAAGGGCGCGTCGTCTAATGCACCCAAGGTGGGTGGTGCTGAGGCCAGCGTCAATCCGAGGAAGACATTTTTAACAGCAAAAATGGTTGCAGATGTAATTAATAAAATGCAAAGAGGAAAGTCGCCTGGCCACGATGGCCTCAGTATCGAACACTATAGGTATGCTGGTGTGCATATGTCTAGGGTGCTCTCCATGTTCCTCAATCTGTGTATGGGTCACGCATACCTGCCCGCTGCCCTAATGAAGACCATCGTGGTCCCCATTGTCAAAAACAAAACGGGTGACTTGTCAGACAAGGGGAACTATCGGCCAATCTCTCTTGCCACAACGGCCGCAAAGGTGCTCGACGGTATGCTAAATTTGACACTGGATAGCTTCATAAATATACACGACGCGCAGTTCGGTTTCAGGACTGGACTGTCAACAGAGAGTGCTATTCTGGGTCTGAAGCATACTGTCGGGTACTACACGGGCAGGAAAACGCCGATTTATGCCTGCTTCCTGGATTTCTCCAAGGCGTTTGACAGAGTCAACTATAATATCCTGTGGAAGAAGATGCAGGAAGCAGGTATTCCAGGTGATTGTACGGGCTTGCTAAGGTACTGGTACCAACATCAAACAAGCCAGGTGAGATGGGCAGGGGCATTATCTTCCGAATATAGGTTGGAATGTGGAGTACGACAGGGGGGCCTTACATCTCCCAAACTGTTCAACCTTTACATGAATGACCTGATAGGCGAGCTCGGCAGCATGCATGCCGGATGCTATATTGAAAATACATGTGTTAATAATATAAGCTACGCAGACGATATGGTGCTGCTGAGTCCGTCTATCGGGGCCCTTAGGCAGTTAGTGGCCAAGTGTGAGGAGTATTCCGCAGCGCATGGTCTCTTGTATAACGCCACCAAGAGTGAAGTTATGGTGTTTAAAGCGGGTAAAATTAGACCATATTTTATCCCTCCAGTGTCTCTTGGTGGAGTTGTACTCAAAGTTGTGATCCGCTTTAAGTACCTGGGCCACATTATAACGGATGACCTATCTGATGACAGTGACATTGAGAGGGAGCGTAGGGCGTTGTCAGTAAGGAGTAATATGCTGGCTCGTAGATTCGCTAGATGCTCTGTAGAAGTAAAAATAACGCTTTTCAAAGCATATTGCCAGTCTTTTTACTCTGGCGGGCTATGGGTCCGGTATACCAAACGAGCTTACAACGCCCTACGCATACAATACAACAACGCCTTTAGAATGCTGTTGAGACTCCCAAAATGGTGCAGTGTATCGGAAATGTTCGCCGAGACGCACACGAACGGTTTCCACGCGGTAATGCGTAAAAAAATTACATCTTTGATGGGTCGCGTCAGGGGAAGTCAGAATGGCATTCTGAACGTCATTGCTGGTAGATTTAGCTGCCCGATTTTGTGGCATTGGATTGGGCTGGTCAGGACTACTTTGACGTACGTCAAGTAAGCATGACAGTCAGTATATGTATCTGTCTAATACCTATTAAATCAATTTTGTAATTGCTAATTTAGCTTTTAAGTTTCTAGATGTAACTAACAATATATGGACCTGGTCTGAAATAAATCATTTGAATTTGAATTTGAATTTGAATTTAACTACCGGACTGACCGTGAAGGGTGCTTCGTGCTCAACCACATGGGCATGACCGCCGTGCCACGTGTCGCGACCTAGAGAGGCCGGGACAGTAGCCCTCCTGTTCGCTATTCCCCATGTGTTTTGAGTCTTCGCTTGCCACTTAACTTCACCTTACACACACCTGACCACATGCGTACTTTACCCTAGATAAGTGACTTTTCTATTTATGTAGGTGATAAAGCTACTGTATGTTTAATAAGGAGCTACAAATTATACAGTAGACCTCCAATGGGTGTGTGTGTGTAACAACTATGTGAATTTTGATAATATACCAAGGAGAACAACGCCTTTGTTTTACTTATAACGAGAAACCATCCCTGTTTGTAGTGAGTTCACCCAGGGCGCCTTTTCAATTTATTAAATTCGAGGTGACTTACTCTCAGGCCTATGAACCCTCTGGCCCTCTTAACATCTCATGCCTGTTTGCCGATTGAGGATGTTTCAGTGGCGCCCAACGTGGGGCCTGAAGGAATGGTTTCTTTTTTATAAGTATTCTTTATGGGAATGTACTGCTTTCTTTCATATCTTATGTCTGTCTTAACAGGGTTAATAGGGTAATAATAGTTATTAAATTCCTGTATACTCTTATTACAAGGAATAACTAGCCTTTTTCATAAGTTCTTATGTTTTGACTGTATTAATGGTAAGATACCTAGCACATGTATTTATTTCTTGTATTCTCCTTTAAGACACTTTTACCTTTTATTATCTTTAACTGTTTTGATTGTGTAACAGAACAGCGGTTAATTTGTTTTTAAATGTATGTTGTGTGCATCTTCTATTGTTAATAAGCACGTGGCATACTGCACTATTGCAAGGCTTGGTTTGTGACCATTTTAACTGTCTTACAATTGACCATGGACCTGAATGTAAAGGTTGAATACCTCACTAAGGAGGAAATAGCACATGAACTGACTGCTTTACACATACCCTTTGACATGAAACACAGCTGTGATACTCTACGAAAATTGTTTCGACAGACTCGCGCTCTTGTAAGACGTGGCAGTCTTAAGCCGGCGTCTGATATGAAGGGGATTGATTCACAAACGGAGGTCGATGCATGCGGAGTGAAGGTGAATGAATTGCAGTCGGAGGTTATGCAGGGCAGTGAGTTTTCCAAGTCGCAGCAGGACAGGTTAGTGGGCAGATGTAACTACTATTTAGACCGTCTATCACGGGTGTCGAATTTTGAGACTGAGGTTAACAAACTTAAAGGGACTCTTGTCAGTTGTCTGTCAATTTTAAATCCACTGTCAGAGTCTTCAGAGTCAGAAGATGAGGAATTTCAGGTTCCGTCTGAACCAGTTGCGAAAGTGGTCTGCCAGTCCGAACCTCGGCATAAGTTGTCGAGTCTTAATCTAAAGTATAAAGGCGATACTTGCGTGCGTGCTTTTACAACACGACTGGAGGAACTTAGGCTCTCTCGAGAGATACCGGAGCGTGTTGTGTTTAATGGCTTTCCTGACATTGTGGAAGGTCCTGTATTATTTTGGTACCGAGCGAATAAAGATAGCTTCAAATCTTACTCGCAGCTTCTCGCAGCTTTGAAAGCCGACTTTGACATTCCGGATTTTGATTTTAAGTTACTTCGCGAGATAAGGTCTCGTACACAAGCGCGTAACGAATCGATAGTGGTCTACCTGTCAATTATGGGTGGTTTGATATCTCGGTTGAGTTCACCTTTATCTGAGGCAGAAAAATTAGACATAATTGTCAGAAATATTCGTCCTGAATATAGTCGCGAGCTCGCGTTAATAGACGTCACGTAAATGCAGCAACTTAAGGCGTTATGCAAGAAGCTTGAATTAGCCAATTCGCGCGCGCGTGATTTTGTCGAACCGCCTATGTCACGTAGTTCTTTAGCTCCAGACATGCAGTGTCCACTAAGTAATAGCCTTTCGATTCGCAAAGAGGACGTGGCCTCCGCAGCTGCTAAGCCTAAAACTTTAAAATCATTTAGTTGCTTCCGTTGTAATGGAGCGCACAAAACTAGTCGTTGTCCTGAATCGCGGGACATTGTATGTTTTAAGTGTGGAGAAAAAGACGTTAAAAGTACTAATTGTCCAAACTGTGTAAAGACTGTTCCGGAGTCAAAAAACTAGTTAGGCCAGTCCCACGGGTTCCTTTGGCGCGTTTTAACCCGCCCGTGGAGGCTTAATTTGTGCCACCTGTCAATGACCACCGCCCTTACTTAACGGTTCAGGTGTTTAACGTTAACGTTTGTGGTTTGCTGGATTGCGGTGCGTCTTGTTCTATTTTATGTGATGACTCACATTTGAAATTTTTAAATTTAAATATAATAATGCACGAATTCGAGCGACCTCGCCGATTAAGAGTAGCTAATGGAGAGGATTATGTTTGTCGGTACTATATGAACATTCCAATTTAATATAAGAATGAGGTGAAGCTCGTCTTGTTTCACGTTCAACCAGAAATATTGTTAGCGATTCATTTTGGTATCAACTTTTGGAAAGCGTTTAATTTAGCACCGGACATTTTAGCTTGTTTGCCTGGTCACGTGTCCTCCGTCCTAAACGGTCAACAAAGTATTGTCGAAGAGGGACTTCGACATTATGACTCGTTGTGTCCCATACAAAAACAAAGTATGGATAAAGTCAAGTCACTTTTCGACTCTATTAATACCGATAAGGTAGGGTTGTGTCGCACGTCGTTGATCCAGTACGAGATACATACGGGTGACGCCGCCCCTATTAAGCAGAAGTACTATCGTCTGAGTCCGGAAAAATTAAAGTTACTAGATGCCGAACTTGATAAAATGTTAAAAAATAATGTGGTTGAGCCTTCCTCATCTCCATGGAATTCTCCTGTGACTATGGTACCTAAGTCGAATGGCGAAATGCGCGTATGTTTAGATAGTCGTCGCCTTAACGCTGTATCAAAAACTGACGCGTATCATTGCATAAACTACATCATTGATATTTTACGTGATGCTAAGTATTTAACTTCTCTGGATCTTAGTGCTGCTTACCATCAAATACCTCTACACCCAGATGCGGAGGAGAAGACAGCTTTTACTGTTCCGCGCCGCGGACTTTTTCATTACAATGTTATGTGTTTCGGTTTGGTCGGTGCGTCTGCTACTATGCAGCGATTGATGGACAGCCTGTTCTCGGCAGAGTTTGATAATAAGGTCTTTGCTTATGTCGATGACATCGTTATCTGTACTTCCTCTTTTGACGAGCACGTACAAATACTTAAACGTGTCTTTGAGAAGTTGAAGCATGCTAACCTGACTATCAACATGAAGAAATCTCAGTTTTGTCGTAGTGAGTTGAGGTACTTAGGTTATGTCGTTGATCGTTTCGGTTTGAGAACGGACCCATCTAAGGTTGAAGTTATTATGAATTTTCCTACTCCTAAGGACCCGAAGGAATTGAAACGTTTCTTAGGTATGGCTGGTTGGTACCGACGTTTCATTGAAAACTTTTCTCAGGTAGCTCGTCCCTTAACCCGCCTTACGAGTAAAAAGGTTCCTTTTGTATGGTCGAATGAAACTAATGAGTCTTTTAACACTTTGAAGTCTGCTCTTATATCTGCACCTATCTTAAAGTGTCCTGATTTCAGCAAACCCTTCTATATTCACACGGACGCAAGCTCGTTTGCTATTGGTGGAATCTTGACACAGCGCGAAGCCGAGGTAGACCATCTTATCGCGTACTGCAACAGAACCCTGAGCGCACAAGAGGTTAACTATACGGCGACGGAACGAGAGCTCTTGGCGGTAATATACGCTCTCGAGCAATACCGTTCTTATGTCGAAGGTTCTAAGTGCTATATAGTTACTGATCATGCCTCGCTTCAGTGGTTCTACAAATTGAAAAGTCCGATGGGGAGGCTAAATCGGTGGGTATGTCGCTTAAGTCAGTTCGATTTTGAAATTATCCATAGAAAGGGGAAGGAACACATTTTACCAGACACTTTATCTCGAATCAAGGTTGACTCTATATCATTTGACCCTCAGGTAATTTAAGATCCTTGGTATACGAAGCTCTTAAAGGATTGTAGTGATAATCCACGTTTATTTCCCAACTTCACGGTAAAAGATGGCAAGTTATTTCGTTTATCTAAAAATAAATACAATTTAACATCTCAATTTGAATGGAAGTTGGTCGTGCCTGCGGATCATCGCGACGAAATCTTAACGAAGTACCACGACGAGCCGGTCTCTGGACACTTTGGAGTAGCTAAAACTCATAAACGTATTAGTGCTGTATATTTTTGGCCAAACCTATACCGTGACGTTGAGAAGTACGTCGGATCCTACGAGGTTTGCAAATGTTATAAACCTAGTAACGTTGACAGGGCAGGTCTGACGGGTAATCCACGCGTCGTCACGCATCCATGGGAAGCCATTTTTTGTGACATTATGGGGCCGTTCCCACCTTCATACGCTAGGAATCAGTATCTCTTTGTATGTTCTAATTACTTTAGTAAGTACGCTCTTTTGTTTCCTCTGCGTAGTGTAACGGCGAAAGCCATAGTTAAATGTTTGGAGAAGGGTGTCTTCCTACTACATGGCGTGTGTAAATTTATATACATAGATAACGGACCTCAGTTTATTTCGAAGGAGTTCAGGGATTTGCTCTCTAATTATGGTGTCCCTAACGTCTTCTATAACCCTCGTTATCATCCTCAGACCAATCAAACGGAGCGTGTCAACCGCGACATAGTACGAGCCATTGCCTCTTACGTGCGTTCGGATCATCGGAAATGGGATCAGAACATTCCTGAGATACAATGTGCTCTTAATACCGCTGTTCACGAAGGTACAAAGTTCACGCCGTTTTATTTGACCCATGGTAGAGAAATGATAACGGATGGTTCTCTTTATAATATTGAGGAGCCGGTAGATCCCTCGACGGTTAAGATAAATGTCGAACCATTTTCTTCTAAACTTCCTAAGCTGAACGATATATATAAATCGGTTCAAGGCCATTTAAAAAAGGCTTATAATCATAATGTAAAGTATTATAATTTACGGAAACGAGCAATTCAATTTCAGGAGGGCCAAATTATTTATACGCGTTGTTTTCCTCTGTCCAATGCTTCTAAATACTTTAGTGCTAAACTTTCTCCCAAATATGAGAAATGTTTTATTGAAAAAAACATTCACCGTTGGTTTATTTAATAAAGTCTCTTAACGGTAAACCCTTAGGTCGGTTTCACATTAAAGATTTGCTAGAGCGCGGAGATTCTGAGCCTCCAGGGGTACAACCCTTAAATTAATATAGATTTGTTAGGTTAGGATGGGTCCATGGCAGATTCTGTGAGCTAGTGGACTTATTATCAATATTAATCCTTAAGTTTGATGTTATGTATGGTTGTTAGGTATAGGAAATCTATGTTTATTTATTAAGTAGGTGGTTAGTTGGATAATTTTCACTATGTACGAAACGCATAGTGATGTCTGGACTTGCTGAGATTTTTGGCGTTGGTAGAATATTGGTCCCGACCGTTGGTTTTTTTTAAGGTGTGATTTACTGGTTTGTTTGATATATAATGTCCGGACTTGCTGAGATTTTTGGCGTTGGTAGAATATTTGTCCTGACTGTTGGCTCTTTAAAAGGATTGGATTACTGGAATGAAAGCATGTTGAAGTAGAGTGGAGTAGGCTAAGTTTTAATCTTAAGTAACCAAGGATGCGCATCCATTTAATTTTAGTCGTGCCGTCGTGTTTTATTTATTTATTTATTTATTTAATTACAATGTAAGTTTACAGCATAAAATCACACCAAAGCACTTACACGATAAGTTATTAAATACATAATATGAACAGAAAAATAGGTAACATGCCAACAAGAAAAATCATCAAACAGAGAACATTCAAAATTATGGAATATATTAAAATTCCAGAATATACTAAAATTATACACAATGCCTAGTTAATTATAATTGTCAAGGAACTGCTTAGCAATACGACATAATTGAATAAAGCGATCAGCAAACAGGTCAGCCTCCTCGTACTGAGTGAGCATTAGGTATAACAAAGATATTGCGCGCGCGGTAGGAGCGTGTCGAGCGTGGCACGTACGAGCGGAAACACGCTGCAGCAGGCCCGGCCGGCGGCGCGGCGCCACCGCCACGCCATTCAAATCCTGGGGGACCCTCATCGGAACCACCAACCTAACCCGCTGCAGCACAATCGAGCTGTCCACCCTGTGATGGACAACAGACAGAAAGTGGACTAACAACAACCACTTCCTCCTCATCCGAAGCGTGTCTAGCCCCACCATCCCGGAGACAAACAATGAAGGGTACAGGTATGGATAATACCCGTAGGCTTTGCAGTACAACCAGCGAGCGAATTTACGCTGTACTCTTTCCACCATCAGAGAGTATTTATCCTCATAGGGATCCCAAATAACAGCCCCATACTCCAACCTACTACGGACATAGGCATTGTACAAAACCACAGCGATTCCGACACACAACTGCTTCGACGCCCTCATAACAAACCCCAGGGTCTTGCTAACCCGTTTGCAAATATTAGATACGTGCTTATGGAAATCTAAATTGGTATCTATAACTACACCTAGGTCACAGATTTCGTCGACTCTTTCTAAGCAAGCGGCCCCCAGGCCGTAATCGGTTAAAAGTGGCTGCATTAAAAGGTAGACGGTTTGCAACACTCCACTCAGCCGCCGCATTAATGTCACCCTGCAACGAACGAATTTTATCAGGCAAATCGTTTATCATTAAAAGAAATAATGTGGGGCCCCAGAGTACTTCCCTGACTCACCCCAGACAGGGTGCAGTAATCGTTTGACTCGAAACCTCCTACCCTGACGTACTGCTGTCGTTCACATAAGTAACTGGCAAAGAAACTCAAAAGCTTTGGCGTGAAGCCCAGTAATGCAAGCTTTCCCAACAAGATGTCATTGTCGACCAGGTCGAATGCCTTCTTAAAATCGAAATACGCAGCGTCGACCTGGCGTCCAGCGTCCATCTCTTTGCAGACGTAGTCAGCAAGGGGTACTAGATTTGTGGTGGTTGATCGGGCCTTACGAAAACCGTGCTGACTGGGGTGCAAACGAACAGATACCTGTTGACTTATGCGACGGTTAAGGGTCATCTCAAACACTTTGCCAAACACAGACAGAACTGCTATGGGCCTAAAAGAAGTGACGTCCATATCAGACCCTCCCTTGGGAACTGGCGTTACTCTAGATTTTTTCCAACTACTAGGATTGATGGATTGTTTGAGCGAGAGGTTAAATACGTACAACAAGGGGGTTACCAAGGCGGAAGCACAATCTTTGACCAGAAAAACCGGGACGCCATCAGGGCCTCCCGAAGACCGCGGTTTGAGTTTTTGGATTGCCACTCTGAAGTCAACCTCAGTAATGGAGGGGATCGATACCGACCGAGAGTCACCCGAGGAGTGGGCTACTCGTTCCGCAGCTTCAGCGTCCAAGCACGGCTCATCCTGTTGGAACACCGAGCTGAAATATTTAGCGAAGGCGTCCGCCGCGTCTTGCCCGCTCACACTACGGCCCTCAAAAGTAAAAGATTTATCTCGGTGGTGTCTTTCACTTTTTTTATCTTTAACATATTCCCAAAATTTTACCGGGCAACTGGTGATATTATTTTGGACAGTCTGTATGTACAGTTTATAAGCTTTACCAATAAGATTTTTTACATGTGTTCTGCAATATTTAAACATGTATCTATTGTAATCCTTTCCTTCTTGTCTAAACTTTTTCAAATGAAAATATTTTAATTTGATATTACGAATTATTTCTGTTGTATACCATTTCGGATAAACGTATTTGGAATCGACTCTATACCGGTTCCTTAAGGGGACGAATCGACTAATACAGGAGTAAAGTTTCTCATAAAGGATCTTAGTAGCACTGTCAACTTCAGTGGCAACCAGGAGATCAGCCCAATCAATGGCAGCCAGGGCCGGATATAGCGCCACATAGTCAGCCTTACGCCAGTTCCAGTCTGAACACGCATCGCGCGGGCGCGGAGCCGCCGGCGGAGGCGGCGGCGGGCCGCACGGCCACAACGCCGACACCACAAGTGACGGGTGGTACGCATCCATTGGCACTAGCAGCTCGGCACTACTAACTACGGTTAGCTTGTTACCATCCAGATCACTCAGCACGAGGTCTAAAATACCCCCATGTCTATTTTTGACATTATTATATTGATTTAACTTACAAAAATTACAAAAAATGACAAAGTTGGCTTTAACAGTGGAATTACACGAGTTAAGATTGAAATCCCCGAGCAGTAAAAAATTTAGGTCAGGATATTTACATACAGCATACTCAATACAAGACAAAACACTCATATATTGCTCTTCATTATAGCATGGAGGTAGATACACCACACAACATAGAAATTTCAAATTCTTATAAGTAATTATAGCAAATAACAATTCCTTATCCATCGTTAGGCCGTCAATGTCATGAAGAACACGCATGGAGTAGCATTCGCGTGCGACCAGCAGCACCCCGCCCCAGCCGGCATCTCCCGCGCGGTCCCGGCGCGCCACAGTCCACCCACTAGGGACGAGCTCGCCGTCGCACACGGAGCTTGTCAAAAAAGTCTCAGTTAGTGCAATAAAGTCAAAATTGCATTGGGTTACATTTCCGTGAAACATATCAGTCTTAGACCGCAATCCACGAACATTTTGGTAGTAGAAATGTAAAGTTTTAAACCGGGGAAGAGCCGCTGCCGCGCCTCTCCCCGTGGCTTCCATGAAAGTTCTGCCGCCAGGGTTTTATGCAGATGTCTTCAGCCCAGTTTTTGGGAGACAGTATTAACTCACTGTACTTACTCGGCACTCCAAGCTTAAACGACGAATAGTTCCCACGGGATTTGAGTACTTCAACCGTACATACGTCAGAACTGCAGATTGAGGCAAGATGAGAACGCACTTGTTCCGCTGTAGTCCCCTCCTGCACGTAGTAGAGATGTAGCTGACGCATGCGCTCTGCAGCGCACAGTGAAGTAGTGCCCGGCGCAGCTGTACCACGGCGCACGCCGCCGTTGTCACCTCTGTGTAGTGCACGCCCACGGCCAATGCTCTGCCCTAAGTCACCGCTGCCGAAATCGCGGCCGCGGCCGCTGTTCCTAGCCGCTGGCTCATCACCACGACCCTGACAGCTGTGGGTCCCGTTAGTCAGTTCTTCTGGTTTCCGCGCATTCTTGTATTGCACCTTGCGCAATTCCGCGTCGCCATCGCCGCGAGCACTATCTAAGGAGTCAGTTCCAGACACGTTCTCATTATCCTCACTATGCTCCATCCCGACACCAATATCGCTTACTGCGATCTCTTTAACCTCTAGCGTCGACTGTTCCGGAGAGACAAGGGAATCCCTATTAGCTGCTGTTTGTGTGCTCGTTACTGCGATTGCCGGAACAATGCTATGTACTAATGCGGGCTCAATAATTGTGGACGTTGGCGGCGGCGGTGTCAAAACTGCTCGCTTCAACTGTGATTTCTTAATAGAGATTAACCGATTCTCACACGTGGACACAGTGTGGGATAGAGTTGCAATTTGAGCCTGAAATCCCTCGCTCACTGTTTTGAGCGCACCAATCTCCTTCACGCTCTCTTCAGCCAGGCCCAAACGGGCTTCATAGGTGAACATCGTGGAGCATATTTGGTCTATCCTGCTTTCACAGCGAGTAACCGCTCGTGTAACTGTTAGGAACCCAGCCTTCATTGTTTCCCTAAGCAATTTTATTTCTTCGGTCAGGTTAATTAAGGCCGACTCATCGCCCATCGGTGTAGGGCTTAACTCCGGGCTAGGGACACGTGGCTTTCTAATGGTCACGTTTTGCGAAAAGCGAACTGGGGTGGATGAGTTATCCCCGCCTTTTTTCTGGGTGCAGCAACATTCGGGACACTGCCAAGCTTTACCAGCTTCCACGCCTACATTTCCTAAATTAACACATGGCAAATGATAGAGTTTCTTGCACTCACTGCTGCTGCAGCAGATGTAATCCTTGTCTGAAATGTCTGAAATGTGGCCTCCGCAACCAGCACAACAGCAAGCGGGGCAATGCCAACCTTTTGCAGCTTCAGCATACACTTTTTTTAATTTCACACAGGTCAGGTGATATAGTTTATTGCACTGATTTTTGCGGCAGCATATGAGATCTTTGTCTATGATGTTTTTTCCACAACACGCACACGACGAATTTTTTTTAGGAGACATCTTTCCCGTAGAACTTGTGCCAGATGTCCTAATAGCTCCTGTGTTTAAATGTCCGCTACGTTCATGTGTGAGCGGCCACGCGCTGCGGCGAGCGACTAACGGTATACGTGGATGACTCACCGCGCCGCCGACAGGTTAGAGTTGCAAACTAAATAGCCGTTACGTTATAATATTTTAAATTGTTTTTTATTATATCTTTAAAACCGTGGAATATTTTCAAAAACTGTTTTTTCCACTGCACTCCTCAGTTCACTGGCTACAGAACAATTTAACACACTACCGAAGTTATTCGATTTTTTACACGATTTCGAATTTATAGTGATAGAGACGGCGACAACAGGTCTACCTTGCGCTTGTCAGTAGTAAGATAAGGCATGTGGAAATAGGTTATAAATATCTACTATTTAGTTTTAGGATTTCTTCCGTTTATGCCTTAGGTGCAATTGGTTCGAGATAAAACTACTTTAAAGGTTTTATCTTTTCTTCATATAATTTTTGTGAAAAGGACATTCTGGGTACAGAGTGCGTCCTATTTCCATTTCTTTTAATTTCTTTATCCTGGTTTCAGTTGAGATTTTCCTCTACAAGTTTAGGTTGAAATTGGTATTTTATAGTTTCAACCCTTGGTTTTAAATAGTTTCACTATAAGTGACCGCCCTTGATTAATAAGGTCGCTTCCACAGTTCTTATAAGTGGTGGTTTAATCATTTAAATAGTTTAATCATTTAAATAGTTTTACTTAGGTCATTAATTAATTAATAAGGTTACTTCCACGGTTCTTATAAGTGGTAGTTTAATCAATACACTTAAGTCGCTTAAGAGGTTGGTAGTGTGTCACACCCCTCATTATATTTGCAGTTTCTTTTGTAGAGCTGTAATTCCGCGGATGTTTCTCTCAGTTGAGGTTGTTATGTACCTAAACAGACCCTAAGTTTAGTACATCTTTGATTTTTCAGATTTATCAGAAGAGTTTGTTTGGAAATAGAGCCAACAAACTCTAATTTAGGTTTAGAGGGTTCGGTTGGAGGCAGAGCCAATCAACACTTAGACAATAGTTTATAAGTACACTTTAGCAAGTAGTAGAGATAGATTTGTTCTCTTAGGTTCTTTTCGAAAGAATGTGTGTTTATGCGTAGTAGGCTCGAGATTGGCAACCACGTTTCACGTTAGTGGCCCAGGATTGGGCCTATGATTTAACGGATTTCACCATTAAGGCGAAGTCCACTGTATGAGCAAGTAGTAGAGTTAGAATTTATTCTCTTAGGTTCTTTTCGGAAGAATATTGCGTTTATGGGTAGTAGGTTCGAGACTGGCAACCACGTTTCACGTTAGTGGCCCAGGATCGGGCCTATGATTTAACGGATTTCCCCATTAAGGCGAAGTTCACTGTATGAGCAAGTAGTAGAGTTAGAATTTATTCTCTTATGTTCTTTTCAGAAGAATATTGTGTTTATACGTAGTAGGTTCGAGACTGGCAACCACGTTTCACGCTAGTGGCCCAGGATTGGGCCTATGATTTAACTGGCTTTCCCTGTATGGCAAAGTCATTTTTCTTATATTCTTTTCGAAAGAATGTAATGTGTTTATGCGTAGTAGGTTCGAGACTGGCAACCACGTTTCACGCTAGTGGCCCAGGATTGGGCCTATGACTTAACTGACTTTCCCTGTATGGCAAAGTCATTTTTCTTATGTTCTTTTCGGAAGATTATTATGTTTTTATGCGTAGTAGGTTCGAGACTGGCAACCACGTTTCACGCTAGTGGCCCAGGATCGGGCCTATGATTTAACTGGTTTCCCCTTTTAAGGCGAAGTCCCATTTCAAGAGCAAGTAGTGGAGTTAGAATTTATTCTCTTACTTTCTTTGGTAGAATGTTTTGTTTTGTTTTAAATTTCAGATGTCTTCCCTTGCGGGCGAAGGCGACCTCTCCCTTGAATATTTTCGTTCTCTTGATGGTGTAGAATTTCCCCAACTAAGCCGGTACTGTAACACCCGTTTTTTTTTGCTAAGCCTTTTCATACAGCAACACTACCGCTTATGGGCTTCTACATCAAAATCGAGTCGAATACAACTAGTTCTGTCCTTTCCTCTCGCTTCGGTTACGAATGGAGAAAGAGTGGGACGGAGTCCTTCAACACTTCGGTGAAGCGTGAGCGTGCGTTACGTTTCACTGCTCCTGCGCTTTGGCATATGGACGAAGGCCCGGATCATTCGATACTTTTCGGCATGTAAAATTATATCTGTGGCCTGGTGCTAATAGGGCCAAAGTCGGTTTTTGTTTAATAGTTACTATTAATGCTGATGCATGGTAAAAACGCTCATTACGGAAAACAATGATAATTGATATTGGCCCTATTAGCTCCAGGCCACAGATATTGTTTCAGGATCCATGAAGTATCTTTAGAATTATCTTTTGGATTGTTTTAGATTGATTTTGATTTCTAAATTGTAAAAACAGTGAACGAGCAATGCCGGCGTTTAAGAGTGAAACGAGTCCCGTGTCTATTGCCGCATCATCTAGATTCGCTCTATTCTCTCTGATTTGGATTTCGCTTGTGGAAAGAGCAGCCATTGCCTTTTCATATTAAATTTAAAAACCTTTACAAATGGATACTTAGCAGTGAGTTGCGGTGTTTATTCGATGCGTCTTTCCATCGTGCCCAAGTGGGATTTGTTTTTATGTCCATTTACATTTTGTTTCAGGTAAGTTATACGATGACAATTTAATGCGTCGTGGCAGTACTAAATATCTGCGTGCCATTAAACAAATGGGACATAAACGTCCTTTATACAAACAGGATAATAAACCGTAAGTAATTCTCGCGTCCCACGCTGTTAAAGGTGCATTTTTCCTAGACTTGTCGATTCACCTACCAACTCTTTTGTTATAGCGTAACGCAGCCTACCGAATCCCAAGCGCTGACACCTGCCTTGTAAAACAGGGTCATCAGGAAATATACGTGCCTGATTAAGGTGAGAATCGTGAGAAGCCACGCTGCTATCGACAAGCACAACTGTCATAACCTAATTCTAATAAGCTACATTTTCTTTCAGCCAGTGCCACGTTATATGGAGGCACCGTGCGTATGCCGGTCTCAACTAGCCTCACGATATATATCTATATAATAACCCACTTTGTGGTAAGTGTTTATCTTTACCTCATGGCTGATAGGTTAGCTTTCAACAAAACTTTATTTTTATTAACGACTGCAATTCTTGTTGCAGAGTTTTTATGTTAGGCGTAGTCTTAACTACCGGACTGACCGTGAAGGGTGTTTCGTGCTCAACCGCATGGGCGTGACCGCCGTGCCACGTGTCGCGACCTAGAGAGGCCGGGACAGTAGCCCTCCTCTTCGCTATTCCCCATGTGTTTTGAGTCTTCGCTGCCACTTAACTTCACCTAACACACACCTGACCACATGCGTACTTCAACCTAGATAAGTGACTTTTCTATTTATGTAGGTGATAAAGCTACTGTATGTTTAATAAGGAGCTACAAATTATACAGTAGACCTCCAATGGGTATGTGTGTGTAACAACTATGTGAATTTTGATAATATACCAAGGAGAACAACGCCTTGAGAAACCATCCCTGTTTGTAGTGAGTTCACCCAGGGCGTCTTTTCAATTTATTAAATTCGAGGTGACTTACTCTCAGGCCTATGAACCCTCTGGCCCTCTTAACGTCTTATGCCTGTTTGCCGATTGAGGATGTTTCAATACCTGCATCTATAAAGCTTGCAGATCCAACATTTAATATTCCGTCCCACATTGATATTTTGTTAGGAGCAGATATTTTTTAGCAAATAGTGGGCGTCGAACAAAAAACATTGTCAAACAAACAAACCATGTTGATTCAGTCAAGACTTGGCTGGCTCTTGACAGGTCCAGTAGCCAGTACAAGTAACAATTTAAATACTGTTACACGCAGTAACCTTTCTTTATCTGATCTGTCTGCCCAAATGACAAGGTTTTGGGAGACAGAGGAGCTACCCATTGAGGTAAGCCTCCCAGGGGATAAGTTTGAATCACACCACATAGAAAAACATTTCACTGATAACACTTATCGCCAGCCAGATGGCAGGTTTGTAGTAAAATTACCTTTAATTGACACGCCTGATTGTATAGGAAATTCATTTGATATTGCAAAAAGGCGTTTGTTTAACTAAGAGAGGCGCTTTGCTAAGCAGCCCGAACTTAAAATAATGTTTACTGATTTCATAGATGAATATAGAAGCCTGGGTCATCTGACTGAATCAAAGTTCCAGTATCGAGCAAACTATCTCCCGCATCATGCTGTGATGAGGGAAGATAGTGAATCCACTCGACTTAGAACAGTTTTCGATGCCTTCTGCCCCACCTCGTCGGGATATTCTATTAATGATATTCAGATGGTAGGCCCTAACATCCAAGACTCTTTGTTTAACATTAATGCTTAGATTTCGTAATTACAAATATGTACTGTCAGGAGACATCGAAAAACAATACAGGCAGATTTTAGTTGATGAGTCTGACAGGGACTTGCAGGTCATTTTGTGGCGCGAGGACGAATATTTACCTGTTCGCTTGCTCACTTTAAACACCGTAACGCACGGATTTGCTTCTGCAAGTTTTCTAGCGGCTAGGTGTTTGTGGCAATTAGGGGCTGAGTGCAATGACCTCTTAGTTAAGACTGTCATACATAATGATTTTTACTGTGACGATTTATTAACGGGTGCAGATTCCGAATCCGACTTACTGCTTATACAAACCAAGGTTTCTCAAGCTTTAGCTTCTGGTTGTTTTAATCTACGTAAATACCGTTCAAGCTCGACTCAATTGTTAAACTTAGAGTCCATCACTTCACAAGGTAACTTGACGTTAAGTCAATCTTGCCAAACGCTTGGTCTAGGGTGGGATCCTAGTCAAGACATGTTAAGTTTTTCTATTGATGTTGATGATGCTAGTAAAAATGTAACCAAACGAACCATTTTATCTACAACATTTAAAATATTTGACTCATTGGGGCTTTTAAGTTTATGTACGGTCAAACCGAAAACTTTAATACAAAGACTATGGATGGCAAAGGCTGGGTGGGACGAACCTGTACCCCCAGAAATCCATCGTAGTTGGTCACGATTTATTAAAAACCTACATCATCTTAAATTATTAAAGATACCTAGGTATGTGCTTAGTGACGCACCATTTACAATTGAACTTTATTGCTTTTCGGATGCATCCCAAAATGCTATAGCTGCATGTATATGTATATAAAATCTTTTTCCAGCTCAGGTGAGCAATGTATCAACCTACTGTGTGCAAAGGACAGAGTGGCGCCTATTAAGCCCACCACAATACCGCGTCTGGAAGTCGCCGGAACCCTATTAGAAGTTAAGACTTATAGTGCTGTAGTGAAGGCTCTAAGAAAGCCTATTTCACGTACTGTGTTGTGGACAGACTCCGCCGTAGTTCTAGCGTGGTTAAAAACGGATGTGTCAAAGTTGAAGGTCTTTGTGGCTAACAGAGTCGCGGCTATAGCAGAGCTTGCCCCATTGGCGGCCTGGAGACACGTGCCTACTGCAGAGAATCCCACGGATCTCGCCACGCGCGGCGTGGATCCTCAGCACGTCTCCAGCACCGCCCTCTGGTGGCATGGCCCTGACTATCTTCTAGAGCCTGAAAGTAATTGGCCGACCTTGAACTCTGACACACCTGACAGCTTGCCTGAAGTAAAGCTTACCTCTATGGTGGGTAATGTAGAGTCGTCTCTATGTATTATAGATTTTGACACATTTTCTAGACTCAAAACGTTACAACGTACTGTAGTTTATGTGCGTCGTTTCATTAATAACTATTGGAAACGCAGTCAGCCTAAATTGACAGGCAAATTAACGACGCAAGAACTTACCGACTTGTTTTGTTCATTAGTGAAGCTTTCACAACAGCAATCATTTCCTGTTGAACTCGAGATTTTAAATAAAAACAAAAACTTAACTCCTAAGTCGCACATTGCGTCTTTGACACCTTTTATAGACTCTCAAGGCATCTTGAGAGTCGGGGGGAGGCTGGACGCTTCTGATTATAGCTATGATAAGAAGCATCCCATGTTATTAAGTGCTAAGCACACACTCACCAAACTCATATTTAAACACGAACACACTCGTCTCTTACATGCGGGACCGCAGCTCCTTTTGTCCTCAGTCCGAGACACCGTATGGCCGGTTGGGGGCAGGAACCTCGCACGGAGTACGGCTCGCACCTGCGTCACTTGTAAACGCGCCGCTGGGCAAACTTTAAAAAAAATATATGAGAAATTTGCCAGCGCAGCGCTTAACAGCTGATTTTCCATTCGCAGCTACAGCAGTAGACATGGCTGGTCCTTTTTTAATTACCGAGCGCCGTGGCCGCGGATGTAAAATCACAAAATGCTATTTGTGTTTATTTATTTGCCTAAGGTATAAGTGTGTTCATTTGGAAGCCGTAAGCGAATTATCTAAAGATGCATTCATTTTGGCTCTCCGAAGGTTTATCGCTCGCCGCGGCAAGCCTGCGGAGCTCCTTTGTGATAATGGTCGTAATTTTACTGCTGCTGCAAAGGAAATGAATGACTTCATTAAGCTTAACAAAGATGATATTTCTGAGTTTGCAGCTGATCAAATGATTAAATTTGTATTCGCACCGGCTTACGCCCCAAATTTCAATGGCTACTTGGAGGCCGGCATTAAAAGTTCCAAATTTCACCTTAAACGGGTTCTCGGTAATACGCACGCTCACGCCAGGGCACTTTCTGGTTGGCAGGTCGCTGACGTCGCCGCCAACCGCGTCGCTACTAGAGGACAACTCGAGCCGCTTGGACCGATACCAGAGACTGGAACAGCTGCGTCAACATTTTTGGAAGCGCTGGTCTTCCGAGTACGTCTCCGAGCTACAGCAACGCAGCAAATGGTGCACGCGGCAGCGCGACCTACAACTGGGAGAGCTTGTGCTGATCAAGGATGAAGGCTTGCAGCCACTGAACTGGCGTATGGGTCGCGTCACCAAATTATATCCCGGCAAGGACGGCGTACCTTGCGTGGCAGATGTCACCACATCCAGAGGACTCATAACGCCTAGTGCCTGCTATACGGCCGCATCTCAAAATTTTTCATTTTTGATATTATTGCAGATTCGTGGTCAGAAGGGTTTAATTTACCACCTTAACTCAAAAAAATAAGGAAAACTATCCTCTAAAGCCTCTTAATGCACTTGTGGCCTTATGCAAATTTCCAAAAATCGACTATCCCTTACCTGCAATATGGCCACTCGCCAGTCCGCCGCTTGCGCCCGCGACGATCGCACGCAAAACTACCATGCTGTTCAGACACTTCGGAGTTGCGGCCGTGTAGCACAAACGTTCGGAACAAGATTTTGAGTTACGTCCACATCGCACAACAGTAAATAAGACCGTGATTACAATGAACGCGTCAAAATATAAACGAAATAAAAATCACTTGATGATAAGACAACTACAGTAAGTAGGTACCTTTATATAATAGTTATAAGTCGTTACCTATGATTAATATACCTAAAGGTTGTAATATAACAATATTAAGCTGGGTACTGACCAACGTTACGAGCTGTAATGTAACATGTTACACAGCGAGCATTCATGCAGTCAGTACGTAATTGCTCGCTGGTTTCCCCGTAATACTACGTACTGACTGCATGAATGCTCGCTGTGTAACATGTTACATTACACCTCGTAACGTTGGTCAGTACCCAGCTTAAGGGTCAATCAACTTTTTTACACACACAATTCTGTCTGTTGCCCACTGTTCAGATTTTAATAAATAAAATAAAATCTGGGGACTTATTGGAAGTGAAATTATTATAAAATTATAGTTATATCATTAACTCCTTTCATTATAATGTATTGTTTTATTATTATTTTGATATTTATTTAATTTTCTGTACATAGGTTTTGTATGATAAATATTCAAATATTTAAAATAAAATACTAATACAAAAAATATACATTATAAAAAACCTAACCTATGAGTGCCGCCGGCAGCGGGGCAGGGCTCAAGCTACCGGTGGTTAGGGCTGCAGAGAGAGGAACCTCCTCACAATGCGTGCCGAGGAGTACTACCTTCTGTATCTGGCCCTTAATCCAGCGAGAGTCTCTTGAGGTGTTGGTCGAGAGTCTTCGCTATAAGACCGTTTGCCGAAACAACTATTGGGACAAAGATCGTCGAAACAACATCCCACATGGCGGTCACCTCGTGAGCCAAGTCAAGGTACTTGCTGAGCTTGTCCTTCTCGGCCTTCACGAGGTTCTCGTCATGCGGGATGGTGACGTCGACGAGCACTGCCGCCGCACATAGGGGTAAATTGCCATTTTAGGCGGTCATAAATCAATTTTTGAAATCTTATCGCAGGTAAAAAATAATCACTTCCCGATAAGGTTGGATAGGTATAGAACAATATATAACCCCCTCCCTACCCTTTCTGTCAGTACCTGCAGTGCCACGTCAGTCGGAACTTCATAACCGCTCCAAGTGCACTTATCTCTTCTCGGCATTCATAAAAACGCAGTTTATTTGAAAGACACTATTTTGGTTTTGGTTTTCAACTTGAAGCAAATCATTATGGATCCAAATTCTACAGGTAAGAGAGTAACTATACCGCTTATTTTTATGTAGATATATTGAATAATTATTATTACTTTAAGAGGTTGAAAATTATACTCTAAATATTTGTGAAAATACCTCGTGTTTGATATTCAAAAAGGTTTTTGTTATACTTCCCGGTGCGTCCCAGCAGTTATATTAGTTTTATAATAAAAAAAAGTATTTGTGCTACTCAAATACGTAAATTTTAGCTGCGATCTCCTGTGAAATCGATGGTTTCGAGATCGATTAATGTCACAATGCAAAACAATGTGTTTTTTATATTTTATTTTTTTTACTGTTAAAATCATTTTTATTTTGTTTTAGAGTCAGAAGGAGTCGCAGAGGCTCAAGTAGTGACCAGCAGATATCTTTTTGAGAAACGCAAGGTCAAAATCTTGGTAGTTTTGACATGAAGCTGGCATAAAAAATACATCCTCATGATGGAACAGGTCCAAAAGAAATTCTTAGGCAGTCTGTACAAAAAAATATGCCACTATTACCCCTTCATGTACCCAACGCGGTTCCTGCAGGGGCATTTAGGTTATGACTCGCTGGAACTGCGCAGGAACGTTGGCATTATTAGGTTCATCATAAATATACTTAGAGCTAAGATAGACAGCGTTGGACTTTTGGAGAAGATTCTCAAATTATCTGTTCCCGACGAGTACTGCTCTCGGCGCCGCGCCCCGCCCGCACTGGCGCCGGCGCGAGCGCGCACACGCCTGCGAGCGCACTCGCTCGTGCCCCGCGCGACCGCGCTCCTTAACTCTCTGCTCGCAGCCTCGCCCGCGAGTGACTTGTTTGCGACGCGCATGTCTACGTTGGTAACGGACTTTAAGCGGATACTTGAGAAAGAACAAGACAAACATTTAGTAGTTTTAAGATAGTATTAGTTATTTTAAAATTGTATGTGGTTGTAACGCTTTGGTAGCACTACTGTTATGTTACAAACTTTTTTTAAATAAATAAATAAATAAATAAATATCTTGAGACACATATTTTGTCACAAGAAACATATTGTGATAACCAAATTAAGGAAATAAAGTACAGGTTTTCTCATTTGAAGTCACTATTTAAAAAGAAATGGTTCGAAGCAATTTTCCTAAATAAAAATAATGAATGGCTACAGGGGACTTTTGAAATTCCAAGGATTAAACGGCGATCATCAGGTCGCCCAACTAAGACATTTGATGAATTATGTCAGAGAAGCAAGCGTAGAAAAACAGAGGAAGTTCGCTCTACCGTGGATAAGGAGATTTTACTATGTGCTGCTCAAACAAGTCTTCAAAGTTCTGGGCAAAGACTTGCCTCTAATATTCTTAAAGAGATAACCAACTCACCACAGACAGCTCAAGCTTATCGGGAAGCGTACAAAGAGAGCGAAGAGAATAAAAAACCAGAACGTTCGGCACAACTAGATGTAACGGCCGCCCTTTCAATACGAAATCATAAGAGACAGTAATAAAAAATATTAACCGAGTTACACTGTATTACAACAAGCAAAACAGACATGTTACCCAGCAAAAGAAGCGTATCGTGTTACTGAGACTTGTGCAGAAATCATTCTTCAAGAAGTAATGGACCACACAGCTAAACGTTTATCAACATATTTAGAGGATGTTTTAAAGCAATTGTCTGTAGAAGAGGGTCAATCTTTAACACTAATTTCAAAATGGGGCTGTGATGGATCACAACAAGCACAATTCAAACAAAAAATGCAAAGTGAAGGTACAAGTGACAGCAACATATTTCAAAGTAGTTTTGTACCGCTACAATTGATTTGTGAGACCAACAAAAAAGTTGTGTGGCAGAATCCAACTCCCTCGTCACCACGTTACTGTCGACCAATTAGAATAAGATTTGTAAAAGAGTTTACAGACATAACAAAGTCGGAAATAACATACATAGAAAACTGTATTAACAGCTTGTTAAACACTGTATTTATGCAAGGCGATGTCTCTGTGTCCATAAAACATCTAATGACGATGACTATGATCTATGCAAAAGTTTGTAATGCTGCTACCTCAACGACTTCAACAATGAGATGTTACATTTGTGGTGCTACATCGAAGCAATTTAACGATTTGAGTGCTAAAAATACCGTCGACACAGATACATTAGAGTTTGGGTTATCCATATTGCACGCTAGAATCCGGCTATTCGAGGGCATTCTGCATTTGGCTTACAAAATTCCAGTAAAGAAGTGGCAGCTAAGATCAGCTAGCGACAAAGAAATTGTGAAGCAGAAAAAAACAGAAATTCCGGCAAAATTCAGGGAGGAAACTGGCTTGATTATAGATGTGCGAAAAGCGGGATTCGGTAATACGAACGATGGCAACACTAGTCGAAGGTTTTTTTCGAATCCAGAGGTAGCAGCTGAGATAACGGGTGTTGATTTAAACCTAATAAAACGCCTCAAAGTAATTTTGGAGGTAATTACTTGTGGCCATAAAGTAAATTTAAATAAATTTGCGGATTATGGGTATGACACCGCCCAGATTTATGTGAACTTATATCCCTGGCATCCCATGACTCCGACGATGCACAAAATATTGATTCATGGTGCAACAGTCATGGAAAAAGCCCTTTTGCCAATTGGATTATTGTCAGAAGAAGCAGCAGAAGCACGAAATAAACACTTTCGCCAATATAGGCAAAACTTTGCTAGAAATTTTTCACAAGAGGAGTGTAATTTAGACGTAATAAATAGGTTACTACTCAGCTCAGATCCATTGATTTCAAGCATAAGGCCTAAACCTAAAAAAAAATCCATGACGCACAGCAAGGAAGCAATGGATATGCTTATACCTGCGGAGCCTAACACTGAAAGAAATATAGAGAGTTCGGCAGAAGAATCTTTATCAGATGAAGCTGAATGATAAGTTCCGCAATGGTCGCCTGGCATTTATTTATATTGGTATATTGTTTTTTTATATTGAATAATTCGTCACGTGTTATTTTCAGATGTAATGTTATGAATAATAAATATTTTTTTTAAGGTTAGTATGCATTGTTTTTACAAATCGACACCAGCAATTAACACTACGCTAACTTGAAAATGTCAACTATTTAACAGAGCCAATAATAGGGAAACATGCAATAACTTTTTAACCTTGTATGCTACATTTATGATTTTTTCACCATAAGTTGTTCATTGCAGATTATACAATACGTGATTACTGTTATTTGTATTATCTTCTTAATTTTGAATTTAGATCGACTTAGCTGAGTTTGTCTCAAAAATACAAAAAACTGTTCCGTGTTAAATTACGCTAACTCATACTTAGCGTATTGTTATACGGAGCAATTGTTTTAAATTTATTACTTGTTTAATCGATTTGAACAGAAACGGTCACTGGAAAGTTACGTAAAAGTAATATAAATTAGATCAAAAAAATTGTTTTAAGAACCTAAATCGGAAATCAATAGGAAAAAGGCTATATTCACGAATTTAATAAAGTTAGCGTTGTATAGTTGGGACAAAATTTGATGCGTTGAACATTACTTAATGCACCTAGATGTGCTTTTATAAACGTTTAGATGAATTAAAATAATATTTTGCATAACCAAAAATCAATAATATAACGTTATTTTTTTTAAGAATAACAACCATTCCATTACCTAATGAAATAGCCAAGTTTCTTTAGTTGAAATAAGTTTTTGAAATACATTTCTTTAGTTTTAATTTTACTTTATCATCTTTATAACCAGAGGTCGGAATTTTCGTAGCACTTTCGAGCTGTCATAGGGACTTCTCTTTTATGGACTTCCGATATACATATTTTATCGAAACATTATAGAACACAACATATTAAAGAAGATTGAATGTAGTGGTAAACAACAGGCGGTCTTATCGCTA
The DNA here is from genome assembly GCA_948252455.1 of Acleris cristana. Taxonomy (NCBI): domain Eukaryota; kingdom Metazoa; phylum Arthropoda; class Insecta; order Lepidoptera; family Tortricidae; genus Acleris; species Acleris cristana. The sequence goes on from OX411771.1 coordinate 48,473,443, forward strand.
AAGAGCGATCTCTTTTTCAAATAACTTTTGAAAATGTGAAATAGAGATTTGTAATGAAAACAATCGATAGAAAATCTTGTTGCAATTTCTTTCGAAAAATGTTTAAAAGGCATACGAAATCCAGAAATTATTTATAAGAAACTATAAAGACTGCCTGTTGTTTACTTCTACTCGTAGTCATATTTTAAAAATTGTATTCTGTATTTATCGATAGACATTGTGTATATCGGAAGTCGATAGACGAGAAGTCCCTATGACAGCTCAAAAGTGCTACGAGAATTCCGGCCTCTGTTTATAACACTTAGAATAAAATAAAGAAAACAAGCTTTACGTAGGTACATCAAATTCGTGTTTAATTTAAAGACGTGGCCTGCATATATTTATCTATTGTTATGAAGCGTCGTTAACAGATATATTTAACGGCAGATTGTAATGCAAAGTAGGCATTTTCACTATTATGATTGGAAAAGAAATGTTTTTTTGTGTTTTATTACGTATTGGGCGATCATTAATATGACTGCTGGTTCAATTCTACAAAAAAATGCTCAAGTTTGGTTCGCATAGTCACGGATTTTTTTTGCACTACGTTGTGCCTAAACGGCTACTCTTACAAATAATAAAAAGAGTAAAGAGTTTTGTGTTCTAAAACCCACAAAGTTTGGCCATATCCGTCTGTCCGCGGTTTAACTCTGAAACTCATGGTACTTCCTACTAAGGTGGTGATTTAGCATTTAATCACGCTGACAAAGTTGTAAAATAAATAGGTACTTGATTTTTTTTAACTCTCCCGTGTTCTAATAATACCTTAATACCTTATTTCCAACATCGGTCCTTTTTTTTGGATTTCTTTTTATCTTTTGGTGTAGATTGCTCAGTATGTATAATAGTCACCAGCATTAACTATTGTACCACAAGCATGAGTTATCTCCAGTACAGAAGTTATCTGAACTTCCCATTATGGTTAGGGTCAACTTGTTTCATAGATGAACTCAAAATTTCTTAAGCATTTTCAAAAGTCGATGTAATATTTACGTTTCTAGAAAATGTCGAGAGTATAAATTATAAAATCACAAGAAGGCGAAGGTACCTACTGGAGCAGAGTGCTTTGAATTTTGTTCTTCATCAGTAGTGATTACAAAAAACCAAAGTTCAATATTGGGGCCCTTGAAGTTTATCAGTAACAGAAACCATGCTACTCTCGGCCATTGAGATGCCACCATTGTGTAGGTTTACGTTTTCTATCACTAAATTACTATTATATTATAATACAGTTCATCAGTGTCAATTGTATGTATTTTTTTAAATAAAATTATGTTGTTCAAAAACATGGTCTAACATTGACATTAGCTCGGGAACCTACTTAATGTTTTCCACACCGCGAGAAGTGGCGATAAAACTAAAAGAAATACAATTAAAATTGATCTGCTATCGCGATTTCAAATAGGTAACAACATCACACAGATAAATTATTTGTCGAAATACATTTCAATGGACATTATATTTTGTTTGAAACCACAAAATTACTAATTAAATTATTTCAGCAAAATAAAATGTTTGGTTTGCTAATAATAATAAAATGTATAATTTATACAAATTATATTTTGAGTCCTTTATTAACACCGTGAAAACCTAAAGGTTTCATATTATTACCAATTTTAAGTACTATTAATAAATAACGGTATAAAATCAAAAAAGTAACAATAAACACATCTTTTTAAAGCTAAGTCATACTCATATAAAAAATAAATCGTGTACAATCGGAACACACTACGCTAACTAGTTAATAGCGTAGTTTTATTTAGTGAAATGAACTAATAAGTTGCAAATCAAAAGAAATCTTTCTTAAATAATAAATAAAATAATTATTGACATTGTATTAACAACAGGTGACAGGTGGCGCCACTAGCGTCAATAGTCAAATTTAAACTGCTCATTATTTTAAATATTGTTTTATTGCATTTTAATACATTATTTGCCCTACAATTGAAATATTTATACATAACTTTATATAATTTACATTGTGAAGCATAAATATTAAGATGGCACCGACAAAAAGCAAAACCAACGTAAAAGAGGACCTGGACAAAAGGTTAGTGGATGTCATTTTGAATTTAGAAGGAGAAATAAAGGAAATGAAAGATAAACTGATCGATTGCTATGATCTGATCTTATCGCAAAAGCAAGAAATGACGTTACATAAGACACAAATTGAGGAATTAATAAAACAATTTAAAAATGTACCTGGCGACAAACAAAATTTACCACTACACACTGCACACGAGATTCCTCACATATTCCACTCCACAAATAAAAATGTATCACTGAATGAGTCTGGTCCCCGAGGTCTTGCGTACATAGGCAGCACAAGTATCGAACACACTGCCCTTAAACATCACACACCTGATGAAATCGGCGAGCGGGACGAGATCAGCTGCGTTCCAAAGCCTACCACTTCGTCAACACCGTTGGCGCCGAAGGAGTCTGCTGACCCTATTACTCAAGCTGCGCCGAGGCCGGCCGCGCCGGGCTGCTGCACCACCAAAGCCAAGCGGTAATGTTGCTGCGGACAAACAAAATGTGGCTGTCACAAGCGATCGCGCTTCGCCGGTTTCCGTGGAGACGCTGACATCCAGTGGTTCACCGTGCGGGGCCGCCGCGCCGCGCCTTGCAAGCCTGCACGTCTTCAACCTTAGCGAAGATACTTCTGCGAAAGACGTCCTTCAACATGTCCAGTCTGTTCTTGATGTGAAGAACGCACACTGCGAGCAGCTAGTGGTCACCAGAGGACACTATTCATCGTTTCGGCTCGACGTGCCTGCTGACCGGACCAACTTCGTAAGAAACACCAAGCATTGGCCCGACGGCGTGTCGATTAGGCATTTCAATATTGTAACTCCAAAAAACTCGACAGGTCCCGTCGCGAAGTTAAAACCACACTAGCCTCTGACGTCTTCAAAATTGTCCACCAAAATGTCCGCTCAATATGTGGTAAAACTTCGTTACTGGACTTGGTTTTGAGTGCTGAAAATCCTGATGTACTGGCCTGCAGCGAGACTTGGTGCAAGCAATCTGAGATTGAGCGAGTTAGGTTATGTGGGTACGAGCTGGCAAATAGCTACTGCCGCACGCGCATCGCGCACGGCGGCGTGGCGCTATTCACACGGGTTGGTATTCAATATCGCCAGCGAAACGACTTACAAAGCCTGGCTGTTCAGTTTCATTTTGAGTTCTCTGTGATTGAAATTTGTGCTTTTAATTTAATTATTATTGTTATGTACCGCACCGGTAATGGTGACTTTGACATTTATTTAAATAACCTGGAAATACTGTTAGGTAGACTAACAGACGAAAATAAAAGATTTATTTTGGTTGGTGACCAAAACGTAGACTTCCTGTCCGAAAATAGTTCACGGCAACGGGTAGACGAAATTTTAAAAAGCTACAATTGTACTAATTGTGTAAATTTTCCGACCCGTGTGTCCGCGCACAGCTCGAGCTCCATAGACTGCGGAGTTGTTCCCTGCGGCCGCGGTGACGTCACGGCGGCGCCTCTGGACACCGTCGTGAGCGACCAAAACGCTCAGCTGTTCACGTTAGCCATGCAACCACCTAGCCGCGCCAAACAAAACTCTTTTATACAGAAGAGATTATTTAAAGATGAATTTATATTCGCATTTCGTACTGACATCAATAATTATAATTGGAATTTTATTTTTAATCATTCAATTGACATTAATGATAGATTTACCAAATTATTTAATATACTGACTCACTACATTGACATACATTTCCCAATTAAAAACTTATTATTAAAAAAGAAAAAACACATACCATGGTTGACGGACACCCTTTCGAATTATATTTTAAATTATAATGACTTAACTGATATGAAACGTCAATACCCCGATAACGCTGCGTTGACAAACTCAATTACTCGTTATTGTTCATTAATTAAATCCGAAACCTTAACTGCACGTCAAAATTATATCGAAAGGCGAATTATTAACAGTGCAAATCCGTCGAAAGAAATATGGCGTGTAGTCAGCGAGGAGGTATCTACAAAGCAAAGGAATACTTTTATTTATTTAAATGATGCAAATGGAAACAAAATACAACCTAGCAACATCCCTGAACACCTCAACCGGCACTTTCTTACGGTTGCGTCAAAGTTTGTCGTGCAAACCGAAAAATGTAGTAGTACGCGGTATCTTGAGAGCTTCCTACAAGACGCCGATGTTCCTGACCTCGAGCTGCCCGCGGTCGCGCTCGCGGACCTGGATCGCGCGCTACGCTCCATGTTAAAGGCACGCGCCACGCTCGACGTGTACGATATGTCTCTGGACTTGCTCATGTGTGTCTGGCCAGTCTTGTCGGGTTTATTGGTCGAACTTATAAACTGCATGTTCACTACCGGCGTATATCCCGACGTACTGAAAAGCACACGGGTCTGCCCAATTTATAAGGGAAAAGGGGAAAGGGATTCTGTGGATAACTACAGACCTATAACCAAGTGCCAAACATTTCAAAGATTATTGAATCGATTTTATCAAACTGCTTAATGCGACATCTTGAAACAAATGACCTACTGACTGACAAACAATTTGCTTATAGGAAAAATAAATCTACTACAGCGGCAGTTTATGAAATTTATAACTGCATAGCAACGGCTTTGGATGATAAGTACAAAGTTGCAGGCATATTCTCTGACCTGTCAAAAGCGTTTGACGTTATTAATAATGACTTATTACTAGACAAGATACACTACGGTATCAACAAAACAGGTTTTCAGTTGTTTAAATCATTTTTAAGTTGCAGAAAACAGACCGTTCAAGTCAAAATCGAGGGAAAAACCTAGAAATCGGAAGCAGGGGGTATAGAAGTTGGCATTCCGCAAGGATCGGCGCTTGGAAATACCGTTTTCGATTTTTATGAATGACCTCCTGTAGTGTATGTGGAATAAACGCCCTGCCGTTGGCAACACTTCCTGCCTGTCAACTGGATGTGACATTTGATCTGTCATGGCGGTAGGTCGGTGGGTGGCGGTGTGAGCGTGTGGGGCAAACGCAATACTGTGGTTTTATTACCTATCCAATAACCTACTTGATCCTAAACCTTAGGACGTTACACCTCCCATCTTCTGTCACCGAAGGTCTGACGGTGCTATTTGCCGACGACACCACGGTGGTCGTGGCCGCGTGTACGTACGAGCAGCTCGAGCAGAAAATTGCTAACGTGTGCGCTCACCTCCTCAGTTGGTTCTCTGCAAACGGCCTCGTCCTCAACGTCGCGAAGTCTAACGTGATGATGTTCACAGCCGGAAACTCCACTGCCATCGCGCCAATACAAACCCCAATGCCACGTTGCGAGTCTTGCAGTTTTCTCGGGTTTTGGTCAGACGCTAAGCTTAATTGGAAAACCCACGTATCTAAGCTGTGTGGAAGGCTAAGTAGTGCGATATTTGCAATACGCAAACTCAAGCCAATGATTTCCGCCGATGCTCTGCTCCAAGTATATTATGCATATTTCCATTCAATTTTATCATATGGGATTATCCTATGGGGTAATTCCACGGACTCCAAACAAGTTTTCACTTTGCAAAAAAGAGCCCTTCGCACATTAGCAAGTGTAAAACCGAGGCACTCATGTAGGGAACTTTTCAAAAAATATGGTATTATGACGCATTATTCACAATATGTTTTCGACATTATTATGTACACACGACACAATATACACCAGTTCAAACGTGTTAACATTCCCGGAAGGGTCACCCGGCAAACGGGCCGCCTCCAGCGTGTGCCGCGGCGGCTGGCGCTGCTCGACAAAAACCCGCGCGTGATAGGGCCCGCTTTCTATGAGCGTCTACCCGCAGACCTAAAAAACGAATCTTCGGACGGAATATTTGGTCGCCCACTCAAAGATCTTCTATTGACGCAATCACTATATTCCGTAAAAGAGTATAGTGATAAGTAGGTTTAATTGATTTGTTGTTTTTGTTTTATTTATTATTGATCTGTTCTTTTTATTCATTATATTTTTTTGACATTTTGTGACTGTAGCCATTAGCTATATTTATATTTTGTTTAACTTAATTCTTATTTTTACATTTTGACTGCGTTTGTTTATTTTATTGCATTATTATTATTATTTTTTACATTTTGACGATCTTATTGTGAATTCATTATGATTATGTGACATAGAATAATGTAATTTTCAATATGAAATAAATGCCTACCTACCTACCTATTCACTGATTAAAAATCAGGCTTTCCTCTCTCGTAAGTTTCATCCGGTTACTTAACAGTAAATGTCACAATTATCGCCGCCACGGTGTTTTTCTTTTGAACACACATTCCCCCGCGCGCTTCCCGCGCGTACCCGGCTAAGTGTATTTAGCGGGGTATAGTTCGGGTGATATTAAAAAGTACGTCTACTTGGCGCTTTATAACTTTCAAAACTTTTTTGTTTTTCAAAATTTTGTACTGAAATTTGGTGAGCATGTTTATATACCTCAATAGAACATTTTGGCATCAAAAACGCAAAATCGTCAAAATTCGACTTAGCGTAGTATTAATTGCTGGTGTCGAAATATAAACCGCAAAATGCTAATGCGACCTTATATTGAAGAAATATAGTAATTTTATCACATTAAAGCAATAAAATAATTTTGTCCGCCTAAAATGGCAATTTACCCCTATGTGCGCCGGGCAGATCGATCGATTGAGATCGATCTGTCAATACGATATCAGGCCGTTGGTCTGCGCCAGTTTTCGTTTGCCAAGGAGAGAGGCGTGAGGCTCCTGTCTACTGCAACCATGATGCATCCCACACTCATTGCCAAGGAAATAATCCCTGAGATTGCACACCTCGCGGTTGTGGAGATTCTTAGCATTTAAAATGCCTCGACCTCCACATTTCCTTGGGATGTAAAATCTCATGACAGATGAGCGTGGGTGCAACATGCGATGTGATTTAAGCAGTAGACGGATCCCCCTATCCAGGGCGTCCAGCTCAGTCTGTACTGGTACACGAGTGTAGTGTCCTTTTTAAAATCCATTTTAAAAACTCAGGTTAATCTTCGCCATCAGACAGCTAGAAATTAGTCATTAGATTTTCTAAACAAACTGAAAACAGCGCTCTCTCTGGAAAACATTGACAACTATTTAAACGATTAGACATTAAAATTTGACAGATTAATTCTGAGCAACTAGCGGAAAAATAGGTTCACTTTGAGTTACCTAGATGGCGCTGAGGTGTGAAATAAAAGAAATTAATAATATGAAATAAAACAGATCATTCTAATTAGAATTTAGGAAATAAATAGATTTACTTCGTTATGTTAGTAAAATAATTTAAAGAGGGAAGGTTTACACAAATTATTTTGTAGTGAAGTAACATTATAGTTGTGTAACCTAATAAAGAAAGATCGAATTGGCTGGAAGTTGAATAAAAAAGAAATGACGGCTATAATGCTAAGGAGAGTAGGAGACAAGTTCAAAGTATAATGAACTAAACGATTAGACATTTAAAATTGACAGGTTAATACTGAGCGACTAGCAGAGAAATGGGTTCACTTTGAATTACCTAGATGGCGCTGTGGAGCAAGCGAAGGAAATGGTTGAAATTAAATAAAAAAACAGATCATTCTAATTAGAATTTAGGAAATAAATAGATTTATTTCATTATGTTAGTAAGATAAATTAAAGAGGAAAGAATTGCACAAATTATTTTGAAATGAGGTAACATTATAGTTGTAAAACCTAATAAATAAGGATCGAATAGGCTGGAAGTTGAATAAAAAAAAAAAGAAGAATTATGACCGCTATGTTGCTAAAATGAGTAGGGGTCAAATTCAAAGGATAATGAACTTTGTTTGTTACATGTTATGTTAGAATAATCATTGTCATTAGAAAAGTAAATGCATTGTTGCGGGAAAACTTCTACGCATCCCAGCTACTTTCTACGCAGGGCACGCTAGAGAGACGCTAATATGAGGAGGGATGAGTTCAAACGAAAGTGAGCTTTATTTGTTACTTGAAATGATGAAATAGACACTAAAGTTGAATAATTGAAATTTCTTTTGCGGGAAAAGTTTACGCATCCAAGCGATCTTATACGCAGGTTTCATACAACGGGTCCGAAAATTAGGGGTTTCTACGCATGCTCAGGGTTTTCTATATAAAGTCTGACGGGGGACTGAGCGGGGCTTTTTTATTCCGGTCGTCGAAGGGGTGAGTTGATATTTTGCTGAGAGGTGTCACGTATCGTCCATTTTTGCCTTGTTGGTTTTTATTTATTTGTGTTGTGCTCGTATATTATAGGTGATATTATTTTGGGTGTCGCTTCACGTTGCGTTCGAGTAACGCTACAAGTTAACGATTATCGCTACACAGGAATGTTGTAGTTGACTTTCTTTTGCTAGGATTGTGAGAATGTTTTAATAACTGGTGTTTGTGTGTTCCGGGATTGTTTTAACATGTTTATTAACCTTCTTTTGTTTTCCAGAACTCTGTAACGACGCCACAAATGGTAGTCGGTTACGCAGAGCTCCAGGCAGTTGTAGTTTACGAAAATGAATACCTACACTCACATTTTGGTTGTGAGTTGAGACCTGAAGATTTCCACAATCAGGAAATGGACGGTTTTAACTCATTAACTGAGTGAGTTTGGAAGGTACGCGTACAAGGTTTCCTGATACCTTTATTCGGTATATCAGGCTCTGCTGATGGTACTTTTCATGGTTTCTCTCCAGGGCCCGTAGAAGTGGATCCGAAATCAGTTCGCGATTGTTGTGTGGCCATCTAAAGTACCTTTGGCATTGATCCCCTTATTTATATATGTATATATAGACCACCGTAGGTATTTTCCCCACCTGGAAGCCAACTAAAGGCTAGAAATAGCCGGTCGAAGGGTCTTAGGACTACACACAGGAAGTTTACTTCCGAAATCGAGGTTATGTTAGGTCTTAGTTGGTCTAGCAAAGGTTTTCTTACACCGGAATTCCTTTACACTACTCACACGTTTAACGTAACTGTAAAAGTCATTTTGGACTTTTAATTGCTCTAAAACAATAGATTAATAGGTGGTTAGGGGTTATAGGTAGTCAGTAGCTTTTCCTTTACACCGAGGTAAGCTTATAAACACGTAATGTGACTAGCTAGGTATATGTAGACAAAGTTTGTTCTACTACTGGCATAGTAAAACCAGCTCTGTCGACGTAAGAATTATAAATATTGAACCGAGAAGACTTAAATTAACCTTCTAAAGCCAATAGGAAAATTAGGAACTAGTAATAATTAATTCATGTTACAAAAGTAAGCCTTTTAAATTAAATTCATATTAGGCAAATATTCAATCTAGGGTATCGAAACTTACTTATTGAATGTAATCTTGATAGTCTGTGGTTAGGTCTATCTATACTTGTCAGAAACGTCAATTTCTAAGACCGTATCCGTCTAGTTAGAAAATAACTAAAACGCTAGGCTGCGGAGTATGTATGTTGTTCGATAAACCCGTGTTGGTATGATTAGGGAGTTCGTTTAACATGAAAGGTATTGTAGTGGTTATAATTAGCAGATAGGTAGAGGTCTAAGTTTAAGAAGCATTCGCGTCTAACCTTAGTAATAAACCTAGGCGGCTAACTAGGGAGACGCCCGCAAACATGTTTTATCAGTTAGTGTGTATAAAAAGAGTTCACGTTAAAACTGTCCCAAACGAATAAAAGTAATTAGGTAGCTATGTGTATTTACACAAGGTTGTTGTCATAGAGGTCATCTAAGCACGTAACGAAACTTATTAGTCTACGGTATTTTTATTAACTTTCTAGGATAGTAAGGGTAAATTAAAGAGTTCACGTTAAAACTGTCTCAAACGTATAAAAGTAATTAGTTAACTATGTGTATTTACACCAGGTTGTTGTCATAGGAGTCATCTAAGCACAACGAGAGTCTATGGTATTATTATTAACTTTCTAGGATAGTAAGGGTAAATAAGTACGGTTACATACCTGCTAAAAGAAAAGCTAGGCTTATCATATTTAGATATTATTCCGAAGAGGTTCTAGTTGTAAGAATTAAATCGTCATCATTATAAGCTATACATTATCTTTAAACATCAGATAAAACAAATAAATCTAGGTTAACGTAGTCCTTTTGTATAGGTAAAATTCAAAGTGATACATACGAGTTGGTCTGTCCTTTCAATACACCTTTAACAGCTATAGATGTGCGGTACATACCTAGCTACGGCTTACTGTCTCTGTCCAAGGACAATCAGTGGTCACTGTACTTACACATATGCTTAGTTGTTGTCTGAAGGAACCCTAGTGTTGAGTATACACTATGTGGTTCAAGAACACACCACCTTTGTGAGAATATTAAGGTTATTAAAGAAGTTATTTAGTGATAAAACCAAAGGGCTACTAATTTAGTTAAATTAAGTGTTGAAACAGGATATCTGAAATCGCACTAAATCAATTATAGGGCTACTTACTAGGGCCAATTAATTTTAGATATAATTTAGAGTTGGCAATTTCAATGAAGTAGATGGTATATGTATAATTCACACTATAGTGTTTCAGACTAAGTTATGAATGTACTAGGGATATAGTACTGAAATTGAATTATAGCAATCTGAGTGATTCAATAATTCATACTACAATCCAGAGAATAAAAGGTTGTAGAACCCGCTTAGTAGGGTTACATGATAATTACAGTAGGTATACTACTAAATAGTTTGGTAGTTATGACTACAAATTATAGAGAAAGACACACAAAGTTTGTCATAGGCATATTGAGTTTAATTCTATAAGTAAGAAGTAACAGGCTAAGAAATAAGAATAAAGCCTAAAACTAAGCATTGATATTATATTGTTCTAATATATTATTTTGTGTTCAAAAGTAAAATGAATAATTGAATTAAATAGTTTAATCCTTTGAGTTTGTCTCGGTCTCTCTTCTCAAAGGATCCTTTTGGAGAGACTAGTAGAATCAAGTTTACCTAATTGACTAGAATTAGTCTACTAAATTTAACACTAATAGAATAATGTGTTATCCTACTAATATTATAAATGCGAAAGTTTGTGTGTGTGTGTGTGTGTGTGTTTGTTACCTCTTCACGCTGCAACGGCTGGACGGATTTGGATGAAATTTGGAATGGAGATAGCTTATACCCTGGAATAACACATAGGCTACTTTTCATCCCGAAAAATTTAAAAGTTCCCGAGGGAATAACTATAATCGAAATCTAAGCGGACGAAGACTAGAAGCTATTGTCCACTAATCCTACTTATACGAGTATCCTACTAATCCTGCTCATATTATTAACCCTAAAGGGTAAATTTTTACGGGGATCAGTGAGGAATTGAGGGAACTCTTCAAATATTGTAGGCAAACATATGGCGTTTTTAGTATTTTTAGTAACAAATCTAGCATTTGCATTCAGAAAGTATCATTTGGTGAAAAGGCACTGATGATGAAGACCACATATGGCCACCGGAACTCCTCAACGATACTTTTTTCAAGGGTGGTGATAAGATATCTCGATTAAGATAGTTGAGCGACTACAACGAAGGACATTTAATTGTTTAAATATGACTATGACTTCCCCGCGGCGTTGCGGGCGGCGATCGTGAAATGTCTTAAAGTTTCATATCAACTAAGAAGTGGGACTAGGAACATTAAGCTTATTATGATCTCTAAATAGTCAAAAATAAAATGAATGTTTTAAAAAACAAAAAACCGCCTTCAAAAACGCATTTATTTTGTGAAGTTAGATACGTGAAAATTGGTATATACTAATAAAAATAAAATTTATAGCTTACAGCGATTTTGGAAAAATACCCCTGAGGGATAAAAGGGGGATGTAGAATTTTATATGAGAGTTCGTAATTTTTGTAGTTAGAAACGTTAAAATTGGTGTTATTAAAAAAAATACTTTTGGCGATTATGAAAAAATATTCCTAAGTAGTTGAAATGGGGGATAGAGGTATGTATCGAAGTTAAATAAACTAATAGCTATGAGCTATGATAATAGCTATGAGCTATGATAATAGCTATAATGTACTGGGAGTAAGTACAGTTGGTTAGGTTAGGGTAAAGTTTTTTTTTTCACCACCCAGAATCCGAAGTTAAGTTATTTTTTGACCACCCAGTATCGAAAATTACCTATTCAACTTTACAATTAAAAACTAATTGGGCACTTACATCTACTATAATATACATTACGCATTAACATCTAAATCGTAAAATTTGTTCAGTGTGAAATTGTGCGACTTTAGTTTATACATGAAAGTATAATATAAAGCGACAAAGTTGTTCGCAGCGTGTCGCGGACGCCGGGGGTGTAAATAGGAGCGGCAAAGCCCGCTCGCGCTCATTGATCGAAGAACTTCGTCCTACTTGCTTTGTTTGGGATATTATCAGTTTGTATTATTCTATACAAATTAAGATTTAAAAAAACTGCGAACCATTTTTTTTGTTGTATCGTTATAACGGTAAAATACGCAAGCGTCAAATATTGAAAACCGGTCAAGTGCGAGTCGGACTCACGCACTGAGGGTACTTTTATCGACTATGATTTCGGCCAGAGCGATTGTGTGCGCTGGATGTACCGATTTACATACTATAACTACATATTATATCAATGTGAAAGGTTATGCGTGCGTGAGTTTGTTACTTCTTCGCTAAAACGGATGGACGAATTTGGTTGGATATAATTTAGAATAGAGTTTGCGTAGGGTGACGGAACCAGTAATGGAAAGGGCAATGATAGACACTTGATTCTTATTGTACAGAAGATAAGGGTTATTCATTTGTTTTGCAACAATCAATTTAGGACCGTATGGAATTTGAATTAAGAGTGAAGTGTCCATTACTGGTGTCGGTCAGCTAAAACTGTCCATCATTGGTGCCGTCACCCTATACACTGGATATAGGCTACCTTGAATCCCGAAATAAATCAGTGTTCCCGTGGGATGGCAAAATTACTAATTCTACGCGGACGAAGTCGCGGGCGGAAGCTAGTACTATATAATAAAAGATATATTAGTGGGCGGGCTCTGAGGTTATGGATGAAGAGCAGCGGAACGGCGTGTGATGGGGCCGTTCCTTTAACCGCTAATATATTATTGCCATTTTATGAAAGGTCATCTAGTAAGATATTTGAATTAAACCAAGAGTTTGTTCTTAGTTATATAGTTAATATCTGAGGCTTCAAGTAATATTCTAAGTCGCTTAATAGATATTATGTTTCAACAGAAGAATGATTATGGTTTATGATAAGACTTCTATATTCATGCTAGCTATAACTCTGTTCCTTGGTTAATAATACAAAGTTAGGTTAATTAATCCTTTCCAGTAGACTATTATAATAATTTGAACCTTATTTCAATTAGAAAATTTTATTAATACAATTCTATACTGAATAGTTAATGCTTTTAGTTTTGATTTATCAATATATAGATGTTAGCAAGCACTTTTAATGGTATTCTCTAATAGTAAACAGTAGAAAGGAGTAATTAGGTACTTCATAATAAACTAGTAATAATGATCTCTCGCTCATTAAAGTTCTTTGGTTTACTATTCGGTTCACAAGGTAGGGTTCTTAGACATTAGACGATTATGAGGCCAACTTAAATATAAATATATAAAATATATAAAAATGGTTTTATGTGGGGGATCAGTACAAGTCTGAGTCCACCTTAGTATGCCAAAGGAGTATGTGAGCAGCGGCACCACCCAACCATTGAAGGCGCGCCTTACTACCCCGTGACAATGTTGACATTTAATATCATATCATGTCATGCAAAAACCATGATAACAAGATCTAGAACGAATAGAACAGAAGCGGATACTGCTATAGCACGCCCTTCACCCCAGCCCGCTTCGTTCCCAGCCCGCTTCGTTCAGCTCATGTCGCCATCGCTGTTAGGTGATGAGTTCGCCACTGCACCCGACACCAGCGAGTCGAGCGACCTCCGCCGTCGCGACCACCTACGTGACGTGCGACCACCGCTGCCGGCACGCTTGGGGCCTGCGGGGCATCCTGCTCTGCGCACGGCTCCCGCTACCGGTGGTTTAGTGCACCGCATGCGATGGTCAACATCGAATAATGATAATTGCATGCGAGCATAATACGGGACTACAGAGGGAGGAACTAACCTCACTGCGTACCGTGATCGAATGCTGCTCCTGTTTCAGACTCTTGAACCAGCCATCACTGTTACCGCCCAATGACTATCAGATCAGGTGCGGGCCATTCAGCGGCTTCGGCGACTGGATCAGTGTGTACCTTGATCGGCTACGCCTTGAATCGCTACATATTCGTACAACCTCCGCTTCATCACGGGACCCTCCTGCTGCGTTATCGGCTTCGATGCCAGTCGCCCAACACGCACTGATATCAGTGCAGTATGATCCCGTTAGCGACGTTGAGGATTGTGTGAATATAAGCGTAACTAGCCAGGTGAATGAGCAACTGAGGAGGGCTTTGGAAGACGCGATCGCGCAGTATCGGTCCACACCCAACTCTAGGTCTCGTTTACCACGCTTGCCTGGCAGTAAACGAAATTTAGCACTTATGGGAGCCCTAAACGCCTTGCTGGCGTCATATTTACAAGCCAGCGAGGATATTATCGATACCCACCCAAATTTGTACTGCGGGGCCAGCACTGCATGCCGCGTAGCTCGAGTCAAGTTTTCGGACACTGACCGAGCGACGCGCGCTCGCGGGTCTGTCCCCGCTTGGCAAGTGCGAGTTGAGCGGCGTATTGATAAGTTTAGGACTCTCATAGGAAAGCTGGTCTGCTTCAGGGGGGCAATGAACGCCCCCGAGTCATACGTTTCGTGAACCAGGCTTTTGCTTGGACCGGAATAAGGCCCCAACATTATTATGGCCTGTGTCACGGAACGTATCGACTTCCTGAAGCAGAAAGTTTGCGCGTGGGCAAGCCGTATTCGTCGCTATAGAGAGCGTGTGGATAGGTACCAGCAAAATCACCTCTTCCAAAGTGATCCGAGGAAGGTGAACCGAAAGTGGGAAGGAACCGATCAAGGAGTGAGCGACGGACACCTACTGGATGCTCCTGCTATGGTTAATTTCTGGCGGAGCATCTGGTCGGTGCCTGTTGTGCACACAGAAGGAGACTGGATTTTAGCTGGGCAGATATTCAAACATAGGTAATTTAAATTATATACCTATCTGTCAAGAGAATTTACGCGTTAGGCATACTTTGAGACATTGATTATCGCATATAATAATGTTTTACTGTGCTAAAGATGATTAATAAAGGTATCTGATAACTATTTTTCGTGTTTTTCATTTATTTTATTATTTTTAAATGTATTTTTGTATGATAGTATGCTTATTACCGTCATTTAATTCTTTTGCGATTTTGGACACATCTCGAAATTCCGTAAAATAAATTTCTGCGATATGGCCACAACACGAAGTGCCTATATTTGAAGGCCAGTACTTTAAAAACTACGCATACTTGAAAAAAAAATGCACATTCATTTGAAGCTATGTTTTACTGTGCCAAAGATGATTAAATAAGGTATCTGATAACTATTTTTCGTGTTTTTCATTTATTTTATTATTTTTAAATGTATTTTTGTATGATAGTATGCTTATTACCGTCATTTAATTCTTTTGCGATTTTGGACACATCTCGAAATTCCGTAAAATACTTTCTGCGACATGGCCACAACACGAAGTGCCTATATTTGAAGGCCAGTACTTTAAAAACTACGCATACTTGAAAAAAATAATTGAAGCTCTATATAATGAACAACAAAATAATCTAAACCACAGTGTTATTGACCCAAAACTTAAGGAATTAGACCCTTTTTTCTGCCGCACACTCAACTCGCAAAACTTTGATCGGCGATTTCTCTTAATATTGGTTTTTTGAGATGTGCCCGTATAGCAGGCACTAGGCGAATAAGACGGGCACTCAACTGAATATGCCCCCTTCCGGTTAAAGAAAATTACTGAAAGCGAGCTTTCAGCGGCCCCGAGTATGTTCGCGCCATCTGACGGCGCTTCCACGAGACGGCTCGCCGGCTCGCGGATTTACACATATATCGATTCACGCATGCGCGAGACGCCAACCAATCACATGAGCCCCGCCGCGGACCAATGGCGTGAGCCTTCGGGAAGCTGGGAGATGAGGCCGATCACCACCAGCGCCCTCTTCTTCTCTAACCACCAGATCGAACACACGTCGCATGTCCTAAAGGAAATACCTAAATCTAGAGATACCAAGCAACCAAACGATTGTGATGGTAAATAAATCATTGTCCACATCAAGTTGTTTATCTTTCTCTTCTATGCGCAAACATTTAGTATTAGGTATTATTAAACAAAAAATATTTTATGTAAGATGTAGAAGAAGTTGTTTTTCAAACCGTCCAGAAAATTAAGATCTCATAATGTACGCGATTGGTACTTAGGACAAGTACTTACTTACTACAAGTTATATGTTCTATTGAATGTTGATTTTTTGTTAAAGTTTGAACGCATTTTTTTTTTGTTTGTTAGTCAATTATTATAATAAAAGACTATAATTATGTTGATTTTTTAATGTTTATGTTTAAGTTTAAAAAGTATTATTAAGACTGATTTAGTCGTTAAGTAAGTAAATTCGATTTTGATCTCAAATTTTATATACCAAAGGAATATTTTTTGAAGTACCTACTAAAGAGGTTACCATGTTTCTTACACACTCACAAAAAATATGTTAAATAAATGACTGAATTATAAAGCGTGTTTACTTAGATTTAATTTAACTGATGTAAGAATTTGCGTTGGTATTATTGAGTGTACACTTAAAAGTACTTAATTGAATTATTGTTTAAAATTATCTATTCTATACATATAATAAAGCTGAAGAGGGTCGAAAGTCTGTACATGGCAGATATTCCAAAAAAAGTTGGCTGGGGATACTTAGAATCGATAACAGAACACGTTCCAATAGTTTTTAGAATTTTTGTCTGTTTGTCTGTTTGTCTGTTTATTTGAACGCGCATCACGTGAAAACGGCTAAACGGATTTTGATGCAAAGTTTACTAATCTGTCGAGAAAATCTCCGGCCAGGTTATAAGCTATAAATATATATATATATATATATATATATATATATATATATATATACGGGTACACTACATAATCTCGAAATATTTTTTTCCGAATTTGATAAACACGAATTTCAGAATTCCGATTTTGAAATTTCCGAATCAACACTATTCCGAATTTTAGTTTCACGAAGTATCAGAATCACGATTTTTTAAAATTCCGAATGTTTACATTTCCGAATTATTGAAATCCCTAAAAATAATTTTCCGAATATCACAATTCCGATTATTCCTATTCCGAATCCCGAATATTCATTATTCCGAAATTTTAGCACCCCGAATTCTCTAAGATTTTTTATTTCAAATAAACGCCTGATAAAATATTGTATCATATTTAACATGCTTAATGCTCAATAAATGTAAGAAATGTCCGACAAAGTCGACGGAGCTCCGCTTCGCGGAGCTCCTGTTTCGCGTAGCTGAGGCGCTTCGCGCCTTGATGCAACACTAACCTTGTAACACCCCAAAAGTGTGATGTCACCTTTTCTTGTTTGGTTTACATGAAGACGGGGGAGGCGTCAACCCTGGCTCGCTCAGAGCGCCGTTTTGACGCCTACCATTGGCTACTTACAGCTAGTATTCGACAAGGACTGTCGGTACAATACCTGATCATTTAGTTCATCCTTTCTTTTGTTTGGAGGCTTTCCTCGCTGGTTCCTGACTGAGTGTCGTGGCGGCTATTTAACGAGCGAACGAGCTTCACGCCCATACTTGAAGGAGCCGGTGTACTTCTAATAACTTGTAAATTACTCTCTCGTCTTGGATAACAAACCGTCGACATTGAACCGGCTTGATTTACACTTAGGTACTCACTTTATCTCACGCATTTCGACACCGAGCGTTTATATCCTAGATCTAGGTTCCTCTATCCAAATTCTGAACTCATATTTAACCCGTTTTACAACAGTAATTCCTTGTTATTTTCAATGCAAACCCCGGACAGCGGTATTGTTTGGTTAGTTGTTTTGTCATAGTATGAAACGTCACCTTGACGTTTGACAAGAGGCTAAGGCGTCGTCCTGTCGGCGTGTGAGCAGATTGATTTACCGGTTTCCATCTTACATTCTTATTTACTAGTTCCAGATGTTTTACTCACTTAATTTCAGCTAAGCAAAAGTCCTTCTTAACTGGAAGGGATCGGAAGTGTTAGTGCTTTTCTCTTCGATTTTAATCGGCTAGGTTGGCAGCGACCGGAGATGCATTGGAATGCGGCAGGAACATCACTACGGCGTCACTTACGTTTGCAGGCCGGTCATCGGGAGATGATTCAGATCTTCTGCTGTGATTCCGTGTGAATTATATCGGTGCTAATTATGTCTAGACGTTTACTTTGCCCTTGAGGCCGGGTTTCACAGTGAGTATGCTATAACTTTCGCGTATATTGTTCACGCTGTCGCGCCGATGCCGACTTTTAAGTAAAGACTCACTTCGATTCCTTTCAGGTCAGGATGCCTCTTGTTCATCACGAATAACTGCTGTGCTCGTGTCTAAGTCTTAACGTGCGCTGTTTCGCGTCTTAATGGTAAATTTTCATGTTGAAAGTGTACGTCGCAATAGTGTCACGTAATCGCCACGTTCTGTTTCTAAAGTACGCCCGGTCTGTTTCAGATGGTCAATACGGTGTTATTGCTAACCCAACTCTGCGGTCTCTGAGTATAAAAGCCAATTTCTTCTAATTTACTACCCAAAAAGGTAAACTTTATTCATTAAAAGTGATGAGTTGTCGGGTGAGATGTCTGTGTTTGTTTCTTTTCTGAAATGTTATATTGTACATTTAAGGGCTCCAAGGCTGCCCTGGCAGCTCCAAGGCTACCCTGGAAGCTCCAAGGCTACCCTGGAAGCTCCAAGGCTATTCTGGAACTTCAAGGCGGAGGTTATCGTCTTGCATGCTGCGTGCCCGTGAGTGCTGCGACGTGGCTGTGCATAAGGGAGAAACCGAGCGGTGATGCGCACACCTCTCGTGGGATCCTGAAGCTCCGCGTACATGGATGCCGCGTGACGTTAACCTTATTTTCCTTACTTTCTATTTTTCACATTAACCAATTATGCTACCTGGGCCATCCTTAGACTGCGTAGATAACAAGCGCCTCTTTTGTTCTCGATAATTATTCTAATAGGGGATAAGTGTGGCACGGGTTTACTGATGCTCATCTCGTAGGTAACCCGGGCTTCTCTTTACTTACCCATTGGTATCTATTTTTGTAACCTCTAACTGTGCGGGCCTAAAGGCATGGTTGATTAGTATTTAAGTACCAAGCAGGGGGGACGCCCTCTATTCTTACCACTCTTGTTTGGATTGAACCTAATTATAGTCAATTTATTGGGGATGTGAACCTAACCTACACTTAATAAATTACAACAAATGAACGAATGCTTTATTAATCAACTCCACCATCGATCCTGTTTGTGGCCGGTCGCTCTTTCTACGGCGCCCAACCCTCTAGCGATTCGTGATTTTAATATTCGGTAATATAAAATTCTAGATTTTGATATTCGGCCTTATATTTTTTCGGTATTGTAAAAATTCGGAATTATGAAATTCGGTTTTTTCAAATTCGGTATTAAATAATTCGAGATTTTAGGGTGTTCCCATATCTATACATATAATAAAGTTGTAGAAGGAAAAAATCTGATCATTCGAGATATGAACTTAAAAATACTATAGGGGACCTCAGAATGAGCAGCAGAACACTTTTCTACAATTTTTAGAGTTGGTGTCTGTTTGTCTGTTTGTCTGTTAAATTTCGTTTCTCCTCGCATCAATTGAAAACCACTGAACCAATCTTAATGCGGTTTTCACTAAAACGTTTCAATAACGGTAAGATGATATTCCTAAAAGAATAAAACCAGTTGTGAAAATTGAAATTCAATTGTGGCATTGTAGAAAACGGCAAGCGAAGATTGTCAAATTGTGTTGTTCAAAAAGTTATAAAGAACATGCAATAAATATTGAGAAAACTTAAAGAATCTTTTACATTTCAATATTATTGTATTTTTATTTTATAGAATGATATCTACAGATTACTAAAAAAATAAAACTACTTCATAATTAGAAAAAAATAAAATAAAAAACCAGATGATTCATTGCTACATTTTTACTGAACCACATCTTATATTATTTCTACGGCTGTTATTTAAATATTAGGGCGGTTATGATTTATGATCACCTGAAAAAATCGTGGTATTTTTAGATGGCGAATTTAGAGAGATTCTCATCTACCTACCGGTGATAACTAGGGGCACGCTGCTGGATAAAATAAATGCAAGTAAAATGTGGGTAGGTATATGTAAAAAAAATGTATCACACGGTCGGGGCAATATGCGGCAGTTCTACTAAAAATTGGCAAAGATCGTATGGCAAGAGGTAGTAACGATATGATTACATTAAAAAGCGAATTCTGTAGGTAATATTGTACAAAACACAGATGATCTAAAAAATAACGTGTACCCAGATCTACAAACCAATAAAAAGAATAGATAATGATTGTGTGAATGGGCAATATTAGCACCGAAAAACAAAATTAATGTGTAGATAAATAAAAAAAAATGGTCAAGTGCTAGTCGGACTCGCGCACTGAGGGCTCCGTATTTAAGATAATATGCTTGGGAACCGCAAAAGAAAATACTCATTTGGTTATGAACTTTATTTTCTATGAAATAAGGTCCATTTTGACTAGCCTAAATTTTAATACAGATTTTCATATTTTTTTGATATTTCTCAAAAACTGTGAATAATGAACACTTCACAGACATGCCAGACAGACAGACCACAAAGTCTCACCATAAGGGTTCCTTTTATACCATTTTCGTACGGAACCCAATATCACGTAGAAGGCGTACGAGTATCTCTCGAAAGACAATGTCATAGACACAGCAATAACTTACAGGTGTAATGTCGGCCTAAGGGCAATAATGATGTCTGGAATTGCTAAAGGAGAAAATGTTTTTATTCCCCGCATTCCTATAATTATATTATTTATTGTCTCAGCTTGTTAATAGCTGTTTTTGGGGCCTTCTAATTATAAAACCTTCTAGAAGACTGTATTGCAGAAACGTGTCATGAAGTTTTAAAGACCTAATCGCAATCTTTTAACAATTACACAACACACAAAATTTGTATCAGGAGATGTTAGGTAATAAGGATAACAAGGACAGTAACATTAAGAACCTTATATTTTTTAACAGTAACAATAAGTTAAAGAAATATGTTAATATAAACAAATACATAAGGCGTACTCAAAAGTTAATTAAAACTCAGAGGTGTATTAAAAACTATTCTAAAATGAAATTAGAGTTAACGGTTATGAAAAATAGGGTTCAAAAATGCAATGAAAAATTAGATTCAGATATGACTGAACATGATTTAAGTATTCATAAACTAAATGCTGAGATAAGTAGATTAAGAAATAAACTTGAGGATATGTCATTAAAATACTCAACAGCTCAAAGCGAAATCAAGGAGCACATGCTGGCATTCACACAATTGTTGGAGAGTAGTAAATATAATGAGGAGCGTTTTAATTCTTTAATTAATAATGGCATTGGTAATTGTAATTGTTTAGGATCTTTACCAACAGCTGTGATTCAGCCAGATGTGGCTCTTGATACTTCTAAGCTATGTACCCCAAAAGTAGTTTTAAATGAGTCCCCTAGACAAATTAGTAACAATAAAACTATTATTTATTCTGATCAGATAGGGTCTGGAATGGGTTCTATGTTAAGTAATAAATTGAGACAAAATGTTACAAATTATTGTTATCATAATGCAAGTCTTATGCAATTATGTCATTTAATATCAAAGGGAAGTTATGACAGTTCTACTACTCTAGTGATTTTAGTAGGAAACAGTCTTGGTATAGATAAGTCTAGTGTAGATAGATTAATATCAACATTAAACCTTATCGAAGAAGCCGGAATAGGTAAAATTATAATTTGTGCATTACCATATTCACAAAATATGCCATATAATTATAATAATAAAGTAGCACACTTAAATTCTTTGATGTATAATGCTATATGTTATAATAGCAAATATCATTTCTTCGACCTAAATAAATTCATCAAGCGCCTCACGCTAACATCTGAAAAAATTCATTTGCCAAAGAAATATATTTTGACTTTGGTAGAACTTTTGACTTTTAATATAGAGCCAAATAGATATAATAGTGGTACAAATGCAATTCCTAATCATTTAAACTAAATTATAGGACAGCGGAAACACCTTTGAGTATAAATATAATTCATCAAAATATTCAAGGGTTTTCCAGCAAAGAATTAGAAATAGGATTATTTTTAGATACTGAAAATGTACAAATTATGTGTATCACTGAACATTGGCTTAGACCTGATCAATTAATTTTTGATTTTGTTAATTTTGAATTAGTTAGTTTTTTTGCCAGAAAATCCGCCATTCATGGTGGTTCTTTAATAATTGTTAAAAGTACAGTAAAATCAAAAGAAAGGAAAGATATTGTTAGGCTATCGATAGAAAGGCTTGTAGAAATTTCTAGCGTAGAACTAGAAAATTACATAATTATTTGTGTTTACAGACCACCATCGGCTGATTTCAGCACATTTGAATCCAGTATGGAAAATGTGTTAAAATTAGCATCTAAAACCCAAAAGCATGTTATTGTTTGTGGAGACTTTAATGTTAACTTACTTGAATCGTCAAATAATACTATTAAAATCTTAAGTTTATTTAAATCTTTTAACTTAGATAATTTGTTCTTTGAACCTACACGGATAGGTGTTTCAAGTGCAACCTGTTTAGACAATATTTTTTGTAATTGCGAATGTTTGGATAAGGAAATATTTAATTGCTTTAATTCTGATCATAGTGGCCAAAAGGCTTCTTTTTTAAATGATGTTCATCAAGAACCACAGACAATAACATACAGACCCATAACCAGTAATCGTTTGGATTTATTTAAAAATAAAGTTCAGAGTAATATCTGTGGGTTATCCTTTTCACATAAGGATTCTAATAGTATTTATAATGATTTGTTCGGTGTAATTCTTCACCAGTTTAATAACAATTTCAAGATGAAAACTGTTTCTGGGTCAAAAACCAAGTTTAGTGAATGGGCTACTGTAGGCATTCATAGAAGTAGAAATAGGCTTTATGAACTATATAGAGAGAGAGAGGAGAACAAGAACGATGACTTCGTAGTTTACGTTAAGAATTATTCGAGGACCTTTAAGCAAGTTTGCTTAACTGCTAAGTCAAATTTCTTAAGTCTTAAACTCAAAGCTTCTGACAATAAGGTAAAAACTGTGTGGAAAATTATAAATAGAGAAACGGGTAATACAAAAACTCGCGATAATCAAATCACCCTAAACAAGGGTGACAAACAAATCACATCAAATAAAGACGTGGCCTTAGCGTTCGAAGATTTTTTCTCCACCATAGCCATTAATACCACGAAATGTCTTCAATCATCTGCGATTGGAGCTCAAAAATTACTTTGTGCTAATGTGACTAAATGTAATATAAGCTTTGATTTTACCCACGTAGATTCAGTTTCTATTATTAAGGCATTTAAATCGCTCAGTTTGAAAAAAACGGAGGATTTATGGGGAACGTCAGTTAAAGTCATCCACCATGTCATAGATATAATTGCACCTCACTTAGCTTTAATCTACAATAATTGCATTTTAGAGGGGGTCTTTCCAAATCTTATGAAATATAGTAAAGTCCTACCACTTTTTAAATCGGGCGAGAGGAGTGATTTAACGAATTTCCGACCCATTTCTATTCTACCTGTTTTAAGTAAAGTTTTTGAGAAGTTAATGTTAAAAGATATGTTAGGTCACTTCAATAGAAATAAACTGCTTAACAGTAATCAGTTCGGCTTCACCAGAGGACGATCCACAACTGATGCAGCATCTATACTCATTAAATATATATACAATATTTGGTAGACATCTTGTGATGCAATAGGAATTTTTTGTGACCTTTCCAAAGCTTTTGATTGTGTAGATCACGCGACTCTTATATTAAAATTAGAACATTATGGTCTGTCAAATAATTCTCTAAATCTTATGTCTTCATATCTTAGTGATAGAACACAAACGGTTGTTGTAAACCAAACAAAGTCCATTGGAGCGGCTGTTAAACTGGGTGTGCCACAGGGCTCTATATTAGGTCCTTTCTTATTTCTCGTTTATATAAATGACTTACCACCCGCGGTAGTTAACCTTTGCGATATTGTGCTATTTGCTGATGATACATCATTGATCTTCAAGGTAGACCGAAAATCCGTTGATTATAGTAGGTTAAACGCGACGCTAGGTAAAGTACTTAATTGGTTTACTAGTAACAATTTGCTACTTAATGCTAAGAAAACTAAATGTGTTAGGTTCGCTTTGCCTAATGTTAGACCGGTAGAATCTAGTATTTTTCTAAATGATGAGTGTTTGGAAATGGTGGATAAGGCACTTTTCTTAGGAATAACTATAGACAAAAACTTGCAATGGAGTCCCCATTTAGCAGTACTAGCAGGTAAATTAAGTTCGGCAGCTTATGCTGTTAGGAAAATTAGACAACTTACCAATGTTGAGACAGCTCGCTTAGTTTATTATAGTTATTTTCATAGTGTTATGTCGTACGGTATTCTTGTTTGGGGAAAAGCTGCTGACATACAAACTATTTTCGTGTTACAAAAAAGAGCCATTCGTTCTATATATAACCTAAACTCCCGTGATTCCTTAAGATTATTATTTAAAGAAATTAATATTTTGACAGTAGCATCACAATTTATTTATGAGAATATTATTTATGTCATTAAAAATCAAGACTCTTTTATTAAGAATTGTGACATACATAATTTGAATACAAGAAATAAGAATAAAATTGCTATTAAAAAATTTCGTGTCCGTAAGGTATATAAATCATTTGTAGGTCAATGCATTCATTTCTATAATAAATTACCTGACGAAGTTTTAAAGTTACCATTTCCAGTACTTAAAAATTACTTGAAAAAGTCGTTGATGTCTAAAGCTTACTATAGGGTCGAAGACTATCTAACAGATAAAAATGCTTGGCCTAAATTAAACACCTAAATATCTTAATAATAACCTAATCATACCAATATATAAACATTGTGTATTGTCTAGGGGACACGGTTTCTGTAGGGGAATGTATCGAAACTAATTATGTGTTGTTTTGCACCGTCATAGGTAAGTATAATTTTTAATTTTTATTTATTTCTTATATTTACTATTTATGAGTTCTTGTAGAAATTTTGAGTTTTGACACATTTTCCTGCTCAACTACGCATGATATATATAGACATATTTTTGTTACATTCATTGTTTTATATAATACTAGGTTAAGTTTTATTTTTCGTTGTATAATATCATATCATAAGAAATGTTTAAAAAACGACTGACTGTTGAGTTTCTTGCGGCGTTTCTTCTCAGCAGTGGTCTCTTGCGAAGCGCTGGTAGATTATTGACGTGTAAAAGTGCCCGTGCGGCCTACTTACTGAATAAACATCTTTTATCTTTTTTATCTTTTTATTACTTTAAAAAGATGCATTTTCCCAACCTGGGGCAAAAGCGTCTAAAATCTTGGTTTTTTAAAAAATGCCTACATATTTTTTAATATAGTGCAGAGAAAAAGTTAACTCACGAATTAAATTCCCAAAGAATTGTAAAAATAACAGAATGAATGAGTATTTCAATATAGTAAATACATATATCGCAATTTAGGTCCAAAAAAAAGTAAAATAACAGTGACGCCTTTACCCCGGTTGACCTTACTTGTAATTTTGGCTGTAGGGGGGGGGGGGACACTTGACTGTAACAAAAATTAGCGCTTTAAAGCTTAATATTTTATAAACGAATCCCTTAATCAAAAAATTGGCTTAAACAAACCCGTAATATTTTTGAAAGGCCTATCCAACGACACCCCACACTATAGGGTAGACGAGAAAAAATGTATACATCCCCACGTTACGCGTAGGGGAGGTACACAATTTTTTTTTTTTCAAGATTTTATTTTACCACTTTGTTGGCGTGACTAATATGTACATTTATGCCAAATTACAGCTTTCTAGTACTAAGAGTCTCTAAGGTAGACTGCGGACAGGCGGACGGACGGACGGACGGACATGGCAAAACTATAAGGGTTCCTAGTTTGGCTACGGAACCCTAAAAAGTTACCGGATTGAGCTGGTCACTTGAAACTTTGTATAATTAGTCTTGTGGCGTGGGAGGTTCAGTAACACAAAACACATGTAGGTAAACTAGCTTATAATGAGACTCTTCAACTATTTTAACTATTACAACAAGTGTATCTTATACCAAAACCGCGCGCGCAGGCAGCGCGTGACGTAACCTTTTTACCAACTAACTACTTAAGGGCGGGGCGCGGCGCGGTCCGCGGGTGCGCGGATTGTGCGACAGCAACATATCCCCGTCCCTTTCTTAACTAACGGCCGTCCGGCGAATATCGTGCCGGGCGGCTACCGCGATTAAGGCGATGCGGCAGCCTACTCGCTACATACTCCCCCTCGAGTTCAGGAGAACGCCCACGTCCATGAACTCGTACCAAACTCTGTTCTCGTTGACGTGGACGACCTCTTACGCGTCTAGGAATGACAGGAGAAGGAGGCTGCGAAACGTGGAACTTGCCCAATACCTCATCAGGTGAGCTCAAACTAGCGATAAGGTAAGTGGTAGGACTAACTTTTTTAACAATCAAGTATGGCCCATCCCTCTTTGGGACAAACTTGGCGAAAACTTTATTTGCTGCGTTGCTAAGAACATGAGAGGTAACGAGAACCTGATTGCCTGCATCAAACACGTCCCCTGGTTTCCGCGACTTGTCTGCGTATTCTTTACGCCTATCTTGATGTATTTCTACCCTATCTCTAATAGAAATCAAAGAATTTACAAAAGACTTTAGATAGGGTGTGATCTGAGGCACAAAATTATCCTTTTGTAAAACTGCGCAGATATCATGTTGGACTTCTAGAGGCGAGCGGAGTTCCCTAGCAAAGGAAAGGTATGCGGGCGTGACACCAGTAGTTTGACAGGACGCTGAATTGATAGCAAACCTTACAGACGGCAGGTGCAGCGGCCAAGATGTATGCTCTACGTCGAGCAACTGAACGAGCTGTACCTTTAAATCTCTGTTTTTCCTTTCAGCTGGATTCGCCTCCGGATGATAAACTGGCAACAGATCCTGTGTAATGCGCAGGATAAACATACACTGTTGCATCACGGCTGACACGAATCGTACTCCACTGTCGGAGATGACGCGACGAGGAAGTTCATATCGGAGAAAATATTCCTTTGTAAGGACTCGAGCACATACCTCGGATGTAGCATCGTTCAAGGCGAAAAGCTCCACTCACCGAGTGGCTGTATCCTCTATCAACAAGATCCACTTCTTCCCCTTCTCTCCCGGTGGAAGCGGCCCAAAAAAGTCTATCGCTAACACTTCACCTCTCTGATTAAGAACCGGTGTTTGGAGAAGGCCAGAGGGCTTCTCGTTCAAGGCTTTGTACCGCTGATAAGTTGCACAAGACTTAATGTAGTCGGCAATGATACGTCGCATACCTGAGAAAAAGAAATGCTGGGGAGACACGGTTCAAGGTCCTTTTAACCCCGTGGTGTCCAGCTACTGGCGAATCGTGACACTCCTTCAATACGTCGAGCTGAAGAACGGCAGGAACTACCAACTGCGGCTCGTCACTCTCGAAATCGGGACTGTACCTATATAAAACTCCTTGTTGCATGAAATATCCTCTTTCTGACCAACGTTTTGCTCAAACAGCTCCAGCATTTGACGTACTTTCTAACTCACTTACTATCTTTTCCAGGTCCGGGTCATCTACTTGAGCACGCCGAAGATCAACGGGGCTACGTGCAGGTAAGTCCACAATGACCGAACACACACCACACTGATCTTTACTTCCCTCTTCACAAGTGGGACGGCTGAGCGTGTCGGCTACGACGTTGGCTTTCCCAGGAGTATACTCTAGCCGGATGTTGAATGCTTGCAACTTAAAAGCCCAACGGACTAACCTACCTGACGGTGACTTCAAGGTGAGTAGCCACTTAAGCGGCTGATGATCGCTCCCTACGATGACTGGATGCCCTTCAATATAACCCCTAAAACGCTCTACGGCCCAAACTACAGCAAGAGCTTCCCGCTCGGTGGTGCTGTAGTTCCTCTCGGCCGGCGTGAGTAAGCGGCTGGCATATTCAATAGGACGTTCATCCTTACCTTCACCTTGCAACAACACCGCGCCAAGGGCGTAGTTCCTTGCGTCGGTCCTCAGGACAAAAGGCTTGCTGTAGTCTGCCTGGATCAGTATGGGAGCTGACGTCAAGCACTTTTTCAACTGTTGAAAAGCCTCAGCCTGTTTTGAGCCCCACATCCATACCTGATTTTTCTTCAACAGGCAAGTCAAAGGCTGAGCAACCGCAGAGAAGTTGGAGATAAACTTTCTAAACCAGGAACAAGTCTGCAAAAAAGGTTCGTAAATGGCGTAACAAAGACGGCGTCTTCATGTCCAAGACGGCACGTACCTTGTCATCATCTGTTGATATACCATCCTGAGAGATCACATGACCGAGGTATTTTACCTCGTCACGTGCAAAGACACATTTTTCGCGATTAGCCTTCAAACCAAACATACGTAACCTGTCAAACACGGCACGGAGATTCGCAATATGCTGTTCGAACCCTTCGGAGATTACTAGAAGGTCATCCTGGTATGCCAACAATGTAACGTTCTCCAAGGACGAGGTTGAACGAAGTCTGTCTATGAGGCGCTGGAAGGTGGACGGCGCGTTCTTTAAGCCAGAAGGCATACGTTTAAAACGGTACGTACCCATTGGCGAGATGAACGCCGTCTTGTCCCGATCTTCAGGAGCAACCGATACCTGCCAGAAACCACTTCGCATGTCAAGCGTACTCATATAACAGTTTCTCTTAGTCGACTGCACTAACTCGTCGATAAGCGGCATAGGGTAAACCTCCGTTTTTGTCACCGCATTCAACTTACGGTAATCCACACAAAAACGTACGCTTCCATTAGCCTTTGGAACCAAAAGGACAGGAGACGATCACTCTGACTCACACTCCTCTATAACGTCATCGGCCAACATCTTTTGGATCTCCGCCCGCATAACCTCTTTCTTTGCCGGCTTTACCCTATACGGAGGGACCGCGATAGGTGCATGATCACCGGTGTCGATTCTATGTTCCGCAAAAGGCGTAGGTTCTCCCCCTGGCTCAAAAATATCCTGGTTTTCCATGATGATATGAGCAAGTACCTGACGCTGACGATCATTAAGTGTCGTCGCCTCATTTTCCCTAAGTACACTAATAGCCGAACAAGTAGAAACTGGAAGTGACACGTTTTCGAATTGCAGCTCGAACTTCTGGCTGTCATTTTCGCCGAAGTGCCAACTGCCATTCCCAAAATTAAATGTGAGATTAAAATTAGTCAAAAAATCTATTCCAAGCAGCGTTTCATTCGAATTAGATTCGGTAAGCACAACAAACTCGACACTCATAGTTTTATGTTTAAGTGTTACTTCTACTTTTGTGGTAAGTACATTCATTGACCTACTAACTCCGTCCGCCAACCTAACAATTTTCGTTGAAGGAACGAATGGATGTCCTTTCTTTTTTAAAACAGCGTACAGCGTATGGCCAGCGATACAACATTTAGCCGCAGAATCAACCAGCGCTGTACCATTTGCGTCTAAAATACTAATTTTTAACACAGGGCGGCAAAAAATTTGAGTACCACTGGTTTTACGATTAAAAGGTTAAAGATCCCTTAAATTATTACTAAACTCTGGACTATCACTAGTATTATAGTACAAACATTTATGATCAGAAGAAACATTTTGCAAAGGTTGAACAACACTGACATTAATAAAATGTTGAGAATCGTATGAACAATTACGCACAGATTTAGCAACACTGACACTATTATTAAAACATTGTGAGCTGTTAGAATAATTACTCATAGGTTCGCGTTCACCAAAATCAGATTTAACAAGTTCAACCTGAACCACTGGGGCGGGCGCAGGGTTACCTTTACAGCCATACGCAGACGACGGGTTAACGCCACACGGCGCAAACTCGCTACTCGTACTCGGTGCGAACCCAACGCTCGAACCGGCGCGCGACAGCGACGGCGACGACGGCGACGGCGGACTGCGGGCCGCGGGGTCACGCTCGTGCGCGCACGCGCCCGCGCCTAAAGGCGCCGACTGGACTGCGTCAAACGAACTAAGGGACACCGCGTAAAAGTTTTGTCCCTGATCACAGTTTTTACACTTTTGACTTGATAACGTTCGGGGAACCGCACCTATAGCACTTAACACTATCACCGTGGTCGCAATCGACTTTCCTAATCGACTTTAACTTTTCGCACGCGTCTTTGACGTGGCCGCTGCGTTTGCAGTACACGCAGAAGGGACGTTTTGACGAAGATTGCTTGGACACGTCGGCTGCACTGGAAATGGAACTCGGCGCCCCGTGCTGCTCGAGGCGACCCTTTTCCCGGGCCACGAAGGACTCGTCGCTAGTGTTGACACTCGGCGCCCCGCGCTGCTCGACGCGACCCTTTTCCCGGGCCATCGAGGACTCGACGACTTCTTTCAAAGAATCTTCTATATTGCGACACTTAATTAGCAGCTCTTTGAACGCTTTAACAAATCCAAAAACCCAAATGTTATGTCTAATTGCACTCGTTTGCAAAAATCACCTTCTGGAAACTTAGCAAATAAGGCTCTTATTCGCGCTATGAACAGCTCTGAATTTTCCTGACCTTGCACCGTTTTAATAGCTCTTGAAAAAATATGAAAAGGAGGACGTCGCTCACCGTAGACGCTGCGCAACTGAACAATGGCTTCTTCCCAAGTACTTGTATGCTTTTTAACGCCTTGCCACCACACCAGGGTCGAATGCGTGAGCAACATTGACATACCTCGGAGAGCGTTGTCTTCGGAGATATGTAAGCACGATTTATATGCTTCAATCGCATCTATAAAACCATCGACGGACTCTTCCGATTTTCCACCGAAACGTGCCGTACACAATGGAAAGTTCCCATTGACGAAGGACCCCGTTGCAGCTACGGCGGCGGCGGCAGTAGCATGACCAGCTTGTGACGGCGTTGACGAGCGCATCTCGCGCATGAGTTCTTGACAAAACTGCGCCTGAGATTGTTATAGCATGGACCTTAACGCATCTTGCGACATTGATATATTATCACTGGAACTTTCTTAATTATCCGATACGGATTGTTGTTTTTTGGGTGGCATCTTGACTTGTTGGTGAAACGTGACGACAAATATAGGTAGTTAGGTACGAGCCGCAACGTGACCTTGAGGCGCGACACGTGTATCGAAAAACAAAGTAAACCGTTGTAATTCGGGACAACGACGACTTTATCGACCACGTAAATACCTAACAACACGTAATTCACTGCACAAAAGTTTCACAAAACCGGGAAAGTTCACTTTTCGCGACCATGCCACGCGGTTTCACGACCTTGTAAACGAAAAAAACCAAACCCCAGACACGTTGGGCAGCCAATATGTTGCGTGGGAGGTTCAGTAACACAAAACACATGTAGGTACCTAGCTAGCTACTACCTAGTTTTTAATGAGACTCTTCAACTATTTTTAACTATTACAAGGTGAGTAACAAGTGTATCTTATACCAAAACCGCGCACGCAGGCAGCGCGTGACGTAACCTTTTTACCGACTAACTAAGGTCTGATTTTTATTCCCACGGAAAAAATGTAAACAAAGTTACGTCACGGAAAAAATGTAAACAAAGTGACATTTCAGGGGATCTCAAAGTACGGGCCAGCAAGAAAAATAATATTAGATATTATCATGTCGTTGGAACAGTGATATTAAAAATAAATTTGAGAAATAATTAAAATTAAAATCGCACAAATCTGTGAAATGAAACAGCAATAATTTTTTTACATTTATTAACAGACCATCCACCTACCGCATGTCCATCCTACCACACAACAATAACAAAAACACAACGGAAAACGTAACAACGAACAACGTAATAACAATAAAAAACGTAACAACAATGAAAATTTAACAGAAAAATTTAACAGATTAACTGGAAAGCTAATACGACGGGAGCACTAACTGTGAAGCGAGTAAAGTGACGTGAATCAAGCCAAGCGGCCCTCGACTTTTTAAGACGGGTGTATTGAATCAGTGATACCAGTGCAATAAATAAATTATGCATACGAAAACAGTATTCTCGTTTTAAATTAATATAACAAAGAGTATATTTCAAAATTAAGTTTGCCATCAACAAATTAAATTCTTTCATCTTGATTACAATATATAGTTTTTTTATAGTAAGTCGATTTGTTATAAAAATGGGAAGTATAAATATTTTGAATGCTGGAAATGTTTTTCGTTAGCGGCAACACCTTTGTTTACATTTTTTCCGTGGGAATAAAAATCAGACCTTACTCAAGGGCGGGGCGCGGCGCGGTTCGCGGGTGCGCAGGTTGTGCGACAGCAACGTATCCCCGTCCCTTTCTTAAATAACGGCCGTCCGGCGAATATCGTGCCGGGCGGCTACCGCGATTAAGGCGATGCGGCAGCCTACTCGCTACATTCTTCATATCAAATTAAACTATACCTGTTTCAGGATTTCTCGATTACTAAGAAATTATCAAATTAAGCCAATTATAAGCATTTCTTTGAACCCCTATTCGAGGGCTGTCGTTTATTTTACGTGTTTGCAAATATCAATATTTAATTCTCCGTTTCTTAAATACAAACTATATTCAAGGATTTTTTAAAAAATTATGGTACAAAATGTTATAAAGAAGCAAAATCAATTATTCCAGTTTCTTGTTGTAACAAATGTGACGCCATGATGACGTGACATCAAGGAAAGGGACAGCCATATTCCTCCCATAACGGAAGCGATCAAGACAAAAACACGCGACCATAGATTACCGTTACAATAGTAGCGACGTTATGATTGAAACTAACGGTGTCAAATTGTTGCTTAAAAACATTGTATTAATTGTGTAATATCGAGAGTTCGAATACAAATTTAGGACAATATTTGGACAACCAAACTGCTATTATTAACTTAGCTTGGATTTTACAATTTTGATTATAGTGAAAAGAGAAACCTTACAATTTCATCATGGCCATCTATATACCTTATGTCACAAATACCTTCATTTTTTGGGTGTTAGTTATTTATCAATTATCAATCAGATTATGAAATAAAAAAATATTTCGTTGCATAGTGAGATCGGTTCCTCAATCTGATTAATTCCGCGTAGCTAACTTTTCAGACATTTTTAACAATCGCATATTTTCCATTTAGGATTTTCCTCACTCAAAAAAATATTTCCCATTGTAATTAAGTCGAAATATGTAGATAGGTTTAGGTTATGTTAGTTTTCCAGAAGGCCCAAAGGGCCATAGCACCTATAAATAGCTCCATCGACTCAGTGATATTGATTTTGAATTGAGAAAACACACAAGTGGGGAAAATCCAAAATGGAAAATTCGCAATTGGTAAAATAAACAATGCTATTGGAGAAAAAATTAAATGGGGAATTATCCATACGTGAGGACTTTTCAAGACTTTTTGAGTAGTAAGCTTCGGAGATGAAGGCGGTCATTTTTGTTACATTTTTGGCTGTAAATCTTAAAGGGCGTGCCACAGGGCTCAATTTTGGGTCCATTTCTTTTCCTCATTTACATAAATGATTTACCATACCTTATAAAGGACAACCATGATATAGTATTGTTTGCTGATGATACCTCACTCGTATTTAAAGTCAAACGACAACAGGAGTTTAATGTGGATGTAAACAATGCTATATCAAAAGTAGTAGATTGGTTTAGTGTTAATAATTTATACTAAATGAGAAAAAGACTAAATGTATTAAATTTATGACTACCAATGTAAAAAATAGACAAACTACTGTAACTATTAAAAATGACAAATTAGAATTAGTTATGATACAGTATTTCTTGGTATAACGTTAGACTCAAAACTCCAATGGGGTCCTCATCTGGCTAAATTAGCGAATAGACTAAGTTCTGCAGCTTTTGCAGTTAATAAAATTCGGAATCTAATAGACTTGAGAACCGCTCGATTAGTTTATTTCAGTTACTTCCATAGTATTATGTCATATGGTATTTTACTATGGGGTAGTGGTGCTGACGTAAACAGCATCTTTGTTCTACAAAAGAGGGCTATTCGTGCTGTTTACAAGATGGGTCATAGAGACTCGCTTAGAGATAATTTCAAAGAAACGAATATATTAACCGTATACAGTCAATATATTTATGAAAACATTATGCATGTTCTTAAGAACATCAGTAATTTTAGAAAGAACTGTGACATACATAATGTTCATACCAGAAATAAACATAAGCTCGCAGTGCCCTTTACACGGCTTCACAAAATAAAAAACTCTTTCATGGGTAATTGTATAAGGTTCTATAATAAGCTCCCAAGTAGTGTTACTCATTTATCAGTAAATAAATTTAAGAGTTACGTTAAACGTAAACTAATTTCTAAAGCTTATTATAGTATTAAAGATTATATGAATAATGACAATGCTTGGGACTGATATATATATATTTTTTTTGTATTACAATTATTAATGACCGTGGAGACTATATACATCTCCCTGTATGATTACCTATTATTTTAATATGACATCTGGAGACTCTTTACCATCTCCAAAATTTACCGTGGAGACTTTCTACATCTCCCTTATTTAATTTTGTGTGTGTGTGTGTTTTTTTTTTTAATAATTGTATTTAATTTTAATTTGACATCTGGAGACTCTTTACATCTCCAAAATTGACCGTGGAGACTTTCTACATCTCCCTTGTTTTGTGTTTTTTTTTTAATTATATTTAATTCTTAATTTTAATTTGACATTTGGAGACTGTTTACTTCTCCGAAATTGTATTATTTATTATAATCTGACATTTTGATATATTTAATTATTATTACTACTGGGACCTGTACATCCCTGTGACATTTAAATTATGTAGCTTAAGTTAAGTATTGTAATAAGTGATTTATTTGGTAAAAACGGCTTACTGTTGAGTTTCTTGCGGCGCTTCTTCTCAACAGTGGTCTCTTTGGAAGCGCTGGTAGACTCAGACTTGTAAAAGTGCCTGCAGGGCCTACTTGCTAAATAAATTATTTGAATTTGAATTTGAATTTGAAAGTTACAACACAGAAAATTAAACAAAAAATAGGTTTGAAATATGCAGATTAAGACCTTTCATATGACATCCCATTTGCTATTATCTAATATTTGTAAAATAAATTTCATATTTTTTTACTAAAATCGAATGCGGGCAAGTAAGTTAACTATGCCAAATTTCAAGTTGATAACAATTGTAGTTGTTGAGAAAACCTGCTGTGACATACATACAGACAGACGACGAAGTCTCACCATTAGGGTTCCTTTTTTACCATTTTGGAAATGAAATGAAATTAAATATTTATTTTACAAAATTTTAGGTATAACATGATGGGAAACATAGCAAATGCAAAGTCTCACTAAAATCTACCAATCCAGGCATGTAAAAAATAACATTAACTTAAGTCTATCTATAATCTAAAAATTCCTGTATGCTGTAAAAACATTTTTCAATAAGCATTTTTTTTAATGTGCGTTTAAATTTAAAATAAGGGAGATCTTTAATTGAGTCAGGAAGATTTTTGAAGATTTTTATGCACATAACGTAGCTATTCTTTGAAACAAGTGACAATTTGGAGAGCGGAACATATAATTTGTTGCGATATTGAGGCCGTACTGGTCTCTTGTACAATTCTTTTAACTGGAGAAAAAGGTGTCCATTTTTATACACAAACATGCATGCGTCTAAAATGTACAAGCTAGGTAAAGAGAGGATATTATACTTTTTAAAATATGGCCTGCATGAATCCCTCTGCTTTAGTCCAAATATAGCTCTAATACATTTTTTTTGCATCACGAATACACTGTCTATTTCTGACGATGTACCCCAAAGCATTATACCATATCGTAAAACTGAATTAATATAGCCATAGTATGCCGTAATGACGCATACTATGATGATGTGTCTTTTGATACTAAAAGACTTATTTTTCTCAGTGCAAAAACGAATCTGTTAACTCTGGAGCAGATGTCTGCAATATGTTCGTTCCAGTTGCAGAAGCGATCAACAGTAATTCCCAAAAATTTAATGCTCATTACTTGTTCAATTGAATGTCCATCATGGCTTACATTGATAGATTGAGGCTTGCCTCTATTAGTATAAAACTGCATTAATTTAGTTTTGCCGAGATTGGCCTTAAGGTTATTAATGTTCAACCATTTAATGATTTCTTTAAGAGTCTGATTTATTTCTAATTCATAAGATGTGAGATCCCGCCCTTTAATCACAACTGAGGTGTCATCAGCAAAAAGAAAGCAGTTTTTTGAAATAGCATTTGGTAAATCGTTTATATACAGAAGAAACAATAGTGGTCTTAAAATGCTACCTTGAGGTACTCCAAAATTATTGTCCGTGTAATTTGATCTGTAATTTATGACACTATTTGTTTTTGGGTTGAGCTTTGACACTTCCACGCATTGTTTTCTTTCCGATAAATAAGACCGGATCCAGTCAAAAGCTGGTCCCCTAATACCATACCGATATAACTTTTCCATTAACCGAGTATGACATACGAAATCGAACGCTTTACTCATATCTAGGAAAAGAACACAAACTGGGATTTTCTCATTTAGGCAGTCAGTTACTGTTTTTATAAGTTGAAATATAGTCAGGCTAGTGTTTCTATTTTTACGGAAACCATTTTTTTCACTCTTAATTAAAGTATTGCTTTCAACAAAGTTACTAATTCTATGATACATAACTTTTTCATATATTTTTGAGAATATTGGGATCAAAGTAACTGGCCTATAATTATCCAATAGTTGTTTATCCCCTTTTTTATACTTATATCTGGGAATTTTCCCTGAAGCAATGAAAGATTTAACACGTGACATAAAGGTTGAGTTATCACATCAATACTCATCTTTATAACATCAGTAGTTAAGCCATCATAACCAACTGCTTTTGAATTTCGTAGAGACTTAACGCATTTTAGTATTTCAGACGCACTAACAGGATTTAGAAACAAGCTATGTTCAAATTGGGTTATAAACTCATGAATGCCTGATAAACCTAAATCTACAACACATTTTTTTTTAACAATATTTATGAAAAAATCGTTAAATACATTAGTAATAGTTTGAGGGTCGTGATAGATTACATTATCAGTACCTAAAATGTGCGTAAGATTTTCATCTCCGACATCACAAGTGGTGTAATTTTTTATTACATTCCACGATGCCTTACACTTATTTTTTGCTCTATTAAGGTATGACGTATTTTGAAGTTTTTGTGAAGAGTTTATACATTTTTTGAGTATTGCTGAGTATTTCAAATACAACGACTTTTTTTCAGGACTTTTTAAATAGCAGTACCCTAGATACAATTGTCTCTTTTTGTAGCAGCATTTTCTCAGACCTTTTGTGATCCATTTACACTTCTGAGGTCCCTTTTTTACTTTTACTCTTATTTTAGGAAAGCACAGTTCATAAAATAAGCAAAACAGGTCATAGAGTTTTGTGAAAGCTAAATCAGCATTTTCTTCTTCATAAACTTCACTGAATGAGAGAGATGATAAGCATGAGATAAATTTTATACGGTTTTCCTTAGAAAAGTCTCTACTGTACTGGAACCACCACGTTGTTGGTCGAGGACTTCGTAGTTGTATTGGTATGCGGAGGGACTGGGCTGTGTGATCTGAGAGCCCTAAATCGTGAATTTTTGGGCAAACATTTTGTATATTTGTTGCAATTTGGTCAATACAAGTTTTAGAGTGTGATGTGATTCGTGTTGGATTCGTTATTTGCGGTTCCAAGTTATATCTCTTCAGAGTCTGGTGAAGTTTGATTGAGGTTTTTGTTTTTCTCATTAAGTCTATATTAAGATCTCCACACAATATGATTTTCTTCCTTCGGTTTTTAGTAACGTCGTGTAATGCGTCATCCAATTTTTGTAGAAAATCCTCTATACTTGATGTTGGTGTTCTGTAGACACCTGTTCTCAAAGCTTCTTCCAGATGCATAAATATATTAATCATTCCAGCGTTGCTAACTTCCCCATTTGATTTGTTGAACATATCATAGTCGTAGGTTAATGGTTGGTTCGAGTCAACGAGATAAGCATATTTGTGCGTTTCAACATCTAGATAAAGTAGGTTATTGAACGTTTCTATCCTTCCGTTGTACATAATTGCTCATCCCATTAATTTTGTATGTTGGGAGACATAATATAATGTTCGTGTGAGTGATCACTTTTAAAGTGTCTCTTAAGTGGTATATCAAATCGAAATAATTATTTGTTTTTAAGAAATCGTCTTCTCCAATGAATACAATACAGTAGTCTTTTTTAGTGAAATCTTTAGTTTTACTATCTATGTCCTTAGACAGATCTCTTATTCCCCTGGATGGTAGTAAGTGGTGGCATATTTGTGTGGTGTCGGAAAACGTCCTTTCCGCTATTTTTAGCATTTTTATTTTTTTATTACTACTGATAAGACACAGTTTTGTAATCGGCTTAATTCGTTCTGATGTTAATTGGTCAGTTTGATCAGGATGAGTCTCATCCTCTTTCCTCACGGTCGACTCTGACAGTCGATCAGTCTCTTCTAGTTTGCTTTCGGGCAGTATAGATTTTCGCTTACTTTTTTTTTTTATTAAATGGCGTCAATTTATTGGAAAGACTGTTATCAGTAAACAATGTTTTATACACATTTAGTTTTTTTTGTTTATCCTCGATAATTTGTTGAAGATCTGTAACCTCTGTATTGAGACGATCAATTTCGTTGTGTGCGCTAGCAAGCTGAATAGTCAGGTTTTTTATTTCCAGATTCAGATCTGCCACTTCTACGGTGTCTAATTCAGAAATGTTTCGTAAACTAACAGAAGTTGCATTCAAGAGAGGAGATAATATTTGAGTTTCTGTTTCCACCTCTGAGTCCGAGGACGGTTCTGAGGCTGCATATTGTTTTTTTATTCTAGGTCGTCTTTTTGTAATGTTGTCGGACTCCTTTGTAGGATTGCGAATCGGTGTTATAATTGGAGTGGAGTTACCGCTGGCAATGCTCGACAGTTCAGTTTTATTTTCATGTCTTAGTAAGGGTAAAGCGACATTACACATTTTTTGGCATTTCCAAGTGGATTTTTTTTCTTTGGTCATCAATTCATATTTTTTTGTACCAATGGTAGTACAATTCGGATGGTAATTATATTTACATGTAGAACATTTCAAGGACTCTTTGATCTTGATTATATCTTTCTTACATTGAAAACATGTTAAATGCTTTGTTTTGGATGCCATTATATTTTTATTCTAGTCGTATTCTAAACGGTGTGTAATAGGAACGAGTATATTCTGAGAGTTTTCAGTCGATCGGATTAATGCCAAGAAGTCAAGCCAATTTTTAATCGATTCAACTTTCGTCTAAAATTTCCGACCGATTTTATTATTATGAACGCAGCCTTAAGTGGTAACACTGTTTCTGTTATGTCAACTGTCAGTATGGTATTGTATGTAGTCCAATCAGCTGTTTGGAATTAGCCGGTGATCCCGTTATCTTTTTACTGTTAGTTCGTGTTTTTAAGTTATTTTACAGTTATTTCAGTGTATTTATATTTCAACGGTTAAAAATAATGTCTCACCAGTGATAGTTAGTGCATTTACGGCTACAAATTGGATGTGGTAGGTTATAATTCCGGCGTAAGTTTCTTCTCTAATAATATCACTGCACTTTCGCGAGGTTCTACGTGAATTTACTAAATATTTAGAATAAATTTCTTATGAGCTTCTGCTATCACTGTTTACTGTCGACGTCTGTTTACTGTCCGTCTGTTTACTGTTGTTACGGAACCTTAAAAACAGAACTGAATAAACTAAGCCTAATACTGCATACTTTTGTGAATTAATGCATTTATTTCAGGATTATGGCATTCCATAGATTGTTAGTAACATTCAATCTCATATTATAGTAGTAATTATGCTACAAAATTGTACAATTGAATAATTTATTTCTCCTATGGCTTCTGCCACCCAGTGTGACAACATGGGACAGGCTTTGTGAATTCTGTTTTGTTATTCTATGTCAAAAGTAGCGGTGTCAGATTGACGTTGACATCGTTGACATATTCAGATTTGAACATATTTTCCGTAATTTTTAAGACTTATACAAGTCGTATTATTTCTATAGGTTGTTATTTAATAATATTGTCGTTATTTTGATCGATCTCTTGAATAAAATTACACACAGTCATTTTATTTTTCGGTGGTTGGTTAATGAAATATGGTCGGTTATTTAATTCTGAAAATAGTTTCATCCACTTTCTACCTGTTAATAGCCGTATAAATTATAGGTCAAGTAATAGAAATGTACATCAGTTAAGTAGCTTATGAAAAAAGTCACCTTGCCTTATTACGGATATTAATAACAGTTCAATTTTAAATTCAATTAGGTTATGTCATGCGTCCAATAAAATAATAATTTAAATGTCAATCTAATAATGATAAATCGTGAAGCCAGATGATACAATTTAAGTCATCAGTGTCAACTCATCAGTCATCAACTCATCACTATACCATATAAATACAATCTTATCTTATCTAACTAATATTATAAATAAATGAGAAAGTTTGGATGTTTAGATGTTTGGATGTTTGTTACTCA
This sequence comes from Acleris cristana, assembly GCA_948252455.1. NCBI lineage: Eukaryota > Metazoa > Arthropoda > Insecta > Lepidoptera > Tortricidae > Acleris > Acleris cristana. Next base: position 48,514,385 of record OX411771.1, read on the forward strand.
ATCACGCTTCAACAACGGAACGGATCGGGATGAAACTTGGCACATATATAGGTTGGTTTCTGGAATACGACTCGGTATCGAATTGCCGTCTTGGTTTGGTCCAGGTCACTGGGTGGTTAAGCGATTTCCCTATACAGCGCAATAATAAGCTTTATATTTCGTTCTGGGGTCGGTTAGGATCACAGAACAGAAAAAACAGTAGAAGTGTCAAGTGGGCGTCCCAACTAGCAAAAACATATCTTATAACGGCTAATATGACCACAAAACGTGTTCTTATAAAAGTCATATTATCGTCTATAAGACTGCATTTGGGCACAAATTATAAGAGCTTAAACCTTATACTTGCCATATTATTGCTTTATTGACCCTTAAACACGTTTTATTGTAGTTAGTATCAAGTATACTAATCTTATAATTACATAGTAAAAGTTGTTTATAAGATCAGTCCCTTTATAATCGCAACTTTCAAACAATTAATAAGTGTATTACACTTATTAATATCACATTTAAAATGTTTACAAGGGCTTTATTCTTATAAAAGTTTTGTCGGCATCCGTTATAAGGGCAATCTTTTTAGAAGAGGCGTAGAAATATATTTGATAAAAATTCAATAGAGTAAAACGTCAAAGCAGCGACGACATAATAATTTTTGTGTCAACCATTGTGGGATAGGTACTTAATTGATAAGTGATTTTATCATTGTTTATTATACTCAGAACTGTGTGGGAAATCAACTGTATGAGAAAGTTTAGTATGTTATGTGATGTAAAATCAACGCGCCTTAAAATTAAGGCATTTTCATGCAAAGAAAATCAACTACTTATTTTGTTAGGTTATTAACACTGCTGTTATAAGGGCAAAAGTATTCTACATATCGTTTATAAGGGATCTATAAGGGTGTTACCCTTATAAAAGCAATCATTATTTCAATGCATTCTCCATTTTGAATGTAATTGGGGTTCCTTGCTGGCAAAGTAGGTTAGGTAGAACCATTTAGTTAAAGATATATTTGTGTAGATACATAATATTATCAGAAGTGGCCAAATCCACTTATTTTTTCAATTTATTAAAACCATCGGGTCTTATTCTTATCCTTTGTTTTTCATAACAGAGAAATAAAATAGACCAAGCGCGAGTCGGACTCGCGCACGAATATTTCCGTACCATTATCTATAAAAAATCACTCTTAAATATTTATTTCACTCTGTTTTTAATATTTGTTGTTATAGCGGCAACAAAAATACATCATCTGTGAAAATTTCAACTGTCTAGCTATCACAGTTCATGAGATACAGCCTGGTGATAGACAGACAGACAGACAGACAGACAGACAGACAGACAGACAGACAGACGGACGGACGGACGGACGGACGGACGGACGGACGGACGGACGGACGGACGGACAGACGGACGGACGGACGGACGGACAGACGATCGATTTGTAAGTACTTTAAGGCTAACGTATAGACAACTTAAGTTCTTATAAATATCATATAAAGTACTAATTTACTATATACATGTCACCTTCAACACGTTTATAAGATACATATGTATATACAGGGGAATTCTTATTGTGGTCATATTACTCGGCCATATTACCCTTTATCCAACCTAAATTAAAACAGTAAAAGCTGTATTTGCCAAAATCTCTTATAATGAGCTATTATAAGGACATTGGAACAACATAATGCTTTTATAAAACAATTACAAGGGTTCTGGCCATATAAGCTTGATGTTATAAGGTTATTTTGCTAGTTGGGGTGTAACATATGGCACGGTTATACGGAGTTCCGCATAACCTACCATACTTTTGCCGCGATCGCTTATTTCGTTATTTCTAAAATAGGAAATAAATCCAGAAGCATGCCTTATTGTGCTATTTTGGAATGTAAAAACGATAGCCGCACCAAAAAAAAATCCATGGTGGGGTGTACTTTTTATGATAGTTGGAGTATTGGCGACAACAGGTCTGATACTAAGCGAAACTTATGCCACTTGCACTGTTTTTAGGGTTCCGTACCTCAAAAGGGAAAAACGGAACCCTTATAAGATCACTTTGTTGTCCGTCCGTCCGTCCGTCCGTCTGTCCGTCTGTCAAGACCCTTTATCTCGGGAACGCGTAGAGGTATCGAGTTGAAATTTATACTCAAATCTACAGTCCCTTGAAGCTGGGAAAAAATCAAACTTCTACATTTACGTAAAAAAAAGATACGGCCGTTTATGTCGCAAAAAACGTGTATAGGGTGGGATGACTCTCGAGGGAATCAAAATGTATAGGGTATTTCCCGTTGACCTAGAACTATGAAATTTGGCAAGTAACACCGTCTTTTACTGCAAGTATAGGAAAAAATCTGAAATCTGTACATTTTTAATCAAATCACGAAAAAACAGGGTCTTTATGCAAGGAACGGCGTACAGTACGATAAGAGCCCGATCTAGGTGGATAATATTATTTGACGCTAAATATAAGATCAAAACTCAACACATTGAAGCTAGAAATATCAATATTTATAAAAAGTTGAAAAACAAGCTATTTCTAACGAAAAAACTTAGTATCCAGTATAATTTGATCTCCCTGTACGCTGATTTCCCCTAAAATGTGAGGTCAGCTTAAACTGGTTTTTGTATGACGTTGTAAAAAGGGCGTTATTTGCTCTAATTTTCAAATTTATATTATTTTAAGTTGTATAGAAAATTTAAGGCCTTCACCATTCAGCCAATTAATACCTTTTGCGATAATGTCCCGAAATGGTTCTGTATTTTTCCACATTCAGCACATTTTTCATAAAATGTTTTTGGAAGTCCGAGCGATAATCATGAGGAGTAGTCAAATAAAGCCCTTCATTTATCTTTTTTGCTGTACTTTAACCATTCTTCATAAAACTCCCTCCTCGGGATCAACGCTTCGTTTTCTTCAAAAAAGTCAAAAACACGAATCAGCACGAGGTTTCTAATTAAATTAATATAAAGCGTATTAATGAAGCTATCATTGAAAAAAAATACAGGCTGGGTACATGCGCGCCGAACAACAATGAGCTGGCGGCGGCGCGCCGACCCGACAAGGTCGGCCACGCCGGCGTGACCATATTTTGATAACTTTTTAAGCGAAAGTTACATACATACATACATTAAATCACGCCTGTTAACCATACACATTAGTTATGATAAATGAAGTGCTAGCTACTCGCTGGACTAGCTAACAGATGGTGTTAGTAATCGTAAATGATGCAAATCTTGAATGTTACTTCTACGATTAATATAACATACATATTTGTGTAAGGGCATGCTTTGATGGTTCGGTCATTTGGAAAGGATGGATGAAAGAAGATTGACGAAAGAGATATACAGAGCTAAAGTGAGTGGAAGGGTCGGAAGGGGCCGCCCTAGGCGTACTTTTTCGAATCAAATCGGAGAAATACTGGAAAAGGGCCGAATTTTAAGTACCCGAAACCGACGTGCGTGCATGACTCGATGCATGAATGTGGAAGAAGCGAAAGAGATTTGTCAAGATCGTAGCAGGTGGAACGAAGTGGTCTCTGCCTACCCCTCTGGGAAACAGGCGTAATTTAATGTATGTATGTATGTATGTACATATTTGTGTTTTTCAAGGTACTGAGCGATACAGAGCTATAACACGCTATACGGAGTTTTTTTTTGGCGGTGTCTGATAGACGTTACGTCAGTCGCAGAGAGTTAAAAATCTGTGTTGAAATTTAGGCTAATCAAAATGGACCTTATTGCATAGATAATAAAGTACATAACAAAATGAAGAAAGTACTATTGCGTTTTCCAGCCATATTATCTTACATACGGAACCCTCGGTGCGCGAGTCCGACTCGCACTTGACCGGTTTTTTCTATTCCGTGATGCATCCTGATAAGATCGAATTTTGAAGTCCACGCAGACGAAGTCTTAAATCTTAAATATTTCTGTAGACCAATTAGGTGTAAACCCTTTCTCAAAACATCATTTATATTTACTGAGTGTTACGAAATCTCCGACTTGAATTCTTTTGCGATTTGGTATTTTCTTAGACAGTGAATTGTTAATATATTTCTGTAATACAGTTGCTTTATGATTATGATTAATTTCTGACGGTCGGGTTCCTACAGTTCTATGAAAAGTTCGATTATATTCGTAATTTTTCTTGTCAAAATTTCCATCAATCTATTTATAATTGCCTTTTAAACTAAATTCCTTGTACAGTTTATTTTTTAGAGTTCTTATAAATCTTTCTACTATAGAAGCTTTTTTTGTAGAAAATGTGGAGTAATGATTAATATAATAATACTTTTCAGTAACTTTTTAAATGTATTATTGTCAAATTCTGTACCATTATCTGTTTGTAAATTTTTCGGAAAACGCCCCTTTGCAAACAATGTTTGAAACTGTTTAGAAGCAATTTCTTTAGTCTTTCGCTTGAGTGGAAATGCCCAAGCATATTTCGAGAAACCGTCAATAATCACCAATATGTATTTATACCCAGCATTCCATTTTGACGTTCTCTGCATGTCTATCAAATCTGCTTGCCAGAGATTATCTATATCTTTTAATATTACACTTCTCCGAGGGAAGTTCACTCTAGCATTTTTATGAAATTCATTTACAACATCTGCTTTACTCATAGTGCTCGTTTATTATTTTTAATTTTTAATTTTGATGTCATACAAGATCTTTATTTAAAACGTATGCTTCGCCCCAGGTGCTTGCTAACTTTTTCTTCAAGTTCTTTATACATTTTACTGTACTAATGTAAAAGTTGTTTATTCATAAGGTGATATCGGTTTCTGCTATGACTTTATATTACTCTAATTTTTATGGTGGACGCCACTATCAAAGATCATGATTTCTGTAATTGGCTCTGATTTGATACAACTCAACATTCAATCTGTTGACTTGCTCAAGTGTTGCCATACAACAATAGTTTGTAATAGTTGATTTCTAGTTTTAATGTCTCCATTTATTTAACGTTTTTCTTTTTTGTATATTTACTGTAAAAAAAAAAAACTTAATTTTTTTAATTATGTCGGCGCCAGCGATCGTGATGCCATTCGACACCACCATTAAACAAACCAGACTCTTTTGCAGCCGAGGTTTTATTACTTAGAATTTGATAAATATCAATGTCACCAATTTCGATATTGTGTTTGATATTCATGTCTAATATGCCCTAGTTTACTTATCAAAATGACGATTTTTCAACAATCTTTCTCTTTTATAATATCCGCTTCCTTTAATTCTTCAATGATTGACATAAAAAAGATAAAGATAAAAGACATTTAGTCAGTAAGTAGGCCGCACGGGCACTTTTACACGTCAGGAGTCTACCAGCGCTTCCCAAGAGGAGACCACTGCCGAGAAGAAACGCCGCAAGAAACTCAGCAGTCAGTCATTTTTTTAACCATATTTCTTATTACAATGATACAACTTAGTCTAGTATTATATAAAGCTATAAATATTAATTTTAATATAATATCAAATATCATGCGTAGTTCAGCAGGAAATCATGACAAAAATATTAGGAGAGATATAGAGGGAGAAAAAGGCAAAAAAAACATGTTTTCCTACATCAACAGTGTCCCCTAGACAAGATAAAGGTTTGACATTTGAACAAATTATTATTGACTAAGTTTCGAAATTTAGGCCATGCATTTTTGTCTGCTAGATAATCCTCGACCCTATAATACGCTTTAGACATTAACGACTTTTTCAAGTAATTTTTAAGTGCTGAAAAGGGTAACTTTAAAACTACGTCAGGTAATTTACTATAGAAATGAATGCATTGACCAACAAATGATTTATATACTTTACGGACACGGAATTTTCGAATAGCGATTTTATTTTTATTTCTAGTATTTAAATGATGTATATCAGAATTTTTGGTGAACAAATCTAAATTCTTAATAACATAAATAATATTCTCATAAATAAATTGAGACGCTAGAGTTATGATATTAATTTCTTTAAAAAGTTCTCTTAAGGAGTCACGGGAATTTAAGTTGTAAATAGAACGAATGGCCCTTTTTTGTATCACAAATATAGTTTGTATGTCAGCTGCCTTACCCCAAACCAGAATACCGTATGACATAACACTATGGAAATAAGTATAATAAACTAAGCGAGCTGTCTCAACATTAGTTAGTTGTCTAATTTTCCTAACGGCGTAAGCAGCCGAACTTAGTTTACCTGCCAGTACAGCTATATGGGGACTCCATTGCAAATTTTGATCTATTGTTATGCCTAGGAAAACTGCCTTATCTACCATTTGCAGACACTCGTCATTTAGAAAAATACTTGAATCTACCGATTTAACATTAGGCAAAGCGAACCTAACACATTTAGTTTTCTTAGCATTTAGTAGCAAATTGTTGCTAGTAAACCAATTAAGTACTTTATCTAGTGTGGCGTTTATCCTACTGTAGTCTACGGATTTTCTATCTACCTTGATAATAAGTGAAGTATCATCAGCAAAAAGTACAATGTCACAAAGTTTATCTACTGTTGGTGGTTAGTCATTTATTTAAACCAAAAATAAAAAAGGACCTAAAATAGAGCCTTGAGGCACTCCTATTTTTACTGTAGCTCCAACAGATTGCGTTTTGTTTACAACAACTGTTTGAGTTCTATCACTTAGATAAGAAGACATAAGATTTTAAGCTTTATTGGACAATCCATAATGTTCTAATTTTAAAATAAGGGTAGCATGATCTACGCAATCAAATGCTTTAGAAAGATCACAAAATATTCCTACTGCATCGCAAGATGTCTCCCAACTGTTATATACATATTTAACGAGTACAGATGCCGCATCAATTGTTGATCGATCTCTGGTAAAGCCGAACTGGTTATTGCTAAGTAGTTTATTTCTATTAAAGTGACCTGACATATCATTCAGCATTAATTTCTCAAAGACTTTACTTAGAACTGGTAGCATGGAAATGGGACGGAAGTTCGTTAAATCACTCATCTCGCCCGATTTAAAAAGAGGTATGACTTTGCTATATTTCATGAGATCTGGAAAGATCCCCTCTGATATGCAATTATTGTAAATTAATTCTAGATGGGGTGCAATTACATCTATGATATGGAAGACTACTTTAACTGATGTGCCCCACAAATCCTCAGTCTTTTTTAAACTAAGTGATTTAAATACCTTGACTATTGAATCTGAATCAACGGGGATGAATTCAAAGTTTATATTACATTTACTGACATTAGTGCAAAGTAATGATTTATCTTCAACCGCGGATGATTTAAGACATTTCGTAGTATTAATGGCTATGTTGGAAAAATAATCTTCGAAAGCTAAGGCGACGTCTTTATTTGACGTGATTTGTTTGTCACCTGTGTTTAGGGTGATTTGATTATCACGAGTTTTTGATTTTCCCGTTTCTCTATTTATAATATTCCATACAGTTTTTACCTTATTATCAGATGATTTGAGTTTAGAACTAAGAAAATTTGCCTTAGCAAATAAACAAACTTGCTTAAAAGTCCTCGAATAATTCTTAAGATAATTTAAGAAGTCAGCGTTCTTATTGTCCTCCCTCTCTCTATATAGGTCTTAAAGCCTATTTCTACTTTTATGAATGCCTGCAGTAGCCCATTCACTAAATTTGGTTTTCGACCTAGTAATAGTTTTCATTTAAAAATTGTTATTCAATTGATGCAGAATTACGCCAAACAAGTCATTATAAATACTATTACACTCATTCTGTAAGAAAGGTAACACTGAAAGATTACTCTGAACTTTATTTTTGAATAATTCCATACGATTATTAGTTATAGGTCGGTATGTTATTGTCTGAGATTTTTGATAAAAATCATTGATGAAAGAAGCCTTCTGACCACTATGGTCAGAATTAAAACAATTAAATATTTCTTTACCCAAACATTCACAATTACAAAAAATATTATCTAAGCAGGTTGCACTACTAATACCTATCCGTGTAGGTTCAAGGAACAGATTACCTAAATTAAAAGATTTAAATAAACTTAGTAACCTAGTGGTATTATTTGACGTTTCAAGTAAGTTAATATTAAAATCTCCACAAACTATAATATACTTCTGGCTATTACATGCTAATTTTAACACATGTTTCATAGTAGATTCAAATGTGCAAAAATCAGCCAATGGTGGTCTGTAAACAAATATTATTATATAACTTTCTAGTTCTGCGCATGAAATTTCTATAATCCTTTCTATCGATAACTTGACAATATCCTTCCTTTCCTTGGATTTAAGAGTATTTTTAACTATAATAAAAGAGCCACCATGAATAGCACATTTTCTAGCAAAATAACTAACTAATTTAAAATTTACAAAATCAAAAATTAATTGGTCTTGTTTAAGCCAATGTTCAGTAATGCACATAATTTGTACATTTTCATTATCTAAGAACAACCCTATTTCTTGTTCTTTGCTGGAAAAACCTTGAATATTCTGGTGAATTAAATTTATACTCAAGGGTGTTTCCGCTGTCCTATAATTTAGTTTAAATCACGAGGCAAGTCATTATTGCCGATATTGGCTTGCTGGGGCTGGGTACAATTGTATTCATTTGGTTCTATATTAAAAGCTAATAGGTCAACCAAGGTCCAAATATATTTCCTTGGCACATGATTTTTTCCTGATGTTAGGGTGATGGGCTTTAAAAATTTGTTTAAATTAAAAAAATGAAATTTATTATTGCAGGATATAGCGTTATACATTATTGAATTAATATGTGCTATTCTATTATTATAACTAAATGGCATACTTTGTGAGTATGGTAGCGCACACAGTATAATTTTACCTATGCCGCTCTCTTCAATAATATTTAGTGTTGATATTAATTTATCAACACTTGATTTATCCACACTAAGACTATTTCCTATTAAAATCACTAAAGTGGTTAACCTGTCAAAACTTCCTTTCAAAAGTAAATTACATAATTGCATAAGAGATGCATTATGGTAACAGTAATTTGTAACATTTTGTTTCAACTTATTATTTAACAATAAACCTAGTCGAGATCCAAGCTGGTCAGAATAAATAATAGTTTTATTCCTACTTATAATTTGTCTAGGGGACTTCTTAGTATCAAGAGCCATATCTGACTGAATCACAGCGGTTGGTGAAGTTCGTAATCTATCACAATTACCATAACCACTGTTTATTAAAGAGTTAACGCTCTTCATTTAATCTACTTTCTTCTACCAATTGAGTGAAAGCCAGGATATGCTCCTTGACTTCCTTCTGAGTGATTACATACTTTAAAGAAGTTACTTCAAGCTGATCCTTTAACTTACTAATCTCAGCATCAAGTTTCTGAATATTTAAATCATATGTTACCCTATTAGAATCTAACTTTTCATTACAATGCCGCACCCTATCCTTCATTATTGATAATTCTAATTTCATAGTAGAATAGTTTTTATACATTTTTGGCTTTTAATTAATTTCTGTGTACGCCTAATATAATTATTAATTTTAACATATTTCTTCAATTTATTATTACTGTTAAAAAATATTAATTTCTTACTGTTCTTATCGTTATCACCTACCAGCTCTTGGTACAGGTTTTGTGTTGTTAAACTATCATAACACTGACGTTCTTTCCTTAAATAATTTAGTTCTTCATTTGCTGCGCCAAGTTCTTCCTCCAGGTTTGTGATGCGCTTTAATGCCACTTCATGTGTAGAAGCGCTCTGATTAAAGGTATAAGCATAATTTCACTATCGTGATTGCTGTTACCAGCGTTTTTAGATGCGATTAAAAGTTTTAGTCTTTCAATCAGCTCGTTTGGATCATCCCAATATAATAATCCGTATTCTTTTTATACTGTTTTAATTCAGGTAAATAACCGCCAATTTTAATTTTTCGTGTTTGTTTCCGTACGCCTTCATCTGCATCAATCGGTTGAACAAATAAAGGTTTAATAATTTTATAATGTTTTAGTCCTTTGTCACCTTTTAAATTGTCCGTTTGGGTCCCAGTACCGTTTGTGCACATTTGATTTAGCTAACATTTCTTTGTTCTCAGTTTTATCTTTTTCGTTTACAAGATTAAGATAAGGTTTGTTGCACATTAAAAGCTCCTTCAAACCCGCGGTTGTCATAATTTTTATTATTTATAGTAACCACGTATTTTTTTTGACAGTTCGTAGCATCATTAATAAATGATAAGCTTACAGGAGTGTTCCCCATCATACGTTTCCTATTAACACTACAAATACCGAATGGTACGTTGATGTTTTCATACATATCAATCATATCTTCCTTTTTGAGAGACAAGAGTGTATTTTCACTTGTTTTTATCAAAAAAATTATCATCGTCTTCATCAGTATATTCATAATATTCCGAATATTGATTAGAATCAGCATTTAATAAGTCTTTAAAATTTTCGTATCCTACAGACGAGTTCAAATTCTCATTTGTATTATTCACATACATCGATGATGGAGTATTAACATGTGATTTAACTTTCCCATTTATGCCGACCAGTGTTTCTAGAGGATCTGTTATCGATTTAAAAACCTTTTTTAATTTAATATTAGCTTCATCTCCTTCATTTTTAATCATAGTTATCTTGTTTTTTATGTTGTTCACAGATTTTATAAGTTCCTCTTTTAAATTTATATCCATTTTCAAAACTTTAATCTCAGCCATTTAACCCAGACTTTCGAGTTAAAATGAGTTTTATAACTAAAAACAGGGTATATATAACCAATTTAAAAGTAAACAAATGTGTCAAATCCTCGACTATATCTTCCTTCATTTAGTGCGCAATCCTTATTTATGAAAAGAAAACTATATTTATCTATCCACACAGTAGAACAAAGCTCTTTAAATTTTATCCAATCTATTAACATTAACATGCTCATTGTATGTGTTTTAAATTGGTATCATCTTGTTTAAATACAATCAAAACATTATCATTGTCTCTGAGCAGTTGTTTGGGTATTTATTAATGAGTCTGGGATAAATAAAAACAGTCTATCTGTCTATGTCTTCCCGTAGCAAAATAATTTCAAATGTTTACTTGATTTTCGTAAGGAACATCATCGAAAATCATAATTGAATTACTTAAGGCATCCAGGCAAGGCATGACAAATACGAGGAAGCCTAACGGAGCTTCTGTTTTGGAACTATTAGAGTCTTAAAGAGCCTTGGGCAATCCAGGATGTCTCTTTACCAACATAGACATCCGAAAAAGTGCCTATTTAGTCTCAATCTTAGCCTTTAAAGAACAAGTGAGGACCACAAGTTGGCACGCCGGCGCGCACTCACGGAAGCTTTATTGGATTTGAGCCTGGGTCCCGGTAAATCTATTATTTATGTATATATACTAAACCACACAATATGGCGCCTTACTCTCACTGTCTTTTAGGACTACGGTCCACCAAAAGTGAGGGGGGAGGTAAACAACACAAGTGTTTGAGTTGCCTTCTCAGCCGACTCAGCTGAACTTTCCAGATTCCCTAGGGACCTAGCTAATTACTGGGTGAGGTAAGCCCATAGGAATAACTCGTAGATTAGGTCCTTTTTCAGTAAGAATAGGGTAGCTTCAATGTAGGGAAAGTAGGAAACTAGGATATAAACCAACAGGAACTCAACTAGGTATGTAGGATTAATTCTTGAAAATTAAAAATAATCTTTTAACTCATCCGTGTTTCGTCTTATACCGCTACTATATAGGGAAAGTTGTAGGAAGTTTTAATTGAATATGTTATCCGCCATAACTAAATAATATTATTATATTTATTCCTAAATCTATTTTGCCCTAAGGAGATTTCAGTTTATTGTAAATCAATTTTACATTGACTTAACCATTTATGTTCATGCAAGTCTATCAGGAAGTAAATATTTCTAGTCTGTAGCGGACAATTAACGTTCTTTAGTAAATTTCAAAGTCATATTTACGAGTTGGATTGTCTTCCTTCATTCAATCTTCAGAGGCAGATAAATTGCTGTACATGCTGAGATAGGTACGTCTGTACCGTCACTGTCTACGGGCATCGGTTAGTTACTGTATAGTTAATTCATTCAGCCATTCCCACGGAAATTATGCATAAAAACATGCTTTACAATGACCGAGGTCACTCCTTCTAGTAAATATACTTAAAAAGATCAAATAGTATCAAGACTGAAAAGCTTTTAGCTTCAAATCTACTTTACAAATGTTTTAATGAGATTTAGTAAACTGTTTTCTCCTTCGAATAATAAAGTAATTATCTACTGCAAAACCAACTTCTGATAAGTACCTAATAACATCATCAAAACAGCTTGTGCAAAGTAAACTGAAATTTGTAAATAATAACAATGAAGTAGATTGTTCATTGTCTACCTACGACAGTTCCAGTATGCCTAAAGCTTAAGCAAAGTAAGCTAAAGATACGTGATTATTTCTAGTTTATGGCAGATAGGCAAATATACTTCAACATTAAAAGATTCAACGAGATTGAATGATTTCTTTCAATTTATATTGAATATTTTACAACAAGTGACTTCTCTGTTTACGCTATGGGTTATGCACCCTGCCTGGTTGTTCTCAAGGGAAAACCGGCCTTATAGTCTGTGAGCAGTAGGAACCACTATTTCATTCCTGCGGGAATATACTTCAGCCTATATCTACAATTTATGATTGAAATCATCATCAGAATCAGCATTCATCAAGACTTGAAAGTTTCACTATCATTTGAGAATTTACCATGAGTATATTTTAAATAAAACTCTTCTTCTCTTCTGTGTTGTGTGATAAAACCTCAATCTTCATTAACTTGGTCTTTAATGACTACATACTATTACTATCTACAACCTAACCAACTTGATCTTATTTGACTAATTACCACTTTGACATATTAATAATTCAGCTCCTAGTAAATTTAATGTGATATACATAAAATACCATATGTCTATTAGACTATATTTTACTCTTGCATTGCGTATGGAGCGCTTGAAAACCCTCTTGTTTCTTTGTTGATTGATGACAGACTACTTCTGACCAATTTACTACTAACAACTGACAAAGACTGTAAAATCAATAATTCCCACCTGGAAAGAGAAGAAAAAAAAGTTATAAGTGCTGGAGGGATGTCCAGTCAGGTAGACAAGTCCCACAGTCATGAATGGGGAGTCATGGGCTCTGACCCTAGGCGCAAAATAAAATGCCTTAAGCATACTTTCCAGTTTCAATCTAATAATCTTAACTAGTTACCTACCAAAGACTAAGACTGACCTATATAGGTACATATAAATCTTAGGATCAATTATTTTTATATTTATTCAATATTCATTATTTTATTTCTCATTTGTACTTCTCATTTAGGTTATAATCTATAATTATATTAAACTAAACTCATATAGGATTAGGCTAAATTCATATAATACCAAATTTATATGCATGAAAAGTTCTTAGGTTACTATGTATAACGGTTCACAAAGCAGGTTCTTTGACACTAGACGATCATATGGCCATTTCAACATTAATCAATCATTCTTACTCTATAGGTATATTTAAAGATAGGAAAGTTGATAGGTAGCTTATAAGCTTAGTAGTTTTACATAGAAGCTTACTCAGGTTAAACTTAATACAAATTTTCATAGCTTTCATTTAAGTGTTTCAGTATAGAGCGTTAGGCTTTTCTATAGACTTAAAATTTAGGCTTTACTTTAATTCAGGATTTAGTTAGTTATAGTTAAATTAGAGTTAAGTTTTCTGTCGTTAGTAGATTTTTATTTTTGGGGGGTTTACAAATGACAGCTCTAAAGTCTATGAATTAATATGGTTAGGTCTATGTCTATGGCCATAAGGACGGTGACAGACGCCACGAGTTATTGATATACACGATGAGATAAAACAAATTAAAACATGTTGATTTTCTATTAACATTGTCATTTGTTTTATCAAAAAAACATATTTGACAAATCTGTCATTATTTTTCACGTTATCGAATCTCATAAAATAAAATATGAATCATGGTGAAGTATTAAACGGTCGGTGCTTAAAAATTATCTTCAATGTACTATCATAATTTAATAACGAAAAAGATAAAACGAAGGTTCTTCTGAAAACTTGACGTACTCGTATTTAACACAAATTTAATTATTTATTTTGTTCGTATGAGGTGATGATACAGACAGCTCTGATAATAATGGTGTGATGAGTGAATAATTTTTGAATTTTTTTCTAAAAGTTATTACAACATTAATATTTAATTGCTTGCAGATTATCCAATTTCCGAGAAATCAGTTTTGCGACTGTCTTAAAATCTACGTTACGTACCTACTAAACTATGAAGAAAGACGTAAATTATTTTATTGTGCTACTAAGAATATCATAAAATTTATTTGGAAAATAGGACAATATAGTCACTAAATCAATAAAACGAGCACAGTCATTTATTCAGTAAAATAACAATAACAGTTCAACTCTCACTCACAAAAACTCTTAATTTAAGACTAGCTTAAACCTAGCCAAAAAGTCCCCCCCGAGTTGCCCCTGGCCCAAAGGTACCCATCACACTGGCCGCGTTACCACGTTCAATGGCGATGGACAACCTTTGCACCAGGTACGAACTCACACAGGCGTCAGACCCCCCCCTCCCTAATTCGGTATCCCACTTTCCTAATGAAGGCAATAGCCTCCGTTCCCCCAGCACCCAGTAGTGTCAAACGCAAGGGGTACGAAATTATAACTACCACCCAATGTCGAACATTTTTCATGCTTATTTATATATTTTTTCATAATTTAAGAGCTATGCTATTGTCGGTGGAGTGTCCGCCATTCCTTTCTATTGGTTGCTAGTGTCTTGACATCAACCCGAAGACGCGACCCGACCTTAACTTTCTCTTTCACTTGTCTTGCTCAAAGTAACTTCGTCTGGGTCGTCCTCTGCTTTTTTTACCTTAAATTTTTCCCTCTATGACATTTTTCATGAAATTATCGTGTTGTATAAGGTGCCCTATCATCTTCCCTCTTCTGTTTTCTATCGTCTTTAATAGGCTTCTTTTTTCTTTTACAATATATGATATGATATGATATGATATTTATTTTCCAAAGTAAGTCACAGTATACATTGCATGTTATGTCAAAAGTACAAGAAATTACATTGGAATCGTCAAAAATATACACGAATTTTAATAAAATCAAAAATATAAGAAGTCAGGATAACAATAACAATACAAAACTAAGGAGTTATCACCGTCAAGGATCGTCTTAAAAATATAGCATGCAACCAAATTAGCAAGTTTTTTTAAATAAATAACATAATAAGTCAAAACATCAGAAATAATACAACAACACATATTAAATCAAAACACTTTAAATAATTTATATACCTAATTATAAATTAAGTTCCATAAACTCTTTAACTGAGTATAATGGATTTTCCAATAAAAGGTTTTTCAGCCGGCGACCAAATGCTTCGTTGGATGGCTCATTCCTAAGTTCGGAGGGTAGACGTTCGTAAAAGGTGGGACCAATCACGCGCGGGTTCTTCCCTGCAAAAGCCATGCGACGGGGAACTGTTCTCAAACGCCCCGAGTGGCGGAGCTGCTTGCCGACTGCATGCACGCGGGCGAACATGTTAATATTTTTTCTAACGAACATTACAATTTCGTGAATATAAAGTGAGTAGTGCGTCATGATGCGGTGCGTCACAAAGAGATCCCTGCAAGAGTGTTTAGGTTTCACTCCAACTAGTGTACGTACAGCACGTTTCTGCATTAGCATAACTCTGTTGGCATCCGTGGAGTTTCCCCATATAAGAGTACCGTACGACATAAGGGAGTGAAAATGTGCAAAATATACTTGCTTCAGTGCGTCATCCGAGATGAGGACCTTTAGCTTTCGCAACGCAAAGACTGCACTACTCAGTTTACCACACAGTTCATCGACATGGCACTTCCAGTTAAGGTTCGAGTCCAGAGTGAAACCAAGGAACCTACACTTGTCGCATATAGGCATGGGATTGTTAGGCACGCTCGGAGGAAGAGCCAGACTACGTCCCGAAAATAGCATAACGTTAGATTTTGCAACATTCAAAAGCAATCCATTTGTCGTGAACCACCCCTGCAGCTGCTCGCAAGCGTCATGTATTTTTTCGTCGAGCTGTTCATACGTGCGCGCACTTACCACGACGGTCGTGTCATCTGCAAACAGCACTGAAAGGCCAGCTGTGATGGTGGTTGGAAGGTCGTTAATAAAAATTAAAAATAGAGTATTTCCTAACGCCGACCCTTGAGGAATCCCTAAGTGCACGCCACCAGTCCCAGATGCCAGTCTTTTGCCATTTGCAGACAACTTCACTACCTGTTTCCGATCGGACAAAAACGACGAGAGTAGTTGGTGGCTGGTATCCTGTATACCGTAGTGCTGCAATTTATCCAGAAGCAGTTTGTGATTAATTACATCAAAAGCCTTGGACAAATCGCAAAAAACACCAGCCACTTTGTACTTGTCGTCCAGACCAGAAACAATGCAGTCGAAAATTTTATGTGCCGCTGTGGTACACGACATCTTCTGCCTATATGCGGATTGGCGGTCCGTAAGCAAATCATTTTCTTCAAGGTGGGTCATGATATGTGACGAAAGAATGGACTCGACTAATTTTGAAATAGTTGGCACTATTGTTATGGGCCTATAATTATTTACGTCACACTTGTCCCCTTTTCCCTTGAAAACAGGACACACTCGGGTACTCTTCAGCACGTCAGGGTAAACACTAGTTGTAAATATTTTGTTAATTAGTACTAATAATTTATTCGATATAATAGGCCATATACATAAAATAATATTTAATGATATGTCATATGTGTCAACCACGGTATAAAGTGCTTCCTCATTTGTTTCCTTCCACTTACTTCCAACTAATTCCCTCAATCCTTCTCCAACACCACATATCAATTGCTTGTAGCCTCTGAGATTCAGATTCAGATTTTATTACTCAATAGAACACAGTATAAATTACATTACATGTCAAATTATTATGCAGTTACATTGAGGTCGTCAGAAATAGAATTAAATTATGACAGTTAAAATAGTAAAAGTCAACACAAATACAAAGTACATTAAAAAATTAAGTCTCTCGTTCTTTTTGGGTTAGGGTCGTTCTTGCGTTTCGTTCAAATCACGTTTCCATGGCGAAAAGTGGTATGATTTTAAGATTTATTAAAGATCTTTTTTAATAGGATTATTACAGCCTAAAAGTACTTTCGGTACCATCTAACGCGTATAGAATTTAGTATTAATTAAAGCAACTAAATGATAAAAACATGCTAATATCTCATCCCCCTCCTGTTTCCAACGAGCATTCAGAGGCTAGGCTTTGATATTTTTTTGTTCTCTAGTTTTGCAAGTAATTATTATTTCTTCATTTTATCATGTTAAGCAACAAATGAACAATATATAATTAGGGTTGACTAATTTTTAATACTGTATTAACCTTGAAAGAATCAAGGTTTTACTTTTATCAAATCAAAAACCTCATTTTCGTCCCCGATGAAGAACGTGCAAGTTTTAAGTTACTTTTAGACACTCAAAAGCAGCATAAACCTACCGCTCGCCCCCTTCCCGCTCAGTCGCGCGCCACAGCTCTGAGCGGACGGACGCTAGTCACCTGGTAATAAAAATAACGACGATATTGTGGCTCGGAAAGAACTTTGGAATCACCTAAACTTCATCGCCATCCTGCATTTTATTGAGTAAGTTTTTTTTTTTAAATCTTTGTGTTAGATTACCATGATCGTCGATTGAATTGTTTTTACAAATTAAATCTAGTAGAACAGGTACACAGGCAACATAAACAAATTAGGATCAAAGCAAATATTAATTACCCTCCGATTCATTACCTTCTATTTTGCGATTTTTTTTAATGGACGGTAACGATAACCTTTGGAAGGGAATGATTACCTTTCTGTTCCCAAATTAAACAAAGCTTTCCAAGTGTATTCTAATATTATAAAACCGAAAGTGAGAATGTATGTTCAATTCTTTGATCGCCTGAGAAATAGCTTGCAAACGTTTTTTAAACAAACAGTAATGCGAGTTACTTTTAACTTAATATATCATCCTTTTTAGGCTTCGATACCTCAAAAAAAAGAAACCGAACACTGATAGGATCACACGCGTGCCTGTCTGTCTGTCTGTCCGTCTGTCTGTGTGACAGCTGGGGTTTGGGTAAAAGTGTTGTCATTTGTAAAATTCATACATTTTCAATGTGAGTGGTCATTCGTAAAAGTGGTAAATTATGATACAATTATTAACAATAAATATATTTTGTTACATAATGTAATACTCTTAAGTGCATCGGAGCCGAGATATTTAAATATTCATACTTTGGCGTACTTTTGTACTAAAAACTGAAAAACTGAATCTTGTTTAACGCCTTAAATTATACATATCTATGTTTATTTAGAGGTCCTCTAAATAACTATGTAAAAATCATCCGTGGCTCATCTCAATGTTGTATTTCCAATGATTTAATCGAGTTTTTAATTCTACTACTACTGTTTATTCTAAAAGTACTATTTTGGTTGTTTGTCCATATCATATATCTGTGCCTCCTGTGACAAGTGATACAACTCGAAAAACACGATTTTACAGGAGAGCGAAAACAAGTTTAAAAAAAATACTGCCCTTGAATGGTTACTTTTCTTTAAACATTGTTATCGATTTTTATCATTTATCACAAACAAAAATGGTAATTTAAACCGTGAGTAATGTTATATTATTGAGTTATTCTTAGGTCTGATTACGAAAAAACTTGTGTCAAATAATACAAGTAATTGATTAAAACAAACGATTGCAATCATGATAACTACATATTAATTATTTCACGTTCTTTTTTGTCCCTTATTTTTAATTTTCAATTTACTGAGTGAATGTAAAGTTTGGTGTACTATTTAACAGTTACAATTATAAAAATGTAAATCCGTTATTGTCCGGTGATGTATAAACATAATAATGTTTAAAATTCGTTATATATTGTGATTTTATATCAATACATAAATAAATAAATAATTAACTATAAAAACCCCCGATAAAATGGAAACTGCAACTTTCAAAGCTAGTGACGAGTTGCTGGTGAATGGCGACAACTGGACCTGAGTGCTCCCGAGGTTAGGTCCTGTTCCTCACCTCACGCTTGCCTTCACCAGCCTGCTGCGGTGTACAATGACGAGGAACAATCCCTCACCTCTGGCTTGCCTGTATTGGCCGGTCAGAGTGGAGTCGCAAGAGCTATATGCTCGTGATGAGTGGGCACCGTTTTAAGTCCAGAAGCACTTAGACGCCCCACCCTTAGCCCGTCTGGAACTGTTGCCTCCCTGCTGCTATATATATGTGGTTATTTCGGGAGGCCCACTCCATTGAGTTGGCGAGTCATCGCCTGCCATTTCAACTAAAGCAATAAGAATTGGCCAGGCAGGCGCCGTAGTTTCATGTTGAATTATACAAATATTTTGGTATGTCACAGTCTTTGGGTATTATGAACGGCGATGTCAAGCATTCAGTGAAGGAGCGCCTTAAGCGGCAAAAACTTGACAAAAGTTCTTACAGTCTTTTGTCGGGTGGCAATAAGGCCTTCAATGGCTGGGTGATGCCGCTGCTCACATACTACTTGGCATACTAAGATAGACTCAGATTGAGCTGGACGCCCTGGATAGGAGGGTCCGTCTATATGTAAATCACATCGCATGTTGCACCCACGCTCATTTTTCATGAGATTGTACATCCCGAGGAAATGTGGAGGTCAAGACATTTTAAATGCTAAAAATCTCCACAACCGAGAGGTGTGTAATCTCAGGGATTATTTCCGTGGCAATGAGCGTGGGATTATCGTCATGTGGTTGTAGTAGACAGGAGCCTCATGCCTCTCCTTAACAAACGAGAACTGGCGCAGACCAATGGTGTTGAGCACTGAAGATCGCAAGAACGTATGGAAGAGCAAGGAGCTACACGGGCGCTTCTACCGGGCCCTAACAAGGCCCGACGTAGACTTTTAAGCGTCCATGAATTGGCTGCGGTTTGGTATTGCTGACGAGGTTATAATGATCAACAATTACCGGAAATATATTCTGAAGGATGGCACGGTCGACATTTGTCGAGCGTGCCGTTACCCCGGCGAGTCCCTCAGACATAATTATAATTTACGGTTGTTCGCATTTGGCAAACGGCGAGTACTTGCGCAGACATAACATCGTGGCCAGGATCATCCATCAGCAACTTGCTCTTCAATCTCTCTTCAAATGGTCTTGTTGAGTCTGAAGTGCCGTACTATAGTACACACCGGCGCCAGTTCTCAAAAATGGTCGTGCAACGCTCTATTGGGATCGATCTGTCATCACGGATAGGACTATTGTCGCCAATAAGCCTGATATCGTGTTGAAAGATCAATCTCAACGCCGGGCGCAGTGCTCGCAAACGTCACTATCCCGCATGACGAGAACCTCGTGAAGGCCGAGAAGGACAAGCTCAGCAAATACCTTGACTTGCCTCACGAGGTGACCGCCATGTGGGATGTTGACTCAACGATCATTGTCCTGATAATTGTTTCGGCAAACGGTCTTATTGCGAAGAGTCTCGACCAACACCCCCTCTCGCTAGATGGCTGGATCAAGAGCCAGATACAGAAGGCAGTTCTCCTCGACACGGCACAGCGGGACGCTTGAGCCTTGCCCCGCTGCCGGTGGCACTCGTAGGTTAGGTTTTTTATAATGTTTATTTTTTGTATTAGTGTTGTTATTTTAATTTTATATTTGAATATTTATTGCAAAAAGCTAATTTACAGAAAATTAATATTATAACTATATAATTATTTATTTCAGATAATGCAATCCATAATATGTTAGTAAAATCTTTAAAACTAGGTATTGTAGTACGGCCACGTTGCTCGAATGCACCCTTATTGCTGGGCCAGGCGAGCCACAGACTGGCTCCCGGAAAACGCTAAGAGAAAGCGGGGCCGCCCCAGGAAGAGATGGAGTGATGAGTTGGGATCATGGGACAAGAACTGGAGGGAAACTGCTCAAGACCGGATAGAGTGGAAGAGGGGGAGAGAGGCCTTTGCCCAGCAGTAGGACATTATGGGCTCATAATAATAATAATAATATTAGTAGTAATGTGTTCGCTCTAATAACAGGTACGCTCTAATAACAGGTATGAGTACCTTAAGAGCTAATTATGTATCATTGTATACATACGTTTTTCCACAAGGCTAAAATTATAATGACAAAAATGAACAATGGGTAAATTTTCTTGCATACTTTCCTTGTTTTTTCTGCTAACAAATTACTTGTCAGCAAAGTAATTTTCCTTATTTCGATTGGTGTTAATAATTTGTGAATTTTACTGTTAAATTTAAATATTTACAAATAATTTCATGCAATTTGATAGTATAGTTACTAAAACAGTTCTGATAATTTATCAATTATCATAAAAAATTGAATGTTAAACGAAGCGCCTTTGTTGAAGATGATAATAATTAATCATCTTTTTAGTGATGTAAGTAAAAAGTTATTTTAAATATTTCAAAATTCATCAATAAATTTGTTTGGATAGTAATTGTATCACTATGCACCAAACTTTACAGGTTCTAAATGTTCGTGATTTTCTCACATTTTTGATACAACAGACTTGTGCCATAAGAAAAAATTGCAAAAATTTGGAAATATTTGGTGACATTTGATAAAAATCCAGTTGTATCACTTAACACAAACCAAAGGAAACAAACACAGGTTAAATTTTTGGTCTAACTCTAGTTGTAACTTTCGAAATAAGCAAAACTCTGGTAATAAATGATACAACTCAAGTTATATCAAAAGACATGAAATTTTTCAAGGTGTAAAAACCGTGATTAATAATACATTTTTAGATATATCAGTAGGCACGAAAACAAATAATACTTTTTATTTTTTGGAGTGCTTTAACTAAAAAAATAGCATTAAACACTGAAAAATGGAAAAAAAGTGGTCGATTGTATCATTTTACACGAAAGCATCTTGGGAACTAGAAGGCCTAGTACCATGGGAGTTGGAGCAAAAGATGCGTTTTTTTTTTAAGTTGATTCATGAAAGAACACGAAAATTGCTACAACTCGAGTGTCACAGGAGGCACAGATATATTATATATATCATATTAACAAATAATGTGCCCAGATTCTTTGTAATTCCAAGTCACTATCGTTGCAGTTAGGAGTTGAACAGGCATTTTTGTGACAATATACTTGAATTAATAATCTTTGAATTTATTAATTATTTGATTTTTTAGAGACTACATTGGCAAAAACAAAGAAAAAACTTACAAAAGATGAAAAACTTGCGAAAGATAGATCTAGAAAACGCCAAAAATATGAAGAAATTAAAAATAACCCAGAGCTTTATAAAATTCAAAAAGAAAAAGAGCGGTTAAAATACCTAAAGAAAAAGGAAAAGAAACAAATTTTTATCATTAAGGACATGAGTGCAAGAGCACAACGTGAGCAAAGAAAAAGATGGAGAAAAAAATCTCAAAATTATTTAAACAAAAAGCAGAAGGATAATTCTCCCCCAGAAAGTGAAACTGATGCTGAAGGTGCTCCTGTGTTTCCAGACCCCAATCAGATTAAAGAACATGACCCTCTTGCTCTCGATTCAACTCCACAAAACGATGGTCAACTGAGGCGTGAATGTAAAATGACTCCATCTTCCTCTAATCGCAAATTTCGATACAGGGCAATGAAAAAAAATAAAAAATCTAGACACTGAAATTGAGCAGATGAAAAAAGAAAAAACCCTTTTACAAAAACAAACAAAATACCTGCAACTAAAACTAAAGAAAAAAATAAAACATAGCATAGAAAAAAAGTAAACAGTGTTATTAAAAACATCCAAGGTGGCAAGGTCATAGAAGCAAAAAAAATATCGTTATTTAATATTTGCAGAAAAAGGGGTAGTTACATATCTTAAAATAAATATTGTTTTTTCGCCTTTCCAGCAGTTACAAAACAGCATGCAAATTGTCATTGTCACACAAAAAAAGGTACAAGTCATCCATCAATAATTTTAGTCACATCTCATTTATGATTAATAAAATCCTTAACACTATAGAAACAGCAATTTAAAAGCCACTTCCTTAAGGTTATAGAAAACTGTTTACCTTCAAGTGCTCTAATTTGACGAAACTCTGTCTAGAGGATTAACCATTGAGTATAAAAAACTGAATAAGAAAGAGAAAATAAATTTCGCCGAAGATATAGTGCTTCCAAACAAGCCGACATTGAGCAAACACAAAATTTTGACTAAAGTTCTGTTTGCTATTAGAAAAACAGTAGCAACTCGACTAGATGAGAGAAAACTACAGATTGAAGCTTTTTTCGAAGACGATGTAAATAGCCGTATTGCAGCAGGGAAGAATGAATTCGTGAAGAAAGGAAATATTAAAAAACAGAAACGTTACCTCAATGACATTTTGAAAAACTTGCATGCCAAGTACTGTAAGGAACAAGGAAACGTAAGCTACTCGGTATTTTGTAAGTACTGAATTGTTTTTCCAAAAGACGAGCGAGATACGTGCCAATGCAAATTACATGCTAACGTAAATCTATTAATTAAAGCATTAAAAAAATCCAAGATAACATTAGAAGGATCAGCAACAGACATTTTAAATAGCCTATGTTGCAATCCATAATTATGAAGAAAGGTGCCTCGGAAGATCTTGTGTTGACTGTAAAGAAAATACTTTAGCTTTTATGGAATTTAATAATAGTGAGAAAATAGATTACTTTGAATGGATACTCGAAAAGCAAAACTTCAAGGGAAAAGACGGGGAGCAAAAAATTAAGACAGTAACTACCAAAAAGAGGATAAGAGACGAACCTAAGAATATTATTGACAAGTTAACAAACATCCTGAGGTTCTACTTTGAAATCCGTAATTCGAACTTCGTCTATTGCTATCCCTTTTGCTCTCGACGGCTCACTAATTCGCAAAAAGTGACGGGGCGATCCGAAGTTCGAATTGCTGATTTCAAACTAGAGCCCGAGAAGACCTTCTTCCAACACGTGCGTAATATTGTTATGCAACACTCGTCTATCAAAACATTGAAACAAAATTTGAATGAGACAGAAGTTGTTATACATGTCGACTTTAGAGAAAATGATTGATTTAAATTTCATGAAGAAGTGCAATCGTACCATTTTGGAGGCAGTAGAGGCCAAGTATCATTACACACTGTAGTAATGTACTATTTAAATAGCGAAAAACGCTTATCTAAAAAGTCTATTTGTACTATGAGCCATGCGTTATGTGTCACATGACACATGACGCGTCAGCAATATGGGCTCACATCACTCTTGTGCTAAACACAGCCAAACAATTAGTCCCATATCTGTCTAAAGTTCACTTTTTATCAGACTCTTTATCGAGTCAGTATAGAAACAGATTTATTTTTTATTTTTCATATGATCTCTTAATTGCATCTTCACGAGTATCACAACTGTAACTTGGAATTACCAAGAATTTGGGCACGGAAAGGGTGCACTCGATGGCATAGGGGCAGTGATAAAAAGAACCGCAGACAATTATGTCAAATTGAAGAGCCGTGGCGCTCGCTAGCGAGCGCCCCCTCGCGGTCAATTGCAAAGTTGTGACGGTGGAAATCACCAACAACAAAATTCAAATCAAAAAAAAAAAAAAAAAAAATATGTCAAATTTGGAGGAGACGTCGGCTGTTTCAAAGATTTTATCAATTTGATTCGTGCGAAAGTTGAAGGGATCGAGATATCTATAATTTCTGAAGACGAAATTCACCGCAAGAAATGAAGCTTGGTGATCTTTTAAGGGAACCACTAAAGTTCACCAAGCGCTATGGTCTTCAGAATTACCATACAGTGTAGCTCTTAGATGCCTGAGCTGTTTCATTTGCTTGAATAGTTACCTGCCTTGTGATCACCAAAAACATATGGGAATGTTAAGTTTGGGATTTGGACACACAACCGTAATTAATGCTTCAAGCTTAAATGAAGAAATGCAGGTTTTTGAGTTTGAAGATCCTAGGAGTGAATTTCAAAATATAGAGATGGACACAGGACTCAATCAACAGGCACCTATAACTGATGTTTCATACAGTGAGTTAAATAAAGAGAGCTTACTTCCTTCCCAGTCTGATGTTAACCCAATTCAGATGATAAATTTAGAAACAGACGCAGGAGTCAATTCTGAACTTTCTTTGGGCAATAATCAGATAAACGAAAGTATACTTGATTCAGATATGGATTTAGTTTCATTTTGTGCCAATATTAATAACAACATGTAATTTGATGTCAGTCTGTTATTAAATGAAAGCATTTATTTGGAAATGACACCCCCTACAAAGAAAGAACAAAAACGACCAATAATATTATTAAACATTCTTCTAGATAGCAAAAGCCTACAACGAACGCAATTAGAAAATAGTCTCAACCAAAATACTGGACATCAACAGGACTTTGAACAGTTTTTCCAATTTTCAAAAATACAAAGACCATTTTAGACATAAAAAAATCACAATCTTCAAAAACGCCAGAAGAAGAGCACCCGATAACTGCAGGAGAAATACATTCCATGCGCGATAAAGAAAATTACAGATTAGACACTGTTATAGACATAAATAATTCACAGTCTTCAAAAACACCAGAAGAAGGGTACCCGTTAATTAGAGGAGAAATACATTGCGCGGACGATAAAGAAAATTACATAAACCTAGCTGGAGACCCTAAGTATAACTTAGATGACTGGGTTGTTGTAAAATACAACATTTTGAAACTGTTTATTAAGTTGGAAAAATAATGGAGAGGTCAAATACTTATGAATATAAAAAAAATGTGAGGGCAAGTCATTGAACTTCACGTGGCCTCAGATTACTGATGAGGACACTGTCTCAGAATCTAGAATTTACGGACGCTTAAATGATCCACCTACCTAATTTAAGCTTTAAATGATCTACTTAAGAGATCTCCTAAAATGTTATTTTTTGATATAAGTAAAGTATTTTTGATAATGTCGTAGATTATGCAAGTTATAAGATTTCCTTTATATTTGATTTTCCTAAAGAATTGGTTTTGTTTCTCTCTAAGACATTACTTTTTATTTTTTTATTAATTGAAAATAACAATTGCCAATTTTGATTTTTATCACACGCAAGTTTTTGTATTGATGTCACTTGTATAAATAACATTAAATTATAATTACTTTATTTTTTAGAATGCACGTGATAGTTGATAATTGCCAATTTTCATTTTTATCACATGTGATCTTATGTTTTGATCTCACTTTTATAAATAACATTATATAATAATTACTTTACTTTTTTAATTTTGATTTTTAAAAAGCAATTAAACATTATAATTGCTAATTTAATTTTTTATCACGAGAGGGTTTTGTTTTGATCTGATTTGTAAAATTTGTTAACTGTACAAATGTAGTATATTATCAGTTATGTTTGTGTTATGTATTTTAGAAAAAAGTTATAGATGCTATACTTATTTGTTACGTTTGGTTTAAAAACCCTTAAGTTATTACTAAATTGCTAATAAAGAAAAGATACACTATTTCTGTTTGTTATAGAAAGTTGAAAATTGTAGGTTGATTTCGATATTCCAAAGAATAATTTGTATTTCTTTTTTTTATCTAACCCTAAATCTAACATTTTGTATTTTGGTTTTGTTTGATTTATACTTATTTCAAAGGCTGATTAAAAATAATACTCCCTAATATGTTTTTATTAATCCATTGAACACATCCAATCTTATTAGGTATCAGTCTCATTTTCCATATATGATCATACTTTCACTCTGATATCATTACCTTCCAAGTGTAGTTCATTACCTTCTAGGCGATTTTCATTACCCTCTTATCATGATTATAATTAAGTTATAAAGGTGCCTTTTATTGGTTTCTATTGTTTTTAACGACATGAAACCTCCTATATATTTTTTTTATAAAAGAAGGAAAAAAAACGATTCCCAAATTTGATGAAATTTGAACGAAACGCAACAACCACCCGTTAGTGTCCACGTCTCATTCCCATATAAAGCTATACTCCAGATGTACTTAGGTCATACTGAAAGTTTCTGGATTTTGAAAAATAATACCAGATATTATATTTATGATACATTTATTGTTTTTCGAAGTATATGCCTTCACTATTTACACATTTTTGCATTCGCTGGAACCATTGTGTGAAGCAGTGGGTCCAGTCTTCAGTAGGGACCTATTCAATGGCTTCGTGGAACGCATTCACCGCCGCTTCCGGGCTTGTAAATCGTAAGCCTCTTACTTTATCTTTTATTTTTGGAAATAAAAAGAAGTCGCAAGGTGCGAGGTCCGGGTTGTAAGGCGGATGGGTCATCAGTTCCACGTTTGAGGCCTTCTAATATGCATTCGTTAACTTAGCGGAATGTTCGGACGCTTTGTCGTGGTGAAGGATGACTTTGCTACGAGGACGCTTTTCCCAAACTTTTTCCAATACTCTGGGCAAACAATTGTTTACGTACCAATCTGCATTCACTGTCCTTTGGTTTTCAAGTGGCACTGTATCGTAATGTCCAGTTTTTCCGAAAAAAGAAGCAATCATTTTCTTGCCGGTGCTCCGACTATTCTTAAGTTTCGTCGGCAAGTCTTCAAAAGGAGACCCATTCCGCCGACTGGCTTTTTCTTTCCGGTTCAAAACAATACACCCAGGTTTCATCACCTGTCACGATATTATAGACAGCCAATGACTGTCCTCCATTAAACTTTTTAATCATTTTACGGCACCACTCGACACGCAGTTGTTTCTCGTCTTCCGTTAAATCATGCGGTATCTAACGAGTGCAAAGCTTCCGAACCTTCAGATGTACATGCAAAATGTTTTGCACTTAGCTCATTCCAATGCCTAATTTATTATGAATTTGCTGGCAAGTTTTTTTTTGTCAGATTCAATCAGTTGTCTTACGGTATCAATGTTCGATTCTGTAACCGCAGTCGCCGGCCGCCCTTCACGTACATCGTCGTGGAGATGATCTCGTCCACGTCTAAATTCTCCAAACCACGAATACACAGAGCTGCGACATGGGGCTTCATCACCAAATGCCATTTGAAGTCTCTGGCAACTTTCTTGTTTACTTAAGCCACAGCGAAAATCGTAAAATATCATTGAGCGAAAATTTTCACGTGTTAAATTCATTTTGTTAGCGTCACACAATTTTTTAAATCCCGTCAAAATAAAAAAAAACAAATGACAGTCTCGCAAATTAAAAACTAACATGTTCCCAGAGAGTTCTATTTTCGAATTTCGTAATTGCTTTTTTAATTTTTTTATTGTAAGTGGCCAGTTCCAGAAATTGTCAGTATGCCCCACGTATACCTTCACCACGGGTTTGCGGGTAATTCTACGGACTCTAAACACGTTCCCACTTTGCAGAAGAGAGCTCTCAGTACACTGGCAGGTGTAAAACCGAGACACTCGTGTAGGGAACTGTTTAAAAATATGGAATAATGACGCACTATTCACAGTATGTTTTTGACATCATAATGTATACCCAACTAGCAAAAAAAGGTTGTATAAATGTAGTACAAACGTTTTTGATACAACTTAATAGTATGCAATTTAAGGCATAAAACCGCTTATAAAACGCGATTTTGGCGCAGTTTTCAAGACTAAATAGGCGTACAGTTGTCACACAATTGTCATAAGCAAATACATTTAGTCTCACGGCTGTCATAAAATAAATATTAAACGACTATTTCTTCAGAAAAGTATCGTAAGTTCTTGCTTTGTAAGAGTAATTGGTTGTAGAGTTATCATAATGCAGTCGTTTGTATGACAAATTATTCGGTGAGGAGCAACAGTGAAGCACTTTTAATTATAACAAAACAACCTGTTGTGTGTCGTCGGCGTTCGAAGAATAATTTAAGAAAAATAGTAAGTATTATACTTTTAAGTATGTTTATCTACACTCATATCATAAGTTCTCTATAATGCGTTCAGAATCCGTAGACAATGACCAGCATTACTTGATACAATTTTGCTATGATATGTTTTCTTATCTGTAGCAGTAATGAAAAGTTAAAATTACGATACAACTTTTGATAAAGTAATGTTGTTCAAATTTGGAACATCTTCCAAAACCAACAAAATTCAAACAGGGGGCCAATTCTAGTATCAATTGAACGTCGACTCGGTATATTTGAAGTAAAGTGTCGTACGCCATTTTGATTTCGAATGACATTAGAATAGGGACTTTGTTAGTTTTTCTATGATTTAAAAAAAACATTCATATTCGTGACACAGGTTAACTTTGCCGCCATGTTTGTTCTGCCGCCTACTGAACGCATCTTAGAGTACTTATAATATGTGTGTAGATAAAGTAATGTATGTAACTGTACATAATTAGGCCTTAAAACACTCGTGTGATCTTATTATGAAACTCGCCTTCAGCTCGTTTCATAAAACCACACTCGTATTTTAAGGACCCTCTTTATGTATCAGTTACATAAAATACTATTACAGTTTTAGGTAACAGACTTGACATCTACAAGTGTGAAATGAGAAAAGTATAAGAAATCATATACAATTATTAAATGCGAACATTACTTTTTCGACCAATGTTATTAGGTTTTTAAATAATTTTTAATGCCCCGAGAAATTAACAATTTAATATTAAGTTTTTTTTAACTCTTTAGTTACGACTTGTATAAAACTTATAAACAGCGAAAAGCGCTGCCTTATGACTTATACCTCCTAAGCCGACGCCATCACCACTATTTCAGGGTTCCCTAAAAAACATGTGCGACCCTTAAATTGGCAAAAATAAAGTATTAAATTCCGTCCCCATTATTTTACGTCGCTGCTTATCGATGATAGTGTCATAACACGAAATACTACGTTTTTGAGATAAGTATAACACGACGCGTGAAATATTGAAAAGTTTATGATGACTAAGACACCCATTGCATTATCTCCAAAAACAGCCACGTGGCAGCACTGTGCCCTTATGCCATTGGTCCAATTGTGACGCCATATTGTGGGCAACAGCGTAGGTAAGCCAGTTGAGCCGCAACTACCAACAAAGAAGCTAAATTTTTATCATGACTACAGGCACACCCCAAAATAATTCAGAAAAAAATGCTGATTATATTTGTAACATTGATACATCACAAAATAGTTTGTGCAATAGTGATTAATTTTTAGTTGCAACTTTATCATCCAGAAAGTAAGTAATTTTTTTTTGTAACATGTCAAAATAAGCTCTTAGTCATGAAAAAATAGTCGTTAAGGTACATAATGTTTTCGGTATATGCCTATATTCAATATTTATATGTAAATAAAATTACGACCTATAACTTAAAAATTCTTTATGCACGATACATTTCGATACATTTGATGAAAAATAATTTGATCGAAAACCAAATGTTACCTTGTTAGTGAAAAAATCTAAATAAGAAGTAGATTAAAAGTATTTCAAAAAGATTATTTGCGCATGAAACTAATTTATAAAGGCCCTTTATTTAGTTAACTTGTATATTAGTATTGAAGTATATTATTATAAAATGCCTAGCAACATTGCTAGGCATTTATAACCAGTTTCCGTTATTAAAATGGGATGAAATACAAATTACCGTCAATTATGCTGATGAATTATCTATACCTACTAATATTATAAATGCGAAAGTGTGTCTGTTTGATACGCTTTCAAAACCGCTTACGTTACGGCCAAACCGCTAAGCCGATTTCGATGAAATTTGGTATGGAGATTGCTTGAGTCTCGAGAAATGACATAGGATACTGTTTATTGCGGGAGCAGTGATAGACGACTTCTACGCGGGTGGAGTCGGGCAAAAGCTAGTTTATAATATAGGTAGCGAATTAGTCCGGCGGGGCGCTGCTGGCATGTTTTGAGGTCATAAGTTACAAAAACTCTAAAGTCGCTTATTTTTTGCATGTGGATACAGTGTGTACTTGTGAGGCTTATATTGCGTTTTGTGTCACATCTTGCCATTGCATATTCAGCAATTCGATATTTGTGGCAAAAATGTCATTTCAATTTAGAACGTTCAAAAAATAAAATTAAAGTTAAAAAATATATCAGTATCCTATCTAGGTAGAATAACTAGGGGGCATTCGTATTCCTTTCCGTACCGCTGGTGGCGGAGTCTTCAACCTTGCAATACTAAAAGCTGGCACCAAAGTGTCTCACGGAACTATTACGGAGTTGATCTATGCTATTTATGAGGTTTTGTGGCGGAATCCCCAGAGGATCTACAAAGGCTTATGACGAGTCTCGATGAGTGATGTCGCAAATTTGGCCTGAAAATCAGTGTGAAAAAGACCGAAGTATTGGTTCTTGACACGCTAAATGGGGCCCAGGTTGACATCAAACTCGGTGATAACTCGCT
The DNA here is from genome assembly GCA_948252455.1 of Acleris cristana. Taxonomy (NCBI): domain Eukaryota; kingdom Metazoa; phylum Arthropoda; class Insecta; order Lepidoptera; family Tortricidae; genus Acleris; species Acleris cristana. Next base: position 48,545,760 of record OX411771.1, read on the forward strand.
TAAGCAGATAGACAAGTTCAAATATCTGGGTAGCACCATAATATCGCGGTGCCTCCTTGAGAACGAAGTCAACGGCAGAATTGGAGCAGCTGCCGCAGCCTTCGGCAAACTTCGTTCCAAGGTGTTTCGCTCACACTACATAAAAGCTCTAAGAAAATAGCCGTTTACATGGCGATAGTTCTACCGCAAGCATATTCGAACATAAGATAGATTCCACCTAGAATGCCTACGCGACATTATGAACATTCGTTGGTCTGACCGTGTTCGTCAGTGCCGGATTAAGCCAGCGCGGGGCCCGTAGTAAATTCTATATATAAAGAGACCCTTGGTTTGTTTTAGGTTATTTCTTAAATCTAGGGTGCTAAATAAAACAGAACTTGTAGAAATCCGTGTCAGGGAGATGTGAGTGCGCGGGGCTTCTCAATGCGCGGGGCCCAGCATTTGCTACTCTTGCTACGTGGCTAATCCGGCACTGGTGCTCGTAACACGGAAGTCCTACGAAGAGTTAATGTCGATGGAATAGAGGCCTATCTAATGCGACGACAGCTGCGGTGGGGCGGCCATGTTTCCCGCATGTCAGATGACAGAGAGGCAAAGCGCATCTTCTACTCAGAACTACAGGATGGCAAGCGGAAACATGGCGGCCAATTCCTGCGGTACAAACATGTGCTTGAGCGATATATGAAGCGGTATGACGTGGACCCGTCACCATGGGAGGCAATGGCAGCAGACCGGCCGTCTTGGAGACATACAGTGAGCACTAAGGTGTCCGAGTTCGAAAGGAAGAGACGTGAGGTGCTCGATGTTAAGCGAGAAGAGCTCAAGGCCCGTACACCTGCGGTTATTCACTACAATAGGGTATTTATTTGCCTGATATTACATTTCATATATTAATTTGGATAATATATCAACATACAACAAATATTTGTATTTTTAAAGATATTAAAAACTATTTAAATTAGGCTATTCGGAAGGTAAAAAAGCTTCAATTTAAATATTAATAAAACATTAAGAAAATACCCATTATACCTATTGGAGGGATGACTTGCATCGAATGTGGTCGAACTTTTGATGCAAGAATCAGCTATGTCATCATAGAGCTCACGAGCGACGCTCTAAATAGTCGGATCCCAGTCGCTGTGGCCGAAATCGGTCAGGATCGATCGATGGGACAATCTCACACAAATTGACCTTGTCCCAAACTATGTCCTACACTGAAAAAAAAATTGGTCGCTTCTGACAAGATTGTGATTGTTGTGCATAGGCGTCTTGAATCCATACGAGCCTAACAAGACGTTAGACGCATCAACTAAGATGTTAGTTGAATCGCTAAAGAACTTGCTGTATTTACTATAAGTTTTGTTTGATATAACTAATATCATGAATAGTATATTCATTTTATGTCAACTAAGAGAAAACCTCTCTTGGTTAGCTCACATTTTTTTGAGTGTAGGCTTGGTACAATGGGTACTGGACTACGATAAACATACTTAAATAGAGAAATAAATGCTTAAATACATAGGAAACTTCAAAGACTAGGAAAAAATACTTGCGCTCAGCTCACAAATATTTTCCCTTACCGGGAATCGAGCCCTGGACCGCTAGCCTCGTAGGCAGGGTCACTACCAACTAGGCTAACCGCATCGTTGAACCTCTGATCGCCAGTTTGTCTTAGATATTATGTTAGCAAAACAATTCAGGGTTTATTATGCTCGACCAATGCGTTTTCTAAGGTCTCACACGTCAAATACGGTAAATCATAACTTTGTAATGTAATAAAAGAGGTGTGCGATCACAAAATATGCCCTTTTTTATGACAAAGAATTCATATTTTTATAGACATAATTCGTATTTATTCGGTTTTGTCCATGATTTATTGATATTTTTTTAGGTATAAAACGATATGCATCATTAGCCATCAAAAAAAGAAAAAAATACTAGGGCTTAACACGAAAGCATCGTTGTTGTCCAAAAGATTACACGTATAATTTTGTAGTTTCATTACTTGAGTCCTTATTGCACATAATCACGGCGAAGGTTTTGAGAAGCATGTCGAATAGATCTACAATTTGTAAAGATATTAAATTAGACTTGCGTCTCTTGTATTTGATTTTTGGTTTCATAAATTAACTGGGAGGTGATAATATTACGACAAAAACAAATATCTTTTTATCTTATGAAGGTCAAAAGTTATTTCAAAATGTTTTTGTTTTTTTTTTTAAATGGCTCTCCTGAAAAAAATGCTTTTTTGAGTTATGCCTCTATCATTGATAGGCAGCGACGTATTATTAACGTCGTTGCCGAAAAATTTTACCTCTCAATTTTTAAAGAAGTAATTCGTTTTTTTGTAGATCTAATTACTTACCTACACAAAATATGGTGGCGTTTTTGGATGTGGACACTTTTCTTAAACAAGGCGAGTTCGAATTGCTGAAGTAATTAAGATGGCCCTGGCGTGCAACGCATTTTGTCAAAGCAGCAAGATGCATTAACTGTGGTTTTCCAACTTTATCAACTATGCCTAAATATTTTGTAGTAACAAATAATAACATGATAAGAACGCTGCTTCACTATAATTATTTTTGGTGCCGACACTGCAAAGATTTCGCTATATACGATCACTATCCAAGCGATGAATGTGACTGTAGCGAGTTATCAAAACAATAACGTTGATAGTCTTCTTGAATGGTAGGTGTACCTACTTTATTGGTTTATCGCTAACTTTGCTTGTACCTTTTTAATTTAAGTTATTGTCAGTAAGTATATGTACTAAGTAAAGTAGTTAACATTTATAATATGTACATCATAGATTTCATATTACTTTTTTTGTGCTATAGGTACCTAATACTAAAAAATACCGTGATTTCATATGCTTTACAAGTAAAGTAAGTAGATCCATAGTTGAGCCATTACTTTTTGGGGCATCACTCAAAAAAAACTCAAGGGTTATTGCTATCTCTTTCCTCTCGACGCGTAACTAATTCACAAGTAAGTGATAGCGCGATCCGAAATTCAAATTTCGTGCTACGTAATAACCTCCCTGTACATCGCGCGGGTTGAATGCACTCGGGGCCTGCCTGAGGCACAGATTAAGTAATAGTTACTACGTTACAGATATTTCTCTGCGCGAGGTACGTCCGATAATCACCGCCTCACGGAACACAGTCGCCGGTGCTAATACATCACAGAGTGTTTTCACTCCGAACAAATTACCGATTTTTCGAATCAAAACGTACTTATAGACTATGACGCTAGATTGCAGTAATGAACAAATTTAAGAGTATTTTTTTCTCGCTGGTATCATCTATTTCTGCTGCATACTAGCAGCACCGATATTTACATTTCATTTAACTCACATGTTTTATTCACAACATGCTACATTTTACGATTATAAAAAAACACCTTCAATTTTTATTATTTTATGTTAAAGGGCTATTTGCCCTAAAATAAAATAAAGGTGTCGTTCTGTTTTAATAAATGGTTAAAAGGAGTTTTTAAAACAAACTACTTCAGCAAGTCTCATGAAACGGAACGTACACGTCCGTATTTTTTTAATTCTATATTTCGATCTAACTTCACTTCATATCCTATAATCTGTGCTTCACTTCACTTCTCACTTTCTTTCGTAAAGTTAAATGGATTCGAAAGTGCTTTTTAGCGTTTCAAAGTGTTCGTAATTATTTTATAATACAATACCCGTACCGGACACCGATATTCTCTTATTTTACACTACGACTTGGCTACTCTTGGACTCCGATGATTCTGCTGTTTGTGATTGATTACTGTTATTGCATACTGGACTTGATCTTCCTGACGAGTTGGTTACAGGCGACAATGGTTAACAGAAAGTGTTGTGTAAAGTTTTGTGTGTGTTGCGGTAAAATGGCTAATGATTATTATATAAAAAGAAGAAAGTAAATGGACTTTGCACAGATCTTTTGTTTGATTTACCATTCTACTTGAATGCTTAAGGCTAGTAAAATAAGAAATAAATGACATTCATTTATTTATTATTCTTTATTTTATTAGCGATGAGTATTCAAGCAATATGCTGAAAAACTTAGGTTAGGTAACTAATTAGAAACAACAGAACCTGTGCGCCTATACCGAGCATATATATATATATATATATATAGGTATGTTATTTAAATCTTTAGTTCCAGACTACGTCGCTAGGCGCGCTGCAGTCGTAATCCTTGACTGATAACTCTATAACCTATTATTCAATGTACTCTATGATACATCAAGGATGCCCGCGTGCGGCGATGCCGGCTCGCCCGAGCGGTTTTTGAGTGTCGAGACACGACAAGTTAGATGTGTGTGTTGTTGTTTCTTGTGTTATGTTGGTGAATGTATAATTTAAAAACCAGACAAGTGCGAGTCGGACTCGCCCACCGTGGGTTCCGCACATGACACGGTTAACTCAATTTAAAATTTGTACCGCCGTTCCTTGCATAAAGACCCTGTTTTAATTAAAAATGTACAGATTTCAGTTTTTTTCTATATTTGTAGTAAAAGACGGTGCTACTTGCCAAATTTCATAGTTCTAGGTCAATGGGAAATACACTATACATTTTGATTCCCTCGAGAGTGTCGAAATACACGTTTTTTGCGACATAAACGGCCGTATCTTTTTTTTACGTAAATGTAAAATTTTGATTTTTTTTACAGCTTCAAGGGACTGTCAACCGGAGTATATGGTTTTAATTTCAACTCGATACCTTCACGCGTTCCCGAGATAAAGGGTCTTGACTGACAGACAGACAGACAGACAGACAGACAGACGGACAGACGGACAACAAAGTAATCCTATAAGGGTTCCGTTTTTTCCCTTTGAGGTACGGAACCCTAAAAATGACTCATTATTGCTGTGTGAGTTGATGTTTACACAAGAGAACCAAAAATAATAAAAAGGAAACGTTTTTCTTTTTGCCTGTGAACGAAGAAAGGTCAGTAGTTGTAATTTATTTTTATTTATATAAGTATTTTAGAGTGATCAACACGAAACAGTATTCATCAAGTTAGAACGATTTGATTACCCACCTACTTTACTTATTATAAACGTAGGTATAACATAGGTATATGTATAACATTTTTGTAATAAACCATGCCTTTGCTTCCCTCATCACTATTTATTAAAACTATTCATTAGATTTCGAATTTTTACTGTATTTAAATTTAACAACCGATTATTCCGGTCCAATAAAAACTTGCGACAGCATTTTTTAAAGTTGAATCATATTGACGACGCGCTGGCCTAGTTGGTAGTGACTCTGCCTACGAAGCTAGCGGTCCTGGGTTCAAATCCCGGTAAGGGCAGATATTTGTGTGATGAGCGCGAATATTTGTTTCTGAGTCATGGATGTTTTCTATGTATTTAAGTATATATTTATCTATATAAGTATGTTTATCGTTGTCTAGTACCCATAGTACAAGCCTAGAGCTTAGTTTGGGACTAGGTCAATTGGTGTGACATTGTCCCCTGATATTTATTTATTTATTTATTTTATATGTAAAATAATAAAGAGTAGCAAATAAATATATTTTTATTACTCAATGTGTACCTACCTGTTAGTTTATTTATATTAATATTTTCACTGTGTTGACAACCCTACCGTTCGAGCGTGCAAACGTAGGTATAACTATACGTTCGCAGCAAACTACGAAAAATGAACTTTCAACTGGAGTTAATATGGTTTATTTAGGGGCGTTCGGGCAGCATTATGCATATATTTAAAATGCCTACAATACTTTGTAGGTATTGATCGGACCTACTTTGTCGTTTTGTATAGAAGAAAAATATGCCTGCCTGAGGTGAAGGGTGCCACGCCACGCCTTTCCTCTCCCGCCTGCAGTGTGCACTACACTGTATATAACTGTCCCGTACTAGCACATTCCTAAGCTCGGCCACAGTATAATAAAGAGTACTAGCGTACAGTATGGTCACTCTCTGCCTCCCGTCAAAAGTGCCGCCCACCCGCTCTCGGTTACCTTACAGTTACCGGCTGGCAAGGACGCGACGAGACGCGGTGCGCAGAGCCACGTTAAATATTTTTCACTTCTCATGCTCTTAAAATGTTACTTTAGTCTCTGCACATCGGGACTAAAACTCCGTATTAATCTCTATTTTTAGGCTGTGGAAATAACCTCAAAATGACAACTGCGCAAAAATATTTAAAAATAACGATTTAATTTCGTGAAACACGATTAATAGCTTAATTGATACTTCACTCCTGCATTCGCTCACCTTTGCTTATGAGAGAATCACTACCCTGTACACCTCGCGTTAAGTTTATAAAATGTTTAATTGAAAAATACTTAGTTCATTGAGTCGTTATCGCAGTAAACTCACAATGGTCGCGCCATAGCCCGTATTGGCGCTTATACTTCATAGCAACTTACGCATTTTAAAGAAGATTCAAAAACTGGATCGACAAAAAAAAATTAATCATAGAATCTGTTCACAAAATTTCATGAGAATCGGTTAAGAATTGCGACCTGTAGAGGAGAACATCCGGACATACAAAAGCAAATTGGTCGAGTCAAAACATAGACCTTCGCTAAGACAAGGGTTACACGCTCAGTATTTCATCAGTCTGGCGTCAGTTCAATCATGATCGAGAGGGACGCAGCTATTATGTTAATATAGCTGCGTCCCTTTCGAGCACGGACTGAACTGACGCCAAACTGATCGTGTAACCCTTGTCTTACGCTTCGGTCAATAAATAATCTCAGAAAATAGAGTTAAAAATGTTTTTGTTTATAATTAATTACAAGCATACAAAATAATTCGACGCCGCTATTACAAGGTCATCTCATCTCATATTGCGTTCCCGATTCGCGAACGCACTAAATGGCGGCAACCCTAGCATGTCTTATCTCACTCACACAAGCATGGTACGCGGTCACGTACACGAGCTTAGACTGTGTGCGTAGCAACGCATTTGTTTCATACATTTTAACGCCATTGTCCGAGGTGTGGCTCGGCATTCAACTCGCGCGCGGATTGAATATGATGACTATTTCATTTAAACGCGACGGCGCCAGGCAGTGCGCAGCGCTTGTTAGGACGTGTCCCAGTCGGCAACCAAGGCGTGTTGGGAGCGGATGTGCTTTATTTATTATACGGCGTAGCGCGCAGGGTGCATTAATCGGATTACTGATTTTGAGGTAGGTAAAGGTTTACGTAGTTACTTACATTATTTCAACACCAGGATCATCACTCGCGCGTTGTTATTGTTCCTTCCTACTAAATATTATAAATTATTTGACTCATTTTTAAGGGTTCCGTACCAAAATGGTACAAAAGGAACCCTTATGGTGAGACTTCGTTGTCTGTCTGTCTGTCTGTATGTCACAGCAGGTTATCTCAGCAACTATAAATGCTATCAACTTGAAATTTGGCATAGTTGTACAACTTGCTTGCCCGCATCTATTAATTGTAAAAAAAATATGAAATTAATTTTATTAATAATTGAAAAGGGGTCTAGAATGGGGGGTTGAAAAATGAAAGTGGTTCTATTATAGCAAATGGGGTGTCATATGAAAGGTCTTAATCTGCACATTTCAAAACTATTTTTTTGAAAATTTTCTGTGATGTACTTTTTGATTTATAGTTTTTTTTTTACAAAAAATGACCGTTCCCCCCCCCCTTATCTCCGAAGTTTACTAATCAAAAAATTTGAAAAAAATCCTGACGTATAGATAATTACTTATATTTTATGGGAAAAATAAAATGAAGTGTTAATTATTTACAGTTTTTGAGAAATAACAAAAAAAACTAAGAAAATCTGTATTAAAATTTAGGCTAGTCAAAATGGACCTTATTGACTTGAAAATAAAGCTCATAAAAAAATGAGTATTTTCTTTTGCGGTTACCAAGTACAAGCATAATATTATCTTCAATACGGAACCCTCGGTGCGCGAGTCCGACTCGCACTTGACCGGTTTTTTTTATGATTTCAGCCATGCTGTATAAAATCGTCCAACGATTGAAAAGGGGAGAGCGGTCTTAACAAGCATTCCAAATACTTCAGAGAATAACGGGATTTTGTATTGGCCTAGAAAATTCGCGGACAAACTTAAAAAAAATGATCAAAAATATCTACAAGAAAACTGGCTTAAATCTAGTTGTGTTCTTAAAAGATCAAAAGTAGCACCATACGAAGAAGCGGAAAAAGAAATTGAACTAATGTGTAGCTACTCGGACACCGAACCTTATGCTGACACAGAAAATGACGATCCAAGTCCAGCAAAACAAAAAAGAAGGCATCACAAACTTCAGCCTACAACATTTCATAACAAAAACTTCAATAGTTTGGCTCAAGAATTTCTCCCAAACTCTCGGATGGTGAGTGGCCGTCCTTATTTACTTGAATCTATTTAGCATAAGTAATAGGGTAGTTTCCTGAAAAAAAAAATGTATTCTGTGACTTAGGTTATCAAAAATTCACCACGTAGCATTTTTTCTTTTATCTCGTATGCATCGAAATAATGCATCCGCGCGACCGAGCGGCTCGGCCGCATATGTATAATTCTTTGCATACCTACAGTTGCATAGTGTAAGAATAGAAAGTAGGTAGTTCGTCTCCGGACCTTTATGACGTTCTGATACCTACTGCCTATCGAGCGCCTAGGTTGGTCCAAACTTATTTTAACCTATTAACCTACTTAGCTGTACTTTGATCTTTGATTTATAATCATTGTAATTTTTATTAATTTCACAAACCTGAAGTGCCTAAGCATAAATATTGATAGGTATTGTTAAGTAAATGTTATTATTTTAACCAAACCTCAATGTCTAAACTAGTGCTGATAGCTAAAACAATTATAAGCGTACTTAGCTTGCCTAATTAAGAATAAAGTGAATATAATATTTAAAATTGTAATAAGTTCGATATAACTTCTTAGCAAGGAAAAGGGATAGCTTCTATAAAACAACCGAAGATATATTCACATTTTATTATTCCATTAACATAACTAGGTATTCGATAAGCAATGCACAATTTTTAAAACCTGAGAGACCGTTAATAATATTTTAGTTAAAATGTAAAGTAGGAATGCACAACTAGTACTGCAATCACTTACGATTGCTTATAGCCTAGTTTCAACTAAACCAAATCGCTATAAGAAAACACAAAATGATCCGCAATCATTACAAAACAATTTAAACAAATCGACAATAGTAGGTAGAAATTGGGGCTTCCAGATCAAACAAAATCTGCGCGCCCCAATTTCTACTTTTCGTCTATTCATTCTACTTTTCATTAATACATCAATTCACCTGTTAATCTATTCATTCTACTTCTCATCAATTCATCTGTTCATTCTACTTTTCTTCTTTTTAAGATGAAATCTTTTGAATGCGCAAAGATCAGAGGGCCCTGCCAAGATGCATTGCGCTAACTAGCGTTTCTATTCGATTCGTTTTAAAACCAATCGCGTCACTGGTAGATGACGTGATACGAAAAGTCACGTGATCTATCAGTGACGCGATTGGTTTAAAAATGAAACGAATAGAAACGCTGGTTAGCGTAATGCATCTTGTCTAGACCCTCAGAGATCAGAGAAGATCCAGGCGCCCCAATTATACATCGTTCAAGAAGTAATCTGAATCAATTCAACTGAATTATTAATCCATTCGAGAACTATCTTGAATCGATTCAGCTGAATTATCTGTCTATTCAAAAAGTAATTTGAATCGAATCAACTGAATTATCTACCTATTCGTGAGCTAACCGAAAAGAAGTAATCTGAAAAAAGTCTTAATTCATCTATTCAAAAGTCGATGATTCAAACGTCAAAGTTAATTAATCTACTTAAGTTATGAATAGTACTAATAGTCACAACATTTCAAAGTCTAATGCACCAGCTGTCACTAAGGATTATAATTAAAAAGGCATAGAATGCAACTTAAGCGTAACGCGAGCTGCATTCCAGTGAGCTCTGACAATTATATTCTAACTAGTCATCCGGCCTGGCTTCTCCCTTCTTATCGGATATGAAGATTTTATTCTTATTTTTTGACTCTTGTCTTTCTGCATTGAACTAGTTTTTAAGATTTGCGTCAACATTCAAACGCGAGAGGAACTTTAATTTAAAATGAGGTAGTTGAAACATGATGTTAAATAAACACTACACTAAAGTGTTAACATATTAAAGGCGTCGAACGAACATAAATAAATAACTACATGTTACTCCAAATATCATTTATTTAACGGTTTATAAACGGTATAAAGTTGAAAAGATGTTCTGAGGTACCCTGAAAATGATAAGTAGATAATTTTTTAAATTGCTAATTTTTTAGTTTTTATAAAGATGAACAAACTCAAACAGCATCAGCATTTATATACTCAAAATGTATATAGTAAGTTAATGTCGAATAATTGAATATTAGTTAGTTGCCATTTATTTAAATTAGGTACCTATCACCCATTTATAAGATAGAATTTGCGTTATGCGTTCAACGAGTTTTGTCAATGAGAAATATAAGTCAATGGAAAGATATTTAAGAGATTTAAATTAATATAAATACCACAAATAATAGTATTTTTCACAATCGTGTTATAATGGAGAGCTTTTTAGTCGAGTACCGTGTTTAGGCCACGAAGCTTGCTCAGTGGCCTAAGTAAGGTACGAGATTAAAAAGCTTGATTATGACACTATTGTGAACAATACTTTTTGTACGGGTTCATTAAAATTAATAATTTAAGTCTAAAGACGAGTATATAAGAAAACGAAATATCGTAAGTACTATCACACCACCGGCGTCCGTAATGTTGCAGTACTGTGCTGTGATTGGTTAAATACTAGCCAATCACAAAGCGTAGTTTTTTTATTTTTTTTATGCCCTGGATACAGCAGCAAGTTTAAGTAGATTTTTGACAGATGACGCGACGCTGCTACGTTCAAACGCCATAAATTGGCAATTTTGTATCGGATTGAGTCTCCTTAAACAAGGACACATATTATTGAAATACGAAGTTATATTTTCATTTTTTTTTCGGTTGTCTAGAGCGTATCGAAATAGTATTTTTCACAATCGTGTTATAATAGAGAGCTTTTTAAATAGTCGAGTACCGTGTTTAGGCCACGAAGCTTGCTGAGTGGCCTAAGTAAGGTACGAGATTAAAAAGCTTAATTATGACACTATTGTGAACAATATTTTTTATACGAGTTCATTAAAATTAATAATTTAAGTCTAAATACGAGTATATAAGAAAACGAAATATCTTAAGTACTATAACACCACCGGCGTCCGTAATTTTGCAGTACTGTGCTGTGATTGGCTACAATCACAAAGAGTAGTTTTTTTTTATGCCCTGGATACAGGAGCATGTTTAAGTAGATGTTGACAGATGACGCGACGTTGCTACGTTCCGAAACGCCATAGATTAGCCATTTTGTATCGGATCGAGTCTCCTTAAACAAGGACACATACTATTGAAATACGAAGTTCTATTTTCAAATTTTTTTCGATCGTCTGGAGCGTATCGAAATGGTTATTTCGGTTGTTTCGGAAGACCCATAGACTATGCAACGATGAAAAGAGTGACGTTGCAGTATTCTCTGTGAAATCTTAATACACAGATTATAATCGACGAGTACAAAAAAGTTATTTCGGTTGTTTCGGAAGTAACATAGACTATGCAACGATGAAAAGAGTGACGTTGCAGTATTCTCTATGAAATCTTAATACACAGATTATAATCGACGAGTACAAAAAATATATTTTTTACAAATTATCATCATTTTTTTAATTATTATTACCTTACCCACATTGATACTGCTAACAGAACCGTGCACTAGTAATATACTAAAATATATCAAGTTTTCATCAATTCATCTACTTATTAATCGACGTATCCAGCCCCATAATATTACTTCTCCTTTTCATCAATTAATCTATTCATTCTACTTTTCTTTTCTTTAAGATGTTGATCAGGGTCTCTCGATCTATTCAAAGATCGTTGATTAGAACTATTCGAAGATGTGGTTCGAACTTTAATGATTACTGTTGGATGTTGATGTTCTCATAAGAGTTATAATAACTCATAACAAATAACAAGATAAAGAACAATGTGTTAAATGAAACTGTATAATAATAATAATAATATATTATAAGAAATATAGACGCACCACATTATTAAAGAAAGTCATACATATCGGACATTTCGGTTTTTTAATTGATAACGCACATTTAGCGCATGCAATTACATGACCGCACGGTACAAACACGATATCGCATGCCTTAACGTAACATATTTTACACACTTTTACTGCTTCGCTATTCACCACCTCCTCCTTTGGGCGGAAGACAGGTTGCTCTAAGAAAGAATCTGTGTTCACTTTCTCCACGTAGTCTCTACCCTTCACCAGTTTGACGTACGCACATCGCTCAAACCAGTGTGCATGCTGTTCCCATGGCACATCACCCTCCTCCCAATCCTTTAGACCGCCATCGCCATCACAATAATAACATTTTGTTTGATCACCGCACCCCGTATCCAACCAGCTTCCGCTAACTCTTCTGGTCTTTGTGCCATACTACAAGGCCAATCTTTAAATGTTTTCAACCGTGCTGCTTCTGTTGCATATTTAGGGTGTGCAGGACTCGGTAGAGTCATGGTGATGGTAATGGTGGAAGGAGACATGATTGCACGATCGTTTTCTCCTGTCATTAAGTTACTATGTCCTTGGGGCGAAATAAATCTTATTTTATCATCTGGTCTAATAAGATACTGACATTTCCTATGTCAATAAATAGTACGATTGTGATTAATCAGCACGAAGTTGAACTGCTCTCCCCCCTAACAGAGGATCAAAGCTGCTTAAATCTCACCAGCATAATCAACACAAAGTTGAACAGATCTGATCTGCGACATCAGCACATCTCTCGCATCGGGATTGTACAAAAAGGAATACGTGACGCGTAATTTCGCACTATTTAAGCTAAGTTGATCACACCTGGATCATCTCACCGTTCTCCAGTCTACGAAAGTGCTACCCTCCCCTCATCTTCAAGTTCCGAGTTGGCGATTAAGTAAATCCAGACAATCAAAATGTAAGTAAAAGTTATTAATGTAACCTTAAGTCAGCATTTAATTTGAATTGAACAATCTATTCAAATTACTCAGTTTTTGAAAACATATTTAAAGTTAATTACCTTGTTATCCGATAATCTAAATTAAACAATGAATGCATCGAATTGCTGTCGTGAGCACTTCTAAATTCGAATACTACTCAAATGAATAAGTTTCTGAAATCATAATGTAGAATGATAGTACCTACATTTATTTTTTATTCGATAGTTAAAATAAATGTGGCGAATAACGCTTGCTGATAAAGGTGTTCTAGTTTAAGTGAACCAATTCTGATCGTTTACATTCGATACTTTTATTGAGATTTATGAATGTGTCCTTTATTTAATAATGCGATTGAAATGAAAATATGAGTTTGTATAACAATGCCACGTATAACGTCTGCGAGTTAGTTTAATAATAAAATACAGTAAGGGCAGGTATTTGTATGATGAGCGCCATTATTTGTTTCTGAGTCATGGACGTTTTCTATGTATTTAAGTATATATTTCTCTATATAAGTATTTATATCGTTGTCTAGTTACAAGCCTTAGAGCTCAGTTTGGGACTAGGTCATTTGGTGTGACATTTGTCCCCCGATATTTATTTTTATTATGTAGGTATATAATTTAAATAGAATAAATTTATATCATTTAAATCGGTTAAGTATTTGAATATACTCTTTGAATCATCATATGATGCAGTAATCTATTCGAAAGCATCAGATAATTATAAATAATACATCTGCTTTTCGTCATTTTATAACGGATTTTCTTGTTCCACAAAAGACAGATGGATCATATTAATTTACTTTATATTGAACGATGTGATGTGGGGCACTACTGCCTGATTAAAGGTCTAGTGCGCTTAGTCAGACGCCAAGTCACTCGTCATAAAGGCAAAGTTTATTTGTGTGAATCATGTTTACAGTTTTATAATAATAGCTATAAATATAAGTCTCACAGCCGAAATAAAGTTTTAACAAGCTTACCAGAAAAACATTCCATTCTTAAATTACTATGAAAAACAGCTAAAGATCAATTTCATTATTTACGCTGACTCCGAATGTTTGCTAATCGATCATAAAGAACAAACCTCGAGCACTACCCAAACATTACGACTACAGCAATCCTGAATTATCTACCTATTGGAGAGCTGACGGAAAGAAGTAATATGAATCAACTCAACTGAATTATTGATCTATTCGAGAACTCTCTTGAATCCATTCAGCCGAATTATCTGTCTAGTCAAAAAGTAATTTGAATCGAATCAACTGAATTATCTACCTATTCGAGAGCTGACCGAAAAAAGTAATCTGAATCAATTCAACTGAATTATTGATCTATTAGAGAACTATCTCGAATCGGTTCAGCTGAATTATCTATCTATTCGAAAAGTAATTTGAAACGAATCAATTAAATAATTATTTATTAATGTATATGAGAAGTAACAAATTGAAGTTTGGTATCGAGTACTCGAGTAGAAGATGTACGTATTCAATTATTCTAATCAGAGGCCTTATTACGAACTATACCTAGCTAAGGGGTAGAGATATAGCAGACGTATATATTTGCCCCCCCCCTTTCGCCGACTGGAACTTGCAGGGTTTGAGAGCTACTAATTACTATTTTTAATGAACAATTTTCATAATAAATAAAACGATTATATAATTATATACAATCTTTATTTATTCGCCTAAAAATTGTTATTCACATGTTATTTAATAGGGGTAATAAAATAAGAACTAAATTGATTATAGGTACAAATTTATTAATAATTACATACACGGCGTAAGGGCGTTTTCAGTAAAAAGTGTACCCAATTAAGGAACTTTAACTTTGTAAGTTTTGTGACGAAAATTAGCCATACGTTACGGCCGTCAATGTATTGTTACTTTTCGTCACAAAACGGGCAAAGTTATAGTTTCTTAATTTCAGTCCTTAATTGGGTACAGTTTTTACTGAAAACGCCCGTAAATGAATTATGATTAATTTTTTTAGAAAAATTACAACTACCAAATCTAATAGATAGATACACTTGTAACTAAATTTAAAAAGTTTGTATTACATTCATTATTAAATGCTACATCACGGAAAATTACAGCTACAGATTTAATAGATAGATACACTTATGACTAAATTACAAAAGTTTATATTGCATACCTTATTAAAACTATTTATTAAGTGATAGATTACGGAAAATTACAGCTACAGATCTACACTTGTAAACAAATACACCACGCCTCGAACATGAGTGGATCACTTTCCATTATCTCTGGTACAAATCAATGCAAAACATGAAACCAACTATTTCAACTTTTTTATAATCAATAGTCAATTTTTTTTCCTGATACAAGAAATCATAGTAAAGTAAAGATTTATAAAATAAATAAAAAAAAACAAATAGAAGTACAAAAAATAAAATGCGATTTAAAAAATTTAGAATCACAAAAATAGTAAATTAAAATATTTGTGAAGAAAATCTTCTTTTATGTTTAGCAATTGTTGTGGTTCTAAATTTAAAAAATCGAATTTCATATGGAATGGTTTCAAAATATTTCAAATTAATTGTATATTTGTTAAAATCTAAACTTACGTTAAAATAACACACACAATTATTGTCGTTTACTCGTATTTCTAAATTTAATTTGTCAATTGTTTGATTTTAAGTCCGGCAATCCGTTTTTTATTTCATCTTCCGTTTCTTCGAACCATGTCGGAACATCGACCGTTTTTAAATGTTTAATCCATTTTTCATGTCCATCCTCTTTTCTTTTTCTGAATCTATTCTGAAAAGCGTCTCTCATGTTAATTTTGACCCTTGCAGCTTCTCGTTGGTATTCTGTATTTTTTAATTCATCAAAAAAATTATAGGCCTGGCATGAAAGTTTCAAAAGTTTATGATGTTCTTCACAATATTTCTGTTTTTCACTTTTGTGCACATATTTTTATAAAATCCTCGTCTTTTAAATAATCCAATATTTCATTTAGTTTAGCTTTTAACACGAACATGATGATGATGATTAGGTATAATTGATTGATAGGAGAGGATTGATCACGGTCATGATTACGGAAATACTGGGTCGGGTTCTTATTATGCGTACATACGTGCAGTGTCCTTTTTACTTCACGATCATGAACGCATGCGCACACTTTTTCTCTCACTCTTTGGCTCCGATCATCCCACCATTCCCATTGCCGCGGTTCGTTTGAATGAGAGAGGAAATATATCGCTATTACTTTACACTATTCCCGATCATTGTTATCGCTATGAGGAAGCATTGTATTTTTCCGCTATGTTTGTCTGCAGCCATGCCAGATAAAAAAGTTAAATTTTATACAATAGAAAATCCATCAATTCCTTCGGTGGTTTCAAATTACCATAAATGTCAAAATATTCAATGTAATCATTAACTTTTCAACGAGTACCAGAATTTTCAGATGAATCTAAATTGATAACGCCAAATTCTATCGGTCATGCCACTTCTGGTAATTTATCTCTCATAAATACACCGCGAAAATGTGGACTATTTTTTGTGTGCCAAGTTGAACGGGTTGTTTGCTAACTGATATGAAATACACCAAGCTGTTCGTATCAGTATAACATAATTTGATCTGTTTATTACCTGTTTGATCTGTTCTGTTCAATAAAATAATGTACTACGAGTACAGCGTAATACGAGTTCGTTCTATATACGTTATTCTTACTTGGATAGAGACATTCCATCCCATTTCATCATTAAACAATCCTGGAACTTTAGCATTTACGGTGGGCAAGTTGAACGGATTGTTTGCTAACTGATATGAAATATACCAAGCTGTTCGTATCAGTATAACATAATTTGGTCTGTTCATTACCCGTTTGATCTGATCTGTTCAATAGAATAATGTACTACGAGTACAATGTAATACGAGTTCTTTCTACATACGTTATTTTCTTACTTGGATAGAGACATGAAATACAGCAAGCTGTCCGCATCAGTATAACATAATTTGATCTGTTCATTACCTGTTTGATCTGTTCTGTTCAATAGAATAATGTACTACGAGTATAGTTTAATACGAGTTCGTTCTACATACGTTATTCTTACTTGGATAGAGACATGAAACACAGCTAGCTGTCCGCATCAGTACAACATAATTTGATTTGTAATGTTCATTACCTGTTTGATCTGTTCTGTTCGATATCACTTGCTCCTTTTTTGAAGACTATGAAAAAAGTGAATTGGTTAAAAGAAATATAAGGTACTGAGATTGTTCATAATTTAGAAGATGTTAGCAGTCCTAATTTTGTTTCTCTGTATGAAAACTATGCACCATCGTGTGATGTACAAACCTGTATTTATCATGATAATATACGTATTAAGGAGATCACACCGAGTTACTCACGTAAAAATTGTCGAAAAACGCCGAATCGATCGCCTTCGAATTGTAGCTCGCTATGTCGCATTACATAGTAGTATATGGTATCTATGTTATTCAGGCAATTAAGCAAATATAGATTTAATGAGTTTATTTTAAAATAAAATCATTTTTCAGGTTTACTAATGTTTACTCGATTAAGATTAGTTTTTTTTTTCTTGAATAGATCAGCAACAAATCAGTTATAGAATAGAAAGAGTTTTAGTTCCGTAAAATGTGCCTACTTTGCTCCCCCATGGGTAACTATGCTCCATAGTAACTATTTCGTTTGTTACTTATAACTTAAGGTTGATGATAAATTTTCTAAAAAGAATCGATGTATACATCCAGCCACGCAGTGAATGAAAGGAATAGAATGGTTTACAATACAGATTACCTCAATACAACCATGGAGCATAATTACCCGTGGGGGAGCAAAGTAGGCACATTTTACGGTTCTCGAATATATAAACATGCAACTCAATCTTTTCAAGTGTAGAATTGGTTGTTCTAGATTTCTTTGATTGTATAATCCTTAGTGATAGCCGGTGCATTAGACTTCGAAATGTTGTGAGATTACTTCCTATATCAGGAGACTATTAGTACCATCTATTCACAACTTAAGCAGATTAATTAATTTTTGAATAAAGACTTTTTGAATAGATGAATTCAACTTTGAATAGATCATTAGACTTGATCGACTTCTTTAATAGATCATATCACTTCTCATTGTATATAATTTGATAAGTTCGAAAACGTTTATTGTTTAAACAACGACTTTTTGAACAGATGAATTACGACTTTTAATAGAAGAATTCAGTTTTTCTCGAATTGGACTCTCTCGCCTCCTGTGGATCCCACGCTGGTTCAGAACGTTCGAAATTACTATGAGAATCAGGATGCAAGAGATCGCGGGGAGGACGTGCCGCCTCCCAACAAGTTATTGAAGAAAACACTTTCATCGTTTTTAAAAACCAATTTGCGTGGATCAAAAGTTATTCTGATAGAAATATATGACGCTGAACAGTTTCCCAGTTTAGAGAAGTCTATATGCAAATGTAGTGCTGAAATGTGTGCACCACACGTGGTTGAAAATATATACTGCGATAACTTATACATTAAAGTAAGAGATATACTGAAACTAATGAACAACACACGTCACTATAATACATGGAATAAAGGTGGTAACTAAATATCGGATGTTTCATTATTACTTATAATACGCTTTTATTTCACCTTCCATTATATCCCGAGTCGGATAAATAATTTAAAATTAAGTTAAATAAACTGTTACCGAAACCTGTTAGCAAAACCGCAATGAGCGCATACTTATGGCGCGAGATAACAATGATGTTTACATTCCGATGGATGCCTTACTAAGTTATACCTAGTAATTAATTTGCATAGGTAATGAGTAACTTGCTGTGTATCGCGATATTGAATGAAGGCTTGAATGGATCAATGCGATTTTGTAGTCAAAAATGGTAACTGAAAACTTAAACAAATAGATGAAAAGTAGAATAAATAGATTAATAGATGAATTGATGAGAAGTAGAATGAATAGATTAAAAGATGAATTGATGAATTAATGAAAAGTAGAATGAATACACGAAAAGTAGAAATTGGGGCGCGCAGATCTTGTTTGATCTGGAAGCCCCAATTTACTGAAAATCTAACTTGTTAAGTTCAACTGTAAGCTACAAATATATAACCAAATTCTCAAACCGAAAAGTAAGACTAAACCATTATTGAAAGAGCAAATAATACAGCTATCAGAATAATAGCTTAAGTTAAGATATTCCAGTAAAAGCACAAAGTCAAAGGGTGCAATTGGGTAATGAGCAAGTATTTACTTATCTTTTTAGTTCACAATTCACCGAACACAACACTTCGTAACTGACTTAATGCAACCAAAAGTGAAAACGTAATGCCCTGGCACAACGGATACCGGGGTAAAATGTGCTTCGATTTCCCGCCAATAACCTGACCTCCTATTGGTTGTTGACGCGCAGCCAATCATAACTCGACGATCCAGTAGACAAAGATAGGCGATTGGTCCGTTTTGGCGCAGTCACCGCCGCACTATCTGATGATTGCGACGAGAAACAAGCATATTTGTCACTTGCAACACTAGCGCTGTTCTACCGACGCGAATGCCACGCCATCTTTTGGTTGCAGCAGGGACTAGGTATGCTCATTATTGACACTCGTCCATCCTGACGACTTTGCGACTCTGCAAAGAAAAAAAAACAACATGACTAAACAGTTTCAAACAATTAAAAAAATATTTCAACTATTGTTTTTAATTTTCTTATTTCTTTTGATCTGAATATCACATTCAAATCTAAACAAATATTAACTTCAGCAAAAAACTATTCTTACAAACAGTGCCAGCTTGAATAGTATTCTTACATCCATAATTAAAAGCCATTTCATTCATACGATAAACCATTTCCTCTTTGCCATTAAATATCAACATTTAAAACCATATTACCAAAAAATATATTCAAAATAGCAAATTGGGATAGACCAAAAAAAAGTGCTCACGGTTTTCAAATTAAAATTTGAAAGAATGGGTAATTTAAAGAGACTTACGATTGCTTATAGCCTAGTTTCAACGAAACCAAATCGCTATAAGAAAACACAAAATGATCCGCAATCATTACAAAACAATTTAAACAAATCGACAATCTAACTTGTTAAGTTCAGCTGTAAGCTACAAATATATAACCAAATTCTCAAACCGAACAGTAAGACTAAACCGTTATTTAAAGAGCATATAATACAGCTATCAGAATAATAGCTTAAGTTAAGTTATTTCAGTAAAAGCACAAAGTCAAAGGGTGCAATTGGGTAATGAGCAAGTATTTACTTATCTTTTTAGTTCACAATTCACCGAACACAACACTTCGAAACTGACTTAATGCAACCAAAAGTGAAAACGTAATGTCCCGGCACAACGGATACCGGGGTAAAATGTGCTTCGATTTCCCGCCAATAACCTGACGTCCTATTGGTTGTTGACGCGCAGCCAATCATAACTCGATGATCCAGTAGACAAATAGAGGCGATTGGTCCGTTTTGGCGCCGTCACCGCCGCACCATCTGATGATTGCGACGAGAAACAAGCATATTTGTCACTTGCAACACTAGCGCTGTTCTACCGACGCGAATGCCACGCCATCTTCTGGTTGCAGCAGGGACTATTAAGCTCATTATTGACAGTATGCCCACACGGTGCGCTTTTCAATTCTCATTTCTCACGACTCTACCGTTCGAGCGTGCAAACGTAGGAATCCCTATATTAGTTGAGGATCCGAATAGGAGACGACCTTCAGCGGGTGTTTATTCTATTAAAGTATTTTATATCAAATTTAATATGTTAAGTAATATATGGTGATTAAGTAGGCTGAAAAATTTCAGTCCAGTATATAATGAATTAAAAATTAAAAATTCACCTTGTTTTAAAAATTGCAATTGCTTGTTTAATAGACAAATTTAATTACATACCAATCGAAAGTATGAAGCCTATAGAATATGCAAAGCTTAGGTTGACTATTTTTTTCCCGTCATAACTATTGGGTAAACAGGTAAGTCGGTACTAATAATTTGCACCAAACCTAACGTTTGCATATTCTATAAGCTTCATATTTTCGATTAGTAATGTAATTTGTCTATTAAACCAGAAAAATTTTCAGCCTACCTATTTGCCATATATTACTTAACATATTAAATTTGATATAAAATACTTTTTATCTAATAAACAGCCCGGTGAAGGTCGTCTCTTATTCGGATCTTAGACCATACGTTCGCAGGAAACTACGAAAAATTAACTGTCAATAATTAAACCTTATTAACTCCTAATAAGGTTTATTTAGGCGCGTTCAGGCACCATTATACAAATATTTTATATCCCTGCAATACTTTGTAGGTATCGATCGGACCTACTTTGTCGTTTTCGATAGAAGAAAAATCTTTGTTACGTAGTTACTCTTATTTAATCTGTAACTATGGTAATAGATGAATGTTTATTTATTTAAAAACTATCTGACTAGGTATTGATCGCCTTTATATTTTAATTTTAATTGAATTTTCAGGATCGTAACGAGCAAATGGCAATGAAAACTGTCTCTCAAAAGCCAATGGTTACACCAGCAGAGGCCACAACATCAACCAGTGAGCCTAATTTATCGGAGATTTCCTATTCTGTTTCAATAACTCCAGAAATAATCAAAAATGTAACAGACATAATACCTTCGTTTACGCTAATTGATTCTGACAGATGCTTATCAGAAAACAATGCTATAGAAATAGGTTTTTACCACCCGCAGACACAGAAGTTGGCAAAACTCAGCAAGTAGTAATGAATGATGAAACTTTAAATTGTATATAATAGGACCTAAGAATCATCAGAAACAACTTCCATTATCGCTTTGGTAACTCGTGTTATGGATAAAGTAACCATATTTCAACACAATTGCCTATAATAATTGAAAATCAAAATTAATACAAAACAACCAGGAACTTTTGAGTAACAACCAACAATTTCTTGTTTTAAAGATGGCAGAGCTGGGTACCCAGTTTGAAGAGATGATTAAACAGTGTTCGCCTGTAATGAAAGAGCGGAATGAAATAGATTTCAAAATGATCACTTGTACAAAAGAGGCAGAGATGCTTGAATTAAAACTAAAAGATGCCGCTTTTAAAGAGAGAATATCTAGAAATAAGTTTTTGGGTATTTTGCCGTAAAGAAAGTGGAAAGGGAGTTAACAATGCCTACATTTTTGTCGACTTGATTTTCTCTAGAGAGTTTCTGAATCAGTGTTCGTGGGCTGGAGGCTCCCGAAATAAGGAATCAAAGATATGTTTCCGAGCTTACACACGAATATTCAATTTCTTTTTCGATTTGATCTTCTGATCCCACGGACGGACAAGAATTTCACAAAAGAGGACTGTACCATTTTCCTTAAAAATGTCCTCCGGCACTCAGTTTCAAGAAGCGAATGTAAGCAAATACGAGTTTCTACATGCAGAAATAGACTGAATTCTATAAAACACAAAGTAACCCCAGAAGAAAATCCAATCCCATCAAAATTTAATGAACCAAATATGTCCAAACAAAATCCGCATAAAGAAACCAAAGAAAGCAAATTCAAATTCAAATTCAAATTCAAAATCTTTATTGCATATCACATTACAAATATAAGGTGGAAAAAAAATATATAGGTATCCATGTGACGCCCTGCAAGGGCACAGCAATTTTAGAGGGCTAATTATGTATTTTAATATCACATAAAATATTACATTATAAATTGTATTATAAACTAAAAAAAACTTAATCTTCAACAGCTCAAAGATAAAATCTTTCGTATTGCACATTTGTTTACAATAATAATTATTATACCAATTACAACTATGGTTGATAAAATATTAATTCAGTACATTACTTATCATTAAAAAAAAAATTTAAATTATAGTAGCATTTATTGATAAGATATATTTTTAATTGTTTAAGAAACAACTTTGGTTTCTCTAAGTTTTTTATGGAATTAGGTAGGTGGTTGTATATTTTAATAAGCATATGGTGAGGGCTAGAGGTTATTATTTTTAATTTGGAGAAGGGCAATTTTAATTTATTTAGGTTTCGGTCGTTTCGTCTGATTTCAGTTATGGGTGTATAGAGATTTATATGATTTTTGACAAACTTACATGATTCCAATATGTAGATTGAGGTAAGGGTGAGCATTTGTAATTTAATAAAGTGGGGGCGACAGGAATCTATTTGGTCAATATTTACTAAGATTCTGACACATTTTTTTTGCAGTATAAAGATTTTATCAATATCAGAACAGTGTCCCCATAGTACGATGCCGTACGACATCCTCGAGAACGCGTAGGCGTAGTACGCGACGAGCGCGGTCTGCAGGTCCGTGGCCCGTTTGAGATGCTGGAGTGCGTATATAAATGAGGATAGTTTTTTGGAAAGTTTTAGTATGTGCGATTTCCAGTTCATATTGCTGTCCAAGTCTATGCCTAATAAAGTGGCCGAGTTAATAGTTTCTAGTTTGATGTTATTGTGGCTGTATGATATTTGTAGTGCAGTTTTCTGGTGAGGTTTAAATTGTATTACTTTAGTTTTGTTTAGGTTAAGCTTTAGGTTATGTGTGTCTAGCCAATCGACAATTTTATTAAGTGTTAAGTTAAGTTTAATTTCAGCTTCATAATTATTAGAGCAGGGCAGGAGAATCGATACATCATCGGCAAATAGCACACAATGATTGTCCAAAATATTAGGGAGGTCATTTATATAGACGAGAAATAGGCAGCATCCTAAGACGCTACCTTGGGGGATAGAACCAGTGATGGCGAGTCTATCAGATCTAACGTGATGTATTGTGCCAGTCCCAAAGTCTGTATATTCAATCTCGACACACTGCGACCGATCACTTAGATATGACTTAAACCATTCATGAGCCAGTCCTCTTACTCCCACACTATACAGTTTGTCTAGCAAGGTTTGGTAGCACACTCTATCATAAGCCTTGCTCATATCAAGCAAGAGGCCTACAGCATATTTTTTTTCGCTTATAGCATTATATATTTTTTGGACATATTTATAAGTAGCTAGTGTTGTAGAACGGTTTGACCTAAAGCCATTTTGGTCATCATGTAGAACATCAAATTTTTCAAAAAATGAATAAAGCCGTTTTATCATAACGGTCTCAAATATTTTGGATGATGTTGGTAAAAGTGCAATTGGACGGTAATTATTAATGTCTAAGGTTTCGCCCTTTTTATGGATGGGTTTTATAACAGCTATTTTTAACGCATCAGGAAATATACCTTCAGATAAAGATTGGTTTACAAGGTGGGTATAAGGGATGGTAAGATTCTCTGCACAGTTTTTAATTAATGTGGGAGGGATTTCGTCTATGCCAAAGGATGACTTATTTTAGCAAAACCAGTGACGAGGAAAGTTTGCGTTAACAATTTAAGTTGTTTTATATCCGCTAAGTACCTATACTCTGATTTTTCTAAGATGATGGCTATGACAGCTCATATTAACTCTTATTACACTTAGTGCGGTACAACCTAGCGTCGGCGTTTAGGAATTTAAAAAAATAATCTTCTATTTTAAACACATCGCTTGTGAGTTTAGTAAGTGATTGAAATTACGAAATACGGCTGGCTGTCACAGGCATCATCTTAGAATAATCAGAGTATACGTGTACATTATTTTTTTATGTTGAGGCGTTTGTCAATTTGACATTTAGTTTTTCTTATTGGTTGATAAAAATTGTTGCATCTTTTCTCTAACATTCCATTAAAAACGTGCATGGCTTTATCTAAATTGTCCCACAAAATGAAAAGTGACAAGTTTGTATAATGTATAATTTGATAATAAATCTAGACCACAAAGTGGTTTTTGCATTTTTATTTTTATACGTTATTAGATTGTTTAAAATCCAGACCAAAAAGTGGTTTTTAAGGGTTCTCTGCCTTTTGGCAAACATATGTTTAGCCAAATGTATCGTTTTCCAACAGTTTCATTTGCCAACCCGCTTTTTTCCTGTAACTGTTAATATTTCAGGATTTTTATAACAACTAACTTTACCTAACCTATAGGGTTTTACACGATGGTACTGAAATAAGTCCTGAAATATTTACAGTTACAGAAAAATAAGCGGGTTGGCAAATGAAACGGTTGGGAAACGATACATTTTGCCACACAAATTTCGGCCAAAAGGCTTAAGGCTAAGTTAAGTTTAAAATATATATGTTCTCAATAAAGTTGGTAAAAGTATTACCAGTTACTTCTTGAATTGATCTCAACACTCATTGTGCCTAGTTATTTTTTTATCTTTTATTAAATAAAACAAAGTATTGTTAAAAATTCAAGCAGTTTATTTTACAAATCCTTACAAATTATTTTTTCTTAGGTACAACCAGTTACGCATTACCATAGTAACGAAATGCAGATGTTTCCTGTTTTTCAGTGGCCCAATAGTATTTTTCACAATCGTGTTATAATAGAGAGCTTTTTAGTCGAGTACCGTGTTTAGGCCACGAAGCTTGCTGAGTACATAGTACATTACTGAAGAGGCCGTGAGGTCAGGATCTTACGATGGCAATCTTAAGACTGCAATGTTACGATGGCAATCTCTAGACTGCAATCTTACGATGGCAATCTCAAGACTGTGCAATCTTACTATGGCAATTTCAAGAATGCAATCTTACGATGGCAATCTTAAGACTGCAATCTCAAGACTGCAATCTCAAGACTGCAATCTTACGATGGCAATCTCAAGACTGCAATCTTACAATGGCAATCTCAAGACTGTTCAATCTTACGATGACAATCTCAAGATTGTAATCTTACGATGGTAATCTCAAGACTGCCATCTTATGATGGCAATCTTAAGACTGCAATGTTACGATGGCAATCTTTAGACTGCAATCTTACGATGGCAATCTCAAGACTGTGCAATATTACGATGGCAACCTCAAGACTGTGCAATCTTACGATGGAAATCTCAAGACTGCAATCTTACGATGGCAACCTTAAGACAGCAATCTCAAGACTGCAATCTTACGATGGCAATCTCAAGACTGCAATCTTACGATGGCAATCTTAAGACTGCAATCTTAAAACTGCAATCTTACGATAGTAATCTCAAGACTACAATCTTACGATGGCAATCTCAGGACTGCAATCTTACGACGGCAACCTCAAAACTGCATATAAATATAGAATCATAGATTTTGTTTTTTTAATGTCGTAAAATATGGTTACAGAGGGTTGGCAGAATGTAATTTTTCCTTTGTCAGTTTAATGTTACTATGCAAATGCAAATTTAAAAAGTTAGAGCAGCGGCCAATAATATTTTTTCTTAGGGTTTTATACATTTTTGACAGATGACGCGACTCTGTATCGGATTGGCAATTTTGTATCGGATCGAGTCTCCTTAAACAAGGACACATATTATTGAAATACGAAGTTCTATGTTTTTTTTTTTTCGGTTGTCTAGAGCGTATCGAAATAGTTATTTCGGTTGTTTCGAAAGTAACATAGACTATTCAACGATGAAAAGAGTGACGTTGCAGTATTCTCTATGAAATCTTAATACACAGATTATAATCGAAGAGTACAAAAAAATGTATTTTTTCTACTCGCGTACTACGTATAAATCGCTAATATTGATATCGTTAACGGTATCAGAATACCACCTATAGCGTAACTAAAGTATGAAAAAAAATCTATTATGAGCATTGCCATGGTAATGACAGTTCTATAATAACTATTATAGCATTGTTATTACCATGGTTACGCGTATGAACAATGTCAGTGATACCTAAATAACTATTTTCGCAGATACGAATATGCTTAAATATTTTTATTTATCTAGTGCGTAATGTAGGTTAACTTCGGGACAAGAAACAATCTACTTTCAGTTAGTATTACAAAACAAGAAAAAAACTACTTTCTGTTACCATTAGAAAGCGTTAGGGCAACTGCCGTCTTAAATAAACAAATTTTATTATAATTATTATTAAATAATAATTTAACAATAATGTCCTGAACAATAAATAGGTAGTAATGTTTTGTTATCTATTAACAATTGTGTCTTCTTTGGTATAAATAAGTCACAGTGTATGTAGCAAATGTACAAAAAAATACTCTGTTTTATAATCAATCACAACAAGTTAACATTTTATATGAGATGGTATTATAAGTTTATCAACTTTCTCTTGTTTTACAATGTCACTTTGACATTTGAATATATTTAATAATGAGGACCTTAGTGGTGTTTCGAAAACTTCTTTGAAATTGTTTATACATCCGGTTATAGAAATATTATAATCCTCGCTGTAATTAATCATTTTAACTTCTGCAACTTCATTTGTAGTTGTCAAAAACCACTTATTTTGCCATTGTGGAGATGAAATAAAACCTTCAAGAAAAAGAACTGGAATAGGTCCATCTTTACTTCTGCACAATTTGACATACGGAATTGTTTTGTGAACATCGCTTATTATTTCTAATTCAATAACGTTTCTTTCATTTAAACATTTTGCGATTTGAGCTAGTGGATTATTTCTCTATTTTATTAATTGCTATATTTGGTTAAGTTTATTTTCAAATGGATATGTATTAAAATTTTGAATCGTTTACCGAACTTTCGTACTTCATCAACAATGTGTGATAAATTATGAATATTGCTTGTCATATATTCCTCTCCATATAAATGTCTAAAGTGTTCCAAAAAAGAATAAGAGCTGCTCAGCTAAGCGAAAAAAAAAGAAATATTCCTCGTTGGAACATATAGTTATTGCACAGAAGAAGGTTAAAAAATGATGATATGCTTCTTCGCACAATACATCTTTCAAGACAATGAAACTCAAGTAATGTAAAAAACAGCGAAACTCTGACCCCTTCTAGTAAGGTAATACATCTAGAGCTCTCATTTTCCTATGTATTTCTTTGGGTAAGGTGCAACCTAACAGAAACTGAGAAACTGTAATAATATCTCGAGCGCACCACTTTGTTATGTACGTACCAAAATTTCTATCTCTCCAACCTATTAACAGCCTTTTCATGACACCTAGATCGATAAGGTGTAGAGAATCAACAACAGGAACATCTTCAACCATGTCGATGGGCAGTTGAAGTAAAGGTGAGTCACTTTTGTGGCGTAAACCCATATTTTATTAAGCGAAAGTCTTCATTATTTCGTTCTGGGCAACCTATTCTGGTAAATGGTACGGTATGGCTTCGATGTGAATATTCGCCTAATATTGTGCACTTCAGACAGCCATGTTTTCCGTTAAAATTACAAACTCCTGAAATATTAAATATTTATTATCATTTGAAATAATCTATAATATAAAAATGAATGAATGTGTTGCTAAGCGCTAATCTCGAGAGCAGCTGAAGTACGAGGATGGTTCTTACGGAGAGAAAAAATTAAAAAATCCACCGGGAACGTCAGAAATTTGCAGCGGGGCGAAGCCGCTGGCGGGCCGCTAGTCTATATAATAAAAATGAATCACTAAATGTGTTGCTAAGCGCAAAACTCGAGAACGGCTGAACCGATTTAGCTGATTTATTTTTTGTTGTGTTTGTCATTGTCAGAATAAGGTTTGTATGTAAGAAAAAAATTGAAAAATCCAACGGGAAGGTCGGAAATTCGCGGCGGGGCGAAGCCGCCGGCGGGCAGCTAGTTCTAAATAAAAAATAATTACATACAAGTTATAGTTAAACATAAGTATTGATAATGTCTGTACCGAGGAGTAGAAAAGTATATTTCAATGAAATGAAACAGTGGACACGTTTGTCATACATAATATTACAGGTTGTTAAATAAGGCTCTATCTTTTACCAATGCTCTTGCTGGTGAATCGCAGAGAAACGCCCTTATTTTCACTTGAGTTGTTTTCTCAATTCCTTGATAGAAGTTGTTAATAATAAGCCATTTTCGAGATTCTTCATTTCAGTGATGAAACGACTTAAGTAGCCATTCAAATCAGTAGGCTTATTTTGTTCCGCATAAATACCTATCACAAGCACTTGTAGACTTGGGATTTCAAAAATGTTGCAGAGTATTGGCCATAACTGATGTTTCGAGCTCTTGTATATCGGCAATCCATCAATATTAATATTTAGAGATATATTGTCTGGCACATCACTTATCTTTTCCAAACGTTCCTTTAGAGGACGTATTAATCCATTGTGCCAATAATTTCCAGAGTCCAGAACTGTAATACTCACGTCCTTACTGTTCTTCATTAGAAGTGTTCTCGGGTCTTTTAGTAATACGAACGGAAGCCTTTTATTTAAAATACAAGATGAATCCTTTAAAGCAGTATGTGAGATATTGTGCTCTAAAGCCCATTTAGCCACTTCTGCGCGGAGTTCAGAATCTTTGGTAATATTTTGATCATCTTTTTCGTTATTGTCATTACTATCGTCGCTAAGAATACTTTCTTTTTCAAGAGAGTCCTCGTCACACTGTAAGTTATCATTACAATTTTCAATAAAAAATATCTACGGAACCATCCCTTTCTGGCCGCTTTTCTCTTGGCTGGTGGGTGCTTATAATAGGGGAAACTGACTGTGTTGATGTCAATATGTCTGTACTAGCAAGTAAAGAAGAATATTTCTGACGAACTTTCCGACTATAAGCACCACTCCTTTTGTATTGCTTCCACTTTTACTTAGTCTACAACCACACAGAACAACTTGCAGAACTCAAGATGTTATAAAACAATTAAGTCTTAAGCCCTACCTTTTAATTATAAGATGGTTGTTCATATGACTATTGTATGGCATTTTAGCAGTGTAACAGTCGTAAGAAGCTGAAATTATAATTAGTCGTACAATAGTCACTCTTAAAGCTTTTCTATGAGCAAACTGCTGTAAGATGTCATATTGAAGTTATAATACCGGGGAAATGTCTCAGCTAAAACTTTTGTACGACACCGATTAAATAGCTTTATTATTATGTCATACAAACGTGTGTACAACTGCGTTTTAAGAACAATTTGTATTAATACTAAAATGCGGTATGTGACACTTGTACAACGTCACGTTTTAAAACTTGCTGATATACGACGTTTCTACGATGAATCGATCATAAAAGGTTAAGATGTTATGACCACTTTGTTAGATGGGTACTCATCACAACATAAATAGATTCAAACGTGTGAACATCCCCGGCAGGGTCACCCGGCAAACGGGCCGCCTCCAGTGTGTGCCGCGGCGGCTGGCTCTGCTCGACAAAAACCGGCGCGAAATAGGGCCCACTTTCTGTGAGCGTCTACCCGCAGACATAAAAAATGAATCTTCGGGTGAAAAATTTGGTCGCCGATTTAAACTTCTTTTATAAACTAAATCACTATAGATGAACGATAATAATAGCCGCCTGATCCCGGCAGGCTCCTATTACCACTCGGTGATGTGAAGACGTTAACTCCTGTCCCCGAAGTCTGGCACGGGTTCGAATCGTGCAAGCTCCAAGGGTAGGTGATGACGTTGAATATGAACACTGGCGCTTTATAACTGTTATTTAATATGAAACTTACAGTAAAACACGAAGTACAATATAAAGATACAAATGATTTGCGTCCGGCACGCTGTGAATTGACAGGGGGAGTGATATTAATGATATAACCTATAAGCACTGACAGCTCTTAAGTCTATGACTAAACTAGATTAGGTCTATGTCTATGGTCATAAGAACGGCGACAGACGCCACGACCTATTGAAATACACGATGAGATAAAACATATGAAAACATGTTGATTTTCCATTAACATTTCCTGGCCCGCCAGGGAGGAAAATGAACTGAACACTT
Organism: Acleris cristana; assembly: GCA_948252455.1. Lineage (NCBI taxonomy): Eukaryota > Metazoa > Arthropoda > Insecta > Lepidoptera > Tortricidae > Acleris > Acleris cristana. The sequence goes on from OX411771.1 coordinate 48,576,594, forward strand.
GAAGTCCCTAATGAACTCTACTCATAGTATAATGACACATGATACTGATACATAAACATAGCTTAACATAAGTTGAAATACCATGAATAAAAAGACATAATTAATACTTAATAAATACACAGTTGACACTCTATATGAACAGACACATAAATGGTTAACTTAAGTTACCTTCTATAGGTAATTTACATAACTTGACTACTGACCTAACAACATTATCTGATCCTTTGAACAATTCTATAACTCATCAATAATTAGCACTAAATCATTGAACTCTTATGTTGTTAGTATGATTATACTATTTATTACGTGACTGTAGTGTATTGAGATATTCAATATGCCATCGTGACCAAATTGATTGATATATTTTCTGAGTGACTTGAAAGTGTGATAATCGCGACATTTTAGTATCCTTCCAGTGACTCTCTGGCAAGGCTACTAGTAGTTGACCTTTAATGAAGTGACCGGGGTTAAGTACTTCGAGATCCTAGAGGCCGGGAATCAAGTATTGACTCTATTTTAGAAAATAGAGTATATAGTTCCTCGAATGTCAAAATGATATCGCCAACCTCTCTCTTAGGAGAATTTGGCGCCTTTGACTGCAGCCTCGAATAGGCCCCCCATGTGGGGCGATGCAAGATGGTTGAACTTCAAGCGAATACTCTGTTAGAACGAGTAAAATTTGTACCTCGGTCCGATCTGAGCAGCGAAGGCAGCTCGCGGCGGCTGACAAACCTGGTGAATGCTGTAATAAAGCCTCGACGCTCAGCGAAGAGACAATCTCGAAATGAACAGCCTTTGAACCTAAACATACAAAGACACACAGGTGAGCGTTGACTGATTTAGCGTTTCTTAATAAACTGTTTTTAACTAGGAATGGCCTAGGATGCGCCAACAGTGACCTTATCTCATAGTTTATCAGGACTCGTTCGAGGTCCAAACCTGAGAGACTGAAATGTGACATGACCATTATGTGCTCGCTCACCAACGCATGACCGTGGCTGGTGAGCCATTGATTGAACCGGTGGTGCCTGATAATGTATAGACTGGGTCTGGGTCTGATTACCAGCAGCCGGATCGGTTTGAGTGTGAGGTGGCGACGCACGTCTCACATATGATAATGATGGTTGGTTCGCATCATGCCGAGTCGATCCTTGATCCATGGATCGTGCATTTGACCGAGAGGCTGCTTGCTGAGTCTGAGTATCTGCATTGCAGATTAATGAATTATGATCAGGTGACTTGCAGTACAAGCACCAATTGCGCTGAGTACACTCGCTAGCATAATAATGTTTCCGTTAACATTTGTAGGGTGCGCCAAAGTTCATATAAAATTGCAACTCCGATTATTGGAACTTCGAAAATTTTTCTCATAACATTTTACATCATAATGATCACTCCTCATACTCTTCATAAAAAATGTTTATACTAATGATCGGAACTTATACTCATCTGAACTTATAACGCCAATATTCATGGAACCGTACACTTTTCAGAATTTCTTAAATATCTTACGTGTAGATAAAATTAGGTTAGGTTAGGTTAGATTTATAACAATCCTCAAAAAGTAACAGTTTCTTAAAAAAAATCATTATGAGTTGCGATAAGTATGAGCAAAATTTTTCGAAGAAATGATGAGTATAGACACAAATCGTTATTTGTATAAAAAATCTAAAGACCAATTTTATATGAGCCAATATGGACCCACATTTGTAGCAGTGTCCCGTCCTTGATGCCAATGATCGGCGACCTCCCCTTGACAGTTGACGGAATTCGGGACACTTATATAGTGTATGGGCCTGACTAGAACAGTATGAACATGAATACAAAACGTTCACCTGATGTGGAGGCGGCGCACTCCTCTGTGATGAGAGCACTCCTCTTGAGGGCTTTTATGACCACCTTGGCACCGGCTGACGTGCACGCGGTGGCGATGACCGACGTTGCGGTGCCGACGTGGCGGTGACCGACGTGGCGATGCCCGACGTGGCAGTGACTGACGTGGCGGTGACCGACGTTGCGGTGACCAACTTTGCTGTGATCGACGTGGCGGCGACCGACGTTGCGGTGACCAACGTGGCGGTGACCGACGTGGCCTCCTGACGGCAGCCTGCTGCTCCGGAGTTGACAAGACAGCTAACTGAAGTCTGCACTGCTCATCCATCAGCTACAGCAGTTGATAGATGGTAGGCAGGGTTGTGGCATCCTTGCCATACCGTTCCTCAAACAGAGAACGGAGTCTGACCGGTAATTTCTGTAATGCCAAGTACAAAATTAAATATGACCACTCTTTAATTGGCTGATTAAGTTTCTCCAAGGCCTGCATGGCCTCCTGAAGCGGATCATAAAACTCTGATCTGATATGACTGACTGATGTCATAGCAAGCAAATTGATTATCCTACCAATTATAGGTATCTAGCAACAGTCTAGTATTCTGATACCTAGATGTAAAAAATCCTAGTGCCACTTAGTAGTTTTTATCATCTACTGGCAACTGACGTAGGTATACTATATGAAGTGCTTCACCGGATAACGATGACCTGAGATAATAATGCTTTTCAGCATCTGATAAATCACGCTCATGAACTAGCGAATGAAACAAATCATAAAATGGAATCCAGTCCATTAAGTTACCTGAAAACTTAAGTAATTATATAAGTGGTAACTTTGCTATTACCTGATTTAATGCAAACTTGCGCGAGTAGGATGCCCCGGCGTGTGGCTCCGATGCCGCAAGCTCCAATTTGACCAATAGTTTGTTAACCTCCGTGAACTGTTGTTCAAACAAACTTATTTCCTCACAAGAAACTTCATCACTTGCAAAGCTTAGCAAGGTTTCGTACGCTGCAATAAACTCCTTATAGTACGTACCGAAATGCTTATTTGCTAAAGAAGCGCCGATAGAACCGGTTTCGTCGATCGCGGAAGCGAAATCCAATAACATACGGTGATGCGATCGAAATTGTGTCCTAACACGGCGTGATGACATGTTGATAGCTCAATACACACTTAATATTACTCACAAAGTTATTTGACCACCGATTTATGATGAATGATACCAAAATTAAAGTTTGTTTACCTACAAACACTGATAACGGCGATTTATTAATAACCTATTAGTTCACGTACCTAATCAACAGTAATACTTGTTATTACTACACGTTAAAATACTTATAGTTTACGTATTGAACAATAATACTTGAAATTATTCTTTAAAATACTAAATAACTTTAAATAATTCAATGCAAACAAACATTGTAACTGATATAACATTTGATAGATAACTGATGACCTATTTCCTCAGTGACTTCGACAACAGACAGATAAGTGCATAGTTTACCACAGATTAACTAGCAATATTGATCTGATCGATCTGTTTATGAAACCTATTACAATCGTCAACCTTAAGTTGACATTGACATTTAGCAATGGAAATAGATGCAAATTAAATATCCATAAAGTAATGTTTGACGTTTTACGTACCAGTGAAAGGTGCCAACCTGACAAGTGACAACTTGCATGACGTGATGACCGGCGAGTTTGAATTGTGATGCATGCGCCCTCTGGCGTCGGAGTTGGCGGCGTCTCGGTGCAAAGTCCCGTTATCTCCGATAAGAATTGACGTTGAGAGTTGATGAAATGTTCGCGTTAAGCTGGGTACTGACCAACGTTACGAGGTGTAATGTACAGTGATGGGAAATAGGTGAGCTAATTTACCTAAACTTGATGCATGTTCATTCAATAATGTATTCCCATCTCACTCACGCATGAATGAATATGCGTCAAGTTTAGGTAAATTAGCTCACCTATTTCCCATCACTGGTAATGTAACATGTTACACAACGAGCATTCATGCAGTCAGTACGTAGTATTACGGGGAAACCAGCGAGCAATTACGTACTGACTGCATGAATGCTCGCTGTGTAACATGTTACATTACACCTCGTAACGTTGGTCAGTACCCAGCTTTACGCGTTATAACGATTCGCACACTAAATTTAGGCACTGATAAATACCGATAATGATCATATATACGGCACTGACTCTAATAATGAGCAAATAAAACACTGATTCTACGTTCTATGACGATAGACGTGTGATGTATGGTATGCCGGCCGGCGTGATTTGCGTGACCTTGCGCTCGCCGCCGGTTTTCTCTTGAGTATTATTTGCGTTATCGATTCCTTATCGATGCGGCGACTGGATCGCGGTATTCTTCCTGGATTGCAGGATCGACGCGAATTTGCCGGTACTGACCATGACGGCACCGCGTGTCCAGTAACTATATATTATCCTGTCCTGTAATTATGATTTTTTTCCTCATGGGCCACCAAAAATGAACGATAATAATAGCCTCCTGATCTCGGCAGGCTCCTATTACCACTCGGTGATGTGAAGACGTTGACTCCTGTCCCCGAAGTCTGGCGCGGCACTGTGGTTCAGCTTGTATGGAGAAAGTGTCAAAATTCGATTTCTCCAAAAGTATAAGTATATTATATATTATATAGTTTTATATATAACGTATTATTATTTGGTCTAGTAAAAAACAGAAAATGATATGAATTGAATTTATTTATTTCACCAAAAAAAAAACCAACAAATTAAAATTATAGCAAAATTCACTTTCAATCCTTTATAAAAAATACAAATAATGAATATTAATGAAAAAATCTATCAAAAAAAAAAAAGATTATTTACAATATTAAAGCAGTATACATTTTCTACAAAAATATAGTAACAAAGTTGCTTCGTAACCGTGCTATTAATGGAACATAAATATTTGCACGTTATGAGTTGTCATCTTTAAAATACTTAAATTAAACTATGTTACAATTAATAATTACTTTTAAATTTACTCTAGACATCAAAAAGACTAAGAACAGAGCTAGACAAAACAGTTTTCTTCCTTCTAGGTAGCTTTCTTTGACTCGTAATTAGTGGGTCTGAGTTTAACAAAAGACTGCTAATTTATCGCCTAGTGCCTGCTATACGGCCTCATTTCAAAATTTTTCATTTTTGATATTATTGCAGATTCGTGGTCAGACGGGTTTAATTTACCACCTTAACTCAAAAAAATAAGGAAAACTATCCTCTAAAGCCTCTTAATGCACTTGTGGCTTTATGCAAATTTCCAAAAATCGACTATCCCTTACCTGCAATACGGCCACTTTGGGGTTGCGGCCGTGTAGCATAAACGTTCGGAACAAACTTTTGAGTTACGTCCACATCGCACAACAGTAAAGGATGATTTCCACCAAACGGCTCGCATCGCTTCGGATCGGAAAGGATACGGACGGATGCGGCGACAGCCGATCGCGTCTATTAAAATTATTATTGTCTATTTATGACGAAGCCGATCGCGCATCGCAGCATACTTTCGGCTACGATCGCGTGTCGCGGGAGTCGCCCGCGTCAAGTTGCTGTGCGCGGCTTGGTTATATAGACTTTAAATACTTACTGTGAACATGATTTAATAACAAAATTCAAAATATTTATTCAGTAAATAGGCCACATGAGGGCTCTTTTACACGTCGGTAACATGAGTGAATCTACCAGCGCTTCAGACAAGACCATCATTGCGGAGAAGAAGCGCCGCAAGAAACTCCAGCAGAAGGTCATTTTTTCAATAATAATAACAAAATAATACTTAAAAGTAAGTTACATTAAGTAATAATAAGGTAATAAAGTAATAGATAATTAGTTCGTTGCACTGAACTTACCCGATTTGGGGAAATGCACCGAATATAATAAAACTTAGGTATTTAGTACCTATTAAAAACAACACGTCAAGTTGTTAGAAAGTAGAAGTTGAGGCGGCAAAGAGACCGAATGAAGGGTGCGTGGCCTATATATAAGCTTTCACCCCTTACTGTTAATTTCAAATATGAGTAGGGCGAACAAAGAAATGCACATAGCAACTCGCGTCACGAGTGGAAAATAACTGGAGTCGTGTACGTGAGACACCAACATACCCTCAATTATTTCCTCATGCGCTGAATGAAAATAATAAAATACGATACTTATTTATAATTACAATGAATTAATTATTAGAAGATTATTTACATTAAGGTTGACTGTTAATTAATAAAAGATTTAAATATTTGTGAAGTTAATAAAGAATGACTAGTAACGCCATCTGTCGGCTTACTGCCGCTAACATTTGACAAAAGTTGACTTATGAAAAACGTCTTTATTAATCTATGGCTGTCTGTTTGACAGTTATCAGTTATTAGTAAACAACAAATATAAGATCTGTTGTATTATAGTGAATTTAATTATTTTTTTTTTGGATTGCTCTGTGGACGGTGGTTGGGGCACATGCCAAATTCGTAGCGTCTATTTTTTTAGCGCGAAATCTGTTGAATTTCTGTGTTTTGTGTCGTGTTTTTGTGTTGTTTGTGTTTCGAGTGACTGTTGTAAGTATTTGTGACGCATAAATCTGTGTATGGAGTTGGAGGGCGAGCCCCCTGACGGGGGCGGCGCTCATGCTCTTGCGACAGAGGCTATGGTTGTGGGTCCGGAACAAGGGGCCAGGAAGGGCGTAAAACGCTCGAAAGATGGGCCTGATTCGGATTCTGCTATAAAAAAAACAGCTCCCCCGGCTGCTTCGGTGCAGCACACGTTCGTAGTTCCTGAATTTGCCTCTGGAGTTAAAGTTAAGTATGGTCCGACCGATGTTGGTCCGTTTATTGTTCACGTGTCAAGAACAGAGCCAGACTTATCGGCTGGTTTGTCAATCCGCCTTCTTAAGTTTGCTCAAACTTTACATAAAAATCAGATCGCCGGTATTAGCAAAAATGGAGTCAAGGCGGCCGGTCGTAACCGGATAGTGGTTGAATTTATTAAAGCTGAGTATGCTAACACGTTTATGGATAGCTGTTTTCTCACCCAGCATAAGTTTACTGCGATAATTCCTTCATTCCATGTCACACGCTCGGGTGTTGTAAGAGGAGTTCCGGTTGAATTTAGCATGGAAGAGTTGGTAAGTGGTATGGAGTGTCCAATTAATTGCCGCGTCATTAAGGCCAGACGTTTAAATAGGAAAGTGTCCAAAGACGGTGTTATTGAATGGATCCCCACACAGACAGTTGTAGTGACCTTTCATACAAGAGTTTTGCCCAGTTATGTGACTTGCTACAGTTCTTCCTTGCCAGTGGGTCCTTACCAATTGCCGACCATCCAGTGCAACAGCTGTTGCAGATTTGGCCATACCAAGGCGCAATGCCGTTCAAAACCTAGGTGCTTCCGTTGTGCTCAACCGCACACTGGAGATACCTGTAATGTCCCAGTGGAGGAAGCAACTTGTATGTTCTGTTCAGGGCATCATTTTGCAACTAGTCCTAATTGCCCAGAGCACTCACGTCAACGGTCGATTAAGGTTGTCATGTCAGAGGAGAACATTCCTTATACTGAGGCTGCCCTTCGTTTCCGACCAGTGCGAAAATCATTTGCAGAGGTGGTTAGCTCCCCTATATTTCAGTCCCAATCATGCATCATTCCTGAACCCGAAATGACCACAGTAAACCCTAATTCGTATAAACAAACCGTTCTGATTCCTCGCCGCCCTCGAGCTCCCCTGGCCAAGGGGTATGATCAGGCTGCCCATAATGCTATAGTTAGCCCTCCAAGGCCCAGTCAACCTAATGGTTGTGCTCTTAATACTTCTCAACCAGATCTGACTCCCAACGATAATCTGATTGTGCTGTTGTGTCAGACTCTTTTCAATATTATTTCTAAATTTAGCGACTCCTTACCGAACAACGTCACAGATATGCTGCTCAATTTGACGAACCTTATTCAAAATCAACATGGACCTAAAAGTCCTACAATGGAATTGTAGGAGTGTTCGCTCTAAAAAGACTGAAGTTTGTGCCCTCATTAATTTTCATAAACCCTTTATCCTGGCCATCTCTGAGACATGGCTGAGTCCGGGTGCCGTTTTTCGGATTCCGGGCTTTTCATGTGTTCGGGATGATGGTGTTGGTGGAAGGGGTGGTTCTGCCCTCTTTGTTAAGCGTTCCCTCACCTTCTCTCAGATTTCCTTACCTCCTCACTCCCCTGGTCTTAATATTGTGGCTGTTAAGGTAAAGGATATTACATTTGTTTCCATTTATATTCCCCATCCCAATGGGTTAATTATCTCTGAATTTAATTCAATTATTTCTGCTCTTGGTAGTTCTCTTGTAATTCTGGGTGATTTTAACTGCCACCATATTATGTGGGGTTCCTCTTCCAGTGACTCCCTGTCCTCCTCCCTCCTTGACACTTTTGATCAATGCAACCTATGTATTCTTAATGATGGGTCTCCGACCAGGCGGGTAGCTCCTCTGCAGAATCCAAGTGCTGTGGACCTATCCCTAGCCTCTCCTGGTCTAGCCCTTAGCGTCATTTGGAGAGTTCTCTCTGTCTCTCACGGAAGCGACCACTTTCCCATTTTGATTACCCTCGCCCGGAATGTTCCGCTTGCTCCAGCCCCTCCCCCTCTCTTAAAATACAGAGTAGCTAGTGCTGACTGGGATAATTTTTCCTCAATAGTTGATAACCATGTTACGTGTTTCCCTCGGGTTTCAAGCTCCAACTTCTTAGATCTTTACTCAAAATTTACATCTGCCCTTATTTTTGCAGCTGACGATTCTATCCCCCTAAAAAACTCTTCCCGTAACAAAATTTCGTCCCCCCCCGTGGTGGGATGCTAACTGTACAGCTGGCATTCGCCGGCGTAAAGTGGCAGAAGAAACTTACTCCAGGGATATCTCCATGGAGAATTACATTAACCTTAGGCATATTTCGGCTCAGTCTAAGCGTCTTCTGTGCGAAAAGAAACGTATTGGATGGCTTAGATTTTGTGAAGGCTTATCACCTCGATCTCCCGCCTCCCTCGTTTGGAAGAATATAAAAAGATTTCGTGGGTCCTTCACGGATAGTAATACTTCATCCAATGATCCTTCCATTTGGCTCGATTTATTTTTTGACAAGCTTTGTAACGGTCCAGATATGCCCGTTCAAATTCACAAATATAAATAGAGTTAGTTCAGGCTTTAGCGAGAGCTGATTAATATGCAAAATCTATTTTTAATAAAATATCATTATTAATAGATATTATACGTATTCATGTATGAAAACAATAATAAATGACAAAATGCGAATGCAACAAATTTAAGCGCCTGCTAAAAATAGTCCGCAATATTACTTCAAAACAAGAGTAATGCAATAAGAAACTAGAAGGACATTCACCATTTTAGTAAGCTTTAAATCAAGTCATGTGTTAGTTTTATAATCTTAATCAATTAAATATTTGTTTAATACAAACTTTAGAATTGTAAATCTTATTTATTTCTTCAATAAACAATGGTTATATAAAAGAAATGGGAATGTTATAATTCTTGAGTAATGAACACGAGGGAGAGAAGGAAGGAACTATATAGGTTGTCTCGCTAGAATCGGGCCAAGCCGATTACGTAAACGAACATCACCGAGTAGGTGGCGCCTTATTATGATTATTGGTGGTACAGACAGGCAGAGTCTGTCATGTTCGAATTGGTAGAATACGACAGTGACGGAGATAGACGCCATCAGAATACGGATTCAAGTAGTTATTAAAAACGGTAGTACTGGGAAAAATGGAAAAATGTACTGTGTATTGAATAGCATAAGGATTAGTTTCAATTATCAGTGCAGATTCTAATTACGAATCAGGTGATGTAGGTTTGTAATGATAAAAATGACCTAAGCGATTGGAATAGGGATTGAAAGTATACCTTATGTTATTTATAGTAAGGGATATTTTTGAAGGAATTGCATGACTGGTTCGAGTGGCATGAGTGGCATGACTGGCATGAGTGGTTCAAGTGGTTCGACTGGTTCGAGCGCGATGGCCGCCAGTTGAACTTATATATAGAGATTTCAAAGGGAATATGATTATTATTTTCTGGGCATTCATCGCGGAACGTTTATATTTTGACTTTATTTCCGTTATTCAAAGGGGATAGGCTCGTTTACTGGGGAGCGCCTTGCGTAATATTCATTTACGGTTCGTAGTTACCTTGTCGCGTTAACTTCGTTTGGGTTTTATATCGTGCTACGCTCGCTTATTTGTTATATTTTGTGTAAATTTCGGTTAATTACGGGTTTTATAGTGAAATAGGAGTACGACGCGTTCGCGGTTAAATTCTTGATTCAGTGCTAGTCTTTCAGTAAAATTTAAACTACGCAGTATTCGGTTTAATATTTGCGATGTTTTAAAGCGATACAGTAACATCGTTTGTATAGTTAACGTTAATTTTGTCTTTAGAGCTAGAAGGGAGGTATAAAATATGTAGGGCTAAATTCGTGTGACTCATTAGTTATCTTTTGTCTTTTCGGTTTTAAAAAGAATCATATATTGCTTTGGTAGTGTTAGGAAGGCGCGTTTTCGCAGTTAGAATAGTAATTTAATTCCTTCCGCGAGGGGATAGGGAAACGGTTTGCTTGGGAAGTAGGCTATAGATATTACTGTGTGGGAGATGGTTTTCTGTCATGTATGGGAATGCAGTGCGAAAGCTCTGTATTTTTATATATGATTGGTGTTGGTTGGGAGGTTGTGTTTTAATCAAAAGATTTTGTTTTCCAGATTCACTTCAGTAGACGGGTGGTGGGAACTTTTATATTTAAAGTTGATTTATTTTGATATTTTATTTATACCTTGGTAAGGAACTTTGGTTTATTATTTCTCTTGCTACTGTTAATCCTAGTTTACATAGCTTGGGTTGCAGTTAGTGAGGCTTTCTATTGTATGATTGTATTTCTATTGTTTGTATTGGTGGGTAGAAATCCTTGCTGGGCCAGGACACCTTTAGCTAACCACTGTGATCAGAGTCCGGACACAGCTGGCGAGGTTTCCCAAATACCAATACGTGTACTAATATACCTTTCTGTGTACTTTTCAGAAACCTTGGGTTGGTTATCATTCGTGTCTGGTACAATATTTTACATAGCTGTAGATTAAAGGACATTCCTTGTATAGTGGGGAATATTTGTTGAGTTAAGCTAGATTAGCATACACTTGTACCAGAACAGTGATCAGGCTACCACTAGTAAATGTCTGACAAGTCCGAGGAAGCCTAACGGAGCCTCTGATTTGGAACTATTAGAGTCTAAAAGAGCCTTGGGCAAGCCCGGATGTCTCTTTACCAACATAGACATCCGTAGAAGCGCCTACTTAGTCTCAATGTCAGCCTTTAAAGAACAAGTGAGGTCCACAATAGATGGCATGCCGGCGCGCGCTCACGGAAGCTTTATTGGAGTTGAGCCTGGGTCCCGATAAATATATTATTATGTATATATACTAAACCACACAATAGGGCACCTTACTCTCACTATCCCTGAGAACTACGGTTCACCAAAAGTGAGGGGGGAGGTAAACACAACACGAGCGTTTAGGTTGCCTTCTCAGCCGACTCAGCTGAACTTTCCAGATTCCCTAGGGACCTAGCTAATTACCGGGTGAGGTAAGCCCATAGGTGTAGCAAGTAGAATAGGCCTTATCAGTAGGTTCAGGGTAGTTTCAATGTAGGGAAAATAGGGAACTAGGACATAAACCAATAGGAATTCAACTAGGCATGTAGGGTTAAATCTTGTTAATCAAAAATATACTTTTAACTTCATCCTAGTTTGGTCTTATACCATTATTATATAGGGAAAATATTAGGAAGTTTAAATTAAATATGTTATCCACCATAACTAAAGAATCAGTGGGAAATACTATTTATTCCCATATTTATTTGTTTTACCTTAAGGAGATTTCAGTTTATTGAACAGAAGACTTTTCCAATAATATTCATGCCAGTTTGTCAGGAAGTAAATATTTCTAGTCTTTAACTGACAAACAACGTTCTTAGCAAATTTCAAAGTCATATTTATGAGTTGGATTGTCTTCCCTTATTCAATCTTCAGAGGCAGATAGATTGCTGTACATACTGAGATACGTCTCTACCGTCACTGCTTACGAGCACCGGTTAGTCACTGTATAGTTAATTCAATCAGTCATTCCCACGGGAATTATGCATAAGAACATGCACTACAATGACCGAGGTCACTCCTTCTAGTAAATGTACTTAAAAGCATCAAATAGTATCAAGACTAGAAAGCTTTACTATATCTTCAAATCTATTTTACAAATGTTTAATTGAGAGTTAGTAAACTGTTTTCTCCTATAATTAATAAAATAACTATCTACTGCAAAACCGACGTCCGATAAGTTATAACTTCAATAAAACAGCTTATGCAAAGTAGCTGCAACTTTTAAATAATGACAATGTAACAGATTGTACATTATGTTCATCAGTTCCAGTATTTTTAAAGCTTGAGCATAGTGAATATTTCTAGTTTATGGCAGATAGCCAAATATACCTTCAGCATTGAAAGAATCAACGAGATTAAATGATTTCTCTCAATTTAATTTGAATATTTTACATCAAGTGATTTCTCTGTTTACGCTATGGGTTACGTACCCTGTTTGGTTGTTCTCAAGGGAAAACCGGCTTTATAGTTGTGAGCAGTAAGATTCACTATTCTATTCCTGTGGGAATAAACTTCAGTTTTATCTACAATTTATGATTGAAATCATTATCAGAACCAGCATTCTTCATGACTAGAAAGTTTCACTATCATTCGAGAATATGTTATAAATATATATTATAAATAAACTCTTCATAAAAGTTACAGTGCAATGTTACACTTCAATCTTCATTAACTTGGTCTTTTAAGACTATTAGGTAATTATTATATAACCTAACAAACTTGGTCTAATATATGACTGTTTACCACTATAATCTACATCTTGACAGTTTGACTTTGACTTTTAATAATTTAGCTCCTAGTAGATCTATTGAGACATACAAACAATACCAAATGTCTTTAGATTGTATTTCACTCTTGCATTGAGTATGGAGCGCTTGAAAATCCTCTTGTCTTTTGGTTGACTGACGACAGACTACTTCTGACCAATTTACTACTAACGACTGACAAAGACTGTAAAATCAATAAATCCCACCTGGAAAGAGAAAGAAAAGATTGGTAGGCACTGGAGGGATGCCCAGTCAGGTAGACGAGTCCCACAGTCATGAGCGGGGAGTCATGGGCTCTGACCTTAGGCGCAAAATAAAATGCCATAAGCATACTTTCCAGTTTCTATCTAATAACCTAACTAGTACCAAAGACTATGACTGACCTATACATATATTTCATAAGATCAAACAACAAGACTTTTATCTCTTAGTTATAATTTGTAATTTCATTACAATTAACTATTATATATTACATTAAACTAAATCTTATAGGGATAGGTTATATACCTATATTTATACCGAACTTATATGCATGAAAAGTTCTTAGGTTATTATCTATAACGGTTCACAAAGTAGGTTCCTAGACACTAGATGATCATATGGCCATTTCAACAATATTAAACATTCTTACTCTATAAATATATTTAAAGATAGGAAAGTTTATAGGTACTTTATAAGCTTAATAATTTTTACATAAAAGCTTTACTTAGGTTAAACTTAATACAAATTTTCATAGCTTTCATTTCAGTGCTTCAGTATAGAGTGTTAGGATTTTCTATAGACTTAAAATGTAGGCTTTAATTTTCTTTAGGCTGTTAGTTATAGTGAGATGAAGGATGGTAAGAGGGTTATATTGGGGGGGGTTACAGCTTGCTCCTCCATCCGTCCCCTCCGAAGACTGCTTTCCCTCCTCTCTCCCCGCTCCCCCTTCTCTGGATCGTTTGGATGACCCTTTTACTCGTTCTGAGCTTTCTGGTGTTTTGCTTAGCTTACGTGACTCAGCTCCGGGTATTGACGGTATTCCTTACTCATTCATTAAAAATATTTCCCAATGCGCCCAAACATCATTCCTATCCATCCTAAATTTTATTTACGAAACTGGCTTTATTCCCGATCCCTGGAAGCAACAGATTGTCATTCCCATCCTCAAACCTCGCAAGGATCCTTCTGATCCTTGCTCCTATCGTCCAATAGCCTTGACCTCGGTAATTTGTAAAATTTTGGAGCACCTTGTTAAGAATAGGTTGGAATGGATTTTGGAAAATAGAGGTTTGCTTTCCAGATCCCAATTTGGTTTTCGCAGAGGTATGGGCACTATGGACAGCCTCAGTGTTCTTGTATCTGACATTCGATTGGCTTTTACTAGGGGTCAACATCTCGTTGCGCTTTTCCTTGATATCTCCTCGGCTTACGATAATGTGCTCCATCCGGTACTCAGGCATAAATTGCTACAGCTGAGTATTCCGCCGAAGATGGTACATTTCATCAGCAACTTGCTGATGGGCCGAAGTATAACCGTCCGTTCGCAAGACAAACTGTTACCTTCTAGGCAAGTTTGGAGGGGCCTGCCCCAGGGCTCTGTTTTAAGTCCAATCCTTTATAGTTTGTACACGTCCGATCTTGACAGGTCCGTTGACAGCTTCTGTGAGATTCTTCAATATGCTGATGATGTGGCCCTGTATTATGCTTCAGACTCTATTGAAGACTGTTCGGTGCGCCTGAATGCTGCCCTCCGTTATCTTGAAGAGTGGCTCTGTGAGCACGGTCTCTCTTTGTCGGCCTCCAAGAGTTCTGCTGTTGTGTTTTCTAGGAAACGCCAGAGTCCGGTAATTGACTTAGTTGTTGGTGACGCGGAAATAGGGGTTGCGGACAGAGTCAAGTTTTTGGGAGTGTTCCTGGATAATCGTTTGACTGGAGTATATCATCTTAATTTGATTAAAGAGAAATGCGAAAAAAGTGTCAATGTTCTACGGGCCCTCTCTGGTGTGTGGTGGGGGGCACACCCATATGCTCAGAAGCTACTATACAACGCGATTGTTCGAAGTCATTTTGACTATGCATCGTTCCTACTTGAACCCTGTAGCAAATTGTCCCTCTCTAGCCTTGATAAGATCCAGTCAAAGTGTCTTCGAATAATTTCCGGAGCTATGAAATCTTCGCCCATTAATGCGTTACAGGTCGAATGCGTTGACCCTCCCCTAAGTCTTCGTAGACAATGCCTTTCAGATCGTTTTTTTTATAATGTGGCTCAGTATACGGATCATCCTCTTATTTCTCGTTTATTTCACCTTAATAATCTTATTTCCTCTTCTAAATTCTGGGCTCATAAGGTTCATCCATGTTTGGTTAATAGTTATAGAAAGGTTTTATCTGCTCCCCCTTTAGCAAAATTTCCTCGCAACCCTTTCTTTTCCTTCGACTTTGATTGTCTAGTTTTCCAACCCACTATTTTAAAATCTTTTGGTATCCATAAGCTCACATTCAATGCGAACCTTGAATTTAATAAGATCTTGGCTGAGAAATGGATCGGCTGGCTCACTGTGTTTACCGACGCTTCCCGCTTCTCAGAAGAGGGGAGTGTGGGCTCAGCTGTGTGGATCCCTCGCTTCAAAATTATTTTAAACTTTAAGTCTCCCCCCAAAACTTCAGTCTTCACAGGTGAAGCGATAGCTCTTCTGGAGGCGGTGTCGTATGTGGAGTCACATAAGTTGAACAAGTCTGTTATATTTACGGATTCCCTTAGTTGTTTAGAAGTCATTTCTAGTTTTCCGTTTCGGTCGAGAGAAGTGTTTTATATTACTTTAAAAATTAGAGAGGTTTTGTATAAATGTCATCTGTCAGGCATAGAAGTTGTAGTGGCCTGGATTTCAGGGCACTGCGGCATTACGGGGAATGAAAAGGCGGATGCTTGCGCCAAAGAAGCCATACAAAGTGGGTTGTCTACTCACTCACAATGCTATGCTCATGACCTTCGTTCCATGGCCAGAGCTGACCTTGTAGTATGCTGGAGTAAGCAGTGGAAGTTATCGCAGAAAACTAAGGGTAAATACTATGCAGCAATTCAACCGGACATCCCAACTAAACCCTGGTTCTTTAGACATCGTACTGCTAGTAAACGTGTTACTTCTACCATTATCCGGTTACGACTGGGTCACGTCTGTTCTCCTCATTTCTTGGCCAAGATCCGGGTAAGGGATCACTCCTTGTGTGAGTGCGGTTTAGATGAAGGAACGGTGGACCATATTTTCTTTAACTGCAGCAAAAATCCTGTTTCCCTTTACAATCTTCTTCCAAATTATATTCCCCGTCCCACCAATCTCGCTTCTCTTCTTTCACTGATTTATACCCCCTTCATCAACATCCTATCTGAGTTCATTGAAAAATATAGAATCAAACTTTAGACAATTCATTCTCTTTCTAGCAGACTCCCTTTACCCAAACCTCGTAGAGCCTTTTGTAAATAGCTTCATAAAGTTAGTGTGCTTCTGTGTTGTGGTTGTTGTGTTTATCTATATATATAATGTATATAATTATCATATTTTTATCTGTTGTCCTAGGTAATTCAACCGATCATCTGTTATTAAAAAAAACATTTTTGGCCTCATTCTGTTCATCGTGCCCTGATTCACTTGACATTGGCAAAATTGTCTCCGCAACGGATGCCATAAACTAAAAAGATTGATTGATTGATTAGTGAATTTAAGTGAAAATGAAGTGATATTAAAGCTAATTTGTCAATAAAATGCACACAGGTAAGGAGCGTAACAACTGCATTGTTACAAGCGTAAAAAATTAGTCGATTCGAGTCGACAACTTATAGGCGGAAAATTCCGACTATCGAGTATTTTCGATATAAAAATGAATAAATTGCTATAATATTAGAGATGGGCTGACTACGGATTTTGCCGACTGGCCAGTCGGCCGACTAATCGGTTTTTAATTTGCCGATTAATCGGCCGACTATTCGGCAATGCCGATCGTAGGATTTTCGTCCGGGTGAATTCGGAAACGGTCGCTTCGCTTCGTCCATCGCGCTATTTGTCACCTACCCCTACCATGCGTTCATGTTTTGACCAGTTTTGTTTACGTTTTTTCTGTACCGGCGTGTTGCACGACAAAAAAAACAATTAAATCCCTAATTATAGTAATAAAACGAACTCCTAATGCTTTTTATAACTATGCCGAAAAGAAAATCGCGTGTGTGGACATTTTTCGACGATATTGAAGGTGATTTCTTATAGGCAATAAAGTGCCGAATATTCGGCATTTTTTGCCGACTAGTCGCCGACTAATCACCGACTAGAAATGATGCCGAATAGTCGGCTTTCCCGACTAATCGTCGACTAGTCGACCCATCTCTATATAATATAATGGCGTTGCTAAGTAAACATTGCAATGTCATCAATGTGGCGTTGGTGTCACGTCATCACGTGTCACAGGTTCCTATTTCGTTCTCCATTGTGACCTCTAAGATCTAATTTCTTTGATTGTGAGACAGAGAATTGGGTAAAAAAATAAAATTTAAGACTCCGGCACACCAGTCGCGTCTCGTGAGCGTCGCGTTCGGAACGACATGTTGCGCGGCGCGCGCGCGAGCGGGGCGGCAGCTAGCGTCAGGTTCTCGAACGACACAGACTCCAATAAATAATTTTTACTTTAGTAGTTTATTTAGGTCTTAGAGCGGTTGCGCACTACGCCGATCCGAATCCGATCCGAACCCGTGAAAATTCGGAGCTAGACCAGATACATAACAAAATCGAATGACGGGAGCCGGATATAATGCGTCGACGACTACTACTCCGGACCGTATTTTCACGGGTTCGGATCGGACGTAGTGCGTAACTGCTCTTAGTCGAAAAAATAATAATTTTGGTATAGTAGGAGATACGAATAGGAGACGATTTGCACCGAGCTGCTTATTCGATCAAAAGTATTTTATATCAAATTTGATACGCTAAATAATATGTGGCGAATAGGTTGCCTGAAAAATTTCAGTCCAGTATGTAATTAATTAAAAATTTAAAAATTAACTTTGGCTTAAAAAAATGCAATTACTTGTTTAATAGACAAATTATATACCAATCGAAAGTATGAAGCCTATAGAACTTGCAAACGTTAGGTTGACTATTTTTTCCCGTCAACCTATTGGATAGGCAGGTATAAACAGGTAAGTCGGTACTAATAATTTGCACCAAACCGAACGTTTGCATATTCTATAGGCTTCATACTTTCGATTAGTATGTAATTTGTCTATTAAACAAGCATTTGCAATTTAAAAAAAAGTTCATTTTTAATAAAAAAAAAAATGACATATGTACTGGACTGAAATTTTTCAGGCAACCTATTCGCCACATATTATTTAGCGTATCAAATTTGATATAAAATACTTTTGTTCGAATAAGCAGCCCGGTACAAATCGTCTCCTATTCGGATCTTAGACCAGTAGGTACATGATATTAATACCGGACGGGAACAGTATGGGGAATATCGTCGTCTGTACAAGACTGATTGATTTTGACATTTTTGATTGTAGAATATTATTATGAGTCTAAATTTTACCCGAGCGAAGCCGGGTTTTCATCTCATTTTCATCTAGTAAACTTTTAACAACCCTCTCTTTATTTATTTATTAATTATTAAACCCCTGTCGCAAAAAGAGGGGTGTTTGACTGCTATTTATGTGTGTGTGTGTGTGTGTGTACCAGACAACGATAAACATACTTATTATTATAGAGAAATAAATACTTATACTCATAGAGAACACCCATGACTCAGGAAAAAATGCTCGCGCTAACCACAGGAATTTGCCCTGACAGGGAATCGAACCCGGGACCGCTAGCTTCGTAGGCTGAGTCACTACCAACTAGGCTAACGCGTCGTTAATGAAAATTATGACTAACGGTAAAACTAAATACTATTGAGAAAAGCTTCGTTTTGGTTTCTTGTTCTTTACAATTCTTCTAAGGGCTGATTTTTCAATCTCCAGATAACACCATCTGTCAGGTAAATTGTAGCTCTGTCCTTTTCTTTGTCACAAGAAAGATAAGGACAGAGCAACAATTTACCTAGCAGATAGTGTTATTTAGAGATTGAAAAATCAGGGGCTCTACATTGAAATCAGTAATTCGAACTTCGGATCGCCCCGTCACTTTCTTGCGAATTAGTGACGCGTCGGGAGTAAAAGGGATAGCAATAGACGAAGTTCGAATTACTGATTTCAAAGAAGAGCCTCTGCCCTAATGTTGATTTTTCATGAGGATAATTGAATAGTTCTTTGATCCAATTTACAAATAGTAACACCTTGTAAACTTTTTACACGACTGACACAAAAGCCACATAAGCCTGGCCTTTTGCAAAAGTTTTTTTGCCTAAATATACAACAGCATTTTCCACTGGTGTTCTCTGTAACTTGTGAACGGTAATAAGGGAACATCATTCTTTCAATATTGCCATACCCCTTGAGGCCCTGGAAAGTTAAAGTCTGTGGCCGTATTGGAACTCATTCATTTTCATGTTTAAAAGTTTCTACCAATCGACTTATCATCAAACTCGATAAATATAAGTTTCGAAAGTTCCACCTCTTCCAAAATTACTCATGTCTTTAAAGAGACGTGCTAGCAGTGGCCCGTTTCACGAAGCTATAAGTTACAAATTACAAGTGGAACTCTCTTTCTAGCAGAAGGAGTTAGAAAGAGACTTCCGCTTGTAATTTGTAACTTGTAGCTTCGTGAAACGGGCCACTGTAGTCGTATTGTAAATTTGGAGAAGATTAAAAAGCGTGAAAAAAAAAAAAATTAAAGAACCCCCGACTCCACGTCGACAAGTCGGGGGACCACTAGGTAAATGAAATAATATAAAATACCCCAGCTTCTACTTAGCGGTCCCCCGACGTGTCGACGTGGAGTCGGGGGTTCTTTAAAATTTTTATTTAATTTTTTAGCTACGAGTTCTTTCTCTTCGGTTGATCGCACTTGCCATTTTTTAACTTCTAATTGATATGATAAGTGAATAAAGTACTCAAAGAATCTTATCCACGAGTGAAGAGGAGACAGACCGAAATCTAATTTAGTGGTATTGTAACGTTGTATATCTTGCGTGGAACAGAACCTAAAGACTGGGGAAATATTTAAGGTGTTAATGGCATTACTGTTCATTACTTTTGATTGTCAAACGTCAACACCATAGATTTGTAGGTTGGTGTTGCCGCGTTAGGGTAAAATACCTTGAATTAGGGGAAGAATAAATATTTGTAATTAATCAATAAATGGAGTCAATAGTTAATTACATTTATTAAGTAAACAAAACAATTCAAAGATTTCTTTTGACAGTAATTGTACATACAATCAAAAGTTAATTTAATGTAGTACTTTCATGTAGGTAATATATTAATTGGGTACCAATTACCCAGACTACCTAATTTGTATAGCTACATTCTATGCATTTTGTTGCATCTATGTTTTGACTAAGTATCTTTCATCAAGATGTCCAAGATGATAGCCCATTACAAAATCAGGCTTAAGCTGAATGACAGCGGAGGAGCCATCCTCAATAAAGTAACCAAGCACCTGCTGTGGAGATATAGTACATACTTTCAGTCATATTTCGGTGAAAGGAACTTGTAAGTAATAATTAATAACATCTTTCTGATGGAGGCATTTGTTGCAATTTAATATGAAATTCTCTGACCAAATGGGGAATTTTCAGTTATTGTTTCTCACACGAGGAGAGGAGGGAATGTCTTAGCGTCGAGATTACCAGGGGTTTTCCTTGAAGTTTTCCGGTAAGATTCATAATTTTGTTAACCTTAAATGTCTTATATATTTCTTAATCGTAGTGCTAATCAGAGCAATTTATCTCTGTCTTTACAGCTGGACTGGGTTTTCAGTATTTTTAAGGGTTCCCCTTAAGTTTCTAGTTTTGTCAGTAGGTTTTCTTTAGTTTCTGGATATTTTCAGTATGTACTGATTTAAGTTTCCGTCTACATAGTCAATTTTTTCAGAATAATTTTGCTTACTGATTTGACGTTATGGTTGGATGATTTATTTTGCATTCCGTTATTCCGATTCAGGCTCCAACTATATTCAGGTTCAGTAAAGCTATGAGTAGCTTATTATATAGACATTCAGTATTTGGCAGGAACTCTCTTTAGATCTGTAAGTAATAAATTCATGTTTAGGTTCCTGATCAGTCAGAAAACATATAAGTAATGAAGTAGGATATAAAGGTTTAAACCAACCTTTAGTAGGCGTGCCATAAGCACGAGGATTCAGTAGACTTTCACAAGCTGCTGTGAGCTGACCGAGGATACTGTGGCTTGCGACACAGTGTGCTGGGACCGCTCCACCAGTCTGCCGACCTGGGACTACATCGAATCGATCATCCAGGAAGGAAGGTTTTCTTCAGATTAAGGTCTGTGGAAATTATATTTATAATTAGGGAATTAGGATATCAATAATAGTTATTTGAACTCAGATTGGAATTGGTGGCAACTCTATAAGTAGGGACTAACAAATTACTATCTAAGAATTGTGAATTATAACATAAGAACCTTTACTTGTGTAAAACGACCAGCCTTCCGCTGAGCTAAAAACATATTTTTTGGTAGAGTAAGAATTATGAGCAAAGCTATGTTCACAATTGATTAACATCATGTATAGAGCTGCATAGGAATAAAGACTGTGATATTTACTAACCTGTTTCATTAAGCTCCTAATCATACGTCCTAGAACACTCCAAATCTTCAACTTATTCTACAATCTTTCTGTTTACGTTATTCCGTCTATTTCGTTTTGTCACTTGGTAAAACCAACCGGGCATTTATCAATGTGACAGTATCAATGTCTTTGTTTAGACAAACATCTATCGAATTTATTTCTTTAGGCGTCGCTTTGCATAAATAGCACCTACTAGCAGATATATCACTTAATGCATTACATATTTCGCTATCCACCATTGTCAACTGTAATTCATGATACACTTTTATTTCTCCGTTCTGAGTTTCATAGAATGTAGGAAGCAAATTATTATTTTTTTCCTTAAAATAGTTTTCTTCATGTTTTGTTAGCTCTGTCGTTTCCTTCGCAAACTGAAAACGGATCGGCCGACATAATATGGTCTCTTCGTTAGTAGTAGACACTACGGAAACAAGTCGCAAAGGCACGTATGAGGTTAAAAATAAACTTCCATCTTCCAAATTGGGATCCTCAGCAAAACATTGTTTATATTCACTGTGCCCTGTATTGCCGTCAAATCCCCACTTTCCTATTAAGGTAACATCACCTAAAGTTTCTAGAGGAATGTTAGTCAGAACTTCATTTTGTGATTCAAGTATTCTTGCGGCTGTGTGATTTCATACACTTTGCAACTTCACTTCCGCAGCTTTTTCAGTTACTGTAAGATCCTCGGGGTAGCACTGCTTTTTCGCTTCTAAAACTTTGTGGCATGAAGGAAAAATTGGAGATGTTTTATTGTTCACAAACTCGTCGAATTTTGACGATTTTGCGTTTTTGATGCCAAAATGTTCTATTAAGGTATATGAACATGCTCACCAAATTTCAGTACAAAATTTTGAAAAACAAAAAAGTTTTGAAAGTTATAAAGCGCCAAGTAGACGTACTTTTTAATATCACCCGAACTATACCCCGCTAAATACACTTAGCCGGGTACGCGCGGGAAGCGCGCGGGGAATGTGTGTTCAAAAGAAAAACACCGTGACGGCGATAATTGTGACATTTACTGTTAAGTAACCGGATGAAACTTACGAGAGAGGAAAGTCTGATTTATAATCAGTGAATACAATGTCAATATTTTATTTATTTATTATTTAAGAAAGATTTCTTTTGATTTGCAACTTATTAGTTCATTTCCGGATAAAACTACGCTATTTACTAGTTAGCGTAGTGTGTTCCGATTGTAAACGATTTATTTTTTATGTGAGTATGACTTAGCTTTAAAAAGATGGGTTTATTGTTACTTTTTTTATTTTATACCGTTATTTATTAATAGTACTACTTAAAATTGGTAATAATATGAAACCTTTAGGTTTTCACGGTGTTAATAAAGGACTCAAAATATAATTTGTATAAATTATAAATTTTATTATTATTAGCAAACCAAACATTTTATTTTGCTGAAATAATTTAATTAGTAATTTTGTGGTTTCAAACAAAATATAATGTCCATTGAAACGTATTTCGACAAATAATTTATCTGTGTGATGTTGTTACCTATTTGAAATCGCGATAGCAGATGAATTTTAATTGTATTTCTTTTAGTTTTATCGCCACTTCTTGCGGTGTGGAAAACATTAAGTAGGTTCCCGAGCTAATGTCAATGTTAGACCATGTTTTTGAACAACATAATTTTATTTAAAAAAAAATACATACAATTGACACTGATGAACTGATGCTGTGCTAAGGGTGCAATATTAACTGCTTATAATAGTAATTTAGTGATAGAAAACGTAAACCTACACAATGGTGGCATCTCAATGGCCGAGAGTAGCATGGTTTCTGTTACTGATAAACTTCAAGGGCCCCAATATTGAACTTTGGTTTTTTGTAATCACTACTGATGAAGAACAAAATTCAAAGCACTCTGCTCCAGTAGGTATCTTCGCCTTCTTGTGATTTTATAATTTATACTCTCGACATTTTCTAGAAATGTAAATATTACATCGACTTTTGAAAATGCTTAAGATATTTTGAGTTCATCTATGAAACAAGTTGACCCTAACCATAATGGGAAGTTCAGATAACTTCTGTACTGGAGATAACTCATGCTTGTGGTACAATAGTTAATGCTGGTGACTATTATACATACTGAGCAATCTACACCAAAAGATAAAAAGAAATCCAAAAAAACAGGGCCGATGTTGGAAATAAGGTATTAAGGTATTATTAGAACACTGGAGAGTTAAAAAAAAAAACAAGTACCTATTTATTTTACAACTTTGTCAGCGTGATTAAATGCTAAATCACCACCTTAGTAGGAAGTACCATGAGTTTCAGAGTTAAACCGCGGACAGACGGACATGGCCAAACTTTGTGGGTTTTAGAACACAAAACTCTTTACTCTTTTTATTATAGCAAAATCTTTTACTACGAGTAGTACTAAGGGGGGTAACAAAAGGAGTAAAATAAATAAACCAAGCTGTAAGAGTAGCCGTTTAGGCACAACGTAGTACAAAAAAAATCCGTGACTATGCGAACCAAACTTGAGCATTTTTTTGTAGAACTGAACGAGCAGTAATATTAATGATCGCCCAATACGTAATAAAACACAAAAAAACATTTTTTTTTCCAATCATAATAGTGAAAATGCCTACTTTGCATTACAATCTGCCGTTAAATATATCTGTTAACGACGCTTCATAACAATAGATAAATATATGCAGGCTACGTCTTTAAATTAAACACGAATTTGATGTACCTACGTAAAGCTTGTTTTCTTTATTTTATTCTAAGTGTTATAAACAGAGGGCGGAATTCTCGTAGCACTTTTGAGCTGTCATAGGAACTTCTCGTCTATCGACTTCCGATATACACAATGTCTATCGATAAATACAGAATAAAAAAATTAAAATATGACTACGAGTAGAAGTAAACAACAGGCAGTCTTATCGCGGCGGTCTCTTCGACATGACCTTTGGATACCAACTATATGGAAATTTTAAATAGGTATTAAAATAATAATATTTTATAGTTTCTTATAAATAATTTCTGGATTTCGTATGCCTTTTAAACATTTTTCGAAAGAAATTGCAACAAGATTTTCTATCGATTGTTTTCATTACAAATCTCTATTTCACATTTTCAAAAGTTATTTGAAAGAGAGATCGCTCTTTAGCGATAAGACCGCCTGTTGTTTACCACTACATTCAATCTTCTTTAATATGTTGTGTTCTATAATGTATCGATAAAATATGTATATCGGAAGTCGATAAAAGAGAAGTCCCTATGACAGCTCGAAAGTGCTACGAAAATTCCGACCTCTGGTTATAAAGATGATAAAGTAAAATTAAAGCTAAAGAAATGTATTTCAAAAACTTATTTCAACTAAAGAAACTTGGCTATTTCATTAGGTAATGGAATGGTTGTTATTCTTAAAAAAAATAACGTTATATTATTGATTTTTGGTTATGCAAAATATTATGTAATTTATCTAAACGTTTATAAAAGCACATCTAGGTGCATTAAGTAATGTTCAACGCATCAAATTTTGTCCCAACTATACAACGCTAACTTTATTAAATTCGTGAATATAGCCTTTTTCCTATTGATGTCCGATTTAGGTTATTAAAACAATTTTTTTGATCTAATTTTATTACCTTTACGTAACTTTCCAGTGACCGTTTCTGTTCAAATCGATTAAACAAGTAATAAATTTAAAACAATTGCTCCGTATAACAATACGCTAAGTATGAGTTAGCGTAATTTAACACGGAACAGTTTTTTGTATTTTTGAGACAAACTCAGCTAAGTCAATCTGAACAAAATTAAGAAGATAATACAAATAACAGTAATCACGTATTGTATAATCTGCAATGAACAACTTACGGTGAAAAAATCATAAATGTAGCATACAAGGTTAAAAAGTTATTGCATGTTTCCCTATTATTGGCTCTGTTGAAAAGTTGACATTTTCAAGTTAGCGTAGTGTTAATTGCTGGTGTCGAAATATTGATGTTTGGTTAATTTTGCCTCTGTTTTTAAAGATAATACCTCATCGATGTTCACTTTATGAATATAGTGGATATTTCTTCTGACATCATTAGACATATCTAATGATGTCAGAAGAAATATCCACTAAAGAACTGACGGCTGAGTTGTCCATCTCCGAAAGTTCAGCTACTCTTCTACGTTGTGTTCGCTTACTGCATGAAGCAAAAGCTTTCTTCGGTCTCGCCCTGGTTTTGAAATATTGTAATTGTCACGAACTTGATCTAATTCGACTAAACTCGAGGTAGACGCGGTTGAACTCTTAGGCAAATTCAGGGGTACAACAGTGTTTAGCCATTCACAATACTTATCAAGCAGATCTCTCCGGGTTCTATTGACTTTATTGCAATAATTATTTCCACAGTTGCTTGCAAATATATTTAATGCAATTTTGTAGATCCCCAATATCAACGTTTTCAACATCCTCCGGCGAAATATTTTGTAGAAGTAACTCAAGTACGTGGCTTGATTTCTCAGTTTGCGAACCAGGAGCAAGGTGCCACAACTCAAATATATACATTCTTGCAAATTCGCAAAGAATAAAAGTACCTGAAATGAAAAGAGCAAGTATTTAGAAAGGATGTTGATAGTTCTTTACGGGGGAGTAATCTCGTAGCACTGCTACGAGTTCCGTAAAAGGCTTCTGGACAAGGGTCCGGCAATATAGAGTCATCTTTAGATTATTGTACCAACATAGTTAAAACCAATACTTTGTTTGCAATAAAGCGTCACGTAGACCTCAAACAATTTAATATTATTATAAAAAAAATGTAACAAAATAGTACAGATAATAATAACACATACCTTTGTTAACAACTTCCATAATGATGTAAAAGATTAGTACACAAACGATCCTGAGATATATGTCATAAACAAACTTTCACTTTAACGACTTACTGATAATGCTAATTACGAGTAGTAGATGCGTTCACTTTAAAGGTCCGAAACGTAATGATTAATGATTATTTCTCGTCTCGATTCGACCTTTTTTATTTAAAAAGGGGGATGAGGAGCCGGTGCCGTGTCGTTTGACCCCCGACCGGGGTAATCTGCGCTGACCGTGGAAACGGTCGGGTGCTTGGAGCGCAGCCAGCGCCGAAGGCGCAGGCTGCGCGGTGGAGGGGGTAGATATTAGTACCTACGCAGGCATGTGGGTGGTCATCCATTTGAGGGCTGCTGCGGGCATGGGCTCGCCGTCCAGTCTGGCCGGCGAGCCCATGCCCGCAGTATAAAAAAACGTAATAGTGAAAGAGAGGCAGTGAATTTATTTTGTATGTCAATTTTGTTGTTTTAAAGATTAGCGCCATAAAATTAAAGTTGTTTATGTGGACCGCTTACTTAAAATTCACGCTCTAGACTTTTTTTTTAAAGCCTTAGAAGGTGATGTAAACTATAACTGTACTTTCAACAGAAGTTCTGACTCTTCGCAGACGAAGTCGCGGGCGGAAAGCTAGTCTATATATATAAAAGGCAATGTCCCGGGTGACATATCAACGCCCAGCCAAAACCGATAAAGATAAAAAGTTGGAATTTTGAGGGGAAGTTGGTTTTGTAATGAAGGCGTCGTTTAACTTAGTAGAAATGCTCTTCAATGCAAATAATGAGACACATATTTCAGCGATTACTAGAAGTCAACCCCTAGAGGGATGAAAGGGGGTTGCAAAGTTTGTATGGGAAAAAACACTTTTATGGTCAAATTTACTTCAAACTTGGTAGAAAAGCTCTTCAATGCAAAAAGTGAGACACGTATTTCAGCGATTACTAAAATTCGACCCCTAAAGGGATGAAAGGGGGTTGCAAAATTTGTATGGGAAAAAATACTTTTATGGTCAAATTAACTTGACACTTGGTAGAAATGCTCTTCAATGCAAATAAAGAGACCGTTATTTCAGCGATTACTAAAATTCAACCCTAGAGGGATGAAAGATTAAATTTTGTTGTTTTATAATTTCATTTAAAAACATAATAACTATGTGTTCCGCTTGAGTTTCCACTGAATCTGCAATTAATTAAATTTGTGCAATTATTAACTCGAAGACCAAATCAGCCGGTTTTTAGTGTTCCGTACCAAAATGGTACAAAAGGAACCCTTATGGTGAGACTTCGTTGTCTGTCTGTCTGTCTGTCTGTCTGTATGTCACAGCAGGTTTTCTCAGCAACTACAAATGCTATCAACTTGAAATTTGGCATAGTTGTACAACTTGCTTGCCCGCATCTATTGGTAGTAAAAAAAATATGAAATTAATTTTATTAATAATTGAAAAGGGGTCTAGAATGGGGGGTTCAAAAATGAAAGTGGTTCGATTATAGCAAATGGGGAATCATATGAAAGGTCTTAATCTGCACATTTCAAAACTATTTTTTTGAAATTTTTTTTTATGTACTTTTTGATTTATAGCCAAAAATGTACAAAAAATGACCGTTCCCCCCCTTTATCTCCGAAGTTTACTAATCAAAAATTCTGAAAAAAATCCTGCCGTATAGATAATTACTTATTTTTTCTGGAAAAAATAAAATAAAGTGTTCATTATTTACAGTTTTTGAGAAATAACAAAAAAACTAAGAAATTTGTATTAAAATTTAGGCTAGTCAAAATCAACCTTATTACCTGGAAAATAAAGCTTATAACAAAATGAGTATTTTCTTTTGCGGTTACCAAGCATATTATCTTCAATACCCTCGGTTAGGAACCCTCGGTGCGCGAGTCCGACTCGCACTTGACCGGTTTTTTTAATCTTTATTTTACGACTATCCGTTTTGCGTAATCCCGTCCTCTTATTTCACAAAATAGTTATTTATGTAACTGGTACATAATTAAGCGTTTTCAGCCACGATTACCTTAAGAGCTAATTATGTAGCGTTGCATACGTAACTTTCTCTACAAGCTTAAAATTATAATGATAAAAATAATTAATCGCTAACTTTTCTCGTATTCTTTCTTTGATTATTCTGCCAAAAAATTACATATCAGCAAAGTCATTTTCATTATTCCGATTGGCGTTAATAGTTTGTGAATTTTATTGTTAAATATTAACAAATTTCATGCAAAATTTAATAGTTACTAAAACAGTTCTGACAATTTATCATAAAAGTTGGAATGCCAAACGAAACGCCGCCAGCGCCATTTTGTTGATATCCATATTGAACCATACTAACCAAATAACAAATCGATGGATATTAACCATCTAGTTTTAGTAATTTAATAAAAATGAAATTTTAAACACATAATAAGTCTCTAACTGCCGCATTCAGAGACGTCAATTAAATGTAATGCTTGTTTAGTGACGTGTTGTCTTATTCTATTGCTATAGCAAAGAAAGTGACAGCAGCAACTTTAATCTACCATTAAATTTAATTGACGTCTCTGAGTGCGGCAGTAAATGAATTTTGTTCTTAATATACGCAATTTTAATCGGTATTAAAAAAAAAAAAACGGTTTATGATACAAATTAAGATGTCAAGTGTTCACTAAGCGCCAAGACCGATATCCGGAATGTCCGTAACCATGGTAATAACAATGCTGTAATAATTATTATAGAACTGTTATTACCATGGAAACGCTCATTATAGAATTGTTTTTCGGTTAGGTACGTTTTAGGTGGTATTCTGATACGATATCAATGTTAGCGGTTTATAGTACGTGAGTAGAAAATCTCCATTCTAGGACACCTTTTACTTTACTGAGCTAGAAAAAATACTTACTTATTAAGAATCTTATTTAAGTGTTCGTTTTGATCCCTGATTTCGTTAATTCTAACGCCTGGAGTTCTAACTTTTTTGTGAATTTTCGTGGTATCTTTTCGGTAATTTAAAAAATGTAGGAACAAATTTTACGTCTAATATGTGGGTGTAGTTTGCGGTGATTTTTAATGATTCTTTCATTTTCGTATAAGTCTTATTAGCCCATAATGGTTTCAGGTTATCCACGAATCATATGATTTCTTTATTTTATTAAAATCAGTCTCTTGGTAGTCGTGTCGTGGTAGTTCAAGAACTACTATTTTTGCTCACATACATACCCGGTCGACATCTCACTTCCACGATAGGGCAGACATTAGTTACTGCTTATTAACTATCGTCTTCATGTTTAATGCTATGAAATTGCTAAATGATTTGTTTAAAAATAAACCTATGTATACAACAAATGGATTTCTAGGTGTCGCCGTAAGTCCATTGCAAAAAATTCTTACGATTTTATTGATAGATATGTAAGTCACTTTGACAATGTGGCCTAGAAATCCCGTTTGACCGTATTTATTTAAGGTGGACGACATTTTTTTTCCCCCTGCAAACTGAAGAAATGTTGGCAGATTCGTTTCACTAAAAACTGGATCAAGTTTCAAAAGGTTTTCAGATAATTCGGGGTAGGTTCAACGGGTTGGGTTGTAAAGTTGATCTAGTTTTTAGTGAAACGGATTGAAATTGGCCAAGTGATCTCGTATTTCGGATAGAAATTAAGGAACCCACGCTAGAAACCGAGATGTAACTCAAGCTCTTTAATGATGGTAAATGATTTAAGAAAGATGACCAAATTATTAGCAATTTAAGTTTGCCTAAGATCCCGGGCTCGCTCCTTCCGCCCAAATCGGTGCTATACGATTTTGAGTAGGTACCCTCAAAGATTGTGGAGCTCGTCCCAGACTGGGCAGTCCCCCAGCAAAGTTCTGCTTCTAAAATAATTGCAAAAGAATGATTGTCTCTATGTCATCGTATTTGAGTAAGTAACAGTAAGCAATGGACAAAGAGGAATCACCAATGGAGAGTGGGTCATTTTATACTTTTCTTTAATTAGATTTGAAATAATCTCTCTGTATTGTGATATCGATCGTATTTAAAATCTGGTCCAAACTCGTATTTTTAACTGACTTACCGCCGGACTCAAGACACATTTGAGAGACAACACTTGTAACAGAAGGAGTGGATCAAACGAAGCAGGTCGATAGAGGACGTCAAGACCTATCGATTATTTAAGTTTTCGTAAAATTTGACTAACACCCAGACAGCAGCCACCTACCACCTATCTTCGCTAATTTAATCTAAACAATTAAATTTACAGCTAAGATTTTTGTTTTGTAGGTAGTGAAATAGTTGTCAAGAGTATCCAATTAAAAACGTGATCATAAAAATTACCAATATGTAGAAAATTGTACGTGTACTTGGATTTTTTCGTCGAATTAACTTTAACTCGAACTTTCGAGGCTGGTTAGTGAACAAAATTCTCAAAACATTTTTCTGGAAATTATTCTAAAAACTGCGCTAAGTAATTATAAACCTCCTGTACAAAATGTATTGTGTTTGGTTTACAGGAAAATGTAAAAAACTAAATTAAGAACCACAAGAGAGACATTAACGAACCCCCTTAACTGAAAACTTATGATTGCAACTACCTAAGTCAAAGTCAAAGTGTATTAATTAGTCAAAATGATATCAGTGTATTAATTAGTCAAAATTACTTTAAGTCGTAAAAGGTTTAACTTAACTTTACATGTTTGTTCAGTTAAAGTCTTGTAATTTTACCTGGAGACAGTTACTGTTATTAGAATGAGTCGAAATTAAGTTAGTATGTAAACCCGGTAACAAGGCAGTATTATAATGACTAAGAACTGATCTGATAATGGAATTTAAAGATGGTCATAGGATTGCTGCTGTACTTAACGTCGAGTCAATAATAAGTTTGATCTTGTTAAATTATTCTTGATAAACAGGTGAAGACTGTGCAGGGAAAAGGACGGTTATCAGATCGTTTGACTTATGGGGACATATTAATAGTTTACTGTAGGGCCCCATTACGTGTTTTGTTTAATAAAATTGTTTAACATCCGTTATATCGTCTTCTGCTGATTTTGCCTGCTGTCTATGACTTTGAGAATCACTTTCAAGTCTGTTAAATGTTAATCAATGTTAATCGACCGTTACATTTTGACAGCTGTTAAAACAAATTTTACAAACCACTTAACAATAGAGTGGGTCTATTGTTAAGTGGTTTGTAAAATTTGACATTAAATTGTCAGTTTAGAAATTAGATATTATGTGAACAATTTGAAAGAGCTAAGTATAGTTATTTGGATATCAATAAAGTAGATCGGTTAATTAATTCCTAATAGTCACCTAGAAAAATTGAAAAGAGAAAAAAAAAAATGGATAACATAACTAGGTGCACTTGCCGTCTCCGGGGAAGTCTAAGACGCGAAGCGATTTGCTGCCATCATTTCAGAAATCTTAGTAACGCTCACTCACTTTACTTAAGCGCGAGTTCCCTCCGGCACTTTTCCCATTTTTCCCATTGGAAGTCTATGGGAACATATTTTCGGTGATTTATACCTCCGTGGCATGTCCGATTTTCAATTTTATTTTTTATTAACCATTTATGGCTAGATGTCGTATTACGGGCTAAATTTGATCCTGATATCTCTAATAGTTTGGGAGGAGTATTCGGACAAACGAAAATCAGAATCGGGGAAGAATAGCCGCCTGCACACGTAAAGTTCGGACCGCGGGAAACGCCACGCGCCGTTCCAATCTACGTTCCGAACTGTACGTGTAAATGCAGCTGTAATAGTAAAATAGTAAGTAAATAATGTACGGTTCGTTCCCCAAGTCACATTTCACTCGGGCCTAGGTTGTAAAAAATACCTTTAGGTTCTAAAAAGGTCATAAAATGGTTAATGCTTTACTATCTGGTCGTATTAAGTACTTGAGAATGATTAATAAGTCCTAAAACTAAAAGCCTATTAAAACATCTTTACTTTCACATTATTATTAATTAAACGTTATTTTTAATAAAAACACGCTTGATGAATATTTGAGGTTATGTGTCAAACAGTACTAATTTTGTTTACATCTTGGGCAATTTCAATTGACACAGGCTATAGGTACAAATTTAGTTTTTGGGATAGACCTCGAACAAAAGTTATCTAAAACTGATATAGACAACGATTTCCATTTCATTATTTTTATTTAAAAATGTAACTATTAAGTATGTTTCTACTATACTTAATGAAATCTGGACAATGAAAAGCTCCTTATCCATACAAAAAATCCTGCTCCTTTTTTATGAGTCCCCCTAAGAAACTAAATTGAATAAGGTTTTAATTTATTCTGTCTACGAGCCAGTGTTAGAGTGTAAAACAACTTGTTTAACTGTTTAGTTTTTTATTGACATCACATAACAGTAAAATCCAACGTTACCCATACAATTTGGCGGGGAGAGAGCGTCACTTGTCAAATCGTAACCGTCAAGTGCGAATCGTTTGCAAGTTCGTTTAGAAATAATATTTTAGTATAACAATTTTAATTCACAAACCAATTTGCTACCTCAAAACTTTACTCAATATTTGTATTATTAATTAACGTTCTATTATAAATTATTATTTAAAGGATTATCTATCACCAGGAGCCAGTTAGATTCTTAGAATAATTTTTTCAAGCATTATCCGAAAAAAACAAGAATTCAATATTTAAATTCATAAAAAATACTGTTATATGACGAGGAAAAGAAATGACGCAGCTAAATTTTTACCGAATATGCAATTTCAGTTTCTCGTCGTAATTAACAGTCAAAAGTCCAACGCCAATACGTTGTTTGTTTAGAATTTTAAGACTCAATAAAGGATGAGTTAGAACTATTTAACTTGATCCCACGAAATATTTTCATTAATTTATTCTTAGATTAGATCTGTAGAAACCAAAGTTAAATAAGAAGCACATTTAGTCCATACAACTTGCCCCAGTTTGAAGTTACGTTGTGTTGATGTGAAGTTACTTACCTAGATTAACAAGGCTTTGCGTTAGGGTAATATTTTGTATTCAGTTTTTATTTTTGTGGAATAGACTCAATAAATAAACAACCGACTCATTATTTCAATACTTACATCGGTTTTCCGTTACCATATCCACGTCGGTTCAACTTGTTGGAGGCCTACCGACGACGACTGACTAAAAAGTAATATAATAACATGATAACTCATTAAATTTTATTGTTTTATAATTTAATTTAATTTATTAACATAATAACTATGTGTTCCGCTTGAGTTTCCACTGAATCTGTATTTACGCTTGTGCAATTTATTAACACTTCGGGGCAGCATAAACCGTTTCGGTTGTTAGTGTTGATACACAATGTAACTAGGTGTTTTTCATGTTCCTAGTAAAATTAAATTTAAAAATACCTACGTTGTGTAACAACACTAACAAACCAAACGGTTTAACCTACCCCGAAGCGCTATTATCTGAAAACCTTTTGAAACTTGATCCAGTTTTTAGTGAAACGAATGTGCTCAAATTTCTGCAGTTTTCAGGAGAATAGTAAAAATGCCATCCACTTTAAATAAATACTAAATGGATTACCACGCCACATTGTCCAAGTGACTAATGAATAAAATCATAAAAAAGTTTTACAATGGACTTACTGATACACCTAGAAATCCATTTATTGTGTAGGTTTAAATATTTTAAATTTAAATCATTAAGCAATTCCTGTAGCATTAAACATGATAAGATGATAGTTAATAACAGTAACAAATGTCTGCCCTATCGTGGAAGTGAGATGTCGACCGGATATGTATGTATGTGTATGTATGTGAGCAAAATTAGTAGTTCTTGAACTACCACGACTACCACGAGACTGATTTTAATAAATATAAAGAAATCGTATGATTCAAGGATAACGTGTAACCATTACGGGCTAATAAGCCTTATAAGAAAATAAAAGACTCTTTGTACCAGCCGTCATTAAAAACCACAAGAATTAGAATGAACGAAATCAGGGATCAAAACGAACACTAAGGGCCACTTGCACAGAAAATTTAACACGCTATTTACACTAACACGGGTTAAGCTCTGCTTAATAAACTTCATTATGTATCAGTTACATAAATAACTATTTTGTCCTTACAGAAATAAGAGGACTATGCAAAACGGATAGTCGTAAAATAAAGATTTAAAAAACCGGCTACTTTGGTCTTCGAGTTAATAAATTGCACGAGCGTAATTGCAGATTCAGCGGTAACTCAAGCAGAACACATAGTTATTATGTTATTAAATTAAATTATAAAACAATAAAATTTAATGAGTTTCCATGTTATTACTTTTTAGTCACTTGTAGGTGTAAGGAGGAGGCAGCGTCATCGGTATGCACGGGACCGGTCCCTGTGGCTAACCTTGGGGGAGGCCTGTGCACGTCTTTCGGTAGTTTTGGTTGAAATGACGAGTCGCTTGTTTATTTATTGAGTCTATTCCACAAAAATAAAAAATTAATAGGTATAAAATATTACCCTAACTCAACGCCTTGTTAATCTAGGTAAGTAACTGCACATCAACACAACGTAACTTCAAACTGGCGAGTTCTATCGACTTAATGTGCTTCTTTTTAGGGTTCCGTACCCAAAGGGTAAAAACGGGACCCTATTACTAAGACTCCGCTGTCCGTCTGTCTGTCTGTCACCAGGCTGTATCTTGTGAACCGTGATAGCCAGACACTTGAAATTTTCACAGATGATGTATTTCTGTTGCCGCTATAACAACAAATATTAAAAACAGAATAGAATAAATATTAAGGGGGGGGGGCTCCCATACAACAAACGTGTTTTTTTTGCCGTTTTTGGCTAATGTTGTAAAGATAATGGTACGGAACCCCTCGTGCGCGAGTCCGACTCGCACTTGGCCGGTTTTTAACTTTGTAGACGGCATTTATTCATTCTCCAGAAATTTGGGCACATTCGTTTCATTAAAACTGGAATAAGTTTCAAAAGGTTTCAGATAATAGCGCTTCGGGGTAGGTTAAACCGTTTGGGTTGTTAGTGTTGTTACACTATGTAGGTATTTTAAAACTTAATTTTACTAGGAACGTAAAAAACACCTAGTTACATTGTGTATCAACACCAACAATCCAACCCGTTTACTACCCCGAAGTACTATTATCTAAATAAATTTGAAAATTGTTCCAGTTTTTAGTGAAACGGATTTAAATTGGCCAAGTGACCTCTTATTTTGGATAAAAATGAAAGAACCTATGTCCACGTTAGAAACCGAGAAGTAACTCAACTCTTTAATGATGTTAAGTAGATGATTTAAGAAAGATGACCAAATTATTAGCAATTTAAGTTTGCCTAAGATCCCGGGCTCGCTCCTTCCGCCCAAATCGCTGCTATACGATCTTCCCCTTGGACCGCCTTCAGGTGTTGACGTGCCTAAGTTTCAATTTTAAATTTATTTCTTAAAATAAATCATATTTTAACCATTTTAAATACGGTTAAAAAATAGGAGTGCAGAAGTCGACGAAAGTTTATCGCTGGTTCGTGTGTAGTCTACGCAACTGCTTCGGCCCTGGTACACGCACACAACGACACAGGTATCGTTCACCATTGAAGACCTATCGGCGCGCGCGCACGCGTCACCATAGCGCTAGGCCGCGCCCCTTGCACGTGATTGGACGATTACGCCCCGCCCTCTCCTATAATTGGTACCGGCGGAGGCCCCGATAACCTGGCTGGAACCTTCAAACCCAACAAGCTATTAAACCCATGCGTAAGACTTGCACCACTAATTCATAGTTCCCTAGTATTAGTTACACTATTATGTTAGGTGGTAAATCGGATAATAGGGGCAGTGAAGGTGCATCCTCACTCTCAGGCAACGAACAGATGGGGCAAGGGAAAGATAAAGACAAAA
This sequence comes from Acleris cristana, assembly GCA_948252455.1. Taxonomy (NCBI): domain Eukaryota; kingdom Metazoa; phylum Arthropoda; class Insecta; order Lepidoptera; family Tortricidae; genus Acleris; species Acleris cristana. The sequence continues at coordinate 48,612,803 of OX411771.1, forward strand.
CTCCTCCAAACTCTGGCTTACAGCGATACAACAAAAGGCTGCGGGATAGCCCTGGGACTGAGCTTGAAAACTTCAAGGAGGAAATTAAACAGATGATCAGAGGACTCATGCTAACTCAAGAGAACGAACTCAAAATCATCACCCCTACCCTGCTTCAGATAAAAGAGTCAAATGCGAACATTGAAACCTCCATCGCGTTTCTCGCGGCGCAAAATGACGAGCTCAAGAAACATGTGGAGAAATTGGAGGCAGACAGAAAGGAGGATAAGGAGCACATTTACCTACTAGAAGAGAAGATTGAGGAACTACAGAGAGAAAACCGAAAGAAATCTATAGAAATCTAAAACGTAGGTACCCAAAGTTGAAAATGAAAGGCGTAGCGACTTAACAAACATGGTTGTGCGACTTTCGGAAGAAATAGACTGCAAAATCTCCACTGCGAACATCTCAGATATATACCGGATCCAGGGCAAGCAGAACGATAAACAAAGTGGACCAATCATAGTTGAAATGTCGACAACCGTGCTTAGGACCGACTTCCTAGAAAAGTGTAAACAGCATAACCTCAACAAACCCCGTGAAAAGCTCTGCGCCAAACACCTCGGATTCACCAGGAACGAAACCTCGCCTGTGTACGTATCGGAGCAGCTAACTGCAAGAGCGGCCCGCCTGCGATTTCTAGCGCGGGATCTTGCGAAGTCGAGGAACTACAAGTACGGCTGGACGACTTTTGGGAGAGTCTTTATTCGTAAAGATGATTCCTCGAGAATAATACTCATAAAGAATGAGTCACAGGTACAAAGTTTATTTCATGAAACCTGACTAGTTTTAGATACTGTGCCCGGCAACCGGAATCTCTACTATGCTCTATTGGATTCTATTTTGTGTCTACGACCATCCTTTCCATTTTTTCTGTATCAGACACTTATTGCAAATGTAGTTTTAACTGTAAAATTTAATTTAAATACTATACACACTCACTTGCACACTTATGTACTATCTACTCACACAAATGTCATCAAAATCCTAACACACTTACACTCAAACAACATAGCAAAACAAATAACAAATAATTATTGTTTCTGTATCACACACAATTATATGCATTTAATCTACACTTACCGTGAAAGATCAGGCACCTACTTACAACTGAGACCTACCCAATTGAGATTTATACACTTAAACAATGGATAGCACCTTTATTACCTTAAACCAGATAGATCACTTGAATTTAGCTGAATCTACTAGCTGCAAAATTGAAGAGATTACACGGTATACTAACTTTCAACACTCTGATTTTACAATTGTCTCACAAAACATTAGAAGTGTCTATAGCAATATGGACCTCCTCCTTACGGCTTTGACCCTCTTTAAATTCAATATTGACATAGTAATACTTAGCGAATGTAGATTGCAGTCAGAAAAAACTATCCCTTCTTTAGACAATTACTTTACCTTTTACACTACCAATCACCTCAATCAAAATGATGGAGTTGTGGCTTACATTAAAAACGTACATAAAGCTAAGGTCCGCGAAGTAAAACTGACTCATGCCTCCTGCTTAGAAATAACAGTCTTAAACATGAAGATAATATGTATATATCGTTCGCCATCTATTAAAAACGCTGATAATTTCATTGCTTCCTTAAACTCCCACTTAGACTCCATCAGCACATTTAAGACTGTTTTAGTAACAGGTGACATCAATATTAATATTGCACATAAAAACAACGAGCAGACCTATGAACAATCAAATAGACTTAACTACCTAAACATGCTTGCTGCTCACGGTCTGCTCCCTGGCCACCTAGTGCCCACTAAAGATAAAGCTTGCCTTGACCACTTTATGATAAAGTCCAATAAAACCAAATCGGATATAAGGATCTTTATATTAGATACCACTATAACTGACCATGCAACACTCTTATTACAACTTTGTAACACAAAAAACACAAACACTCCCCATAAAACTAGAACTAAAACTGACTTCGCGAAAGCACTTAATGACCTGACTAATGATAATATCTCAGATCTATACACCATAACAGATCCTAATATACTAACCGAACTCTTAATAAGTAAAATTAGAAAACGCCTAATAGAAAATACCATACTCGTTCTCGTACCGAGAAATAATCGTATAATTAAACCATGGATAACAATAGGGATACTCCGTTGTATTAGAACTAGAAATAATATGCAGAAAAAATTACAATATGACCCTGAAAACATTATATTATCAAAAAACTCAAACATAAATATGATAAGGAGCAACTGGCTGCATCAAGTAAAAACTCTAAAACCCTTTGGCAAACGATCAACAGAATAACACATCGTAAGGTAAATAATAATGACAACTTAGAATTACTAGATGTTGAAAGCTCACCACAGAACTCAGTTAATGCGATAAACAGTTATATTTGTAATATTGGTAAATCTCTAGCAGAAAATATCTTATCTAACAATGCTCCACATTGCGCAAATATTGGCAACAGCCCAATCTCTCATGTGTCATCCTTTGTTCTCTTCGATGTAGATCCTCATGAAGTATTTACTATTTTAACTAACCTGAAACTAAGTAGTGCCCCTGGAGTTGACAACATACCAACTAACTTCCTAAAACTTGCGAGCGATATTATTGTCCCCATAATAACATATTTAGCAAATATTTGTTTCAAGGAAGGAATCTTTCCTAATGCTCTAAAAAAGCAAGCTATCATTACTCCGGTGTACAAGGGAGGGGACAGAGACGACGTATCTAACTATAGGCCCATTTCTGTATTACCAGTGATCTCTAAAATCTTGGAAAAACTAATAAACACTAGATCGATAAACTACCTAAATAAATTCAATGTACTATCTAACGGTCAATATGGATTTAGACAGGGGCGCTCTACTGAGGATGCAGTTGCTGCCCTATATTCGGTCATAGTGGACAAAATAGACTCAAATAAAAAATGTCTAACAGTATTCCTAGACCTCAAAAAGGCCTTCGATACTGTCTCTGTTCTAACCCTTGTACAAACCCTTGAAAGCACCGGTATTAGAGGAGTTCCCCTCTCTCTACTCAAGAACTATCTATCGGAAAGAAAACAGAGAGTCAAAGTAGGGAGTCACCTGAGTGATGAGTGTAACATAACTTATGGCGTCCCCCAGGGGAGTGTCCTTGGGCCCACCCTGTTTCTGATGTATATTAATAGTTTATGTAACATGCAAATAGAACAGGGAACCATTATTACATATGCTGATGATACAGCCGTTATCTTCTTTGGTGAGACTTGGGAGGAGGTTCGGGATCATGTAGAGGAGGGCCTAATAAGGATTGCACAGTGGTTAAAATCCAATCTGTTAACCTTAAACACTGATAAGACTAACTACATTTGCTTCACAAATAATATAAGCACTCAGCCTGATGAAGATTTTAATATTAAGATTCATACGTGTCTAAATACTCGGCAGCGCGATTGCTCCTGTACAACCATAGAGAAAGTTAACCGTACAAAATATCTTGGAATCATGGTAGATCAACGACTTACCTGGCATGCACACTCTGAATTGGTCATGAACAGAGTTCGAAAGCTGATCTGGATCTTTAAAAATCTAAGACATGTCGCACCTTTAACCCTGCTTAACCAAATCTACGTATCTCTTGCCCAATCGGTATTGGTCTATTGCATACCAATCTGGGGGGGAGCTACCAAATCAAAGTTCATCCAACTGGAAAGGGCTCAGCGGGCGCTACTAAAGGTTATGTACTTTAAGCCACGCAGATTCCCTACATCTGATCTATATGAGCTTTGTGACTTATTGACAGTGCGGAAACGTTATATATTAAATGCTATTATGAGAAGGCATAAATCATCTACATTCGTCCCATATGATAAGCAGAAGAGAAGGAGAAAGTTAAATGTCATTCCAACATCTATCATCAATAAATAAAGAAACTGAAATTTATTCAACCACCTTACATGAGTGTAAAACTATATTAACTAAATGGCTAAAAAAGAAAACTTACAGCGAAATTGAAAGCATTCTCTAAATATGTAAGTCACACATCCAGTAAAACATCCCCACTCACACACGTAGACGTGATCGCGTATGCACACACACACACACACACGCACGCACGCACGCACGCACGCACACTCAACTCAACAAGGAAACTTGTATTTGTATTTACAGCTGATTGTCTTGCTTTTGTAATACTCTTATTTTTGTGTAAATTAATCACCCCACAACTTACCAATGTACTTTATAATTAGATAAACGCATAGGGAAGAGCGGTGTTCCCTTAGCACAGGTATTTATTTACTTAAAAAGGGACATCCGGGAATGAATAAACCATTTTTTTTTATTTTTTTTATTATTTATGAGTACCCTCAAGGATTGTGGACCTCGTCCCAGACTGGGCAGTCCCCCAGCAAAGTTCTGCTTCTAAGATGATTGCAAAAGAATGATTGTCTCTATGTCATCGTAGTTGAGTGAGTAACAGTAAGCAATGGACAAAGAGGAATCACCAATGGAGAGTGGGTTATTTTATACTTTTCTAAAAAGAGATTTGAAATAATCTCTCCGTATTGTGATATTGATCATATTTAAAATCTAATCCAAAATAAGTAAAACAGATGATTTGAAACAGCATATGTCAGGGAAAAGGTTAGTGATGAAAGTTAATGAAAGCTTTGATTAGTTCAACAGAAAACACTGTGTTTTATTACAAAACACAGTGTTTTCAAAAACAACATTCTATCTAGAGATTAACTTGAGCTCGAAGGAAACTTACCGAGATGATGCAAGTATTTCAAATAGGGTATTCCAAATAGGTACCTGTACCATCTTTATAGCAAAGCCAACTTCCATATCTGAGCCACGTTCGTTCCATCGTCGACTTTAAAACCTGAAATATTTTAATGACTTACCGCCGGACTCAGGGACATCTGAGAGACAACACTTGTGTCAGAAGGAGTGGATCAAACGGAGCAGGTAGATAGAGGACGTCAAAACCTATCGATTTCACCCCCATGTATTGTATGTTCAGCGATATGTATGTATGTATGTATGTATGTAAACACTTTATTGTACAAAAGAAAAAAAACAGAACAATACAATTTATATAAAAATAAGTACAAAGGCGAACTGATAGATACTCGTAACCTGGCTGGGTTTCGGGTAGATATTCTACTGTTCTAAAGTTATTTAAGTTTTCGTAAAATTTCACAAACACCCTATGTTACCACCTATCTTCGTTAACTTAATGTAAACAATCAAATTAACAGCTATGATTTACGTTTTGTAGGTAGTGGAATAGTTGGTCTTGAGTATCCAATTAATAACGTGATCATAAAAATTATCAATATTTAGACAATTGTACCTACGTGTAAGTATCTACTTGGCATTTTATTCTAGAAATTATTCTAACAACTGCGCTAATTAATGTTAAATCTCCTGTACAAAATTTATTGTGTTTGGTTTACAGGAAAATGTAAAAAACTAAATTAAGTACTACAATAGAGACATTAACGAACCCCCTTAACTGAAAACTTGTGAATGTAACCACCTAAGTCAAAGTGTATTAATTAGTCAAAATGACATCAGCTTTACTATACTCTCTATTAATTTAAGTCGTAAATAAAAGCTTTTACTTAACTGTAAAAGTTAGTCTTGAAATTTTACTTGTAGTCAGTTTTTGTTATTAGTCGAAATTAAGCTAGAAAGTACCTACTTGTAAACCTGGTAACAAGGCAGTATTATAATGTCTAAGAACTGATCTGATGATGGAATTTGAAGATAGTCATAGGATTGCTGCTGTACTTTCTCTTCCTTTTATATTGTCTTCTGCTGATTTTGCCTGCTGTCTATTCCTTTGAAAGTTTTTACTTAAGGGATAATGGTTAATTTCACACTTGGTGACGTAATAAACAAATTTTAAATGATCCTGTAATTTTAATGTAATAAAATGTATGCAGAAGATTTATCATAAACCAGAGCAGTTAATGAAATAAGTTTAAATAAGGCCCGAAAGTCGGAGTTAAAGATGGGTTAACAGAGCGATAGTTCAAGAACGAATTATTTTCTTAAAAATTGGTAATACTTTTGATCGTGAAGTTTATTGGAGACTCAAGACCACAATCACAACTGTAAATCATACTAGCAACGTTAGGTGGTAACAGAGGGTGTTATTAAAATATTACGAACACTTAAATAATTTTGGAACAGTAGAAAATCGCTACCTACCTATTTCAAGGGTGGCGATAAGTTATCTCTATTAAGATAGTTAAGCGACTATAAACGAGGAACATTTAAAGGTTTAAATATGACAATGACTTTCCCGCGGCGTTCCTTGTGGGACGCGACGTGAAGTGGGACTACATAACAGTTTATTATGATTACTAAAAAGAATAAAACAACAAATAGTTAAATGTTTTAAAAAACAAAAAATCGCCTTCAAAAACGCAAAAAATAACACATACATACAAACATACCGTCACGCTTTCATTCCAGAGTGGCGTAGGCAGAGCTACAGAATTACCAACAACTCTAACAACTTGTTGATAACTTTATAACCACGTTTTGCACAACGCAAACGCAAAAAATAACTTCTTTTAATATGGTACTAGGTAATAGGTCAGTCCAACTGAAGTCGGTGACTCACAATATTTTAAACCAAAAGCTGACTTCAATTGGATATTAATAATAGGATTTTGAAAGAAGTCATTTTTGCGTTTTTGAAGATGGTTTTTTTTAAACAATTATTATACCCATTTTTCTGACGTTCCACTCGATTTATCTTCATGGAATTCCACAAATATTCCAATTTTGCTTCTTCTAGCTATTTATACCAGTAAAAGTTCTTACAGTTTGTAAATTGTAAAATCAACATTTTTCCAACAGAAAAGTTAAGATTGTCTCACTCCAGTTTATCTTTTGGTTAATAAAAGTAAAAGTCCAATTACCTAACTGTTGACACTGTTATACATACATACTTATTTATAATTTACATCATTTGTCATCTATTTCAATGAATTAATGCAAGTTGTAGTCATGATGTAGTAGGCAAAAAAAGACGACGTAGTTGGCCTAGTTGGTAGTGAATCTGCCTGCGATTCTAGTAGTACCGAGTTCCATTCCCGGTCAGAGCAAATTTGTATGATGAGCGCGAGAAGTTTATTACTAACTAATAAAATAACTCCCAACCTTTCAATTTTAGTATGAACTGCTGCTAACCACAATTATATTAATCGCTTTAGGGTTTGATTTTGAAGGAAACTCAAAATATACCTACTCAGGAAAGCGGGAAAAATCTTCGAGTCTCGATTCCTATAACGAGTAACAAGTTAATTTAATACGGAACCCTCGGTGCGCGTGTTACCTACTTTTTCAGGATAAAAAAATATGTCAACAATCACATTATGACTAAATAAAAATATGGAAAACAATAATTTAATCTTTAATTCAAATCCTACTAAAATTTCCAGATTTTGAGAAGACATATTACGCCAAACTATTTATGATTGAAATTCAGTTATTTATGCTTGATCTATTTTTAACATAATCTTATTTTTTAACTCTTAACCAAAACATGAGGGTATTTCGCTTTTGTCGCTTTCCACTTCTGCCAGTCTGTCCGTTAACTCCTCCTAAACCACGTAACGGATTTTGATGCGGTTTTCACCATCAAGTAGATTATTTTTCACAGAAGGATTTTATGTATATTTAATTATGGTTTATGTACGGGTGTGACAGAAAACTCACATAAACCGAAGTGAAGCAAGGGCGGGTTGCTAATTTGTTATAAAATTATAGAAAATCATACCTAAGCTCTCTCGGGTCTTGTGAGATACGGCTCAAACTGGCCGCCCCCAAGCTGATCGCAGGTGTTAGCGCGACGCAAGGTTTCGGCATGGAGACGAGGCATCAAAGTGACATCTACATTGATACTAGTTCTCAGAGTGTCAAATGCACTACATATCCTACGCCGCATTTCATCTGCAGTGTCACACTCGGCCACAAACACTCTTTCTTTTATGTAACCCCATAAGAAGAAGTCAAGTGGAGTGAGGTCCGGTGAGCGAGCAGGCCATGAATGAGGACCATAGCGCCCAATCCAGCGGTTCGGGAATGTGTTATCGAGATGTTCTCTTACTGGACGTACGGAGTGCGGAGGGGCTCCGTCATGCATAAATCAAATTCTGGGCAGTTGTGCAAGAGGCACGTCCTCCATGTTGTCCCACTCGGCTTCTAGTTCAATGCGTAAATTCCTTAATTCCCTCTCCAGGTCTCGTTGTAAAAACTCTAGGTATCTTTGCCCGTTCATACGTTCGGGCAAAAATACTGGTCCAAGAATTTTGTTTTTGTAAATCCCAGCCCATACATTCACCGACCAGCGGGTTTGATGCCCTGTTTGCTGAACTACGCGCGGATTTGTATGGGCCCAGAAGTGGGAATTACGCCGGTTCCACATTCCATTTCTGGTAAAGGTCGATTCATCTGTCCAAATAATATGTGACACGAAATTATAATGTGCGAATCGACTTTGCTGGTCTGCCAGCCACCTGCAGTACTCGCGTCGGCGATCCCGGTCTCCAGGCACTAGTGCATGCACTTTGTGAATTCGGTACGCACGTTGCCTGTCTCTGCGGAGAACTTTATGAACAGTCCTGTGCGATACTATTATACCGCGACGTCTTAATAAGCGCGCTGCAGTGCGAGTCCCAATTCGTGGATTGCGTCGCACTACATCCAAAATGCTGTTTTCGGCTCGCACGTTAATCGATCTGCCGGCGCCTTCTTCTTGTGGGACAATAGGCACATTATCTAGTACTCGTTGATACGCGCGGGTTATGACGCGGGGGTCTGCCGGTGACCTTGCGTTGGGATATCTTTGCTCGTAAATCCGTAGGGCCTCGCTAGCGTTTCCCAATGCCTCCCCGTAACACAATAACATCTGGCCATATTCCCGAGCACTAAACAGATTACTCATTGCTATGATAAAATAAGGGCAGCGAAAATTTAAAAATACACAAAACAGTTGCAGCACAGCGAAAGGTAAAGTAAAGTAGAAAGAAAATCGTTCAAACTGTCAACTAAAAAAATTATATTCGTTTGGTGGGTACTTAGATTCAAAGTGAATACACAGTTGCTACACTATGAATACGCAGCAGGTAATAAACATATTATTTTCAATGTAATTGCTCATAAAGTAGTTTAAAATTTGTTTTTTGTTTGTGCATAACCGATGTTTACTTTAAAATAAATAATGAGGATTTAATGTAGGTATGACAATTTCATTAAAAAAATTGGTACGTACTTTTTTCTTTAAACGTAAACATCTTAACGCTTGTAATTTTATTTGTAATAATTAATTTCATTAAGAACCTATCGTCTTGCAACCATTTTGTAATGATTTCCCCCTGAAGTTTCAAAATGAATTTGGGAACTTGTTCAAATTTTGATTTTAATAATTTATTAAAATGTTACCTATTATCATCTTTTAGCAAAGATTTGCAGCGATGATACACGGCTAATCAGGGGCTCACACGGGTCATAAAATGCCGCCTAACAAAGGTTCCACAGGCTTGTGTAAACACGACTTTTCACCCGTATCTATTATTTATGCTTTTACAACGATTACCTATAACAATATTTTTAATAACAAAATTGAGGGTGTCTTAAAAACAAGATAGCTGTCACAAGTAAACGGATCGCAGATACAAAGAACGTCTATGTAAACATTCTCGAGGGCACTATAGAAATTGTGTGATTCTTGTCATAAAAATAGACATTTAAATTTTCGCTTAAATACCTATAGGTACTTAAATTGTGCATGTGCGTGGTAAAGAGTCACGGGAGTGTTTACGTGTTTTTATTTGGTGTTAGTGACCACCGAGGTCAGGAATGTTTTCTCAAGTAAGTACAAATTGCGTCTTGCTACTTACCAGCGTGTGGAAACGTTCCGAACATCCTGTTAGGAAAAGAGATCTGGGTCCAAAAGATAATGGGTTAGCATCGTTGTCCATTGCCAAAAAATACTTGAACTTAATTAGCGATAGACTATGCAATTTCTGCAAGCAGCCCTAAGTTAACAATTTAGAAATTATTTAATTGTATTTAACTCACTTTTATTACACTCACTTTTAGCTATTTAAACAAATCTACGAGTATAAAGTCGCTTTTAACGTGCATATCAGATTCATTTGAAATGTAGCTTACTTATGCGATTTTCCTGACAATGCTGCAATGCTACGATATGGTACAGTGGAGTTTAAAATTGAAATCAAGTATTTTTTATTGAATAACACACAAATACACACAAAAAATATAAATTCAAAAAATACTGAGTAGAAACTTTGAGAAGATTTCTTTACTTCATGGTTTAGTTGAAATGAGGAGTAAATAAACTATGAAAAAGAATAAGTACAAGGGTCTCGGGGCAGAATATAACTTCGTTCTATTCGGCGTCGAGACCCTTGGTCCGTGGGGACCCGGTGCTATCAGCCTTTTTAAGGATATTTCGAAAAGGCTGATAGCAACAACCGGAGACCACAGAGCTGGCAGCTTCCTCGGGCAACGAATTAGCATTGCTATACAACGAGGAAATTCTGCCAGCATCTGTGGTACTTTGGCACGGGGGCCCTCTGTTATTTAGTTTTTATTTAGTTTTAATTTCATTGTACTTTTTAGCTTAGTTATAATTTTTGGTTTAATTTATCTTTTAATTTGCCATAGTTTTAATTTTTAATTTTTAATTTGTATTTTAGTTATAAAATTATATTAAATTGGAGTAAATTAGAATTTAAAATTCAGTGTAAGTAAGTACCGTTACAAGGAATAAAAAGAGTTAGAAGCACATTAATCAACAAACTCGTCGACTTTGCCTGCCAGAATGCTTAGTTGTGACTTAAAGGTTCGTTCAGAATTCCTAGTAATGTGTTGCCATTTAATTCCGTGAGTATCAATTGCGTAGCTTAAGGCACGATTTCATGATATTTTAAAAAAATGGTCAAGTGCGAGCTGAATTAACTCGCGCACCGAGTGTTCCGTACGGCCGCACAGTAGGTACCTATTACTAATCATTATTATCCGATTTAAATAGATTTCGAATCGAATCAGCACGACCCTCTCCAACTTGACCATTTTTTAAGTAGTATTTGTTGTTTTCCTTCGGGGTTCGTACTATAATCAAACCAAATTTAACGCTTGTATGTTTGATCGTTTTTACGATACAATGTTAATCCGCTATTAAGAATAGAATGGAATATACTTAATCATTTATTTCAGGCTATTGCTTTATTATTGGTTTATTTTATTACAGATCAATTAAAATAGGTTAGTGACAATTTAAACATACAACTAATACAGAACCTGTGTAACCCAGTAAATAAGGGTGGGGAGTCATATCAATCAGCAATCATGATCGGAAAAAAAAACAACTTTTTATCTATTATGGTTCAAAAGAATAAAAAAAAAAAGAATAAAGTTAGGATGGACGGACGGACGGACGGACAGCGCAAGCATATTTACTGGGTCCCGCTTGGCTATCCTTCAAGTACGGAACTCTACAAGAGCAAAAAACCAATCAACTAATAGATTAGATCCATGGATAGATCGATGTAACTTTCAAGTCGCATGGCCTCAAAGTTGTTGAAATGATTTCAAGGAGGTATCTATAACTGTCAAATTTAGCGAAGTAAAACGTAATTTTTCTTCTTTCTCAGGACAGAATCTACTTGAACTTCTTGCCAAAAAAAATCAAGATGTGTGTTTCTTTAAACCTGTCCGGAACAGTTGGATTTTCTGTAAATCCAGCATAAGTATTTCATTTTACGGGCGGAAATCAACTTCCAAATTTCTAAACATTACATTTTATACCCTTAATATTATTAATTATTTTTAACCGCGGAAAAAAAAAGTGTAACCAACTCATCTTTAACCCTACCGCCAAGCAACAGTGTTCGCATTGTTGTGTTCCAGTGTGGGTGGAAGACAACCGCTGACATCCCTCAGGGTTGGAAACGCATTTGCGGTCTTAGGAATGCAGTATTATGAGTGTAGTCTTGAGGATGGAAATGTCTAAGGGTTACAGATCCCACTTACCCTCAGGTGGCATGTGCGCTTTTTTGCCTTCTCCATGGCACAAAAAACTCAGTTTGACCCGTATGTTTGTATGTACAAGGTGTAACAGGAGGAGTGGATCAAAGCATTACCAATTTTTAATAAAGTAATTAGCTCTTGAACTATCGCCGTAAACCCAATTTTAACTCCGACTTTCGGGCCCATTAGCCAATAAAGTTCACTTAACATTTTATTACAGACTATTCCATAAACTGCTTTAGTTAATGATAAATGTTCTGTAAACATTTTACTGCATTCATATCGTTTCAAATTCAAATTCAAAAAGTGTGAAATCAACAATTTTCCGTTAAGTAACAACTTGCGTTAAAAACGGAATTAAAGTACCTACATATGTTGTTCCGCCTGAATTTCATCATTAAGTGAAATATCTTTAAAATGCCGTCTTATTTACTTAAAACTTTTTATTTCATTTTGTTTGTGTGATAATAAGTTTATTTAGTTCAAATATTGAAGTAAATTTGAGAAATGATCCGGTAAACAGGCACTTTTAATTGCATCAATAAATAAAATTATTCTTAAATTGGGTAACCTTATCCAATCTTAAATATGGCCATTTTCCAAAGTATTATTTTGTTATTATGCTATCCATCCAATGTTTCTTATTTGCTAATTCCACCCTTTAAATACATGAAAATCTAGGTGATTACTAGGAATTAACTAACCTATCTACTTTATTGATAACCGATTAACAATTCTTAGCTCTTTAAAATTATTCACATAATAGGTATCTGATTTCTAAAATGTAATTTTTAGGGTTCCGTACCCAAAGGGTAAAAATGGGACCCTATTACTAAGACTCCACTGTCCGTCCGTCTGTCACCAGGCTATAATATCTCATAAACCGTTATAGCAAGACAGCTGAAATTTTCACAGATGATGTATTTCTGTTGATGTTGATAACAACAAATACTAAAAACAGAATAAAATAATTTAAGCTCTCATACAAAAAACGTGATTTTTTATAGATGGTACGGAACTCCTCGTGCGCCTCTGACTTGGCCGATTTTTTTATACTTGAAAGTGTTTTTAAAAGGCATAGACAGGTGTTTTTTAAAAAAAAAACGTTAATTGGTCCCAATAAGTTACCTGATGCCCATCCGTTTGTCAAATACACCAGCAATCCTATGATGATCTTCAAGTACCATCATCAGATCAATTCTTAGACACCATATTACTGCCTTTTGGGTTTATAAATATCTAATTACCTTATTTCAACTCATTCTAATAACAGAAATTGACTCCAAGTAAAAAACATGTGAAGTTATGTAAAAACTACGACTTAAATTAACAGAAGTTACAGTAACTGATGTTATTTTGACTAATTAATACAATTTAACTTAGTTGCCACCATAAGTTTTCAGTTAAGGGGGTTCGTTAATGTCTCTCTTGTGGCACTTAACTTTTTTACATTTTCCTGAGAACGAAATACAATAAAATTGGATACTCAAGACCAACTATTTCACTACCTACAAAACAAAAATCATAGCTTTAAATTGGTAACGTAGGCCGTGCTAGTAAAATTTTACAAAAACTTTCACTTTGGTGAAATCGACAGGTCTTGACGTCCTCTATCGACTAGGTTCAATGGGGGTGTTATGCGCAATATAAAGGCACCGGAAGAGGTGTCCTCTAGCCTCTGACATCCCAACTCCACTCTCACCTTCTCGCGGCGAACCCTGTTACGTTGAGTAACCTTGAGGAAGATTGGGTGAAAACCCCAGTGGGATCCAAGGTCAACAAACAGACGAGAGTAAAGGGGGAGTCAATGGAGCAACACTATTATGGTCTGTTGACTTGGTGATCTTCAGAGAGGGAGGAATCACCTAGGGTCGGTAGCGGAAGAATCTCACGTAGATCAACGGTAGCGCCCAAAGCTCTCCACAGTAGAGTTACTTCTCACTCATCAGGACGCTCTAGGCAGGCGGATGAGTTAAACGTCTAAACCCTTCAGTAGATAAACATGATTAAGTACAACAAAAAATGGCCCCGAGTTCCCAGCGGACAGGCAGTACCCAGCAACAGCAGCAGCGTGGATTCCGGCCAGTTCAGGGGTGCGAAGAATCCCTGGGAGTTAACCAGCTGCTACAATAAACCACAAAAGAAAAAGTATCAACATGCCCAAAATACCACATTGCACATTGGATCATACAATGTCCGCACACTATCGAAGGATGATAAAATGGAGGAATTGCAACATGAGCTGTCTAACATAAAATGGGACGTACTGGGCCTGTGTGAGGTGAGACAACCGGGAGAGACGTGCATGAAGTTGCGGTCTGGAGATACTTTCTTTTACAAGGGTCGTGAGGATGGGAGGAAGGAGCATGGCATAGGGATCCTAATACATAAACGCCTAGAACACCAAATTAAGACCATAGCCTCAGTATCGGAAAGAGTATTGTACGCGACACTAAGTGTGACTGGCACTATAACCATTAAAGTCATTGTGGCATACGCTCCAACTTGTGGCGAGAGGGACGATTTAGTAGTTGAAACATTTTACGAGGACATAGCAAAAGCGATGACGTCTGAAAAAACGACTTACACAATAGTAACTGGTGATTTCAACGCTAAGATTGGAAAGAAACAAGAACCGTCAGAATCGTTTATGGGCTCATACGGATTTGGCAAAAGGAACCCGCGCGGGGAACTGCTTACCGGCTTTCTTCAAGCGTACAGGCTTTTTCATATGAGTTCTTTTTTCGATAAGAGACCAGAAAGGAAGTGGACTTGGCTTTCGCCGGGGGGCCGAAATAAGAATGAGATAGACTATATTTTCTCCAGCCACAAATACATAGTACAAGACGTCACGGTTTTGAACAACTTCTACACAGGTAGCGACCACCGGCTCATAAGAGCCAAAATCACACTGAATGCTAAACTGGAGCGCTACACTAGATTAGAGAAAAGCAAGGGTAGCCAGATTGACCCACTAAGACTCAGAATAAACGGTGCAGATTACAAAACCATGTTGGGTGAGGAGCTTTCAAAAATCGATTCGGATACGGGGGATATCGACGAGCTCAGTGATCGCCTCCATAGTGTCCTTCTGGAATCATCGCAGAAAGTAGCCAAGAAAGTCAAAGGTAAGAGGGAGAAATTCACCCAAGAAACCCAAGGATTACTTCTGCAAAGGCGACAAATGATCTCAGATGGTAGGAAAAACACAAGTGAGTTTAAAGATCTTTGTAAAGCTACACGAACACATGTGGAGAGAGACATTGAGGCATGGAAGGAGTGCATAGTCGAGTCTGTTATCGAGAAACATCAGGGACCTAAAGTGTTCTGTAAGCATCTCAAACCGGGAAGTCAACAGATTACAAAATTGAAGGACACAAATGGTGTTTTGGTCACGGATAGGTTAAGGATTCTTAAAGGTATTGTACTCTCCTACGACAGAGAAACCGAGCAACATAAGCCGCCTTAAAATAATGAACATTGGATCTGAGGAAATGCCTGATATAGACTGCGATGAAATAAGGAAAGCCCTATCTGGGATAAAGAACGGCAAAGCTGCGGGGGAGGATGGAATACTGCCGGAAATGCTCAAGGTGGGCGGTGCTCTGCTAATAACTAAGCTAGCGAATTTATTTAATAAGTGCCTCGTACTGGGTAAAATCCCGAAGAACTGGGAAAATGCGGTGGTTGTCCTGCTCCACAAGAAGGGGTGTAAGGCAGATCTGAACAATTACAGACCCATTAGTTTGCTCTCGCAGACTTATAAACTCTTTTCTAAGGTCTTGACTAACCGCCTTACACGGAAATTGGACTTTTATCAGCCAAAGGAGCAAGCCGGGTTCAGACAAGGCTACAGTACAATGGATCATATTCTGGCTATGAGAGTGCTGATCGAGAAATCAACAGAATATCAAATACCCTTGTGGATGGCTTTCATAGATTTCAAAAAAGCCTTCGACAGCATAGAAACTTGGGCAGTTTCAGAGGCCCTCAGAAACGCCAGAATAGACCATCGCTACACCCATGTCTTGGACACCATTTATAAGAACGCAACTTTGAAGGTAGCTATTCCTCAGCACACTAAGCCGGTCAACATCAGAAGGGGGGTCCGGCAGGGAGACCCAATCTCGCCTAAACTGTTTACTCTGGTGTTGGAGGACATCTTCAAGAAACTCGAGTGGGAGAACAAAGGACTTTCGATATCGGGTGCAAGGTTATCTAATCTTCGATTCGCAGATGACATAGTGCTGTTCGCTTATGGCCCGGAGGAGCTGCAGACTATGGTCAATGAACTGCATAACGCATCTTATGTTAAAGGGCTGGAGATGAACCTAAGCAAGACCAAGGTCATGACAACAGATACAGCAAGTGCCGCAATAGTTACAGTCAACGGTACACCACTAGAGCGAGTAGAAAAGTATGTCTACTTAGGTCAGGAAGTTAAAATGGGAAAGGAAAACCAGGAAACAGAAATCGCCAGGAGAATACGTCTGGGCTGGGCAGCCTTCGCGAAGTTGGACTTTGCTTTCAGAATGAGCCTCACCAGTCGTCAAAAAGCACGTATATTTAACCAGTGCATCTTGCCAGTCCTTACTTACGGAGCGGAAACTTGGGTGACAACCAAATCTATCCTCCAGAGGTTAATAGTCACCCAAAGGGCAATGGAGCGTAGGCTGGTAGGAGTAACATTACGGGATCGGAAGACTAACAACTGGTTGAGAAAACAAAGCAAAGTTTCGGATGCTGTAAAGCGTATAGCCAAGCTGAAGTGGCAATGGGCTGGTCACGTTGCCCGAAAGTCAGACTCATGGTGCAAGATCCTATTGCAATGGAGACCGTGGGAGCATAAAAGACCGGTTGGAAGACCTCAGATGCGTTGGAAGGACGATATCGGAATGGTTGCGGGAAATAACTGGATGCAAACAGCCCAGAACAGAACAACATGGAGAAAGCTGAGGGAGGCCTACACCAAACTGGTTGAGAAAGGCTTGAGATGAAGAAGTGGGACTAAATACATTATAGTTTATTATAATTTATGATCACTAAAAAGTACTTATAAAATAAAATAGGTAAATGTTTTAAAACAAAAAACCTTGCTTGCAATGCTCATATCAATTAACTGTGCAAATATGCCCAAATACCATCTCCTACTTTTAAGTGGGATCCGATATAATGAAATGAACATGTCGGCCAGATCAACTCCACCCATATTTTTATTGTACTGTTTAACAACCTGGGGACACGGAACATCGACTTTTGACCTACTATCTTTTGAATATCTTTTAATAGTTTCTATGGGGTGAGAATCCATGTAAGAACTAATGAATGTCACTACTTTATTATCCAACCACTTTACGACTGTTATTTTGTTATTATTGCATACGATTTGAGCACTGTTTCCTCTGTTTTTCTTTTTCATATCTGCGTCCGACGGGAGCAAGTTTTGTGCTCCTCTAAGACGATTACTTCTAATTGTGCCAAGGCTGAATATACCATAATCATTTCTTAAAATGTAAGCCAGTTCGGGTGATGTAAAGAAATTGTCTGCAAATATAATTGCCGGTTCTGACTCAATTGTTTTGCATAGGGCTATCACCACTTTCCCTCCTACTCCAATCGATTCCTCTACATCTGTGAAATAATATCCACGAAAAGTATCCTCACCGCCATAAATTATAAAGTCGTAGATTAAACCCGTAACACCAGCACGTACAAAATTCTTGAATCCCCATTTTTTAGGCTTATTTTGAACATATTGCCTTTTATTTCCAGCTTTTGTACCCTTATAAGGAATCATCATTTCGTCGATCGAATACTGACCTTCTTCTTCAAGTTTTAAAAAAAATTGCCTGATTTTTTCCATTACTGGTCTGATTTTAAAATATTTATCGGTGTTTGGTAGTGAGTTGTCGACAAAATGAATGTTGCGACGTATTTGTTGGTACCGTTTTAGGGGCATTTTATCTGCAATGATGGGGTACCGAGTTCTTCTCGCCCAGTAATCACCGTACGCCGGCATATGAACAATACCCATCAAAATTTCAATACCTATGAAAGTTTTCAATTCGGCCTCGGACAGTTGTAAAGACCTTCCGGTCTGCTGAATTGAGTACAAGTTTGTGTTATGAACAATATCTGAGATAATATCCGGCGTGAGAAAGAGACAAAAATAGTTTAAGACTGTCTCTAGATTTAAATTTTGGGTCTTGTACATATTTTCATCTATTAAGGCTCTGTATTTGAAGGCTGTTTTTAACCAGTTGAAGTTGAGAACAAGTCTAGTTTTCTTGACTTTTTTCGCTACAACTTTAGGTACATCTTTTTTACGTTTTTTGCGGGTAGATCTTGTCAGCGGCGTACTACTTATGCTGGGGTGAGGTGAATACTCTGGAGCTGATGGTGTAGCTATGGACTGCACAGAATCTAATGCTGGCAAAACATCATAATTAATGGTTGAAGAAGTTGGAAAGACTTCATTGAAAGTTGGTGTTAGTCGGACATTTTCAGTAATATCAGTATTAGTGGTGCTCGTCAAAGCGGCATTTTCAAGTGGGGCATTGTTAGTTGTTTCTTCCAAAGAACTGTTACTGCTATTTAATAAATTAAGCCTCTCAAATGAAGAATCTAGCGAAGGTGTCGCAGAGCTTGGGTTAGAATCCGAGAGCACATGTGGTTGAAAAAAGTTAGGTTCATCTTCAGAAGTAGCCTCATCCTCCGAACATGCATTAAGCGATGGTACTAAAGCCAAGATCTTGTGAGCACGCGTCTGTCTTAGGCACTGCATTAAAAAAAAAAACTATAAAACAACATGAAAAGGATACAAAAACACGCTCAATGTACCCCAAACTGGCAAAATGATTACCGATTCTATTCTCAAGAAAGTGTCCGTGTAGTTGGCAATGTACACTGTGGTTACCATTAGCTGATTCAGGTAGTTTATAGAGTAATTGGCAGCGGTAACCACACATGTACATCTTAATTTTTGAGTTTGTAATGTTTTTACCAGGTCAAGCACACGCAAAAAAAACATACAATTCCATTGTTTAGGACTTCCTTGTAAATACAAATACACAACATGCGTTAGTTTCATACAAAAATATTACAATAAAGTTTTAAAACTTACCCGAGGTGACGACAAGTTTAGTGTTTCCGCGTCGACTTCATTTTGACACTGACAAGTTTCTGAGAGTGTGACTAGTATAAAACTATTTTTCTACCAATAATAATAAACACTGTTTCTACATTTTATCATCAGTTGCTTAAATAGTATCTCCCATCAATGCAAATATTTTTTCAAAATGACTGTACTGTAGCTACCGTTGTCAAATTAAGGGTTAAATAGAGGCCCTAATAACTCTTAAGGTGCTTTTCCACCGGCGACGCGAGACGAGACGAGGCGGGACGAAAATTGAAATTTGTATTGAAAAATCGCGCAAACTCAAAGCGCGCGCGCGGTGGAATTGGGTGTTTTAATACAAATAAAAATTCTCGCGCCGCCTAGTCTCGTCTCGCGTCGCCGGTGGAAAAGCACCTTTAAGAAGATCGTGATGCTAAAAAAATCCATACAAAATGCGATAACGTTTTTGAAGGCGGTTTTTTGTTTTAAAACATTTACCTATTTTATTTTATAAGTACTTTTTAGTGATCATAAATTATAATAAACTATAATGTAGTCCCACTTCTTAGTTGATATGAATTTAAGACATTTCAAGCTCACCGCAAGTAACGCCGCGGGAAAGTCATAGTCATAGTTTAACAATTTAATGTTCTTCGTTGTAGTCGCAACTATCTAATCCTTATCGAGATATCTTATCGCCACCCTTGAAATAGGTCCGGTGGACATCTGTGGTTTTCATCATCAGTTCCACTTCACCCAATATCTACCAAAATTTGTTGTAGTTGTACCAAAACCTACTCCAGAATGTAACAAATACTTTTCTGAAAATCGCATCAAAATCGGTTCAGCGAAACGCGAGTTAATCACGGACAAACATACAGGGTGTAACAGGAGGAGTGGATCAAACGAAGCAGGTCGATAGAGGACGTCAAGACCTGTCGATTTCACCAAAGTGAAAGTTTTTGTAAAATTTTACTAGCACGGCCTACGTTACCAATTTAAAGCTATGATTTTTGTTTTGTAGGTAGTGAAATAGTTGGTCTTGAGTATCCAATTTTATTGTATTTCGTTCTCAGGAAAATGTAAAAAAGTTAAGTGCCACAAGAGAGACATTAACGAACCCCCTTAACTGAAAACTTATGGTGGCAACTAAGTTAAATTGTATTAATTAGTCAAAATAACATCAGTTACTGTAACTTCTGTTAATTTAAGTCGTAGTTTTTACATAACTTCACATGTTTTTTACTTGGAGTCAATTTCTGTTATTAGAATGAGTTGAAATAAGGTAATTAGATATTTATAAACCCAAAAGGCAGTAATATGGTGTCTAAGAATTGATCTGATGATGGTACTTGAAGATCATCATAGGATTGCTGGTGTATTTGACAAACGGATGGGCATCAGGTAACTTATTGGGACCAATTAACGTTTTTTTTTTAAAAACACCTGTCTATGCCTTTTAAAAACACTTTCAAGTATAAAAAAATCGGCCAAGTCAGAGGCGCACGAGGAGTTCCGTACCATCTATAAAAAATCACGTTTTTTGTATGAGAGCTTAAATTATTTTATTCTGTTTTTAGTATTTGTTGTTATCAACATCAACAGAAATACATCATCTGTGAAAATTTCAGCTGTCTTGCTATAACGGTTTATGAGATATTATAGCCTGGTGACAGACGGACGGACAGTGGAGTCTTAGTAATAGGGTCCCATTTTTACCCTTTGGGTACGGAACCCTAAAAATTACATTTTAGAAATCAGATACCTATTATGTGAATAATTTTAAAGAGCTAAGAATTGTTAATCGGTTATCAATAAAGTAGATAGGTTAGTTAATTCCTAGTAATCACCTAGATTTTCATGTATTTAAAGGGTGGAATTAGCAAATAAGAAACATTGGATGGATAGCATAATAACAAAATAATACTTTGGAAAATGGCCATATTTAAGATTGGATAAGGTTACCCAATTTAAGAATAATTTTATTTATTGATGCAATTAAAAGTGCCTGTTTACCGGATCATTTCTCAAATTTACTTCAATATTTGAACTAAATAAACTTATTATCACACAAACAAAATGAAATAAAAAGTTTTAAGTAAATAAGACGGCATTTTAAAGATATTTCACTTAATGATGAAATTCAGGCGGAACAACATATGTAGGTACTTTAATTCCGTTTTTAACGCAAGTTGTTACTTAACGGAAAATTGTTGATTTCACACTTTTTGAATTTGAATTTGAAACGATATGAATGCAGTAAAATGTTTACAGAACATTTATCATTAACTAAAGCAGTTTATGGAATAGTCTGTAATAAAATGTTAAGTGAACTTTATTGGCTAATGGGCCCGAAAGTCGGAGTTAAAATTGGGTTTACGGCGATAGTTCAAGAGCTAATTACTTTATTAAAAATTGGTAATGCTTTGATCCACTCCTCCTGTTACACCTTGTACATACAAACATACGGGTCAAACTGAGTTTTTTGTGCCATGGAGAAGGCAAAAAAGCGCACATGCCACCTGAGGGTAAGTGGGATCTGTAACCCTTAGACATTTCCATCCTCAAGACTACACTCATAATACTGCATTCCTAAGACCGCAAATGCGTTTCCAACCCTGAGGGATGTCAGCGGTTGTCTTCCACCCACACTGGAACACAACAATGCGAACACTGTTGCTTGGCGGTAGGGTTAAAGATGAGTTGGTTACACTTTTTTTTTCCGCGGTTAAAAATAATTAATAATATTAAGGGTATAAAATGTAATGTTTAGAAATTTGGAAGTTGATTTCCGCCCGTAAAATGAAATACTTATGCTGGATTTACAGAAAATCCAACTGTTCCGGACAGGTTTAAAGAAACACACATCTTGATTTTTTTTGGCAAGAAGTTCAAGTAGATTCTGTCCTGAGAAAGAAGAAAAATTACGTTTTACTTCGCTAAATTTGACAGTTATAGATACCTCCTTGAAATCATTTCAACAACTTTGAGGCCATGCGACTTGAAAGTTACATCGATCTATCCATGGATCTAATCTATTAGTTGATTGGTTTTTTGCTCTTGTAGAGTTCCGTACTTGAAGGATAGCCAAGCGGGACCCAGTAAATATGCTTGCGCTGTCCGTCCGTCCGTCCGTCCATCCTAAATTTATTCTTTTTTTTTTTATTCTTTTGAACCATAATAGATAAAAAGTTGTTTTTTTTTCCGATCATGATTGCTGATTGATATGACTCCCCACCCTTATTTACTGGGTTACACAGGTTCTGCGTAACCCAGCCGCGGTAGTTAACCTTTGCGATATTGTGCTATTTGCTGATGATACATCATTGATCTTCAAGGTAGACCGAAAATCCGTTGATTATAGTAGGTTAAACGCGACGCTAGGTAAAGTACTTAATTGGTTTACTAGTAACAATTTGCTACTTAATGCTAAGAAAACTAAATGTGTTAGGTTCGCTTTGCCTAATGTTAGACCGGTAGAATCTAGTATTTTTCTAAATGATGAGTGTTTGGAAATGGTGGATAAGGCACTTTTCTTAGGAATAACTATAGACAAAAACTTGCAATGGAGTCCCCATTTAGCAGTACTAGCAGGTAAATTAAGTTCGGCAGCTTATGCTGTTAGGAAAATTAGACAACTTACCAATGTTGAGACAGCTCGCTTAGTTTATTATAGTTATTTTCATAGTGTTATGTCGTACGGTATTCTTGTTTGGGGAAAAGCTGCTGACATACAAACTATTTTCGTGTTACAAAAAAGAGCCATTCGTTCTATATATAACCTAAACTCCCGTGATTCCTTAAGATTATTATTTAAAGAAATTAATATTTTGACAGTAGCATCACAATTTATTTATGAGAATATTATTTATGTCATTAAAAATCAAGACTCTTTTATTAAGAATTGTGACATACATAATTTGAATACAAGAAATAAGAATAAAATTGCTATTAAAAAATTTCGTGTCCGTAAGGTATATAAATCATTTGTAGGTCAATGCATTCATTTCTATAATAAAATACCTGACGAAGTTTTAAAGTTACCATTTCCAGTACTTAAAAATTACTTGAAAAAGTCGTTGATGTCTAAAGCTTACTATAGGGTCGAAGACTATCTAACAGATAAAAATGCTTGGCCTAAATTAAACACCTAAATATCTTAATAATAACCTAATCATACCAATATATAAACATTGTGTATTGTCTAGGGGACACGGTTTCTGTAGGGGAATGTATCGAAACTAATTATGTGTTGTTTTGCACCGTCATAGGTAAGTATAATTTTTAATTTTTATTTATTTCTTATATTTACTATTTATGAGTTCTTGTAGAAATTTTGAGTTTTGACACATTTTCCTGCTCAACTACGCATGATATATAAAGACATATTTTTGTTACATTCATTGTTTTATATAATACTAGGTTAAGTTTTATTTTTCGTTGTATAATATCATATCATAAGAAATGTTTAAAAAACGACTGACTGTTGAGTTTCTTGCGGCGTTTCTTCTCAGCAGTGGTCTCTTGCGAAGCGCTGGTAGATTATTGACGTGTAAAAGTGCCCGTGCGGCCTACTTACTGAATAAACATCTTTTATCTTTTTTTATCTTTTTATCTGTATTAGTTGTATGTTTAAATTGTCACTAACCTATTTTAATTGATCTGTAATAAAATAAACCAATAATAAAGCAATAGCCTGAAATAAATGATTAAGTATATTCCATTCTATTCTTAATAGCGGATTAACATTGTATCGTAAAAACGATCAAACATACAAGCGTTAAATTTGGTTTGATTATAGTACGAACCCCGAAGGAAAACAACAAATACTACTTAAAAAATGGTCAAGTTGGAGAGGGTCGTGCTGATTCGATTCGAAATCTATTTAAATCGGATAATAATGATTAGTAATAGGTACCTACTGTGCGGCCGTACGGAACACTCGGTGCGCGAGTTAATTCAGCTCGCACTTGACCATTTTTTTTAAATATCATGAAAATCGTGCCTTAAGCTACGCAATTGATACTCACGGAATTAAATGGCAACACATTACTAGGAATTCTGAACGAACCTTTAAGTCACAACTAAGCATTCTGGCAGGCAAAGTCGACGAGTTTGTTGATTAATGTGCTTCTAACTCTTTTTATTCCTTGTAACGGTACTTACTTACACTGAATTTTAAATTCTAATTTACTCCAATTTAATATAATTTTATAACTAAAATACAAATTAAAAATTAAAAATTAAAACTATGGCAAATTAAAAGATAAATTAAACCAAAAATTATAACTAAGCTAAAAAGTACAATGAAATTAAAACTAAATAAAAACTAAATAACAGAGGGCCCCCGTGCCAAAGTACCACAGATGCTGGCAGAATTTCCTCGTTGTATAGCAATGCTAATTCGTTGCCCGAGGAAGCTGCCAGCTCTGTGGTCTCCGGTTGTTGCTATCAGCCTTTTCGAAATATCCTTAAAAAGGCTGATAGCACCGGGTCCCCACGGACCAAGGGTCTCGACGCCGAATGGAACGAAGTTATATTCTGCCCCGAGACCCTTGTACTTATTCTTTTTCATAGTTTATTTACTCCTCATTTCAACTAAACCATGAAGTAAAGAAATCTTCTCAAAGTTTCTACTCAGTATTTTTTGAATTTGTATTTTTTGTGTGTATTTGTGTGTTATTCAATAAAAAATACTTGATTTCAATTTTAAACTCCACTGTACCATATCGTAGCATTGCAGCATTGTCAGGAAAATCGCATAAGTAAGCTACATTTCAAATGAATCTGATATGCACGTTAAAAGCGACTTTATACTCGTAGATTTGTTTAAATAGCTAAAAGTGAGTGTAATAAAAGTGAGTTAAATACAATTAAATAATTTCTAAATTGTTAACTTAGGGCTGCTTGCAGAAATTGCATAGTCTATCGCTAATTAAGTTCAAGTATTTTTTGGCAATGGACAACGATGCTAACCCATTATCTTTTGGACCCAGATCTCTTTTCCTAACAGGATGTTCGGAACGTTTCCACACGCTGGTAAGTAGCAAGACGCAATTTGTACTTACTTGAGAAAACATTCCTGACCTCGGTGGTCACTAACACCAAATAAAAACACGTAAACACTCCCGTGACTCTTTACCACGCACATGCACAATTTAAGTACCTATAGGTATTTAAGCGAAAATTTAAATGTCTATTTTTATGACAAGAATCACACAATTTCTATAGTGCCCTCGAGAATGTTTACATAGACGTTCTTTGTATCTGCGATCCGTTTACTTGTGACAGCTATCTTGTTTTTAAGACACCCTCAATTTTGTTATTAAAAATATTGTTATAGGTAATCGTTGTAAAAGCATAAATAATAGATACGGGTGAAAAGTCGTGTTTACACAAGCCTGTGGAACCTTTGTTAGGCGGCATTTTATGACCCGTGTGAGCCCCTGATTAGCCGTGTATCATCGCTGCAAATCTTTGCTAAAAGATGATAATAGGTAACATTTTAATAAATTATTAAAATCAAAATTTGAACAAGTTCCCAAATTCATTTTGAAACTTCAGGGGGAAATCATTACAAAATGGTTGCAAGACGATAGGTTCTTAATGAAATTAATTATTACAAATAAAATTACAAGCGTTAAGATGTTTACGTTTAAAGAAAAAAGTACGTACCAATTTTTTTAATGAAATTGTCATACCTACATTAAATCCTCATTATTTATTTTAAAGTAAACATCGGTTATGCACAAACAAAAAACAAATTTTAAACTACTTTATGAGCAATTACATTGAAAATAATATGTTTATTACCTGCTGCGTATTCATAGTGTAGCAACTGTGTATTCACTTTGAATCTAAGTACCCACCAAACGAATATAATTTTTTTAGTTGACAGTTTGAACGATTTTCTTTCTACTTTACTTTACCTTTCGCTGTGCTGCAACTGTTTTGTGTATTTTTAAATTTTCGCTGCCCTTATTTTATCATAGCAATGAGTAATCTGTTTAGTGCTCGGGAATATGGCCAGATGTTATTGTGTTACGGGGAGGCATTGGGAAACGCTAGCGAGGCCCTACGGATTTACGAGCAAAGATATCCCAACGCAAGGTCACCGGCAGACCCCCGCGTCATAACCCGCGCGTATCAACGAGTACTAGATAATGTGCCTATTGTCCCACAAGAAGAAGGCGCCGGCAGATCGATTAACGTGCGAGCCGAAAACAGCATTTTGGATGTAGTGCGACGCAATCCACGAATTGGGACTCGCACTGCAGCGCGCTTATTAAGACGTCGCGGTATAATAGTATCGCACAGGACTGTTCATAAAGTTCTCCGCAGAGACAGGCAACGTGCGTACCGAATTCACAAAGTGCATGCACTAGTGCCTGGAGACCGGGATCGCCGACGCGAGTACTGCAGGTGGCTGGCAGACCAGCAAAGTCGATTCGCACATTATAATTTCGTGTCACATATTATTTGGACAGATGAATCGACCTTTACCAGAAATGGAATGTGGAACCGGCGTAATTCCCACTTCTGGGCCCATACAAATCCGCGCGTAGTTCAGCAAACAGGGCATCAAACCCGCTGGTCGGTGAATGTATGGGCTGGGATTTACAAAAACAAAATTCTTGGACCAGTATTTTTGCCCGAACGTATGAACGGGCAAAGATACCTAGAGTTTTTACAACGAGACCTGGAGAGGGAATTAAGGAATTTACGCATTGAACTAGAAGCCGAGTGGGACAACATGGAGGACGTGCCTCTTGCACAACTGCCCAGAATTTGATTTATGCATGACGGAGCCCCTCCGCACTCCGTACGTCCAGTAAGAGAACATCTCGATAACACATTCCCGAACCGCTGGATTGGGCGCTATGGTCCTCATTCATGGCCTGCTCGCTCACCGGACCTCACTCCACTTGACTTCTTCTTATGGGGTTACATAAAAGAAAGAGTGTTTGTGGCCGAGTGTGACACTGCAGATGAAATGCGGCGTAGGATATGTAGTGCATTTGACACTCTGAGAACTAGTATCAATGTAGATGTCACTTTGATGCCTCGTCTCCATGCCGAAACCTTGCGTCGCGCTAACACCTGCGATCAGCTTGGGGGCGGCCAGTTTGAGCCGTATCTCACAAGACCCGAGAGAGCTTAGGTATGATTTTCTATAATTTTATAACAAATTAGCAACCCGCCCTTGCTTCACTTCGGTTTATGTGAGTTTTCTGTCACACCCGTACATAAACCATAATTAAATATACATAAAATCCTTCTGTGAAAAATAATCTACTTGATGGTGAAAACCGCATCAAAATCCGTTACGTGGTTTAGGAGGAGTTAACGGACAGACTGGCAGAAGTGGAAAGCGACAAAAGCGAAATACCCTCATGTTTTGGTTAAGAGTTAAAAAATAAGATTATGTTAAAAATAGATCAAGCATAAATAACTGAATTTCAATCATAAATAGTTTGGCGTAATATGTCTTCTCAAAATCTGGAAATTTTAGTAGGATTTGAATTAAAGATTAAATTATTGTTTTCCATATTTTTATTTAGTCATAATGTGATTGTTGACATATTTTTTTATCCTGAAAAAGTAGGTAACACGCGCACCGAGGGTTCCGTATTAAATTAACTTGTTACTCGTTATAGGAATCGAGACTCGAAGATTTTTCCCGCTTTCCTGAGTAGGTATATTTTGAGTTTCCTTCAAAATCAAACCCTAAAGCGATTAATATAATTGTGGTTAGCAGCAGTTCATACTAAAATTGAAAGGTTGGGAGTTATTTTATTAGTTAGTAATAAACTTCTCGCGCTCATCATACAAATTTGCTCTGACCGGGAATGGAACTCGGTACTACTAGAATCGCAGGCAGATTCACTACCAACTAGGCCAACTACGTCGTCTTTTTTTGCCTACTACATCATGACTACAACTTGCATTAATTCATTGAAATAGATGACAAATGATGTAAATTATAAATAAGTATGTATGTATAACAGTGTCAACAGTTAGGTAATTGGACTTTTACTTTTATTAACCAAAAGATAAACTGGAGTGAGACAATCTTAACTTTTCTGTTGGAAAAATGTTGATTTTACAATTTACAAACTGTAAGAACTTTTACTGGTATAAATAGCTAGAAGAAGCAAAATTGGAATATTTGTGGAATTCCATGAAGATAAATCGAGTGGAACGTCAGAAAAATGGGTATAATAATTGTTTAAAAAAAACCATCTTCAAAAACGCAAAAATGACTTCTTTCAAAATCCTATTATTAATATCCAATTGAAGTCAGCTTTTGGTTTAAAATATTGTGAGTCGCCGACTTCAGTTGGACTGACCTATTACCTAGTACCATATTAAAAGAAGTTATTTTTTGCGTTTGCGTTGTGCAAAACGTGGTTATAAAGTTATCAACAAGTTGTTAGAGTTGTTGGTAATTCTGTAGCTCTGTCTACGCCACTCTGGAATGAAAGCGTGACGGTATGTTTGTATGTATGTGTTATTTTTTGCGTTTTTGAAGGCGATTTTTTGTTTTTTAAAACATTTAACTATTTGTTGTTTTATTCTTTTTAGTAATCATAATAAACTGTTATGTAGTCCCACTTCACGTCGCGTCCCACAAGGAACGCCGCGGGAAAGTCATTGTCATATTTAAACCTTTAAATGTTCCTCGTTTATAGTCGCTTAACTATCTTAATAGAGATAACTTATCGCCACCCTTGAAATAGGTAGGTAGCGATTTTCTACTGTTCCAAAATTATTTAAGTGTTCGTAATATTTTAATAACACCCTCTGTTACCACCTAACGTTGCTAGTATGATTTACAGTTGTGATTTTTGTTTAAAATGGGTAGTTGAATAGTTGGTCTTGAGTCTCCAATAAACTTCACGATCAAAAGTATTACCAATTTTTAAGAAAATAATTCGTTCTTGAACTATCGCTCTGTTAACCCATCTTTAACTCCGACTTTCGGGCCTTATTTAAACTTATTTCATTAACTGCTCTGGTTTATGATAAATCTTCTGCATACATTTTATTACATTAAAATTACAGGATCATTTAAAATTTGTTTATTACGTCACCAAGTGTGAAATTAACCATTATCCCTTAAGTAAAAACTTTCAAAGGAATAGACAGCAGGCAAAATCAGCAGAAGACAATATAAAAGGAAGAGAAAGTACAGCAGCAATCCTATGACTATCTTCAAATTCCATCATCAGATCAGTTCTTAGACATTATAATACTGCCTTGTTACCGGGTTTACAAGTAGGTACTTTCTAGCTTAATTTCGACTAATAACAAAAACTGACTACAAGTAAAATTTCAAGACTAACTTTTACAGTTAAGTAAAAGCTTTTATTTACGACTTAAATTAATAGAGAGTATAGTAAAGCTGATGTCATTTTGACTAATTAATACACTTTGACTTAGGTGGTTACATTCACAAGTTTTCAGTTAAGGGGGTTCGTTAATGTCTCTATTGTAGTACTTAATTTAGTTTTTTACATTTTCCTGTAAACCAAACACAATAAATTTTGTACAGGAGATTTAACATTAATTAGCGCAGTTGTTAGAATAATTTCTAGAATAAAATGCCAAGTAGATACTTACACGTAGGTACAATTGTCTAAATATTGATAATTTTTATGATCACGTTATTAATTGGATACTCAAGACCAACTATTCCACTACCTACAAAACGTAAATCATAGCTGTTAATTTGATTGTTTACATTAAGTTAACGAAGATAGGTGGTAACATAGGGTGTTTGTGAAATTTTACGAAAACTTAAATAACTTTAGAACAGTAGAATATCTACCCGAAACCCAGCCAGGTTACGAGTATCTATCAGTTCGCCTTTGTACTTATTTTTATATAAATTGTATTGTTCTGTTTTTTTTCTTTTGTACAATAAAGTGTTTACATACATACATACATACATACATATCGCTGAACATACAATACATGGGGGTGAAATCGATAGGTTTTGACGTCCTCTATCTACCTGCTCCGTTTGATCCACTCCTTCTGACACAAGTGTTGTCTCTCAGATGTCCCTGAGTCCGGCGGTAAGTCATTAAAATATTTCAGGTTTTAAAGTCGACGATGGAACGAACGTGGCTCAGATATGGAAGTTGGCTTTGCTATAAAGATGGTACAGGTACCTATTTGGAATACCCTATTTGAAATACTTGCATCATCTCGGTAAGTTTCCTTCGAGCTCAAGTTAATCTCTAGATAGAATGTTGTTTTTGAAAACACTGTGTTTTGTAATAAAACACAGTGTTTTCTGTTGAACTAATCAAAGCTTTCATTAACTTTCATCACTAACCTTTTCCCTGACATATGCTGTTTCAAATCATCTGTTTTACTTATTTTGGATTAGATTTTAAATATGATCAATATCACAATACGGAGAGATTATTTCAAATCTCTTTTTAGAAAAGTATAAAATAACCCACTCTCCATTGGTGATTCCTCTTTGTCCATTGCTTACTGTTACTCACTCAACTACGATGACATAGAGACAATCATTCTTTTGCAATCATCTTAGAAGCAGAACTTTGCTGGGGGACTGCCCAGTCTGGGACGAGGTCCACAATCCTTGAGGGTACTCATAAATAATAAAAAAAATAAAAAAAAATGGTTTATTCATTCCCGGATGTCCCTTTTTAAGTAAATAAATACCTGTGCTAAGGGAACACCGCTCTTCCCTATGCGTTTATCTAATTATAAAGTACATTGGTAAGTTGTGGGGTGATTAATTTACACAAAAATAAGAGTATTACAAAAGCAAGACAATCAGCTGTAAATACAAATACAAGTTTCCTTGTTGAGTTGAGTGTGCGTGCGTGCGTGCGTGCGTGCGTGTGTGTGTGTGTGTGTGCATACGCGATCACGTCTACGTGTGTGAGTGGGGATGTTTTACTGGATGTGTGACTTACATATTTAGAGAATGCTTTCAATTTCGCTGTAAGTTTTCTTTTTTAGCCATTTAGTTAATATAGTTTTACACTCATGTAAGGTGGTTGAATAAATTTCAGTTTCTTTATTTATTGATGATAGATGTTGGAATGACATTTAACTTTCTCCTTCTCTTCTGCTTATCATATGGGACGAATGTAGATGATTTATGCCTTCTCATAATAGCATTTAATATATAACGTTTCCGCACTGTCAATAAGTCACAAAGCTCATATAGATCAGATGTAGGGAATCTGCGTGGCTTAAAGTACATAACCTTTAGTAGCGCCCGCTGAGCCCTTTCCAGTTGGATGAACTTTGATTTGGTAGCTCCCCCCCAGATTGGTATGCAATAGACCAATACCGATTGGGCAAGAGATACGTAGATTTGGTTAAGCAGGGTTAAAGGTGCGACATGTCTTAGATTTTTAAAGATCCAGATCAGCTTTCGAACTCTGTTCATGACCAATTCAGAGTGTGCATGCCAGGTAAGTCGTTGATCTACCATGATTCCAAGATATTTTGTACGGTTAACTTTCTCTATGGTTGTACAGGAGCAATCGCGCTGCCGAGTATTTAGACACGTATGAATCTTAATATTAAAATCTTCATCAGGCTGAGTGCTTATATTATTTGTGAAGCAAATGTAGTTAGTCTTATCAGTGTTTAAGGTTAACAGATTGGATTTTAACCACTGTGCAATCCTTATTAGGCCCTCCTCTACATGATCCCGAACCTCCTCCCAAGTCTCACCAAAGAAGATAACGGCTGTATCATCAGCATATGTAATAATGGTTCCCTGTTCTATTTGCATGTTACATAAACTATTAATATACATCAGAAACAGGGTGGGCCCAAGGACACTCCCCTGGGGGACGCCATAAGTTATGTTACACTCATCACTCAGGTGACTCCCTACTTTGACTCTCTGTTTTCTTTCCGATAGATAGTTCTTGAGTAGAGAGAGGGGAACTCCTCTAATACCGGTGCTTTCAAGGGTTTGTACAAGGGTTAGAACAGAGACAGTATCGAAGGCCTTTTTGAGGTCTAGGAATACTGTTAGACATTTTTTATTTGAGTCTATTTTGTCCACTATGACCGAATATAGGGCAGCAACTGCATCCTCAGTAGAGCGCCCCTGTCTAAATCCATATTGACCGTTAGATAGTACATTGAATTTATTTAGGTAGTTTATCGATCTAGTGTTTATTAGTTTTTCCAAGATTTTAGAGATCACTGGTAATACAGAAATGGGCCTATAGTTAGATACGTCGTCTCTGTCCCCTCCCTTGTACACCGGAGTAATGATAGCTTGCTTTTTTAGAGCATTAGGAAAGATTCCTTCCTTGAAACAAATATTTGCTAAATATGTTATTATGGGGACAATAATATCG
Source organism: Acleris cristana (assembly GCA_948252455.1). NCBI lineage: Eukaryota > Metazoa > Arthropoda > Insecta > Lepidoptera > Tortricidae > Acleris > Acleris cristana. The sequence goes on from OX411771.1 coordinate 48,645,380, forward strand.
CTCGCAAGTTTTAGGAAGTTAGTTGGTATGTTGTCAACTCCAGGGGCACTACTTAGTTTCAGGTTAGTTAAAATAGTAAATACTTCATGAGGATCTACATCGAAGAGAACAAAGGATGACACATGAGAGATTGGGCTGTTGCCAATATTTGCGCAATGTGGAGCATTGTTAGATAAGATATTTTCTGCTAGAGATTTACCAATATTACAAATATAACTGTTTATCGCATTAACTGAGTTCTGTGGTGAGCTTTCAACATCTAGTAATTCTAAGTTGTCATTATTATTTACCTTACGATGTGTTATTCTGTTGATCGTTTGCCAAAGGGTTTTAGAGTTTTTACTTGATGCAGCCAGTTGCTCCTTATCATATTTATGTTTGAGTTTTTTGATAATATAATGTTTTCAGGGTCATATTGTAATTTTTTCTGCATATTATTTCTAGTTCTAATACAACGGAGTATCCCTATTGTTATCCATGGTTTAATTATACGATTATTTCTCGGTACGAGAACGAGTATGGTATTTTCTATTAGGCGTTTTCTAATTTTACTTATTAAGAGTTCGGTTAGTATATTAGGATCTGTTATGGTGTATAGATCTGAGATATTATCATTAGTCAGGTCATTAAGTGCTTTCGCGAAGTCAGTTTTAGTTCTAGTTTTATGGGGAGTGTTTGTGTTTTTTGTGTTACAAAGTTGTAATAAGAGTGTTGCATGGTCAGTTATAGTGGTATCTAATATAAAGATCCTTATATCCGATTTGGTTTTATTGGACTTTATCATAAAGTGGTCAAGGCAAGCTTTATCTTTAGTGGGCACTAGGTGGCCAGGGAGCAGACCGTGAGCAGCAAGCATGTTTAGGTAGTTAAGTCTATTTGATTGTTCATAGGTCTGCTCGTTGTTTTTATGTGCAATATTAATATTGATGTCACCTGTTACTAAAACAGTCTTAAATGTGCTGATGGAGTCTAAGTGGGAGTTTAAGGAAGCAATGAAATTATCAGCGTTTTTAATAGATGGCGAACGATATATACATATTATCTTCATGTTTAAGACTGTTATTTCTAAGCAGGAGGCATGAGTCAGTTTTACTTCGCGGACCTTAGCTTTATGTACGTTTTTAATGTAAGCCACAACTCCATCATTTTGATTGAGGTGATTGGTAGTGTAAAAGGTAAAGTAATTGTCTAAAGAAGGGATAGTTTTTTCTGACTGCAATCTACATTCGCTAAGTATTACTATGTCAATATTGAATTTAAAGAGGGTCAAAGCCGTAAGGAGGAGGTCCATATTGCTATAGACACTTCTAATGTTTTGTGAGACAATTGTAAAATCAGAGTGTTGAAAGTTAGTATACCGTGTAATCTCTTCAATTTTGCAGCTAGTAGATTCAGCTAAATTCAAGTGATCTATCTGGTTTAAGGTAATAAAGGTGCTATCCATTGTTTAAGTGTATAAATCTCAATTGGGTAGGTCTCAGTTGTAAGTAGGTGCCTGATCTTTCACGGTAAGTGTAGATTAAATGCATATAATTGTGTGTGATACAGAAACAATAATTATTTGTTATTTGTTTTGCTATGTTGTTTGAGTGTAAGTGTGTTAGGATTTTGATGACATTTGTGTGAGTAGATAGTACATAAGTGTGCAAGTGAGTGTGTATAGTATTTAAATTAAATTTTACAGTTAAAACTACATTTGCAATAAGTGTCTGATACAGAAAAAATGGAAAGGATGGTCGTAGACACAAAATAGAATCCAATAGAGCATAGTAGAGATTCCGGTTGCCGGGCACAGTATCTAAAACTAGTCAGGTTTCATGAAATAAACTTTGTACCTGTGACTCATTCTTTATGAGTATTATTCTCGAGGAATCATCTTTACGAATAAAGACTCTCCCAAAAGTCGTCCAGCAGTACTTGTAGTTCCTCGACTTCGCAAGATCCCGCGCTAGAAATCGCAGGCGGGCCGCTCTTGCAGTTAGCTGCTCCGATACGTACACAGGCGAGGTTTCGTTCCTGGTGAATCCGAGGTGTTTGGCGCAGAGCTTTTCACGGGGTTTGTTGAGGTTATGCTGTTTACACTTTTCTAGGAAGTCGGTCCTAAGCACGGTTGTCGACATTTCAACTATGATTGGTCCACTTTGTTTATCGTTCTGCTTGCCCTGGATCCGGTATATATCTGAGATGTTCGCAGTGGAGATTTTGCAGTCTATTTCTTCCGAAAGTCGCACAACCATGTTTGTTAAGTCGCTACGCCTTTCATTTTCAACTTTGGGTACCTACGTTTTAGATTTCTATAGATTTCTTTCGGTTTTCTCTCTGTAGTTCCTCAATCTTCTCTTCTAGTAGGTAAATGTGCTCCTTATCCTCCTTTCTGTCTGCCTCCAATTTCTCCACATGTTTCTTGAGCTCGTCATTTTGCGCCGCGAGAAACGCGATGGAGGTTTCAATGTTCGCATTTGACTCTTTTATCTGAAGCAGGGTAGGGGTGATGATTTTGAGTTCGTTCTCTTGAGTTAGCATGAGTCCTCTGATCATCTGTTTAATTTCCTCCTTGAAGTTTTCAAGCTCAGTCCCAGGGCTATCCCGCAGCCTTTTGTTGTATCGCTGTAAGCCAGAGTTTGGAGGAGTTTTGTCTTTATCTTTCCCTTGCCCCATCTGTTCGTTGCCTGAGAGTGAGGATGCACCTTCACTGCCCCTATTATCCGATTTACCACCTAACATAATAGTGTAACTAATACTAGGGAACTATGAATTAGTGGTGCAAGTCTTACGCATGGGTTTAATAGCTTGTTGGGTTTGAAGGTTCCAGCCAGGTTATCGGGGCCTCCGCCGGTACCAATTATAGGAGAGGGCGGGGCGTAATCGTCCAATCACGTGCAAGGGGCGCGGCCTAGCGCTATGGTGACGCGTGCGCGCGCGCCGATAGGTCTTCAATGGTGAACGATACCTGTGTCGTTGTGTGCGTGTACCAGGGCCGAAGCAGTTGCGTAGACTACACACGAACCAGCGATAAACTTTCGTCGACTTCTGCACTCCTATTTTTTAACCGTATTTAAAATGGTTAAAATATGATTTATTTTAAGAAATAAATTTAAAATTGAAACTTAGGCACGTCAACACCTGAAGGCGGTCCAAGGGGAAGATCGTATAGCAGCGATTTGGGCGGAAGGAGCGAGCCCGGGATCTTAGGCAAACTTAAATTGCTAATAATTTGGTCATCTTTCTTAAATCATCTACTTAACATCATTAAAGAGTTGAGTTACTTCTCGGTTTCTAACGTGGACATAGGTTCTTTCATTTTTATCCAAAACTAGAGGACGCCCGCAACTTCGTACGCGTAGAATTAGTTTCCCGCTACTCCCCCCATTTCTTCCCGTTGGGGGTCGATTTTCGGAAAATCCTTTCTTAGTGCTCACTTACATCATGAAAGGAACCCCTGTACCAAATTTCAAGTTTCTAGGTACAGTAGTTTCGGCTGTGCGTTGATATGTCAGTCAGTCAGTTTAGCCTTTTATATATATAGAAGATAGATAAGAGGTCACTTGGCCAATTTAAATCCGTTTCACTAAAAACTGGAACAATTTTCAAATTTATTTAGATAATAGTACTTCGGGGTAGTAAACGGGTTGGATTGTTGGTGTTGATACACAATGTAACTAGGTGTTTTTTACGTTCCTAGTAAAATTAAGTTTTAAAATACCTACATAGTGTAACAACACTAACAACCCAAACGGTTTAACCTACCCCGAAGCGCTATTATCTGAAACCTTTTGAAACTTATTCCAGTTTTAATGAAACGAATGTGCCCAAATTTCTGGAGAATGAATAAATGCCGTCTACAAAGTTAAAAACCGGCCAAGTGCGAGTCGGACTCGCGCACGAGGGGTTCCGTACCATTATCTTTACAACATTAGCCAAAAACGGCAAAAAAAACACGTTTGTTGTATGGGAGCCCCCCCCCCTTAATATTTATTCTATTCTGTTTTTAATATTTGTTGTTATAGCGGCAACAGAAATACATCATCTGTGAAAATTTCAAGTGTCTGGCTATCACGGTTCACAAGATACAGCCTGGTGACAGACAGACAGACGGACAGCGGAGTCTTAGTAATAGGGTCCCGTTTTTACCCTTTGGGTACGGAACCCTAAAAAGAAGCACATTAAGTCGATAGAACTCGCCAGTTTGAAGTTACGTTGTGTTGATGTGCAGTTACTTACCTAGATTAACAAGGCGTTGAGTTAGGGTAATATTTTATACCTATTAATTTTTTATTTTTGTGGAATAGACTCAATAAATAAACAAGCGACTCGTCATTTCAACCAAAACTACCGAAAGACGTGCACAGGCCTCCCCCAAGGTTAGCCACAGGGACCGGTCCCGTGCATACCGATGACGCTGCCTCCTCCTTACACCTACAAGTGACTAAAAAGTAATAACATGGAAACTCATTAAATTTTATTGTTTTATAATTTAATTTAATAACATAATAACTATGTGTTCTGCTTGAGTTACCGCTGAATCTGCAATTACGCTCGTGCAATTTATTAACTCGAAGACCAAAGTAGCCGGTTTTTTAAATCTTTATTTTACGACTATCCGTTTTGCATAGTCCTCTTATTTCTGTAAGGACAAAATAGTTATTTATGTAACTGATACATAATGAAGTTTATTAAGCAGAGCTTAACCCGTGTTAGTGTAAATAGCGTGTTAAATTTTCTGTGCAAGTGGCCCTTAGTGTTCGTTTTGATCCCTGATTTCGTTCATTCTAATTCTTGTGGTTTTTAATGACGGCTGGTACAAAGAGTCTTTTATTTTCTTATAAGGCTTATTAGCCCGTAATGGTTACACGTTATCCTTGAATCATACGATTTCTTTATATTTATTAAAATCAGTCTCGTGGTAGTCGTGGTAGTTCAAGAACTACTAATTTTGCTCACATACATACACATACATACATATCCGGTCGACATCTCACTTCCACGATAGGGCAGACATTTGTTACTGTTATTAACTATCATCTTATCATGTTTAATGCTACAGGAATTGCTTAATGATTTAAATTTAAAATATTTAAACCTACACAATAAATGGATTTCTAGGTGTATCAGTAAGTCCATTGTAAAACTTTTTTATGATTTTATTCATTAGTCACTTGGACAATGTGGCGTGGTAATCCATTTAGTATTTATTTAAAGTGGATGGCATTTTTACTATTCTCCTGAAAACTGCAGAAATTTGAGCACATTCGTTTCACTAAAAACTGGATCAAGTTTCAAAAGGTTTTCAGATAATAGCGCTTCGGGGTAGGTTAAACCGTTTGGTTTGTTAGTGTTGTTACACAACGTAGGTATTTTTAAATTTAATTTTACTAGGAACATGAAAAACACCTAGTTACATTGTGTATCAACACTAACAACCGAAACGGTTTATGCTGCCCCGAAGTGTTAATAAATTGCACAAGCGTAAATACAGATTCAGTGGAAACTCAAGCGGAACACATAGTTATTATGTTAATAAATTAAATTAAATTATAAAACAATAAAATTTAATGAGTTATCATGTTATTATATTACTTTTTAGTCAGTCGTCGTCGGTAGGCCTCCAACAAGTTGAACCGACGTGGATATGGTAACGGAAAACCGATGTAAGTATTGAAATAATGAGTCGGTTGTTTATTTATTGAGTCTATTCCACAAAAATAAAAACTGAATACAAAATATTACCCTAACGCAAAGCCTTGTTAATCTAGGTAAGTAACTTCACATCAACACAACGTAACTTCAAACTGGGGCAAGTTGTATGGACTAAATGTGCTTCTTATTTAACTTTGGTTTCTACAGATCTAATCTAAGAATAAATTAATGAAAATATTTCGTGGGATCAAGTTAAATAGTTCTAACTCATCCTTTATTGAGTCTTAAAATTCTAAACAAACAACGTATTGGCGTTGGACTTTTGACTGTTAATTACGACGAGAAACTGAAATTGCATATTCGGTAAAAATTTAGCTGCGTCATTTCTTTTCCTCGTCATATAACAGTATTTTTTATGAATTTAAATATTGAATTCTTGTTTTTTTCGGATAATGCTTGAAAAAATTATTCTAAGAATCTAACTGGCTCCTGGTGATAGATAATCCTTTAAATAATAATTTATAATAGAACGTTAATTAATAATACAAATATTGAGTAAAGTTTTGAGGTAGCAAATTGGTTTGTGAATTAAAATTGTTATACTAAAATATTATTTCTAAACGAACTTGCAAACGATTCGCACTTGACGGTTACGATTTGACAAGTGACGCTCTCTCCCCGCCAAATTGTATGGGTAACGTTGGATTTTACTGTTATGTGATGTCAATAAAAAACTAAACAGTTAAACAAGTTGTTTTACACTCTAACACTGGCTCGTAGACAGAATAAATTAAAACCTTATTCAATTTAGTTTCTTAGGGGGACTCATAAAAAAGGAGCAGGATTTTTTGTATGGATAAGGAGCTTTTCATTGTCCAGATTTCATTAAGTATAGTAGAAACATACTTAATAGTTACATTTTTAAATAAAAATAATGAAATGGAAATCGTTGTCTATATCAGTTTTAGATAACTTTTGTTCGAGGTCTATCCCAAAAACTAAATTTGTACCTATAGCCTGTGTCAATTGAAATTGCCCAAGATGTAAACAAAATTAGTACTGTTTGACACATAACCTCAAATATTCATCAAGCGTGTTTTTATTAAAAATAACGTTTAATTAATAATAATGTGAAAGTAAAGATGTTTTAATAGGCTTTTAGTTTTAGGACTTATTAATCATTCTCAAGTACTTAATACGACCAGATAGTAAAGCATTAACCATTTTATGACCTTTTTAGAACCTAAAGGTATTTTTTACAACCTAGGCCCGAGTGAAATGTGACTTGGGGAACGAACCGTACATTATTTACTTACTATTTTACTATTACAGCTGCATTTACACGTACAGTTCGGAACGTAGATTGGAACGGCGCGTGGCGTTTCCCGCGGTCCGAACTTTACGTGTGCAGGCGGCTATTCTTCCCCGATTCTGATTTTCGTTTGTCCGAATACTCCTCCCAAACTATTAGAGATATCAGGATCAAATTTAGCCCGTAATACGACATCTAGCCATAAATGGTTAATAAAAAATAAAATTGAAAATCGGACATGCCACGGAGGTATAAATCACCGAAAATATGTTCCCATAGACTTCCAATGGGAAAAATGGGAAAAGTGCCGGAGGGAACTCGCGCTTAAGTAAAGTGAGTGAGCGTTACTAAGATTTCTGAAATGATGGCAGCAAATCGCTTCGCGTCTTAGACTTCCCCGGAGACGGCAAGTGCACCTAGTTATGTTATCCATTTTTTTTTTTCTCTTTTCAATTTTTCTAGGTGACTATTAGGAATTAATTAACCGATCTACTTTATTGATATCCAAATAACTATACTTAGCTCTTTCAAATTGTTCACATAATATCTAATTTCTAAACTGACAATTTAATGTCAAATTTTACAAACCACTTAACAATAGACCCACTCTATTGTTAAGTGGTTTGTAAAATTTGTTTTAACAGCTGTCAAAATGTAACGGTCGATTAACATTGATTAACATTTAACAGACTTGAAAGTGATTCTCAAAGTCATAGACAGCAGGCAAAATCAGCAGAAGACGATATAACGGATGTTAAACAATTTTATTAAACAAAACACGTAATGGGGCCCTACAGTAAACTATTAATATGTCCCCATAAGTCAAACGATCTGATAACCGTCCTTTTCCCTGCACAGTCTTCACCTGTTTATCAAGAATAATTTAACAAGATCAAACTTATTATTGACTCGACGTTAAGTACAGCAGCAATCCTATGACCATCTTTAAATTCCATTATCAGATCAGTTCTTAGTCATTATAATACTGCCTTGTTACCGGGTTTACATACTAACTTAATTTCGACTCATTCTAATAACAGTAACTGTCTCCAGGTAAAATTACAAGACTTTAACTGAACAAACATGTAAAGTTAAGTTAAACCTTTTACGACTTAAAGTAATTTTGACTAATTAATACACTGATATCATTTTGACTAATTAATACACTTTGACTTTGACTTAGGTAGTTGCAATCATAAGTTTTCAGTTAAGGGGGTTCGTTAATGTCTCTCTTGTGGTTCTTAATTTAGTTTTTTACATTTTCCTGTAAACCAAACACAATACATTTTGTACAGGAGGTTTATAATTACTTAGCGCAGTTTTTAGAATAATTTCCAGAAAAATGTTTTGAGAATTTTGTTCACTAACCAGCCTCGAAAGTTCGAGTTAAAGTTAATTCGACGAAAAAATCCAAGTACACGTACAATTTTCTACATATTGGTAATTTTTATGATCACGTTTTTAATTGGATACTCTTGACAACTATTTCACTACCTACAAAACAAAAATCTTAGCTGTAAATTTAATTGTTTAGATTAAATTAGCGAAGATAGGTGGTAGGTGGCTGCTGTCTGGGTGTTAGTCAAATTTTACGAAAACTTAAATAACTTAGGAACAGTAGAAAATCGCAGATGAACATACATGGGGGTGAAATCGATAGGTCTTGACGTCCTCTATCGACCTGCTTCGTTTGATCCACTCCTTCTGTTACAAGTGTTGTCTCTCAAATGTGTCTTGAGTCCGGCGGTAAGTCAGTTAAAAATACGAGTTTGGACCAGATTTTAAATACGATCGATATCACAATACAGAGAGATTATTTCAAATCTAATTAAAGAAAAGTATAAAATGACCCACTCTCCATTGGTGATTCCTCTTTGTCCATTGCTTACTGTTATTTACTCAAATACGATGACATAGAGACAATCATTCTTTTGCAATTATTTTAGAAGCAGAACTTTGCTGGGGGACTGCCCAGTCTGGGACGAGCTCCACAATCTTTGAGGGTACCTACTCAAAATCGTATAGCACCGATTTGGGCGGAAGGAGCGAGCCCGGGATCTTAGGCAAACTTAAATTGCTAATAATTTGGTCATCTTTCTTAAATCATTTACCATCATTAAAGAGCTTGAGTTACATCTCGGTTTCTAGCGTGGGTTCCTTAATTTCTATCCGAAATACGAGATCACTTGGCCAATTTCAATCCGTTTCACTAAAAACTAGATCAACTTTACAACCCAACCCGTTGAACCTATCCCGAATTATCTGAAAACCTTTTGAAACTAAATCCAGTTTTTAGTGAAACGAATCTGCCAACATTTCTTCAGTTTGCAGGGGGAAAAAAAATGCCGTCCACCTTAAATAAATACGGTCAAACGGGATTTCTAGGCCACATTGTCAAAGTGACTTACATATCTATCAATAAAATCGTAAGAATTTTTTGCAATGGACTTACGGCGACACCTAGAAATCCATTTGTTGTATACATAGGTTTATTTTTAAAAAAATCATTTAGCAATTTCATAGCATTAAACATGAAGACGATAGTTAATAAGCAGTAACTAATGTCTGCCCTATCGTGGAAGTGAGATGTCGACCGGGTATGTATGTGTATGTATGTGAGCAAAAATAGTAGTTCTTGAACTACCACGACACGACTACCAAGAGACTGATTTTAATAAAATAAAGAAATCATATGATTCGTAGATAACCTGCAACCATTATGGGCTAATAAGACTTATACGAAAATGAAAGAATCATTAAAAATCACCACAAACTACACCCACATATTAGACGTAAAATTTGTTCCTACATTTTTTAAATTACCGCAAAGATACCACGAAAATTCACAAAAAAGTTAGAACTCCAGGCGTTAGAATTAACGAAATCAGGGATCAAAACGAACACTTAAATAAGATTCTTAATAAGTAAGTATTTTTTCTAGCTTAGTAAAGTAAAAGGTGTCCTAGAATGGAGATTTTCTACTAACGTACTATAAACCGCTAACATTGATATCGTTAATGGTATCAGAATACCACCTAAAACGTACCTAACCGAAAAACAATTCTATAATGAGCGTTGCCATGGTAATAACAGTTCTTTAATAATTATTACAGCATTGTTATTACCATGGTTACGGACATTCCGGATATCGGTCTTGGCGTTTAGTGAACACTTGACATCTTAATTTGTATCATAAACCGTTTTTTTTTTTTTAATACCGATTAAAATTGCGTATATTAAGAACAAAATTCATTTACTGCCGCACTCAGAGACGTCAATTAAATTTAATGGTAGATTAAAGTTGCTGCTGTCACTTTCTTTGCTATAGCAATAGAATAAGACAACACGTCACTAAACAAGCATTACATTTAATTGACGTCTCTGAATGCGGCAGTTAGAGACTTATTATGTGTTTGAAATGTCATTTTTATTAAATTACTAAAACTAGATGGTTAATATCCATCGATTTGTTATTTGGTTAGTATGGTTCAATATGGATATCAACAAAATGGCGCTGGCGTTTCGTTTGGCATTCCAACTTTTATGATAAATTGTCAGAACTGTTTTAGTAACTATTAAATTTTGCATGAAATTTGTTAATATTTAACAATAAAATTCACAAACTATTAACGCCAATCGGAATAATGAAAATGACTTTGCTGATATGTAATTTTTTGGCAGAATAATCAAAGAAAGAATACGAGAAAAGTTAGCGATTAATTATTTTTATCATTATAATTTTAAGCTTGTAGAGAAAGTTACGTATGCAACGCTACATAATTAGCTCTTAAGGTAATCGTGGCTGAAAATGCTTAATTATGTACCAGTTACATAAATAACTATTTTGTGAAATAAGAGGACGGGATTACGCAAAACGGATAGTCGTAAAATAAAGATTAAAAAAAACCGGCTGATTTGGTCTTCGAGTTAATAATTGCACAAATTTAATTAATTGCAGATTCAGTGGAAACTTAAGCGGAACACATAGTTATTATGTTTTTAAATGAAATTATAAAACAACAAAATTTAATGAGTTATCATTATTATTACTTTTTAGTCACTTGTCGAAGAGTAAGGAACACGCAGCGTCGTGTCGGTAGGCTTCGAACAAGTTGAACCGACATGCATAATGGTAGCGGGAAACCGATGTATGAGTATGCACGGGACCGGTCCCTGTGGCAAACCTTGGGGGAGGCCTAGGTATGTCCAGCAGTGGACGTCTTTAAGTTGAAATGATTGTCGCTTGTTTATTTATTGAGTCTATTGCACAAAAATAAAAAACTGAATACAAAAGATTACCCTAACGCCTTGTTATCGAGGTAAGTAACTTCACATCAACACAACGTAACTTCAAACTGGCGAGTTATATCGACAATGTGCTTCTTTTTTAACTTTGATTTTTACAGATCTAATCTATGAATGAATTAATGAAAATGTTTTGTGGGATCAAGTTAAGTATTTAAACAGTTTTAACTCATCCTTTAAAATTCTAAACAAACGTATTTGCGTTGAACTTTTGACCGTTAATTACGACTAGAAACTGCAATTGCATACTTTGATTATTTACTCTCTAGATAGAGTGTGGCCCTGTAATCACTACGACAGAAACAGGTCAGTTTTTGTATGCTTGTGTGCGTGACCGCTTTGTCTGACACTCGCAAAACGTCATTCTATTTATCTCTGTGGGCATACATAGGGATGCCAGCTAAAGACATATTTCCCATTTTACTGGAAAAACTGATCATGTTAAGGTTTAGTTGTTGTGAGGTGTTTGAAAAACTAAAAAGATATCAATTCAAATTGGAATGGTTGCCTTTAATGTTTTCGATTGACAAAATACACTCACCGGCAAATTTTGCGGAACAAAATAAAAGTAAGACATTGTGAAAAAGTAATTTTTTTGCCCGAATAAAATGTTTTAAGTAATTTCTTTTTTAAAAAACAGATAAGACGTCATTCAGTCACCGATAAGTGTAGTAAAAAATGTATGTACATTAAATCGCGCCTGTTTCACAGAGGCATATGCAGAGACCACTTCTTCCCTCATGCTACGATCCTGACAAATCTCTTTCACTTCTTCCACATTCACACATCGAGTCATGCATGCACGTCGGTTTTAGGTACTTAAGATTCGGCCCTTATTCAGTATTTAAAAAAAAAAAAACGTTGTATTTGTGAAACAAAACTATTACGTTCAAAATTAAGACTTTTTATTAATGTTTTGCTAAATATGCCGTGCGATTGCGAGTGCGTTAGGCAATAGGCCAGCTGACCCCATGTCAAATTTCCAGTTTGTAAGTCAAAATATATTTTTATCAATTTCCACTATTCTCGACATTCACTTGGCAGTTTTCTATTATTAGGTATACATAAACAAACTTAACTTCCATACTTCGATACTCACACCCCTAGGGAATTTCGCATTTCAAAACTGGCAATACCAACAATAATGCCAAGAGGGAATCGTAATAATTAGACATATTGAATTGATTGATTTTTGAAAGAAATACTATGAATTCTGAATTATTTATGGGTGGTAGGTGACTTTGCTGGTTTATTTAATACTTACGTCCTTTGTAATTTCGACACTTTTATAACGTAACTCGTCATTTTAGTGCTTTTTTAGCGAAATAAATTCTAACATGTAATACGACCGTATCCCTTGACAACATAATTGACACTAAGGAGCGGAAAGCTACTTATAGGCTAACAGTTAGCTGATAAAAATTTCGACGCATTCATGTCATCAAAGTTCTATCTAGAGAGTAAATAATCAAAGATTGCATATTCGGTAATTTCGGCGTCATTTATTTTCCTCGTGATATAACATTACTTTTTATGATTTTTTAAAAATATTTAAATCATATTTTTTTTTGTTTCGGTTAATGCTTAAAAATTGTATTCTAAGAAACTAAACTTGGTAGGTTATCTTGTAGACCAAATATTAAGTTGAAGCACGACATCCTTAGGACACCATGAAGGTCTTTATGAATACCTATACCGTTTACCGTTTGAGAAACCGGCCAACTACAAGTTGAATTCGCACACGAACGGTTCCGTATCAATCTTGTACGCGGGCCCCCTTTTATTATTTGTTGGTTTTTAATCGGCAATGGTATAAGTCAGTTTTTGAAAACTTCAACTGTCTTGAATTATGGTCCATGAGATATAGCTTGCTTACAGACAGACGGTCTGACGGACGGACGGACGGAGGGACGGATAGACGGACGGACTGCGGCGGCCTAGTAATAGGAGGGTGACGTTGGCTTAGTAATACCAAGTTAAATGGACCATTGCTGCTCCGGAGCCCTATTGCTAAGACAATTCAGATCATCCGTTTGTCTGTCCGCATCTTTCCGGGTTTTTTTTGTGTACATAAGGAACCTGTCATTGCCCAGATTTCATTTAGTAGAAACATACCTACTTATTGGTTTAATATTTTTTTTTAATAATGAAATGGAGATCGTTGAAAGTTGTCAGGTTTAGATAACTTTTGTTCTAGGTCTATCCCAAAAACTAAACTTGTATAGCCTGTGTCAATTCAAATTGCCCAAGAAAGAAACAAATTACTTAGTACTGTTTGACACAACCTCAAATATTCATCAAGCATGTTTTTATTTAGAATAACGTATAATTAATAGTTATTTAACATTAAACTTAATGTGAAAGTAATAATTCGTTGCTAAGACCTTATTTGATGTTTAAAAGCACGTGATTATCGAGTAATAAGGGTAAATTGGTTCGTTTGGTTGTGTTTACATCTTTGCCAATTTGTAGTAATGGGATTGACTTGAAATGCAGCTTATGCGATCTCGATGACAACAATGATAATATGGTACAAGCTGCTATGGTGATGAAGACGGAAGGTGTTCATAGGAACTCCTCAATAGTTACAGTACCTACTCGTAGATCCATCGAGTTTGGATTGATTAACTCGTGTTTTATTTTAATAACGAGTTTATCATCATTCATCAGTGTTAGGAAAACAGTCTGCAAGAAAAGAGCGTTACTTACTACAAATTACAATTAAAAAATAACTTAATTTTGCTAATTTATTTAAATACACTTAGTTACACGACTGACCAAGAAAGAGGATAATGTTTTTTTTTGGTTTTGGTTTGTTTAGAGTGCTCGGGGTAAGTTGTGCAATTGATTCTATTTACTTATGGAGCGTTATCTTACGTATCCTACCAATTCTATTCATTATTTATTAATCCATCCATTCATATTAATATTATAAGTAGGTAAATGCGAAAGTTACTCTGTTAGGCTGAATAAAATTCACACCGAAATGGCAGCGGCCGGCAGAGAAATAATTTAATGAAAAACAAACTGCGGGCCGATTATGGTCGTGTTTATCGACGTAGATAAGCGTAGATAAAACATCTGTCACGTTCTGACCAATAGTAAGTGCGAGAGTGTCGGAAGCTTTATCCACCGCGATAAAGGCGACCATAATACGGGCCCTGGATGACACTTCAATCATTTAAAAAAAATCATTTACCGCATTAAAAAGCTACGTGTAATTGGCATACATATCAACGAATAAAATTAATAAAAACGTGCAAAAATCTCTTGTCAAAGTTAATTACCTACCTTTGGGGGAGGCCACGTACGTACTCATCAATGTGTCATTTGTGCGCGCCTAGTTTTTCCGAGGACAAGACTGACAGTGATTTAGTGAAACTGGTGACGAAACACCTAGAGCCAGAGCGGCCGGAGATCGCCGAGCGCCAATTGTTCAAATCAAATCAAATCAAATCAAATCAATTTTATTTGCGTTAACAAGGGTATAAATAGGTGTTACATTTCATTGTTTTCCAACCTCATTTTGCCATAGTGTGGCGTACAAATATTTTATAGTTAAATTAGACAAATATCAGGGATTTACATACATTGAATATTAAATGTTAATTAATGTCATGTTAGTCATAATAATAAATAATACAAAGAATACTCATTAATGACGCATTATCCTTATAAATTACAATTACTTAAAAATTCTTCAGTTGAGTAATAACTGTTTTCCACAAGGTGATTGTATAATTTTTTCTTAAATAAATTAATCGGCAGTTCCTTAAAATTGTCAGTCAATGAATTAAAAATTTTCACTGCCATCCCATTAACATTATTTCTGACTAAAGCGAGATTTGTCTTGGGCATAGTGAGTTTGCTCCTATATGCACCTCGTTTTGATGTTTTTGTGACAGTCTTAAAATTAGACGAGTGCTTCCTGACAAATATACAAATTTCAAAAATGTACATGGCCGGCAACGACAATATTTTTCTACTTTTGAACAATGGTCTACAATGTCCGCGGAAATCTGCTCCACATACTGCCCTTATACATTTCTTTTGAGTCTTAAAAATTATGTTTGCATCCACTGAATTCCCCCACAAAATGATGCAGTATCTTAAAAGGGATGCCACATATCCATGATATGCCGTCAAAGCCGCTGCTTCCGACACTACATTTCGAACACGATGCAAAACATATACAAATCTGTCCAATTTAGTGCGTAAGATATCAATGTGAGCTTTCCAATTGCAAAAACAATCAATAGTCAATCCCAAAAATGTGGTCGACTTTACTTCCTCTACATGGGCGTCCTGGTATTTAATGACCGGCGCAATATGATTACTTTTATATGTCTGAAATTGTATCATTTTTGTCTTACTAATATTTATTTGTAAATTATTATTATCAAGCCAATTACCTATATCTACTAAAGCGTTATTAACAGTTTCCTCAAATGTTTCGTCATCGTTACCTTTTACAAGTAGCGTGGTGTCATCTGCAAAAAGAATACAATTATGTCTCGTAGCCTTTGGCAGGTCATTTATATAAAGCAGAAACAGCAGTGGGCCCAGAATACTGCCTTGTGGCACGCCATATAGGTTGAGTTTGTAGCTGGATTTATAAACCTTTTTATCCCGGCCAATAAGTTTCATAATTTCTACGCACTGTTTACGGCTTTTGAGATAGCTAGCGATCCAATCCAACGCTGGGCCTCTTATGCCATATCTATAAAGTTTACTCAATAATAAGTCATGATTCACATAATCAAATGCTTTGCTCATATCTAATAAAATAGCTACTACATTATTTTTTTTGTCTAAGCCCTCAGTAACAGTCTTAATTAAATGGAAACATGCTAAGGTCGTTGAGCAATTTTTTCTAAATCCAAACTGATTATTACATAAAATGTCATCTTTTGTTATAAAATTAGATATCCTATCAAACATAATTTTCTCAAAAACTTTTGAGATAACTGGTATCAAAGTGATAGGCCGGTAGTTATTTAAATCTGTCTTTGACCCTTTTTTGTGAAGCGGTCTTACCACAGAGTATTTCAGGCGTTCCGGAAAAACGCCTTGCAAAAAAGCTTTATTCATAATGTGACTTAGAGGGACTGATAAAACACTGGCGCATAATTTAAGAACTTTCGTTGATATATCATCGTAACCTGTGGCTTTAGTGTTGTTTAACTCCTTTATTGCGTTTGTGACATCAATGGGGCTAACTGGATATAGGAATAAACTATTTGTATTTTGTGCTATAGCTTGATGTTGTTTCGTCTGTTTATGTTTTTTGTTTGTAATGTCAATGAAAAAATCGTTAAATTTTTCAACTATGATTTCTGGATTTACTATCGCGTCAGATCCAATTATAATTTCATTTATTTCATTGTTATTTAGCCTATTGTCGCAGTTATTTTTTATAATTTGCCATGACGCTCGGCATTTATTTTTAGAAATGGCTATAAAGTGCTTATTTGATATTTGTCTAGCTGTATAAAGACATTTCTTCAAGAGTTTTGTATATGTTTTATATTTTCCAAGATGCACTGTATTTTCTTTGTATTTCCTTACCATTTGATACAAATTTCGTTTATGTATACAACATCTTTTTAAACCATTAGTAAGCCATTTGTTCATAACAGGCTTATTTATTTTTTTCACCCTAATAAAAGGAAAACACAAGTTGTAAAACATTGTAACTAAGTCATAAAATTCATCAAACGCTGCATTTGTGTCTTTTTCGTTAACAACATGGGTAAACGTTAAGGCAGTCATACATTCAGAAAACTTTTTTAAATTGTCCTGACTGTAGTCTCTCATTGTTTCGTGCCAGACTTGAGGTTTTCTCTTTGCCTTGTTTTTAACTTTTAAATGACACGTTAGGGTTTGACATGTTTCGTGGTCGGACAATGCAAGGAAATGAGTTTTAGGTATGCAGTCCGTGATATTGCTTGCAATTAAGTCTATGCATGACTTTTTTCTTGTCGGAGAAATTATATGATTACTTAAATTGTAATTAGTGAGAATAGATACTAATTCCTTCTTTATCTTGCTTTCTTTTAAGTAGTCAATATTCCAATCACCGCAGATAACTACGTGTTTGGCTTTGTTCGTGGTGATTCTTTTTAATAATTGACAAAGTAAATCAAAAAAGATACTAATATTCGATGTGGGCGTTCTATATATACATACAACAATTAAATTATAAATAGGAATTTCCAGGCCACATACTTCGAAATCATATTTCTGAGACAATGAGTTGACAAAACTTAACGGTACAAATTCGAGGTCAGTTTTTACAAGGATACACGTGCCTCCTCTCTTTTCTTTCTCTCTGCAGAACGATACAGCTACATTATAATTATTTAAGGCTAGATTCGCAATTGATCCAGCTTTAATGAAAGTTTCACTCATACATACTACATCTATATTACCTTGTTTTTGCCGCAACTCACCAATTGCAGTCTCTACAATGTCCCGTTTACCTAATACCCCAGCTATATTTTGGTGAAAAATAGTTATGTTTCCCAAATTATTCACGAAAGGAATGCGTTAAGGTATTGCTCACTCCCCTGTTTGTTTCTATTGCTGCGTTAACACCCACGGGCGCACACGTGGGCTGTGTAGGTATTTTTTGTCTGGCTTTAAGATATAGCGCTGAAGCATTTGCTGTTGATATAGAGGTGTGTATAGTGAGCACGCTATACGACAGTAAATTTTTCCAACTAAACCTTTCAAAAACATCAACTTGTTTCGATTAAAGTTCCCATCATAGTTCATAAACTCACAGTGCTCGAATTGGTTCGATATATGTTTTATCATATAGTTTAATGGTTGTTCGTTTAGGTGTCGAGTGAAGTTCACTTGCGAGATCAAAATATTTGTCTGGGTCAATTGTTGGAGTGAGTGGTAAAGGTTTCCAAAAAGCTCGTTGGGGTTTGTATCGTTTGTTCCCGTCAAGACGACCAAGAAATCATCTTTGGTTAATGAAGCTCTAGTGATTACCAGTGAGCTCAGTATTGATTTTGTATCCGCTCCAGGATATGTATAACAGATTACATCGAAATAGACTCCGTACATAGCCTTAAGCGACAATCCGAGATTTTTCCCTTGCTCGTCACATATTACAAATATTTTCCTTTTGGGCAGACCATTCTCCATTCGGAGTTGAAAATCGTCTTGAAACTGTTTTTCGTGTACTTTACTATTTTTGCTAGTGGCGGTGGTCAGATGTGGTGATAGTTTCGGCTGCTGCGACGATGGCGGTGCGACTGGCGCGAGTGACGTTGTTAGTGGTTGTTCTCCTGGTAGAGCAACTGCCGGCGATGTATTGATACGTTCCGGGCCGGTGTGTGTCAGATTCGGGATAGCAAGGTCATCTGCCGTGCCGTGTTCCGGAATATTCTTGGGCGTAGTTTTTCGTGGTTTTGTACATGACTTTGGTTTACTGGTTAGCTCATCTCGTTCCCCCGAGAAGTCTAACTTAGTCCGGTTGACTGATCTGCGTTTGCTTTTTGTTAGTATTTTAGATGGCACACTTGAGGACTTACAAATGTTGGTTAGTAGTTTCACTTTTGATTCGCAGTCAGTGAGACGTTTAGCCAGAGTGTAATTTTCCGCTAGTAGACTAGCTATCTCCATATCAGCCGAGTCTAGTTTCACGGTCAATGTGTTTATTTTCTCCTTAAGTTCGTCTGCGACAAAACTATTCTTTAGCCGTAATTCTGTAAAGCTCCTGTTTTGCTCATACTTAGAAAGGCTAGACTCTGAACAATCGTCGCTGTCAGATAGTCCTTCAAACGAATTCTCCGTCGATACATTAACCACAACATTGCGTTTCCTCCTAGTTACGTAATCCTGGGAGCAATGTGGTGAAGGGCTTGTACGCCTTGTAAGAGGTGTGTTTTGATAGGGGTTTGAATCCATTTTTTTCCGGCAAGGCAGGCATGTAAAATCTGATTTTCTCTGTGGTGACATAAGATCAAACAGTTTATCTGATATGCAGGTGCATTTCAGATGATAATGATTTTCACATATTGCACAAACTAAGAAATGTCGATGAATAATTGTGTCTTTACATTTTATGCATATTGGCGCCATCTCTCGATTAGATCTATCGATCGATCTATTCATGCACACTGGTGTAGTAGATTGCATAAACCTAGTACAGGTAGGATGGGAGTTAATAGTTCAGCAAACGTACGGTAGAGGGCGTTAAACTCAACACAGCGATGTCTTAATCGCGCTGGCGCTTTTGTAATAGATCGCATTGATCTAGTGAAGAATGATGTTTAGCAATCGTACGGTAGATGGCGCTAAACTTAACTTTGCGATATTTGTCCCTAGTTCTTCGTGTGGAGTCGCTCGGTCGCTCGCTTATCTATCGCGTGTAGGGTCCAAAGTTCACTTATTTTGAATGGTGAAAACGGTCACTGATTAATGTTAAATGTTATTCTCCACTTATAATACATAGTTTTTTTATTGTTTTTTAGGAGTTTTAACACTCACATGAATACTGCTACAAATATCATCCTTGGCAGGTCACAAAAAACTTTGGATCACTCGTCTTTCACTTCCATAGATTTTACACTGTTATTTTGTTTGATTCTAGGGTATGCACTCTAATAACATTGTCTTATTATAATTGAAGCCGTATTTACACGACGCGCGGTTATTTATGTAAATAAAACTACTTTTGCAATTTTTAACACAATTAAATACGGAGCCAATGTTTACGTGACGGCAGCGCCATCTGTCCTGGGGTGTTATTCTCTTAGGCAGCCTTAGTCGCCAGGGTGCCTAGTTCCGCTCTAAGGGCATTGAGATAAATAGACTAGAGAAGCAAACCTCTTTATCAAGCGGTAAAAAAAGTATGACCACTTCTTAGCCGCGACGACGTAGCTTTGAAACCACTACACATTTTAAAATAAACACATAGTAAAAATATATCGGTCTCACTTACACAAGTTGCAAGAACAATGATGTCACTGACATTAGATAAGGACAGACACAAAAATATGCCATGGTAGGTTGGTGTTGCCGACCATATGAAAATTTGCCCAATATAACAAATAAATAGGGATTTTTTAAAATAATACTTACTTTGTAATTAATTAATGCATGAAATTATTTTAAATGCGTATTTCTTATTAGATTACTAGAAATAGGCAAAGGTAATAAAATAAGTACGTAATTTTTTGTTTCAATGTTTTTTATTACCTATATGTAGGTATAATATTATAAGATTATTACTATGTACAAAGGATAAAATTTGTTTGCATGTATAGTGAATGGAAGATATAAAGTCAATCCTGACATCTGTCATCGCACTACAATTTATAATCGTCATGGACTTATTAGAGAAACAAGTCCATGGATATCACACGCGAGGACAATTGTTCGGTTAAAGAGATTTACTCTGGTGGACTAAACAGAAGCACATGGGGTTAGCTCCACGCGCTTCTGTCAAGTCCTTT
The DNA here is from genome assembly GCA_948252455.1 of Acleris cristana. Classification (NCBI taxonomy): domain Eukaryota; kingdom Metazoa; phylum Arthropoda; class Insecta; order Lepidoptera; family Tortricidae; genus Acleris; species Acleris cristana. Next base: position 48,666,107 of record OX411771.1, read on the forward strand.
GAGGTTATTGTAATTTGTTGGTACTGGAAGGACAGCTGTCAGGATTACCTGCTTATCTGCGTTTTACTATCAGTGGCTTGTTTTGTAAAGCTACAAGTTACAATTTACAGGTAACATGTTTCCATTTGACATAACTTCGACCAATGACGACCAGAGGCCCGTTTCACGAAGCTACAAGTTACAAATTACAAGCGGAAGTCTCTTTCTAACTCCTTTTGCTAGAAGGAGAGTTCCGCTTGTAATTTGTAACTTGTAGCTTCGTGAAACGGGCCACAGCCATTTGAGCAGTGTTGCCAGTTTAGACCTGTAAAATTGTAACTTGTAGCTTTATAAAACGTGCCCCAGTATATGCAGGCCTGTGCAGTGCAGTCTTAATTTGTCTTTATCCCTGAAGTGCTTAGAACATAATAATATTACAGTTGATTTAGTAGGCAGCCAGTCGGTCTCTTTTCTAAACAATCGAATGATTTCCACCGACTTCTTTTGACGTAGGAAGGATGGATAAGGATGTAGCCTTAGGAACCCTGAAAATGTATCAATATAAAATAGGTAACTAAATGAAAATACTAGATTCTTCTATTATCATTCATCTGTATTTTTTATTAAATCTACTTCCAATAATATTAGAACTCAAACAAAATTTAAAGCCTCCCGTCAATGTGGGAAAACCAAAACGATATTTTAATGGCAACACTGCACCCTAAATTGCAATATTTGGTATTTTAAATCGATTTCTGGGTTTTTTATGTTAATTTGAATACATAAACAATCAACTAACGTGTGGAAAGTAATTCCGCTGGATTTGTTATCTTTTTGTGATCTCGAATTACATTCTTTCACTACGCATTTTCCCATTTCGTAGCTCGGTGCAACTCTGTCGGCATCCCAATGAGCACTGAGTTGACGTTTGCTGACATATGGCTGTGGCCTTATGTGAAGTGGCAACGCTTTGTTGCGGTAATTGCTAATCTAGTGTAACATATATATCAATGTCTAAGGGACACAAGTTAACCCTAACCTAACCTACTAATAATACAACTGTTACGATTTTTCTTTTTTACTGCGGGGGGCTTCGCCTCGTCATGTTGGGCCATTGTGGATTAGGGCCTTTACATGAAGCTACAAAGCAATCGATCGATATCAGGTGTGCTGACATACTCGGTCACCGGTTTCTGCACAAAACTCTTATTTAAACTCTGCCTACGCCTTCATTTTAGATGCGCCGCCCGGTGGACCGAGATAAGAAGCATTCTACGAATGATTTCTATAGTTATTGAAAATGTACCTATAGGATTAGTAAGCGTTTTCGAAAAGCATCCTGTCTGGCCACCCAGGTGACCGCCGTGTAATTTATTAACGATATTAATTTGCGACAATTCAACGGAGTAACGGTGTTGTGACCTTGAGTTCATAAATTTGACGAAAATTGAATGGACAAAAATAAAATAAGTGAAATAAAACCATTTTTGATTTTAAATCAGCATACAAATTAACAACAAAAAAGTTAAAAGTATTATGGTAGGTATGTTTGCTGTGGTGAACTAAGAGTTAAAGGCCAACCGTTTGATACGCAAGTAAATATTCTAGCGTTTCAACCGCTGTCATTGTTGTCTTTAAGATATTAACGAAAATAATGAAAAACACCAGACGCAGAGTAGTTTTCATTCCATTTAAAATAATAAGAAAGTTGTTTTTTTTATCTAGAATAATGTGCAAAGACAATAATTACGGCGGTTAAAACGCCGAAGAATCAACAACACGTACCTACGTAGGGAAAAAAATATGATATTATCCAACTGCCATAGCCCTGGGCATAGCCCTGGGGTGTGATTCTCTTAAAGCGGCGATCGGTCGGACGAACGAGTGAATGTCTATCCTGAATGGATAGATAGTCTGAGACTGTTCTTCTTAACTTTTTGTATGCTTTCCAAATCAGTTTTTTTTATTAACTTTCCTCTTTCTTTTTATTTGTCTTCTTTCTGTTACTTACTTCTGTTGTATCTGTGGTATCACTACCAAAGTGGGATAGTGCATAGGTTTCATCATGCACAGATGAGTTTACACACAAAGATGAAGAGGGGGTGTAATGTAAGAGAAACTACTTCTTCGATATTGTGCATTATTGTCGACATAGAAGGAGTTGCCAAAGGGGTACTGGTATCCAAAGATTTTTCATCAATAATTGGGAGTGAGTCCATCTTTTCTACAGTGTTATTCTCTGGATCATGTGAAGATCTAAGCACGACGTCTCGAATACTTGTGGTCTTGGACATAGTGAGTGTCAGATATGTTGGAGATGTTGTTTTACTGGTGGTTAATTCTGCATGATTACTATCTTCAACAAACATAGGTATTATTATTTTCTTATGTCACGATAATCGCAAACGACAATAATTCAGACATTGATATATTGTGTAGTAATTGAGTGGATACAGATTGAGGTTTGGATATAATATCTAATCCTTATATATTTCTACAGTGTTCGGATTGGAGAAAATAGCGCCATTAGAAATAAGTAAGAAGGGTTGAGAAGTTTGGTTTAGGTGAACTTGTGTGATAGGATTAGGAACAGTGTAATAAGAGAACGTTGTGGGGTAAAAGAAGATGTAGTGACAAGGATTAATAAAGGAATGCTGAAGTGGTTTGGTCATGTGGAGAGAATGGATGAAGTGAGATTGACGAAACAGATATATGAGGCAAGAGTAAATGGGAATGTTGGAAGAGAGCGGTCAAGGCGAACGTTCCACGATCAGATCGGGGACGTATTAAGAAAGGGCCAAGTCAGGAGACTCTAAACCGACGCACGTGTATGAAGAGACTTATGAGTGTGGAGGAAGCGAGGGAAGTTTGTCTGGATCGTAGCAAGTGGAAGGAAGTGGTCTCTGCCTACCCCTACGGGAAAGACGCGATGCTTGAAGTTCCAACAACCACCTCTTGAGTAATTGTAGATGGCCGAAGGGACGACCTATGTGGCTGTATAACGTTTGTTAATTCTGTGTATGTTATGATATCGTCGACTTTTTCCTTAATCGAAAGTGAAGCTGGAAGTGAAGTTACGATAGGTATTATATCGTGCTGCGGGGCATTAGATTTTGACTCTGATTACTCTAATACTTCTATAGTAACTTCAGTTCTTCGGTTCATAATATCTTGCAATATTTCATCGTCACTTGTATCTTCAGATGGAACTAAATATAATAATTTGGTAAAGTAAAACAATGATTTCCAAAGTAAAACACCGTCATTGGCAGTTACTGATAGAAGGTTACATTAATTTTTCGACGTAAAGTTACTTAAGTACCACTTAGGAATAATGGTTCGTTAAGTTTTCCCATGTAAAAATACTTAAGTACCACATACTAACAATGATATGTTAACGTTTCCCGTATAAAACAACGTAACTACCATATACCGATAATTACGTTGGGATAGTATTAAGTGTATTTAATTCAAGCGAAAATATAAATACTAGTAATTTTCTGCGTGAAATACAATTGATAATCAATATATTCTCTGAGTAAATACATTATCTGGAAGAATAGTGGAAATTTTACTACCTGGTGAGCTTTTTGACTCGTTAAAATTTAGGTTTTGTCAATGTTTTTCTTTCTTCTTCACATTTCGTGGTTGTAAATTGTTTTTTTTCTCCTTGCTGGCATGTTTTTCGTAATTTATAGACACTTACACTTTCCGTAGCAAAATACAAGGTGTTCGAGCGTCTCCGGCGCCGCGCGCGCAAGTGCATCGTAAGTGGTAGTTGCGTGGCGCGCGGGACGGGTCAACGTGTACGTTCCGGCATAGTATAAAATAGAGAAGTAACTCGTCTTCAAACAAAGGTACATCGCGCGGCTTGCACGTGTGCGTTACGCCGACTGTACGGCTGTGGGCGGGGCGAACCTCCCACACGAAACTACAAGCAGAGGTGCGGGAATGGTGATTAGACGGGGTCGCGGCGTCATTGCGTTCGGTCACGTTTGGTTGTAAATAGGTAGTGCGCGTTAAATTGTGTCCGTTCGGGGATCAGAAGTGGTCAAAAATTAAAACTCAGGTTTTCAAAATTCAACATGCGTGTACACACTAGACGTGTGATACAAGGAAGGAAGAATAACGGACAGAAATTTGACATTAGGTTTTTACATATAATGGTGGCCATATTTCAGGTGCGGCGCTTTGCCTGCAGCAAACGAGTAGGCGCGCATCAGCTGCTCTTTGAAACTTAAACAGTGTCGAAAACTAGAAAATATTGTTCAGTTTACGGGTGTGTGGTGTAAGAAATCCGGAGCTATCGTTTTTCCACATACCTTTTGAGTCGGAAAGGTTTGTGTTGTGAAGAATGCTGTTTATTTTTTGATATTTACCTATAGCTTATAGCCCACTTGCAGCTTTTGTTAAATCTATTTTATTGTCAGCGTGACATTTTCTTTCGTTTCAAAACGCCTAAACTGTGCCCTAAACCTAGCTTAGGTAGGTACTTACAACTATCCAGATTTAATAAAAGCTGCAAGTGATTAATGTAAATACCTACTCAATTAATGAGGTATTTCGTACCGGCTTGTCTATATACCTACTTAGGTGAAATAAATACGTATTAAGTAGGTAATTTAAGTTATTGAGTGTGACGTGTCAGTTAACATGTGACGACGTGGATGGCCTAGGTAGTTGGCAGGTGGTTGGTAGTGACTAAGTACTGCTTACGAAGCTAGCGGTCCTGGGTTCGATTCCCGGTCAGGGCAAATATTCGTGTGATGAGTGCGAGTAGGTATTTGTTTCTGAGTCTTAGGTGTTTTATGTGTACCTATATAGTAATAATAAGTATGTATTTTTCACTACATAAGTAGTTATGTATCGTTGCCTAGTACCCAAAGCCTAAACCTAGTTTAGGACTACCTAGGTCAATTTGTGTGAGATTTTCCGGTGATGTTATTATTTAGATATGTATTCAATATTCGGTACATTAATATTATTATTGTTCACATCACATTGTATTTTTTCTGTATCCATGTTGAGTAGCTTTAGACTGGGAGCTACTGTGATTATAAGTCATAGATCAAATTAGGTATAGTCAAGTAGGTGACCAAAATTGAAAAACAGGTTCGGACAACCCTGACGCCCGAACGGCAATAGGTATCAGAATCTCCTAAAGGGCCGGAGTCGAGCTACTTGTCTATTTATACTATGGTTCCGGCGTAAAGTCCCTATAGTCCCAGTACTGTTAATTTACTTCGGAAATTGATCTTAATTTTGCAGTTACGGAATATTGTGTGTGTGGATATAAGGTTCAATTTGGATAGTAAACTCAATTTTTTTTAACTGACGTCAAGGATCTGTGTGTTCTGAAGGTTATGCAAACAAAAAGTGAAAATCGCGTATCTACCACATACGGGATTGTACGTAGGGACCGTCGTAATATTACCCCCTTACTAATAAACGTTGAGTAACGGTGGTACCTATAGCTACTTAACTTATACAATGTTTTGTCCTTATCTGTCATTATTGAATAGCTATACCACCGTTACTCAACGTTTATTAGTAAGGGGATTAGTGTTTTCTCAATTTGTAGTTTCAATTACGAGACAAAACGCTAATATTATAAGATTAATACGCTTTGAGAAATGGGCCCCAGGAGCTATCTACTTATGTACTTACTCAATGGTAGTAGACGGGTGCCAACCTCTTAACTTAACTACAGTCTCACAAATACAGTCATCTAATACTAATAAATTGGTCAAGGACAGTGGATAGTGACAGTACAGTACCTTTTTGTTATTCAATTATTTCTAGTGGATGCAAGCGGCCGTAATGGAAAATTCCATGCGCCCCGCCACCACTGCCAGCTTGCGAACAACATCCCTCCCGCTCGCACCCTAACAATTTGGCGATAGGGCCTAGAAACTAGTCCAAGCATTGATATATATGTTACACTAGATTAGCAATTACCGCAACAAAGCGTTGCCACTTCACATAAGGCCACAGCCATATGTCAGCAAACGTCAACTCAGTGCTCATTGGGATGCCGACAGAGTTGCACCGAGCTACGAAATGGGAAAATGCGTAGTGAAAGAATGTAATTCGAGATCACAAAAAGATAACAAATCCAGCGGAATTACTTTCCACACGTTAGTTGATTGTTTATGTATTCAAATTAACATAAAAAACCCAGAAATCGATTTAAAATACCAAATATTGCAATTTAGGGTGCAGTGTTGCCATTAAAATATCGTTTTGGTTTTCCCACATTGACGGGAGGCTTTAAATTTTGTTTGAGTTCTAATATTATTGGAAGTAGATTTAATAAAAAATACAGATGAATGATAATAGAAGAATCTAGTATTTTCATTTAGTTACCTATTTTATATTGATACATTTTCAGGGTTCCTAAGGCTACATCCTTATCCATCCTTCCTACGTCAAAAGAAGTCGGTGGAAATCATTCGATTGTTTAGAAAAGAGACCGACTGGCTGCCTACTAAATCAACTGTAATATTATTATGTTCTAAGCACTTCAGGGATAAAGACAAATTAAGACTGCACTGCACAGGCCTGCATATCCTGGGGCACGTTTTATAAAGCTACAAGTTACAATTTTACAGGTCTAAACTGGCAACACTGCTCAAATGGCTGTGGCCCGTTTCACGAAGCTACAAGTTACAAATTACAAGCGGAACTCTCCTTCTAGCAAAAGGAGTTAGAAAGAGACTTCCGCTTGTAATTTGTAACTTGTAGCTTCGTGAAACGGGCCTCTGGTCGTCATTGGTCGAAGTTATGTCAAATGAAAACATGTTACCTGTAAATTGTAATTTGTAGCTTTACAAAACAAGCCACTGATAGTAAAACGCAGATAAGCAGGTAATCCTGACAGCTGTCCTTCCAGTACCAACAAATTACAATAACCTCAAAGGACTTGACAGAAGCGCGTGGAGCTAACCCCATGTGCTTCTGTTTAGTCCACCAGAGTAAATCTCTTTAACCGAACAATTGTCCTCGCGTGTGATATCCATGGACTTGTTTCTCTAATAAGTCCATGACGATTATAAATTGTAGTGCGATGACAGATGTCAGGATTGACTTTATATCTTCCATTCACTATACATGCAAACAAATTTTATCCTTTGTACATAGTAATAATCTTATAATATTATACCTACATATAGGTAATAAAAAACATTGAAACAAAAAATTACGTACTTATTTTATTACCTTTGCCTATTTCTAGTAATCTAATAAGAAATACGCATTTAAAATAATTTCATGCATTAATTAATTACAAAGTAAGTATTATTTTAAAAAATCCCTATTTATTTGTTATATTGGGCAAATTTTCATATGGTCGGCAACACCAACCTACCATGGCATATTTTTGTGTCTGTCCTTATCTAATGTCAGTGACATCATTGTTCTTGCAACTTGTGTAAGTGAGACCGATATATTTTTACCATGTATTTATTTTAAAATGTGTAGTGGTTTCAAAGCTACGTCGTCGCGGCTAAGAAGTGGTCATACTTTTTTTACCGCTTGATAAAGAGGTTTGCTTGTCTAGTCTATTTATCTCAATGAGTCCAAGTAGTCAGTGACGCGAGCGCACCGCACCCGATAACGCCGGCATTTAGTCTCTTTAGACATCCCTCCTACCTAATGTGTCCGTATTTTTCTAACTAACTAAAAAGTATCTTCGGTGCAAGGCGCGCCGCGTGCGCATCGCCGGGGCGGCGGCGCAATATCGAATGTTTTCACAAACCGGGAGTGCCAGTGCATGGTGAGAATTCAATTTGAGTGTGGTGATAGTTTTCTACTTAAGTGCTTTAAACTACGTATCACGAAAGACTTGTTTTGTTGTGCGAATCAAAAAGTGAAGGACACTTCGAACAATTACTCAAGGTAACTTAAAACATAAGTGAATTTATTAATGTGATTAGGTTGGTTTATCTGTTTTCTACTTTACAATCCTTTATCTTACATTTTTATTACCTACACTAATCGGTGTTTTTGACGGTCCCAAGCCCGAAAAGTACCTATGAAGGGAAAATTGGAATCTGATTTGCTCTGTAGCTATCTGATTGGTCCGTCGAGTTGTAAACCGAATTGGTTAAGAGAACCACCTACCACTGCACTGAGCCTTTTTTCTAGGTAGGTAGGTAAGTAGTTCATAGTATTTATTTATCTACCGGTAACCGAATAAATCTAGTAAGCACGTACTTAGGTGTGGCGAACGTACATAGGTACCCACGAAGGGCTGGAATGTTATTATTTTAAACCACTTAGGTACCTACTTTTCAATTCGCTATTGAATTATTCGCGGTAAACTAACCTTACGGCAGAACGTGAGTTAGAGTTAAGTTCGTAATTAGGTAGTGTACCTAAGTAGGTACCTCACTCTTTGGCCGAAGTGTTATGATAGCACTTCACTTGGCCATGTTTGCCAAATATTGATCTTACATCTCTTTCATTTGACATACTGATTGAAAGAGATGCAACGATAATATTTGACAAATAACAACCAAGTGAAGTGCCACCTTTACACGCACTAAAATGCTTCGACGGGATTAGGGACTTGGGGTCGGCTGTTAATAACTCGTCAACGAATTAAAAACTGAACTGTTTGTCCGTTTCCCATATTCATACCGCGGCGGATAGATTTGATACCTACTTCAGGTCAAAATTTTACACATTTTGCACTTGGCAAATGCATACTTTTAAACCTGAAGTAGGTACCTAACCTTATTTTTCCGTGTGATTAGAATATTTAGAACACGGACAGCACCTCAGTCGGACCGTTCGCCGGCAGCGAGGCCGGCGGGTGCCGCGAGGAGCGGCCGCGCGGCGCCGCGGAGACCGGTTCCGCCGGGCTACCGGCGGGCACCTCCAGTATCACCTACAAATTGAGTCAATGCGTAGTGTGCGTACCTGCCTACCACCTACGTAATACGTTTCAAACCTTAAATGTTTTATTTCGTACTGATCTCCTTTGCGAGTGTTTGTTTGTGATTCTGTTCTTTCGCGTGTGTTAGTGCGTCTGTGTGTGCATGTGGTTCATTCAGTCTTGTGCTCTGTGCTAACTCGCTGAATTATCTTTGATTTAAGTAAGTAGGTAATTTTTGTGGAACTTACAATAAAAGCAACTTGATTCTACGCATCTACTTACAAGAACACCGGCCAGTAACTTAAATTGGTACGTTCTGCTTTTTGACTACATGCAACCGTAGTAGGGCACTTAGGCCGCTTCCTGACTTGGCGGTATGCTTGCAGTAAAACGTACTGTCGGCATAAACGCTGCGCGTTGATTGGTAGATGCCACTAGTTGCCTAGCAACCCTTAGAGATTCCTCGTTTTACTGCAAGCATACCGACAAGTCAGGAAGCGGCTTTAGTTAGGTAGGTACTAAATACGTTAAAGAAGTTGACAGACGGTAATCACCTGGGTAATAGGTAAGTACCTAGGTACAGTCAAGGGAATTGATTCCTAAACCACTTTGGACTATGTATTTAAAGTGACGTAATCAATCAAAACGTAAGAGACTTCTTATGATTTTATTTACAGTGTCACTTTGACATAGTCCAAAGTGGTCTAAGATAACAATTTCTTTGACTGTACCTAGGCATACTTACCTATTAAAAGTATTTTTTTTGCCAATAACTCTTAGCTTGTCAAACAGAGCTTGGATAATGGTTAGTGGTTGCCACATAGGTAAGATTGTAAACGTCAAACTATTTTTTTATTTTAGTTAGGTGTTACTTATTAACTTTTTGGTTACTGTCATAAGGTCATAGCATAGGTACTTAAGCAGCTGTTAAGTTTTAACACGAAGTACCTACCTTGGTTCAGTAGTTACATCACCACGGGCATGTTAAACACCAAAGTTATGACGCATCAACATGCCGATTACCTACCTCTTATCACCTAACAACTCAAAAAGAAAATAAGTACATTCATAAAAAAAACTAAAGCATTGATAATTTATAAACTAGGTACCAAAACCCTAAAAACATGAAGTTTTTTGTACGGTACCTATGTAGGTATGACGCGCGGCGCGCGAGACACGTGACCGCCGCGCGGGTTGACGACCGGCGCCGGCGACGAGGCCACGCCCCCTCCCTCATTGATACTTTGATACATCGTACTACGATTAACGGCACCATTACCACATGAGTAAAGAAACGGAACAGAGACTAAGCTTCTAAAGAGCGCGCAAAATTTATACCTAATATGGTAGGGTTGGCACTGCTGGACAAAAGTAAATAAAATGATATCGATCAGTTTTTTATTTATTTATTGATTACAAATTACTTACGCTAAAGATTTTGTTTTTATAACTTTTGTTTTTTAATAATTTATTATATCTTTTAATTGAATGATAAATCCTTAATCTAATGTACAGTTTTTTTTAATAATCCAATGGAAAGCATTCACATGGCATATCAAATTTACATTCACTCATTCGTTTAAATATATTATTACCAATATCAACAGTGTGTGTTTCGAGATTAAAATATTCACGAAACTTTTGCTCCAGTAATTCAACAAATGCTATAAAATTATCAGGTGGTATTATTAAAAAACCGGATTGTACACTACCTTGATTAAAATCCTTGTAATGGGTAAAAATAGAATCTACATAATACATTGAAATCGAACACGACGCGGTGCGCGCCCTGCGCTTGTGAACAAACTGAACTAGTATAAACCAGTTTCTGCGTGTACGTGACGAGGAGTTTGTTCACACGCACACACGCGCATCGCGCTTGTAGTAGTGTACCTATCGCAGCGCGGTTGTATGAAGCTTAGTCTCAGTTCCGTTTCTTTACTCATGTGCCATTACCACAAAATAGATAGGTACAGAAGTCAATCACATGTATGTACTTCACTTTTCATACCTACGCTCGGCGGTCGCTCTATGGTTGTCAACTATGACTCATGCACAAAAAACTATCGTGGTAGTAGAACTCGTAGGTATCTAGTTGTTTGATTTATCGTTGAGAATTATACGGGAAGAATGTAAATATAAATTAATAATAACTAAAATATTTTTATTTTAATGTCATTGTTATGTTATTACAAATTTGACAATCGAAAATCCCTAATAACTTGTATACGGGTCACCCTAGATACACAATTTATATTGCCCTATCCGTTTTAGAACTAAACCTGTCAAATAACACTAAAAACAACACAATATCTACACAAACAAAAAAACATGTTTTCAACTTACGTAAGGTGGCGTGAATTTACCTTACAAACATTTTGTTACTTTGTTTATACTGCTTCAAAATAGGAAACTATTGTATAAATCGATCTTACACCGTTTAATATTGTATTTAAACAACCGTCCACTGAACAGTTATAATACTTTTTTTTGTTGCTCCATTATTGCACAAAAAAGTTCACAGACGCGTGTCTCAAGCGGATGGCATTCGCGCTCGCACTGGGGGGTGATTCTGTCAAAAGCAGAGGTGATCGAACGCAGAGGCGAACACACATCACATCGCCATCACATTGCCTGTCATTTCTGACATTGACATTTGACTTTTGCTGTCATAGTAGTAAAATGACGTTTGAAACCTAAGGCTTGTCGCAAATGCCCTAAACTAGCCCTTATTTATATACTTACTAAAGAGTTTTAAAATTACTTATGTAGCATTTTCCGGTACTTTAGTAATAAAATGACCTAATACATAACGATTTTACCGACGGCAGTACCTAATCATGTTTTAATTTCCAACTAATTATTGCGTATTCTACACCGAACACGGTAATAGCGATACTAGCGCTCACAGACGTAAGCGGAACTTTTTGTCCCTACTATCACGCAATTCTTAACTTTCTCAATTCGTTCACTCGTTCGACAACGAGATCACATTAGTGTCAAATTGAAAGGCTCCTATTTTAGAGGTGAGTTGGTTTAGGGTGCGGTTTCCCTAAACAGAAGCAAAGGTGAAGAGAGAAATCAACCAATCAGAACCTGCGTTACGTGTCGTTTTCACTCTTTCACTCAGCATTGTTTGAGTGGAAACGTACCCTGACTTCTTAGACGAAAGATGGCCGCCATCTAAAATAATGGCTGTGTAAATGTGAGTGAAGTCAATTTGTTGACCATAATGTGGAAAGTGGTTGTGTGGTGGTGGTGAAATATTATTTTTGTGTATTTACGTTTGTTTACAGTTGCTACTGGAAGAAGGGACATAGTTGAGAAATATTATAGCAGGTATTTTTTTTCTTATTTGGGTAATAAACTCATTAATTATTTGACTGAGCTAACCTTAGTAGAGGTTTAAAACAATATAATTTTGTCACGAGTTGGTTTACCGATTGCTTGTTGCTTTCGTACCTAGCCTTTAACTGTTTTGCGAGGCTAATCTAACAAGTTCACAAATTGATGTTTCTACTTTTTTATTAAACGTAATTGTTACGAAAAAAACATACCTGAAGCTTACATTATTTATTTAGTATTTATTTTACCAGTAGGACCATCATCAGATGATCTCCCCCACATGTTATTACTGGGTTGTAATTGAATTTGCATTATGCGTCCTTACTAAATTTTATTGTAACAACTCTTCATTCATTCACTTCATTGTTACAATGAATACCTTATTGATAAATACAAGGGTAAATAGGATGACAAGCTATTACATTCCAAATTATGAATCTCATACATACCACACGTCAGAAGAATTAAAATGAACCTATTGCCTGTGAAATCTCTGGTTATTCTTGGTGGTATGGAAATGTATGTTAGTAAGTGTATGTTGATTGTAGTCACAAAATAATCTTTAGGTTTGTTTGTACTATGGCTACTAGACAACATACGTATTTATATTAATATTATATTTATACTAGCTGTCCGCGCCCGGCGCCGCCCGGGAGTATTTTTTTTCATCCAATACTTAAGAAATATACTTTTTAGTCCTATTCTCAGACCTACTGAATATACACACAAAATTTCATAAGAATTGGTCAAGCCGTTTCAGAGGAGTTTTGTTACAAACACTGTGACACGATAATTTTATATATTAGAGAGATAGGTATGTACCAAAATGAAAATTAAATATCCATGACTCAAAATAGGTCATTCATCCAATATGTGTTCTTAAGGTTGACTTCCATGGGTAGCGGCTGATGCGACAGACGCGTGCGGCTGACGTGCGCGATCGTAGCGCGCGTCTCGCGACAGTAGTAAACACTATGAAAACGTATGGCACCGCTTCCGTAGTAAGCGGCTCAGCCGCGCACAGCTCGCAGATTCGTCAGCCGTTAACCGCGGAAGCGGTGCCATACGTTTTCATAGTGTTTACTACTGTCGCGAGACGCGCGCTACGATCGCGCACGTCAGCCGCACGCGTCTGTCGCATCAGCCGCTATCCTTGGAAGTCAACCTTTACCGGGAATGGAACCTGGACTGCTAGTTTTATAGGTAAAAAACGATTTACAAAATAGTTAGTAGGTATCCGTGTAATTAAGAAATTCCTACACTATATTTAGCCTTATTGTTGAAATAGAAGCCTTCATTCCAAATTACTCATAACTTCACCCGATTTCACTCAAATTTTGGCATACAGTGTGTAAATGGTATACGGGTGTTCCTTTTAACTGTGGTAAGAATAGCCCCTAATGAGCACATTTAGGCAGCTTTTGTTAAAAGTAAATAAAAAAAAATTAACCATACAAAATAATTTAACACGCAAGTATAACAAAAAAAGCAATTAATTAAAAACGCAATTAATGATGTTTCAAAGTTATGACAGATGGAATTGGATGTACACTGCGGGTCGATGGTATGTTCAAAAATTAATAACGGTGTACCTATACGTTAGCATAATCAAAATAATTATTTCTGTTTATGATTATTAGAGTCTTAATCTATGTCCATTTTTAATAAATGCCCGTGTACCATTTACACACTGTATAAAGACTCACTTGCTACTTTTAAAAACAATTACTTATGTAAATAAAAATATTACACATGGAGGTACCATAGAAGTAGTATGAGGGGTGATCAATAAGTTTTTAGAATCGGTATAAAAAATGGGAGATATGTAAATCATTATATTTTAATTGGAATATGCACACTTTCTATATTTGCAAACATTTATTAAAATAATTTAAATGTTTTATTTTACCTCTATAAAAATATTTTTTTCTTTTGGAGGTCAAATTTTGTACCTTCACTATAGTGCCCGGCCGTTAGGAAGTCAATCCTGACAGCTGTCATCGCAGTACAATTTATAACCTATTCTTGGGTTTGAGGTTATAAACATAATACAACATGAATCTTTCTTAGTAAATAAAAAGGGGAGTGACTGACCGATCGGTCAACGCACAGCCTGAACCGCTGGACCTAGGGACTTTAAAATTGAAAGGAATATTTTTTAAGGTACAACGGGGGTGCATTAAGTAGAGGTTTTTAGACATTCATCCCCTAGGGGTTAAAATAGGGGGTGGAAGTTTGTATGGAACTATTGTACATTTTTATAGTCGGAAACGTGGTAATTGGTTTTTAACACTTTAACTGCCAAGAGCTCTGATTTTCATACAAAATGGACTCGCCTAGCAGGTTGGCGGCAGTTAAAGTGGCTACTGTTTATAAGCAAATAAAAAAAAATACCACTTTCATTGATTTTGGAAACAATGCCCACAAGGCAATAAATGGGGGGTAGAACTTTGTATGGGAGATTAATTATTTTTGAAGTAAGCAACCACCAAGGGTGTCATTTTCTTAGATTACGGTGACGCAGATTTCAAAAATGATAACGAATTTGAAATTCAAAATGGCGGCCTTGATATTTTTTTTAAAGTCGTCATGGGTATCATTTTCTTAGATTTTGGGGACGCAGATTTTGAAAATAACATCAAATTTGGAATTCAAGATGGCGGCAATGACTTGTTTTGAAAAAGTGGACATGGGTGTCATTTTCTTAGATTTTGGGGACGCAGATTTCGAAAATGATGTCAATTATAGGTAGAAATTCAAAACGGCGGCCATGATGTTTTTTTCTAAATTTTTCATTGGTATCATTGCCATCGCCATCGTAATCGCCATTGCCATCGTCATCGTCATCGTCATCATTATCATCATCATATCATGTCTTTTACACTTTTGGTCAAAAACATTCAGTCTTTTTTCAGTGGTTACCCTCTGCTACACCCTAACCGGCATATTATGTGCGTTGCCGGCACGGCAGTAAATTTGCCCCCTTTTTTTTGCTGGACAAAATGAAATATTTTGCTTACCAAAATTTGATTAATTGTGGGTCGCTCAATGCAGCTCAAATATTTAATTTGCTGACCAAAATAATTTAGAGCAGTTCAGTATATCATTAATTGCAGACAGATTTATAAATGTTTGCTAACCATAAGTTGCTTACCAACTAGCTATTTTCGCTGACCAAATACATTTTTCTTTTCACCAAAATAAGAATATCTTGCGGATCGGTTAAATGATACCCGTTTTAATCTAGAAGTGCTTTACTCTATTCTGATTATTTCTTTGTTTGAAATCCCATAACACGACATTTAAAATGTTGATTTGTTAGGCTTCTATACAAATGAAAGTAATATACAGGAGTCGCAGGCAAGAGTTTGTCTTTCCTTGTGTATTTTGTTGTTTGTATGTATTTGTTTTTTTAATGTCATGGGTTGATTTCAATGTCATTAAACGAATATTGTATAACAAATAATTTTAGTATTATACTCGAAAATGTAATTTAAGACCAAAATTTGACAGTTCCCATCTTAATTATTTAGTTGTTTAACATTATTTCATAAAAACATGAATGAGAACTTGTGTAACCAGTAACATTAGGGTAAGTTTTATTGATAAAAATACCTATACTTAAACCAAAATGCAATAATCACAGCGAATGTGAGCCCATTAAGGTAAAGATTTTGGTCTTGAATTAGATTTTCGAGTATAGTAGTAGTATTATTTAGTGAACATTTTATGAAAACGAGATGATAGTCATATTAAAGTAACAGACCCAAATGTATTTCTACCCCGATTCTTTGCGGTACTTGTTTGCCCTACCCCTAGATTGTAAATAGAAGCTTGGAGGTTCGAAGGTAGAGCAGCCCCTGCCTGCTGTAACACAATCAGGCACTCCTAAAGTGCTTGATGGGTTACGCTAGGGCAGAGGGACTGGTCTTACCAAAGGTCCGGAGCAGTTGCTAACCACTTTCTGCCCCGAAGCCTGACTGCTGAGGTCGAAGGTTTGCGTAGGAGGTCTTGAGGCCAGAAAACTAGCGAGGGTCTTATGTGTAAGCAGCAGAAAGGCCGACGAAGCAAGCCTTCGGGTGAAGTCACGGGATGACTGGAACAGGATCAGGAACAGGAAGTGGTATGGGTTAGAAATAGCAAGAGTCCAGGGCAGGATTATTTATTAAAAGTCTTCAATTAATTTAAACTATAAAATAAGGCACCTGGAAACAATACAAAAGGGGAAACTTAGAATATATATATATATATATATATATATATATATATAAAATTAGGAATAGATGAAGGGATGGTCTTAGATATAAAAGGTATAAACTTACAATTAGTGTTATAAACAGGGTTATTTAGATGAAGGGTTATACTTTATATGATTCACTTCACAGTTTTAAAATAATTATATTATATTGACTTGAATTATAATAGTTATTTATGTGACTGGTGCATAATGAGAGGCATTATACACGAGTGTGGTTTTACGAAACGAGCCGTAAGGCGAGTTTCATAATAAGATCACACGAGTGTTTTAATGCCTAATTATGCGTACAGTCGCATACATAACTTTATCTACATACATATCATAAGTTTTCTACAATATGTGAGAAACCTGTATCCGTCGTTACCCTGCATCTTAATGTACCTGCATCTTAATGTTCACATTAAAGTGCAGGTCACTTATACTGTAAAGTGAACATTAATATTCAACTACAGCGATAACCGATACTTTATTGACATGTTATACTTTAATGTTAACATTACAGTGCAACCACAGATACAGGTAACATAATGTAGGGCATTTGCTTATCGCTTCTGAACATATTATATTGAAATTATAATATGGATGTAGATAAAAATGTATTATGATTGGAACTTGTTCATAGTTTGGAAGCATGTGAGCGACTGAACTTAACGTCATGCGCAGGCGATCGTAAAATTAAGAATGAACTCAAATTTAGAATTAAAAATAGAAATAGCCAGATAGAAAATGCCAGAATGATTTTAATTGAACATGGTGCAACACATAGGTGAATACACCTCGTTACAAGCCCACCCCCTTCCTCCCCCTTATGACTAATCACATGTAAAAGTAATTGTTTTTCTTCTTGTTTCAGTTAGCAGCCATCACAGACTTTTTATGGCCTCCGGCACAAACATTCACGACGCAAGAGCAGTTTTTGCCGTCTTGCTCAAAAGTGTCTAGTTCCAAATACAGGCACAAGAACCATTATAAAGAAAAAAATAAAATTCAAAGGAAATTCAAGAAAAAATCGATGGGAACCGCTGATCAGTGTTTACATACATAACCGAACTTATTATGTTAGTGTTGTATTTTATATAGTAAAAAGTTATACAGTTGTTTAATTTATCTCTGTCTTTAGTGTACTGGTATTGGTAATTGAAATAAATAAAAATACAATAAAATGTTTATTGTATATTATAAATATTCTTTTTTATTAACATATACCTATACATTGACGCCCTTCCACTCTATTAATATCATAAAAACTAATTTCATTATTCATTCATTCATATTCATATTCAATTTCATTGTTGCTTAAATAGAAAAGAGACACAAATCAAAATGTGTTTGTTGCATTTAAATTCGGCATTCTATTTATTTTAAGTTTGAAATCAAATTATGTTTATTTTTGATTTGTGGCGCTTCTGTATACAGGGTGGAAAGTTGAGAAGGGGCAGTAAGGGCAGCTACTAGATCCCTTGCTGCTACGCGAAAATGCTTTTAGGAGACATTTACTAACTATTTAAGTAATGAAAATCAACATTCACAGATTTTTGATAAAATGTAGTATAGTCAGCGAGAAAATCGTCAGATTTGAGTAAAATTTTTTAAATCCCAATCGATCCCATTTCTATCAAGGATTAAAACACTCACTACTCGGCCTATGTTGGATGTTGCTTTAATAAATAATAAAGTAAGAGACTAAGACTTTATAGGGAAAATATTCTTGTTAATGATGATTTATTATGTAAAGGTATATTTAAAAATTAACAATTCTTTAAAACTTTAGGATGGGAAATGGAAAAGACAATATGTTATTTATTATTGTTTTAAGAATGTTTTATCCTACCCAAGTATTCATAGTTACTACTGGTTGTGACTGCAGCAATGAGAATAATTGCTGCAGTCACAACCAGTAACTTTGAATACTTGGGTAGGATAAAACATTCTTAAAATACAATACCTTACCATTTAAGTAATTGTGATTGGTGCATTAAATCCAAAATAAGGGAGAATGATATTTATAACAATTGGGTAAGTAAAGTTTTTTGAAGGGGTATTTTTTTTTTCTGATAGTGTTTGGTCTATAAACCAATAATCTACAGTTATTTTATTTTTAAACATTTTAGTTCTTCTAAAATATATTTTTTTAAGTCCGTTATGACAGTTCTCTGTGCGTTACGGAACTATACGCGCTACCTTAGCCTAAATGATAATTTAAAAAAAAAGCCGTAATGACAGTACTTTGTCTGTCTGTTGTCAAAATTGTCAAACGAATAAAATAAATAATGGTTCGCTTTCGTTTGTTTACCTCCGTGTTATTTACCAATTGTTTCCTTGAATTTTACGATGACTTCTGCTCATACCCTTGGATTTGGATATTACCGCATTTCTTGACAACCACCGCAACGCTTTTTTGGACTTGAATTGGACCTACTCTTGACGGCGTATTTTGGCTGACGATTCTTACTATCCCTGACGACCTCTGCATTAGTTTTTGGACTACGATACAAGTTGTTTGCATCATCTTCATCCTTATATAATGGATACATCAAATATAAGTCCTGCAAACGCTGCTTATGATAGAGTATATTACAAGGATGAAGTAAGATGTTTCGTACCGTCGTGTAAAAAATTTAGAAGAGACCATCCCAATGCCACTTATTCTTGTCCATACCAAAAGCTCTAAAAGCCTAATAAGTGCCTAACCATGGAAAGGAATTGCCCAAAACGACTCTAATATGTCTGTGAAGAGCATGTCAATGTGATTCAGCAAGTCAGTATGAATTTCAAAAAGTATATAAGGTAGCCAGGATAAAATCCATAGTAAGCACAGCTAATATTAAAGCAGTATCTTTAACCAAATTTTCTTTCATCAAGTGGCTTTGCGACACCAACAATGTTTGAGCCCTCGAGCCCTTCAACCTCAACATCATCAAGCAACAAGGAATATGTGTCTGCAAAGCACAGACATTTTTCTGGACAGCAGCACATAATGAGCCTTATAAAAGAAAAACCCAATATGTATATTGAAGTGCCGAAACAGTATTATTGGGTTATAGATTTTTTGGCAAAGCAACTATGTTTAAAATAAAACAAAATGATACTCTACAAAGAAGTCCATTTTAACTTGAGCAAAGTCACCGTTCAAAAAATATTAAGAGTATGCCGCATCTGGAAAAATACTTGAAAAATATTATTTTTTAACTGCCAGAACCAATAGAAATAAAAAGACGTTACCTCCAGTATTTAAGGCCAGATATGCAAATGTCCAATGTATTATCGATTGTTTTGAAATTCAAATAGAGACCCCTTCAGACCCTGTAACTCAAGCCAGGACATGGTGACAATACAAGTACTGTAACACATTAAAATATCTTATAGCTTGCTGCCCAAACGGTTTTATCTGTTTTATTTCAAAAGGCTATGGAGTAAGGATATTAGACAAAGCCATTACAGAATGTAGTGGCTTTGTTGATATTGTTCCTCCAGGGGCTGTGGTATTAGCCGATCGAGGCTTCAACGGGATAGAGATTCTTCTTAAAGACAAACATGTAAAACTCCTTCACCCTCCGAGTGTATCATCAACTGAAACGCCAACAAAAAAAGAAGTAATTCAAAGCAAAATCATCGCAAGTCTAAGGATACATATGGAGCGCGTGATATGGAGGGTGAGGGAGTTCACTTTCCTGAAACCTCACTCAGTAATTAATCACAGTTATATAAGATACATTGATGAGAGTTTGACCATTGCCTGTGCTCTAGCAAATTTACAGGGTAATATAATAAAAATACAGTTAATATTTAAAAACTTTGTTTTATTTTATTAAAGCACTTCATAACATTAACACTTCTGGCTTTGATTAAAATGGGTTCACTAAGGGCCGCTTGCTAGAAGCAAAAGGATAACCTGGTTTTAGATTTCAATCTAGATTTGACATAATTATAGTTCCATACTTAGTTTGACTAAAACTAGATATTTCCTGCTGGAACAAGTGGCCCTAAGTTAAGAAAGAATGCAGTAGTATAGCTTTTTCAAACCACACACGACACGGCGCCGTACGCCACTTAAAGGTTCGACCCCACCGCTGCTTAAAATACGGCTACGGTACGGAATCGCAGTGACGCATCGTATCCGTACCGTTTTTATCGCATGCCCTCCACACCGCTGCTTTAAAATAAGGTGTCGTTGTGTAAACCACCGTCATGTTCATATTAGGTAAATTTCTGGAATCAGCTTGAACGAACTCGTTTGACGCACTCATTATATCGCCTGGTGTCAGGGCAAAAAAAGGTGTAATCCAAAGGCAGAGCAGGGGTCGTCAGGGATAGTAAGAATCGTCAGCCAAAATACGCGCGGGAATCGTCGTCAAGAGTAGATCCAATCCAAGTCCAAAAAAGCGTTGCGGTGGTCGTCGAGAAATGCGATAATATCCAAATTCAAGGGTCTGAGCAGAAGTCGTCGTAAAATTCAAGGAAACAATTAGTAAATAACACGGAGGTAAACAAACGAAAGCCAAACCATTATTTGTTTGACAATTTTGACAACAGACAAGGTACTGTCATAATACGTCTTTTTTTTAAATTATCATTCACGCGTATAGTTCCGTAACGCTCAGAGAACTGTCATAACGGACTTGAAAAAAAGGTATTTTATAAGAACTATAATGATTAAAAATAAAATAACTGTAGATTATTGGTTTATAGACCAAACACTATCAGAAAAAAATATAATATACACCCCTTCAAAAACTTACTTACTTACCCAATTCAAGGAACTTAGGTACTTTTACAAAAATATTTTCATAAAATATTTAGCAGAAGCTATTTTACTTAATATTATTTGAAAAAACCTCAGAAATCTATGTTAGGTACCTGTTAGACTGTCATGTTAAAAATGTTTTTATACCAGAGGCCCGTTTCACGAAGCTACAAGTTACAAATTACAAGCGGAAGTCTCTTTCTAACTCCTTTTGCGAGAAGGAGAATTCCGCTTGTAATTTGTTACTTGTAGCTTCATGAAACGGGCCTCAGACCTAACAGAGATTTAAACTCAGTAAGTATGTTCAGGGATATTATTAGTAAGAGGATTTCGTCTTAGGCAATCATAGAAGATAAATATCTTCTACCGATCTCTCATCAAAACCACATTCGCAGTTGTCCTTAATCCGTATATTCACCAATTCCACCCCCGTTCACGTATAATAAAACTTCAAGGATACAATATAAATACAATTCCAAGGATAATAAACTTGTCCGCCAAACTTCAGCTATTCTGCACGTCACTCGAGACTTGAATTCGGAGTTCTAGTATAGGGTACAGAACCCTCCTACTTCTGCTTGCTTCTGCCCGATGGCTCAATTTTGCCAAGTAAAAGTAGCTATTGTATACAGAACGTCACTGGACTGCGTCGGAGTCCGACGGTCGGATCCAGATTTAAGTGCCGTAGTACTTCATGGAGAGCATATGGGATCTTTTATTTGGCGCGCCGCGTCTCCGTCTCGCATGAAATGTAATGTAAACAAAACAAACAAATCGTAAAACCGAACTCATAACATAAAAAACTTCACTACTGTCAAGACATAACAGACTATGTGATCTGGCAATTTTTGCAATATACCTATACCTACCTATAACAAACAAAATGAAGTATAATACAAATGCATAAGCTTAATTATTTTTAAGTATAATATGTATCCTTTTACTTAGTTAATTATACAAATTGGTATGAAAAAATATAAACAATTTATTTTATACCATTCCGACATCAAGCAATTGTGAACCAGCTTTAAGAAATTCAATAAACTTCTCTGTATAACCTGTGTTATCTGTGGCTTTATCACGTTCGCAACGCTTACGCCTTATCTGACGTTAGTAGAGAATACCGTGATAAAGTTGAGGTGAACGAACAGACGGACGTATAAGGCTGCCTAATTGAGAATACACGCGCTAAATGTGTTTTGTTCGCTTTGACGGGACTACTTAAATTCGACGCTTGAACATTCACTCCTGCGTTCGCTCACCGTCGCTGTTGAAAGAATCACTACCCTGGTCCTAACCGGTCCGAGATATCGTGTCCGTGAGCAGTGTCTATGTGTGCGTTGCTCGAGCGCACTTTGTATGTAGATTGACTTCTGTACCTATCTATTTTGTGCCATTACTGTGTTGATTCTTCATACATTGCGCGGCGAGTTTTGTTAGGAAAATAAAACTTTTTAACCTTACGTTTCCGGGAAAAAAATCCAGTGCATTTCAGTTCAGTATAATGGTCTGAAACTATAGTTTCAGTTTTCGGTGAGCCGTCGCTTACATCCTGTATATAGATAGATCACGGCATTGTTATAGAAAAGCGGGGTCTCCTGACACAGGTATATAATAATACTTACTAGGAGGTCCCAACCTTTACTTTTGTTAAATGTACATAATAACGAAATAAATCATTTCATTTCATTTCATTTCAATCCAATATTGTTTTTATTTCAAAGCATCAGATACGAATTAAATGGCGTTGAAATAGATCATATGAAAAATGCTGGAATAACTACTTCATAGTTCTCAATGAATGAAGGAGAAAGTAAAAATGCGGCCTTATGGGGTTGGAACTTGAATGGAAACCAAGGCAAAAAAAAAAACTCCATTATTCTACCATTGAATAAAGTCCTAGGATTTGCAGAAGACTACCTATAAAAAATTCTTATAAATTGTAGACACGAACTTGTTCTGCATAGAAGTAGTTCTGTTTCAAACAGCGTGTGTATGGATAAAACCGATGTCGTCAAAATAGACGTGCAAAAAGCAAGTTGCCTTCAGAAATTGAGATTTATATGAATATTCATTAGTACCTCAAACAACCAAACATTCATGGTCAGTTAAAATATTAAAAAAAAAGATAAAAGATGTTTATTCAGTAAGTAGGCCGCACGGGCACTTTTACATATCAAAAATCTACCAGCGCTTCGCAAACTGCTGAGAAGAAACGCCGCAAGAAACTCAACAGTCAGTCGTTTTTTAAACATTGCTTATGATATATGATATTATACAACGAAAATAAAACTTAACCTAGCATTATATAAAACAATCAATGTAACAAAAAATATGAATATATATATCATGCGTAGTTGAGCAGGAAAATGTGTCAAAACTAAAAATTCTACAAGAACTCATAAGTAGTAAATATAAGAAATAAATAAAAATTATACTTACCTATGACGGTGCAAAACAAAACATAAAAAGTTTCGATACATTCTCCTACAGAAACCGTGTCCCCTAGACAATACACAATGTTTACATATTTGTATGATTAAGTTATTATTAAGATATTTAGGTGTTTAATTTAGGCCAAGCATTTATCTGTTAGATAGTCTTCGACCCTATAGTAAGCTTTAGACATCAACGACTTTTTCAAGTAATTTTTAAGTACTGGAAATGGTAACTTTAAAATTTCGTCAGGAAATTTATTATAGAAATGAATGCATTGACCTACAAATGATTTATATACCTTTCGGACACGAATTTTTTTTATAGCTATTTTATTTTTATTTCTGGTATTCAAATTATGTATGTCACAATTCTTAATAAAAGAGTCTTGATTTTTAATGACATAAATAATATTCTCATAAATAAATTGTGATGCTACTGTCAATTTTTTTTTTAAATCGTTATCTTAAGGAATCACGGGAGTTTAGGTTATATATATAGAACGAATGGCTCTTTTTTGTAACACGAAAATAGTGTCAGTAGCTTTTCCCCAAACAAGAATACATAACACTATGAAAATAACTATAATAAACTAAGCGAGCTGTCTCAACATTGGTAAGTTGTCTGATTTTCCTAACAGCATAAGCTGCCGAACTTAATTTGCCTGCTAGTACTGCTATATGGGGACTACATTGCAAGTTTTTGTCTATAGTTATTCCTAAGAAAAGTGCCTTATCCACCATTTCCAAACACTCATTATTTAGAAAAATACTAGATTCTACCGGTCTAACATTAGGCAAAGCGAACCTAACACATTTAGTTTTCTTAGCATTAAGTAGCAAATTGTTACTAGTAAACCAATTAAGTACTTTACCTAGCGTCGCGTTTATCCTACTATAATCGACGGATTTTCGGTCTACCTTGAAAATCAATGATGTATTATCAGCAAATAGCACAATATCGCAAAGGTTAACTACCGCGGGTGGTAAGTCATTTAGAGAAATAAGAAAGGACCTAATATAGAGCCCTGTAGCACAACTAATTTAACAGCTGCTCCAATGGACTTTGTTTGGTTTACAACAACCGTTTGTGTTCTATCACTAAGATATGAAGACATAAGATTTAGAGAATAATGTGACAGACCATAATGTTCTAATTTTAATAAAAGAGTCGCATGATCTACGCAATCGAAAGCTTTGGAAAGACCACAAAAAATTCCTATTGCATTACAAGATGTCTCCCAAATATTGTATATATATTTAATGAGTACAGATGCTGCATCGATTGTGGATCGTCCTCTAGTGAAGCCGAACTGTTTACTGTTAAGCAGTTTATTTCTATTGAAGTGACTTAACATATCTTTTAACATTAACTTCTCAAAAACTTTACTTAAAACAGGTAGAATAGAAATGGGTCAGAAATTCGATAAATCACTCCTCTCGCCCGATTTAAAAAGTGGTAAGACTTTACTATATTTCATTAGATTTGGAAAGACCCCCTCTAAAATGCAATTATTGTAGGTTAAAGCTAAGTGAGGTGCAATTATATCTATGTATGATATGATGAATGACTTTTACTGACATTCCACATAAATCCTCAGTATTTTTTAAACTGAGCGATTTAAATGCCTTAACAATAGAAACTGAATCTACGTGGGTAAAATCAAAGTTTACATTACAATTAGTAACATTAGCAAAAAGTAATTTTTGAGCTCCAATCGCAGATGATTGAAGACATTTCGTGGTATTAATGGCTATGGTGGAGAAATAATCTTCGAACGCTAAGGCCACGTCTTTATTTGACGTGATTTGTTTGTCACCCTTGTTTAGGGTGATTTGATTATCACGAGTTTTAGTTTTACCTGTTTCTCTATTTATAATTTTCCACACAATTTTTACCTTATTGTCAGAAGCTTTGAGTTTAAGACTTAAGAAATTTGACTTAGCAGTTAAGCAAACTTGCTTGAAGGTCCTCGAATAATTCTTAATATAAACTAAGAAGTCACCATTCTTGTTCACCTCCCTCTCTCTTTATAGTTCATAAAGCCTATTTCTACTTCTATGAATGCCTACAGTAGCCCATTCACTAATTTTGGTTTTAGACCCAGAAACAGTTTTCATTTTGATTTTTTTATTAAATTGGTGAAGAACTACACCGAACAAATCATTATAAATACTATTAGAATCATTATGTGAAAAGGATAACCCACAGATATCTCTGAACTTTATTTTTGAATAATTCTAAACGATTGCTAGTTATGGGTCTGTATGTTATTGTCTGTGGTTCTTGATGAAAATCATTTAAAAAAGAAGCCTTTTGGCCACTATGATCAGAATTAAGGCAATTAAATATTTCCTTATCCAAACATTCGCAATTACAAAAAATATTGTCTAAACAGGTTGCACTTGAAACACCTATCCGTGTAGGTTCAAAAAACAAATTAGGTACCTAAATTAAAAGATTTAAATAAACTTAAGATCTTAATAGTATCAGTTGACGATTCCAATAAGTTAACATTAAAGTCTCCACAAACAATAACATGCTTTTGGGTTTTACATGCTAATTTTATCACATTTTCCATACTGGATTCAAATGTGCTGAAATCAGCCGATGGTGGTCTGTAAACACAAATCATTATGTAATTTTCTAGTTCTACGCTAGAAATTTCTACAAGCCTCTCTATGGATAGCCTAACAATATCTTTCCTTTCTTTTGATTTACAGTACTTTTAACAATTATTAAAGAACCACCATGAATGGCGGATTTTCTGGCAAAAAAACTAACTAATTTAAAATTAACAAAATCAAAAATTAATTGATGTGGTCTAAGCCAATGTTCAGTAATACACATAATGTGTACATTTTCAGTATCTAAAAATAATCCTGCTTCTAATTCTTCGCTGGAAAACCTTTGAATATTTTGATGAATTATATTTATACTCAAAGGTGTTTCCGCTGTCCTATACTTTAGTTTAAATGATCAGGATGGGCATTTATATTTTGTTGATTGGTATTTGTTAGTTGTTTGTATTTGTTTATATCTATTTGGTTCTATATTAAAAGCCAAAAGTTCTACCAAAGTTAAAATATATTTCTTTGGCAAATGAATTTTTTCAGATGTTAGCGTGAGGCGCTTTATGAATTTATTTACGTCAAAGAAGTGATATTTGCATACAGAATTATACATTAAAGAATGTAAGTATCCTATTTTATTATTATAATTATATGGCATATTTTGTGAATATGGTAATGTACAAAGTATAATTTTACCTATTCCGGCCTCTTCAATGAGGTTTAATGTTGTCATTAATCTATCTACACTAGACTTATCTATACCAAGACTATTTCCTACTAAAATCACTAGAGTAGTAGAACTGTCATAACTTTCCTTTGATATTAATTGACATAATTGCATAAGACTTGCATTATGATAACAATAGTTTGTTACATTTTGTGTCAATTTATTCCTTAACATGGAACCCATTCCAGACCCTATTTGATGTGAATAAATAATAGTTTTATTATTACCAATTTGTCTAGGGGACTTATCTAAAACTATTTTTGGGGCACATAGCTCAGAAGTATCAAGAGCCACCTTTGGCTGAACCACAGCTGTTGGTGCAGATCCTAAACAATTACAATTACAAATGCTATTATTAATTAAGGAATTAAAACGCTCTTTATTATATCTACTACTTTCCAGCAATTATGTGAATGCCAGCATGTGCTCCTTGATTTCACTTTGAGCCGTTGAGTATTTTGATGACATATCCTCAAGCTTACTTCTTAATCTACTAATCTCAGCATTTAATTTCTGAACACTTAAACCATGTTCAGCCATATCTGAATCTAATTTTTCATTGCATTTTTGTACCCTATTTTTCATAACAGATAAATCTAATTTCATTTTAGAATAGTTTTTAATACACCTCTGACTTTTAATTAGCTTCTGAGTACGCCTTATTCACTTGTTTATATTAACATATTTCTTTAACTTATTTTTACTATTAAAAAATATTAAGTTATTTATGTTACTGTCCTTATTATTCTTATTACCTAACATCTCCTGATACAAATTTTGAGTAATTAAACTGTCATAACACTCACGTTCTCTCCGTAGGTAATTTAACTCTTCATTAGCAGCACCGAGTTCTTCTTCAAGGTTAATTATACGGTTCAGTGCCACTTCATGGGTAGAAGCACACTGGTTAAAGTTATCTACCAGGGTCTGCAACTGCTCCACCTTATCTTGTGTGTCTAACAGTTTATAATCGTACTCCACAAGGTCGTTCCTTAACACTGTGTTTTTAGCCAACATTTTCTTTTGCTCTTCCTCGCAATCTTCCCTTTCCCTTAGTAGCTGGTCATTTAAGATATTGGCAGCTTGCAGCTCTTTCAAGGTAGCCTTAAGTTGCATCTCAAGCTGGCGTATAGTGGCTTTGCGCGATTTGATTCGATGCGGCCATGGTGTCACAGTTACTCCACAATCACACTGAAAGATATTAATCTAGTGAGTAAGTGGAGGGGGAGTTTGATGAGCAGGTTATTTTATGCAAGGATATGTGTGAAGAGATGTTGGTGAACAGTGTATCGTGTAGGGCAATGTCTGTGGCAAATGTGACTAGTCTTAACTTATACTTCCACTGTATGTCAAGCAAAGAGAGATCGCACGGTGCCAATGTATGTAATTGACGTCGCTCACGGCTTCAGCAATGAGCAGTGAAAAGTATGAATGTAAACACAGTGTTAAAAATCAGTGTGAAAAAGAATTAAAAGAAATACTCCTCAGGTTTTCTTAATAAATTTGAAAATATCCGTTGCCGGTTGACAGACGCTGCTGCGAGCGGCCTGTTTTTAGTCTTCTTGAAGTTTTATGGGCTTCACAAAGTTAACTATAAGGATATAAACATAAATTATTTCAGTTTAAAATATTTCTGAATAAGAAAACACGGAGGACGAAAATTTGACGTCTGGAAGCTGTCAGTGTTGCCACAGATGTCCAGAAGTTAAAACTGCTTTTCAGTTAGAGAACCCTAGATTTGTTACATTGGGATTACAAACGAATAGAAAATTAAACCAAACAAAAAATTCAACTTTGTATGATCATTGTAATATAACAAATGTGTAATTATTTTTAATTTCACAATATTTTCCATATGATTTATTAAACTTGAAATTTGGTGAAGCTAAGTAGAGTATATTATATGAGATGTATGCTAATTTTCGTCAGTCATATTACAACGCTAGCATTGATTCGTTGCTTGATTTGAGGACATTTGGAGAAAAGGCTCCACTATTTGTTATTGATTGTTGAAGACAAAACGACACGCTAAAACTGAACCAGTTGATGTTCGTTTAGAGATCGAGTCTTAGCAAGATATCTCAGCCTAACTAACAGCCTACTGCCTTATCATAAACGATCGCCTTATTGAGTATAAACCGTTGAGTAATATTGTTCGGAAACTAACATTAATGTCATCATCGATCTTCAAGGTTTTAAACATGAAAAAAACTAAGTTTATTCCAAAAGAAATCGCAATTTTAAGTGAAAAACATGTCCTGCTATTGTTGATTAAACCCCCATATCCATTTTATTGTTTAACTAATAGGGGAATAGAAAGTAATAGGGGTGTACTATGGAATGAAGGCTATGTACCTTACTGTGATTATAAGTTCTTAATATCTGATTTCTGTAAAAACAAATGTATTCATACAAAAGGCTATGAAAAAGTGAATTGGTTAAAAGAAATATAAGATACTGAGATTGTTCATAATGTAGAAGATATAAGTTGTCCTAATTTGGATTCCCTGTATGAAAGCTATGCAACATCGTGTGATGTTCAAACTCACATCGGTCGGGTACGCATCGAATCAGTCAGTTGCTGCGAGAGCAGATGCAGATTTACTCTCAGATAGACTTATGAAAACTGATGTGGGTTGAGTTTTTAAATAGATAAAAACTGATGTTGGTTAGCTTTTTTTTTAATAAATAGATGAAAACCAATGTAGATTAGCTATTTGAATAGATTAAAACTGATGTAGATTGAATATTTGAACAGATGAAAATTGATGTAGATTGGTTATTTGAATAGATGAAAACTGATTTAGATTGGCTATTTAAGGTTAAGGTTAATGGAGGGAGCTTCCCATTAAGCTTTATATTGCTTGTGTCGGGAAGCACCGCTCCTCGTTGCTTCACCACCCCATACTGTAATACAGTACGTTAAGACAGATTGCACCAAAGATATATATATATATATATATATATATATATATATATATTTCATTTAGTATGTTACGTGGTATTGCTTCTGATATGTTGTTATTTTTTGGTACAAAGTGTCTCAATGACCTAAATATCCACAGCAATTTCCTGACTCTAGCACTAACTAAGTCAAGGTGTGCAAACCAGTTTAAGTGCTCATCTAAGAGAACCCCAAGACATTTTAAAGTGGGCCACTCTGTCAGTAATTGGGCAGACACATGTGGTATGGTTGATGGTTGACATGAATGTATTCTAAGTGGTACATCGAAATCAGGTTGTATACTTTTATTGATGCTGAAACGGATGTATTTTGTTTTGTCAGTATTTAGTGACAGGAGATTTATATTTAGCCATTTCGTGATGAGAGTCATTCCCAACTCAGCGCTGATTTTAGCTTCACTCCAGGTGTTACCAGCGAAAATGGCTGCGGTATAGTCGGCGTATGAATAAAAATTTGCGTTGTGGATGGCCATATCACAAAGGTCATTTATATATAAAAGAAATAAACTTGATCCCAGAACGCTTCCTTGGGGGACACCATACTGTACATCTTCATCCTCACCAACGATATCACCAAGTTTAACCCTTTGCTTTCTGTCAGTTAAGTAATTTTCAAATAGACGAAGTGGTATTCCCCTGATTCCTTTTTTCTCCAATTTGTGCACAAGGATCGGAACAGAGACAGTGTCAAAAGCTTTTTTCAGGTCAAGAAAAACAGCAGCATTTAGCGTTAGTATCAAGTTTATATGTTACTAGGGACGTGAGAGTTGTGCAATAGCATCTTCTGTTGATATTTGCTGTCTAAATCCGTATTGAGCGCTGGATACAAGTTCAAAATTATTTAAATAACAAAGTAGTCTGGTATTAAGTATCTGTTCTATAATTTTTGAAATTACCGTTAAAACGGAAATCGGTCTGTAATTATTGACACTGCCTCTGTATCCACTCTTGAACACGGGTGATTAGAGATTGTTTTAGGGAGGTTGGAAAGATACCATGTTCAAAACTAAGATTTATAAGGTGAGTGATGATAGGGACTATTAATTTAGAAATATATTTTAAAAAGTTGTAGAAATATTTTCCCAACCCGGTATACTGGTAGATTTGAGGTTAAATATAGTGTTGTTAACTTCTTCATGACTGGTTGGCAACAAAGCAAATGAGCCTGTTTGTGTGGAAAAGCTATTTAGGTAAAGTTCTAGGTCTAGTTGAGGGTTGGGTGATATATTTAGACCGAGCTCTTTCCCAATGTTAGCGAAACATTTATTTATATAGTTAGCTGACTCTAGAGATGTGGATTTGATATTTAGAAGGTTTGTTTGAGGCTTGTTAGAGTTATTAGAATATGTTAGGGTTTTTAGGTTTTTCCACAGTAGTTTGTAGTTATTTAATGTCTTAGCAATTACGTCACTTTCATTTTTTTTTAAAGTTTTTTGATGAGATTATTACAGTAGCTTCTGTAACGGGTATAAGTTATTTTTACTATAGTGTTGAAGGGGTTGTTACGTACTGTAACGCGTGTATATTACACGCTATACATTAATATATAAATATAATAAACTTTTCATAATAATGTAAAATAGTACTTTAAAACTTATTTTGATGTATTCTTCGAAATCTTAAAATTACCGATAACAATAGAAAGTTACAAACAAAGAAGCCGCTTTTGGGATTTTTGGCTCCACAGCTGCAGGTCATTTAGATAATTTCTTTTACCTACATATTGTTTGCTAGATTGTTAAAAACAGACGTAGTGTTAAATTACCCTTTATGGCGGAACTTTCACAGTTCTTCGAAGCGAATGGTCTACCTGCTAGCAACAAACGCAACATGTGCAAGATCCCATTGTGAAGTGGATTCTCAGCGTTAGATTTGTAGATAAAAAAATAAAGGAGTATCGTCGACGACGAAACAGAACCTTAAAACCATAGAGCTTGGGGGCTGTGACATACTGTTTCCCGCGTTAGTTTGATTGGTTAATTAGGTTGGCGTCAGTTGTGACAAGTAGGGATGATTTGGAATTTACGAAAGATAGATGTTTTTAGACGGACAGTCACCCCCGGGACGCGAAACTAGGAACAGGACAGTTGGTAGAGAAAATAGGGAAGTAGTTGGTCAAGGATCTGAGTACGGACGCGTTCGGACAAATAAGTAGCTAGTTAGCGATGGTTTTAGTTTAGAGATAGAATTAGTTTTATTGAGTGTTATTAGTGCATATGGTTAGGCTTGTATTGAGGATATGCGTCTGTGTGTGTGTGTGTGTGTGTGTAGTTGAAAATGAAAGTTAGGTTATCTCGGAACGTTTGGGTTGTGTCATGCACATAGCATTCAAGGATTTTTACAAGTGATTATTACAGTTACGGTGATTAATAAAGAAATCCTCCTGTGAAGTGCTTACAATAACGGTATAGCGGTTATTCACACGGCGGTTAGGTATAATTTTGACATAAAAAAAATACTTTTGCATTCATTTTATCGCAATCGAATCATTTGATCCTCTAAGACGTGACCCGTGTCGGATGTTAGAAAGAGTATCGATCTGTTTTGGTGATGTACTGAACTAACAGTGGAAATCACAAACCAAACGATCCTCCTCTGACATGACCAGCGTCGGAAGTTAGAAAAGTTATCGATCCCCGTTGTGATGTGCTGAAACTAACAACGGAAATCACAAACTATATTTGCCCCGTTGTGATGTGCTGAAACTAACAACGGAAATCACAAATTATATTTGAATCAACGATCCTCGCTGACGTGGCTCGTATCGGAAGTTAGAAAGAGTGATCAACCCCCTTTTGTGATGTTCTAAATTAATAGTGGAAATCACAAACCACATTGTGATGTGCTGTAGCTAATAGTGGAAATTACAAACCATTTAGTGTTCCTCTTAATCACCATTTTTTCCGTGACCTTGTCCAATTGATCACTTTGTTAAATGATTGGTGCACAAAGTGTTGTATGACATTAACTCACACGTAAAAGGAATAGATGGTAGGTAGCAGGGTAGTTTGTCTTATTGAGGCCAATCCCCATCCAAAGTAAGAACCAATTTGATATTATTTCTTATTCAATTCATTATTACATATACATAACGGAGTAGATTTAAATCTAAGTCAAATAGGTTCTCGCTGTAACCGGCCTCTTTCACGGTAGGGGTTTAGGTAGGCTAACATTATATTGTATTACATGCACATTTAGGTAGGGGATATTATTAGGTACACGACAGGTATACAAAGATCAAGGTAGTACAAGGAGAATCTGGGTGAGTCAAACCTTTATTTCAACTGTGTGTTATTTTGTGTTTATTTCATGATTAAGGTTAATTTCGTTTATTTTCGGTTTTAGCATGTCTATTGAGAGATTTAGATTTTGATTACGTTAGATTACCTTTTTCTTTTGCACAACGTAGAGGGTCCTAATTTAGATAGGTACAATTATAACTAGACGATCACATCTTTTATTTTGGCCAATTCAATTAATTACACAACGTAGGATATTTTACCGTTTCTATGCAGACCGGGGGTAGGAGTGTTACAGTACCTACTTGTATCTGTAGCTTATTCCGATTTTGTATGCACCGTAGTGTACCAGGGGTGATCCATGGTTTAATGATTAGGTTTTTACTGGGTATGATAGTAACCTTAGTGTTTTTTTTTTCATTGATTCACTTATTATGTGTATAAGGCGATCTGTCACTACGTTGGGGTCGTTAAAGAATATTAGTTCATCCAGATTAGAGTTTTGTAAATATGTAAGAGCATTTTCGAAACTAAGAATTCGTTTCGTTTTATTTACAGGTGATACATTTTTAATTTTAGATATTGACAGAAAAATTGTGAAATGATCAGTTGTGGAGTTCTTTATGGTAGCAACTGTGGGGGAGAATTTAGTTTTATTTATTTTTAGAATAAAAATGGTCTAAACAATTCTTTTTTCTGGTGGGTTCTATATGATCTGGTAAAAGTCCAAAAATTGATAACATATTTAAATAATTCATTCTATTTTTATATTCATAAGAGGGTTCAATAGGTTTAGGTTTAATATTAATATTGATATCCCCTGTAATTATGAGATTAGCACTCGAATTTAAGGTTTCCAGATGGGTTTTTAGAGACTCTATGAAGTTTTCAGCATAAGGGTTTGAGGGGGACCTATATATACACAAAACAGTGTTGTTTAGCACTTCTAGTTTAAGACAAGAGGCTTGTTTTAATTGTACTTCTGTTACTCTGTGCTTTAAATTTTGTTTAATATATACAACCATACCATCATTTTGGTTCAACTGAATTTTAGTAATGTAGGAAACATAGTTATCAAGTAGAGGTAAAGTTTTATTACTCTTAAGTCTACATTCGGTGAGTACAATAACATCGGGGTAATATGTGAAACTTGATAAAGTGAGTATGAAATCATAAAAGATACAGTAGATGCTTCTACTGTTTTGATTAATAATTGTAAAATCACTTTTATTCATCATTCATTAGTTCATCAGTACTGTCACAAACGATAGAGCGTGCTATATCGATGTAGTCTATATCAGTATTTGTTATTAATGTGTCACCCATTTAGGATGTCAGTCAGTAAACGCGAAGATACTACCAAGGTGTGGTGTAATAAATTATTTATCCTGTAAAAATATATGACACAATATGTTTGTATGACAGTGAGTGAGAGAGGGGTTTTTATGATAGCGAGTGAGTATATTACTGGATTGTGAGTGAGTGCATTATGTGTATTATTGTGTGATGTGTGAGAGTATGTCAGTAGATTTGTAGATTTTGGGGTACTTAATAATGGACTTAAAAATACTTATACTTATTACGTAACTTGTAAGGTACAGCGAGGCGACATCAGCTAGTCATTCTTGTAGTAAGTGGTGGACTTGTTGCTCAGAGGTGATTTGGATTACTCTTGATTTGTCTGATTTCCGCACGTAGACTCTGCCATAGGATGTCCAACAGTGTTTGTACTCCTTTGATTTTTTGAGATCGCGCGCCAGGTAATGTAGTCGTGAGCCTTTTGAAGCGAGGGGTTCAGATATGAACACCCGGGTGTCCTCGTTTGTGGTGAAACCCAGATGTTTGGCACATAACTTTGATGGGTTTTTACTATTAAATGTTTTAGCTGCCTTTATAACATCAAACTTCACGAAACAGAGTTTGTTTCTACTATAACAGGCGTGTTTTGCTGCTCCTGGTTCTTCCCTCGAATCCTGTAGTTATCCTTTATGTCTGACTTGCTTATCTCACATTGTAGGTTTCTAGCCAAGCATGTAACCATCTCAATAAGATCTTGTTTGGCCTCGTCTTTCTTTTTTGGCACATTTTTTATTTCGAAGCAGGCCTTGTGAATTGAGATTTGAGTACCGTCAACCGGGGTTATTAGGGATGGCGAGGTGAATAGGGACAAAAACCGGGGATGACATTTACCTGATAAACTCTCAAAAACTACCAATTACGAATGTTATTATGAGGTTGAAATTGATAGTAAAATAGGTGCTTTCGGTAATGGCAACACTGGAACGACATGAAGCTAACGCTAGATTGTCAAACATTTAGTCTGAAGTTGGGCTTTCTGATGGCAGTTTAAAATGGTCTCCAAAACTTTGTCGCAAAATTAGGTTTTAAAGCAAGTTTAGTACTTTAAGTTGTGTTAAATTGTTTACTTATTTAATTAAGAAGCTGTTTTTAAATCGGTAAGTGCAATTGGTATTTGTTTTGTTAGTGAAAAGTGAAAAAATAATGATCAATGGAAATTTCAAAACAAGACGAGGTTTATAGGGACGCATCGGGGGCTATTAGGGACGACATGAGGGGTCAATAGGGACGCCGTTCAGAGTTAATAGGTACGAAGGTGTTTATATAGGAACGGCTAAAGGGAGTATAGGGACAGGGTTGTCAACAGTTGGTTTTTAAGTAGGTACCTAGATAATAGTTGCCGATAATAGATTTTTTAACCGAATTGGCCCCTGTGAAGTTAAGGACTCAATAATTCATATTTTAGAAGATCTCAAACTGTTACAAAATATTTTATTGTGTTTATTTAATTTAAGTACTTACCTATTGTACCTATAAGATAGGTCTTTTATAAATTGCCATGTAATAGTGACAGAAAAAAAACAATTCCTAATTTCTTGAATTCTCTTCTTCTTAATTTTCCTATGTAGATGCTTAGATAAGTAGGTACCTAGGTACTTATGTACTTACTAGTAAGTACACTTATTAAATTTGAGACAGCCCTGGCTTCTTTTCCCTATTGTACCCTTTTTCGTCTCTATTGACCCCATAATCAGTTTAAATAGGGATGACCTATTTTTTGATAAAAAAAGGGATTTAAAGATAAACATTATTAAATATAATATTCCAAATCGATTCACATACATAAGACTAAAGTTTTAAAATCTTAATATTGTTAGTATCTCATAGAAATATTCAGAGAAAATCTAGATCAAAGTCCAAAATCGTGCCCATTCACCCCGGTTGACGGTATCCTCTAGCTTATTCTCTAGGAAACAGATGTAGTCACCATCGTCCTTCAGTTGTTTTTCTATTTGGCAGATTTTTCTTGTAAATTCTTCATTTTGTCTGTTTATGTCACAGATAGAGGCCTCTATATTTTCGTTGGTGTGCTTGATTTCGTTCAATGTTTCCTTTAGATCCCGAAGCTCGTTAGTCTGACTGTTTATGAAATATGTTATAAGTTTCCACCCTGAAGTCATCCATCTGGCCTTTTGTACAATATGAGGGGTCTTCCTTGTTTTCCTTATTTTTCCCTTGTCGCTGGGTTACGTATTTCGGTGATGATGATGAGTCATCACCCATCTCGCCAATTTCACAAATCGACATGTCCACTTCACTCATAATTGTGTGTCGGTGTACTAGGATATCAGAAAACAAGTAGAAAGTTTACCTTCTAGAAAAATAGTTATGGCGCCTAATTAGAGCTCGCTAATTGGTCACGGGGGCGTGGCTGTTGCAGTTATGGCGGCAGACTCCCACTCGCTGATTGGTTGGAGGGGCGTGGTCACAACGTAGGATGGATCACGCTGATTGGGCGCGCGCAACGTTGTAGTGCGTAAGCGCAGACCGAGAGAGGGTGACTCACGCGTCTTGTAGCGGTGTACCAGCCGAAGTACCAGGCGCACTTGATCTCTTCCTTGTTATGCACTCCTATTTTAATTCACTTATTTAATCACGCCAAATATTTTTATTAAGATTTAAAAATAAATTGCAACAGAATTACAAGGCACGTGCACACCTTGCGGAGGTCCGTGGGAAGAGGATATATTTGAATAGATGATATGTTAGAATTGGGGAGGCTGGATCTCCTGTGATCCAGACTCCCCAATTTTATACTACTCACGTAGTTCCTAAAAAGGATGGCGGCTTGCGACCCTGCGGTGATTACAGGCAACTGAATGCATGCACTAAACCGGATAGATATCCTATTCCGCGACTGCAAGATTTTACATATATTTTAGCTAAAAAGAAAATATTTAGTAGAATAGATGTAAACAGGGCGTACAATTTTATACCGGTCGCGCTAGAGGATACCGAGAAAACGGCTATTATTACGCCGTTCGGACTTTTCGAGTTCCCTTGAATGACGTTTGGGTTACGTTTCGGTAATGCTGCCCAAACGTTTCAAAGGTTCATGAACCACACGGTTTTAAGAGATTATTTTTTTTTGTTTAGGTACCTTGACGATGTAATAATAGCCAACGACAACGTACAACAACATAGAGTCCACCTTGAGCAATTGTTTGCAAGATTAGACGAGTACGGGTTGACGATTAATTTGACAAAGGGTGCATTGGGTTGTCAAAAAGTAGATTTTTTAGGCTACGAGGTTAGCGCGGAAGGCATTAAACCATTGCCCGAGAAGGTTACAGCCATAACGCAATTTCCAAAGCCTTAAACAATCGAACAGCTCAGGTGATTTCTTGGAATGGTCAATTTCTATAGGTCGCATTTAAAGAACGCAGTCAAACATCAGGCGGTTTTAAATAGGTACCTAGTAAATTCAACCAAGAAAGACAAAACAATAATTCAATGGAATGACTAAGCTGACGAAGCATTCGCGCAATGTAAGAGCAGTTTGCGTAGCGCAGCACTTTTAGCTTATCCGGTCGAAGGCGCGAAAATGGCTCTTATGGTCGACGCGTCGGACACTTGTGCGGGCGGGGTATTGCAACAGTGTATTAAAGGTATAATATAATATAAAATAAAATAATAGTTGGTTCCAGTTTAAATGACAAAAATGCACTTAAAACCATCCATTACCAAAAACTATTGTTCAATTGTTATCTTCAAGTAGGGTTGTAAAACAATTACGCAGGTGCGTAGGTACGGCCAAAGTATACTTTGAATAAACAATCTTGATAGTTTTTTATTGCATGTTAGCCATAAAAATATGCGATATGTATTAGTGTTGTGTTGATTTATTATGTATCAATAATGACAATTTAAAATTATATTGAATGTATATAATATAGGAATATTTATTAAGTATATTTTTGCATTACAATATAGACGGCTTAAAAAATCTTTTATTTCAATGATCAAGAAGGGTTGAGCTACTCCAAGGCACGTGCCACACTTCGGTCGTCCCTTTGTTATCTTTTCCTCTCATATTTAGCAACAAAAGAAGTTGTAAAATGCCGCGTTAAATGCATTTTCGTCATTTAAACTGGAACCAACTATAATTGGAAACCGTTAGGCTATTACTCCAAAAGTTTCACAGCGACGCAGCGTAAATATAGTGCTTATGATCGGGAGTTACTAGCAATTTATTTAGCAATGGTCATTTCAGAAACTCATACGAAGGGAGGCCACTTACCATTTTAACCGATCATAAGCCCTTTTTTTACGCGTTTAGTAAGTTAAGCAGCGACAAGGAAACCCCTAGGCGCACGCGACAATTGTTGTTTATCAGTGAATTCACCATGGATATACACGACGTGTCGGGTAATCACAATGTAGTGGCCGATGCATTATCTCGCGTAGAGATAATATCGAGTCCCACGGTATTAGTAGGGATTCGTGACTTCTGGCTCACGAGAACGCACAAATCGGTCAAAATTCGGGATTCTAAAAAGCTCTTCCCATACTCACATATGCTCCTCGGGTCATATGTGTGGTCACACCCCCTCACATAGTCATTAATGATATCGTTAGTTGTAGTCACACCCCTCTCACATAGTCGTTAGTAAGCTTATAAAAATAGACTCCTCTGATTGGTTGATTTTAAGTAAGCCACGCCCCCACACATGGTCATTAATGATGTCGTTAGTGAACATTAGTGATATAATTATAGTCTTATATACTTTTTTTATATATACCTATGTGATATTAGCTCCTCCTATTGTCTTCTTATCAGTATATATAAATTACTTAGAGGGGTACTGTTAATTATACTTACCTAGTACTTAATTTCTTTATCATGTCTAACTGCATTGGAAGTATGAATCATATTCTTTATTACTACTTGTTCTAGAAATCTATGAAACATAAAATCCCCCTATGGGTTGATACATATCAATACACAAATGAAAAGATTTTTAAATGTAGGATATGGTTGTACGTATAAATTCTCAATACCTACCCAATCATGTGTTACATTATCATGAGCTAAATTAAACGTTATCATTGCTTATTACAAATAAGGTGTTTAATAAAAAGAACTTTACTTCTATTAAAGTCTAATTTAGATGTTCTTAATATTAGGATCAAGTTTTTTTTATTTTGACTATATTCAAAACTTTGTTTCGAATGAATAGTTTGTATACTTTTATCTATATTGTTAGTAATAGATCGATTCAGGCGCATCGCCGGCCGCTGCAGCGGCACGCTCGCTGCGCTCGCTCGGCTCGCGCGCTGAGGATTGCAGTTCAACCTAACACTCCTCCTCGCTACGCTCGTCGTCGTACCTATCTTGTACTTATGAGACATGTTTTTTTGGGGCTTACAAATCTAACTGATAGGTATTTAAGTTTTGCATGAGGCGTTCAATTATTGAAAACTGGATTCATAATTAGAAACAAAGAATGTAATGTTCTGGTATTTCAACATAACTAATTCCAAATGAGTTTTAAATGTATTTACTATCAATTAAAGAAATCCAATGTTTGTTGAAATTATAAACCAGATTTTAATCGATAAAAATGATATAAAAGGTGTACTGTGACCCTACAGCAGTATTAGTTGTTTATACTGTCTATTATTACACGTCTACGTTCATCTACACCAGCATGGCGGTAAGTATTTAATTATTTTGTTGAACACGTCAATTTATTATATCAGTCGTGCATTTTGTAGTTAGAACAATATTTTATTTTATCGTTGCAACATACTCATATTGATGTGGTGGATGATGAAGAGTACACCTTCAAGCACTATTACTATCCCTTGTCGGATGGAGATGATAGTCCACCACCCGGCATCAAAGGACAAGATGATTCGTCGCGTTTACAACGAAAATCGAACTCATCGGAAACGAATATCCAAACGAATATTCCAAACTATCATATTACGGATTCGACAGTGGCGCAGTCAAATGGTTCGCAAGTTACCTAAGTAATCGTAGCCAACTGTTCGAAATATGTAATGAGAATGGTTTCAGATCGGTTTCTGAGGTATGCCCAAATACGCGAGGTGTGCCGCGTGGATCTATTTTGGGGCCGATTTTATTTATATTGTACAGTAGTGACATGGATCGAGTTATTAAACACTCCAAGTTTCATATATATGCTGATGACTTACAGTTATATTTTATTTATTATTTATTTATTTATTAAGCCTTCTGTAACACGAATACACTTCTCATCTTAACTCGTATTTCTTATCCTATATTTACTCTAAGTTTTTTTTTTTCTTAACATTATATTCTAATTTCTAGACATGCATTACGTAATAATATTATAATAAGTAATATGTTTTGTTTTTTCTTAAGGTTACAGATCATCCCATTGTTGGGCAAGGGCCTCCCCCATCTGTCTCCATATCCTGCGCTCGGCGGTTAGTCTTGTCCAAGTGCTCGACCATTTGTGTAGCTCGTCTCTCCATCGAGTCCGTGGCCTGCCGACTGGTCTCGTGATGTATCTCGGACACCACACAGTTGTTTCCTGAGTCCATCGATTATCTGCTAGTCTCATGACGTGGCCGGCCCATTCCCATTTGTTTTTTTTTGCTTGTCGTATCACGTCTATGATTCCGGTTTTCAATCTTAAATC
The DNA here is from genome assembly GCA_948252455.1 of Acleris cristana. NCBI lineage: Eukaryota > Metazoa > Arthropoda > Insecta > Lepidoptera > Tortricidae > Acleris > Acleris cristana. The sequence continues at coordinate 48,707,241 of OX411771.1, forward strand.
TTTGTTGGAAATTTTATCTCTAACTCTGTTTCCGGTTATACTTCTTTCCATCTTTCGTTGTGTGATTTTAAGCAATTTTGTGACATTTGATGTTATTGCCCAGGTTTGTGCACCATACGTAAGTATTGGCAGAATACAGCTGTTAAAAGCTCTCCTTTTAGTATGTATAGATAGTTTTTTATTTTTAAATATGAATTTAAGGGACCAGAATCTTTTCCATGCGCTGGATATTCTACGATTTATTTCCTCGCTTTGGCAGTCGTCAAAAGAAAATAATTTGCCAAGGTAGATATATTGTTGGACTCTTTCCACTGTTAACCCTTCTATATGCAGATCGTATGATTCGGTGCTATTCGACATAGTTTTTGTTTTGCTAATATTGATCTCTAGGCCAACTCTAGTACAAGCTTCATTTAGTACCGATACTAAGCTCTGCATTCGATGTGGACATGTCTCAAATAGTATAATATCGTCTGCAAATCGGAGATTAGCCAGTTGTCGCCCGTTAATTCTTATACCATAGTTGTCCCAATGAATTTCACGTAGTGCATGTTCCAATATACAATTAAATAATTTGGGTGAGATTGGGTCCCCTTGCTTTACTCCTCTTCCAATTTTAAATGGGCGTCCTATCTTTTCTAGTTGGATACATGCAAAACTGTTCTCGTATATTGCTTTAAGCATAAGTATGAGGTCGTAGGAGACACCATGTTGATATAGAGCTTCCCAGAGACGTTCATGTCTTATAGAGTCGAATAGAAATCGATAAAGGTGATATAAATTGTCTGCGGATATTCATTTACTCTCTCTATAATTTGTTGAACGCTGTGGAGGTGGTCATTGGTGGAGAAACCGCTACGGAAGCCAGCCTGCTCCGATCGTTGATTTTCATCGAGTGTTCTACTAATTCGATTGAGGACAACCTTGGAAAATACTTTGTATATTATGGATGTTATACTTATGGGTCTGTAGTTCCCAATGTCTGTGGCGTCACCTTTCTTGTAGAGGAGTTTCATTGCAGCAGTGCGCCATTGTTCCGGTATATACTTAATCTTGAGAATACTGTTGAACATGTTTTGTAGAGTAGGGACTAAGGGGTCTATGCCAAGTTTTAGGACTTCAGCGTTTATTTTGTCCATCCCTGCAAATTTTCCTTGTTTTAGTGTCTTGATTGCGAATTCAATTTCCTCTCTAAGAATAGGTGGGGTTGTTAATTCGTGGTTCGTTATGCTATTATGTTTCCAAGTGCTTGTGTCCAGATCAGGCGAGCCATTATCGTAGAGTTGTTTGTAAAAGAGTGTAGCTTCTTCCAGTATGTCCTGTCTACTTATTGCGTTAGTAGTCGGCTGTTTCACACGCTTTACGCGTGGTATCCATGTAATTTCTTGTTGTAGTTCTTTTTCGGCTTTTCGTACAGATCCGTTATTTTCAACATATTGTCTTATAATTTTATTTTCATGCTTTCTGATGTCTTTTCGTATCATTCTTTTTGTTATTTTGTTGAGGTTGCATAGTTCTGAGGTAGGCTTGGTTGTTTTATTTTTATTTTGCAATGTACTTCTTTCTTCTATTTTTTGTATAGTTTCTGCTGATAATATTAAGTTTTTTTTCTTGTTGGTTTTAACTAGATAAGCTTTAGTACTCCGCTGTATAAGATCCTCTAACCGGTTATAAATCTCTTGTAGTATAATATTTGAACTGTATTATTTTTGTTGATACGGTTCAGTTTGCTTGCGAAGCTCGTTTTGATATAGCACAATATCTGATTCATCAGCTGTCAGTGTGTATCTGTTTCCTTCGGGTATGTTTCTTTTTTTTCTTTCTTGTTTTAATTTCATTACACATCGTAATAGTCTAAAATCAGGTCAGAATAAAAATGAAAGTTATTTAAAATCTCTACATCTCTAAAGCGGGTCTCGTTTTCTGCAGGTATAAAATCTATTTCTTCTGATGTTTTCTTGTCCGGTGATGTCCACGTCCATTTTCGACCTTTTCGTTTTTTGAAGTACGTATTAAGGACTTTCAGGTTTGTCTCACATATAAATTGAATTGTTTTGTGGCCATTTCTATTTCGGATTCCAGTACCAAATTTACACATCACATGTTTTTCGTGGGCTTGCTGTGCACCTATTCTACTATTAAAATCGCCTATTATCAGGAGAGTTCCTTCTCTTTCTATTTCAATTGTTTCGCTCAGTAAGGTATAGAAGGAGTCTATTTCATCTTCTTCTGCGACATTAGTGGGTGCGTGGATTTGGATTATAGTAATAATTTCTGTGTCAGATAGGGATAACTTAAGGATAGCTATGCGTTCAGAAATGCCTTTAAAAAGTTTAATTTTATCTTTGTACTTGTTGTGGACGCAGAAACCAACTCCAAATTTCCCTTGCGTGTCTCCATAATGGTAAAAAATAAATTCTTCATGTTGAAGAATTTTTTCACCTTTCCTTCGTATTTCGCACAGTCCTAGGACATCCCATTTTATTTTTCTTAATGCATTTTGTAATTCTATTAATCTATCCTTAGACTGTAGGGTTCTTGTGTTCAGGGTAGCGATATTTATTGTATTTCCAGATATATTATTTTGTACAGTTCTTGAAGCTATTTTCTTGTCTGATGAGGGGTGGTAGTCATTTGGATTTCTCACGGTGACTAGCCGGCTTGAGAAATCTTTATTTTTTGTGTTTTTATTTATAGTGATTGTTGTTAATGAGCGCTGCGAGTTGGGAAATCTAGGGGGGGCGATTCTTTGCTATTTGGTGTAAGAGGTTTCCCCTTTATCCAGTTCTCTATTAGTCAGTTGAATATTAGGTAGTTGAATATACTGTCTCATATCACCTAATTTATTCTTCTTGTTCGGTTGTTTTACTGTCACAGATGAGCGGTTTAGGTTTTCCTGTACTGGCATTGTAGTATTAGGTCTTTTCTTTTTGTCTAGGTCTTTTATTAATATTGACACTCTGTGGTTCATTTTCTAGTTTAGTATAATTATTTTATCATATTTTAGAATCGCATTTTTTCCCTCTGATCGTTTTTTTTCTAGGTCTCCTTGTAAACTTTTGCGTATTTGTAGAACTTTAGGAGGATAATCTTCTTTTATGTATATATTTAAATCTTTAAGAGCCTTACAAGATGACACGATGACTGCAGAACCTGAACAAGATAAGAAGGAAATTAAATTAGATAAAATTATTAAAATACTTGGACTTACCTGGGACAGAAAAGATGACACGTTCAAGGTCTCAGTAAATTTACCATCAAGCAGGAAACCTATAACAAAAAGAATAATTTTATCGGATGTGGCAAGTCTTTTTGATCCGTTTGGGTGGCTCTCGCCTGTTGTAATTTCAGCCAAGATTATTATACAAAAATTATGGTTATGCAGTATTGGCTGGGACGACGAGTTGTCTCCTGAACTAGTTGGTGAGTGGATGACTTACAGAGATGAACTTCAAGACTTAGACAGGGTGGAAATACCACGTTGGATCCAGACTACGTCTCGCTGCAAAGAAGTTCAACTTCATGGTTTTGCCGATGCTTCTGTGGTAGCTTATGCAGCTGTAGTTTATGTAAGAGTGCTGAATGAAGATGATGAAGTCCATGTAACAATCCTAGCGTCAAAAACAAAGGTAGCACCATTAAAACAGCTTACTATACCGAGATTGGAACTTTGTGCCGCTGTTCTGCTGGCAAACTTATTACGCGATCTCTCCCACTTGTTGAATGTACCGATGGATGGAATTTACGCTTGGTCCGACTCAACGGTCGTGCTATCTTGGCTTTAGTCTCAACCTAATAGATGGCATGTGTTTGTCGGCAATCGTGTATCTGAAATTATCCAGCAAATTGATAATAATAGGTGGAGGCACGTTCAATCAGCTGACAACCCGGCGGACCTCGCATCTATGTAGAGGGATTAAAGCAAGCGAGTTAGCCGACAACGACCTTTGGTGGACTGGACCAGAGTGGCTGCGAATAAAGGACGCTAACTTCAATAAGATCGCTACAATCCCACGAACAGATTTAGAGGCTAAGAAGTCCTTCCATACTACTATTGAGGAATCACCAATATGGGAAAGATTTTCTTCATTGCCGAAAATGAAAAGAATATTGGCTCATTGTAAACGAGTTATCAATCGCTATGATAAAAGGGAAGATTTTTTGACTTTATCTGAACTCGAGAATATAGAAAGACTATGTATAAAATATTATCAGAACCTAGTATTTGATCAAGAAATTCAAGATCTCAAGAAAAGTGGCCGAGTTAAACGTAAAAGTTCGATAATTAATCTAACGCCGTACTTGGATGAGTACAATGTTTTGAGAGTCGGAGGGCGGCTATATAAAGCAGACTTACCTGAAACTGAGAAGCATCCTATCATTATACCTGGCAAACAGCATATCACCAAGTTGATTATATCCGAAGCTCACGAACGAACCTTCCATGGAACTATCCCGCAGACCATGACATATATTCGAAGCAAGTTCTGGGTAATTGGACTCAAGTCAGCCGTTCGAAGGTTCATGAGAAATTGTATAGTCTGCATAAATGAAGCTACAACGAAGCAACAACTAATGGGCCAGTTGCCCACTTCAAGGGTCACAAAGCAGCGCGCCTTTTGCCACAGCGGTGTCGACTACGCCGGTCCTGTACACTTAAGAACCTCGAAAGGTCGTGGTCACAAGTCCATTAAGGGGTACATATGCTTATTCGTTTGCATGTGCACACGGGCAATCCATCTTGAGGCTGTAACTGATCTCACAGCTCACGCATTTATAGCAGCTTTCAGGAGGTTTGTGGCTCGACGAGATCATTGCGCACATATATGGAGTGACAACGGGACCAACTTCATTGGAGCTGATAAAGAGTTAAAAGAGATGTTCAAAAAGGGTACAAAGAGCGTAACTAATGAAATTGCTGCACTCCTAGCTAATGACGGTACCACTTGGCACTTTATCCCTCCAAGGTCGCCGAACTTTGGTGGATTATGGGAGGCTGGAGTTCGTTCAGCGAAGCGCCACATTACAAGAATCAACGGGACCACAAAATTAACCTATGAGGAAATGGCAATATACTGGCACAAGTCGAAGCCTGTCTCAATTCTCGCCCACTGTGTCAATTGGATGAGACGGTAGACACTCTGGAAGCCCTTACACCAGGTCATTTTTTCATCGGAGAACCTTTGATCAGTATCCCGGATAAAGACTATGATATCCCGAATAATGGTAACATACATTTGTTAACTCGTTGGCAACTTATTCAAACCCAAATGCACGATTTTTGGAGAAAATGGAAGTCCGAGTATCTCAACACACTTCAACAAAGACGTAAATGGCATGATGTTGTCCCGTCGCCCAGCGTTGGAGATATGGTGATTATTAAGGAGGAAGAACTACCGCCCGCAAAATGGCTGCTGGGAATAATCACAGAACTGCATCCCGGCACAGACCAATTAGTACGCGTGGTGTCAGTGCGATGCAAGGGCGACAATCTCTTAAAGAGACCCCTGTCGAAATTAATATTGCTACCTAAAAACCCAGATGTGTGATTTGGTTCTGGTGGGCGGTTAAATTAATTTGTTTTGATTTTAAATACATACCTACCTATAAATAAATGTTTTTTTTTAATATAATGTTTCTACAAATTATTACTCTCCTTTGCGATTAAGTCGGTTAGTACGTTATACAGACCGAATGTGTACACTGTTTGTTTAACCATGTAAACAGCTGACGACCTATTGTCGCTAATTATAGTATATATATGTAGTTAATAACCTCGCATAAACCCTATAGTACACAAACAAATAAACTCGTATAAGTTAGCTAATTAAGGTTTCGTAAAATGGCCAACTTATTATATTATTTGCTGTGTTGGTAATTTGTTTATGTTACAGTTTTATTTAGTGTTTACTTAAGTAACATTAAATCAGATTATTAAACTATTTTGTTTTATAGAAAAGGGTTGTGAGTTTATGTATTTACTACTCTTTTAGTTTGTTGTAAGTACTATCTTTCATGAGTAAAAAAAATATATCTCGTAAGGTTTTATAGATAACTAGAGGACGCCCGCGACTTCGTACGCGTAGAATTAGTTTCCCGCTACGCCCCCCATTTTTTCCCGTTGGGGGTCGATTTTCGGAAAATCCTTTCTTAGTGCTCACTTACATCATGAAAGGAACCCCTGTACCAAATTTCAAGTTTCTAGGTACAGTAGTTTCGGCTGTGCGTTGATATGTCAGTCAGTCAGTTTAGCCTTTTATATATATAGATTTAACTGTGTTGTTTATTTTTATTTATTTGGTTCGTTTAAATCAATATTTTTACCATACAGTCCATTAAAGTTCAATACGTAACCAAACAATAAGCGATGTAAATAAACAGTAACTGTTATTGTAAGATGTGTACCTCAAGTTAAAATGGTGTTGTTCATGGTATATACTCATATGAAGCACATAGATGCAGTTTTAGGTCCGCGCTAGTCGCGTTGTTCCTACTTACAAGTGAACTTTCACTTAGTATACGTTTGTAACTACTCATTGCTAAATAGAGATATATTTTACCTACTGGTGGTGGCAATTGATATTAGGACAGGACCTACATAGATGCTTAACGTTAGCCGTAAGTAATCTTGAGTTGTTATTTAAAACCTATTGTTTTGGTGGGCGGTATGTATGTATGTATGTATGTATGTAAACACTTTATTGTACAAAAAACATAAAATCAAATACAATAATTACAAAGTATGTCGCATCATAAGCCACCGTTCTAGCTATAGATACTTATAGATATGGTTATACATACTAACTCCAGTCCCAATAAACTTTACCTGAGAGAAGACGCGTTTTTAATACCACAAATCACCTACATTGAAAATTGAACCTTACCCCCGAAGAAACAGTCTTGGTATAGATAAGTCTAGTGTAGATAGATTAATATCAACATTAAACCTTATCGAAGAGGCCGGAATAGCTAAAATTATACTTTGTGCATTACCACATTCACAAAATATGCCATATAATTATAATAATAAAGTAGCAAACTTAAATTATTTAATGTATAATGCTATATGTTATAATAGCAAATATCATTTTCTCCCACATGCTCGGAAATGTTAACCTTACAGTCGCAAAATCAGCCCGCGAAGTTCTGAGTTCCAGGTCCAGGCAAAATTTTAAAAAAAAAGTTATTATTTACCAGCGGCAGGGGCCGCGAAAATGTATACAAATTTCATTACGTACCTGGTGTTTTACTTTTTAAAACCATGTTTGGACTAGGATAACTAACTCCAAACAGCCAAACACTCGTGCAATCAAAATTCTTCCTTGTATATTTTACTTTTTAAATGTCATAGACTAAAAAGTTAAATATTTTCTAACAGCGTTTACAGCGTATTTAAAAGTGTATCAAACAGTTCGACGTTTTTTTTTATAGAAATTGTGTTCATAAACAAAATAAATTGCCGAAATAACATAAACGCGTAATAAATGTTGTAATTTAAACCATATTTTATTGAAATTGAATTTATTACGTTTAAATGTGTGATTTTATTTAATGCTTTGTTTCAATACTTTTAATGGAAATTTTGACCTGTGTTTAATATTTTAACAATTTGTGTTTTATTTTCTCGCATTGTTGGAGAAAAGCACTATACAAGCCTCGACCGGGAAGGGCGGTTGCTGGACTCGTATATAGCTAACTTTACTCGTCCCGCAACGGCCTATTTCCCGGTCTGTGCAGTAATGTACTATTATTCGACCTTAATAAATTCATTAAGCGCCTCACGCTAACATCTGAAAAAAATCATTTGCCAAAGAAATATATTTTGACTTTGGTAGAACTTTTGACCAAATCGATTATAATAATGGTACAAATGCCATTCCTAATCATTTAAACTAAATTATAGGACAGCGGAAACACCTTTGAGTATAAATATAATTCATCAAAATATTCAAGGGTTTTCCAGCAAAGAATTAGAAGTAGGGTTATTTTTAGATACTGAAAATGTACAAATTATGTGTATTACTGAACATTGGCTTAGACCGGATCAATTAATTTTTGATTTTGTTAATTTTGAATTAGTTTTTTTGCCAGAAAACCCGCCATTCATTTAATAATTAATAATTGTTAAAAGTACAGTAAAATCAAAAGAAAGGAAAAATATTGTTAGGATATCCTTAGAAAGGCTTGTAGAAATTTCTAGCGTAGAACTAGAAAATTACATAATTATTTGTGTTTACAGACCACCATCAGCTGATTTCAGCACATTTGAATCCAGTATGGAAAATGTGTTAAAATTAGCATGTAAAACCCAAAAGCATGTTATTGTTTGTGGAGACTTTAACCTTAACCAGACCTTAACTTACTTGAATCGTCAAATAATACTATTAAGATCTTAAGTTTATTTAAATCTTTTAACTTAGATAATTTGTTCTTTGAACCTACACGGATAGGTGTTTCAAGTGCAACCTGTTTAGACAATATTTTTTGTAATTGCAAATGTTTGGATAAGGAAATATTTAATTGCTTTAATTCTGATCATAGTGGCCAAAAGGCTTCTTTTTTAAATGATTTTCATCAAGAACCACAGGCAATAACATACAGACCCATAACCAGCAATCGTTTGGAATTATTTAAAAATAAAGTTCAGAGTAATGTCTGTGGGTTATCCTTTTCACATAAGGATTCTAATAGTATTTATAATGATTTGTTCGGTGTAATTCTTCACCAGTTTAATAACAATTTCAAGATGAAAACTGTTTCTGGGTCAAAAACCAAGTTTAGTGAATGGGCTACTGTAGGCATTCATAGAAGTAGAAAATATGCTTTACGAACTATATAGAGAGAGAGAGAGGAGAACAAGAACGGTGACTTCTTAGTTTACGTTAAGAATTATTCGAGGACCTTTAAGCAAGTTTGCTTAACTGCTAAGCTAAGTCAAATTTCATAAGTCTTAAACTCAAAGCTTCTGACAATAAGGTAAAAACTGTGTGGAAAATTATAAATAGAGAAACAGGTAATACAAAAACTCGCGATAATCAAATCAACCTAAACAAGGTTGACAAACAAAATCACGTCAAATAAAGACGTAACCTTAGCGTTCGAAGATTTTTTCTCCACCATAGCCATTAATACCACGAAATGTCTTCAATCATCTTCGATTGGAGCTCAAAAATTACTTTGTGCTAATGTGACTAAGCTTTGATTTTACCCACGTAGATTCAGTTTCTATTATTAAGGCATTTAAATCGCTCAGTTTAAAAAAAACTGAAGATTTATGGGGAACGTCAGTTAAAGTCATCCATAATGTCATAGATATAATTGCACCTCACATAGCTTTAATCTACAATAATTGCATTTCAGAGGGGGTCTTTCCAAATCTTATGAAATACCACTTTTTAAATCCGGCGAGAGGAGTGATTTAACGAATTTCCGACCCATTTCTATTCTACCTGTTTTAAGTAAAGTTTTTGAGAAGTTAATGTTAAAAGATATGTTAGGTCACTTCAATAGAAATAAACTGCTTAACAGTAATCACAGTTCGGCTTCACCAGAGGACGATCCACAACTGATGCAGCATCTGTACTCATTAAATATATATACAATATTTGGGAGACATCTTGTGATGCAATAGGATTTTTTTGTGACCTTTCCAAAGCTTTCGATTGCGTAGATCATGCGACTCTTATATTAAAATTAGAACATTATGGTCTGTCAAATAATTATCTAAATGTTATGTCTCCATATCTTAGTGATGGAACACAAACGGTTGTTGTAAACCAAACAAAGTCCATTAGAGCTGCTGTTAAATTAGGTGTGCCACAGGGCTCTATATTAGGTCCTTTCTTATTTCTCGTTTATATAAATGACTTACCACCCGCGATAGTTAACCTTTGCGATATTGTGCTATTTGCTAATGATACATCATTGATCTTCAAGGTAGACCGAAAATCCGTTGATTATAGTAGGATAAACGCGACGCTAGGTAAAGTACTTAATTGGTTTACTTGTAACAATTTGCTACTTAATGCTAAGAAAACTAATGCCTAATGTTAGACCGGTAGAATCTAGTATTTTTCTAAATGATGAGTGTTTGGAAATGGTGGATAAGGCACTTTTTTCAGGAATAACTATAGGTAAAAACTTGCAATGGAGTCCCCATATAGCAGAACTAGCAGGTAAATTAAGTTCGGCAGCTTATGCTGTTAGGAAAATCAGACAACTTACCAATGTTGAGACATTGTCGCTTAGTTTATTATAGTTATTTTCATAGTGTTATGTCGTACGGTATTCTTGTTTGGGGAAAAGCTGCTAACATACAGAATATTTTCGTGTTACAAAAAAGAGCCATTCGTTTTATATATAACCTAAACTCCCGTGATTCCTTAAGATTACTATTTAAAGAAATTAATATTTTGGCAGTAGCATCACAATTTATTTATGAGAATATTATTTATGTCATTAAAAATCAAGACTCTTTTATTAAGAATTGTGACATACATAATTTGAATACAAGATATAAGAATAAAATTGCTATTAAAAAATTTCGTGTCCGTAAGGTATATAAATCATTTGTAGGTAAATGCATTCATTTCTATAATAAATTACCTGACGAAGTTTTAAAGTTACCATTTCCAGTACTTAAAAAGTCGTTGATGTCTAAAGCTTACTATAGGGTCGAAGACTATCTAACAGATTAAAATGCTTAGCCTAAATTAAACACCTAAATATCTTAATAATAACTTAATCATACAAATATATAAACATTGTGTATTGTCTAGGGAACACGGTTTCTGTAGGAGAATGTATCGAAACTAATTATGTGTTGTTTTGCACCGTCGCGTCATAGGTAAGTATAATTTTTATATTTACTATTTATGAGTTCTTGTAGAAATTTTGAGTTTTGACACATTTTCCTGCTCAACTACGCATGATATAATATAGACATATTTTTGTTACATTAATTGTTTTATATACTAGGTTAAGTTTTTTTCGTTGTATAATATCATATCATAAGCAATGTTTAAAAAACGACTGGCTGTTGAGTTTCTTGCGGCGTTTCTTCTCAGCAGTGGTCTCTTGCGAAGCGCTGGTAGATTTTTGACGTGTAAAAGTGCCCGTGCGGCCTACTTAGTAAATAAACATCTTTTATCTTTTTTTTTTAGATACATAGCCAACTAAAACAGATTTAATAGATTTTTCGTCAAATTTTGTTTTTCTAGTCTTATTGTGAGCATATGCAGTGGAACCGAATACCCTCAATTGACTTATTTTCGGTTTTATACCATGCCACATTTCGTAAGGGGTTTTGTCAATAACGGCTTTGGTGCGTAGCCTGTTTATTAAATACGTGGATGTTAAAATGGCCTAACCCCAAAACTGTTTTCCCAATTTCGCACTTGTTACCATGGTTCACGCCATTTCGGTTAATGTACGATTCATGCGTTCTGCAACCACATTTTGTTGGGGTGTGTAGGGCACAGTTAGGTGATACGTTATTCCCTTGCCTATACAATATTTTTTAAAATCATTAGACAGATACTCTTGGCCATTGTCACAGTATAAATTAACTACCTTAAAATTAAAAAGATTTTCGCTTTTAGCAACATAATCTTGAAAACATTTAAACACTTCAGATTTCGAATGCATCAAGTAGGTAACTGTGTAAGGAGTGTAATTGTCAATAAAATTTACAAAATATTTTATATCGTCTACTGTAGTGGGAGTTAGGCCTGGTTCCCACTATGCCGGATTCGGTAAGGGTAGTGGCTGTACAATTTATATGAAGCTGTTCACATTATGCCGTGTGAACAGCGTCATAAGCCACTAGCCTTACCGGCATCCGGCAAATTCGCCGGTCCGGCATAGTGGAAACGGGGCCTTACAGGACCACAAACATCACTATGTGTTATAAAAAGTGGTCTATTGTTTGCACGTCCGTGTTTTGACTTTGCAAAGGGAAGTCGGGACTGTTTACCCAGAATACATGACTCACACAACTCGTCAGTAGGTGGAATTATGTTGTCAATGAATAGTCATCAATCACATTTTTAAGACTAGTGAACTTTTGTTTATTTAAGTGCCCGAGACGTTTGTGCCACAAATCATGTAAATTAGATTTGTTGTTTAAATTCAAAGCCTTTCGCAAGTTAACTGTTAATATTATTTTAAACAGATTATTGCAGATTTTACCTGATGTTCACTTTTGTCATCGTTTTTAGTAGTTATTTTAGATTTGTTGTGGCAATATTAAAAAGTTATTTTTTTTCATGCGACTGGCAACAATTCGTCCCCTCCGCCAAAAATTTCGTTACTCTTTCGTTCCTTTTCGAATCTCGTTGTGTGAACACTTCTCGTTTTCAACCTTTTCACTAACTTCATACATTCTCTAGTTTTTAAACTCGTAAAGTGTATTGGAGGCTGCAGGCGTGAATCCTGAGCATAATCGAAGGCTAAGTGCGTGTGCTGAAGGTAAGGTTGACGGTTGATCTAGGGAAGCTGAAGACTACCACCAACGGTGCATCGCGGCGGACGCCAACGATTCTGTACCCAACAGATCCAGAGTCACCAGGTCAGACCACCACTCACTTTAATTCTGGTTAACTATTTGTCAACATATCATATACACAAAATCTCTGATTACACCCCTATAACTCTGTTGTACCCCTTTACCATTTATCGTATTTTCATACAGTCCATTATTTTCGTTTATCGCACATTTTTGGTCTTCGATCCAAATATTTTGATAAGTGACCTTTGTTTTGTCGTTTTCGTAAAGTCACTACTTAAGATTCGTTTCACCGTTATATTTTTAAAATTTATTTATTATTTTCGGGTAAGCAGAAATATTGTTGTAAAAAAGTTAATGGAAAGGTTGAATCATTGAAAGTCATTCGTTCTTCGATATTAAGTTGGTTATTTTAGACTGACAACACTGACCGTTGTGTCAATCGTTTATTTTACTTTGGGACAACTTCTACCGCCAAGTGAAGGTAGTTAGTAGTTATAATTTTTTGTTCGATTTATTCGTCTTGTAAAGTAAAGTAAAGTTCGCCAAGTTGTCGTACGTAACGTTTGTGATAGTGTTTGTGTTGTGTTGTGTTGTGTTGGTTTGCCATGAGCATAAGTGGGAAAGATACGAGCATGGCCGAGATAGCGGATCCGTTGCTCATCGCGAGGGACTACGCAATGATGAGGTTAGAGTTTCTGTCTATGCAGGACGAAACTGAGTTGGCATTGTGCACCGAGGCAGATCTTTCGTCATTAGCGGATAGTTTTCACGAGGCACAGATGAAAATCTTAGTTTCAATTCCGCGAAATATTTAATATAAGACAGATAGAGTCATGCCGCCCGTACTTTATGGAACATAAAATTCTTACTATAGCGGGTTTGTATATTTTAGAAGTGTGTGCTCTTGTACACAAGCACAAAACTCTTTTTACTAAAAGGCAAGACTTATGCAGTCGCAGAGTTCGGAGCCAGTACAAGCAAAAACTGTATAAACCTTTGACTAAATTAGCCCTTAATTCTAAAAACTCGTATATCATGTGCATTGAAATTTATAATAAGTTGCCTGACGCTTTCAAAGAAAATAATCTAGGTATTTAAGAGAAAGACAAAGGAATGGCTTACAGATAAATTCTTTTGCACTATTAATGACTTTTTAATTTGACTGTTATCAATAACTACTTAATTTTATTCAATTTTATTAGATGCAACATTATTTTCTTATACTTATATATATAAATTAATTTGACCATGTATAAATTATGTAGGTAGTGAAATGTGTGACACCTGAAAAGGTAGAGTTTGGTGTTTCCAAAATTATGTGCAATATTATATTGACTTTGTACTGTACCTAAATTCCACACAATAAATGATTTGATTTGATTTGATTTGATTTGAAGCGAACGTCGGGAAGAGTTTAATGTTACGGCGATATTTGACACAAAGATGAGGGCTGTTAAGGCGCGTATTAATGTAAAACCTACCACTGCCACCGCGTTGCCACATTCTAATCTACCTAAGCTGCCAAAAATTTGTATTAAACAGTTCGATGGCAAGGTAGACAATTGGATAACATTTATTCAACTGTTCAATGGTTCATGAGCGTACAGACTTGGCAGATGTAGAAAAATTGCATTATTTGCTGTCGAGTGTGCAGAACGAGGCGCATGATTTAGTAAAAAATTACCCCATTACTAATGAGAATTATATGGTTTCTTACAACACATTGTATAGGCATTATAATAAAACAAGGTTAATTGCTTCCACATATTATGAGCGGCTCATTAATTGTGAGCCAGTAAAAACTTCTCGGGCTAGTGACTTGGAACGGGTGAACAGGGCGTTCACTGAAAATTTGTCAATTTTAAAAAGTTTTAATTTGCCTGATAAGAATTTTATGTTGGTTCAGTTATTGTGGTCTAAATTGGATAGGTTTACTAAGGAACAATTTGAGCTAGAACATAACTCGGATGAAATTCCTGAATTTAAAAATTTACAAATGTTTATTGAAAAACGGTTCCGAGCATTAGACGCAGCAGAATTTAATACACCATCATTTAACACTCAACCAGCTGGTAGTAAACCAGTTAGGTACTAAGGCTAAAACATTTTACAGCGCCTCATTAAAGATGCGATACATGCGGACGAAATCCGGTTCGAATTCAACCCACCGGGAAGTTCACATTTTTCGGGCCTGGCTGAAGCTGGAATTAAGGCTGTAAAAACTCATTTGTCGCGTGTCGTTGGGCAGCAGAGGCTGACCTACGAAGAGTTTTCTACAGTCTTAAATCAAGTGGAAGCCCTATTAAATTCAAGACCACTTACTCCACTTAGCACCAATCCCAACTCCAGGTCACTTCCTGAACACGGAACCTTTGTCGGTTGTGCCGGACGAGGACTTGACTGATCTCAAGGTTAGCATCACTCAACGTTGGAGAATGTTGCAAAAAATACACCAAGATTTTTGGAGAAAGTGGTCCCAAGAGTACATGCATACTCTCCAACAGCGTATGAAGTGGCATGATAGGCAACCAAACTTAGAAAAGGGTATGTTAGTGCTCATAGTGAACGAGCAAACTAGCCCCATGAAGTGGCCTCTACGTCGCATAGTAGACACACATCCTGGGTCTGACGGGGTTTGTCGTGTTGTCACGGTGCACACTGCCTATGGTTTATATAAACGACCTGTTGTGAAGCTTTGCCCGTTGCCTCTTTATACGTTTCATGTATTCTTTTATCATTATTTTATGTATTTTGTGTTATTTCGTTTGTTTTGTCGTACCTTAGTCAAAATACTAATGTATTTTGGTGGGCGGAATGTTCACTTTTGTCATCGTTTTTAGTAGTTATTTTAGATTTGTTGTGGCAATATTAAAAAGTTTTTTTTTTATGCGACTGGCAACAATTCGTTCCCCCCGCCAAAAATTCCGTTACTCTTTCGTTCCTTTTCGAATCTCGTTGTGCGAACACCTCTCGTTTTCAACCTTTTCACTAACTTCATGCATTCTCTAGTTTTTAAACTCGTAAAGTGTATTGGAGGCTGCCGGCGTGAATCCTGAGCATAATCGAAGGCTAAGTGCGTGTGCTGAAGGTAAGGTTGACGGTTGATCTAGGGAAGCTGAAGCCTACCACCAACGGTGCATCGCGGCGGACGCCAACGATTCTGTACCCAACAGATCCAGAGTCACCAGGTCAGACCACCACTCACTTTAATTCTGGTTAACTATTTGTCAACATATCATATACACAAAATCTCTGATTACACCCCTATAACTCTGTCGTACCCCTTTACCATTTATCACATTTTCATACAGTCCATTCTTTTCGTTTATAGCACACCTGACATGATATGTTTATCATTTTTGAAAACTTGAACTCCTTCATTATTAAAGACAATAACCATACCTGCTTGTTGCATCCGATTTACTGAAAGTAAATTATATGGGACCTCGGGCGAATACAAAACCTCGTTGATTGAACCTTGCACTCCTAGGTCAGTGATCATATCAATTCTACCTCGTCCTAATGCCTGTATAGATGCTTCATTTTTAGCAACATTTATCTTCAGTGGCGAAACAAGTTGCGTATACGCGGAAAAAATCTCCCGCGTATTAACAACGTGGTCTGTTGCTCCCGAATCTAAAAGAAAAGTAATTTCATTATTATTGTGACTAGATTCGAATGACTTACAATGCGAAAACATAAAAGCGAAGCTGTCCTCGTTGTTGTCACCCGGCATAGCAGCGTGCGCGGCGCTCGGGCGAGCGCTGCTGCCGCCGCTGTTCGCTTGTGACTTCTTGTAATAACGGCAATCCTGTTTGAAATGATTACGCCTTCCACAAAAATCACAATACATTTTGGAAATGTTATGCGATGAATTCGTTGGTTGTTGATGTCCTTTGGATTGGTAGTGGTAGTTATTAGTTTTATTCTTTTTGTAATCAGGAACATAAGTGGAAGTTCGATCAATAGTTCTCTTCCTATAATGATTAGGGACGTGACTTGAGAATTTGTCCTTCGCAGTATGAAGTACTTTCAATCCGGTAACTGTCTCGTTCTTGATTTTGACTTCCTGGTCCAAGAGGCGCGTTTTGCGCGCCAAGTGTCTCTAACGCCATTATGACACTATCATAGGCAGCCGGTAGCGTAAGTAACAGGTGAGAGATCTTATCCATCTCCTAAATTTTGGCGCCAGCGGAAGTTGATTCCGTGATCAAAATATCGAAATTCGTGAAGTGTTGGATAAGGCTTACATCTGGTTGCAATTTTAAATTTAACAGTTGCTTGCGCAATGCAAATTGAGTAGCCAAGCTTCGCCTCTCATATATTTTATCAAGATTATCAATAATGTCTTTTGCTTTGTCAGTGTCTTGAGCAAAATTCAAATATGCGTCGCCTAAATATTCAATAATAGTACCTTTAGCGATGAGGTTTTTTCTAGTCCATAAAACGTCAGGGTTTTCTGGGGCAGGCCCTTTTATAACGGAAGACACCTTGAAGTTTGGCTAAAAGTGACTTGATTCGAAACTTCCACGTGCTTTAACGGTCGCCATTAAATGGTTGTATATTTCTTCTACTTCGCTGATCCATTCTTGTGTCGTTATAATTAAATAAAATTGACATGGATAACTTTTACAATTTGTGTGCTCTGGGACCATAACCTATTGGAATTGGTAGGGTCAGGATATGCAAACACTTCTTTTAATTCAACGGTCTGTATTAAAGTAAGAGTTAACAAGAATATAATGAATGATTGAATTGAATGAATGATAGATTGTATTTACATAATGAATGAATGAATGGAAGGTACTTGGATTTTTGTAATATACAAACATCAATCAAATCATCCCTATCAACTTCTCGGGCACTGCCCGAGCTTTCATCATCATCAGAAATTGTCGTCTTATAGAAACGCAGCGTCTCACTTTGCACAACAGCGCTAAATCTCTTATATCCCTTCATGCCCTTTATGCTCAATATGTCGTAACGATTTAAGGCCTGATTGGCTTTAGCAAGTTTGTATGGACCTATGTAACGAGTTAACGACCCAGCAACTGTTTAGTAACCGTATTACTATCACTAGTGACACCACCTTTCAACAACACAAGCTGACCTACTTTAAACTGCGTTGAACGATTATGCTTTCGGTCAAACCTACTTTTCCTAAGTGTCATGTTTCTGTCAATCCTTAATTGAGCCGTATCTCTGCGAGTTTGTTAATTCTGTTGTTGTTCCTCAGGATCAGAGGATTCATTGTTTGGATAAGCTGGCAACTGAGAATTACTATGACCAAACATAAGTTTAAATGGGGAAAATCCAGTGGTTGAATTAAGTTTATTATTAATACCCCAAACTACGTCAGCAACCTGGTCATCCCAAGTTCACTCACTTTTGGACATAGTATTTAAACCGTTCAGAATAGTGCGGTTTACACGCTCTACCTGTCCATTTGACCTGGTGCTCGCGATGGCATTAAGTATGTGCTTAAACTGGGAGTCTTTAGCAAATTGCTTGATGAACGATAATAATAGCCGCCTGATCCCGGCGGCTGGGTTGTATTACCGATCTCGTGGTGGTTGAAGACGTTGACTCCTGCCCCCGAAGTCTGGCGCGGGTTCGAATCGTGCAGGCTTCCAGGGATTGTGATGGTTGACGTTGAATATGAACACCGGTGCTTTTCTAACTGTTATTTAATAATAAACTTACAGTAAAACACGAAATACAATATGACAACAATGATTTCAGCGTCCGGCACGCTGTGAATTGACAGGGGAAGAGATAGAAGAAGTGATCTAACCTCTAAGCGTTGACAGCTCTGAGTCTATGACTAAACTAGATTAGGTCTATGTCTATGGTCATAAGGCGGCTCCACACAGCACAACCTATTTATAAACACGATCATACAAAATAAATGAGAACATGTGAATTTGCGTGAACATGTGAGTACCTACTTGTTAATGCCTTACCTCTATCAGTGATGACTCTGCAGGCATTACCAAACTGATAAATAATTTCCTTAAGAAGCTTTACTGTCTCAACTGAACTACAATTTTTAGCTGGCTTAGCAAAAATGAATTTTGTAAAAGAGTCAATGATAAAAAGTGGATAAGTGTATCTTCTACGCGTCTTAATGAAAGGGCCCAAATGATCGGCATGTAAAGTGTGCATAGGAATAGCTGCCTTTGTTATGGGATGTAACTCCCCCTCTACACGACCAAAATTGCCTTTTCCGTATGCACACTGCAAACATGCATTTATATATTTACGTATAAAACGTGTCATACCGGGAAACCAAAACTTATCTTTTATAGCGCTTTCACATTTTTCAAAACCTGGGTGACCTATCTGATCGTGATGTTTTTGTAATAAGCCGTACTTCGCAAGTTTAGGTATAACAAAACGTTCACCGGCCAACGTCTTACGGTAGAGAATACCTTCTTTTACACAATAATAAGATGATGGCGTGACAAAGGGTGTCTTACGAATGGATTGTTCGTCCATAGGTACTTGCATATACCCCTGAGCAAGATCCAGTGTCGTAAAAAATACTTTGCCAGATAAGCGAGTCAAGTGATCGTCAATATTAGGCAAAGGGTAAAGATCTTTCACAGTGCAAGCATTAAGTGCACGGTAGTCATTACAAAGCCTATATATAATCACCACCTTTCTTCCGAACCAAAACAACGAGACTCGCATAATCTGACATCGACTCCCTAAAGATCTCTGCATCAATCAATTCCTGTACCTTGCTATTAACGATTTCGTTTTCCTTATATGATAAACGCATATGCATATATTTGTTTCTATATGTATACTGATCAAGTTTGTGCACCCTAAGTCATTAGTCCCCGTTGAAAAAGAACAAGAAAATCGGTTTAGTAAATTTATCAACTCGTGTGTATCGCCTTCACCTAAATCACCTGCATCTAAATCAGATAAACTTATCTCTCCATCAGCATTCACTGTGCACTGATTGACCTGATTGAACTAAGCTTCATAATTTCAGCGCGTGCGACTAAACGATTTGCCTTCTATGTTATTAACTCATCACCAAGATTTATCACCTTCAAATAACAATTTTGAGGTCCGATAACAGTCTAGGGAATATAATACGATTTACTACCTAACTGATAAACTACCGAATTAGATAAGAACGTCTGTTCCGAGTTAATATCGCTGCCGCAACCAATATAAACTTCGACTAAGGTGTGACATTGTTTAGACAAAACTAAATCACTCTTTAAATACACCGGGTATTTCGAAATACAATCACAAGTACCCAACCGAATGTCAGATAAATTGTTTCCGATTCGTGGGTAGATATAAACTTCACAGAGTGAGCTGTAGTCACTAAGCTAATGTTTTGTTGATTTATCATCGGTTGTCTAATAATTAGCTCTATGTCTCCTAAATCGTAATCAGTCATTTCGACGACGCAGCCTTGTAAAGTGATATGGTCTATAGATAACCGGATGTTTGTGTTGCTCAGTGAGTGCGAGTGTGCCCCACCAAAGCCTTTCATAACAACAGAGGATGGTCTAAAACATAGCCCTAATTTTGTGACCTGATCTATCGTAAGTTCGTTTGGCTTACTACCGGTATCTATGTATGCTATCAATTCACAATTATTTATGTACACACTTTTTTTGTACAGATCGAAAAATAATTTATATGCAGTATTGAACTGACCTTTTGTGTATGTTGAGGCGCCCGGCGCGAACCAGCACGTCGCAGTCTGGTGTCCCGCGCGGTGGCAGTGCTCGCAGCAGAATTGTGTCCTGCAGTCCCGGGCTTCATGTAGCACATTTTTTATTTTTGGCCGAAGCTGTCTACCAGAGCTTGTAGGTCCACTTCCTCCTCTCCTCCATTCCGATTTTCTCGCCGCATTTGCAGACTCCACGCGTATACGCGCGTTGTAGTTTTCTAGAGATGATAAGTAGCCGAAGTATAGGTGTTCTGGGGTTTCGCACTGATAGGCCTTTGCCTTGGCTCGCAGTTCATTCGGCAGTCCTCGGATAACGCATGAAATAGACTCTTCTCCTGCTATCTTGCACTTCCTCAATAAGGATGTTTTCTCGTTAAAGTACTTAGTCACGGTTTCGGTATCATTCTTATTTCTGGCCAACATTTCTTCAAGTTTGACCAAGTAAGTAGTCTGTAGAACGAGGAAATGCAGTCTTTAGGGCCTCCTTACAGCCGTCCCAAGTTAAATTGTACTCCTCCAAATCGTCATACCAGTCTCTCGCTGCTCCTCGAAGTCGAATTTGCATCACAAATTGTCGATCCTGTCCTGATCCGGTGTTATTACATCTCATTGGCCGTGCGTAGAAAAAATTAATGTTTTTCTTCTTCTTCTGACGATGAACACCGGTGTCTCTTCCTTCTTTTGTTTTTTTGACCTAATCCGCCGATTTAAGGGCCGGACATTGTGGGCTTTTTTGGCAATCCCACTTCTGACTTGTTAAAATAGTCAGGATATAGCGGGAAAAGTAATATAAAGAAGCAAAGGTTTACTCGTTTTTAATGCGTTCTCTTCAACGCACATAGGGGTATTTAAACGATCTACGCGGCCATAATTATTTTGATGATCGGAATCAGTTCTAGACAATGTTAAAAATAGAATTAAAGGTTTATTATACAATTTTTAATTTAAAAAAAACAGTCAAGTGCGAGTCGGACTCGCGCACTGAAGGTTCCGTAAACTTAAATAAATACCATACACTTTATATAGGTTTTTTAGTAGTTCATAGGTAAAGAACTATTCACTGTAATTTTTTTTTAATTTTATACCCATGATTTTCGAGGGTAAGGGGGGTAATGGTCAATTTTCGCCTATTTTCATAAATAACTTCAAAACTATATATTTTAAAATTATAAAAAATATATATTTGAGGTCCTCACAACAAGCCCTTTCATTTGGTATGTCACACGATATAGTGGACAAAACTTTTTTTTTTTAATTTTCAAATTAACCTTCCATAATTGGACCCATGTTTAAAATTCATTTATCTACGTTGCACAACCGTGTTTGGGTCACCAATTTACATATATCTACCAAATTTCAACTTAATCAGTTTAGTAGTTTCGGAGCAATTTGGCTGTAACAGACCGATATGAGTTATACGGGACCGGTATCAGAAGCATCTCGTTTTCCAGTTTTATGTAACTCAATTTGAGCAGCATGAACGAAAATTTCTCCATATAAGGTAGATCGAACTGCTTCACCTTTTCTTCTTTTTGATTTTTAACTTGATTCTTCAAATAATTTACATGGTCGACCTGGCCTATTTTGTGAGATTGCGGGAATCGAAATCGTTCTTTCGAGCCATAAATCATTGTACTTATTTACGAAACATGTCTTCCTTTTCATGGATTTTGGTCCATTTTCGTTTTAGTTGAGATTTAAACTGAGCAAAGGTACGTTTTATTTATTTATTTATTTATTTATTTATTTTATTTATTTATTTTATTTGGGTAAACAAACAGTGATCACAATTTGTACTTATCACTAATTTAGTTTAAATAACAATAGGTCATTGTGCCACCAACACCGTTAACCACACATTACTATTTTAATTGTTGATTAGTGGTGGTGTAATTTAACATGACATTGACTTGAGTATTTTTTTAAATATACAATATTTACTTCTATTATTTACTTATTAACAAATAAAGCATAACATAGTACATTACCATTGCATACCACAATATCGTAACTATCACTTTTAACAGTACCGGCAATGATAATACTGGTAAGTGCCGAACGCCGCAGATACGCGGCGCTAGGCAGTCTCCAGCACTCTCATTACCTCCCTCTTAAACATTCCAACGCGAGTGGCCATGATATCGATTGATACAAATTGTTCGTTATAGGTATTGAATATTCGGTAAAGAGGTGAGCGTTTACCGGCATTAGTGCGGCAGGAGGTAATTGCGAAGACGCGACATTGGTTTCGACAGTGTGTTCTGTGGAGAACTTTATAGCATAGTCTGTTACTGAGTGCAGTACAATCATACTTATTTTGGCATAATTCATATAACAGCATTATTTCTAATTGTTGTCGTCTAGCTTTAAGAGGTAGTAAGGTATATTTACGCAGGAGCTCATTATAGGATAATCTTCTATGAAAACACTTGTAATGCATACATCGGAGGAACTTAGATTGCACAGTTTCCAGTGCATCAATATATTTGTTGTAAAATGGATTCCATACGGGCACAGCATACTCTAATTGAGAACGGATAATAGATTTATAAATATGAAGAAAAGTCGAAGGTCGGACGAACTCTGCACATGAACGCATGGCAAAACCATACATCTTATAGGCTTTGCTTATTATGGTATCTATTTGTAAATTAAAATGCAATTTTCTATCAAGCTCAATCCCAAGGTCTCTTATGGTTTCAGCTACGTCAAGAATGGAACCCAATAGTGTGTAAGCACGTTGTGTGTAATTTCGTTTTTTGGTAAAAGAGATAGTTTTGCATTTATTTAAACTAAGGTTCAATTTATTTTTAATACAGTAATCCGAGAAACGGTCCAAATCCTGTTGTAACCTATAATAATCATTATCGCTTTCTATAGTGTGAAAATTTTTGATATCGTCAGCATATAAAAGGAAGTTACAGAAATCAAAACAGGAGTAGACATCGTTAATAAATATAATAAAAAGTAATGGCCCCAGGATTGAGCCCTGTGGTACCCCGGAGGTGACAGAAACAAGATTAGACTCGTGACCATTGATGACTACTTTTTGGGTGCGATTAGAGATGTAAGACTTGAACCAGCGCCAAAGGTTTCCCCTAATACCATTATATGCGAGCTTTTCGAGTAGTATCCTGTGGTCCACTCTGTCAAAGGCCTTTCTAAAGTCTGTGTATACGCTGTCTGTTTGTTTGTTTGCGTCTAGACTTTCAAAGAGATAGGTGGTGTATATTATAAGATTGGTCGTAGTAGAACGTCGCTGTACAAAACCGTGTTGTTGTTCGATTATAATAGTATGTATTGATGGGTAAATAATTTTGTGTACTAATCTTTCGATGACCTTCGATAGAGTGGGCAAAATAGATATGGGACGATAATTTTCAATATCATTCTTGGTACCTCCCTTGTACACAGGAACTATACGAGCAGTCTTCCAAATGGTGGGGAAAACGCCCTCATGCAGACATTGGTTAAATATGTGTTGTAGCGGTTGACATAGAGAGATTGCGGTGTGCTTGAGAAATACTGGGGGAATATTATCTAGACCCATGCCCTTCGAAATATCTAAAGTACAAAGTTCATTGTATACGTCCTCCTTAGCTATATGTATGTTATTAATGATTAGATCTGATCCTGAGTTGGTATCGGGGATATTATTTACATTTAAGTCGCTGGATAGTGTGGATGGCTCGAATACTGAGTGAAAAAAGTTCGAGAATAAGTTACATATTTCGGTTGGGTCGCTTTCGGAAGTATTTTTAAAAGTCATGTGGCTCGGGATGTCTGCTTTATTTTTACGGTTATTGACATAAGTCCAAAAACACTTCACATTATCACGTATACTATCCTCCACTGCGGCTATACAGGGTGACTGGTAACTCGACCTATTCCATAAATGAGGTTATACTAGAGCTAATTTGCTATAATTTTGTCCTAGTCCACTAGGGGTCTAATCCCACTGGTTTTGGAGTAATTTAATTTTTAAGTTTATTTTAAGAAATTCCGTCCTTTGGTGTTAAACTATCAATTGTGAAAAAAGTACCTGGCTTTGGGGACTAAAATGACGTTTTTCGAATAGCTGATGAATTAGGGAATCCTTTAAACAAAAATACTTTGCGAAAACTGCAAGAACCTCAGAAATAAAAGGTCCTTAAATCGCAATTCCGTTATTTCTTTTAAAAATGTTTACTTTCGGGGGGGGATTACTCCAAAAAAATGTAAGACACTTGGCGTACAAATTACGTAAATAACTTCCTTAATTTATAAGCTTTCCGAAAAGGTGCAAATGTTGTCAACTTTATTACAGGTTTGAAAAATTAAGCTTATTAAAAGAGCAGAGGGTGCGATGTAAATTTAACTCGGAAAGTTGATATCAAAAACTAGGTAACATTCGTCGGACTATGGTCGCAGCCAATGTGCCTCATGAGTTGGAGCCACGGGGTCTTAATCGCTCGGACCGCTGGTTATGTGGGCTAGGGCAGTCTCATGTGCGAGGCCACGTGCCTCAGCATTTTTCCTTCCTCGCACCTCACAGCCATACAATACGGAGCTCAGGTCGCTGCTGAAAATGGTGCAAGCACCAGCACACCAGATACTCAGAGCTCAAGCGGGCGTATGAGTTTGTTCCAGAGCTGTAGAGCGCAGTTGTTCTTGGTGCGTAGAGGCAAAACCTCTTTTTTAAGGCTTTGGGACAGCGATTGAGGGATAGGGCCTGTGACCTCCGGTCCGGTTTGTAATCTGTTCCATCACATTTCGTTGGCAACACAGCATAGCAATGTTGCCAGCATTGGATACCTTTGAACCAGGCGCTACCCGAGCCGCGGAATAATTTTGCGGAAGATTTATTGACGAAAAATGATACTGATTTAATTTATGTACACTGTTGACGAAGCATGTTGCTAATTAACTAATCGTAAACTTTTGACGAAACTTGTTGCCGATATTTTTTTGTAATTGGCATAAATAAAGTTTTAGAAAACATTACAAATCTTGTTCAAATTAGGAACTTGAAGTCGCGCGATGTTAAATGCAGACTCCTTATTGGTCATGGGATTGAGCCGCTCAACGAATCCAGGTTCAATTTAAAACAAAAAGAAATCAGTTAGTTTCAACCATCTTAGAGATCGCAATTTCCCTTGTTACCTAACATTTCTGTGCTAATACCGCTTCCTTTTCAAATGGCTTTGTACCAAAATGACGAATACGCGGATATCATGTATTGTTACGGGTTTTGTGATGGTGACGCCGCTGCAGCAAGAAGAGAGTATCAAAGACGGTTCCCTAACCGCCGTTTACCTGATGTCAGTGTGTTTGGTGGGACATATCGGCGCATTCGGGAAACAGGATCGGTTCGACGACACCAAACCGATACTGGAAGAGCTAGTGTTAGAGATCCTAACGTAGAAGAGCAAATCTTGCAACGTTTTCAAGCAGACGGCACTACGGCAGCTGCCCAAAAAATTAAAGACACGCTTTCAACACGAGTGACAGTAAGCGAAGTGCGACGCCGACTTCATGCATGCATACGTAATGGAGGGAGGCAATTTGAACAAGAATTGTAATGTTTTAAAGTCAGAATCCGGTAAAATAAGATACTTTTTTTGCTATTTTTGTTATTGATATCACACCTTCTGCTCTTTTAATAAGCTTAATTTTTCAAACCTGTAATAAAGTTGACAACATTTGCACCTTTTCGGAAAGCTTATAAAATAAGGAAGTTATTTACGTAATTTGTACGCCAAGTGTCTTACATTTTTTTGGAGTAATCCCCCCCCGAAAGTAAACATTTTTAAAAGAAATAACGGAATTGCGATTTAAGGACCTTTTATTTCTGAGGTTCTTGCAGTTTTCGCAAAGTATTTTTGTTTAAAGGATTCCCTAATTCATCAGCTATTCGAAAAACGTCATTTTAGTCCCCAAAGCCAGGTACTTTTTTCACAATTGATAGTTTAACACCAAAGGACGGAATTTCTTAAAATAAACTTAAAAATTAAATTACTCCAAAACCAGTGGGATTAGACCCCTAGTGGACTAGGACAAAATTATAGCAAATTAGCTCTAGTATAACCTCATTTATGGAATAGGTCGAGTTACCAGTCACCCTGTATATTTTTTGTAACATTTAGGTGATTCAATCTTAAATCTCTCTCTGAAAATGCAAAATGCTCTGTAGTCACAGTTATTTTGGTATTTTTTCCATTTGACCCAATATTTGGTTTTATTTTTAAAAATGTGTATTAGTGCAGGTGAGAACCACACTGGAAAGTAGGAAGATTTAACTACTTTAGTCGGTATATGTTTTTTTATTATTGAAAAAAATGTTTCATATAAGATTGACACTGCGCCTTCAACATTTTTTTGGTATAGAATACTGTTCCAGTCAATGCCCGCCAGCTCAGTATTCATTAACTCATAGTCTGCTTTATTGAAGTCATATTGCATACGGGGTTTGACCGGAACATATTTGATACCGCGGTTAATGGGCACCAAGACTTGGAAAGGGGGGTGGTGGTCATCAGGGGGAACTAAACCTGCAGTGACTGGGGCTACGCTACAATCATCGATATTTGTGAGAAATAGATCAAGATATCGTCCACACCCATTACTAAATTTGTTTATCTGTATGCAATTAAGTAGTGACATAAAGTTAATTAAACATTTATTAAGCAAACAGTAGTCGTTTCGTATAATTGGTTCCATGTGGGATCGATGTTCTCGCCATTCCATAGTAGGTAAGTTGTAATCTCCGACAATAACAAAATCATTCACCTCAGGTGATTGTAGCATGAAGGTTAGATAGTAGTCGCGCGAGCGCAGCTCGATGAACAGGCAGTCCACGAGGGGCGAAGGCAGCGGGGGCGCGGGACTGGCGGCGCCGCGCGGCACGGCGGCCAGCTCGCGCCGCACCGCCACCAGCGCGCCGCCGCCGTCCCGCCGCCCGCTGCCCGCCCGGTCCCGGTCACATCTAAATACCCGATAACGAGAATCTATGTATTCGTTATCACCAATACCATCGTACAACCATGTTTCCGTCAAAATAATAACATCGTAGTTATTACACATTATATTCATGTACAGAGTGTGTAATTTGGTTCTGAGACCCCGACAATTCTGATAATAAACAGATATTTGGTGTTTAGCCATACTATATAACAATGGGGTATAAATCTATATTACTATCCGCTGTACCACGAAAAATAATCGAGTTTAAAGAAGAAATGATAACTAATACGTTCAAATTCAGCTGTGCACGCAGGGAAGCCATATAAATATCTATAAAAAATGGTTCGCTATAAGCATGATAACAGACTCGCAGCACTGAGTTCACATTACTTGTGCTTGTATACTTATAACTGTTTTGACTTGCCGTATATAATAAATTATTTAGATAAGTGCCCTTACAATACAAATGCCATATTAATGAGGGTGTTTTTAATATATTTTCTTTGGCTTGATAGTTACTCTCGTACATATTTATGCAATTAGGATGTACGCAAAGAAATAACAAACACTTATGTAAACTTAGTAACAATTTCTTGAACCGTGCGAATGGCAATAATAGGTGACGTGTCCGATTTGCGGGCCAGAATTGTGCCGTGTTTGACCCACACATATTTATACTCCTTTTTTTGGCAGTTTCGCGGCACTGTCGAAATAATAGCTTATTCTTAAGCGTTAGGTGTTCATTCATGTAGATTATGTGTGGGGGACCAGATATAGCTAACTTGGTCGAGTCCAGACCTCTGTTAGCGCGGAAGGCAGATAATATGTTATCACGGAGAACTCTAGTAGTTAATTTCACGATTACATTTTTTGGTCTTGGGCTTCGTTGATCGGCATGGGGCACTCGGTGAATTGACACTATATTTGCCACATGGATTGGATGTTTGGTCTCGTGACACAATTGCTCGAATATTTTAATGAGGTTTTCTCCGCGCTTCTCCGCTAGGTTAGCTATCTCAAGGTTACACTGTCTGGCCTGCTGTTCCATCATGTCGACCTTGTTCTCTAGCCCTTGTAGGTTCATTTGTACGGCGGATGATTGAGGAGAATTCTTCTCGAGTGATTTTATTCTAGCATCGAATGAATCCTGACGGTCTGATGAAAAAGAGAGGGCTTTGTCCATCTCGGCCATTCGTGAATGGGTCACTGAAAGATACTTGTTTATCTCGATATTATCCTCACTAAGCTTTTGTACACTCGCATTAATAGCGACTAGGGCACTACTAATCTTTGACAGCTCGGACGACAAGGCCGAGTTAACTGCTGTTGATACACAGCTTGTTATATGATTGGACATTTTTTCATCCCATTTCTCCAGCTGATGATTAAATTTTTTTTCGAGTGAGGCCACTAAATCATCAACGTCGGGTATCCTGCGCCTGCGGGTGTTTACGTGTTTTTCACTTTCTACTGACATTGGAATGTCGGAGGTAGACGAAAACTTGCTCGGCGGAGTGTGTTGCATTATTTTGTTTATTTATATGCCTCTTTACCTTACGTACGACAGGGATAAAAATATTGTTGCTGTCTTTTAGCCCAGAGGAGGTGCGGTGAGGACGCCCCGCGGCTACGACTTCCACCAGCGATGCGAGAATGCGACGGATATATTTCACTCACTATGATCACTTAAGATGCACTACTGTGTGTACACGCAGTTTCAAAACTAAGGGGCACTAACCATAAGGTCTATTATACTTTGCACAAAAACTAGATTTATTGAAATAATTTTGTTACACTACCACTTGCAACGAGCTCTTAGAGAGGAGTGAGAAGAGAGAGAGAGGTTTTAAACTGAAAAGTTGATATTTGGTATAACAATTGTCAGACAAAAGATCTTCTTTAAGAAAAACAGTTTTTCTTCAATACAAGCTAAATTAAAGGTACAAGTGCGGTCAAATAAGTACTTGCGGGTAATAATTCTTACACCTGAAGTACTTTCTGAACCTAAAACAAACAATTAATCTTTTAAAATGCATTTATCGTCATTAAAGTTTTTTAGGTGATTTCGCCGAATTTTAAAAAATGGCAGTGATAGTACTTATTCGCGGTTTTTCGCGGCAAATTTTTAAACTATCATCAGCCCAATGCATCAAACTTTGTAACAAAAGTAAAATTATAGCTTACAACATATTCACCTTTGAAAACAAAAAATGCATAAAAACAGTCGGTAATTCATATAACACTTAAAAACTCTAAAATCTCGACTAATAAATAATAAAAGTAGTTAAAATAATATACTTAATATTAGAATATTACATGTTGCATCTGCCTCCATCACAATTTTTTCGATAAATCACTTAAAACTTGCATTTTTTTTAGTCAAAGTCGATGAAAGTACACGAACGCCGAGAACAGATACGAACGTCACGAGGGAGGACCAAATTCCGACTGATTTTTAGGACACAGGGTGCATACTAGAACGATGGGAGGGAATATGTATTGTTCTCAAGTTAGTACTCTTACGGCAGGTAGTCGTTTTGTATACCTGTCGTGCATTTCGTAAAAATGACTTATGGCCGCGTAGATCGATCAAATACCCCTATATGCAACGTCCAGCAAGCAACCACATCAAATTCAAAAATAGCGGCCTTTTATAAACTGTAAACTGATATTACAAAAAGTATGAAACAATTCTAAATCAGATTGATATTCGTGACAAAAATAATCGGCAAATTATTAAATAAATATGGAAGAATTATTTTATATCAAATCAAACTTAAATATTATTAATTATTAATGATTTTTGTGGTGAAACTGTGCAACTATTATAATACTATCCACTTGACAATGGTCTTGCCCATATTGCAAGCAGGCAGGGAGAATTTCGAAGAACTGGGAAAGCCCAGAGATAAAGTATTGTTTAACACTACGTCTGTTTTAAAAATCTAGCAAAAAAAATATGTATAGATAAAAAAAGTTTGTCTAAATGACCTGCGCGGCTGCGTACCTAGTTAAAAATCCCAAAAGCGGCTTCTTTGTTTGTACACGACATTCGTGAATGTACTTGTTATAATGCCAGTACTTTGACATTTCGATTTTAACTGACAGTTATTGTTTATTTATTTATTTATTATTTATTATACATACTTGCAAAAAGAACAAACATACATAACTACCTACACACTTATTACAAACACACACTTACTTACTTCAAACTTCTGACAACCATTAACTACAATGTATAATCCCGATAAGTATATCAAATGTACAATATTATTTGTTTAATATAAATTCTAAAACCAACAGAGGCTTATTTTTTTTTTATGTAGAGCTTCTAATGGACTATTTTCATGTTTGTATTCTTCTTATTATGACGTTGACGTTGTTTGACCCGAATTCTGCGCGAATATGCTTTCTGCTCTATGTGCCCTATAGCAATTTCATTATTGTGATTACTTTGATAAGAAACACGTGTGGTTTCTTCCTCAGAGGTTTCATCCATTAATTTTAAGAACTTTATTATTTCTTCAACATCATATGTTTTTCTGGAAAGCCACAACAATTTAATGTTAACAGAGAATTGTCACATAACTTCCTTTTCAGACTGCAGAAATAGCGTTAATAATTTTGCTTGCCTAAAAGAATCAAAAAAGTACTCGCTCAAACTTCTACCGTTACTGTCCGAAACATAATTGGCATATATATATATATATATGATTTGGTTTCTGACTTTAAGTTGAATCCCTTCCCCCCAGTAAAAATCAATAAAATCGGCCTCAAAATCTTGTCCATCTTTCCATCAAGGTGATAGGATCATCGACAACTTCGTAGCTTCTCCTGACAAACATTCTATTTTTACTTGCAAATCGTCTTTTGACGCACTAATTTTATTTATATAGTTATAAAGTTATTCTAAAAATTCCTTAGGGTGCATATTACTACCATCAAATACCGGCTTGTTCGGGCTTATCATTGAACAGCATGTTAAGTATGGGAATTGAAATTTTGAATCTGACCATCGGTGGTCTGCCGATGTAAATGCGTCTCTAACTCATTTATACGTCGTGCCAAAGGAGCTAAAGCTTCAGAAACGATTTCTTACACATACACACATATGTACATACGTTCACGCCTGTCTCCTAATGGGGTAGGCAGAGACTATGGAACGCCAGGTGCACCGGTCTAAGGTAACGTATCACAGACGCGTTTTTTTTTGACCGAATTTCATTTGACCGAATACGTTTCGTTTTTTATCGTTTCTCCGATGGCAAGATTCTTTAATTTTTTATTTCACTATTTGACATTAAGAAAACATATCTTTGTCCAAGCAAGGTTTCTCCTTGTAGTCATTTGCCCAATGTATTGTTACGTATTTTATTTCAAAGCCTATTTTTCATTACACCAATGCTACAACTAGCCAAGGGATCGTTTCGTTATTTGTTTCTTAACCCATTTTTCACTTCATCAATGCTACATATAGAATTCACTACGTGTAGTTATGTATTGGGCATTCTGTCCCACTTCCACTCGTTCGAGAGCGAACTCGTTCCAGTGGGACAGAATACCCAATCCACTTATTTGAAATCTCGCCCGAACTCGTTTCAGTGGGACAGAATGCCCAATCCACTTATTTGAAATCTCGCCCGAACTCGTTCCAGTTGGACAGAATGCCCAATCCACTTATTTGAAATCTCGCCCGAACTCGTTCCAAAGGACAGAATGCCCAATCCATGCATTTTAAAATTAATTCATTATGATCAATCCCCACAAAGCTCAGACTGATATTTGCAACTTTTATAAATAAATGAATGATAAATAATGGAAACGAGTAAATTTTATGCTCATTTTGAATATACCTGTCACGCATGCAACTCGTGGCTATTGGGAAAGCATTGAAGAATTATGAAGTTTGTAAAGCATCAGAGGTTGCAGTTTAATATCGTTTGTTCAGATCGTAATAATCGTAGTTTTCGATATGGAGAACTCTTACCTGACACGATTCGCAGTATTATTTGCGGACCTTCTAACTGTGGAAAAACTAATCTTATCGTTGGTCTTTTTTTGTATGAAGACGGACTTCGCTTCCGGAATGTTTACGTATACTCAAAAACCCTTTTCCAACCTTTGTTTCGGTTTTAACAAAATGTGCTATCGTTGGTTCCCAAAGTTAAATTTCAGAAATATCGAGAAAATGACAAAATCGTTAGCCCTCATGAAGCAGAATATAATTCAGTCATCATATTTGAAGATGTTGCATGTGAAAATCAGAACAGTGTAAGAGATTACTTCGCAATGGGGAGACATAAAAACATTGATAGTTTCTACTTAAATCAAACATACAGTAAAATACCTAAACAATTAATAAGGGACAACGCTAACTTAATTATTCTTTTTAAACAAGATGATATTAATTAACGTCACGTTTATGATGAGCACGTTGGAAGCGATATGTCTTGGACACAGTTTCGAGAAATGTGTGCTGAAGTATGGAAACTACCATATAGTTACTTGGTTATAAATAAATATTGTAGTAGTAATTCTGGATGTTATAGAATGGGTTTTGACACATTTATCATTATGGATTAACTATAATACATGATGCATTATTATGAAACATTTATTGCTTCATAGGAAACCATCAAGATCAGACATGAATCATAAAATCAATGACGAGAAAAATTTGAAAGAAAAAGTACTTAAATCTGTCGAAGTCGTTAAAAAGAAGGTAAGACTGATTCGTGATATGAAGCCTGATAATGATATGATGTTGGAATCAGTATTAAAACCAATAACAGAACCACTTAAGGAAATAGTTAAAGTTAAAAACGAGAATAATTGCTTAAATACTAATGATAATGATTTAAATGACGGATTTCAATGGGAAAAGTCGGTAAAAAGATTAAAATTAAGTCCAAGTGAAGAAAAAAAACATCATACGATTGTGAGGAAACCTTCTCAATCTAGTTTTGATAATGAAGATGAAGGGGATGAGGCATCAAACAGCGATGAAAGTGATGGAAACGATGGAGTGGAAAGTGAACATACTAATGATATTTGATTTAAAATGAGTAATTCTTTCGCATCTCCTCGTGATGACCCTAAATTTCAAAAGCATTACCAACTTAAATATACCTTTTGGTGTTCGAACGGAACGGGACAAGCTAATGCTGGGATCCTGTGCGGTATACACTACAAGTGACAAAAAACTGAAAGTAAATGGTCATACTTACTATTTAACACCAGGTTTAAACAAAATTAATAAAGTAAATATAAGAAAGTACCGGAATTAAATATTGTAACTGAAGATGATAAACGCAATTATAAAATCTTATTATTAGAAACTAATGCAAATAGAAGAGATTTTAATCCTAATAAATCAATAAAAAGCAACAAAGGCATGAAATATTTATACGTAATAAGACCTCTTTTTAAATTAGCTTAAGAACGTTTAGTAAGTGGTGAAGGCTTACCGATTATGAGAAGAGTTAAAACCGATGTATCATATGTATATTGGGATAATCCAAACGAATTAGTAAAAAGATTAAAATTGCTTATAGCTTCTCGCGAAGCTGGTAATACAGGATTGGATAATGAAATCATATCTGTTATTGAAGAACTGCAAGAAGCGGGATTAGTTAACAATGTTAATATATAAAA
Source organism: Acleris cristana (assembly GCA_948252455.1). Lineage (NCBI taxonomy): Eukaryota > Metazoa > Arthropoda > Insecta > Lepidoptera > Tortricidae > Acleris > Acleris cristana. The sequence goes on from OX411771.1 coordinate 48,741,050, forward strand.
CAGTTACTCACTATTATTTTTATTCGAGACAGAACTTTTGACGTACAAATATATCATAAAATGAATATAGACAAATTCGGTCATAATTTTCATAAACGCCTACGTGTATCTGAAGATTCTGAACTTAAAAATAATGCTTTGCTCCGATCAGATGAAAGACATTTCGATTTACAATCATTAAGATTAAAGGGGCTTGCACGTCCATTGTCACCTGATGATGCCGTTAATAAGTACGTCGATCAGCTTGTTCAGAACCTTTATCAGGAGAAGTATCTAGAGTCTATGTCTGATGATATAAATTCTCAAATTCATCAGTTGGCAAATCAGTTGAAATTGTACTTTTATACAAAAAAGGAAAAAGATGATATTTTCAACAAATTAAACAATGGCAAAGCAGCAGGTCGTGAACGAAATACACAGATCAGCTCAAAAAACTTTAAATAACGACCAGTTTAATAAAAGGAATTGATGATTTGTGGCAAGCGGATTTGATTGACTTACAAAATTTACATAAGATAAATAGAGGATATAAATACATTTTGGTTGTAATTGACGCCTTTTCAAAGTACGCGTAGAAAATAAAAATTCTTTCAAATAAATGATTAAATTATCAAAACGAATACCGATAAACTTACAAACAGATTTAGGTAAAGAGTTTTATAATAATGAATTTGATTGTTATGTAAAAAAAAAAAAATATTCCACGTTTTCAATCAAAAAAGCATCTATCGTTGAAAGGTTAATAAAAACGCTCAAAAATAAACGTTACAAATATTTTAGCTTCATTGGAAAATTATAAATCTTTGGATGATATAGTTAAATCCTATATTCTAACTATGCATCTTACAACGAAATTTAAACCTGCTGATGTTAAAATGAGTCCAAAGTAAAGAAAAACATAGAAAACGCACAATTCAATTTAGGTAATGCATCAAATAAATTTAATATACGAGATCGCGTGCGCATTCAAAAATTCAAAAATTCAAAATTCAAAATATTTATTCAGTAAATTGGCCACATGAGGGCTCTTTTACACGTCGGTTATATGTAGTGAATCTACTAGCGCTTCGGACAAGACCATCATTGCGGAGAAGCGCCGCAAGAAACTCCAGCAGAAGGTCATTTTTTCCAATCATAAAATACAATAATACTTAAAAGGAACATTACAAGGTAATAAAGTAATAAATAATTATTTAAAATAAAAAATAAAAACTAACACAAATAAATCATTACAAATGTAAGCTCAATTAAATTAAAAATATTGACTAGGAGAACAACATAACGAGGTCTCTACGTCAGGAACAGTCATTAAAATAACTAAATGGAAAACAGGTCCTTGCAAGCGTGAACAGACCGGACCCCACAGACAGCACCCGTTCACGAGTATGACGCGTATCTCAGCCATCGCCTCCCTCAACCATGTGTTCGAGAAGGTGGCGACCCGATCAACGACGCCGCCGTAAGCAAAGACCTTTGAGTGAGCATGACATGCTCATGCTGCCGGACAATATATCAATAAAAGTAGCTGTCCGGCGAGAAACATCACAATGTGTTCTCATTTCAAACCTATCTTGTGCACAAGAACCAATAAAATTACAACAAGAAAAGTAAACATTAGGTAAACTTAAATTTTAAAAAGTCTACATTATTGGCTTAAAAGGTATTTTGCAATAAGCGCTGCCCAGTGCTCAGCTATTATTACTATTTAAAAAGAAGAACCCCAATTACACTACTTAAAAACGTCTTTATCATCTAGGAAGTCATTTACAGTATAATATGCCTTACCCATCAAGCAGCACTTAATGCGAGACTTAAATAAGCATAAGCAAGTATAACAGTGTCTTTCATAAAGGTTATACACCGAATTGGTCGACAGAAATATTTACTGTTAAAAATGTAAATCACACTCGCCCAGTTACTTACCTTATTGAAGATCAACGAAAAAATACAACACTCGGTTCATTTTACCTCATAGAAAAGGTTATCAAAAAGAGGGGGGATTTTTTTTATGTAAAGTGGTTAGGCCTTAATGATAGCGAAAATAGTTGGATTGATAGAAATGCTATTGTATGAGTATATTTATTAACTTTTTTGTATTAAAAATTGCCATTATTATATTGGATATAAAAGGGAGAGGACTTTTAAACAGTGTTATTAATCACTTACCGTTTGAGCTGCACTTACCTGGCTATAATAATTGTGGACCAGGTACAAAATTGCACAAACGGTTGCTAAGAGGTGTTAAGGGAATTAATGGATTGGACAACGCGTGTATGCAACACGACATTGCTTACGATTATCATTCTAACCTCACAGATCGCGACAGTGCAGATTTAGAACTTTATAAAATGGCTAAACAGAGATTAAAGTAAAAAAATACCGGAACTGGAGAAAAGCTCGCTTCATGGTTAGGAAGCAAAGTGATGAAGTCTAAAATAAAAGCTAGTGCGAGGATAAAATCATTTAAACAATTTGTTTCTAACATACGCAAGGAATTGAAAAAATCCAAAAATAATGGCACTGCGATCGATCAGGCATTTCTTGCAGCAAAAAAGATATTTGTAAATAACAAAGAAGCCCGAGTTCCACGCTTAATTCCGATACCGAAATCTGGAGGTTAATATACCGCTAATACCTATCTTCGCTGGACTGGAGCAGCTGAGATTGCTAAAGCTGTTGGGGACTACAAAGCTGCAAAGAAAAACTTAGTCGAATCAGAACGCCACCATAACAAAATGTTGGAAAAGGTTTACCTACATATTAAACCGTATAAAAACGGAAAAGGATTGTGTTTAAAAAGGTTAAAAAACTAAATAAAACTATAGATATTTTAAAATATTCAAAAGAAATACCAAATTTTCGTGGTGTTTATATGAGAGATAGTTTGCCGACACAACCAAAAAGAGCAGAATGTGGAATCATAAATCTAGACAGTTCTGAAAACCAAGGGACTCACTGGGTAGCCTTTGTCAAGGACAACAATTATTGTGAATATTTTAATAGTTATGGTGATTTTCAGCCGCCGATAGAATTAATAATGTATTTAAAAAAACATAATACTTGATACAACTACAACACTTATAAAAAGTTTAACACTGTGAATTGCGGACATTTTATGTTTGAAATATTTAAAACAGTCGAGTGACCGTTTAAATATCACTGTACAATAAAAACCTTATCATTCTAACACTGTCTTTCACTTTACCTATAACCGAAACCTCTTCTACCCTGGTCACTAATCATTCACCAGCTTTTCAACTAGATGGTGAATATGAATGCGGGTTGCTATATATGTCAACTTTTAACTCTATACCTAATATAGACTATAGAAATAATAAGTTTTATTATGGTCAAAATGAACTAGTAGAAATTCCTAAAGGATCATACGAACTTCAAGACCTTGACGATTACCTCAAAAGACACCTGCAAGGATGCACATTTTCACTGACGTGTAATAATAATACGTTAAAGACGTCTATATTGTGTCCAAAAAATGTGTATTTTAATAAAGAAAATTCCATTGGCAAGTTACTAGGTTTTGGTGAAGCAACTATTCAAGCTAATATATTAACAGCGTCCCCTTTCCCTGTGTCCATTCTGTCTACAACCATAGTGCGGGTTGAATGTGATATAGTGAGCGGATCATTTGTAAACGGAAAACCAAGCCACATTATTCATGAATTTGTACCTAATGTGCCTCCAGGTTATCGGATTATAGAAACACCGAAAAACGTTATAGGTATATGAGTCGTTTTTAAAAATATTGTACGTAATTAAAGGCTTAATGAAAACAAAATCACGATCGCATCCTTTGTGTAACGAAAGTTAGTCATACAAACTATATGGGTTACTTTCGTTACACAAAAGAATCAATTAAGTTTTGTTTTAATTAAAGCCCTTAACTATGTATTTTTTTTTGAAAACGACTCATATTTCCCTGTGACACAAAACAATTTAAGCTCTCTTAAAATAAGAATATTAGACGTAAACGATAATTTAGTTAATTAACGAGGTGAAGAGATTCAAATACAGGGTGTTTTTTTGGTCGACAACTTCCAAAACAGGAGAAATAGTTTAATTAGGTAATGCTGAAACCGAATATCACATTAAAAAATTAAAAAACCTTCGGAGGTTAGAAAAATAGCATTTTCAATTTTTCCCATTATTTCACTTAATTGTTGTTACCATGCGCCGTGTTGACGTAAGGTAATCACCGTGCACAATGTTATGATTCATCTTTCCCTTCATACTTGTTACAGACTTAGGACCGTCAAAGATTACAAACACGGTTTAGGTTAAAAAATTGTAGATTTTGTTGTTAAAAATCGATCTGAAATGGCATTTAACTACAGAATAAAGGTATGGAATACAACACCGCAAGAGTTGTCTTTGGCGTATTTAAAAAGGTGAATCAGCTTTGTTATACAAAGCTGATTGTTAAAAATTTACAAAACTTACGTATTTACATTAGGTCAATTTTAATAAATGTTCGAAGTGACGGCCGCCTTCCAAGAGCACAATGTAGCTCGTCGTCGCAAATTAGTGTTTAAACTGCCTAGGGAATCATTCAGTCCAAATTCTAACGGTATCACGGTGTCACTTACAAAGTAAATGTTTACAACATCAAACATTTCCCGATTGTCCAGAAGTAAGTTTTCTTGCCGAGCCATTTTTTTATCAATTTAATGATTTAACACTTCACTTAACAAGCACTCGCTTCGAAACAAACACGGAACTGACGTCGCTTGCGCATAGTTTTGTGAGGGTAGTATCAAACGATCGTGTCAATTATTTAATTTTTATTATTTTTTGAGCTCCGAATCATTAATATAGTAACCCCTATTGTGGAAGTCGCTGACCAAAAAAACACCCTGTATATTTGCATCTACATTTTTTTATATAGATTACAATAAAAACACGGTCTCACACGATAAACCAGTTAGTATTAAAATAACTATCCAGAAAAGAAGACCTAAGAAACCACTTACAAAGCTTACGAAAGAAAATAAACAATTTAAAAAAAATGAGTATACTAAACTTATCAGATCCTTTTAGCTTTGATAACACGATTGAAAGTTTCGAATATCATTCGTATAAACCATACGTTACGAGTTTTAATTTCAACTATAAAATTCGTATACCAATTAACCAGCAAGATCTTTACGTATTACCATCGGCGAGTACCTACGTTATACGTAGAGGGTACTATTACAGTACTCAACAGAGAAACAAAAGCGAAGGTGAACAGTGTTCTTTTTACTAATAACCCTATACTTCATAATGTTTCAAGATATTCGATATGAACTGAATGGAATCGAAAATGATAAAATTAAACGGTTACGTCAACTATGAAATCTCTTGTATCCATGAATGTACTCCAATCAACGATGTCACAGTTATGGGGTTGGAACATTGATGGTACTAAAATTACACATGGATCATTTTCTGTATCTGTTCCTTTAAATAAGATTCTTGGTTTCGCAGAGGATTATAACAAAATAATTATTAACTGCAAGATTGAACTTATTCTTTTACGATCCAATAGTGATTTAAATAGCGTAAAATTGAATACAAATGAATACATAGACAACATTACAATATCTAAAATAGTATGGCGTATGCCACATATTAAGGTTTCTGATCGGGAAAGATTGAATTTACTTACTGTAACACGCTTGTCTCAACCGTTAATAAAATAAGTAATACCTATCTATTTTTTTTTTGTAGTGACGCCAAAACAAATCTAAGCGAGACACTTTCATAAAAAAATAACTTGAACACCACTTATTATATCAACATAAATTTTGTAATTTATGTCCTGTTTTTTGTGGCAAAATCTACGAATTCGTTGAAACAATCTTTGTGCAGTACTTGAGACAAGGTCCAAGATAATGTCGCGAAGAAATGACACATTTGTAGTATTTATCACCCACTTGGCGTTTGCATATTTTTTGTGCTCCAAGTTGCGTGTGAAAAGAATGTTCGAGTGGACTTAACTCTGATTGGTTAATTAGGATTGGCGTCAGTTTTGAGAAGTAGGACTCTGATTGGTTAATTAGGTTAGCGTCAGTTATGAGAAGAAGGGATGATTTGGGATTTAAGGTGTTTTAAACGGGACAGTTACCCCCGGGACGCGAAACTGAGATATCGTGAGTTTTATCGTACGCATACGGTTAAACCTAAGTCTCACTTTTGTCAATTATTTTAATTTAGATTCAGTGTTTTGATTTTGTTATTAGTGTATGGACATTTAAGTTTAAAGACAATAGTGTGTGTGGCTAGAATATTTCATTTTGTAGAGATAATTATTAAGATTTAGTTTCATTATTATTAGTATCTAATTTAGTTAATTGTATCTAGGTAAGTTTTAATTTGATGTATTTTCAGTATTAGGGGCGGAGAAGTTCTTATATTTAGTGTCTTTATTATTACTTTTAGGGTTAGTAGTTTTATTTAAGTCGTCTAGGCAACTACGAATTAAGGGAAGGTTTACGTTAGGTATCATCTAATTTCATCTAATTCAATAAACAGATAGTGAAAGGGATAGAATGTGTGGAAGAATTATGTGTAGTGAATAAATTAGATTGGGTAATTATAATATTATTATTTTTTCTCGCTTGCTTAATTGATTATAAGCTTTTGTTATTTCAGACTTTGTGAAATATAGGAAGGAGCAGTTCTATCTCACTCATTATCATTAAACTGCTTTACCTTTATTTTATTGAGTGTGTCATAACGCTTTATTAAGTAAGTTTTTATGTTATGTTTGTGACGAGCTAAGGAATAATAATAAAAAACTATTTTAGTGGTAACTATACATTCATCTATTCTAAACACTCACAAGCAGCACACGTGGGGTCAGCCCAGATAGCGGCTTGAAAGCCTTGCGATTCTGGTTGTCTAACTCCATTGCAAGCATTAGAAATACATCTTTTGCCATCGCACTTTATGACCATCATTTAAATTCAAACCATTTACATTAGCTAACGCACCGTTTACGTCACACATCTCTACAGGCACTAGGTACTCACTCAAAACCTGGGTCATTTAGGTGTTTATAATCTTTACTAGTGGCTCTGAGGTGCAGACCTTTACGACCCGGGCCACGTGCTTAGTGTGAAGTTTGGTCAGTATTGCAGCCGTTGTTATGGGGTCACTTACAGTAATTGTTATATTCACCTCAATGATATTCAGATAATTTTGAACAAATCCGACAACATCCCTTAGTCATCGTCATAAACCGCGGCTGCGTATTTCGGATTAGGGACGCGTAGAGTTATAGTTTTAAGAGCATAGCATAAGCGAGTGGCATAATTGCATGAGCGTGCTTAAATATATTTATATATACTTTATTTTAGGAAAGACTTGTTAGGGATTTAGCAAGAGAGATAGCGTGGCAGGTAGTGTTAGTGAGGCCAATCCCCATCCAAAGAAAGAATCAATTTGTTTCTAGTTATCCGTTCAAATATTAATAACAACACAAAAGTAAAATAAAATCTGAAAACAAATAGGTTCTCGCTGTATCCGGCCTCGTCCAAGGTAGGGGTTATTTAGGTAGGGCAAATATTATTTTGAAATACATATACATTAGGTAGGGAACATTATATATTATTATTTTCGAATTAATTTACTTTATAATTATTTATAATTACATTTAAATAATACGCACTCCGGTACACGGAGGCCCCACGAGACGTGAATGGAGGTCGGGGGTGTTCGATACTTCAATTCCTGAGTATGCAGGTATTCTAAGGAGAGTCTCGGTGAGTCGTATCCAATTTATAACTTTCGTTTGTTTGTTTTTGTGTTATCTTGATTGTGTTTTATTTATGGTTTCTAGCTTGTTTATTGGTTGAAATAAGTTTAGGTTAATCGTATTTACATTATTCTTTACATAACGTAGAGGGTCCTAATTTTATTTTATTTTAAAAACTAGACGATCACACATTTTAATTATAAGGCCAATTAAATTGATTTACACAACGTAGGAAATTTTATCGTTTCTATATAGCCTGGGGGTAGGAGTGTTACATTACTCAAATATTTAGAAAAAGATCGTGCTATTTAGATTGCTTTCAGAAATTGAGATCTGTACGAGTACCCGCTTTAACTAAAAACATCAAAACATTCTTGGGCAATCAAAACTTCATGTCAAATTGAAAAACCGCGATACGTTATAATTGGATTAAAAACGGACGGAAAAAATATATCTAACAAAGATATAACATGGTTTGATCATTGCCACTTGAGAGATGTAAAAGTTTTTTTAAATTCAAACTATTTTCCGTATTAAAATTTAAATGTTAGTTTCGGAGCTGAAAAGTTTGCTATATTATACGAACAGTATTCCAAATTCCAACAGTCTTATTATAACCGCAGTCAAGCGCCGTTGTTGAGTCCGCAAGAATTTAAAGAAAAAGCACCTCTGTTTGTCATCGATTGTTCACGTCAAAACGAAACCTTAAAAACAGGTTCCATAGATGTCAGAGTTGAATTAGAGTGCGAACAGGATATACCCGATAATATTGCGGCGTACTGTCTAATTCTGAATGATAGTATTGTAGAATACAAACCGTTAAGCAACATTACACGAAAAATAACATGAAAACAGATTGTTTGTTTGTAGATCTTCAGGGTTTTAAATCATATAAAAATGAATTTATTGTTAAGGAATTTGCATACAGTACAAATGAATACACCCAAGTATTTTCAATAAAACCTCCATATACATTTTCTACTTTATCAAGACAACTAAAAAAGACAAGTGAGATGGATAGAGAAAAACCTCGGATTTTTATGGCTTGAAGGATATGTTGATTATAGGGAATTTAAAAGAATGATTCCCAGCTAATTGGAAAACAAGAAAATATATGTAAAATGATTAGAAAAAGTTAAATAGGTAAAAGAATTGTTAAATGTACTGTAATAGACTTGGGTGAAAAAGGTTTGCCTAATTTTCAATCTATGCATCAAAAATATTGTGATGAACATTGTTTGTATTAAAAAATGGTATTATGTGTATTAAAAATGGTACTTTGAAAATAACTTACAATTTTGTATTCTCATTTATAATTTATAATAAAATATAATAAATCATATAGGTAACTAACTGTTAACCGTATTTTTATTTTGCCTAGTTTAAGAAAGTGGATATTTCATTATTAATTGTAATAAAAATATGTTTTACTAAAAACTTCAGTTTTCTAGATAAAGTAAATGAAAACTACTTAATCCTGTTTAAGACGTTTCAAAAACATCCAAATCAGAATGAATGTTTCCTCAAAAACCAGTTGTGAATTTCAGAACTGTTCTGGAACTCACGTTAATATCTATGCTACGGAGCGGGTATTACTAGATCAATGAATTACTTTCATTACGTTTTTTATTACTTTTTATTATTTACAGTCTTAAAAAATTATATGAATTTGTATTAAACACATTTCATTTGAGCGTTTAAAAAGGTATACTGTAACCACAGAGTTTTTGGATATCTTATTGACAACACTCTCTGCACTGTCTATAATTTCATCGTAACTATCATCAGCAACATACTGAGCACTCAGCACTTTGTCTCCGATATCGTCTTACGTACCACTATCGTCTTACGTACCACTATTTAAATGTATTATTTGAATCTTGACCAGTCTCGTTTCCTTGACAGCTTTGTTGTTGATCACGAATGATGGCAGATGATCGTGCTTACTATGTTTCACAACTTTATTTACTAAATTTATTATTAGCCTTTTTTTCTTTATTTCTTTTCGCACTCGCATCTCTTATTTTCTTAATTAACTTGTTTTCTTCTGTATCATCTTCAAATAATCGTTGACCGCATTGCGTAAAAAGGTCATCGGAAATAACGTCGTTGTATTGCTCAAATGACGTTTGCGCGCATTGCGAAAAGCGCTCATCGGAAGTAGTGCGCATGTTTTTCTCCATGATCTGTAACACAAATAAAATTCTAATTAATACAAGTGTGTGTTATAAATCGTCAGTATTTTCCTACCTAAAAGAACAGCAAAAACGAGATCTACATGCATGAAATCTAGTAATTAAATCAGTATAAATAAATACCTACGTAAAATAAATTGGAATGTAGTAAATAAATCAGTATAAATAAGTACATAAAATAAATTTCACTTACCGAACTTGAGAATACTGATCAACAGGATCGTGTCAATTTCTATGCTAATCAGGTGTAGGCTTAGGTATATTTATATCAATTATAACTTCACGCATCAGCACAATGTCATAACAAACGCTGCAATTAACAAAGCCAGCGAAAACACTTTACAATATGATAAAGATGACCGGAGGTGTTGACTTGGCATTGTAGGTATTTGTTGCATGTATAAAACGACAGGTAGCGACTTGTTCAATATGAGTAATTTCTATCAGGCTTTTCTAGGGTTCCATTAAATATCATAGCTAGACACTGTTAATTCAATATTAACAGATGCATAGAAAGTTAATGTACTTATTCGTTGTAAATTTTCAAAGTTAACTTAAAAGTTAATCTGTTACTCGAAATGTGAACTTCGTTAACAGATTAACGGTCTTGTGTCCAGCTTTGCTGATTACTTATCTAGAAGGAAAGTAAAATAATAATCACATTCCAATTATATCATTTATTTCGTATCAAAAATATTTACTATACGTAGGTACAAGTTCAAACGCAAGCATAGTACACATTAGTAATACATATAACATTTTTTTAAAGTTTAATCATAAGATACGCGTTAATAGATAGGTACATAATATGTTTCAAGTAACTGAAAAATATTACAATTATGCCTAATATTAATTACATTTTGAAAAAAAAATATGTTAAAATTAATGCTACACATTAATCAATCACAAAGGCGTTTGTTTAAAAATTAAGTATTGAAGTATAACTCCACGCTCTAGTGGATACTTTGTCGGGAGAAATCAGCCGTTTATCGTCATTAGATGATAAAGTTACTTTATTAACACTTTGTGTAAATATCTCATGTTTTATAGATTTGAATAATATGTTTTCTTTTTAATAATATCCCCTCGAAATATAGAGTTTTCGTAATCTGAAATATCTAATTCAGGTATAACCGCTGTTTTCACCCCTTTAGCTTTTTTTATAACATCATCCATGGTTTTTATACAATACAGTTTGGAACGAAGACCTATAAATTCGATTATAATTTTTCCTCCCATTTCATCCTTAAAAAGACCTGGCACTTTTTTGTTTTGAATAGATAAGAGATGTTCATTATTTATATTATAATTACTGGTATCAAAATAAGGTTAAAGATGTGTTTTTAAATCTTCGTAATAGTTCTTGGTTTGAATATGATAAATAAAACTATCCGTATCCGTGTAACACATCTGTAGTAGATCTTCATACATGGGTTTAAATACCGAGTAGTGCAAGTCATACATATGACTTTTTGGGGTACGTATTATAATGTAAAAAATCAAAATCTATACGTTTACTATGTATACGTTCAAAATATATAAAATCAAAAAATATAATAGTCAAAGAAATAACAATAAAAAATCATAACCTCCTAAGACCCACCATACAACGAAATTTGTCAATGGAGTATGAATCTACTGCGAATGAAATAAAGTCAATTTTCTTATTTGATCTCGAGTTCTAAAAACAAAAGAAATTTTACTTTACTTCCTTTGCACTAGATCTTTATTTCACTGGCAGTATTTTGTACTATTTTTAGAACAAGAACCCTCAGGAGGTTTTTCATAATGGTCGAAATACATACAATCAAAATGGCTAAGTTCACTATATACGAGGTGGAAAGTTAAGATGGGGCAGTAAGGGCAGCTACTAGATCCCTTGCTGCTACGCGAAAATGCTCTTAGGAGACCTTTACTAACTTTTAAAGTAATGAAAATTGTCATTCACAGATTTTTGAAAATATGTACAGTCAGCGAGAAAATCGTCAGATTTGAGTTTTTTTTTTAAATGCCGATCGGTCCCATTTCTATCAAGGATTAAAACACTTTAGGACCAACTAAGGTTAGAGTACTAGAAAACCCATAAATCAAAGAAAACTTTTTCCATACAGTTCGTAGGGTAATTACAAAGTGTACATTTCGCATGTTGTTTTTTACGCTTATGAGTCCTTAATGCTTAAAGAAAATTAAACAGTATGTAGACAACTAAAAGCCACTTGCACCAAAAATTTAATACTGGGTTAGTAAACGTCAGTTTCGTACAAAAACTGACATTTTAACTCGCAAAGGGTCCGTTGACAAGACCACGTGGAGTCGAGGTGGGCAGATTCTGGTTTTAGTACCTAAAAAAAACCAAACCCAAAAAGATTATATATTTACAAATGCAATATCTAAAACTTATGTCTAAAATCAAAACTAGCCGAGATATTACATTAATATAATTTTTTAGGTTGGGTTTCAGATAAAATTTTTAGATATTGCATTTTTATAATTTTTTGGGTTAGGTTTTTTAGGTACTAAAACCACAATCTGCCCACCCCGACTCCACGTGATCTTGTCTGCCTTACCCCTTGGGTTTATATAAAAAGCCGGAGGCGCGGAGGGAGAGCAGCCCTCGCCCGCTGTAGCAAATCAGAGGCACAGAGTCGCCGAAGGCGACCAACAAACCGAAACTGCGAAGGTGAACTTTGGTGCTTCTAATTTGATTCGCAAGGGCGATCGGGCCGCACGTCCCGCAGCGCCGGAGCAGTGACGGAGCCCGATCGATGGTCTCGTGTGAGCCGCCATGGGCAGTAATATATCGGCCATTTTTGATTTCAGAGAAAAGTTTTTCAAACAAAACACGCTTATTTTAGCGTAATCTATACAATTATTCCAATTCTTTTACAACTACTGTGTTTTTTGCACTTTTGGTTACGCTTTGGTAGGTTAACCTGGATCCACTGGCTGGCTTTTATATACAGTATCGATTATCCACTTGAGTGCTCGCATTTCAAAAACATGTGCTCTGTAGTGCCCGTGACCATCCGCGCGCAAGCGGCGGAATGCCATATTTTGTTAATAAATCGATTGCTTGGCTTTTACTGAACCGTTTGTTATGATTCTTTTTATGTTGTAAAGTTAAATAAACAGGCAATTTGATTATGTAAATAAAAAGATAGGTCACTATACTAACATTAATGTAAAAGAAATCACAAAGTTAACATACGGTTTCAAATGGGGGCTTCTGTCAGAAATCGATTTATTAAAAAAAAACTAAATCAATAACATATGTCATTTTCATATTAATTTAATACTTTAATAGTTTACGCTTCGATTGATACCAAATACAGTATATGGTCGTGGGGAAATATTTTGCATAAAACCTCTTTCAATTGCAACGTTTAAATGGTCAGTTCTACAATTCGCTACCAAACGGAGTAGTTTGTTTATGATTTTTTTACGAATAATTTAGGTACGTGAGGACAAAAATATTGTCATCAGTAGATAAAGACACTATTATTCTTTAAATAACATATGCCAGTTATGTCAAACTAGTAGCAATTTCTGTCACAAATTATCAATAACAAAAATAGCCGTACATACCTAACGTAATGAGTGTCGCTTTTGACGACCGATTACCGAACTTCCAACCACTTCAAAACCACAAAATACACTTAACACAAACACTACACATGTTACACTTCGCAACTTAAAACATATCAGGCCGATTACAACTAGATTAGAACTCTTGTTTCCATTACAAAAGTAAACAAATAACCTACGTAACGGTCGTCACGTGTCCAACTAGCCGTCACCTCGCTCACCTCACACTAAAATCAAAGATGGCGCCAATGGCGGAGGAGTAAGGACACGGGATACACTGGGCGCAACGAAATCAATTAAAATTATATTATTTACATTTCTCATTATTGTTCAATCAATTACCACCAATAATAACGGATACCTATTACTTGTAAGAAATACGAAATTAACTAAGGACCTACTCATGATTAGCGGTCGGCGACCTTGTTTTCCTGTCGGCTGTCGTAATATAGAAAAATATAGAAATAACATATTAAATTATAGTAGGTGCAGACGGAATTTTTACATACCTAAATTACTGAGAACTGACCAGTTTGTATTTGTATAATTTTGAGTCTTACAAAATAAAAAGTAAGCAAATATAGTTTTTTATGTACCTACAAGATCATGTTGTGATTACGTAGCTCGAAAAAAATTTATAAGAGTAAACAAAAACCGATACATATTCTATTTTAAATGTTTATATATTGTGCAATCAATATTGAGTTATTTAAAAATAATTTAGATTTAACTTCTATATAATATCTGGGAGATGGGGCCCATTGCTAAAATTGCTTTCAAAGTGAGATACGAGGGTATTAAGAGTAATTTGCATTTTGCATAAATAGAAAAAGCAAGCACGATTATATTGTAATCGCAACTGAGGTAGACGATGTATTTCGACAAAACTTTATTTACGTACGTATAGTTTCTTGTTAGTTGTAATAACTTACAATAAACTAATGCCACTAATGTCGACAAGCCGTAACGGGGAATACACATACTGTATATAGTTAGGTACTGGTACCTAACACAAAAATGGGAAAGTAGCTTGCATGCCATATAAATGTATAAATGAGACTAATATAATACGAATGATATATAGAAATGTAGTAGTAGATGACGGTATGCCCGTGTGCAAGGTATGTGTACTCCCTATCGCCGTCTCTTATGTTTTTAATGAGGTAGGTGTAAGTGAAAATGCACACATTATCTAATAATATATTTAAGGATAACACAAAGTATTCGCTAAATGGACTCCATGCTGCCAATGACAGTCATTTAATTCCAGGGACCCTCGCTGTAATGACATCAGTTAGTTAATAAAGTACCACTTTTGCATGTTTGAGGTAAAAATTAAAACGAGTTGTGTCAAAAAAATAACTTTTTTTTGTGTAACAAACAGGTTTTTATTTTTATACCTCCTCATTTAAAATCAAATATAACTAAAAAATAAAGCATTAACTTAAGATTAAAACAGTAACAATTTAGCATGTATGTACGTATGTAGACAATTTATTATACAAAAGAAAAACTAACGCAATGCAATGGAGATAAAAAAGTGCACAAAAGCGAACTTATCTCTTTAAGGGATCTCTTCCCACTAACCTTTGAGAGATAGAGAATAGTGAAAGGGGAAGGTGAAGGTTGAGTGATGGATTGAGTAGGCAAATGTACAAATGTATTTATTTAAAATTTAAATGTATTGTTGTAAGAAAAATCTATTGTTCCTTAGTATGAAATTCTTCAAAACATATCTGCAAGCAAAGCGATACGTTACACTGCTTGCATATATATTTTGTGCGGCTATTATGACACCAAACACATCTTTTATCTTTGGACTGGCCTGCACCGATGAAATGATTTCCGATCAGTATCGGCCGCCGTAAACCACTTGCCATTGGTAAAAGGGAATTGGTGGTTACTTGTAACTGATTAGATAAATTTGTTGACAAAAACTGCTTAACCATTTCCTCGGCCAGGCTCAGTCTGAATGCACGATGCGTTATTTTAGGGTGCTTGGTTTTAAAAATAATGTACGCGTTAAGTACAGTAGTGCTTAAAAGACGTCTAAACACTTTTTTGTACCACGCCATATTTTTTGCCCTCTCAATTATGCTGAGAGGAGTTGGTCTTTTTTATCGACACCCCCCATCGTCATATTATAATCTAACACTATTTGTGGCTTATATTTATATTTGCCGAATTTTTCTTTACCACCCACTTCACCCCGGTGGTAGGTTGAAATCATCGACACAATATTCGTGTCACGCCACATTAAGACGGAAACATCCCTGCAAAAAGACTGCACGACCTCACCTACACGCATATCATTTTTAGACATTTGTTTCAATGATTCGGGAACAGATTCCCTGTTAATGCGGAGTGTCCCAAAAGCAATCAGTATTCTGTGATTTTAAATATCGCGCCAAAAGTGGCGCATTGTAGAAGTTGTCCATAATAAGCGTGTAGCCTTGGTTGAGAATTGGCTTAACCAGCTCTTGCACAATCTGTGCTGTTGCGTTGGTTGGCTGCGGTGGTAAGGAAGACGCAGAAGCCGTCGTCTGTCTGTCATTATTCGGCAGTCTGTCTTGAATTTGTTGTGTCTGATGTTCCGTTTCCGTGTGTGCTCTGTTTTCGGTTTGATGGTCGTCCGTTTTGTCGTCTGTGTCTCCGTGTTTATGTCCTTTGCCAGTATAAACAAAGAAACTCCATAAATAGCCGGGCGATGATTCACACAGCTCGTAACTTTTAACTCCTACTTTCGCTGCTTTAGTAGCAATTTTCTGTGCGAAGTTCAAACGACCGTGCCATTTAAGGAGTGACTCGTCAATGGCAATGTTCTGCTCCGGAAGATACAGCGTGCAAAATTTTTGATTAAGGTGATCCAGTACAGGCTTTATTTTCCGGAGCTTGCGTTCGTCACTTGTCAGTTCTGTCATCAGATTGTCATTGTCAGTAAAATGTAAAAAGCGTTTCAGTAGTACAAATCTGTTGTAGGTCATCAAATTTTTGAAATACTTCAATGTCAGATAGCCATTCTCTCTCCAATAATCCTTCTCCACGCTTAATGGAGCACAGCCTTGGAGAAGGAGAATTGCGAGGAAAATAACTACCTCACCTCGATCCGTATTTTTCCAAAAATTCACACGGGAATTCAGTTTAGTATTTCGGTCAGTTATAATTTTGGAATATCTGTTCGTCTCGTTCACTATTAGGTCAATTAAGTCATCGTCAAAAAATTTAAAAAAGATGTCAAGTGCAGTAGTGTTTTCGTCCATAGTAAAAGTCGGGCCCGGTGTACCACGAAATTCCTCGCGTTTTCCGAGAAAATTTGCATGATCACTGGTCCAGTCAAAGGTTAGGTGGTCGATGGGTAGCAAACGCTGCAAGGATCTGTCTGCATCTGCGTCTTCCTGATTCAACCACTCCTGTACTGCTGGCTCTAACACGTCAGGTAAAAAGACTGCTGCCTCTAAATTTGAGAAGTCTGGTGTTTGTGGAATTTCGTCGTCGTCGTCGTCGTCGTCTACGTCACTCTCTAATTGGATTTCCGCCTGCCAGCTCTCGAAAATCGCTTCCGCCTTGTTTGTGTTAAAATCTAACAAACAAATAATTATAATGAGCTGAAATTCTGATAAATGACAATTAAAGCGATAATTGATATAATTTGACAATACTTACCACAACCGTGAATGACTTTTGATTTTGGCGGCGGTTTTGGGGGTTGATTTGATGTACATTCTGAAATTTACAAGACAGAGTGTATTTAGAAAATAGAAGTCGATATTTTATATGTATATTAAGTTGTATTTTGCTGCAGCAAAACTGAAAGATTTAACATACATACCTGGTTTGCTAATAGTTTTTTTGCCTTTTTCCTTTTGTCCTTTACTAGACGTAGGCTTCTTTGGGGCATCAGCTTTACCTTGAGACGTTTGGGTTCCTAAAAAAGTGATATGGTTTTAAAACTTAGAGTAAAGGCAAAAAATAATAATATTACAAAACAAAAAGCATACTTAAATTCCCAGTCGTCCAATCAACACGCAACGGTGAATAGCCGGGGACCTCGGTGCAACTGTCCAAACTTGTTGTGCTACAAATAGACAAATTACATTTACAATTGGCTTGTCACAAAATATTTAAGAAGAATTTTAGAAATAAAAACGTCATTTATTTTACCAAGCAAATATTGTATTACCTTGTTGGAGTGCCCCAGTCGTGAAGCGCTTTGTTACACGAAGGCGTTGATGGTGAATTCAATGGCGGTGGCTCTACTTCGACATCTTCCAAGGTTCTACAAGATAAAACATATTAAAATAACTACTCTTAATATATGTAAAAATACTTATATGAGTAATTGTATGAGTAATACTAAAGTTAAAATATAGGTCTATTCTTACCACGGTAAGAACCCATTAAGAAACCACGGTTTCTCGAAAGTTTTATGAGTAATAAATAAAATTAAGTGCATGATAATACAAGTATTGTACCGTATCTCCCATGGTCTCATTTTTGGAGACGGGGGCGTCGATGGTGTACCCTCCACCAACCGACACGGCAGCCGATTCGGAGACAGCTTCCTTGAATATTCGATTAAATAATTCTGAGGTTAACAACTGCATGTAGGTCTATGTGTTTATATAACAAAGCAGAATTTAAGTTTAAGTGTTAAAACAATTTATTACAACTAAATTGGAAGATGACTATAATAACAAGATTCAGTCCATGTGCTTGCTCAAAAGCACCCGTGTCGTCCTTATTAATATGTATGAGTATTAGATAGTTAAAGAAAACTATATGTGGAGTCTATTCTTATATATTATTATTACCTTGGCCGCTTGTGTGGAGGTGTATCAGGCAACTGAAATCGCTCCAGTTCTTTTTTCCGTTTTTGTTCAACAAACTGATGTTGAGTAGTAGCTGGAAGGCCTCTTAACACTTTTTTTGTGTCTTGAACAGCCTTCCTTAATAGCTGCTGTTCTTCTTCATAAGTTCTAAAGAAAAAAAATATCCATGAAGGCAATATTTACTCGTTAAATAGTAAAACGTTCAAACATACAACCTTTGACTAGGTCCCGGGATAGACACAGCATCATCAACAGGGAATAACTCCCTTGGAGAAAATTTGCTTGTCCCTCCCCTACCTCGTCCCCTACCTCGTCCCCTACCTCGTCCCCTACCTCGTCCCCTACCTCGTCCCCTACCACGTCCTGTCCCAAGTTTCTTACTAGTACCAGAACCACTGTCAAAAATGCAACAAAAAAGATGTAAAACTGCAAGAATAAAGAATAAGAAACAAAAAAAGAGTGCTTTATATTTGCGTTCGAAAAAGGGTTAAATAAAAATAAAGTGCATGGCATGCCGTGTTAACAATACTTATAAACGAGCATGGTTCAATATTATATAACAACCGAAGTATATCATGGTATATATATATATATATATATATATATATATATATATATATATGATATTTATTTCGTTGATATATAATATACTAATGAATAATTTATAAAGAAAAGTGCGTGCGTGAAAATGCAGCAGTAGGTGGGTGTGGGCTAGATTTTGATTTTTAAAAACATTAACTTGTACTTAATCTCATTAGGTACGTCAAATTGACAACACATGGCGTGTATTTTAAAACGCGCTATCGTTTAGTTTTATGGGAATAAGCAAGACATAGTTCGGACTAAACTAGTCCAGATAAGTCCAGTAAAGGTAACTACTGGATAATTTATTTGTATCGACTATCGATCAGATTTTGATATATATCGCAAAAAAATTTTTTTTTTATATATATTAAAATATTAAAACTGTCGGAAATTCTGGAACCCTATAACGAGACGCTGTGAAAAAATGCTCGTTAGAAAAAATCGGACAAAAGGATGTGGGACCATGCTTAGTGTAGAGTTCCGAAGCCGTTCCTAAAAGCAGAAAAAACTATCTCAAAAACAAGAATTAAAGTATTTTTTATATGAATATTTACAGTTTTTTAGTAAGTATAAACACGTTAGTCCCTCTATGTCAAGAACCAATCAAGTCTACTTAGTCGTGATAGTTTTCCTTTTAAATTCGTTATAGGTACGTGCTTTTAGGTAACTAGCGAAAATGGTACATTTAGAGTTCAATATATCCTAAACGGCCCCCACATATAAAAAAAATGATAATGACCTGCACATGAGAAAAATTGAGTGTGACAGACAGACTGACAGATGGACATGGCAAAACTATAGGGTTCTTAGTTTGACTTGAGAACCCTAAAAAGGAATCCCAGTTAAATATCATGAAATGAGGCAAAATATTGATATTTTTTTTTGTTATTAGAATAATATATAAAATAGAAAGATTTTCGGGAAACACACAAAAAACCACAATAAACAATCAAAATATACATAACAAGCAGAAACCAATCCCAAATAAAACTCTGTGCGCCTCATGCTTTTTGTTATGACATACGCGCGTAAGCGGAAGTGCCCTTGGCAGCTGCAGCGGCCACTTTGTACTTACATAGACGGTTCATGTTTCCTTCACTTAATCCTGTACAAAACATAGATATTTCTTTGTTAACACTGTTTTAATGTAAAGTTTAATAGCCAATCTTATTTATTTTCATCACTCGTTAGAGAAATATTAGGTAATTATAAATTGCGGACGGATGAAATCTGACAAACAGTGTAATTTTTTTACATGATCAACTTTAAAACAGGAATTTGTTGCAATACAACGTGAAATGTATTTAAGTAAATACTTAATAATATAAAGTAGTAAATAACATTTAATTTAATATACAACACTCGTTAAAATACATAAAATATGATTACTTACGGCATTTTCCAAAATTCTCAGCTTTGTTGATCACACTCCTTTGACACTGTTTTGGTTACTACGTCAAATTATTTTTTTAAATCTTGAAATTTGTTCCATAGACCCGTTGTTTTATTTTTTTTAATGTTGCCACACTACTCCTTTACAAGAACAGCATACTTAAAAGCCATTTTTCACGATACAACTTGAGAAAGAAAAAAAAAACTGATGGAAGTCCGTTTGGCAGCCACAGCTGCCGAAAGCAATTTACGTTTTGAAATTTGGCAGCCCTGGCTGCCAAGAGCACCTGAGTGGTTATGTACTTCAACCATTATCGATTTTGAACGTAAGTATACATTGTAAACGTATGCATTGTAAACGTATGCCTTTTGTCTAATATTACTATGAACCTTTATGCATTTTAACTGTTATGTATTTTGACCATTATGCATTTCAAGCTTATGTGTTTAGAACTTATGCCAAATATCTTTATATATTTTGATACATTATAGTATATGATTTTCGGCATTTCAACTTTATGGTTTTCAACCTGTATGTATTTTAAATTTATACATTATAATACGTACCCGACTTTTTGATAGCTCCAACACTGTGAAACCGATATACTTAAATAGGTTTATCTAAAATTATAGGATCTGGTTTTAATTGTATCGCAACAAAATTTTCTTGTTCTTAATTTCACACCACTGATTAAGATTAACCAGTCGCACGTTGATTTTCTTTAAATTATTCTCTAGAGTTTTTCCAAACAAAGATTTTATGATACTTATGAACAGATCTTGTTCAAATTTAATATTGATATAGCTTTTTGACGTAATTTGGTATTAAGATCAATATATTGTTTTAAATAAAAATCTTGTACAAATGTAATAACCCTATATATTTTTTTCAGTTTCAACCCATGTTTAAGACATGTTTTGAGATGCACATAGTGAAACACACAAAAGTATTTGTCATACAAATTAGGTACAAGTTTTTAATCTTTTCCTCCTACTGGTATGCATTTTTCTGGACAAAACGGTAGATCATTATGTGTATTATGCAGATTTTTGGGATAGATTAAGTCTACTTCAAGAATAAATCCATACTTAGCATCATCAGGGATTTGCATTATATCTAAAGCATCAATTTCATTTCGTTCTAAAAACCTAAAATTTGATAGAGGTAACGAGCGGTACATACTATAACCGTATAAATTGTTACAATCTATATATACAATGTACGAGTCTGGCTGCGAAGGGTTGTAATCTGGTATAAATTTGTTATTAGCTTCTAATTCCGTTCTGAATCATGGTTAACATATTAAAATCGCTAGTAAGCTCCAACTCCACACCGGTTTTTAACAACATCGCATCAAACGATCATCACTCGCTTCGAAACAAACACGGAACTGACGTCGCTTGCGCATAGTTTTGTGAGGGTAGTATCAAACGATCGTGACGAGAAGCGGCCTACCCCCTTCGTAGCTACAGAAACGAGAGACCATGATTTATAAAATAGCGAGGATATTCTTTCGATTTTTCATGAAAATTAATTATTTAATTTTTATTATTTTTTGAGCTCCGAATCATTAATATAGTAACCCCTATTGTGGAAGTCGCTGACCAAAAAAACACCCTGTATATTTGCATCTACATTTTTTTATATAGATTACAATAAAAACACGGTCTCACACGATAAACCAGTTAGTATTAAAATAACTATCCAGAAAAGAAGACCTAAGAAACCACTTACAAAGCTTACGAAAGAAAATAAACAATTTAAAAAAAATGAGTATACTAAACTTATCAGATCCTTTTAGCTTTGATAACACGATTGAAAGTTTCGAATATCATTCGTATAAACCATACGTTATGAGTTTTAATTTCAACTATAAAATTCGTATACCAATTAACCAGCAAGATCTTTACGTATTACCATCGGCGAGTACCTACGTTATACGTAGAGGGTACTATTACTCAACAGAGAAACAAAAGCGAAGGTGAACAGTGTTCTTTTCACAAATAACCCTATACTTCATAATGTTTCAAGATATTCGATATGAACTGAATGGAATCGAAAATGATAAAATTAAACGGTTACGTCAACTATGAAATCTCTTGTATCCATGAATGTACTCCAATCAACGATGTCACAGTTATGGGGTTGGAACATTGATGGTACTAAAATTACACATGGATCATTTTCTGTATCTGTTCCTTTAAATAAGATTCTTGGTTTCGCAGAGGATTATAACAAAATAATTATTAACTGCAAGATTGAACTTATTCTTTTACGATCCAATAGTGATTTAAATAGCGTAAAATTGAATACAAATGAATACATAGACAACATTACAATATCTAAAATAGTATGGCGTATGCCACATATTAAGGTTTCTGATCGGGAAAGATTGAATTTACTTACTCAAATATTTAGAAAAAGATCGTGCTATTTAGATTGCTTTCAGAAATTGAGATCTGTACGAGTACCCGCTTTAACTAAAAACATCAAAACATTCTTGGGCAATTAAAACTTCATGTCAAATTGAAAAACCGCGATACGTTATAATTGGATTAAAAACGGACGGAAAAAATATATCTAACAAAGATATAACATGGTTTGATCATTGCCACTTGAGAGATGTAAAAGTTTTTTTAAATTCAAACTATTTTCCGTATTAAAATTTAAATGTTAGTTTCGGAGCTGAAAAGTTTGCTATATTATACGAACAGTATTCCAAATTCCAACAGTCTTATTATAACCGCAGTCAAGCGCCGTTGTTGAGTCCGCAAGAATTTAAAGAAAAAGCACCTCTGTTTGTCATCGATTGTTCACGTCAAAACGAAACCTTAAAAACAGGTTCCATAGATGTCAGAGTTGAATTAGAGTGCGAACAGGATATACCCGATAATATTGCGGCGTACTGTCTAATTCTGAATGATAGTATTGTAGAATACAAACCGTTAAGCAACATTACACGAAAAATAACATGAAAACAGATTGTTTGTTTGTAGATCTTCAGGGTTTTAAATCATATAAAAATGAATTTATTGTTAAGGAATTTGCATACAGTACAAATGAATACACCCAAGTATTTTCAATAAAACCTCCATATACATTTTCTACTTTATCAAGACAACTAAAAAAGACAAGTGAGATGGATAGAGAAAAACCTCGGATTTTTATGGCTTGAAGGATATGTTGATTATAGGGAATTTAAAAGAATGATTCCCAGCTAATTGGAAAACAAGAAAATATATGTAAAATGATTAGAAAAAGTTAAATAGGTAAAAGAATTGTTAAATGTACTGTAATAGACTTGGGTGAAAAAGGTTTGCCTAATTTTCAATCTATGCATCAAAAATATTGTGATGAACATTGTTTGTATTAAAAAATGGTATTATGTGTATTAAAAATGGTACTTTGAAAATAACTTACAATTTTGTATTCTCATTTATAATTTATAATAAAATATAATAAATCATATAGGTAACTAACTGTTAACCGTATTTTTATTTTGCCTAGTTTAAGAAAGTGGATATTTCATTATTAATTGTAATAAAAATATGTTTTACTAAAAACTTCAGTTTTCTAGATAAAGTAAATGAAAACTACTTAATCCTGTTTAAGACGTTTCAAAAACATCCAAATCAGAATGAATGTTTCCTCAAAAACCAGTTGTGAATTTCAGAACTGTTCTGGAACTCACGTTAATATCTATGCTACGGAGCGGGTATTACTAGATCAATGAATTACTTTCATTACGTTTTTTATTACTTTTTATTATTTACAGTCTTAAAAAATTATATGAATTTGTACTAAACACATTTCATTTGAGCGTTTAAAAAGGTATACTGTAACCACAGAGTTTTTGGATATCTTATTGACAACACTCTCTGCACTGTCTATAATTTCATCGTAACTATCATCAGCAACATACTGAGCACTCAGCACTTTGTCTCCGATATCGTCTTACGTACCACTATCGTCTTACGTACCACTATTTAAATGTATTATTTGAATCTTGACCAGTCTCGTTTCCTTGACAGCTTTGTTGTTGATCACGAATGATGGCAGATGATCGTGCTTACTATGTTTCACAACTTTATTTACTAAATTTATTATTAGCCTTTTTTTCTTTATTTCTTTTCGCACTCGCATCTCTTATTTTCTTAATTAACTTGTTTTCTTCTGTATCATCTTCAAATAATCGTTGACCGCATTGCGTAAAAAGGTCATCGGAAATAACGTCGTTGTATTGCTCAAATGACGTTTGCGCGAATTGCGAAAAGCGCTCATCGGAAGTAGTGCGCATGTTTTTCTCCATGATCTGTAACACAAATAAAATTCTAATTAATACAAGTGTGTGTTATAAATCGTCAGTATTTTCCTACCTAAAAGAACAGCAAAAACGAGATCTACATGCATGAAATCTAGTAATTAAATCAGTATAAATAAATACCTACGTAAAATAAATTGGAATGTAGTAAATAAATCAGTATAAATAAGTACATAAAATAAATTTCACTTACCGAACTTGAGAATACTGATCAACAGGATCGTGTCAATTTCTATGCTAATCAGGTGTAGGCTTAGGTATATTTATATCAATTATAACTTCACGCATCAGCACAATGTCATAACAAACGCTGCAATTAACAAAGCCAGCGAAAACACTTTACAATATGATAAAGATGACCGGAGGTGTTGACTTGGCATTGTAGGTATTTGTTGCATGTATAAAACGACAGGTAGCGACTTGTTCAATATGAGTAATTTCTATCAGGCTTTTCTAGGGTTCCATTAAATATCATAGCTAGACACTGTTAATTCAATATTAACAGATGCATAGAAAGTTAATGTACTTATTCGTTGTAAATTTTCAAAGTTAACTTAAAAGTTAATCTGTTACTCGAAATGTGAACTTCGTTAACAGATTAACGGTCTTGTGTCCAGCTTTGCTGATTACTTATCTAGAAGGAAAGTAAAATAATAATCACATTCCAATTATATCATTTATTTCGTATCAAAAATATTTACTATACGTAGGTACAAGTTCAAACGCAAGCATAGTACACATTAGTAATACATATAACATTTTTTTAAAGTTTAATCATAAGATACGCGTTAATAGATAGGTACATAATATGTTTCAAGTAACTGAAAAATATTACAATTATGCCTAATATTAATTACATTTTGAAAAAAAAATATGTTAAAATTAATGCTACACATTAATCAATCACAAAGGCGTTTGTTTAAAAATTAAGTATTGAAGTATAACTCCACGCTCTAGTGGATACTTTGTCGGGAGAAATCAGCCGTTTATCGTCATTAGATGATAAAGTTACTTTATTAACACTTTGTGTAAATATCTCATGTTTTATAGATTTGAATAATATGTTTTCTTTTTAATAATATCCCCTCGAAATATAGAGTTTTCGTAATCTGAAATATCTAATTCAGGTATAACCGCTGTTTTCACCCCTTTAGCTTTTTTTATAACATCATCCATGGTTTTTATACAATACAGTTTGGAACGAAGACCTATAAATTCGATTATAATTTTTCCTCCCATTTCATCCTTAAAAAGACCTGGCACTTTTTTGTTTTGAATAGATAAGAGATGTTCATTATTTATATTATAATTACTGGTATCAAAATAAGGTTAAAGATGTGTTTTTAAATCTTCGTAATAGTTCTTGGTTTGAATATGATAAATAAAACTATCCGTATCCGTGTAACACATCTGTAGTAGATCTTCATACATGGGTTTAAATACCGAGTAGTGCAAGTCATACATATGACTTTTTGGGGTACGTATTATAATGTAAAAAATCAAAATCTATACGTTTACTATGTATACGTTCAAAATATATAAAATCAAAAAATATAATAGTCAAAGAAATAACAATAAAAAATCATAACCTCCTAAGACCCACCATACAACGAAATTTGTCAATGGAGTATGAATCTACTGCGAATGAAATAAAGTCAATTTTCTTATTTGATCTCGAGTTCTAAAAACAAAAGAAATTTTACTTTACTTCCTTTGCACTCGATCTTTATTTCACTGGCAGTATTTTGTACTATTTTTAGAACAAGAACCCTCAGGAGGTTTTTCATAATGGTCGAAATACATACAATCAAAATGGCTAAGTTCACTATATACGAGGTGGAAAGTTAAGATGGGGCAGTAAGGGCAGCTACTAGATCCCTTGCTGCTACGCGAAAATGCTCTTAGGAGACCTTTACTAACTTTTAAAGTAATGAAAATTGTCATTCACAGATTTTTGAAAATATGTACAGTCAGCGAGAAAATCGTCAGATTTGAGTTTTTTTTTTTAATGCCGATCGGTCCCATTTCTATCAAGGATTAAAACACTTTAGAACCAACTAAGGTTAGAGTACTAGAAAACCCATAAATCAAAGAAAACTTTTTCCATACAGTTCGTAGGGTAATTACAAAGTGTACATTTCGCATGTTGTTTTTTACGCTTATGAGTCCTTAATGCTTAAAGAAAATTAAACAGTATGTAGACAACTAAAAGCCACTTGCACCAAAAATTTAATACTGGGTTAGTAAACGTCAGTTTCGTACAAAAACTGACATTTTAACTCGCAAAGGGTCCGTTGACAAGACCACGTGGAGTCGAGGTGGGCAGATTCTGGTTTTAGTACCTAAAAAAAACCAAACCCAAAAAGATTATATATTTACAAATGCAATATCTAAAACTTATGTCTAAAATCAAAACTAGCCGAGATATTACATTAATATAATTTTTTAGGTTGGGTTTCAGATAAAATTTTTAGATATTGCATTTTTATAATTTTTTGGGTTAGGTTTTTTAGGTACTAAAACCACAATCTGCCCACCCCGACTCCACGTGATCTTGTCTGCCTTACCCCTTGGGTGTATATAAAAAGCCGGAGGCGCGGAGGGAGAGCAGCCCTCGCCCGCTGTAGCAAATCAGAGGCACAGAGTCGCCGAAGGCGACCAACAAACCGAAACTGCGAAGGTGAACTTTGGTGCTTCTAATTTGATTCGCAAGGGCGATCGGGCCGCACGTCCCGCAGCGCCGGAGCAGTGACGGAGCCCGATCGATGGTCTCGTGTGAGCCGCCATGGGCAGTAATATATCGGCCATTTTTGATTTCAGAGAAAAGTTTTTCAAACAAAACACGCTTATTTTAGCGTAATCTATACAATTATTCCAATTCTTTTACAACTACTGTGTTTTTTGCACTTTTGGTTACGCTTTGGTAGGTTAACCTGGATCCACTGGCTGGCTTTTATATACAGTATCGATTATCCACTTGAGTGCTCGCATTTCAAAAACATGTGCTCTGTAGTGCCCGTGACCATCCGCGCGCAAGCGGCGGAATGCCATATTTTGTTAATAAATCGATTGCTTGGCTTTTACTGAACCGTTTGTTATGATTCTTTTTATGTTGTAAAGTTAAATAAACAGGCAATTTGATTATGTAAATAAAAAGATAGGTCACTATACTAACATTAATGTAAAAGAAATCACAAAGTTAACATACGGTTTCAAATGGGGGCTTCTGTCAGAAATCGATTTATTAAAAAAAAACTAAATCAATAACATATGTCATTTTCATATTAATTTAATACTTTAATAGTTTACGCTTCGATTGATACCAAATACAGTATACGTTCGTGGGGAAATATTTTGCATAAAACCTCTTTCAATTGCAACGTTTAAATGGTCAGTTCTACAATTCGCTACCAAACGGAGTAGTTTGTTTATGTTTTTTTTACGAATAATTTAGGTACGTGAGGACAAAAATATTGTCATCAGTAGATAAAGACACTATTATTCTTTAAATAACATATGCCAGTTATGTCAAACTAGTAGCAATTTCTGTCACAAATTATCAATAACAAAAATAGCCGTACATACCTAACGTAATGAGTGTCGCTTTTGACGACCGATTACCGAACTTCCAACCACTTCAAAACCACAAAATACACTTAACACAAACACTACACATGTTACACTTCGCAACTTAAAACATATCAGGCCGATTACAACTAGATTAGAACTCTTGTTTCCATTACAAAAGTAAACAAATAACCTACGTAACGGTCGTCACGTGTCCAACTAGCCGTCACCTCGCTCACCTCACACTAAAATCAAAGATGGCGCCAATGGCGGAGGAGTAAGGACACGGGATACACTGGGCGCAACGAAATCAATTAAAATTATATTATTTACATTTCTCATTATTGTTCAATCAATTACCACCAATAATAACGGATACCTATTACTTGTAAGAAATACGAAATTAACTAAGGACCTACTCATGATTAGCGGTCGGCGACCTTGTTTTCCTGTCGGCTGTCGTAATATAGAAAAATATAGAAATAACATATTAAATTATAGTAGGTGCAGACGGAATTTTTACATACCTAAATTACTGAGAACTGACCAGTTTGTATTTGTATAATTTTGAGTCTTACAAAATAAAAAGTAAGCAAATATAGTTTTTTATGTACCTACAAGATCATGTTGTGATTACGTAGCTCGAAAAAAATTTATAAGAGTAAACAAAAACCGATACATATTCTATTTTAAATGTTTATATATTGTGCAATCAATATTGAGTTATTTAAAAATAATTTAGATTTAACTTCTATATAATATCTGGGAGATGGGGCCCATTGCTAAAATTGCTTTCAAAGTGAGATACGAGGGTATTAAGAGTAATTTGCATTTTGCATAAATAGAAAAAGCAAGCACGATTATATTGTAATCGCAACTGAGGTAGACGATGTATTTCGACAAAACTTTATTTACGTACGTATAGTTTCTTGTTAGTTGTAATAACTTACAATAAACTAATGCCACTAATGTCGACAAGCCGTAACGGGGAATACACATACTGTATATAGTTAGGTACTGGTACCTAACACAAAAATGGGAAAGTAGCTTGCATGCCATATAAATGTATAAATGAGACTAATATAATACGAATGATATATAGAAATGTAGTAGTAGATGACGGTATGCCCGTGTGCAAGGTATGTGTACTCCCTATCGCCGTCTCTTATGTTTTTAATGAGGTAGGTGTAAGTGAAAATGCACACATTATCTAATAATATATTTAAGGATAACACAAAGTATTCGCTAAATGGACTCCATGCTGCCAATGACAGTCATTTAATTCCAGGGACCCTCGCTGTAATGACATCAGTTAGTTAATAAAGTACCACTTTTGCATGTTTGAGGTAAAAATTAAAACGAGTTGTGTCAAAAAAATAACTTTTTTTTGTGTAACAAACAGGTTTTTATTTTTATACCTCCTCATTTAAAATCAAATATAACTAAAAAATAAAGCATTAACTTAAGATTAAAACAGTAACAATTTAGCATGTATGTACGTATGTAGACAATTTATTATACAAAAGAAAAACTAACGCAATGCAATGGAGATAAAAAAGTGCACAAAAGCGAACTTATCTCTTTAAGGGATCTCTTCCCACTAACCTTTGAGAGATAGAGAATAGTGAAAGGGGAAGGTGAAGGTTGAGTGATGGATTGAGTAGGCAAATGTACAAATGTATTTATTTAAAATTTAAATGTATTGTTGTAAGAAAAATCTATTGTTCCTTAGTATGAAATTCTTCAAAACATATCTGCAAGCAAAGCGATACGTTACACTGCTTGCATATATATTTTGTGCGGCTATTATGACACCAAACACATCTTTTATCTTTGGACTGGCCTGCACCGATGAAATGATTTCCGATCAGTATCGGCCGCCGTAAACCACTTGCCATTGGTAAAAGGGAATTGGTGGTTACTTGTAACTGATTAGATAAATTTGTTGACAAAAACTGCTTAACCATTTCCTCGGCCAGGCTCAGTCTGAATGCACGATGCGTTATTTTAGGGTGCTTGGTTTTAAAAATAATGTACGCGTTAAGTACAGTAGTGCTTAAAAGACGTCTAAACACTTTTTTGTACCACGCCATATTTTTTGCCCTCTCAATTATGCTGAGAGGAGTTGGTCTTTTTTATCGACACCCCCCATCGTCATATTATAATCTAACACTATTTGTGGCTTATATTTATATTTGCCGAATTTTTCTTTACCACCCACTTCACCCCGGTGGTAGGTTGAAATCATCGACACAATATTCGTGTCACGCCACATTAAGACGGAAACATCCCTGCAAAAAGACTGCACGACCTCACCTACACGCATATCATTTTTAGACATTTGTTTCAATGATTCGGGAACAGATTCCCTGTTAATGCGGAGTGTCCCAAAAGCAATCAGTATTCTGTGATTTTAAATATCGCGCCAAAAGTGGCGCATTGTAGAAGTTGTCCATAATAAGCGTGTAGCCTTGGTTGAGAATTGGCTTAACCAGCTCTTGCACAATCTGTGCTGTTGCGTTGGTTGGCTGCGGTGGTAAGGAAGACGCAGAAGCCGTCGTCTGTCTGTCATTATTCGGCAGTCTGTCTTGAATTTGTTGTGTCTGATGTTCCGTTTCCGTGTGTGCTCTGTTTTCGGTTTGATGGTCGTCCGTTTTGTCGTCTGTGTCTCCGTGTTTATGTCCTTTGCCAGTATAAACAAAGAAACTCCATAAATAGCCGGGCGATGATTCACACAGCTCGTAACTTTTAACTCCTACTTTCGCTGCTTTAGTAGCAATTTTCTGTGCGAAGTTCAAACGACCGTGCCATTTAAGGAGTGACTCGTCAATGGCAATGTTCTGCTCCGGAAGATACAGCGTGCAAAATTTTTGATTAAGGTGATCCAGTACAGGCTTTATTTTCCGGAGCTTGCGTTCGTCACTTGTCAGTTCTGTCATCAGATTGTCATTGTCAGTAAAATGTAAAAAGCGTTTCAGTAGTACAAATCTGTTGTAGGTCATCAAATTTTTGAAATACTTCAATGTCAGATAGCCATTCTCTCTCCAATAATCCTTCTCCACGCTTAATGGAGCACAGCCTTGGAGAAGGAGAATTGCGAGGAAAATAACTACCTCACCTCGATCCGTATTTTTCCAAAAATTCACACGGGAATTCAGTTTAGTATTTCGGTCAGTTATAATTTTGGAATATCTGTTCGTCTCGTTCACTATTAGGTCAATTAAGTCATCGTCAAAAAATTTAAAAAAGATGTCAAGTGCAGTAGTGTTTTCGTCCATAGTAAAAGTCGGGCCCGGTGTACCACGAAATTCCTCGCGTTTTCCGAGAAAATTTGCATGATCACTGGTCCAGTCAAAGGTTAGGTGGTCGATGGGTAGCAAACGCTGCAAGGATCTGTCTGCATCTGCGTCTTCCTGATTCAACCACTCCTGTACTGCTGGCTCTAACACGTCAGGTAAAAAGACTGCTGCCTCTAAATTTGAGAAGTCTGGTGTTTGTGGAATTTCGTCGTCGTCGTCGTCGTCTACGTCACTCTCTAATTGGATTTCCGCCTGCCAGCTCTCGAAAATCGCTTCCGCCTTGTTTGTGTTAAAATCTAACAAACAAATAATTATAATGAGCTGAAATTCTGATAAATGACAATTAAAGCGATAATTGATATAATTTGACAATACTTACCACAACCGTGAATGACTTTTGATTTTGGCGGCGGTTTTGGGGGTTGATTTGATGTACATTCTGAAATTTACAAGACAGAGTGTATTTAGAAAATAGAAGTCGATATTTTACATGTATATTAAGTTGTATTTTGCTGCAGCAAAACTGAAAGATTTAACATACATACCTGGTTTGCTAATAGTTTTTTTGCCTTTTTCCTTTTGTCCTTTACTAGACGTAGGCTTCTTTGGGGCATCAGCTTTACCTTGAGACGTTTGGGTTCCTAAAAAAGTGATATGGTTTTAAAACTTAGAGTAAAGGCAAAAAATAATAATATTACAAAACAAAAAGCATACTTAAATTCCCAGTCGTCCAATCAACACGCAACGGTGAATAGCCGGGGACCTCGGTGCAACTGTCCAAACTTGTTGTGCTACAAATAGACAAATTACATTTACAATTGGCTTGTCACAAAATATTTAAGAAGAATTTTAGAAATAAAAACGTCATTTATTTTACCAAGCAAATATTGTATTACCTTGTTGGAGTGCCCCAGTCGTGAAGCGCTTTGTTACACGAAGGCGTTGATGGTGAATTCAATGGCGGTGGCTCTACTTCGACATCTTCCAAGGTTCTACAAGATAAAACATATTAAAATAACTACTCTTAATATATGTAAAAATACTTATATGAGTAATTGTATGAGTAATACTAAAGTTAAAATATAGGTCTATTCTTACCACGGTAAGAACCCGTTAAGAAACCACGGTTTCTCGAAAGTTTTATGAGTAATAAATAAAATTAAGTGCATAATAATACAAGTATTGTACCGTATCTCCCATGGTCTCATTTTTGGAGACGGGGGCGTCGATGGTGTACCCTCCACCAACCGACACGGCAGCCGATTCGGAGACAGCTTCCTTGAATATTCGATTAAATAATTCTGAGGTTAACAACTGCATGTAGGTCTATGTGTTTATATAACAAAGCAGAATTTAAGTTTAAGTGTTAAAACAATTTATTACAACTAAATTGGAAGATGACTATAATAACAAGATTCAGTCCATGTGCTTGCTCAAAAGCACCCGTGTCGTCCTTATTAATATGTATGAGCATTAGATAGTTAAAGAAAACTATATGTGGAGTCTATTCTTATATATTATTATTACCTTGGCCGCTTGTGTGGAGGTGTATCAGGCAACTGAAATCGCTCCAGTTCTTTTTTCCGTTTTTGTTCAACAAACTGATGTTGAGTAGTAGCTGGAAGGCCTCTTAACACTTTTTTTGTGTCTTGAACAGCCTTCCTTAATAGCTGCTGTTCTTCTTCATAAGTTCTAAAGAAAAAAAATATCCATGAAGGCAATATTTACTCGTTAAATAGTAAAACGTTCAAACATACAACCTTTGACTAGGTCCCGGGATAGACACAGCATCATCAACAGGGAATAACTCCCTTGGAGAAAATTTGCTTGTCCCTCCCCTACCTCGTCCCCTACCTCGTCCCCTACCTCGTCCCCTACCTCGTCCCCTACCTCGTCCCCTACCACGTCCTGTCCCAAGTTTCTTACTAGTACCAGAACCACTGTCAAAAATGCAACAAAAAAGATGTAAAACTGCAAGAATAAAGAATAAGAAACAAAAAAAGAGTGCTTTATATTTGCGTTCGAAAAAGGGTTAAATAAAAATAAAGTGCATGGCATGCCGTGTTAACAATACTTATAAACGAGCATGGTTCAATATTATATAACAACCGAAGTATATCATGGTATATATATATATATATATATATATATATGATATTTATTTCGTTGATATATAATATACTAATGAATAATTTATAAAGAAAAGTGCGTGCGTGAAAATGCAGCAGTAGGTGGGTGTGGGCTAGATTTTGATTTTTAAAAACATTAACTTGTACTTAATCTCATTAGGTACGTCAAATTGACAACACATGGCGTGTATTTTAAAACGCGCTATCGTTTAGTTTTATGGGAATAAGCAAGACATAGTTCGGACTAAACTAGTCCAGATAAGTCCAGTAAAGGTAACTACTGGATAATTTATTTGTATCGACTATCGATCAGATTTTGATATATATCGCAAAAAAATTTTTTTTTTATATATATTAAAATATTAAAACTGTCGGAAATTCTGGAACCCTATAACGAGACGCTGTGAAAAAATGCTCGTTAGAAAAAATCGGACAAAAGGATGTGGGACCATGCTTAGTGTAGAGTTCCGAAGCCGTTCCTAAAAGCAGAAAAAACTATCTCAAAAACAAGAATTAAAGTATTTTTTATATGAATATTTACAGTTTTTTAGTAAGTATAAACACGTTAGTCCCTCTATGTCAAGAACCAATCAAGTCTACTTAGTCGTGATAGTTTTCCTTTTAAATTCGTTATAGGTACGTGCTTTTAGGTAACTAGCGAAAATGGTACATTTAGAGTTCAATATATCCTAAACGGTCCCCCACATATAAAAAAAATGATAATGACCTGCACATGAGAAAAATTGAGTGTGACAGACAGACTGACAGATGGACATGGCAAAACTATAGGGTTCTTAGTTTGACTTGAGAACCCTAAAAAGGAATCCCAGTTAAATATCATGAAATGAGGCAAAATATTGATATTTTTTTTTGTTATTAGAATAATATATAAAATAGAAAGATTTTCGGGAAACACACAAAAAACCACAATAAACAATCAAAATATACATAACAAGCAGAAACCAATCCCAAATAAAACTCTGTGCGCCTCATGCTTTTTGTTATGACATACGCGCGTAAGCGGAAGTGCCCTTGGCAGCTGCAGCGGCCACTTTGTACTTACATAGACGGTTCATGTTTCCTTCACTTAATCCTGTACAAAACATAGATATTTCTTTGTTAACACTGTTTTAATGTAAAGTTTAATAGCCAATCTTATTTATTTTCATCACTCGTTAGAGAAATATTAGGTAATTATAAATTGCGGACGGATGAAATCTGACAAACAGTGTAATTTTTTTACATGATCAACTTTAAAACAGGAATTTGTTGCAATACAACGTGAAATGTATTTAAGTAAATACTTAATAATATAAAGTAGTAAATAACATTTAATTTAATATACAACACTCGTTAAAATACATAAAATATGATTACTTACGGCATTTTCCAAAATTCTCAGCTTTGTTGATCACACTCCTTTGACACTGTTTTGGTTACTACGTCAAATTATTTTTTTAAATCTTGAAATTTGTTCCATAGACCCGTTGTTTTTTTTTTTTTAATGTTGCCACACTACTCCTTTACAAGAACAGCATACTTAAAAGCCATTTTTCACGATACAACTTGAGAAAGAAAAAAAATACTGATGGAAGTCCGTTTGGCAGCCACAGCTGCCGAAAGCAATTTACGTTTTGAAATTTGGCAGCCCTGGCTGCCAAGAGCACCTGAGTGGTTATGTACTTCAACCATTATGGATTTTGAACGTAAGTATACATTGTAAACGTATGCATTGTAAACGTATGCCTTTTGTCTAATATTACTATGAACCTTTATGCATTTTAACTGTTATGTATTTTGACCATTATGCATTTCAAGCTTATGTGTTTAGAACTTATGCCAAATATCTTTATATATTTTGATACATTATAGTATATGATTTTCGGCATTTCAACTTTATGGTTTTCAACCTGTATGTATTTTAAATTTATACATTATAATACGTACCCGACTTTTTGATAGCTCCAACACTGTGAAACCGATATACTTAAATAGGTTTATCTAAAATTATAGGATCTGGTTTTAATTGTATCGCAACAAAATTTTCTTGTTCTTAATTTCACACCACTGATTAAGATTAACCAGTCGCACGTTGATTTTCTTTAAATTATTCTCTAGAGTTTTTCCAAACAAAGATTTTATGATACTTATGAACAGATCTTGTTCAAATTTAATATTGATATAGCTTTTTGACGTAATTTGGTATTAAGATCAATATATTGTTTTAAATAAAAATCTTGTACAAATGTAATAACCCTATATATTTTTTTCAGTTTCAACCCATGTTTAAGACATGTTTTGAGATGCACATAGTGAAACACACAAAAGTATTTGTCATACAAATTAGGTACAAGTTTTTAATCTTTTCCTCCTACTGGTATGCATTTTTCTGGACAAAACGGTAGATCATTATGTGTATTATGCAGATTTTTGGGATAGATTAAGTCTACTTCAAGAATAAATCCATACTTAGCATCATCAGGGATTTGCATTATATCTAAAGCATCAATTTCATTTCGTTCTAAAAACCTAAAATTTGATAGAGGTAACGAGCGGTACATACTATAACCGTATAAATTGTTACAATCTATATATACAATGTACGAGTCTGGCTGCGAAGGGTTGTAATCTGGTATAAATTTGTTATTAGCTTCTAATTCCGTTCTGAATCATGGTTAACATATTAAAATCGCTAGTAAGCTCCAACTCCACACCGGTTTTTAACAACATCGCATCAAACGATCATCACTCGCTTCGAAACAAACACGGAACTGACGTCGCTTGCGCATAGTTTTGTGAGGGTAGTATCAAACGATCGTGACGAGAAGCGGCCTACCCCCTTCGTAGCTACAGAAACGAGAGACCATGATTTATAAAATAGCGAGGATATTCTTTCGATTTTTCATGAAAATTAATTATTTAATTTTTATTATTTTTTGAGCTCCGAATCATTAATATAGTAACCCCTATTGTGGAAGTCGCTGACCAAAAAAACACCCTGTATATTTGCATCTACATTTTTTTATATAGATTACAATAAAAACACGGTCTCACACGATAAACCAGTTAGTATTAAAATAACTATCCAGAAAAGAAGACCTAAGAAACCACTTACAAAGCTTACGAAAGAAAATAAACAATTTAAAAAAAATGAGTATACTAAACTTATCAGATCCTTTTAGCTTTGATAACACGATTGAAAGTTTCGAATATCATTCGTATAAACCATACGTTACGAGTTTTAATTTCAACTATAAAATTCGTATACCAATTAACCAGCAAGATCTTTACGTATTACCATCGGCGAGTACCTACGTTATACGTAGAGGGTACTATTACTCAACAGAGAAACAAAAGCGAAGGTGAACAGTGTTCTTTTCACAAATAACCCTATACTTCATAATGTTTCAAGATATTCGATATGAACTGAATGGAATCGAAAATGATAAAATTAAACGGTTACGTCAACTATGAAATCTCTTGTATCCATGAATGTACTCCAATCAACGATGTCACAGTTATGGGGTTGGAACATTGATGGTACTAAAATTACACATGGATCATTTTCTGTATCTGTTCCTTTAAATAAGATTCTTGGTTTCGCAGAGGATTATAACAAAATAATTATTAACTGCAAGATTGAACTTATTCTTTTACGATCCAATAGTGATTTAAATAGCGTAAAATTGAATACAAATGAATACATAGACAACATTACAATATCTAAAATAGTATGGCGTATGCCACATATTAAGGTTTCTGATCGGGAAAGATTGAATTTACTTACTCAAATATTTAGAAAAAGATCGTGCTATTTAGATTGCTTTCAGAAATTGAGATCTGTACGAGTACCCGCTTTAACTAAAAACATCAAAACATTCTTGGGCAATCAAAACTTCATGTCAAATTGAAAAACCGCGATACGTTATAATTGGATTAAAAACGGACGGAAAAAATATATCTAACAAAGATATAACATGGTTTGATCATTGCCACTTGAGAGATGTAAAAGTTTTTTTAAATTCAAACTATTTTCCGTATTAAAATTTAAATGTTAGTTTCGGAGCTGAAAAGTTTGCTATATTATACGAACAGTATTCCAAATTCCAACAGTCTTATTATAACCGCAGTCAAGCGCCGTTGTTGAGTCCGCAAGAATTTAAAGAAAAAGCACCTCTGTTTGTCATCGATTGTTCACGTCAAAACGAAACCTTAAAAACAGGTTCCATAGATGTCAGAGTTGAATTAGAGTGCGAACAGGATATACCCGATAATATTGCGGCGTACTGTCTAATTCTGAATGATAGTATTGTAGAATACAAACCGTTAAGCAACATTACACGAAAAATAACATGAAAACAGATTGTTTGTTTGTAGATCTTCAGGGTTTTAAATCATATGAAAATGAATTTATTGTTAAGGAATTTGCATACAGTACAAATGAATACACCCAAGTATTTTCAATAAAACCTCCATATACATTTTCTACTTTATCAAGACAACTAAAAAAGACAAGTGAGACGGATAGAGAAAAACCTCGGATTTTTATGGCTTGAAGGATATGTTGATTATAGGGAATTTAAAAGAATGATTCCCAGCTAATTGGAAAACAAGAAAATATATGTAAAATGATTAGAAAAAGTTAAATAGGTAAAATAATTGTTAAATGTACTGTAATAGACTTGGGTGAAAAAGGTTTGCCTAATTTTCAATCTATGCATCAAAAATATTGTGATGAACATTGTTTGTATTAAAAAATGGTATTATGTGTATTAAAAATGGTACTTTGAAAATAACTTACAATTTTGTATTCTCATTTATAATTTATAATAAAATATAATAAATCATATAGGTAACTAACTGTTAACCGTATTTTTATTTTGCCTAGTTTAAGAAAGTGGATATTTCATTATTAATTGTAATAAAAATATGTTTTACTAAAAACTTCAGTTTTCTAGATAAAGTAAATGAAAACTACTTAATCCTGTTTAAGACGTTTCAAAAACATCCAAATCAGAATGAATGTTTCCTCAAAAACCAGTTGTGAATTTCAGAACTGTTCTGGAACTCACGTTAATATCTATGCTACGGAGCGGGTATTACTAGATCAATGAATTACTTTCATTACGTTTTTTATTACTTTTTATTATTTACAGTCTTAAAAAATTATATGAATTTGTACTAAACACATTTCATTTGAGCGTTTAAAAAGGTATACTGTAACCACAGAGTTTTTGGATATCTTATTGACAACACTCTCTGCACTGTCTATAATTTCATCGTAACTATCATCAGCAACATACTGAGCACTCAGCACTTTGTCTCCGATATCGTCTTACGTACCACTATCGTCTTACGTACCACTATTTAAATGTATTATTTGAATCTTGACCAGTCTCGTTTCCTTGACAGCTTTGTTGTTGATCACGAATGATGGCAGATGATCGTGCTTACTATGTTTCACAACTTTATTTACTAAATTTATTATTAGCCTTTTTTTCTTTATTTCTTTTCGCACTCGCATCTCTTATTTTCTTAATTAACTTGTTTTCTTCTGTATCATCTTCAAATAATCGTTGACCGCATTGCGTAAAAAGGTCATCGGAAATAACGTCGTTGTATTGCTCAAATGACGTTTGCGCGCATTGCGAAAAGCGCTCATCGGAAGTAGTGCGCATGTTTTTCTCCATGATCTGTAACACAAATAAAATTCTAATTAATACAAGTGTGTGTTATAAATCGTCAGTATTTTCCTACCTAAAAGAACAGCAAAAACGAGATCTACATGCATGAAATCTAGTAATTAAATCAGTATAAATAAATACCTACGTAAAATAAATTGGAATGTAGTAAATAAATCAGTATAAATAAGTACATAAAATAAATTTCACTTACCGAACTTGAGAATACTGATCAACAGGATCGTGTCAATTTCTATGCTAATCAGGTGTAGGCTTAGGTATATTTATATCAATTATAACTTCACGCATCAGCACAATGTCATAACAAACGCTGCAATTAACAAAGCCAGCGAAAACACTTTACAATATGATAAAGATGACCGGAGGTGTTGACTTGGCATTGTAGGTATTTGTTGCATGTATAAAACGACAGGTAGCGACTTGTTCAATATGAGTAATTTCTATCAGGCTTTTCTAGGGTTCCATTAAATATCATAGCTAGACACTGTTAATTCAATATTAACAGATGCATAGAAAGTTAATGTACTTATTCGTTGTAAATTTTCAAAGTTAACTTAAAAGTTAATCTGTTACTCGAAATGTGAACTTCGTTAACAGATTAACGGTCTTGTGTCCAGCTTTGCTGATTACTTATCTAGAAGGAAAGTAAAATAATAATCACATTCCAATTATATCATTTATTTCGTATCAAAAATATTTACTATACGTAGGTACAAGTTCAAACGCAAGCATAGTACACATTAGTAATACATATAACATTTTTTTAAAGTTTAATCATAAGATACGCGTTAATAGATAGGTACATAATATGTTTCAAGTAACTGAAAAATATTACAATTATGCCTAATATTAATTACATTTTGAAAAAAAAATATGTTAAAATTAATGCTACACATTAATCAATCACAAAGGCGTTTGTTTAAAAATTAAGTATTGAAGTATAACTCCACGCTCTAGTGGATACTTTGTCGGGAGAAATCAGCCGTTTATCGTCATTAGATGATAAAGTTACTTTATTAACACTTTGTGTAAATATCTCATGTTTTATAGATTTGAATAATATGTTTTCTTTTTAATAATATCCCCTCGAAATATAGAGTTTTCGTAATCTGAAATATCTAATTCAGGTATAACCGCTGTTTTCACCCCTTTAGCTTTTTTTATAACATCATCCATGGTTTTTATACAATACAGTTTGGAACGAAGACCTATAAATTCGATTATAATTTTTCCTCCCATTTCATCCTTAAAAAGACCTGGCACTTTTTTGTTTTGAATAGATAAGAGATGTTCATTATTTATATTATAATTACTGGTATCAAAATAAGGTTAAAGATGTGTTTTTAAATCTTCGTAATAGTTCTTGGTTTGAATATGATAAATAAAACTATCCGTATCCGTGTAACACATCTGTAGTAGATTTTCATACATGGGTTTAAATACCGAGTAGTGCAAGTCATACATATGACTTTTTGGGGTACGTATTATAATGTAAAAAATCAAAATCTATACGTTTACTATGTATACGTTCAAAATATATAAAATCAAAAAATATAATAGTCAAAGAAATAACAATAAAAAATCATAACCTCCTAAGACCCACCATACAACGAAATTTGTCAATGGAGTATGAATCTACTGCGAATGAAATAAAGTCAATTTTCTTATTTGATCTCGAGTTCTAAAAACAAAAGAAATTTTACTTTACTTCCTTTGCACTAGATCTTTATTTCACTGGCAGTATTTTGTACTATTTTTAGAACAAGAACCCTCAGGAGGTTTTTCATAATGGTCGAAATACATACAATCAAAATGGCTAAGTTCACTATATACGAGGTGGAAAGTTAAGATGGGGCAGTAAGGGCAGCTACTAGATCCCTTGCTGCTACGCGAAAATGCTCTTAGGAGACCTTTACTAACTTTTAAAGTAATGAAAATTGTCATTCACAGATTTTTGAAAATATGTACAGTCAGCGAGAAAATCGTCAGATTTGAGTTTTTTTTTTTAATGCCGATCGGTCCCATTTCTATCAAGAATTAAAACACTTTAGGACCAACTAAGGTTAGAGTACTAGAAAACCCATAAATCAAAGAAAACTTTTTCCATACAGTTCGTAGGGAAATTACAAAGTGTACATTTCGCATGTTGTTTTTTACGCTTATGAGTCCTTAATGCTTAAAGAAAATTAAACAGTATGTAGACAACTAAAAGCCACTTGCACCAAAAATTTAATACTGGGTTAGTAAACGTCAGTTTCGTACAAAAACTGACATTTTAACTCGCAAAGGGTCCGTTGACAAGACCACGTGGAGTCGAGGTGGGCAGATTCTGGTTTTAGTACCTAAAAAAAACCAAACCCAAAAAGATTATATACTTACAAATGCAATATCTAAAACTTATGTCTAAAATCAAAACTAGCCGAGATATTACATTAATATAATTTTTTAGGTTGGGTTTCAGATAAAATTTTTAGATATTGCATTTTTATAATTTTTTGGGTTAGGTTTTTTAGGTACTAAAACCACAATCTGCCCACCCCGACTCCACGTGATCTTGTCTGCCTTACCCCTTGGGTGTATATAAAAAGCCGGAGGCGCGGAGGGAGAGCAGCCCTCGCCCGCTGTAGCAAATCAGAGGCACAGAGTCGCCGAAGGCGACCAACAAGCCGAAACTGCGAAGGTGAACTTTGGTGCTTCTAATTTGATTCGCAAGGGCGATCGGGCCGCACGTCCCGCAGCGCCGGAGCAGTAACGGAGCCCGATCGATGGTCTCGTGTGAGCCGCCATGAGCAGTAATATTATATCGGCCATTTTTGATTTCAGAGAAAAGTTTTTCAAACAAAACACGCTTATTTTAGCGTAATCTATACAATTATTCCAATTCTTTTACAACTACTGTGTTTTTTGCACTTTTGGTTACGCTTTGGTAGGTAAACCTGGATCCACTGGCTGGCTTTTATATACAGTATCGATTATGTACTTCAACCATTATGGATTTTGAACGTAAGTATACATTGTAAACGTATGCATTGTAAACGTATGCCTTTTGTCT
The DNA here is from genome assembly GCA_948252455.1 of Acleris cristana. NCBI lineage: Eukaryota > Metazoa > Arthropoda > Insecta > Lepidoptera > Tortricidae > Acleris > Acleris cristana. The sequence continues at coordinate 48,783,463 of OX411771.1, forward strand.
AATATTACTATGAACCTTTATGCATTTTAACTGTTATGTATTTTGACCATTATGCATTTCAAGCTTATGTGTTTAGAACTTATGCCAAATATCTTTATATATTTTGATACATTATATTATATGATTTTCGGCATTTCAACTTTATGGTTTTCAACCTATATGTATTTTAAATTCATACATTATAATACGTACCCGACTTTTTGATAGCTCCAACACTGTGAAACCGATATACTTAAATAGGTTTATCTAAAATTATAGGATCTGGTTTTAATTGTATCGCAACAAAATTTTCTTGTTCTTAATTTCACACCACTGATTAAGATTAACCAGTCGCACGTTGATTTTCTTTAAATTATTCTCTAGAGTTTTTCCAAACAAAGATTTTATGATACTTATGAACAGATCTTGTTCAAATTTAATATTGATATAGCTTTTTGACGTAATTTGGTATTAAGATCAATATATTGTTTTGAATAAAAATCTTGTACAAATGTAATAACCCTATATATTTTTTTCAGTTTCAACCCATGTTTAAGACATGTTTTGAGATGCACATAGTGAAACACACAAAAGTATTTGTCATACAAATTAGGTACAAGTTTTTAATCTTTTCCTCCTACTGGTATGCATTTTTCTGGACAAAACGGTAGATCATTATGTGTATTATGCAGATTTTTGGGATAGATTAAGTCTACTTCAAGAATAAATCCATACTTAGCATCATCAGGGATTTGCATTATATCTAAAGCATCAATTTCATTTCGTTCTAAAAACCTAAAATTTGATAGAGGTAACGAGCGGTACATACTATAACCGTATAAATTGTTACAATCTATATATACAACGTACGAGTCTGGCTGCGAAGGGTTGTAATCTGGTATAAATTTGTTATTAGCTTCTAATTCCGTTCTGAATCATGGTTAACATATTAAAATCGCTAGTAAGCTCCAACTCCACACCGGTTTTTAACAACATCGCATCAAACGATAAACTAGGTGCTGTCAAATAAAATGCAGGATCCAAGTTATAATTTTGTTTACAAGTCGCTCTAAATTTTTCAAAAATATCGGCTAATAGAATCACATCGATTTTGAGATACAAATCTGTGTACTCTCCAAAATTAAGAATATTAAACTCTTTCCACACTAATCATGCATGCTCGTAGTCTTTTAGAGAATTTTTTTCATTTGTTAGGGAGCTATAAAAACATTCTTTAGGGGGAAGAGATTCCTCTTCAAAATGATCCCATTTATCCATGTACTCGTAAGGATAAACCCCTTTACGTGTAAGTAATTGAATCTTGGATGAATCTGGGAACGAACAGTGCAGATGATTGAAATCTTCTTTTTGCATCGTTTTTTGTTAGTTTTTCTAAACTTTTGTTCAAAAATTTAAATGAGTCCACAAAACGAAGCTGAAAGAATTCGTTCTCGACTTTCGTAAAGGAAATATCGTTTTCCTTACTTTCTGGAATTAGTTTCATCGTGCCCAGTGCTTCTCCCAATTTTTTTATAAATAAATGGCTAAATTGTGGAAACCCAGATAAATTGTGGAAATATATCGTCACAAAAAATTGATGTTTTAATTGTAAGTTGCAAATATTATGGGATGCACCGCGGAAGCGCCTGGTGATATGGCAGTGGTCCCTAACCGTATCAGAAAAAAGAAAATTATCGCATATATAACATCGTGAAGCATTATCGAAATCTTTCTTATCCTGTGCATCAAATACTATCGTAATATTCATATTCAAAATTTGTTTAATTTTTGCTACATCTTTATAAATTGAATCTACAAACTTATCATCACAATCATCACCGCGGTATGAAACGTAGCGATTATAACTTGGATCAGCAGAACAAACTATATAGTGTGACGTTCGGAACCATTTGATGTGGAATTGTTTTTATAAAGAAATAACCGAGTCATCAACATACATTTATTAGGAGATCGGGTCGTGAAGGTATAAAAAGCCTAAGCCTGGTTCTGCCGTCGTAGGACGGTACTCCCCTGCAAGGTGGCTGAAGCTGCTAGGCCTTCGGGAAGGCAGCAGTAGTGGGAGATGCAGCCGGGCCGGGAAGCGCCGGCTGGAGTTGGTTGGTGTCTTGCTTATAGATAAATTCCCCAGACTTTTTTTGGGTAAAAGTGACACCCCTTATCGGGGTCCGAGATGTCACTTCACAAATCACTTATGTGAAACCAAATATGTTGGATTTAATTATTGTTCTAACGCCGCGAAGCAAGTATAATTAATTATTTATGATAATTATGATAATTATTATTATTAAGACCGTGTGGTGCCGGGTTTAGAATGTTGCCACTCCATGTCTTCCCGTGGATGTCGTAAAAGACGACTAAGGGACTAAAGGCTGTGTAGTGCTGTTAGGCGATGGGTTTGCAACCTGTCACTAATACACTGAATAACATCTTAGCCTGGTTGTGCAAAATGTGGTCACAGAATTATCAACAAGTTTTTGGAGTTGTTGGTGAGTCTGTGGCTCTGCTCTCTGGGAATGAAGGCGTGAGTTTATGTTGTTTTTATGTTGTTGTATTATTTACTTCGGAGAATTATGGCGGCGCGTAAGAGGACACGAAGCTGGGCCGTGAACGCTCCGATATAGGTGTGCGGTCGCTGGCGTTTGAAAGGAAATTGCCGGGCGGCGCGAGCGATACCCGAATTTTTTGAGAATAAAGAGCGACGACTGAAGTGTAGAACGCTGACTACGTAGATGATTAAATATTAAATTAATATTTAATATTTTTGTATATTATTTATATTATTATTTGATTATTTGTTTTTATATGTTTGGTGAATTAGGAGACTTGGTGAATAAGGAATTAGAAGAGGAGGAGGTTTTTTTTTGAAATGAAACATTTTAAGGAAATTAGCTAAATATAATTATCATCTAAATAAACATGTACGTGCAACGTTACAATAGTACGCGAACGCGGCAGGCGTGTGACGTTGCAAATCAGCTGTGTTGCCTGTAATATGAGCAGTACAGTTTGCACTACAGCCGCATGCATTAAGTTTCTGTAAAAGTGATTCAAAATCTGCGTAAATCACAAACGCTATATTTTGTTTCCGCTGGAAATTTTTAAATTTAATTACTGCGCCCTTTTCTGGTAACACCGTGACTAAACCACCACACAAATGATTTTTAAGTCCTTGTTCGCTATGAAAAATACCAAACGAACTTCACAAAAACATAATTTGGCATGATGCGCATGGCATGATTGACTCCTAACCAGTCGACACAAGGCTTTGATCCAACAGAAATGCGAATTACTATCATTTTCTAGTTTTTTGTCTGGTCTCATTATTATTACGTACGTGGGGGTAGGTAACTGATAGAAATGCAAGAATACACCGATAATAGTAGACTTTAATAACGCACTCACTTAAACCGGTACAAACAATTATCGCACAATAAGCTTCGAATACTCAGATGATCGCTCGGGTCGGGTCGCTCTTGTTCGCACTGTTCGCTTTCCAATTAAAGACTGAATGTACACACTGGGTTGTCTTCTCGACCCCGCAAGGGGTCGGGGAGGCTGGGCTGAGTTGGTACCCCACTTCCAGCGGTTTATGGCGCTGTCCGCGACTACGGACAGGGCAATGTGTTGGGCGATTTAGTCCCGTGTTTATTTTTCTTTAGGTTTCACCGATATCTCCTAGCCGATCCGGCGACGAGGTCAAACCTGTTTGTCCGAGGACTTGCAGGCGTCCATCGGTCATCGGTGGTAGGAGTCGGGTTTTATTTTAGGTTGGCGGCTGCTCACGGACTAGGTCACGTGGCAGTGGCTTCCTGTCGGGTGGTCGAGCATAGAGCGGGGCCAGCTCGCGTAGGTGGCGGAATCGCGATCTGTCGGCCGTTTCGAACAGTCTTGTGGCTAGCCGAGACACGAACTCGTCTAGGGATTCGATCGCTAGGTCCCTGGCGATCGTGGTGTTTCTAACGTATCTCGGCGCGCCCACAATCGTTCTCAACGACTGCGACTGCTGGGACTGGAGCCTTTTCCTATTCCCAGCGCTGGCCAGTGCGTACCACGCTGGTGCTGCGTAGGTTAGGCGAGTTCTTATGTAAGCCTTGTATATGCCTAGCTTTGCCCTCGTTAGTAGACCGGAGTTCAACACCGGTTTGAGGAGTGCTCTGGCCGCTCTCGTCTGGTCGATGGTTTTCTTGGTGTTCTGTGCCATGGTCAGTCGACGGTCTAATGTGACCCCTAGGTACTTTACCGTGGGGGACCAGTCGACTTCCAGGCCCATGAGCTTCAGTTTGGGAGGGAGGATTGTCTTGTGGGAGAAGGCGATGGCTTGCGTCTTCCCCACGTTGACCGACAGTCTCCACTTCTCAAGCCATGGAGGGAGAGCCTCCAGAGTCCACTGGATCTTCTTTGCGGCATGAGGGAGCTTTATAGAGGCCGCGTAGTACGCAGCGTCGTCGGCGAAAAGGGCCAGGGATGTCCCGGGCTCCAGGGGGATGTCATCGGTGTATCTAGCGTAGCAGGCAGGGGAGAGGCAGCTGCCCTGGGGGACGCCAGCCCTGATGGGGCGTTCCGAGGACAGCGCCTTCTCGACCGCTACCTGGAATCGGCGATCTTGGAGGAAGGAGGCCACTGTCTTGACTACTCGACGTGGAGTAGTAGATGTGGCCAGCTTGTGGATGAGTCCCTGGTGCCATACTCGGTCGAAAGCCTTTTCCATGTCCAGCATGACCGCTACCGTGTGCTCTCGATTGTTGAGGGCGACGGCCGCGTCATGCAGGACTCTGGCGACTTGCTGTGTGGTGGAGTGTTCGGCCCTGAAGCCGAATTGTTCCTCGCGTGGGAGAATGTGAGGTGCGAGGTGCTGCAGTAGCAGCCTCTCAAAGACCTTGGAGGTGGTACTGAGCAGGGTGATGGGGCGATAACTTTCCGGCTTCAGGATGTTCTTCCCTGGTTTTGGCAGCATTATGACTCGCCCCAGTTTCCAGGGGCGAGGGAAGTGGCTGGTCCTGAGAATCCCGTTGAACAGCCTTGTGAAGGCGGCAACGGAACGCGGCGGTAGATGTGCCAGCGCTTCGTTGGGGACTCTGTCAGGACCTGGAGCTTTCCTCTTCTTGGTCCGCTGGAAGGCCCTAGCGACTTGGCCGTGAGTGAATATCACCGGGTCCTCGTCGGGGGGTATCTGCTCCCTGAAGTAGTCGGTCAGGTGGTCGGCTATTTCTGCTTCAGGCAGGGGGTCCGTGGCTGGGTTTGGGCTGAACTGGATCTCCAGGTGGTTGGCGAAGATTTCCGCCCTGTCCTCTGCTCTGTACCTGGGGGTACCGTCGTTTGCTAAGAGGGGGCGGACTGGGGGTGGTCGGTTATTGAGGCGCCTGCACAGACGGTGGATGCTGTTCCACTCACTGCCGGCCGCCTCCACGTCCTCTAGCCATGAGATCCTCGGGATGTCGGCTAGTTTGTTACTGATTTTGTCGGCCAGTTTGTTCAGGCGGGTTTTCATGCTGGGGCAACGGGTCCTCTGGTACTGGCGTCTCAGTTTCCTTTTTTCCTCCAGTAGTGCGACAATGGCTGCCGGGGTTTCCTTGCGGGATGGTTGTCTGGTCGTCCTGACCGTTGAAGCTTCCAGCGCTGCTGCGATGGTGCCTGTTAGCTCTTCGGCCAGTCGGTCAACCTCTTCCGGCTCAGATAGAGGAAAGGACGGCGTGTGGTTTGCCATGTGGTCGCTGAATTTGCCCCAGTCGTGAATGGTTTTGCTGGGGGGTGGGGCGGTCCTCGATGGTGATGCTGTCAGTGTCGCCAGCACTGGCTGGTGGTCCGACATAAGATGTTCGTCCAGGACCTCCAGCATGGGCCAAGATGTTAGGCCATGCACCAGCATGAGGTCGATGACGTCGGGGGCGTGGGCTGCATTGTGTGGGTAGTGCGTGGGAACCTCGGGTCCGAGCACTGTATAGCCTTGTATAGTTCTCGGCGTCGTTGAAGAGGTAGTTGCCGTCGGGACAGTTCTTAACCGAGTTCCACGCCGTGTGCTTACAATTGAAGTCCCCCGCTACAATTGTAGGCAACGGTGAATCCAGGAGTGAGTGGATGTCTGCCACCGCCAGGCGTTTTTGGGGCAGCTTGTATAGGGAGAAGATGCGCATGGGGATTCTGTCGAAGCAGACCTCCACTCCTATGGCGTAGATGGTACGCAGGGGGAGGGTGGGCGTAGGCAGAGGTTGGTGAATTACCACCCTCCTGACCAAGATTGCCAGGCCACGGAAGGGATTCCCTAGTGGTGAGGTTTCTTCCTTCCTGTAAACAACGTAGCCTGGAATCCTGATCTTGTCCTCCGATCTTAGGATGGTCTCCTGGATGAGTGCCACGTCGACTTTCTCCCGATGTAGGAGTTGTCGCAGCAGCCTTTGCTTGGCCGGTGTGAGGCCGTAGGCGTTCCAAAATACGATTCTCAGAGGATTAGCCATCGAAGCTGTAAAGGTTAGCTAATCCTCTGAAGATAATCGGGACAGGGTTCTGGCCCGATTGTATGGCGCCAAGGACCTCGGTCAGGACTGTGATGCATTCCGCAATCACTGTGTCCCTGGCGGCTTTGGCGTCTTGGGGTGCCCTTGTCTTACCACGCGACGAGGTAACTGGGCGGGCTTCCGACCTCCCTGTCTGTGGTAGAGGGGGAGGGGCGTGGTCCCTCTTTTCGGGATGTTGCTCAGACTGAGGGTTCTCTGAGGATGGTGGGAGTTGATCTTGTTTCCTCCCTTTTCCACCCCTGCGCTTTCTGCGCCTCGGGGGGTTTGAACCATCGTTTGCCGCCGCCATCAGTGAATGGGGGGCATTTGGGTCGTTGGTGGCAGGGTCCTGTCTCGGGGCTTGCCCTGATCTGCCGACATTGCTGGACCTCTTTCCACGGGCTTCCCTTCGGAACACCGGGCATTTTACGTTATTCGCCGTGTGCTCCCCACCGCAGTTGGCACAGGTGGGGGGGTCTTCTCTGGGGCGAGTGCAGTCTCGTGCAGCGTGTCCCTCCCCGCAGCGGACGCATGCTTGGGGGCGGTGGCAGTGAGTCGAGGAGTGCCGGAAGGTCTGGCACCTATGGCACTGTGCTGGGCCTTTACGGCCTCGCCATGCCTCGACGATCACTCCCGGCATGCCCAGGAGTTCGTTGATGGCGTAGATGGCCGGGATTGTGTCAGGGGTCCTGTGCAGCTGCGCGTAGAAGATGCAGCCGGGTCTCCCTGCACGGGCGTTTATTTGACGGGCGTACTCGGGCGAGAAGCCTCTCTCTGCGAGCTCCGCCTCGATGTCTGCCGGTGGGGTGTTTGGTGGTAAACCCCTAATCGCAACCTTCAGACTCCTCTCCGCTGGCAGGGAATAGCAGACCCACGACGGTGGCTCTGTTTTCTCCAGATCGGAGAGGTAGCGCTGTACGCTGCGGAATTCGTCCTCGGATTTTGGGATGAATCTGATCCCCTTCCCGAACGCGCGGGCACTGGGAGGCCGTTTCAAAATACGGCGCAGCTCCCTAAAGTGGCGCGGCCAGTCCGGGAAGACCTCCACAATGATGGGTGGGTAGCGGTTCCTCTCTTGGGCTTTGGTTGCCGTGTTTTTCCGGTGGTTATCCGTCTCCTCCTGGGGGGGTAGCTCGTCGTCCCCGATGTCGGCCGTGTTTTCGGGCGCAACAGGAGACAAATCCAGCCTCGGCAAGGATAGGGGAGGTTCGGCTGTCGGTGGGGACCCAGGTCCCCGTTTTTGGGCCTGCTGCTCCGCAATGCGGGGCAGCTCCGCAATGCGGGGCAGGGTCTCTTTTCTGCGCGAAGGGCTTGCCACTTCGGCGAAGGAGACTCTGGGCCAGTCCGCACTTGTGCTCGCTTGCGAGTGGCTCGTAGCGGCACTAAACGGCGGAGGGGAGAACCTGGGTGCGGCTCTCGGTGTGGCGGTTGGAGGCTGCGCTGGGTTCGACGCTATGGTCGGCCTTTTGAGGGCGGGTCGAACGGTCGCTGGCGCTCTCGCGGGAGCGGTTTCGGCCGCGCGCGCGGGCGCGGCGGGTTTTTGGGGGTTGTCGGCCCCATTTGCGGCACGCGCGGGTGCGCGGGTTGTCGCGGACTCGGGCGTCCGATAGGCGGCGTTGCCACGGGAGTGCGCTCCTTGGATGGGCGCTGCTCCAGCGGACGCGGGGCCGAAGTTGTGGCGGAGCCCCGTGTTTGGGCTGCGCGAAGGGCGGGTTGTGTGGCCTGGGCGAGGAGCTCACTCAGGGCCACTTGCGTGCCCGGGGAGTTTGTAAACCTCGGGGCAGAGGCATTCGAGGTCGGCAGCGTGCTGCGGTGATGGCCAGCCTGGTGCGGAGCCCCGACTGAGACACTTCCGAGAATGTCGTCGGAATTGGGATGTCCTCGGGGGCGGAAGAGTTCCTCTCCGGCTCCCTCTTCAGTCGGGGTGACGGTGGGCGATGGTGTTCGCGCCTCGCCTGCCGCTCTGAGGATCGCAAAAGCGCGCTCCACATGGGCGACGGTGGTGGGGTCGCGCCTTTGGGTGCTCGCGAACACCCTTGGGCGCGTGCGCCGGCGCGATGTTGGGTCCGGTATGGCCTTCGGCGGCATTCCGGAGATGGTGGGGTGCTGGTAGCCCTAAAAAGGGCTTTTATCCGTGTACCCCCACCTTGCGGGTTCGCAATAGGCGGGGGTCAGTAAAAAGTTTGGGAGGGTAACTACCCTCGCCAAACTCCTACCTACGGAAATTTCCACGGGCTCCAAAAATTTCCGTTGTTGACAAGCCTTTTTTGTCAACAAGCGTGACGTGGGCAGTGACGTCGCGACCGGTTTCACGCCGCTAGATGGATTTCCGGTCGGGCGGCGGAAATTTCCGTGACGTGTCGGTCCGAGCGTCAGAGGTGGGTAGCCAGATGTTATGACTATTTGTTTTCACTGAATTTAATTTCAAATCCAAACGCGACCACCTCGGTCACTGCGGCTGTCCTATGTACTTGTGAATGTACTTTCAATCGGTCCGCCTTTTATAGTTCCCGTCTACGATCATTCCAGAATACGTTCTGGAATGATCGATGTACTTTGCCCTGCCAAGGAAGTTCGAGACTATAAGTTGCTGGAATGTTCTACGCCTTTCTACCTTGTATTGTTCGCAATGTCCTTGACTCACGGGTCTGGAATGTTCTGCGTATTGCTGTCTCATTTCTAAGGAAAATTGCCATATACTGAAATGTACTTCAAAGGCCCATAAAGGGTCCTGGAAAACGCCTGAAAACGGGTTTTCATGATATTGCGTAATCTGATAGAGGGTGACCTGAAACGGACTGAAAACATGTTTCACGCGCCTGAAAACAACGCCAAGTTGGTCGAAATTTTGATAATCTAGTATGTGATAGAGCCACCTCTGAAACGGACTGAAACGATATTTCAGCCTGCTGAAAACGCTTCTAAAGCACTAAAATTCACGATTGAAAATGAGACGCCTTATCCCATCGGCGTAACACTACTTATATTTTCAGATTTGTAAAGCGGTCCTACTACTGTATATTTTTTTAAATCGTAAATAATAAATGCCAGCGGGCGATTACGTTTTTCAAATATTTTAATATCAGAAAATGTTACTGGAAAAGACATATCATCAAGATTTGAAACGTTATGAAAGTCGGGGTATGAAGTTACTCTCTCAGAATGTTTTTTATCGGGATACAAAGTCTCCATAACACACCGCAAAAAGCATTTTGGTCTTTGTTCTGGACATTAAGACATGCTTTTATTTTATTTTGAATAATTTTAGGTAACTTAATAAAGCTTGACCCACTTAAAGGTTGAAATTTATTGATATTAATTTCCAAATGAGTATTATTTAATAATTATTTAAAAAATCAAAAAACACGACTGCAATAAAAAAACAACTGAAAAGCGAAAAACAAGCTCTATAATCTATAGAACATCGTAAGAGCAATGTACTTAAATATCAATAAGTACATTGCTCTTACAATTTTCTATAGATTATAGAGCTTGTTTTTCGCTTTTCAGTTGTTTTTTTATTGCAGTCGTGTTTTTTGATTTCTTAAATAATTAAATTTATTTGACACTTTTCAGTTTTATTAATTTATAATGTAACTTTTTGTTCAAGTTTCATAAGTAACTTTTTCTATATGCCCAATAGTTTGAGTTTTGACACTTTAAAGGTTAAAAGTATAATTTCATTTTGATTTGTAATTTGCTTTACCGAATTACATTTGGACATATTATGAGTTGTGTATATTTTTGTAATCGCCTTTTAATATTCAGTGCCTCCAGTGAAAAAGGGAATAACTCAAAATCGCTACTTATCAGTATAGGCAAAAAACCTATCTTACGTCGTTTTTGGGTATTTAGCGTTTAATATTAGAACTTTTTATGGTTTTAGGCTTTAGGTATAGTTTATAGCTTTTGTTTAATGGGTATTGGTTTAACATTTAGTTATTCTATACATATTTTTTTTAAGTTTTTATCGAGTTATGCCCTTAGTCACGAAAGCATAACGGTATAACATGATTTGTGTTTATCAATTATGTGATACTTTAAGACATAAGACTACTTATTCCCTTAACTACGACTGTTCTATGGTTATAACAATACTTATTATATGTATCTTTGTAACAAATAAAGGAATAACGCGACTTATTCAAGCAAATTTAATATGTATATGGGTATAACTCTGCCATAAAATAAAACCAAATCGTATTAAAAATAAGACATTTAATCAAACAAAAATCAGTGGTCTTTACTCGCTGTCGTTGTAATTAAAATCATCCATGTCAGGGTCTTGCTCAGCCCTTTCGGTATCGGCAGTCGGAAGGTTTTTATAAAAATCATGACATTCGCTGTCAATGAATGGCAGAAGAGCCAGAAGATCCTTCTTTTTCTCCACGCTTATGGGGATAGGCTTGTCGGATATATTTGTCAGCGAGTAGTTAATGTCTCTTGCTCTTCCGTATCTCTGGAATGAAAGACTTTGAAAATCATCCTCGTCAGTTAATTTTTTTTTATATTGAACTACCAGTGGATCAATGTTCGTGTATCTAAACCAAGTTATCTCAGGCCAGTAAACTTTCTCTTTGTCGATGTTTTTTTTCCTCAAAACCAATGGTCCTTTTAAGAGTTTTTCAAAGTTGTAGAAATTTTCTAAAACCATTTCTTTAACAGTAAATTGTCCTCTTTTGCCAGCAGACCTTACCATCTGATAATAATCTCTTGGTAGATGCAAAGATTGTACCTTTTTTTTGGCTTTTTCAATAACAGAGTGATCATAGTCGCACTCCATATGCGTATGACCAGGCACTAGAAATTTGTGATCAATCAATTGAATATGAGCACATTCTTTCATAATTGTTATAAACATAGCACTTACGAAAGAGTTTTTGTTTTGTCCCCCACAAGTGTCTGAGTACAGTATAATTTTACTTACTGTTAGGGGAAGTTTTTTAATATAATCATACAGACATGAGGCAATTTCGTTTCCACCACGTTTTCCTGAGCATTCGTGCCACATGTAGCAACTTGCATTCTTTTCTTTGCAGTTATGTATGGTTAAATTAAAGGTCCAAAGACTTCTTTTATAAAATGCCATGCCAGAGGACAGCAAAGGTGTCGGCAGACATTGCTGAAGATCAAAAGATAAAACTATTAATGATTCGTCATTTTCAGATAATATCTTATCATTTCTTTTTTGATCGTATGCCTTTGTAGCCTGTTCTTGGTGATCATTGAGTTTCTTTTCAAGGTCTGCTTTTTCTTCGGGTTTTAAACAATATTGAATTTCAGCTTGTAACCTGTCACATTTTGTGCAGGTATCCACTTTCGGGGGCTTAAAAGATAGATTCAGACTTCCAAATATTTTTGAGTAAATAGTTTTACAAATACGGTCCTTTTCTGAAACATTTTCACAATATAGTGAATACATTTTATCTAGGCTGAGATGACTGGGTAAAAATTTTTTCGTCGTCTTGTTACGAGCGTAGTGGCTTTCGTATTGCGGAAATGACAAAATATGTTGACGAACTTTTTCAAGGTCTTCTTCCGACCACTTGGGAGTAGAAGCAATACCTCTTGAGGGTGTTGGAATGATTATACCCGATAGCGAATCTCTTTTTTTTGTAGCTTGCAGGAAGACAAACTTGGCACTTTCATCAAATATAATTAAGAAACAATTTTTGCATACTTTTTCGTGTACGTCTCTTCCCCAGTGAATATGGTAAGAAAATGTGCAGCTTCTTACTTTGTTAACGTTTACCTTTGCTACTTTTTTTTCTTCTACTGAAATTAATGAAGATATGTATTGGACTCTTTTATCGTATGATCCCAATTGCCAGTAATGTTGAAATAATTCTTTTCGAACTTGTTCAGGAATTCTGCTTTTACAGTGAAACCTACAGATTTGAAGTTCTTTCATTTGTCGTGCTGGTCTTGATTTTCCTTTTGAACTATATGCCTGCCCAGTATTTCTCAACTGTTTATTTTCGTGTCTTTTTGAACGACTAATTAAGTTAGAAGATCTTGGTTTGGGTATAGTATCTCTATTGACAATTTTTCTTAAATCACTTACTTCATTGCGAGTTGGTTCTGGCTCGATTACGGCGTTCGTTACTGATTCTACCGGTTCATTCAATTCAGCGTCATCGTCAGAATCTGATACACACCATCTTTTAGCTGGTGGGCTTGGTGGCAGCCAAGTAACGTCTTTAACACTGTCGTCGCTATCATAAACACTTGCATTTTGACACAATCCAGATGTTGATGGTTGTTGATAATCCTAAAAAACAAAATGAACTTACATGATAAGCTATAAAAATAACGCATACGCACAGCAATGTAATTATAAAAACAATACCTACCATAGACGCTAACGCGTTTTGCTTATCCGTGTATTGTTCAGGAAGCTCTTTGACGCTTATACCCAATTCTTGAGCTGTAACCAGCAAACTCTGTAAAAAAAAAAATAATTATTGCATCATAGTACAGACATTAAATATATTTATTAGTAATCAATTTACATTACCTTATTTCCAGCTTTATTATTTGACTCGTCTCGAGAGTCCTCTATAACGTCATGTATTGCGTCATTATCAATATTTCTTTCAAGGTCTTGAATTGATATCTGCCCAACCTGTAACCGTTAACAAAAAAGCAATATTAGTAGCAGTATCTTCGCTCGCTTGAACAAATTAAAATAGCACCGTTTAATATTAGGTTCGTCTTAACAATTTTATGTTTATTACCGTAACTCGCAACTTGCCCTCGCTTCGCTTCGGTACATAAACCAGAATGTAATAATATTAGTTATATAAACCTAAAATACTTACGTCACATGCAATACGTTCCGGTTCAACAATGCCAAGTTCATGGAGAGTAATAAGCTCACTCTGCAATAAGCACAAACAAAAAACTAAAATTACTTAACAAAAACAAAACCATGTTCAAAAACTACGAAACATTAACGTGTAGGTAGGTGCGGGTTAAGGTTGTTATAGTATTTGTACCTACCTCCTGACCGCCATGTTGTCCAGTGTCACTCCAGTTTTGATAAGCTACTGGTTCGGACGGGATCTGTAAAATTGGTAACAACCCTTACTCTCAAAGTAGATACAATAAGTAATAATAGGTAAAAACTTAAAACATAAAAAAACGCTAACTTTGCATGTGTTAGGTACACATCCTAATTCCTAATCCAGAACAAAACAAAGGCTATAATTGCATGCAATGCACAAATGCAAATTGGCGTTATTTTTACTATAAGTACCTAACTATTCGCTTAGATAGTGTCGTCGCCTAACTTTGTATCACGCCGCCTTGGCGCGTGCCGCCTTTTGTCAAAGGATGCCGCCGCGTAAACAAAGAATGCGAGCGGCGTCCCCGCAAGTGAATTTGGCAGTTTACATCGAATTAAATTCGTATTTTATTACAATAACCACAAGTGCGTACGAGTGTAGCGATACTATCTAAGCGAATGGACTTATACCAGGTACCTACTTACTTGTTATAAATTCATCCTCCACGAATGCCGAATCATAACACTCAATAACTTATAATAAAAACAAAATATAAAATATACAAATTAGAAAGTAATTATGGTCTTTCAATTTAAACACAACGTTCTGGTCAACTGTAATAATTGATTTCATAACGAGTAGGTAAGTACCTAAACATTTATTAAGCTAATAGCAAATTACCTGTTTATTTTATAAGAAGTATAATCTTATTCAGATTGGTACTTACCAATTTGGGAGGATTAATCACTAAATTAGTTAACTTTCTTCCTCTATGCATTTTCAGTTTAATTTCACTCACGCACTTGCACGCACACACTTTGAGTCGCAAATACTTACTCCTGGATTCAAAGCACGGCGAGTTTTAGTCATTTTTTATCAATTAAAAGAAACAATTAATTAAAGTGAATTATTTCGCGTCTAAAAAATAACAAAATATTATTAATAATTAATAGTGTATTCCCAAAATCGAAATAAACATACAAAACCTTAAAGTAATAAAACGAGGTGTTTCCTATTGAGATTATCCTAGCCAATAGCAAGGTGGCCTAGGTGCGGATATGACCAATCGCGGTTAGCGGAGCAACGGAACGCTTCGAGTTATGCCTTTAGGCACTCTGTACTATAAGGGAATAGTTCGAGTTATGCCTTTATGGACACTCTGCAATAAGGAAATAGTTCGAGTTATGCCTTTGTGTACACTGTGCCATAAGGCAATAATCGCTTTTAGTTCTTTTTATGTACACGTTGTTACGGAACAACACAAGTTGTGTCTTTTGGTGAAAAAAATAAGTGCAGACGTGTCTTTAGGTTGCATGTTTTTTTCGAGTTAAAAGCACTAGTACCTTTAGACCGATAAAAAATTGCAGATAAGTAGAAATATGCCTTTAGAAACGGTGAGTTATGTCCATAGCGTAATCGAAAAATCTGGGTTAGGGGATAGCTAGAGATATGTCCTTTTGTCACAATACGCAACTGAACACGCTGAATCCAATGGTGTAATAAAAACATAAGGGCATAACTCGTCTTATTCCCCTTTTCACTGGAGGCACTGTATTCTTCTTTTTGATATCCTATTGGATTCATTTGATAAAAGATTTTTTTTTCAAACCACACATTATGGCACCTTAAATCCGCCATGTTGTTTTTTTTTGACGTCACCTATTCTAGAACACTTGGGTTGCAGAGACAAATCCAACGACACCTTAATTTTAGAAATCCGTCCAGCCGTTTGGATGATATGAGGTAATAAAGAATATTACATACATATATAGATACGCGCGAAAAACATTACCATTCTTGGCAGTCGGGTAAAAAAAGCCCAACTGCTATCAGGCTCTTGGAATTCCTCAACTTTTCTTTTTAGGCAATCTAAAACTTTACGAAACAGTAGCTCAAAATTATATTTTTAAATCTTATTTTTAGTGCCAAACCATTAAAAAAAATACTTGCAGCCAGCCCGTTATTTTTTTTCTCCATACATTTTACTATTAGTCTGGCCAAGCTAACTCTACAATAGTATAACCTGGCAACCACGTCTAAAACTTTATATGGCAAAATTTCTTAGCTGTCTTGAAACCGGTTTTTACAAGTAGGTGGTATGTCAGGCGGCTTCCGTTACTTACTATTTATTGTGATAAAAATAAAAACAATGGTGAAACCTTTTAAAAGTGATGTGCTGCAATTACTGGTTCGCATACTGAGTGATTTCCAACATGTTGAAGAATCACAAGAGTCTGTTTTTACTCAAAAACGGCAATGTTTACCTAAAAACAAGGCGTTGACAGGTTAGTAACTGAGCAATCTTAATCCTTAATTCGTCAATTTAAATAATCTCGTTCGTGTTTGTTTGGTTGATAACAATAAGTGGCGTTTTGTTTATAAATGTACTGCTAAACATTAAAAAACAAAGAAGTTATTATTGTTATTTATTACTTCAATGAAAAGACAATATTTTTAGTTTTTACGTGATATTAAGAATGAATGATTATGATAATGTATTCAATGCCAACAAATGCTCACTTATTAAATTCTAAATAGCAGACATTAATAAAATTGATATGGAACCTTCGAATCTCTTTCCAACAGGAAAAGAATTATCCACATCTGTTCTCAATATCCTGTAACATAAGCAAACAGTCGGAAAGGATAGCCTCCTTCTTTTTTGAAGTCGGTTAAAAAGATAATTCAATGTACGATCAAAATATGTTTCTTTCCTAGTTAATTTAGTATTTAGCGAAAGATCCGTAAAATAAAATAATAATACCAAGTATCAATACTTGTTTCTCCTCAAATCGTAGTGTTGCCATATAAAACTTTTTTTAAACTAACGGTTTTCGACTTCTGCAGACTTAGCGTGGCCCGACTTTATTTGGGAGTTTTAAGACAGACAGAAGGACAACGGAATGATCCTGTAAAGGTTCCGTATTTCCATTTGTGGGACGGATCCCTAAAAACAGATATAATTTAGTCATTAATAACTTCAATGTCAAGATCGCCATTTTTCGCTATCGTTCCCTTATTGCAATTTTGCAAACCAAATAAATACGTCAATTGTTTTTTTATCAGAAGCACTTCAGCGGAAAATTGAGATTTTATATATTTTATGACCAAAGTGAATTGAATTATGTAATTAAATTGAACTATATTTTACGTACAGGTTTTTATAAGTTCGAAATTATTATTTTTAAGAATTTTTCAGAGTACATTTACCATACAAACCTTGGTTTTCTCTTAACACCTGCACAGGCTGCCCAGGCTGGGTATTACACAATCCCCTACATGTGCATGAGGCCATGAGAATGGTACCATGGACCACATTTTTTTTAACACATATGACATTCTTCCTGGCTCTATCCCGAAACAAATTGATTTCAAATCTCTTCTCATCCTAGCATTCTCAAATAAAAAAATATCAAATAACCTTATACAGTTACAGTATATCAATTCCCAAAACATTAAACTTTAAATGTAGGTATCTATGTTCGGCTTGCGTTTTTGTGTGTTCGTTCCATGTTTTATTTTTTCAGGAAAAATATATATATATAATACCAGGAAAAAAATGTCCCTGCCAATCCATTCTGTCAAACTTGGGGGTGATTTTGACATTATTTAACAGCTATTCACAATAAGATTGATTGTCGAGTTTCTTGCGGCGTTTCTTCTCAGCAGTGGTCTCTTGCGAAGCGCTGGTAGATTTTTGACGTGTAAAAGTGCCCGTGCGGCATAAGGTATAATAGTAAACTGAATTTGAAAACTGTCTGGTTAACGTTGCAAATGTATGCAATCAAAATATGCAGTCAGGGTGTAACGAAGGGAACCGTATGCTATACAGTCCATGTATTGTATCATGTAGTGTAGCATATGCTAAAACAAGCATATATTGTAAAAAAAAGGTTTTCTCTGTGACCAACCATTACCAAAATAGGAGGATGATTCTTCGCTCGTCGTCTACGTAAGAGTGACTGGTATAGGCTTACTCTTTTTTAACTGACTTCAAAAAAAATGAGTTTTTTAGTTTGACCTGTATGTATGTATGTATGTTTGTTCGCAATTATCTCGCGATTGGCTGAACCGATGATGCGGTTGTCAGAAAAGTATTTGTTAAACTTAGGAGGTTTTGGTAACCACAAGCTTTTATTTAACTTGCAATGTATGTATGTACCTATTGTAACAATGCAGTTGTTACGCTCCTTACCTGTGTGCATTTTATAGACAAACTAGCTTTAATATCACTTCATTTTCACTTAAATTCACTATAATACAACAGATCTTATATTTGTTGTTTACTTATAACTGATAACTGTCAAACAGACAGCCATAGATTATTCAAGACGATTGTCATAAATCGACTTTGTCAAATGTTAGCGACACTTAGTCGACAGATGGCGTTACTAGCCATTCTTTGTTAGCTTCACTAATGTTTAAATATTTTAATAATTAACAGTCAACTTTAATGTAAATAATCTTTTAATAGTTAAATCATTCTTATTGTAAATAAATCGCCTGTATACGGTCTCATCTCAAAAAAAATATTCTGAGATTATTGCAGATTCGTGGTCAGAAGGGTTTCCACCTTTACTCAAAAAATAAGGAAAACTATCCTCTAAAGCCTCTTAATGCACTTGTGGCCTTATGCAAATTTCCAAAAATCGACTATCCCTTTCCTGTAATAAATACGGCCGCTCGCCAGTTCGCCGCTTGCGCCCGCGACGATTGCACGCGGAACTACAATGCTGCTCGGACACTTCGGAGTTGCGGCCGTGTAGCATAAACGTTCGGAACAAGGTTTTGAGTTACGTGCACATCGCACAACAGTAAATGGGACCGTGATTACAATTAATGCATCAAAATATAAACGAAATAAAAATCACTTGATGATAAGACAACAAGTAAGTAAGTACCTTCATATAATAATTATAAGTACTTATGATTAATATAGAGGAGGTAGGGGTGCATCGGGCACTTTTTATATAAGTCATAATAAAACTGTTGTTTTTTAACAAAATCAACTTTTTATTTCTTATGTCAAAAGCACATATATTTGGCTCAAATTATTGCGATGAAAACTTATAAAATTTTAATCAGTCTTAGTGTTATAAGAGATCTTCTAAACCCTGTCAAAAGTGCCCAAACCTCCCAATGGTAGGGTGGTTTGGGCACCCCTGTGGGAGGTTTGGGCATTGTATTATATACGCCACATAATGTTAAATTATTTAAATATTATATAATTTAACTACTAAAACTTACATACATACATACATACATTAAATCACGCCTGTTTCCCAGAGGGGTAGGCAGAGACCACTTCTTTCCACCTGCTACGATCTTGACAAATCTCTTTCGCTTCTTCCACATTCATACATCGAGTCATGCACGCACGTCGGTTTCGGGTACTTAAAATTCGGCCCTTTTCCAGTATTTCTCCGATTTGATTCGAAAAAGTACGCCTAGGGCGGCCCCTTCCGACCCTTCCACTCACTTTAGCTCTGTATATCTCTTTCGTCAATCTTCTTTCATCCATCCTTTCCAAATGACCGAACCATCGAAGCATGCCCTTTTTAATCTTAGTCACTACATCTTCTTTTAGTCCACATTTCTCTCTGACTTCTTCATTTCTTACTCTATCAGTCAGTTTCACACCACACATACTACGCAAAGAGCGCATTTCAACTGCATTTATACGACTTTCATGCTTGTCCTGCCACACCCAACATTCACTACCATACATCAGTGTAGGGGCTAGCACTCCATTGTGAACAGCCAGTCTGGCTTTTTGTGAAACGCCCTTTCTGCTCACAAAAGAGTACAGGGCCCCATTTATTTGATTTCCCGCATTCACCCTCCTCTCGACATCCTTTTCACACTTACCATCTCTTGTAAACATACTTCCCAGGTACACAAATTCACTCACTTGCTCTACTAATTCACCATTTATATTTATTACGCACTCTGTCATCTCCTTGTCCTTCTCTATCACCATGACCTTGGTCTTGGCAACATTTACTTTCATCCCCTTTTGCTTAAATCCCTCATTCATCGTGGTCACCATCTCCTGCAACTCAAGTACCGATGGAGCAAGTATAACTTGATCATCGGCATAAGAGGCATTTGATTAGCAACTCTTGCATACGCAAACCCTTATCATACTCTTACTACTACTAAAACTTGTTACATAAATTAACAAACAATCATTTTCTAAGAGTATATATACTTCAAAAAAAACACAAATAATGAGGATTATATTTCGTGTTGCAACCGAAGACAATTACTATAATATTACTTGCAGCAGTACATGACATGGTGCTATCTCTGTCACACATTTAAAGCTATAGTATCCTGAAAAAAAATATCTCTTGCTCCCAAGGTGGGTATCCCATCTGACACTGGCAACCCTACGCATGCCCTCATTACATGTTTTTGTGTTATCAAAGTCGCACGTATTTTGTCGTTGAGAATTAAAATATCTGTTAGTGAAGTGACTATGGGAAAACGAAAGCGGTCAAAGTCAAGAGATCGTGATTACGACGATATATTGCGGAAAATCAAGAAGATCGCGTCCAAATCAAGAAATCGGCGACGTTCCGCATCATCAATGTCCTCAGAAAGCGATCACTCGTACCAGCGGTATTACGAGTCTAATCATGGCGAATATGACGAGTATAACAGGGATTACCAAGGTAAACTTGTAAATTTTATTTTAACATTGTAGAATAAATATGTGTCCAGAACATAATTACCGTTAGGGTACAACTACCCTGATTTTATTTTTTATTTCTTATCTTGGTATTTCAAATGAAATTGAGCGTTTCGAAATTGAGCGTATGTGCATACCAACCCCATTATAATTTGTACGTATGGTTTGCTCAACTCCACGTAAATCGTGTAGAGGATGTACCTGTATAACATTCACTCCACTTGAACAGTGTTGAGGCCCGTTACTCCACGCGAGTCGTGTAGAGGATTTGTTCTTACCCCTCCACTTTTACAGTGATGAGGTTTTATCATTCCACGTAAATCGTGTAGATCGTTAATAAATATTTTGCACCTATTTCACATATAAGTAAACTCCACGCTAGCCGTATTGAGGATACATATTCACCTAGGTACATAGTATAAAGTAGTACCTAATTACAAGTTTAATACACCTATTAGATAGTTAAATCTGTCTGAGAAAGTATAATCTATTTCTAGGGGATCATAGCCCTGGTATGTATGAAAACCTCGATGAGGCTCAAAATGAGTCGCTCGAACTGACTTACTTGCCCCCTGTGCCTTCCACGTCGGCCGCGCCTGCCGCTCCTCCCGCGCCTCCCGCGCCCCTCGCGCCCCTCGCGCGGCGCCCGTCGGCCGCGGCGTCCACAGACCCATATGAACCACCGGGGATAGATTTAGAAAATATCCATACAAAGCCCCTTGATGACGAAACTGTACCGTCATTGGAACCCGAAATTTTAGACCTACTTGGCGAGGATCCTACATCTCAAAAAAATACGGGGAAAACCTGCACAAGGATATTGCGACAAGGTGGATACATATTTTGACGAATGGATTAACCAAGGATATCCAATTGGAGCTAGTCAAGCGTTACTTACCGCCTGAAAACTGTCCAAACATGAGAGTTCCAATACTAAATCCAGAAATTAAGGCAGCCCTTTTAGAGGTAAATGTAAAAAAGGATTTATACAGTCAGAGCAAGCAAAATCAACTTTCCAGTAGTCTCGCAGCAATAGGAAAAGTTCTAAATTGGGCCCTGGCTTCTAAAAATGTTCCCCAAGAAATAATAAAAACCTTAAGTGACGCGGGCAGACTTATATGCGACAGCCATTATAGAGAATCCCAGTCCCGGCGGTTCGCGGCCCTAAATACTCTAAATAAAAACATTAGAGATACGGTCAAAAATACAAGAATTGACGAGCATCTTCTCGGGTCCGCTTTAGCGGATCATATAAAGTCTTCAAAGGCCATCATCAGGACTGGTTCAGAAATGAAGTCGATAGCTCAACGGCCTCCGTACAGACAATCTGTAGGAGCTACTCAGCCGCATCGCGGCACTTTAAACTACCGGGGGGCGCCGCCGCGAGTAGCAGCAGCGGTGGAGTAGCGGCCGCCCTCCGCGCCCCACCGGCCGCCGCGGGACCGGCGCCAGGACACGCCGCGTCGGCCGCGGCGTCCACAGGCCCATATGAACCACCGGGGATAGATTTAGAAAATATCCATACAAAGCCCCTTGATGACGAAACTGTACCGTCATTGGAACCCGAAATTTTAGACCTACTTGGCGAGGATCCTACATCTCAAAAAAATTACGGGGAAAACCTGCACAAGGATATTGCGACAAGGTGGATACATATTTTGACGAATGGATTAACTAAGGATATCCAATTGGAGCTAGTCAAGCGTTACTTACCGCCTGAAAACTGTCCAAACATGAGAGTTCCAATACTAAATCCAGAAATTAAGGCAGCCCTTTTAGAGGTAAATGTAAAAAAGGATTTATACAGTCAGAGCAAGCAAAATCAACTTTCCAGTAGTCTCGCAGCAATAGGAAAAGTTCTAAATTGGGCCCTGGCTTCTAAAAATGTTCCCCAAGAAATAATAAAAACCTTAAGTGACGCGGGCAGACTTATATGCGACAGCCATTATAGAGAATCCCAGTCCCGGCGGTTCGCGGCCCTAAATACTCTAAATAAAAACATTAGAGATACGGTCAAAAATACAAGAATTGACGAGCATCTTTTCGGGTCCGCTTTAGCGGATCATATAAAGTCTTCAAAGGCCATCATCAGGACTGGTTCAGAAATGAAGTCGATAGCTCAACGGCCTCCGTACAGACAATCTGCAGGAGCTACTCAGCCGCATCGCGGCACTTTAAACTACCGGGGGGTGCCGCCGCGAGTAGCAGCAGCGGTGGAGCAGCGGCCGCCCTCCGCGCCCCACCGGCCGCCGCGGGACCGGCGCCAGGACGCGCCGCGGGGCCGCCGCCCGACCGGCTACTCGCGCCACCACGCGAAGAGGCGCTACTAGTGGAACCACAGGTACCTATCGCGGGTCGATTATCTCACTTTTACGACCGTTGGTGTGAATTCACTAACGATCCCACTATTTTAAACTGGGTTCAGGGGTATAAAATACCTTTTAATAGCGAACCCCTACAGACTATTGAACCTCAAAATAACGCTTGTAACGGTCAGTCTCAAATTGAAACTATTGACGAATGTATTGTGGACCTATTACGTTATAATTTCATATCGACTTGTACCCCATGTGAAGGACAATTCATTTTACCTATTTTTACAGTTGCAAAACCGAACGGTAGCCATCGATTTATATTAAATTTAAAAGAATTAAACAAATTTAAAAATGTTAATCATTTCAAGATGGAGGACTATCGCACTGCGCTAAAATTATTAAATGATAATTACTTTATGTCTACAATAGATTTAGGGTGAAGACACATTTATCAGCACCGATTCGCATTTCGTCTATAGAAAATGGCTGTTTTGTATGAAGATGCGTACGCATGCGAAAGCAGAACTGATGCGTACGCATCTTCATACAAAACAGCCATTTTCTATAGACGAAATGCGAATCGGTGCTGATAAATGTGTCTTCACCCTTACAAGACGCGTACTTTCTAATATCAGCAGACAAAAATTATCGTAAACGATTACGATTTAAGTGGAAGTCTCAATTGTATGAATTTAACGTGCTTCCGTTCGGTATCTGCACTGCACCGTTTGTTTATACAAAGCTGTTAAAACCTATCTTGGAATACCTACGTAAATCAGGTTTACTATCAGTAAATTACTTAGATGTGTTTTTATGTATCGGTAAATCATATGAAGAATGTTTAATTAATGTTAATACTACAAAACGCGTTTTAGAGTATGTAGGGTTTGTTACCAATCACAAGAAAAGTATTATGATACCAACTACGATTTGCAAATTTTTATCTCATCAGATTACCCTATATTCGTGAAAATCCTAGTATTTGTTCAGCGTTGGCAGTTCAAACATACATACGTAAAAAAATAGTGTTGCGGCAAGACCGCACTGAAGGACCTCTCTTTATTGGAATACGAAGACCACATAAACAAGTCGGGTCTCAGACATTAGCGCACTGGGTAAAAAAGGTGTTACAATCCAGTGGCATAGACATTAGTTGTTTCGGCGCGCACAGCACCCGCGCAGCGGCCACGTCGGCCGCGCACCGCGCCGGGGTCAATCTGGAGTCGGTTCGCAAGGCGGCAGGCTGGAGCGATCGCTCCAATGTATTTCTTAAGTACTATTGCAGAGAAATTGTAGAATCAAATAATAATGACTTTATTAATTCCATATTTAGCACACAGTAAAGGTTAATTTCATTTATTTATTAACAGATATGTTAAGAAGCCGATAAATGTTAATTTATCCTTAAATCAACAAATTTTGCGCTCATTCCCGAAATACCAGAATTTTAAAATACCAGATTTTCAATATATCGGAATCCCAAAATTAAACATTGAAATTAGGGTATTGTTTATTATCTTCATCCAATATTTCGAATCTGGTTTTTGGAGAACCAGGTAAAAAGAGCAATTTGGTATTTTGAAATACTGGTATTTCGGGAATGAGCGAAATTTTGTACCTTATTGTCTAGAAGCAAACAAATCAACATTACATTGATTAAGATTACTAGCTTTGATATTTTATTTTATTTTCTACACGTCTATATTGCGATGCTCTAAACATCTGCAAGTAATATTATAGTAATTGTCTTCGGTTGCAACACGAAATATAATTAAGAATCAAACGAACTTACCTTGTGATGTTTGATTCCAATTATGTGAGTGTTGCAACCGAAGACAATTACGACAACCCAACCCACCCAACCCAAAAAAAAAAACACACACAAAAATTGTAACACTCTGAAACAATGAGGGCAGGCGTAGGGTTGCCAGTGTCAGATGGGATACCCACCTTGGGAGCAAGAGATATTTTTAGGGTTCCGTACCAAAGTGGTACAAAAGGAACCCTTATGGTGAGACTTCGTTGTCTGTCTGTCTGTATGTCACAGCAGGTTTTCTCAGCAACTACAAATGCTATCAACTTGAAATTTGGCATAGTTGTACAACTTGCTTGCCCGCATCTATTTGTAAAAAAAATGGAATTAATTTTATTAATAATTGAAAAGGGGTCTAGAATGGGGGGTTCAAAAATGAAAGTGGTTCGATTATAACAAATGGGGTGTCATATGAAAGGTCTTAATCTACACATTTCAAAACTATTTTTTTGATTTTTTTTTGTGATGTACTTTTTGATTTATAGACAAAAATGTACAAAAAATTACCGTTCCCCCCGCCCCCTTATCTCCGAAGTTTATTATTCAAAAATTCTGAAAAAAATCCTGACGTATAGATAATTTATTATATTTTCTGGGAAAAATAAATTAAAGTGTTCATTATTTACAGTTTTTGAGAAATAACAAAAAAACTAAGAAAATCTGTATTGAAATTTAGGCTAGTCAAAATCGACCTTATTGCCTGGAAAATAAAGCTTATAACAAAATGAGTATTTTCTGTTGCGGTTACCAAGCATATTATCTTCAATACGGAACCCTCGGTGTGCGAGTCCGACTTGCACTTGACCGGTTTTTTTTTTCAGGATACTATAGCTTTAAATGTGTGACAGAGATAGCACCATGTCATGTACTGCTGCAAGTAATATTATAGTAATTGTCTTCGGTTGCAACACTCACATAATTGGAATCAAACATCACAAGGTAAGTTCGTTTCATTATTAATTATACTAAAACTATAAATAGGGACTTATTCACGTAAGAAATAAACATTTACTGTAGTATTTTTTACTTATTTTTGAGGTAAATGTTTATTTATAACGCAATTAAGTCCCGATTTATAGTTTCAGTCTGTGTGAAAATCGTGTGACTTAACAATATAAAGATTATTTACTCAAAAGAGAGACTGGTAGCTTCCGGTGTCCGTATCGATAGCTGTGGTTGGCGTTTGAGAAACCCACTTATCCAATCTTTTGATGCTATTTGATTTGAAGTCCAATTTTCTGGTATATTTTTCTTTATTGCACAAGCATAGTAAAAAGCCAATTGACGCGTTTGCACTTTTGACAGCCCATAATTTAATTTTGAAGATGTTGTGAGATACTCGGTCATTTTTTCTTCTTCTTCTTTGGTAAATATTTGATTGGATATGAATTTGGAAGAAGCATCTTTCACGGTGCCTTGTTTTAAATATCTTTGAAGATTTGATCTGGGTATATCATACTTACTTGCAATAGTTTTAATTTTTCCTCCCTTTGAAACTTCGTCTATAGCACGTAAGATTATGTCTTTAGGGATTTCGCGTCGTTTGTTTTTCTTTTTTAATTGAAACGGCATTTTTCTAAAATAAATGATTAAAATAATCAGTAAAACAAATAATATAAAACAACAAATCTATTATACCGAAACACACAGTAATGGCGGGAGCATTGGGCATGCCCAAACCTCCCTTCAAAATTAGTGCGCAATGCTCCCTATACCCTCATTTTAGAAATAAATTCTAATATTTTTGTTTTCATCAAATGTTTTACCTAAATTTATAGGATACTATTTATCTTCGATAGACACATAATTAGACATAATCAAAGAAACTTACGCCTGTCAGCAGATTGCTCATTTATTTCACTTTAAAATCACAACTTCATGGTTACTTTTGCACGCACGAAACCGTCGACCGCATGTGACACTGACAATTAAACGAAATTACAGATGATATTTATCTGAGCAGCGTTGCTAGTTGCTAAGCTAAATTACCACAGTACACGAAATTTAATATTTACTGCACGACTCGAGTTACAAGCGGGTGCCTGAACCTCCCGACTGCCCAATGCACCCCTACCTCCTCTACCTAAGATTTATAATATAACATTTAGTAAGTAATGAAGGCTCTGCTACTCTTTACGTGTTTATAATTTACTAAGTATTTTATATGTTACTGCTATAGTCAGTGAATACAATATTTCAATATAAGGGTCAATCAACTTTTTTACCCACACATTTCTGTCTGTTGCCCACTGTTCAGATTTTAATTGATATTTATTTAATTTTGTGTACATTAGGTTATTATTATTATTCATATATTTATTTAAATTTCTGTATATTAGGTTTTTCATAATAAATATTCAAATATAAAAGTAAAATAACAATACTAATACAAAAAAATATACATTATAAAAACCTAACCTATGAGTGCCGCCGGCAGCGGGACAGGGTTCAAGCTACCGGTGGCACAGAATAAGTAATAGTACAAGTACAGAAGCGACACTCTGTGACAGCAAACATGCGAATTTAAACCTACTCAGAACGCGTTAACAATAATAATATAAGTGCACGGCATGGAAGTGACCTTGGTTACATTTCTGCGATCGATAGTGGGGGCTCTACTAACGAGGCAAAATGCACCTTAAATCTGCGCCGCGAGAGTCTGTATAATTTCGCCCGTCATGAGCTTTACTGACTCCGCCCACTTCGCAGGGCTGGCAGTTACTTTTGTTCTGTGGCAGTTGTGAGAAAAAAGAATGAATTTATTATTAATTGTAGTTTTCTTATGTAATTCGCTTAAGTTAAATGACGAGAAAAAATAGTAAATGCCAAATATTGTCCGCGACTTGTTAATTGTTTGCTCGGATCTCCCTTTCTATCCAGTAGACGTAGACTAGTTTTATCGTAGTATTATAGGTACTGTTTTAAACTTCAAAATATTTGTTAATTCTATTTTATATTTTCTTTGTAATTTTTCTGTAATGTGATATGTGCCTAGTTTTTAGTTTCATTAATCCCCGACTGTGCACACCTGTAATTGGTACACAAACAGGACTTTTTTCTTTATACCTATCTTTCGTATTTGTATTTGTTTATGCAACTGTTGGTCTGTCTAATTCAATCAGTTAGATTTCTCTTTCTTAGGTAGGTACAGTCAAGTTCATAAATTATGTATACACTTTAGTACCTTGTCTGTTTAATGTCATGTTTAAACTGCCATACCTATATAAATTGTCACAATGATTAAAGTGACAAGATACTAAAGTGTATACATATTTATGAACTCGACTGTACGTATGACAGACGTACTGAAATAATAAACTACCTATTTTAGGTAATAAACATTTTGCAAGATGTTACGTCGAGAAAAATGTTGAACATAACGTGAACGTCTTGGAAACTTAGCTAACTTATCTGCTAGGTATTTTCTGTTTAACATTTTTTGGCGTTTACAATACAAACATGCGACACGCGACGACATTAATACCTAATAAACGAGTGGCAAATAGAAATGCTGCCATTTCGAGTAGCCATATCAAACAAAAACCGGAATTAGGTACTTTGGCAGCGTACAGCGGCGCGCGTCAAGACGAGCGCGCGCATGACACTCAACTGATTAGCATCCTGGAGGCGGCCGCAAATTTTGTAGGCACTAAGCGCGGAGTATCACCCGCCTGCCGGTGGTTAGGGCTGCAGAGAGAGCAACCTCCTTACAATGCGTGCCGTGTCGAGGAGTACTGCCTTCTGTATCTGGCCCTTGATCCAGCTATCTAGCGAGAGTCTCTTGAGGTGTTGGTCGAGACTCTTCGCTATAAGACCGTTTGCCGAAACAACTTTCGGGAAAATGATCGTCGAGTCAACATCCCACATGGCGGTCACCTCGTGAGCCAAGTTAAGGTACTTGCTGAGCTTTTCGTTCTCGGCCTTCACGAGGTTCTCGTCATGCGGGATGATGACGTCGACGAGCAATGCCCGGCGTAAATATCGATCTGTCAATACGATATCAGGCTTATTGGCGACAATAGTGCTGTCCGTGATGACAGATCGATCCCAATAGAGCGTAGCACGAGAATTTTCGAAAACTGGCGCCGGTGTGTACTTATAGTACGGCACTTCAGACTCAACAAGACCATATTGAAGAGCAAGTTGCTGATGGATGATCCTGAGCTTATGTATGTACAAGTACTCGCCGTTGGCCAAATGCGAACAACCGGAAATAATGTGTCCGAGGGACTCGCCGGAGCAACGACACGCTCGACAAATGTCGACCGTGCAATCCCTCAGAATATATTTCTGGTAATTGTTCGTCATTATGACGTCGTCAGCAATTGCACAGACAAAACCTTCACTTTCCCCAAAGAGGTCACCAAACCGTAGCCAGTTCACGGACGCTAAAAAGTCTACGTCGAGCCTTGTTAGGGCCCGGTAGAAGCGTCCGTGTAGCTCCTTGCTCTTCCATACGTTCGCGGTCTTCAGTGCTCAACACCGTTGGTCTGCGCCAGTTTTCGTTTGCCAAGGAGAGAGACGTGAGGCTCCTGTCTACTGCAACCACATCAAGATGCATCCCACACTCATTGCCAAGGAAATAATCCCTGTGATTGCACACCTCGCGGTTGTGAAGATTCTTAGCATTTAAAATGCCTCGACCTCCACATTTCCTCGGGATGTACAATCTCATGAAAGATGAGCGTGGGTGCAACATGCGATGTGATTTAAATAGTAGACGGACCCTCCTATCCAAGGCGTCCAGTTCAGTCTGAGTCCACCTTAGTATGCCAAAGGAGTATGTGAGCAGCGGCATCACCCAACCATTGAAGGCGCGTACTTTATTACCCCCCGACAAAAGACTGTTAAGAACTTTTGTCAAGCGGCAGAAGAAGCGCTCCTTCACTGACTGCTTGACATCGCCGTCCATAATACCCAAAGACTGTGACATACCAAAATATTTGTAGGTTTCAACTTCAGAGAGAGATCTGAGAGTCATTGTCTCAGAAAGCTGCAAATGCGATGAACTTACAACTACGCTTGGGGCCTGCGGGGCATCCTGCTCCGCGCACGGCTCCCACTACCAACATCAAATAAGGAAAATTGCATGCGAGCATACTACAGGGCTTCAGAGGGAGGAACTAACCTCACTGCGTACCGTGATCGAATGCTGCTCCTGTTTCAGACTCTTAAACCAGCCATCATCGTTACCGCCCAGCGACTATCTGATCAAGTGCGGGCCATTCAGCGGCTTCGGCGACTGGATCAGTCTGTACTTGATCGGCTACGCCTTGAATCGCTACCTATTTGTACAACCTCCGCTTCATCACGGGACCCTCCTGCTGCGTTATTGGCTTCGATGCCAGTCGCCCAACACGCACTGATGTCAGTGCAGTATGATCCCGTTAGCGACGTTGAGGATTGTGCGTATATAAGCGTAACTAGCCAGGTAAATGTGCAATTGAGGAGGGCTTTGGAAGACGCGATCGCGCAGTATCGGTCCACACCCAACTTTAGGTCTCGTTTATCACGCTTGCCTGCCAGTAAACGAAATTTAGCACTTATGGGAGCCCTAAACGCCGTGCTGGCGTCATATTTACAAGACAGCGAGCATATTATCGATACCCACTCAATTTTGTACTGCAGGGCCATAGCTGCGTGCCAGTGCCACGTAGCTCGAGTCAAGTTTTCGGACACTTACCGAGCTCCGCGCGCTCGCGGGTCTGTCCCCGCTTGGCAAGTGCGAATTAAGAGGCGTATTGATAAGTTTAAGACTCTCATAGGAAAGCTAATCTGCTTCAGGGGGGCAATGAACGCCCCCGAGTCATGCGTTTCGTGAACCAGGCTTTTGCTGGGGCCAGAATAAGCCCCCAGCATTATATGGCCTGTGTTACGGAACGTATCGACTTCCTGAAGCAGAAAGTTTGCGCGTGGGCAAGCCGTATTCGTCGCTAATATACAGAGCGTGTGGATAGATACCAGCAAAATCGCCTCTTCCAAAGTGATCAAAGGAAGGTGTACCGAAAGTGGGAAGGAACCTTTCAAGGATTGAGCGACGGACACCTACCAGATGCTAATTTCTGGCGCAGCATCTGGTCGGTGCCTGTCGTGCACACAGAAGGAGACTGGATTTTAGCTGGGCAGATATTCAAACATAGGTAATTTAAATTATGTACCTATCTGTCAAGAGCATTTACGCGGTACGCATTCTTCGAGATATTGATTATCGCATATAATAATGTTGTTACTGTGCCAAAGATGGTTGATAAAGGTATCTGATAACAATTTTTCGTGTTTTTCATTTATTTTATTATTTTTAAATGTATTTTTGTATGATAGTATGCTTATTATCGCCATTTAATTCTTCTGCGATTTTGGACAGATCTCGAAATTCCGTAAAATAATTTCTGTGATATGGCCACAACACGAAGTGCCTATATTTGAAGTCCAGTACTTTAAAAGCTTTGCATACTTAAAAAAAAACACATTCATTTGAAGCTCGATATAATGAACAACAAAATAACCTAAACCGCAGTGTTATTGACCCAAAACTTAAGGAGTTAGATCCTTTTTTCTGCCGCACACTCAACTCGCAAAACTTTGATCGGCGATTTCTCTTAATATTGGTTTTTTGAGATGTGCAGTATAGCCGTAGTGCCGTATAGCAGGCACTAGGCGAAATATTGTATTAAATTCTTTTCATTCGGCGCATGAGAAAATAATTGAGGGTATGTTGGTGTCTCACGTACACGACTCAGTTATTTTCCACTCGTGACTCGAGTTGCTTTCTAGCATTTCTTTGTTCGCCCTACTCAGATTCAAAATCAACCGAAAGGGGCGAACGATTATAAATAGGCCATGCACCTTTCTATTCAGCCTCTTTGCCGCCTCAACTACTACTGTGAAACAACTTGGGTTAAAGTAATAGGTACTAAATACCTACCTATTAAAATCTGTGCAATTCCCCAAATAGGGTAAGTTCAGTGCAACGAACAAATTATCTATCCTAAATTCTATTTTGCTGTGTACTGTATTTGTGTTTTCTTCCAAATTGTTCTTTTAACCTTTTTAATTCTAATAACCGACAGTTACGTCATAGCGGTCGTCTTTAAATTGTTCTTCTGGTTTAGCTTCTTCTTGTTTAATTGTAACTCTTTTCCGGTAGTTCTTTCCACCGCCAATAATTAATTAAAGCGCTATTCCCTCGGTGCTTCACCCCTCCACGGCAACTGGCATGGACTACCCCAATGCTGGACACCAGGCTCATACAGCCAATGCTTGGGTTTTCCAGGGTCCACGGCTTAGAGCACTTCACCGCACCGCTAGAAGTACACCTCCGCTAGGAGCACTGCACCGTTAGGAGCACTACCGCTTGGACTACACCACTTGCTTCGCGGATCGGGCTCTAAACCCTGTCCACTCCTCTTCTTGGCCGGAGCGGCCTCTAACCACGGTGACTAGGATCGTCGAGTGGGTTCCGGTGCTACACACCGGGTACTAACCCCGACGCCAGGATCCTGTCATCGTACACCGTCGGGCTGCCGACGGTTTCTTCACCGCCGCTCCACGTCACCAGCTGCGAGGGAAGTGCTAGCTCGCTTCGCAGAACCAGACCACACCCTACGAACCTACCTACCCTCTTCTGATCACACTACCGGCGTTCTTTTGCAATAAACTATTTAAACTTCTCTCGAGTTTTTACTTGCTACCCGGTAGGACGTGACGTGTATGTATGTACCTATGTATGTTGTCAGGGTATGGAATCTTGGAAGCTTATTTTGATCCACTTCTAGTGGTCGGATTAACTTGAAATTTGGTATGTGTAGGTATGTAGATCCGATGACAATGCAATAATATTGTAACGCGTGTATATTACCCGCTATACGTTAATATATAAACATAGTGAACATTTCATACAAAGTAATATAATATTACCTAAAGCTTATTTTGTCGTATTTTTCGAAATCTTAGAATAACCCATAACAATAAAAGGTAACAAAAAAAGGAGCCGAATTTGGGATTTTTTGTTCCACAGCTGCAGGTCATTTAGATAATTTCTTGTACCTACATATTATTGTTCGCTAGATTGTTAAACACAGACGTAGTGTTAAATTACCCTTTATGGCGGAGCTTTCACAGTTCTTCGAAACATGTACACGTGCAAGAACAATAGCAAAACTTAAAAACAATATTTTATTGCCTTCTTGGCGTTACATTTGTAGATAAAAAAAAAAAAGGACTAGCGTCTTAGGATGCAACGAAACACAACCTTAAAAACATAGAGCTTAGGGGCGGTGACATACTGTTTCCCGCGTTAGTTTGATTGGTTAATTAGGTTGGCGTCAGTTGTGAGAAGTAGGGACGATTTGTTTGAACATAGGTTTTTTAGACCAGGAGTGACCCCCGGGACGCGAAACTAGGAAGAGGGAGTCGGGAGAGAAGATAGGGAAGTAGTTGGACAAGGATCTTAGTACGGACGCGTTCGGACAAATAAGTAGCTAGGCAGTGGTGGTTAGAGTTTAGAGATTGAATTAGT
Source organism: Acleris cristana (assembly GCA_948252455.1). NCBI lineage: Eukaryota > Metazoa > Arthropoda > Insecta > Lepidoptera > Tortricidae > Acleris > Acleris cristana. Next base: position 48,816,301 of record OX411771.1, read on the forward strand.
TTTATTGAGTGTTATTAGTGCATATAGTTAGGCTTGTATCGAAGATATATGTGTGTGTGTGTGTGTGTGTGTGTAAATTGAAGATATAAGTGTGTGTTAAATAACTAATGATCAGACAAAACATTCATTGTACGACTGGATGACCGCGTTATCATTTTCAATATTATTTCATATGTGTAAATGAAGGTGGTTGAGAAACAAGGCTAACTGCTGATGGGACTCCTACGTTTATTTACACTCTTATTTCAAGTGAGACTGGCGAAAGGCGCGATGTAATGTTCTGCAGCTTTTTACATTAACGAGAACCACCTTAATTGGCGGAAGGCGAATGTAAAACTAAGGGCTGTATGATTCTTACATCAACGAGGACCGCCTTTAATTAATACTATTTCAAGTGAGATTGTAGAAAGAGCGATGTAATGTTTTGCAGCTTCTTACATTAACGAGGACCACCTTAATTGGCGGAAGGCGAATGTAAAAACAAAGGGATGTATGATTTCTATATCAACGAGAATCACTTTTTCAACTCGGACTTGGAAATCCAGACGTATACTGATGACTTGTATGGTCGTAAGTTGAGAGAATGGATGCAAGATAGCAGGGTAGTTTGTCTTAATGAGGTCAGACCCCATCCAAAGGGAGGACCAATTTGATTTTTTACTTCATGTTCAATTAAATATTACGAGTACTTAAGAAAGCAGATTATATCTAAGATCAAATAGATTCTCGCTGTAACCGACCTCTTTCGAGGTAGGGGTATAGGTAGGGATATCATTACATTGTTGATTACATCCACGCAATATAGGTAGGGAAAATTATAGGTACACGAAGGGTATACAACGATCAAGGTAGTACAAGGAGAATCTGGGTGAGTCAAACCTTTATTTCAACTGTGTGTTATTTTGTGTTTATTTCATGATTAACTTGTTTATTAATAGATATTGATTTTGATTACGTTAGATAACCTTTTCTTTTTCAGAACGTAGAGGGTCCTAATTTAGATAGGTACAACTATAACTAGACGATCACGTGTTTTATTTTGGCCAATTCAATTAATTACAACGTAGGATATTTTATCAGTTACTATATAGACCGAGGGTAGGAGTGTTACAATATGTCACCATCATCGGGCTGGTTTGATGATGGAGTCGGGAGGTGGCGACAGGATCTCCGTTGTTCTTAACGTAAACCCACCGAGTTTGGACTTATTAGGTTGATATTAAAAAACATTAAATGATTTTGCAAAAAAAAGTACAGTCAGCAACAAAAGCTTGTCCCAAAAATGAAATTTTTGACAGAAACTTATTACAAGACCGAGTTATTGATCATATTGACATAATTTTCACACCATCAAAAATTTCCCGAGCCTTTGTAATTAACTTTTGGACGTCTCTATCTCTCTAACTATTTAGATTATATGACAAAAAGATGCTTAGTTTAGCATACTTTACACGATACATTAATAAAAAAAAAACATGTGTTATTATAGGTAACACTTCATACACATAAATAAATTGAAACTATTACAAATTGTTTTATTTATATTATTTTTTGTGGGATAGCATGTAGAAATATGGATTATATTATTTTAGTGTCGGATAAGGTACGTCCAGATACTGACCCTAAATTGACGTCATTAAAACGCCCACTTGACAATGAATATTGTACGTCCGGATGCTGACTTAAAATTGACGTTAGTAAGACATTACTTTAGTGTCGGCTAAGGTACGTTCAGAGACTGGCCCTAAATTGACGTCATTAAAACGCCTACTTTACGACGAATATTGTATGTCCGGTTGCTAACCCTGATTGACGTCGGTAAAACGTCCACTTTACGACGAATATTGTACATCTGGATGCTGACTTAAAATTGACGTTAGTAAGACGTTACTGTAGTGTCGAATAAGGTACGTCCAGATACTGACTCTAAATTGACGTCATTATAACGCCCACTTTACGACGAATATTGTACGTCCGAATGCTGACCCTGATTGACGTCAGTGAAACGTCCACTTTGCGACGAATATTGTACGCCCGGATGCTGACCTAAAATTGACGTGAGTAAGACGTTACTTTTGTGACCAATAAGGTACGTCCGAATGCTGACCTTAAATTGACGTTAGTAAGACATTACTTTTGTGACCAATAAGGTACTTCCGAATGCTGACCCTAAATTGACGTTAGTATGACCTTCGCTTTGGACGAATAAATGACCGACCTTAATATGACCTATGAGTGACGTCGACTGAAGGTCATTGACGTCAGTTTGCTACCTGGGATATCTCAGTTTCGCGTCCTCGGGGTAACTAACTGGTCTAAAACACCTATATTTCCTAAATCCCAAATCATCCCTACTTCTCATAACTGACGCCAACCTAATTAACCAATCAAACTAACACGGGAAACAGTATGTCACCGCCTCCAAGCTCTATGGTTTTAAGGTTGTGTTTCGTTGAATCCTAATAGTTCTTTATTTTTTTACCTACAAACCTAACGCCGAGAAGGCAATAAAATATTATCCACTTGACAATGGTCTTGCACATATTGCGAGCAGGCAGGGAGAATTTCGAAGAACTGTGAAAGTCCCGAGGTAAAGTGTTGTTTAACACTACGTCTGTTTTGACAATCTAGCAAAAAATATATAAGTTGGTCTAAATGACCTGCGCAGCTGCGTAGTTAAAAATCCCAAAAGCGGCTTATTTGTTTGTAACTTTCTATTATTCGGTATTCAAAGATTTCGAAGAATACAACGAAATAAGTTTTAAGCTATATCTTACATAATATGAAATGTTTATTATATTTATATATTAATATATAGCGGGTATATACACGCGTTACATAACGTACATAACGTACCCACTTTTTTTTTAGTTGACAGTTGGAACGAGTTTCTTTCTACTTTACTTTACCGTTCGTTGTGCTGCGACTGTTTCGTATATTTTTGAAATTTTCGCTGCCCTTATGTTATCATATGAATGAGTAATCTGGTTAGTGCTCGGGAATATGGCCAGATGTTATTGTGTTACGGGGAGGCCTTGGGAAACGCTAGCGAGGCCCTGCGCATTTACGTGCAAAGGTATCCCAACGCAAGACCACCGGCAGACCCCTGCGTCATTACCCGCGCGTATCAACTGGTCAAGTACCAGTATAATGTGCCTATTGTCCCACAAGAAGAAGGCGCCAGCAGATCGATTAACGTGCGAGCCGAAAACAGCATTATGGATGTAGTGCGACGCAATCCACGAATTGGGACTCGCTCTCCAGCGCGCTTATTAAGCCGAGTGGGACAAAATGGAGGACGAGCCTCTTGCGCAACTGCCCAGAATTTGGTCAATGCATGACGGAGCTCCTCCGCACACCGTACGTCCAGTAAGAGAAACCTTAACAACACATTCCCAAACCGCTGGATTGGGCGCTATGGTCCTCATTCATGGCCGACTGGCTCACCGGACCTCACTCCACTTGACTTGTTCTTATGGGGTTACATAAAAGAAAGGGTGTTTGTAGCCAAGTGTGACACTGCAGATGCATTGTGCTGAAACTTGGCATATCAGTTTTAAGTCCCATGAGGTTCAATCGTATTACACATTTTTTATTTAAATATATGTAATAAAAAAATAGCTCACTTAAGCCTTTGTACGTGAATTTATTGCAATTTATTTCAATAAAAAAAAGCCAATGTGTCACTTTGGGACATATACGAGTGATAGCCGCCCTGACAACACAGCCCTTAAAATAAACAAACAGTGTTACCTCTGATACATCCGGACTGAGCCCACTCCTTGCACAAGATGCATTGCAACCAGTCTGCACCAGATGTGTCTTCTTATTATGATACACCACAAATTATACAGAAATATTCATCTTCTGCACTGTAGCTGCTTTCTTCCAATATCCTTTTGTTTGCCTTTTCCACTTGTGATGTTTTCTTTTGTTTTCCCTTTTTAGCTATTTTTCCTTTACCCTTTCCTTTGCCCTTATCTTTACCCTTTCCTTTATCATTTTCTTTACCTTGCTTCTTTTTTTCCATCGTCTTTATAAATTTCTGTTACTTTCTATCTCTTCTAGTGCTTGTTTTTCCGGTGTATCGGTGAGTATGGCAGATTTTCTGGTGCGATTACGATTCAATTGAACTCGTGGCTGAGCTTTTGGGAGAGGTCGTACGGATTCGATCATAAAACAGTTATCTATTTGAGCACGTGAAGGACCAGCAACCGCTTCCATAGGTATTATAGGTGTTTGCGATCGTACTTCAGACAAATTTACATTTATATTGAATGAATTTAAACCATTTTCTTTTTGCATGCCTGAGGGTCCAGCCACTGCCTCATTAGACATTTGTGCTATCACGTCAGAAACGTTAATATCCAAACTAGGCATGTCATTTAAAATCTCAGGATTTTCTAAATTTAATGACACGTCATCAAGCAAGTTGTCGCCTTCAACAGATGGTGTAGTCGATACGACAGGACCGCTTTGGGAGGGATCTGGACGAATGGTGACAAAAGATGGTGCATCTGATTCTTTAAAGACGTCTTCGTTGCATGGCCAGATACCAGCTTTCATGAAGGCGTTTGTCACATTCATGGGATTTTATGCCAACGGGAGAGAATCTCTGACTATCTCTGGGAAATCGTATATGGTCATGGTTTTTCCTGGGTTGTTGGTCATCCAGTTGATCTGTTTTCTGCTTATGTAATTTTTTAACGGACCATATAATCCTACATCGAGAGGCTGTAAATTGTGCGAGCAATGTGGCGGAAACGACAAAAGAACGACATGGTTCCTCTTCGCTTTGTCGACGACTTCAACGTTTACATGTGAGTTGTGGTAATCCATTAAAAGCAAAACTGGATCCTCTTCCGACGGCTTCACATGATAAATAAAATGATCGAGAAATTTCAAAAACTCTGTTAGTGTCATCCATCCTGATTTATTACCAGCGCCTATACATTCAGGTGGTCCGTTCCTAACAAACAAATCGCTGTAACGAATACGGGGAAAGACGAACATACAGGGAATCGCATTACCAATTGCATTTATGGTTACAGCCAATGTAACCAAAACGCCCCTCTCGGCGGATGTCACAGCACCGACCTGCTTTATGCCCCTTCCAGCAACAACTTTTTTCGGCTTTTGCACTGTTGTTACCACCGTCTCATCCATGTTCCAAATCCGGGATGGGCTAAGTTTGTATCTTTCTAATACAGATCTGTATTTTTCAAAAAATGCATGCACATTTGTTCGATCAAAGGATGTCGCCCTACTTAAACTTGTCACTTCAGGGCTTCTAATTGACAACACCAGTCATCACCCGCCTTTTCCTTAGCCTTCCACGATTCTGGCAAGTTCGGGATTTTGTAAAAAAACAGCACACTGGCAGGCTAACTTTTTTACTTCCGCAGCTAGCAGTCCGAAATAAATATTGGAGCACTTTAATAAATAATTTGATATTTTTTGCGGGTCTTAATAAATAATTTGATATTTTTTTCGGGTCTTTTTGTAGCCTAGTTCTACTGGAACTCCTGCTTTCTTCTTTATCACAAAATTAAACCGCGAAACGTGACAAATTTGAAATTTTGTGGGTACTTCTCTGTAGTTCCTTTTCTTGTTCATTATTTCTAAAGCAGCTGACTCGTACGTCGCCAGCGAAGTCATGCCTCGAGTAGTTTTCCGCTTGAAAGTCCTCATGCTGTAAAGTTTAAGATAAATAAATAAATAAATAATTAGGTACCGTGGTGAATATACAGCTCTATAAAGTTAGGGCGGATGAACGGACAGACGGACGGACAGCGTAGGCTTAGTAATAGGGAGCTGCAGCAGGAGCTGGGCACCCTTCGGGTACGCGACCAAAAATAGAATCCAAAGGTATATAATGGTCACGCCAATACACTTTAAAAGCTATAATGACTACGCAATGCTTGTTAAAGCACGCAAATTAAATAAAGCTTATAGAGAGCACGCAAATATTTACAATGCTTGTTAAAGCACGCAAATTAAATAAAGCTTATAGAGAGCACGCAAATATTTACAATGCTTGTTAAAGCACGCAAATTAAATAAAGCTTATAGAGAGCACGCAAATATTTACATTGCTTGTTAATGCACGCAAATTAAATAAAGCTTATAGAGAGTACGCAAATATTTATAAATATTACAATGCTATGGCAATTTTTATACTGTTACTTAACAAGTAAAAGCCATGCAAAGTATTTGTACGAGTCCTAAGCCCCATATGACTCATGCAATGTCTTTGCTTCCATCGCAACAGAATACGCTAAGAAGCAGGGGCGCCCTAGGTACTGGCGTGTACAAATGGATAACTATCGGCTGATGCTAAAGATAAACATTACTTATTTTCCTTCTCAGTTCATTAAGGTTTAAACTTATATATATATATATATATATACAGGGTGTCCCAAATTGGGCACGTAACCCTGACACCGAGGATAGCTTATCCTTAGACCTACCAAACCAGCCTAACATGACCTCAGTAAAAGTTGCACGGTTTTCAAGATATCGGCAATTTAATGTTTTTTCTAATTTCGCTCCTTTTTTGGCATTCTTAGTCCCAGATTTTTTTGGAATGGCCCTCGGGCTTAGTTTTTTCTACATGTACGCTGTCTTGAATAGTTACTTAAGGCGACAAAATTATTATTTTGACAATAAGTACTGTGAAAATTGGAAAAATTCTAATTTGGTCTTGACTCAACTTTATTCGCAAAACATTCACTTTGACTTTGAACATCTCCCGTGTAAAAAAAATACTAGTAACGAACTGAGAAAATTATTTTAAAAACTTGCGTATGGTACACATGCAATGTTTTTTAATAAATCACATTATTTTTCGTACAAAAACACCACGAGTCAAAGCCATTGTTAAGCAAAAAATTGTTGCTAAAAAGGAAAGTCAAGTCGCTCACTCCTCGATCTTTTGGTCTTTGTTCTCGCTCTAACACACTCGGCGACTGCTACATGGACTGAGGTTCGAAAAGGCAAAAGAAACGAGATAAGCTCTCTCTCTCTGAGATCTGATTGGAAATCAGATTCCCTTTGGGAGCGTAGGTTCGTATCCTACCGACTGCGCCATGTTGAATAAGTGAATAAAACACGGTGGCTGGCTCAAGACTGACTTCTCCTTTATTGTCCACCTACCCGCATGCATGATTAATAATTACAAACTACCTACAAGCTCTTCGCCCCGTCTCATATTATTATCCTATTAAAGAATGGGATGGATAGAGTGTTTTGTTTGTGCATTCCTAGCAGAGGCCCTTGCATTTCGTGCGATACCCGTCTTCTCTGTGTTCCTGCATTCATGTTGCGTTTACCAAATTGACTTGGCATCATTCTGGACTCCGATATTGCTTATGACTGAGAACTGATTTTCTTTGTGATCTGAAACGACAACTTGGCACTCTTACTGGACACTGATATCGCTCGATGACAAGTCGTAATACTTCGTCTTACTCTCATAGTGAGTACGCCGATATGCACATGATTTACGGCGAAACAAGGCAAATTTCATCTCGAGGCAATGTGACTTACAATGCAAGTTTGGCAGCACGATTATACTCGGAACGCTATCCAAATCGCACTCCGACGAATTATGAAGTGGTTTTAAGAGTTGTGAATTGTTATCACGAGGGAAGACAACCAGGATGGAATGGCACAACAGGAAGACCACGAACTGTTGACGACAACATTGTTTTAAATCAAGTGCACGAGGATCCAGGAACTTCGGTGCGAATAATTGAACGTCGCACTGGTGTTACCAAATCGTCCGCACAACGAATTTTACTATTTAATGAATATTTTTTCCAACGTGTCCAAACGCTTCTTCCGACTGATAACCCACAACTTGTCAAATTTTGTCGCAAAATGATTGAAAAGTGGAGGCAGAATCCCAATTTTTTTAATGAAGTTTTATGGACCGACGAATCGGCCTGCAAAAGAGACGGGTACCTCAATCTGCACAATATCCGTAGCTGACGGCTAACTAACCCACATGAATCCAGAGAAGACCGGTCACAACATCAATTTAAAATTAATTTGTGGACCGGAATTTTTAACGGCCAGATACTAGGACCCGTCGAGTTACCAGCGATTCTAAACGGACAAAATTATTTACACTTTTTGGAAAACGATCTGCCTGTTTCGTTAGAGGACACATCGCTGGAGTTGAGGCAAAGGATGTGGTTGCAACAGGATGGCTGCCCGGCACACTACGCCCGCCTAGTCCGCCAGCACCTCGATACTACGTATCGTGACAGGCGGATTGGGAGATTAGGACCAATTTTATGGCCACCGCGTTCCCCAGACCTCAATTCACTGGATTTTTTTTATTGGGGATGCTTAAAAGATAAGGTCTACGCGAAACCAATCAGATCCCAAGAAGAATTACGCCAACGTGTCTTCGCCGCAGCACGGATCATATCGGAAATTAGCTTAAGAAAAGTAAACCGAAACTTTATAAGAAGATGTCATTTATGCATAAGGGTCGGAGGAAAACAATTCGAGCATTTATTATAAGCTAGGTTTAAGTATTAAAATAAAGCAATAAAATTTAAACCTGTTTTTTAATCAGTAACTCGTCAAGCCAAACAATCTTCAAAAAAGACGAGAAACGTTATTATTTCTGTCTCTTTTGCTCTCATGCAATGGGCAAATAATAAAAAGGCCAAGTCCGAAATTAGTTTAATTTTGAACTTGGCCTTTTTATTATTTCGTAGCGTACACCATCATTTTTACATTAGTATTAGACGGCTTCGGGCTCCCTAGTATTTATTTACTTTAATTAGGCCGTTGAAATTGTGATGTGTATGTCTACTTTATTGTATTAAGATACATGTATCATACCATTTCTGAATTGGCATACCATATGCAAGTTTTTAAAATAATTTGCTCAGTTCGTTACTAGTATTTTTTTTACACGGGAGATGTTCAAAGTCAAAGTGAATGTTTTGCTAATAAAGTTGAGTCAAGACCAAATTAGTATTTTTGCAATGTTCACAGTACTTATTGTCAAAATAATAATTTTGTCGCCTTAAGTAACTATTCAAGACAGCGTACATGTAGAAAAAACTAAGCCCGAGGGCCATTCCAAAAAAATCTGGGACTAAGAATGCCAAAAAAGGAGCGAAATTAGAAAAAACATTAAATTGCCGATATCTTGAAAACCGTGCAACTTTTACTGAGGTCATGTTAGGCTGGTTTGGTAGGTCTAAGGATAAGCTATCCTCGGTGTCAGGGTTACGTGCCCATTTTGGGACACCCTGTATATATATATATATATATATATCTATGTGTAGGTGATACTGAAAAGAACAAAATGGTAGGCAAACGGCGTTCATACTTGCACTACCTAACACACGAGCTTACATTATTACAATAAATAAATAATTAATTCATATATATAAATATCTTGCAGTCATAGATATAATAAGAAAAAAACATTTTAGATGCTATATTTGTATGTGTCAAAAAAGCTAGAGTTGCCTGATGATCTAAAACCAAGAACTAAAATACCACCTGTATGCACCAGGTGTGGTAAACCGAATCAAAAAGCTGATAACCAAAATATTCACAGATAAACCCTGCAAAAAAAAATGCGGGTACATTGGGCTCAGTGTAAGCGCAAGGTTTAGCGGACAAATGAGAGTAATCTCTGAATTTTATTAATTTATTTATTGTAACGTATTTTCGAAATGTTACTGCAAAGATTATTTGAGACGCCTATTCCAAGAAAAGATTTTTAAATGTTCAAATGTCGTTGAAAACAGGTTTATTGCAATTGCCATGTATTGAAAAAAAAGTGTGTGGTGTTTGTTAAGACATTTAATTTTTAACACTAATCCAGCAAACAAACACTCGAAGAAAATTTTCTATACCGGCAAAACATGTGATAGGTACTTATCTACTTTGTGACCTCGGGGGTTTTGCGGGAGGCTGCAATGAAACCAACCAAATGCTAACACGATATTTATTGCGTGGATTTTATAATAGCCCGTCTAGTTCCACTTAAGCAGTCCGGTGGTACTCCCCTGGCTGAGCTGATCGCTGCGAAGGTGGACGGCAGCTGGTGATGACGCGGCACTGCGGCATTCACAAAATGGCGGCCCCCGGGGATAGCGGTGAAATTTGTGCCTTCTTCTTGCATAAACGTAACACCCTGCGAATAAATGACTCGCATTACAATGCGATATGTAATTCCATCCCGTTTCTACATATTAATAATCTTTATTTTTATTGTGATATTTTAAATCTGTTCCGTATTTGTTCATGAGATACTGTTTAGCTCGCGTTCGTACGTGCAAGAAACAAAAACGCCCTTAATAAAATAGCAGTAAGGTTGTATTTCGGGATTCATTTTTTTGTCATTACACTTGATTATAAATATTTATTTAGATATGAAGTTATTTTATAACGAATATAATTTTTATACTAAACTTTAATGTATAATATTTTTTTTCTCTCGTTAGAGCCTAAACTCAAATGAATTATATAGTTGCGAATTAAAGGGGCATAATCGGAACCGTTACAATATGATCCAATGTTTTACATATTTTGCTATGTGTATTACATCTAAATATGATCAAATCTAAGTAATTATACACAGATTTAGATCAATAAATATTTCGTGTTTATATAGGTTTGGTGCAGGCTTGTTTCTGTCACCTTCGTCTTTACCAACCATGGGCAATCAATTCCCCAAAGACTTTTATACTTTCGCAAACATTTTTGATTAGGGTGTAATACGTATAAAACTAACAAGTAAGAATTACCTCTATCACAAACTTCAAAAATTGATATATGTTAATGTTATACCTATGTATATCATAAAATAACGTATGGAAAGCTAAATAGAGTAGGTACATTACTTTATAATAATGGTACTGCTGGCAACCATAGTTGTAACCTACATTTAAATGCATTGCATACGGAATCTATCAATGTAATTAGTTTTTGTTATTTCTTTAAAGGAAGTCGGACAATTTGAAAGAGGCTGCTTACCTACGCTGCGCTGGTTTTTAACGCCAGCATAACGCTGAGTTGGAACCATTTCGTGACAACAGGTATTTTTGTCTAGATGTCAGTCTTTTGTTGAGTTTTGTTTGTCTGTTTGTCGCGACTATATGTTTTTTCTTTTATTTTCTTTTTCTATAATTAAAAAGTAATAAGTGTAAATTGACTCATGTAAATAATTATGTAAAGTGTTAAGCATCGTAGACGCAAATTAGCACAACATGCTTTAGCGGTTGAAACATTATTTTAAAGTGATAAGTAAAAGTGTCGACTTGCTACTCCCGGTCATTACTTACACGAAATAAAATTATACATATTAAAGTAGTGTTAAATTTTAATTTTTTTAAATGTAAATATGCAATTTATTATTTAGTTTTTTTTTATTTATATCATTTTTAAATTATCATGCAGCACATTAATTAAGAATATTAATCGTTAGTGTGTTTTAAGGTCAAATTCCGAATATTCTCTCCGTTCACGCAGTCCATCACCGCCGGTGAAGAAAAGATCAATTAAGGCTAACGCCAAGAGTTCAAGGTAACTTAATATTTATTTTCCCAGTTTCATCATAAATTGCATATGAAAATAACTCTGTTTTAAAGTGTTTTTTTTTAAATTGGTTTCAGGTGTGATTCTGAACGCCGCTCACCAACACCGCAGGCGCAGAAACAAAAGCCGTTTACCACGGAACCAAAACGAAAAAAGCAAGGTATTTGTTTCACCAATTTTATACATATATTATGTTAGTCTTTTAATTTATCAACATTATACTTTAGAAAATAGTGTTTTGTTTATTAGCATGTGATATGTCATGTACCTACCTAATTAAATCATATATTTTTCATTACAGCTTAGTGAAGAAGAGTGTGGGCGTATTTCAAATTATTAAGCACGAAGAAAAATGCACATCTGAGCAACCAACTTCGCAAACCTCAAAAACAATATCATCGTTTGCTAGCCGGGTGTCTTCGGGTACTTGTCGACGCTCTACGATCACGTCAGGCGATTTTTTAATCGATCTGAAGATTTATAAGACCGAAGACCTACAAACAACGGATGCCTTTGAACGCAAAAAAAAGGCGTTAGTGGCTGTCAAATTGCAGTGCAAGGAGAAGTCGTCAGAGTGGGAGCAAATCCAGAAATTCATAGGTACTGCCTACAAAATTTTCAAAGATAGTGAGCCCACTTTCTTTTCCAATTCTCATAAAACATAGGTTCTGTAATAAGTAATGTTTGTTATAATTTTCAAGTTCATCGCTCAATAGGTACGGTTAAATTGATCAAAGATAGTGAGCTCACTTTCTTTCCTATATTCTTTCCCATTTCTTCCAAAAATAGACCCTTACTAATAGCGTTTGTTATAATATTTTAGCTACCTAGTCATAATGCCTTTTTGCGTTTCGTGTAGCATATCTGTAGAAAAAAAATCATGGATAGGACATCTTCGAAGCAACACACATAAAACAAAAAATTCCTTAACTAAGACAATACGGACTTGACTTGACGGTATTGAAATGGTGCAATCTGAATTCCGTAATCGTATCGCAAAATATAAAATTTCACCCTCAAATAGTTCTTGTTCGGGATTTGTTGATATGTTCATGAATTCTATTAGTGATAAAATAAAGATGCTTTTAAATGAATCAAAAGCATATATGTATAAAAGTTAATTTTGAATTATATGCAATTTTTGTACTGTTTAAAAATAACAGCCAATCGATTAAATCTTTTGGCACTAAAAATAAGATTTTATACCAACATTATGATTTAGATCTACTGTTTCGTAAAGTTTTAGATTGCTTAAAAAGAAAAGTTGAGGAATTCCAAGAGCGTGATAGCGGTTGGGCTTTTTTAAATAATACTCATTTGGACATTAATATCAATAAAAAAATAATTATAAGAAATTCATTCGATTTGCATTAGATATTAATCGAATCTGTCAGTGGCAAAAGTGACATTTCTTCAAACAAAAACGTCACTTTTGGCACTAACAGATCCAATGCATATCTAATCCATGTAGAATTCATATCCTATAATTAAAAATAGAATACGCCTGTACAAGACGTCTTAGCGTGCGTTAATTAGTTCATAAAATCTTTATACGATTTCAATATTAAAATTGTTGATTTTTATTTGAGAATGTTAAGCACGGTTCCAAATTTAAATAATCAATTTTGATCAATAAAGGCAAAATAGCAGTATGATGGTCGTCACGCTCTTCGATTGTTGAGCGTTTAGGGGCTTAGCAAAATTGGTCGATCAATACTTACGACGTCCAATTTACTTATTAAATATGATTTGAAATTAAAAATATTGTCGCGCCCATAATAACAATGGATTTGACACTGTACCTTCTTCAGACCTTACTCAACAGTGGCGCCAACTGTTGAGCACAAAAACAGTAGCCCATTATTTTAAATACATGATGTCAGTTGACGGATTTTCCCTAGGGTTTGGGAATTTGTTTTAAAAGGTTTACTACTCCTGATCATAAAAATAGGCCGGAATTGCCCCAAAAAAATATATTTGGTAATACAATCTAAAATAAACCTTTAATCGAGTTCGCTAGAGTTTAGTTTATTAGGTATTTATTCACTTGACTTATATGTTTGTAATACATCACGATACAGGAAAAATCGTTGGTTGACGGAATAGCCCCAAAGCGTAGGGAAAATCCGTCAACTGACATGTTTAAAAAAAAAACATATTTAAATAACCAGCAGTACTAGCAATTTCATATGAGTACATTTATATAGTTAAATAAATGCCCAATCTATTACAGTGATCAGGTTTATTAAAAGTAAATATCCTCTTAGTTATGAACAGCCAAAGTGTAGGTACTTATCAAAAAGTATGACGGAAATGCCCTCATTGACCTTAGTTTTTTGTTTGGTCTGATTATTATTTTCAGATTTGTAAAGCGGTCCCACTACTGTATTGTTTTTTAAACCGTAAATAATAAATGCAAGCGGGGGATTACATTTTTCAAATATTTTAATATCTAAAAATGTTACTGGAAAAAACATATCATCAATATTTAAAACGTTATGAAAGTCGGGGTATGAAGTTACTCTCTCAGGATGTTTTTTAGCGGGATACAAAGCCGCCATAACACACCACAAAAAACAGCATTGATCTTTGTTCTGGACATTAAGACATGCTTTTTTATTTTGAATGAATAAAGTTACCTAAGTAACTTAATAAAGCTTGACCCACTTAAAGGTTGAAATTTATTGATATTAATTTCCAAATGAGTATTATTTAAAAAAAGCCCAAACGCTATCACGCTCTTGGAATTCCTCAAATTTTCTTTTTAAGCAATCCAAAACTTTACGAAACAGTAGATCAAAATCATAATGATGGTATAAAATCTTATTTTTAGTACCAAAAGATTTAATTGATTGGCTGTTATTTTTAAACAGTACAAAAGTTGCATATAATTCAAAATTAACTTTTATACATAATATGCTTTTGATTCATTTAAAAGCATCTTTATTTTATCACTAATAGAGTTCATGAACATATCAACAGATCCCGAACAAGAACGAATGATTACGGAATGCAGATTGCACCATTTCAATACCGTCAAGTCAAGTCCGTATTGTCTTAGTTAAGGATTTTTTTGTTTTATGTGTGTTGCTTCGAAGATGTCCTATCCATGTTTTTTTTTCTACAGATATGCTACACGAAACACAAAAAGGCATTATGACTAGGTAGCTAAAATATTACAAACGCTATTAGTAAGGGTGTATTTTTGGAAGAAATGGGAAAGAATATAACCAATCTTTGTAAATATGAACAATGAATATAAAAATTATAGCAAACACTAATCCATACGTACGTACGTATTGTACGTTATTGACGTGTAATTTTATCAAAAATTATGAATAAATGAGTATGAGTATGAGTATAAGGATTGGGAAAGAAAGTGAGCTCAATTTAATCGTACCTATTGAGCGATGAACTTGAAAATTATAACAAACATTATTATTAAACAGAACCTATTTGTTATAAGAATTGGAAAAGAAAGTGGGCTCACTATCTTTGAAAATTTTGTAGGCAGTACCTATGAATTTCTGGATTTGCTCCCACTCTGACGACTTCTCCTCGCACTGCAATTTGACAGCCACTAACGTCTTTTTGTAGCGTTCTAAGGCATCCGTTGTTTGTAGGTCTTCGGTCTTATAAATCTTCAGATCGATTAAAAAATCGCCTTACGTGATCGTAGAGCGTCGAGAAGTACCCGAAGACACCCGGCTAGCAAACGATGATATTGTTTTTGAGGTTTGCGAAGTTGGTTTTTCTTCGCCTTTAATAATTTTAAATACGCCCACACTTTTCTTCACTAAGCTGTAATCAAAAATATATAATTTAATTAGGTAGGTACATCACATATCACATGCTAATACACAAAATACGATATTCAAAAGTTTAATGTTGATAAATTAAAAGAGTAACATAATATATGTATAAAATTGGTGAAACAAATACCTTGCTTTTTTTCGTTTTAGTTCCGTGGTAACCAGCTTTTGTTTCTGCGCCTGCGGTGTTTGTGAGCGGCGTTCAGAATCACACCTGAAACCAAGTTAAAAAAAAAACACTTTAAAACAGAGTTATTTTCATATGAAATTTATGATAAAACTGGGAAAATAAATATTAAGTTACCTTGAACTTTTGGCGTTAGCCTTACTTGATCTTTTCTTCGCCGGCGGTGATGGACTGCGTAAACGGAGAGAATATTCGGATTCTGACCTTAAAACACACTAACGATTAATATTCTTAGTTAATGCGCTGCATGATAATTTAAAAACGATATTCATAAAAAAACTAAATAATAAATTGCATACTTACATTAAAAAAAATGAAATTTTAACACTACTTTAATAGTTAAAATGAAATGAATGGTAGCACGTTCGAACACATAATGATGTATAATTTTATTTCGTGTAAGTAATGACCGGGAATAGCAAGTCGACACTTTTACTTATCTTATTAAATAATGTTTCAACCGCTAAAGCATGTTATGCTAATTTTACACTTATTACTTTTTAATTATAGAAAAAGAAAAGAAAATAAAAAAAAACAAGAAAAAAAACAACAATTTCTATGTTTAAACCGTATATATGGACTAATCAACACAAGTTAAGACCTCTTGTACAGGCGTATTCTATTTTTAATTATAGGAATTTAATGCGATTTGCATTAGATATTAATCGGATCTCTCAGTGTCAAAAGTGACATTTCTTCAAACAAAAACGTCACTTTTGGCACTAACAGATCCATGTAGAATTCATATCCTTTAATTTAAATGAGAATACGCCAGATAAACACCAGATGTGTTATGTATGCGTAGACTTTAATGAAAATGTAAACGTAGTTGTGTTAAGTATTCCCTCCTAATACAGGTTACACTGCTTGCGAGACACCCGCATGTGAGCGTCACACAAACGGAGAGACCTAAGTATCCCACGAAAACTCATACCTTCAAATGCGGTAGGAAGCTCACGTTTAATACATCTGGTGTGCAATGCCTTTACATACAGTTTTAATACTGATTTTCAATCAGAACAAATCTCCTCTTAATTACTAAAAAATAAAAAATCAGCACAAATTAAAAATAAACCAGCTTCTCTGCAAATTAAAGCATGATTGTTAATATGTATAATGGACACGGTTAACGTTTGGTATAAGTATGAAATTTTATATGAGTTAACTGCTATTAACAAAAGTAAACTTCATCATCTGGATTACATAAAAAGAAGGCATTTTTTGTTCATAGTCATTAGATAATAGAACTTGTTTCACTATTGAGAGGTGCGGAACATCATCGCGATCAATTTTTTTCTGTGCTTTAAATACTAGCTTTGGTTTCTTTACTTTTTTGAGAAATTTAACACTGTAAGTTGGACATTCATTTTGTTCCGCCGCATGATTTTTTTCTACAATTCCGACTTAATAAATCCACTTGTTGCCATAATATCTGACTAACACATAGTCATCAACAGAATACGCGATTTTTGAAGTTTGTTTCGTCCATGTCATCGTTTTCATTGTTTTTAACTTGAATTATGTTTTCATTATCAGTCTCATTGTTTACTTTTATTATATTATTAGTGATGTTTGTGACTTTTGTTTCTTTGGGAGACAACATTGGTTCCACAATTGACCCAAAATCATTGTTAGACTCAGAGTCAGATTCAATTTCTACCGAGTCTGAATCACTATGAGAACTCATTGTTCCGGATACACTGGTAGAACTGGACGAACGCGCCTCATATTTCTTTATATATTTTCTGTCTTGTTTGGTTCGCTTAGACGTCATATTTTTAACTTTGCTTTTCTTTGTAAACCCCCCTTTTTAATCTTATTTTTACATTTTTTGACTTCCTTGGATGTCAATTCAAATTCTTCCTCTTTACTTTTCTTTCCAATACTCTTATTTTTTAATTTACTTTTACCTTCTCTCTCTTTCTTGGACGGCAATTCAAATTTTTTAACTTTACTTTTCTTTCCGATACCCTTATTTTTAAATTTATTTTCATCGTCTCCCTCTTGCTTAAATGGCACTACATTTTTTTTATATAATAATCTCTTTTAGGATTTTTATTTCACTAGTACCTGGTGTGTGATCTTGTAAGCAAGCAGGTAGATTATCATTATCTGTGGCTATGAGTGCTTGTGCGTCGGAGCAATTATTTTTTATTTAACTTTGTGTACTTCTTGGTTTTGGCTTTGTGAGCTATAAACCTTTACTCCTTTATGATCTTTCGGTGCTCGATTTGGTGTCCTTTTCTTCATGTCGCCGTTTCTGAGTTTTGTATTCTTGTTTTATATTTTTCACCTGTTTATTTACTTTTGATTGTACAACGTCGGCGTGAGTAATAACTTCTGCACCTGGCGCAACTTTGCATCGTTTTTGTTTCGAAGAAGTGTCACCGCGTTTAATTTTTTCTAACAGCAGTTGTTCAAATGTAGTTTGTTTTTCTTCTTCTGTAACTTGGTTCGGTGTCATAGGGCTTGAATTTGTGGTGGTTCCGGATCTTTTTCTGTCACTATTGATTTTGTATGTTCTTTCCAGCGAGCCAGCTTTAAAATGTCAAATTTCGACTCTTCGATTGCGTTTGGATCAAAAGGATATATTCCAGCTTTTCTGAAACCACTCATCAGTATGTTCGGCGGTATTGCTGCCCATATTTCGCCTATCAGTTGCGAGAACTTTTTTTTTGCCAGGGGAACGCCAATGTTCGATCGCTGCCATTTTACTAGTGCAATATCCCAGCGGTCTTTGAATGACTTCATTACTGAAATGTCCAGTGGTTGTAGCACGTGACTAGTGTGGGCAGGTAGTTTTAATATAATAATGTTTTCATATAATCACTATAATTTCAATTTTTCATTATATTCACAATTTTGGCAAATGTATGAAACAGTGTTACCTCTGATACATCCGGACTGAGCCCACTCCTTGCACAAGATGCATTGCAACCAGTCTGCACCAGATGTGTCTTCTTATTATGATACACCACAAATTATACAGAAATATTCATCTTCTGCACTGTAGCTGCTTTCTTCCAATATCCTTTTGTTTGCCTTTTCCACTTGTGATGTTTTCTTTTGTTTTCCCTTTTTAGCTATTTTTCCTTTACCCTCTCCTTTGCCCTTATCTTTACCCTTTCCTTTATCATTTTCTTTACCTTGCTTTTTTTTTTCCATCGTCTTTATAAATTTCTGTTACTTTCTATCTCTTCTAGTGCTTGTTTTTCCGGTGTTTCGGTGAGTATGGCAGATTTTCTGGTGCGATTACGATTCAATTGAACTCGTGGCTGAGCTTTTGGGAGAGGTCGTACGGATTCGATCATAAAACAGTTATCTATTTGAGCACGTGAAGGACCAGCAACCGCTTCCATAGGTATTATAGGTGTTTGCGATCGTACTTCAGACAAATTTACATTTATATTGAATGAATTTAAACCATTTTCTTTTTGCATGCCTGAGGGTCCAGCCACTGCCTCATTAGACATTTGTGCTATCACGTCAGAAACGTTAATATCCAAACTAGGCATGTCATTTAAAATCTCAGGATTTTCTAAATTTAATGACACGTCATCAAGCAAGTTGTCGCCTTCAACAGATGGTGTAGTCGATACGACAGGACCGCTTTGGGAGGGATCTGGACGAATGGTGACAAAAGATGGTGCATCTGATTCTTTAAAGACGTCTTCGTTGCATGGCCAGATACCAGCTTTCATGAAGGCGTTTGTCACATTCATGGGATTTTATGCCAACGGGAGAGAATCTCTGACTATCTCTGGGAAATCGTATATGGTCATGGTTTTTCCTGGGTTGTTGGTCATCCAGTTGATCTGTTTTCTGCTTATGTAATTTTTTAACGGACCATATAATCCTACATCGAGAGGCTGTAAATTGTGCGAGCAATGTGGCGGAAACGACAAAAGAACGACATGGTTCCTCTTCGCTTTGTCGACGACTTCAACGTTTACATGTGAGTTGTGGTAATCCATTAAAAGCAAAACTGGATCCTCTTCCGACGGCTTCACATGATAAATAAAATGATCGAGAAATTTCAAAAACTCTGTTAGTGTCATCCATCCTGATTTATTACCAGCGCCTATACATTCAGGTGGTCCGTTCCTAACAAACAAATCGCTGTAACGAATACGGGGAAAGACGAACATACAGGGAATCGCATTACCAATTGCATTTATGGTTACAGCCAATGTAACCAAAACGCCCCTCTCGGCGGATGTCACAGCACCGACCTGCTTTATGCCCCTTCCAGCAACAACTTTTTTCGGCTTTTGCACTGTTGTTACCACCGTCTCATCCATGTTCCAAATCCGGGATGGGCTAAGTTTGTATCTTTCTAATACAGATCTGTATTTTTCAAAAAATGCATGCACATTTGTTCGATTAAAGGATGTCGCCCTACTTAAACTTGTCACTTCAGGGCTTCTAATTGACAACACCAGTCATCACCCGCCTTTTCCTTAGCCTTCCACGATTCTGGCAAGTTCGGGATTTTGTAAAAAAACAGCACACTGGCAGGCTAACTTTTTTACTTCCGCAGCTAGCAGTCCGAAATAAATATTGGAGCACTTTAATAAATAATTTGATATTTTTTGCGGGTCTTAATAAATAATTTGATATTTTTTTCGGGTCTTTTTGTAGCCTAGTTCTACTGGAACTCCTGCTTTCTTCTTTATCACAAAATTAAACCGCGAAACGTGACAAATTTGAAATTTTGTGGGTACTTCTCTGTAGTTCCTTTTCTTGTTCATTATTTCTAAAGCAGCTGACTCGTAGGTCGCCAGCGAAGTCATGCCTCGAGTAGTTTTCCGCTTGAAAGTCCTCATGCTGTAAAGTTTAAGATAAATAAATAAATAAATAATTAGGTACCGTGGTGAATATACAGCTCTATAAAGTTAGGGCGGATGAACGGACAGACGGACGGACAGCGTAGGCTTAGTAATAGGGAGCTGCAACAGGAGCTGGGCACCCTTCGGGTACGCGACCAAAAATAGAATCCAAAGGTATATAATGGTCACGCCAATACACTTTAAAAGCTATAATGACTACGCAATGCTTGTTAAAGCACGCAAATTAAATAAAGCTTATAGAGAGCACGCAAATATTTACAATGCTTGTTAAAGCACGCAAATTAAATAAAGCTTATAGAGAGCACGCAAATATTTACAATGCTTGTTAAAGCACGCAAATTAAATAAAGCTTATAGAGAGCACGCAAATATTTACATTGCTTGTTAAGCACGCAAATTAAATAAAGCTTATAGAGAGTACGCAAATATTTATAAATATTACAATGCTATGGCAATTTTTATACTGTTACTTAACAAGTAAAAGCCATGCAAAGTATTTGTACGAGTCCTAAGCCCCATATGACTCATGCAATGTCTTTGCTTCCATCGCAACAGAATACGCTAAGAAGCAGGGGCGCCCTAGGTACTGGCGTGTACAAATGGATAACTATCGGCTGATGCTAAAGATAAACATTACTTATTTTCCTTCTCAGTTCATTAAGGTTTAAACTTATATATATATATATATATATATCTATGTGTAGGTGATACTGAAAAGAACAAAATGGTAGGCAAACGGCGTTCATACTTGCACTACCTAACACACGAGCTTACATTATATTCTACAACTTACAATAAATAAATAATTAATTCATATATATAAATATCTTGCAGTCATAGATATAATAAGAAAAAAACATTTTAGATGCTATATTTGTATGTGTCAAAAAAGCTAGAGTTGCCTGATGATCTAAAACCAAGAACTAAAATACCACCTGTATGCACCAGGTGTGGTAAACCGAATCAAAAAGCTGATAACCAAAATATTCACAGATAAACCCTGCAAAAAAAAATGCGGGTACATTGGGCTCAGTGTAAGCGCAAGGTTTAGCGGACAAATGAGAGTAATCTCTGAATTTTATTAATTTATTTATTGTAACGTATTTTCGAAATGTTAATGCAAAGATTATTTGAGACGCCTATTCCAAGAAAAGATTTTCAAATGTTCAAATGTCGTTGAAAACAGGTTTATTGCAATTGCCATGTATTGAAAAAAAAGTGTGTGGTGTTTGTTAAGACATTTAATTTTTAACACTAATCCAGCAAACAAACACTCGAAGAAAATTTTCTATACCGGCAAAACATGTGATAGGTACTTATCTACTTTGTGACCTCGGGGGTTTTGCGGGAGGCTGCAATGAAACCAACCAAATGCCAACACGATATTTATTGCGTGGATTTTATAATAGCCCGTCTAGTTCCACTTAAGCAGTCCGGTACTGCCCCTGGCTGAGCTGATCGCTGCGAAGGTGGACGGCAGCTGGTGATGACGCGGCACTGCGGCGTTCACAAAATGGCGGCCCCCGGGGATAGCGGTGAAATTTGTGCCTTCTTCTTGCATAAACGTAACACCCTGCGAATAAATGACTCGCATTACAATGCGCCCTTAATGCCGTTGATGGTGAGCACCTGGTTCAGCAAATCGACAGTAAAAAGGGAACCGGTCAGCAGTTGGTGATGGTGCTCACAATCAGAACGGAGGTACATTTAAATTAAGCGGGAACTAAGAATTACGAATATAGTGTTACGTACGTGGGGGTAGGTAACTGATAGAAATGCACAACTACACCGATAATCAAAAGTAGACTTTAATAGCGCACTCACTTAAACCGTTACAAACAATTATCTCACAATAAACTTCGAATACTCAGATGATCGCTCGGGTCGCTCTTGTTCGCACTGTTCGCTTTCCAATTAAAGACTGACTAGGTACTTGCAATCGGTCCGCCTTTATAGTTCCCGTCTACGATCATTCCAGAATGCGTTCTGGAATGATCGATGTACTTTGCCCCGCCAAGGTCGTTCGAGACTATTCGTTGCTGGAATGTTCTACGCCTTTCTACCTTGTATTGTTCGCGATGTCCTTGACCTTGACTCACGGGTCTGGAATATTCTGCGTATTGCCGTCTCATTTTTAATCGTGTTGTCTCTTTCTCATGCTTCTCGAAGGTTCTCAGTATCGCTGTCTCTTTCTAATCATGCTATCTCTTTCACAAGCTTCTAAAGCATCGAAATTCACGATTGAAGATGAGACGCCTTATCCCATCGGCGTAACAATAGAAAGACAATTGTAAGCAGGGCAAAAGCACTATAGTGGGTTGCGTTAAAGCGGAACACTTATGAGTTTACAGATGGAATGGGAATTAAATTACAAGTACTTAAAACGAACACTTTTAAAACTACGCTCCTATAAATGAATAACTTTCAACACTTACCCACATCGGGGTGTGAGACGAACATTACCAATGGTATACTATTTATTATTATATGTGTAAGTAATAGTGTTGAGAAAAACTGTTGAAAGCTTGAATTGGTGAAATGACGGCACGCAATACGTCAGCGCGCAAGATGACGGGAACTGAATGAGTCGCGAGCGCACCGTCATGCGTCCAGCGTCAACAGCTCCTTGAAGCGGAATGGCAACGCCAGCGCACACTCGTCTGTCGCTATGCAAGCGAGAACAAAGGCGGACCACCCAAGCGCTGCACTTGTACAGTTGGTCGCATTAAATACATAGAGTCTGTCTAATGAAAGATGAAACTGAGAAAAAGCGGCAAATTCAAAAAATCTTCATATGGTATTACCGATCAATGTAGGAATAAACGATTTTGATACTTTCCTTATTTTGTTTATTTTGGTGGGCACAAAGGAAGAGGAAACGCGTACTTTTTGACAATACTAAGGCCCGTATTAATAAACTATAGGTACTCAAGTTTACTAATACCGCACTCAAGTGTCCGTTTATCCATATTAAGACCACACACGGTATCATATTTAAGTACAGTTTATTATTAGAAGCCCGAGAGTCTTACTACTTAATACATATGGGTGGATCAACTTTTTTGTTGTTGTTAGTGTCCCGTAAGCCAGGAGACAACAGTGATAGTTTCTTAGAAAAAATGTTATAATGTATACTTCTATCACACTCAGGAGAAAAGCCATAAAATAATGGTAGGTAGTGGACTTGTATCCTTTGAAATCATAGTTTTAATGAGTGACCCAGGAAACGTCACCCTGGCACCGAACTACAAAGAAAAGTTGATTGACCCGTATAGTCAGCATTAAATAAATAGATAGTGACACCCAAAGTCGCCAAACGCGTACCGAACTATTTAGCAACTTTGGGTATCACGAAGAATTTGATGCTTTGAAACTATCTATGAAAAAAAAATGCAGACCACCATAATAATGATTGCATCAGCATGCTTTCTCATTTGCGAGCTCTTTTAGTAAATTAAATCACCAATAACAAGTCATTAAGTAAAAATATTTTATTTATTATTAGGGCAAAACCGATGCTTTCTCTCAACTCTGCTAATAGGCATCTGAGTGTAGGCACTTGCTTCTTTACAATATAAAATTCGATCACTTTATTTCTGATGGCATGGATGTGAAAACTATCTAAATTGGATTGGCCTTGTGAGTTCGCTTCTTTCCTGGAGTACTGAAGACACCATGGTTTACTTTGCCTTCATTCTCTTCAATGTCGAAACACTGATATCTGTAAGAAGAAAGAAGGAATGAATTAAACAGAACACCATGTACAAATATATTGTGACACGCAGTATAGCCCCATTTTACAGTCCGACAGCTCTAAGAACATTTGGGTTTAGGTGAAATCAAATTGCATCGGTGAGGTTCAAATCGCAACGGTTTAAGAACAAGGAAGACAGGTATAACCCGAACTTCTTTTCCAAGAGCTCATGAAGTGTACGTAGGTACATATTAATATGTTTATGATATCTTTTAACTAAATGTATATAAACACCTCCTTAGTGTTTTACTGAAACTAGGTATGAGTGTCAGTTATATTAATCATCTGTCTATTTAATTAATTTAATAAAATTGCGATTGTTAAGAGATTCAACATGGTATAGGTACAGACAATACACCTATGTATAGGGAAAGACAATGATTTAATTAATCTTAGTATTTACCGGTCATTGATGATAATCCTTCTAAATACTTCGTTGACTCTGGCATAGTAAATCGTTTATTTTAAAAAATAAAAAAATTTAAAACCGTTTGTTTTTCACCATCCACGTCCAGCTTATCTGAAAACAATACATCGTTTAATTTCTTAATGGAAAAGAAATGCCAATTTCAAAAAAAGATAGGTAAAACAGAAAAGGTATATATTCTATGAAACTTTGGATTGAAGATATAGAAATAATAAGTATCAAAATTAACATGCCATACTAACCTTGTTATAACCTATGAATTCGGTCACCGTATGTAAACACTCTAGGTATTTTTTGTTTCAACAATGCTTCCCTCTTCTCTTGTTTTTCTTTATATTTGTTTATAATGGTACAAAGGATCTGTCGCACACCACTTTTGATAGTTTTACGCATATTTAGTCCGTAAATTTCGAGAAGAAAACTTTTATTTGACAGACTCGAACCAACAACGACTTGTTTGTCAATGTCAAAACGTCATTTTAATAGTGTTGCCAGACCTGCCAGTCAAATAAAAGCCCGGTTCATCATTCATTAGACAGACTCTACCATTACGCTGGCATAATTGAAGATTATAGTATTGAATAATTTACGATTAGAATTCATTTTAGTTGTAATTATGTGTTATCAACCCCAAACCTTTTCAATCGAGTTTTACTAAAATAAGACTATTAACATTACATTTAAACTTTATCGGGTAAATCAACCTCGATTGCAAAAGTAAAGGGCTTGGCCTTAAAGGTATTGTATTAGGTTTAGCAAGCAAGGGATTTAAACCTGCGAGAGGTGAGCCTTTCCCAACCAAATATTGGATTTAGTTACTTACCACGATAACTTAGAAACGTTTTAATCTAAAATTGCTGCACGACATTAAGCTAGTTGACGTAAGGCTCACTCACACCAGGTTTAAGAAAGGCGGAAGGTATATATGAAATAAGCAGTAAACGAATAATTGGTACTCACTTTTTGATTTGGCAAACCCTTACACTTACAACACTTTTTGCACTTTCACCCTTCGACGATCAAAAATGAACTGCCGGGGTTGGCGATATGATGGCTATTTAAGTCGACCGCTAACTTTCAAAGTAATGGCGCCAACCGGAAGTTCATTTTTGGTTGTGAAGATAACAAATTAAAAATTAACTTTTAGTCTATCACGGTTTCATTTAACAAACCACATAAACACACATTAATTAATTATGCAGTTGCTAACAGTCGGCCATCCGAATTAATATAGTACGACCTCGTACTATATAACCATTATTTTACTTACATACAATCACAGCAATTCTAGTTAATTTTAGACAAAAAAATATAATCTACATTTGTAAATTAAGTAGGTAGGTACCTATATTTATTACAGATTTCATTCCTACCTAAGGATCATGTCTTATTAAAATATTAAATCACAAATCATTTTAAATTAACGTACAATTACAATTCAATATATTACGATTTAAAAAAAATAGTTATAACATATATTATAATAATAATTGTCATTTAAATACTTGTGTACATAAAATAAAATAAATGTTTTAAAAAACAAAAAACCGCCTTCAAAAACGCAAAAAATAACTTCTACTCCTAGGTACTTAGTAGTAGGTACCTATCCTATTAGGTTAGTCCAACTGAAGTCGGCTTTTTGTTGAAAATATTGTGGTCGCCGACTTCAGTTAGACTAACCTAATAGGATAGGTACCTACTACTAAGTACCTAGGAGTAGAAGTTATTTTTTGCGTTTTTGAAGGCGGTTTTTTGTTTTTTAAAACATTTATTTTATTTTACACTTTTTAGTGATCATAATAAGGTTATGTAGTCCCACTTCTTAGTTGATATATGAAACTTTAAGACATTTCAAGCTCGCCGCAAGCAACGCCGCGGGAAAATCATAGTCATTTTAAAACAATTAAATGTGCTTCGTTGTAGTCGCTCAACTGTCTTAATCGAGATATCTTATCGCCACCCTTGAAATCGGTACCGTTGAGGAGTTCCGGTGGCCATCTGTGGTCTTCATCATCAGTTCCGCTTCACCAAGTGACACTTTCTGAATGCAAATGCTACACTTGTTACTAAAAATACTAAAATCGCTATATGTTTGCATACAATATTTGAGGAGTTCCCTCAATTCCTCACTGATCCCTTCATCAGATTCAGATTTGCTGACAATGGGACCACCTCGAAAGTATACTCTATCAAACCAAAAAAGAATTTTTAAAATCGGTCCACAATTGACGGAGTAATCGGTGAACATACATAAAAAAAAAAAAAAAAAAAAAATACATACAGTGGAACGTATAACCTCCTCCTTTTTTGAAGTCGGTTAAAAATATGACAACAGGCCCCATAACTTCCTGAATGTCGTTTGTTATTCATAAATTAATACTTGACAACAGGCCCCACTACGTCCTAAATGTCATATTGTCTAGTTGACAACAGGCCCTGCTACGTCCTGAATGTCATATTTTCTAGTTGGCAACAGGCCCCACTACGTCCTGAATGTCACACGTCACTATTTATAGTCGACAGCAGGCCCCACTACGTCCTGAATGTCGTATATTATATGTACTTTGTTATAATTTACAACAGGCCCCTTACGTCCTGAATGCCATGACCTAGATTACAATGGATAAAATAACTTAATAATTAATCTTCGCTTATGTCACTTGATGAAGACATATCTTGTGTATGTGGTCTCTGAAAGCTAAGCCAGGGGGCCATTTTGTCAATGGCCACGACCGTAGTAAACCGACGACGACGCTTTCTGGTTAGTGGAGTATCCTCCACTTGAAATCGGTCATGGTCTAGTACTGCTGTTATTTTGTACGGGCCCCGAAATCGTGGGACTAGATTTTTTTCTTTGACCTGTGGCTGGTACTTGTCACTCTATTCTAACTAAATCACCAACCTGAAACTGCCTAGGCTGGCATCGTTTTTTGTCATAGACACGTTTTTGATTTTGTTGATATACCTCTACATGAGATTTTATTTCCTCCCTAATTTGAGCCCTGTCACTATCAGTCTAATTGTTAAAATCCTGAGCTAAATCCGATATTATCCTATTGTCGCTCTGTCCCGCGGGCCTAATGCCGAACAATGCTTCAGCGAGGCTGCGATTAATGCCCTTATTATGGGTATTATTCATACCCCATTGAACATCGAACAAGTGGTCGTCCCACTTATTATCCAATGTACCAACAGACTTAGCCGTAAGAGCATCAACAATCGTCTTATTGTACCTCTCGACTTGTCCGTTGGCCCTCGGCGTGGCAACAGCGTTGAGGATATGCTTCACACCCTTGTCATGCATAAACTTTTTAAAAGACGCACTTGTAAATGAAGTTCCACGGTCGGAGATTAGCCGCCTTGGTACTCCAAACAAACTAAAATATTCTTTAAAGACCTTAATAGTAGTGTTCGATTTAGTGTTTCTAACCGGCTTCAAGTATACAAATCGAGTAAACGCATCTATTACCTCCAATATATGCATGTTGCCTCTACTACTGCGTATGAATGGCCCAACGTGGTCTACATGGATTGTGTCAAATGGGATGTTAATTTTCTCTATAGGGTGCAAAAATCCTGGCTGCCTACCTCCCTTCGATTTTGCGTACGTACATTCTAAACAAGACCGAACATATTTTTTTATGAAAGCTCTCATCTTAGGGAACCAGTAGACGGCCATGATTTTCTCCAATGTCTTGTCAACCGAGAAATGGCCTATACCATCATGGTTTTCTTTGACAACTTGCCAACGCACCCCCTTTGGCACAACCCACCTATCCCCCTGCGGTGTTACCCTAAACAATTTATCTCCTTTTAACTTATAATTATTCTTAATGTTAGTTACCTCATCTAGATCCATATTTTTAAGTACCCCAACAATTCTCTGAATTTCAGAATCGGCACCCTGAACGGTTACTAGCCAGTCTGATTCTGACTCTACTACTGCAGAAACGTCACAAACGTTGTGAGGGGACCTAGGTATTGGATTGCGGCTCAGCGCATCAACATGCGCCATCGCCGTACCTGGCCTATATTCAATGCTCATATTGAACTCTTGCATTTGTTCCCACCAACGGGCAACCCGCGGAATCATATCTTTCTTCTGAAACGTCGCGCGTAGGGAATTGCAGTCGGTAATGACTTTGAAAGAAGTGCCGACAAGGTAAACCCGAAACTTCTGTAGGGCTGCTACAACAGCGAGTGTCTCTAAATCATACGAAGAGTAGTTTTGCTCTTCGGTGGTTGTTTACCGACTGTAGTAGGCTACAGGTCTGAGCACATTATTGCCATCGCGTTGTAACAGGATCGCAGCTGGTCCTAGCTTACATGCATCTGTGTGCACTTCGGTCTGAGCCTGTGGATAGAGGGATAGAGAGCTAGAGTGTGTTTTGTGATTAACTTCTCTTTGAGGGATTTAAAAGCCGAGTCTTGATCTGTATTCCAAATCCAAGCTTCATCCTTTTTTAAGAGATTGGTCAAGGGCTTGGCAATGATAAAAAAACCAGGCACGAACCTTCTAAAGAAACTCGCTAATCCTAGAAACTGCCGAACATTATGCTGATTAACTGGGACCGGGAACTTCTCGACAGCCTCTATCTTCCTTGAAATATTTTGTTCCAAGGCTATTATTACTGGCGGCGCAGCATTGAACCAATTTTTCAGTTGCTGTTGGTAACTTTGAATAACATTGTTCAGCGTCATGACCTAATTTCGAGCATTTAGTGCATTTTTTAACAGGCAAGGTACATTGAGAGGAAAAATGACCTTCTTGTTTACAATTATAACAACGTGACTTTATAGGTCGAATGGCAACTTCCTGAGCTTTTCCTAGAGGTTTACTGAATTTACTATCAGGGACTGGTTTTATATTACGGGTATTTCGTAAATATGCGAGCAACTTATCAGGGTTATCAAATTGTGCTGCTTCAGCTCCTAATCGTACAGAACGGTCGTCTATCCCATGTAGAATACATTCAACTACCAGTTTACCCGTTATTGGTTCGGAAACTCGATTGACTAATGCTACTTTATCATAGAAGTACTCCTCGAGTGAATCCCCGAAACGGGCCCGCTTGGCAAGCATATCGCTAAGCATTAGTCCATAATTTTCCTTAGATGGAAAAGCTGCCAATAATTTGGCTTGCCATTCCTCCCAAGTAAACAGGACAGATAACAACCCCTCATACCATCTCTGCGCTACCCCTCGTAACTTTGGCAGCGCATAGTGTATTATAGTGTATTAATTGCTTTTCGGACCAACCGTAAATAGACGTACACTCATTGACTTTGTGGAGCCACATAGTCATTGTTGGTTCCTTCCTAGCTGGATCAAAACTCGGGGACAGTGTTTTGCATATTTCCGAGCTTATCCAGATAATCGTTACGCCCTAACGACTTTAATGCGCATGCGAAAGTAAGAGGTTAAAGTTGTTATCATTAGCAGATATATTAGACTCACGTTTATCTTCAACTGAAACGTTCGCGCAGTTTTGTGCTGTACTGCTACCCGGCGCACGACCCGCATGGCTGCGCGACCGGTGAGCAGATCGGCTCCGGGGATGATAGCTCGACTGGCTGCGCGACCGTCGACTCGCCCGGCCGGGCGACCGAAGACTCGCCCGGCTGCGTGGCCGACGACTCGCCCCGCTGCGTGGTCGATGACTCGCCCGGCTGGGCGGCCGACGACTAGCCCGACTGCGTGGCTGACGACTCGCCCGGCTGGGCGACCGACGACTCGCCCGGCTGGGCGACCGACGACTCGCCCGGTTGGGCGGCCGGCCATTCGACTGTCTGACGCGGCGCTCGCCGCTTCGTGAACGTCGCTCGTTCTCGGTGGGACTTGACGGCGTGTACAACCTCGACATTCCAGACTCGACTTCCACTGGAATTTAACAAAAATTATAGCACAGTTTATAGTTTATCAGAGACAGAACAAAGAGCTGCACATTGAATGATGTAAGCGTAAAAGTAACTATTTCTACAAGACATTATTTCGCTAAATTTAAGACTATTTATACATATTTATTTCATAAATATTATTTGTATAACGGTCATAAATTAACGAAACAAAAAAAAAAGGCAACTCGAACTAGTGTTATAGTCGTAATCCATTAAAAACAAGCAACACAACGCTGATTTGGTTTTAATTCTCCCGCTATACAAACATTAACTAATTTAAAATATTTCGGTTCATATCGCACTTCTGAAATGTTATCAACCCCAAACCTTTTCAATCGAACTTTACTAAAATAAGACTATTAACATTACATTTAAACTTTATCGGGTAAATCAACCTCGATTGCAAAGGTATAGGGCTTGGCCTTAAAGGTATTGTATTAGGTTTAGCAGGCAAGGGATTTAAACCTGCGAGAGGTGAGCCTTTCCCAACCAAATAGTGGATTTAGTTAATTTACCACAATAACTTAGAAACGTTTTAATCTAAAATTGCTGCAGCACGACATCTTTGATTATTTACTCTCTAGATAGAACTTTGATGACAAGAATGCGTCGAAATTTTTATCAGCTAACTGTTAGCCTATAAGTAGCTTTCCGCCCCTTAGTGTCAATTGTGTTGTCAAGGGATACGGTCGTGTTACATGTTAGAATTTATTTCGCTAAAAAAACACTAAAATGACGAGTTGCGTTATTAAAGTGTGTCGAAATTACAAAGGACGTATTAAATCAACCAGCAAAGTCACCTACCACCCATAAATAATTCAGAATTCATAGTATTTCTTTCAAAAATCAATCAGTTAAATATGTCTAATTATTAGAAAAGAAAAGAAAGAAAAGAAAAATACATTTATTCACTACACACATAAAACACACAGAAATAATAAAAAATTAAAAACAGAAAACAGCAATAAAAAGAGTAGTGAGTGTGTCTTCGCGGCAGTGAATTGGACACTGGCTCAGCATAATGCTGAGGTGTCAAACACCTGCAGCGCTGATTTTCAGCCAGCTCCGTTTGTGACAGACGGACGGTACGTTAAACGAATAAATAGTGTAGGTAATAGGTAATAAATAAATATATATATTATTAAACAAATACTTATAGTTAGTGACAGAATAAATACAAAAACTACATGCAAATACTTTAAAGAAACCTAATATGTAAAATATAAATACTTACTTAGCCAGTATACAGCATCGACAATTTGGCACAATTTAATTAACAAACAAAAACAAAAGAAAAACAATAAAAACTAAACTATAATTTAAGGACAAAGTGCTGGTTGGGAAATTATGACTTTTGGAGCGTCAACAAATAGCCTTTAAGCTTACGCTTAAAGGTGTACTTGCTAGGCGCTCCTTGGATGGGAGGGGGGAGATCATTCCAGCACTTGGACGCCGCGAACTTGAAACTACCCCGAAACGCCGCGGTTCGGTGCAGCGGCACAATCGCCCTAGGTTTAAACCTGCGTACATTGCTGGACCACTGGATCCGTTTAAAGAGGTACGACGGGGTCATGTGTTGCACCACACCAAACATAAGGGTCGCCAGGTGCATGCGCCTCCGCGCAGCCATGTTTAGCAAGTTAGCGGCGTTCAAATACGGAGTGATGTGGGAGCGGGGAGGGACTCTAAAACAAAAACGAGCACATGCGTTCTGGACTCGTTGTATTAGCCTCTTGGACCGACCAAGTATACGACCATCATAAACGACATCACAATAGTTTGCTCTAGATAATATAAGTGATTCACACAGGTGGACACGCATATCAACACTGAGGTAATCACGAATATTATAAAGAACCTTGAGACGGTAAAAGCAATTACTCACGACTTTAGCTACGTGGCTCTCAAAGCGTAGCTCGCTGTCCATGAGCAGGCCAAGGTTACTTGCTTCCACCACCCTTTCTATGGGTTCGCCCATGATAGCAATATCCCTGGACGCCAGGCTATCCAAAGTTCTACGGGTTTGATGCTTCGATCCAAATACCAAATATTTGGACTTTTTGGGATTGAGAACTAGGCAATTTCTCTCCGACCAAGAAGCAACACGGTCGAGGTCAGCGTTTATGGTCTCTACGGCGTTGACTGTATCTGAGAACGTGCTAGAAGTGTAAAGTTGCAAGTCATCGGCGTAGAGATGGTACTTACTACTCCTTATACTGGTAACAATGTCAGCACTGTACAATATAAAGAGTAGAGGACCCAGGATCGAACCCTGCGGCACTCCCCTAGTCACAGGACTAAGAGAGGACAGCAAAGCATCGCCTGACGCTTTTCGAAGCCTGACCGCCTGCAGACGACCGGAAAGGTAACTGTCAAACCATCTAAGCGCAGCGACATCAAACCCGTAAAAGGACATCTTAGATAATAGCAAGGGCAAACTAATGCAATCGAAAGCCCTAGAGAAATCTAAAAGAACTAAAATAGTACTTTTACCAGCATCCCGAGCCTGTAAGATGTTATCGACTACATCGAGCAACGCAGTAGCAGTCGACCGACCCTTACGAAAACCCGACTGTAGTTCAGGTAGGATGCTGTTTTTCTCAAGGTATTCCGACAGTTGATCACAAATTACCCTTTCTATTATCTTAGATGCGCAGGGAAGGATGCTAATAGGACGGAGGTCAGACAGGTTCACTGGGTTCGGTATCTTAGGTAAAGGGGTCACTTGAGCGATTTTCCAGTCAGTCGGGAAAGTCATAGTTAAAATACTCGTGTTGATTATGTGTGTCAGGATGTCAGCAGTCCTTGAAAGAGTCAAATGCAACATGTCAATAAAAATCGAGTCAAGTCCCTTTGCAGTCGTTTTAATTGAGGTTATGATTTTACTGACAGCTGTCGAAGTCGTGGGCATAAGAGTAAAAGTCGTGTCTCCGTGTCTACTAAATTCATAAAATGTCAAGTCAGATATAGTGACCTCTGGTTTCCCAGGTGTATTGAGGAAATGACAGTTTATTGAGTCAGGGTCGTTAAAAGGCGTCGGTAGGTCGGGTTGCGAGTGTGGGTCGGGAATAACGGTACGCTTTAGGTCTTTCCACAGCGTCTTTGTGTCAGTGGCGTTATTGATATGGTGATCGAAGAAGGCTCGCCTCTCACTGTGGATAGCTGCAATGACAAGGTGCTTCAAGTCGAGGTAGTACTGTTTATGCGCGTCAGACTTCGTTTGCTTGTACTTATTATGAGCTTCGTTTCTAAGACGCATCATAAACCTCACATTACCAGTCAGCCAAGGCTTGGGAGCCTCCTTCACCACGATCGTCTTCTCAGGTGCATGTCTGTCGAAAAGTCCAAGTAAAAGGTCATTAAAGCGCCGCACCATGTCGTTAACATTGTCAAGGTGGAGTATTTGGTCCCAGTCAATTGTGTCTAGGTCTTGGTAAAAGTCACAAAAGATAATATCTTTTAGAGGTCGGTACGTAATGGTCGTCGGGGTCGGCTTTCGTTTTTTTATGTCAAGCTCAGTAGTGACGAAAGCATGCGCCCCTAGGTCCGGGATATGCTTCACGTCCACAGTCACAACGCGAGCGTCGGTGCACACAAGGTCTATCATTGTTTCACTGTGGCTCGTGAAGTGAGTCGGGCCGCGTACGTGTTGAGTCAGGTTAACAGTCTCCAAAAATTGTGTCAAACATTTAAATTTAAAGTCATTTCGGTCATAGCAATTTATATTAAAGTCTCCAACTAAAATCAATCGGTCGTAGTGGCTAAACGAAGTTATCGAGTCAGTCAGTGCATCAAAAAACGTGTCAACATTGAGCCATGGAGGGCGGTATGCAGTGCCTACAATTAAGTGCTTGCAGTTAATTGTTACTTTAAGCCACATTTGTTCGACGAGTGTGGCAGGCGGGTGCGGCTGGGAGCGGGCGCTGAGGCCCCGACGCAAGTACATCCCGACTCCGCCGCCTCTCGTGCGAACCCCGGCCGGGCGCGGCACATGTCTCAGTCGGTAGCCGGGCACAGCGGGCGCGCGCGCGTCCTCCCCGGGTCGCAGCCAAGTCTCGTTGATCACAACAATGTCTGCGTCAGTCTCAGTAATAGTCCCAATCAACTCGTCGTGCCCCGTACCGAGGGAACCAGCATTAAACAAACTAACTTTAAAATTGTTACAATGGAACATTACAAGATTTAGAAAGCATATTACAACAATAACAAATGGATGGCTGTATACGTGTAAGTAAAGTGAGGTTACTCGAGAAGAACAAGTGATATAATACCTTAAAGAGTGAAATAATAGTTATATACATACTTAAGTTTATAAATATAATATTGTTCCAGAACGAATAATATAACAGGGAGTGGATGAAAGGTCGATTCACTCCCGCGACGACACACCTAAAACCACATAATACAATCAAGAAGGCTTCAACAATAAGGCAAGTTTTACTATTACTAAATATGTTTACCGCATAAGGAGGCAAAACAAACAATAAACATTTATAATAACATTTTAGGACTCCACAACATAGAAACAAGGAAACACAAACTAAGTGGCGTTTTGGACCGCTACGACGGACCCAAAAATACACAGATCGGTCAGGCGACGTAAACGGTGGCTCGGCTGCCCGTCGGCCTGCCGCGTGAAGATCCTGCCGTCGCGGGTCCAAACGTAGCGCCAGGAAGCGGCGCGCGCGGCCTCGCGGGCTCGCTGGAAAAGCTGCCGGTTTTCTGTAGTGAGCCGCTCGTTCACGTAGAACCGCTGCGGTGCGGCGGCTAGGCCCAGGTCCGCCGTGGTGGCGCCGCGGCGCACGCGCGCGCCCTGCAGCAGCTCGTCGCGCACGGCGCGCCGCGCCAGGCGCAGCACGAGCGGCCGCGGCCGACCCGCCTCGCGCACCCGGCCCGCCCGGTGCACGGAAACCACGTCACGCGCGTCCAGCTCCACTCCAATCACCGAGCAGATCCGCTTGGCCAGGCCTGCAGAGCTCTCACCAGGCTCCTCCGGCACGTTGGAGATCTGCACATCATTGGCGAGAAGCTCCTGGTCCCGATCGCGCAGCTCCATCTGAAGGGTCGCGATGGCTTCCTCCATGGCCTTGTGCGCCACCGACACGGCGCCATTCGCGACTTGTCGCTCCAAAGCGTCGACGCGCCCGTCCAGTGCCTTGAGCCTCCCGGTGAACACCGTCATGCTCGCCCTGATGTCGAGGAACTCCTGCCGGAAGTCCCGGAATTCCTGCCGGACGACCTGCAGCTCCTCTCTAAACAACCGGATCTCGCGACCCAGTGCCGACTGTACCTCCTCCGCTTCGCCGCTGGGCGAGGGCGCAGGCGAGGTCCGCGCGCCCACACGCGCTGGTTCCGCGGCTGCCGTGACTGCGGCGGGCCTCGCGGCGGGCTTCGCGGCGGGTTCCGCGGCTGCCGTGACTGGGGCGGGCTTCGCGGTGGGCTTCGCGGCAGGCTTTGCGGCGGCGGATTGGGCAGGGGCGGTCTCGGTAAGGAGGCCCTTGACCAGCGTTTCGGCCCGGTTGTCTGTCGGTTGGGACCTTTTGCACGTCGGGCACTTCCAATCTCGGGGAACCGCCGCCGCAGAAACTCCCACACATGCCAGGTGGTACTGGCAACTGCATTTGTAGCATACGGCACCATCATTCCTCGTCATGAATTTTGCACAGGCCGAGCACTTAAACATTGTTTTTTATTTTTATTTTAACGAGGGTAGTTTTTGTCACTGCAGTGTCTATTTTAAGCCTTACGTTTAATATACGCCACCAATTAACACGCGCACAATAAATGTTCGGATTTAGACTATAATAAACAAGAATAAATCACTACTGTCACTAAAAAGATGGTTGTTTTATTTATTAAACGTTATCGATCGCAGTCCAGTGTTGGTCGTATAACGTACCGTCATCTACCCTCTCCTATTACGATTCCCTCTTGGCATTATTGTTGGTATTGCCAGTTTTGAAATACGAAATTCCCTAGGGGTGTTAGCATCGAAGTATGGAAGTTAAGTTTGGATATGTTCACTTAATAATAGAAAACTGCCAAGTGAAAGTCGTGAATAGTGGAAATTGATAAAAGTAAATTTTGACTTACAAACTGGAAATTTGACATGGGGTCAGCTGGCCTATTGTCTAACGCACTCGCAATCGCACGGCATATTTAGCAAAACATTAATGAAAAGTCTTAATTTAGAACGTAATAGTTTTGTATCACAAATACGACTTTTTTTTTTAAATACTGGATAAGGGCCGAACCTTAAGTACCCGAAACCGACGTGCATGCATGACTCGATGTGTGAATGTGGAAGAAGTGAAAGAGATTATTTCAGGATCGTAGCATGTGGGAAGAAGTGGTCTCTGCCTACCCCTCTGGGAAACAGGCGCGAATTAATGTATGTATGTATTTTTTTTTTACACTTAATTAATGACGTCTTATCTGTTATTTTTTTTATAAAAAACAAATTACTTAAAACATTTTATTCGGGCAAAAACATAACTTTTTCAAAATGTCTTACTTTTATTTTGCTCCGCAAATTTTGCCGGTGAGTGTATTTTGTCAATCGAAAACATTAAAGGCAACCATTCCAATTTGAATTGATATCTTTTTAGTTTTTCAAACACCTCACAACAACTAAACCTTAACATGATCAGTTTTTCCAGTAAAATGGGAAATATGTCTTTAGCTGGCATCCCTATGTACGCCCACAGAGATAAATAGAATGACGTTTTGCGAGTGTCAGACAAAGCAGTCACGCACACAAGCATACAAAAACTGGCCTGTTTCTGTCGTAGTGATTACAGGGCCACACTCTATCTAGAGAGTAAATAATCAAAGTGCCGGGGTTGGTATTATGATGGCTATTTAAGTCGACCGCTAACTATCAAAGTAATGGCGCCAACCGGAAGTTCATTTTTGGTTGTGAAGATAACAAATTAAAAATTAACTTTTAGTCTATCACGGTTTCATTTAACAAACCACATAAACACACATTAATTAATTATGCAGTTGCTAACATATGTAATTTATGTAAGTATTTGATGGTAAAAGTAGTATTAAAACAATAATTAATAATTTGATTAATTCCCGTTAGTTGATTAATAAAATGTAACATTGATTAATAAAATGTTAAAATGTTATCAGTTTAAAATAGTTAATTATAAAAGATAATATGTTTTATTATAGATTTTATTATTTGATTTGCTTAAAAACTTGTAAATTAAGGTTAGTGTTTTATTGTAAAATTCAATCATACAATTGTAACGTTACAACTTATGGAATTATTTCATGTAGGTGTAAGGTTTTTGCCGGATATCCTGTTTGATATTTTGTTGAATAATGTTATTACTACAAAGTCGTTAAAAATTAGGATGGTTTTTATTATTTATATTAACAATATTAAACTTATTTTGTAATTGATTTTTGATTAGTGTATATAAATTTATATTAAAGAGTATTTCAAAACATGTAACGGTTATGGAGTTGATAAATAGAAGTAAAATATGGCGGGATGGCATTCTGGGGTGATCTGCAAAAGAGTTAAGACATCGAAGAAGTGACACTGACTTGTTATTTAAAAATAAACCATTTAAACGTGCTGCAAGTGTTTCGCCTACTCTGACCCTCCTTTTATACTTCAGTAAGTGGGGATTATCTGAACATAATGCCACGTATTCATACGCCCTCACCATCCACGACGAAGAAATCACGGCGTAAACGTAAGAACAAAGATAACCAACGCCGTAAACACAGAAATAATGAAGAAACCGCGGTACAAGAAGACGACGAGTCACGCTCCCGCAGCCAGTCTACAGACCGCGCCACGCCCAGGCAGCGCAGAGAGAAGCGCAGCCGGGCTAGGACTAGGACTGACACGCGGAAGCGTAAGCACAGTACACGAAGCCGTTCGCAGTCGAAGAAGCGCAGGCGGGAAGCAACAGGCCATTCGCAGTCGAAGAAGCGCAGGCGGGAAGCAACAGGCCGTTCGCAGTCGAAACGTACACGGGAAGCAAGAAGCAGACATCGTCGAACATCACCGAGCAGCGAGGGAAGTCAGAGAGAGCACCGTGCGCGCAGTGCGCAGCCGCAGCGAGCGCGCAGCCCGGAGCGTCGACGGCGGCGGCGCAGCCCGGAGCCGCAGCGAGCGGCGACCCCACCACAGTCGCCACATCTTGGATTGACAAGGTCAAGTGAAACTTTTCTAAATACTAAGGAATTGCATGATATTTTTACTAGTCTCGGTTCATTAAAAAACCTACTTTTTATAACAATGTTGTGCCTACTTTTGACCCGTCGTTACCAGGTCATCGTATTGATCTATGGATAAATAAAGTAAATCAATGCGCTTCTATTTATGGATGGGATGACCTTCAGACAAATCATTTTTCGTTGCAAAAATTAACGGGTAATGCGAAGACCTGGTACGACAGCCTACCCTCTATGTTATTCACGTGGAGGGAATGGCACGATAAACTGTTGTCAGCTTTTCCATTCGAACAAAATTACGGTAAATTGATAGATGACATGTTAAGACGTAAATATAAGTTCGGTGAATCGGTGGAAAACTATTTTTACGAAAAAATGTCCCTTCTTAACCAATGTCAGATATCAGGAAAAAACGCGGTCGATTGCATCACATACGGGCTAACTGATAGAACTTTAAGAACCACAGCTCAAGCTCTCCGTTGCAAAGAACCGGAACAGTTATTAGAGTTTTTAGCGAGCAGTAAGGATTTTTTTAATTACCCACATAAAATACCAGACTCAAAAGTTAAACAAAATAATGAACCTGTAATGAGAACAACTCAATTATGTTTTAACTGCCGTGATAGGGGTCACAATTCTACTAATTGCCCCAAGCCGTTAATTAAATGTACCAAATGTAATAAGATCGGACACAAGGCGGAGAATTGTTTTTCTAGGGACGCTCAAGAAAAACTCAAATCTACTAACGTTATTTGTAATGGGGGTAGTGATGCGAAGTACTATAAAAGGATTAAAGTGAATAACAACGACTTTAATGCTTTTATTGATCTCGGTAGCGAAGTTACTATCATTAACTTAAGTGAGACTGTATTATTAGGAGAACCGGTCAAACTCTCAACCGTTAAAGCAATTAAGTCTTTTGGAAATTCGATGGTTCCCACTCTAGGCGAATTAGAAGTACAAATTACAATCGATGATGTGACTGGCAACGTAAAAGCATTGGTCGTCGATGATCACTACATGAATGTATCTGTACTAGTTGGACAAGACTTTACCGACCAGCGGCATGTCCTTATTGTTAAAAATAGTAAACAGTTGACTTTCCATACTGTAAATAATGAATTACCTGCCCTTGATTACGAGGATGTTAATTACAATACAGTACGTCTAAAATCTAGTGAGGATAAGAAAATAGTAGGTCAATGTACACTTGAGGTCTGTACTGAACCAGAGTTTGAGGGTAATTTATACGTGCCGTCTACGGCTTTAGGCACTGTCGGCAGCAAAATCGTCATACAAGACGGCGTTTACTCCTTTGATAGTAGGGGAAGGGGTTGTTTACTTTTACTACAGGGGGGTAGCACGCCGGCTTATCTGGAACGAGATACCATCGTTGCTCGAACGAGACAGTATGTCGAGGTGCGCAGTTGCTTAAGAGTTAGTCAAGGAGATTCGATTGCTCCTTTAAATATTGACGATATTAAGATCGAAGCCCAGATAGGTGATAATCATAAAACACGTTTGGTAACGCTCCTTAATTACCGAGATTGTTTTGCAATGAATTTACTCGAACTGGGCTGTGCTAAGGATACGGAGATGAATATTGAACTGAGCGATACACGACCGGTAGTTTATGGACCATACCGACTATCACATACCGAAAGGCAGGTGGTAAGAGATATGGTGGGTGAATTGGTCGATGCGGGCATTGTTCAGGATTCAATCTCCGATTACGCAAGCCCAGTCCTATTAGTAAAAAAAAAGAAAGGTAAATATAGACTATGCGTGTATTACAGGGCTTTGAATAATAAAACCGTTAAGGAACGTTACCCTATGCCCATTATCGAAGACCAAATAAGTAGACTCGCCGACAAGAAATATTTTACAGCCCTAGACCTTGCTAGCGGATACTATCAGATTCCAATATCATTAGACTCTCGCCATTTGACCGCTTTTGTCACCCCGGACGGACAGTATAAGTTTACGTGCATGCCGTTCGGGCTGGCAAATGCTCCCGCTGTTTTTCAGCGAATGATTAATCGTGTGCTGGGCCCCGTTAGGTTTAGTGACGCCATTACGTACATGGATGACGTGCTTATCGCTTCATGTACTATTGATGAGGGATTAGACAAGTTGAGTAGCATACTAGAAATATTTAAGAGGGCAGGGCTAACCCTCAACTTAGATAAGTGTTTATTTTTGTCTGAAAAGATAGATTATCTCGGTTATGAGATCTCATCAGACGGAGTACGCCCTGGGTAAAAGAAAATTCAATCGGTAGTAGACTTTCCACAGCCAAAGAATCAGCATCAGGTTCGGCAGTTTTACGGCCTTGTTAGCTACTTTAGGAAGTTTATTAACAATTTTGCTAGCATAGCGCATCCTATTACGTCTCTACTTAAGAAAAACGCCCCATTCATTTGGACCGATAAACAAACTGAAGCTTTTAAAGTTTTAAAGGATAGATTGAGTTGTAGACCGATTTTGACCATCTATGATCCAAATGCTAAATTCACTGAGGTGCATACAGATGCTAGCAAAAATGGCCTTGCTGGTATTTTATTGCAAAAACGTGATGATTCTGACCCTTTACGTGTAGTTGCTTATTACAGTCGACAGACTGCCCCTGAAGAAAAAAAATTCCATGCTTACGAGCTAGAAACATTAGCCGTTGTAGAATCCCTTAAGAAATTTCGTGTGTATGTTCTCGGAACACCTTTTAAGATTGTTACGGACTGCCGCGCTTTAAGAACAACTCTGATTAAACGTGACCTCATACCTAGGATTGCTAGATGGTGGTTGCAACTACAAGAATTTCAGTATGAGATTGAGTACAGACCGGGTACGAAAATGAACCACGTAGATGCTCTTAGCCGTAACCTAGGTGACACACCGCTAGTAGACGATTGCGCGTCGCGTAATGAGTTCTTTCCGAACGTCATGCATGTTGAAGTAGACAACTGGTTATTGACACTACAATTAGGCGATGAGGAATTAGGTCGTATCACACGGATTTTGAACACCACAGATAGTCAGGAAGAAGTTAAGTCGATTAAAGGTAATTACGTAATTAAAAACCATCAGCTATACAGGTAAATTGATCACGACAAGAAAGAGCTGCGCTAGGTAGTACCTAATGGGGCAAGGTGGCAGATATTATGTAAGCTAAAAATATATGTATGATATGTATTTAAAAAATCGCGCACAATATGTTGAAATTAAAAATACACACTTCGAGACTGGCAAAATACAGTATGTACGATCAGATAGAGTCGATATCGCTGGCTCCATTCCTCAGGGTAGCGTATTAGGCTGCATCCTTTTTCTGATATACATAAACGACCTCCCAAATGTAGTAACTGACAACTGTGTGCTCTTCGCAGACGATATTTCCATCCTTTTCTCTTGTAAAACTGTTAGCGAAGCTGTAAATAAATTAAATATTAATCTAAACACAATCACTCACTGGTTAGAGTCACATAATTTAAAACTGAATCTCAATAAAACAAAAATAATCCAATTTAAACCTTACCAAAAGCAGGCACTACCCATCTCATATTGTCATAATAACATAAAAATAGAAACAGCTAACTCTGCGACCTTATTAGGCATACACCTGGATACTCATTTAACGTGGAAAATTCATATCCAAAAACTAACAAAACAATTATCATCTATATATATAAAAGGCTAAACTGACTGACTGACATATCAACGCACAGCCGAAACTACTGTACCTAGAAACTTGAAATTTGGTACAGGGGTTCCTCTCATGATGTAAGTGAGCACTAAGAAAGGATTTTCCGAAAATCGACCCCCAACGGGAAAAAATGGGGGGAGTAGCGGGAAACTAATTCTACGCGTACGAAGTCGCGGGCGTCCTCTAGTCCTTCATATACGCCCTCCAGCACCTTAAACGCGTCACAGACTTCCAAACTGCCCTCTCGGCGTACTATGCATATGCTTATTCCCGAATGCTGTATGGGCTTATATTGTGTAGAAATTGTTGTGAGGTAGATGCTGTATTTATCCTGCAAAAAAAGTGTGTCAGAATACTAGCAAATATTGATCCTATGGACTCCTGTCGACCACACTTTAAAATGTTCAAAATACTTACCCTTACATCCATGTATATTTTAGAATCATGTAAATTCATTAGAAAGCATCCAGACTTATTCCAGACTCTCACAGAAACAAAGAGAAATAATAGAAATCTTAATAAACTTAAACTACCGTTTACCAAATTAAAATTAGTTGCGTCCAGTCCACACCAAATGATGATCAAAATATACAACCACGTACCAAATTCCATCAAATGTGAAAATAAATTCCCTTTATTTATAAGTAAGTTAAAAATATTTCTATGTGATAACT
Source organism: Acleris cristana (assembly GCA_948252455.1). Taxonomy (NCBI): domain Eukaryota; kingdom Metazoa; phylum Arthropoda; class Insecta; order Lepidoptera; family Tortricidae; genus Acleris; species Acleris cristana. Next base: position 48,859,377 of record OX411771.1, read on the forward strand.
GCTTTTATAGTCTAAGTGAATTTTTAAATACCGAATTTAGAGATTAATGAATGCAAGTATAATTGTTTATAATGTACAAGTAATATAAATAAAAATAAAAAATAAAAATTATATAAAACTACACGTAGGTAATTAAAAGTAAGTTATGTAAGAATTATTGATATGTGCAATATTTGTAGTTCTAATAATTAGGTACTAGCCCTACTGTCCTAAGTTGCTACGCCCTTGCAGGGTGTCATATGTATACCTTCCATGTAATTCCATCTATAAACCTGTAATGTGACATGCAATAAATAAATTTGAATTTGAATTTGAATTTGAATTTAAACCACGATGACATAGGTCATTTCGCTTTCGAAAAAACATTTGAACGTATCAAAAAGACCTACTGGTTCCCGAATATGAGACATTTCATTAAAAAGTATGTGAGAGCTTGCCTTAACTGTGCATATCATAATGATAATGTTAATGCTAATGAGGGATATTTACACCCAATTGAAAAGGTATCTACGCCTTTTAATACCTTGCATATCGACCACCTTGGCCCATTTGTTAGAAGCAAAAGTGGAAATGCATACCTTTTAGTCGTCGTTGACGCTTTTACAAAATATGTATTTGTAAAGCCTGTCAGAGACACGAAAACTCGGAATGTAATTAAGACCTTAGATGACATATTTTACACGTTTCGAACCCCGGCCCGAATAATCTGTGACAGAGGCAGTAGTTTTACTTCACACGCCTACAAGGATTTTTGTCACGACAAACAAATTAAAGTAGTTCATAATGTAGTCGCCTGCCCTAGGGCCAATGGGCAGGTTGAACGGTATAACAGGACGATACTCAAATCATTAAGTACCTAAAATCACGGATTAGACGAAAAAGTTTGGGATACCGCAGTCGGAATAGTTCAGTGGGGCATAAATAATACCTTGCAGAAGTCAATAGGTAAAACCCCGGCAGAGGTTTTGTTTGGGGTTGCTATGACCGGCGAGATTAACAGTCAGTTCGAGTCTATACTACAAGTCACGCGATCTAATGTTGATATAGACGAAATTCGCGATAAGGCGATTGAAAATATTGCGGACAGTCAGTCGTCACAAAAGAAATATTATGATAGGAGCCGAAAGCCGGCAACCACTTATAGTGAAGGAGATTTAGTAAAGATAACAAAGGTTAGTAATGAAAATGATGGCAAAAGCAAAAAGTTACTGGATAAATATATAGGGCCTTTTAGAGTCGTAAAGGAACAACCGTTACCAAGTTTCGGATGTAGAAGGCTTTAAACGAAAAAATAAAAGAAAGTATAAGACTACAATTTCTGCTGATATAATGCAGCCATGGATACATTTGGCTGCATTAGATCTGCATACAAAGTAACAATATAGGTAATTGATTAAGAGATAATGTTGTATTGTCAATATGGATAAGATAGACTCTTGTTATTATATTGTTTGAAATAAGATTAGGTACATAAGAAGTGTATTTTATTAATATGTTTAATAAAATAATAAGTTAGTGGTAAATTGTTATCAGTCGATTGCTATTTGGTAATAAAATATTGAAAATTTATAAAATGTTTCTTTCCGAAATTCGGGGGACCACAAATACTGCCTGAACTTTTGTTTTAGGTGATGCTGCGGATACTGCAGCATGTTGAAGCTGCGGAAACTGCGGCATGTTGAGGTTGCGGATACTGCAATGAGATGAGCTGCGGATACTGCGGCATGATGAGGTTGCGGACGCTGCGACAAGACGAGCTGCGGATACTGCGGGATGACGAGGTTGCGGACGCTGCGACACAGTATATAAATAAACCAGTAATGAAACTACGAACAAACGCTCGAAACGACGCACTCACATATACGCACGCCTCTACGAGACCGCTAAGAGGATTTGGCGGAGCTGTCATAGTACGGGCGGTAGTGTCACCCGATGTATGGAGAGGTCAAAATTTGGTATCGGATGAATTCACTTGGCACAGATGTATCCTAGGTCAAACTCAGCTGATTTAGCCCGGTAGCCATCAGCCACCCCCTGGTTTATTCAAAGTTACACGCCGCCGCGCTTCAGATAAAAAATTATATCGGCTTCAGTTTATCTATCACCTCGAGTGTGGTATCATTTTCTGATAAACCATAGATGTGGCTTTCATTTTTGATATAATAATTACACTCCTTCATATAAATTTATTGAGATACATAAAGAAGTTTCACAACATCAGCTTATCTTTTTGTTTCAACACACAATATTTTATAATATATGTACAACATCATATTTTAAAAAAATACGGTCCAATAGCCCAATTTATGCAGATTTAAAAAACATATAGTTTTAATTTATACCATTTATTTGAGACGAGTAGAATAATCAAATATACCCGCGCGGCAGCGCGAATTAAGACAGCGGGCGGAACTAACTCAGACGAGAACTCGCCACGAAGCATTGAAATTTATCTACCACCTCGAGTGTGGTGTCATTTTTTGATAAACCAGGAGTAGGTAATAATTGGGAGTTTCAAATCAGTTTGATTCGAAACGCCCAATTGGTTTTCGGGTACCCTATGTTTGATTCGAAACGCACAATTGGTTTTCGGGTACCCTATGTTTGATTCGAAACGCTCAATCGGGTTTTCACATATATTTGATTCGAAACGCTCATTCAGGTTTTCACATATGTTTGATTCGAAACGCCCAATTGGTTTTCGGGTAAGTACCCTATGTTTGATTCGAAACGCACAATTGGTTTTCTGGTACCCTATGTTTGATTCGAAACGCTCAATCGGGTTTTCACATATATTTGATTCGAAACGCTCAATCGGGTTTTCACATATATTTGATTCGAAACGCCTAATCGGGTTTTTGGATATATTTTGATTCGAAACGCCAAATCACGTTGATGAGATGTAAATTAACACGTGGTCTTTAAATCGCTTCATTCGATTTTGGTAAAATATTGTAACGTGAGTCAAATGCACTTACGAGTAGTTACTTATGATTATTCGAAACCTATAGTGGTTCATTTACCGTTCGAACAACCTTCTTCGAAGTCATTCACTACTCGCGACTTACCTTAGTTGGAATAAGTCTTCCTTGCAAGTAGAACGTATGCGTTGCTTGATTAATTTTGAAGAAATATGAAGTTTGTGAAACAAAATCAGAGCCTGCAGTTTGATGTAGTTTGTTCAACTTGCAACACGCGTAGTTTACGTCATGGTAAACTTTTACCTGACACTATTCGCAGTATCATTTGCGGTCCTTCTAATTGCGGAAAAACGAATTTAATTGTTGGTCTTTTACTTCATGAACAAGGGTTACGGTACCAAAATGTTTATGTTTACTCAAAAACCCTTTTCCAACCTATGTATCAATTTTTAGAAAAAGTATTAATGATGGTCCCCGAAGTTAAATTTCAAAAATATAGTGGAAATGATGAAGTATTAAGTCCGAACGAAGCTGACTTTAACTCGATCATGATATTTGATGATGTGGCTTGTGAAAACCAAAACAACAAAAGGGATTACTTTGCAATGGAAAGACATAAAAATATTGATAGTTTCTACTTGAATCAAACGTACAGTAAAGTACCAAAACAATTAATAAGGGATAACGCCAATTTAATAATTATTTTTAAGCAAGATGATGTTAATTTACGTCATGTTTATGATGAGCACGTTGGAAGCGATATGTCTTGGTCTCAGTTTCGAGAAATGTGTGCTGAAGTATGGAAACTGCCATATAACTACTTGGTTATAAATAAAGATTGTAGTCGTAATTCTGGATGTTATAGAATGGGTTTTGACACATTTATCATTATGGATTAACTATAATACATATTGCATCATAATGAAACATTTATTGCTTCTTAGGAAACCATTAAGATCAGACATGAACCTTAAAATCAGTGACGAGAAAACTTTGAAAGAAAAAGTACTTAAATCTATCAAAGCCGTTAAAAAGAAAGTTAGTTTGATTCGTAATATGAAAACTGATAATGAAATGATGATGGCATCAGTATTGAAACCAATAACAGAACCGCTTAATGAAATAGTTAAAGTTAAAAATGAGAATAATTATTTAAATACTAATGATAATGATTCTGATAACGGATTGCAATGGAGAAAGTCGGTAAAAAGATTAAAATTTAGCCCTAGTGAAGAAAAGAAGCAATCTATTAATGATCAAACGGTTGTGAGGAATTCTTCACAATCTAGTCTTGATGGGGATGACATATCAAACGACGATCAAAGTGATGCAAGCGATGGAGTAGAAAGTGAACATATTAATGATCAGGATTCACCAAATAATATATCATTTAAGACGAGTGAATCTTATGCATCTCCTCGTGATGATCCTCAATTCCAAAAGCAATATATTACCAACTTAAATATACCTTTTGGTGTTCGAACGGAACGGGACAAGCAAATGTTGGGATCCTGTCCGGTATACACTACAAGTGACAAAAAACTTAAAGTAAATGGCCGTACTTACTATTTAACGCCAGGTTTATACGAATTGTTATATAAGAAAGTACCGGATTTAGATATTATAACTGAGGATGATAAACGCAATTATAAAATTTTATTATTAGAAACTAATGCACATAGAAGAGATTTTAATCCTAATAAACCAATAAAAAGCAACAAAGGTATGAAATACTTGTACATAATAAGACCTCTTTTTAAATTAGCCAAGGAACGATTAGTAAGTGGTGATGGATTACCGACAATGAAAAGAGTTCAAAACAATGTGTCATATGTATATTGGGACAACCCAAACGAATTAGTAGAAAGATTAAAATTGCTTATAGCTTCTCGTGAAGCTGGTAATACAGGATTGGATAATGAAATCATGTCTGTTATTGAAGAACTGCAAGAAGCAGGATTAGTTAACAATGCTCATATATAAAACAGTTACTTTACTATTATTGTTAGTCAAGGCAGAACTTTTGATGTACAAATATATCATAAAATGAATATAGACAAATTCGGACATCATCTTCATAAACGCCTGCGTGTATCTGAAGTTTCTGAACTTAAAAATAATGCTTTGTTCCGATCAGATGAAGGACATTTCGATTTACAATCAATAAGATTAAAGGGACTTGCGGATCCATTGTCACCTGATGATGCCGTTAATAAGCTGTACGTCGATCAGCTTGTTCAGAACCTTTATCAAAAGAAGTATATAGATTCCATGTTTGATACTATAAATTCTCAAATTCATCAGTTGGCAAATCAGTTGAAATTAAACTTTTATACAAAAAAGGAAATAGACGACATTCTCAACAAATTAAACAATGGTAAAGCAGCAAGTCGTGAACGAGATACACAGATCAGCGCGAAAAAACTTTAAACGACGAGCAGTTTTATTAAAAGGAATTGATGATTTGTGGCAAGCGGATTTGATTGACTTACAAAATTGACATAAGATAAATAGAGGATATAAATACATTTTGGTTGTAATTGATGCCTTTTCAAAGTACGCATGGTGTATTCCAACAAAATCCAAAAAGAAATTAGAAATAAAAAATTCTTTCGAAAATATTATTAAATCATCAAAACGAGTACCGATAAACTTACAGACAGACTTAGGAACAGAGTTTTATAATGATGAATTTGATGGTTATGTAAAAAAAATAAAAAAAAATCATTATTCCACGTTTTCAATTAAAAAAGCATCGATTGTTGAAAGGTTAATAAAAACGCTCAAAAATAAACTTTACAAATATTTTAGTTTCATTGGAAATTATAAATGGGTTGGAAAACCTTTGGGTGATATAGTTAAATCCTATAATCTCACTATGCATCGTACAACGAAATTTAAACCTATTAATGTTAATTTTGATAATGAGTTAAAAGTAAAGAAAAACATAGAAAACGCACAATCCAATCTAAGTAATAGATCAAATAAATTTAATATAGGAGATCACGTACGCATAAGCAAGTATAAAAGTGCCTTTCATAAAGGTTATACACCGAATTGGTCGACAGAAATATTTACTGTTAAACATGTAAATCACACTCGCCCAGTTACTTACCTGATTGAAGATCAACGAAAAAATACAATACTCGGTTCATTTTACGAACAAGAACTTCAGAAAACGAAGCATCCTGATGTTTACCTCATAGAAAAGGTGATAAAAAAGAGAGGGGAAAAATTGTATGTAAAGTGGTTAGGGCTTCATGATAGCGAAAATAGCTGGATTGATAGAAATGCTATTGTATGAGTATATTTATTAACTTTACAGTATTAAAAATTGACATTATTATATTGGATATGAAAGGGAGAGGACTTTTAAACAGTGTTATTAATCACTTACCGTTTGAGCTGCACTTACCTGGCTATAATTATTGCGGACCAGGTACAAAATTGCAGAAACGGTTGCTAAGAGGTGATAAAGGAATTAATGATTTGGACAACGCATGCATGCAACACGACATTGCTTACGATAAACATTCTAATCTAACAGATCGTCACAGTGCAGATTTAGAACTTTATAAAATGGCTAAACAGAGATTAAAGTCTAAAAATACAGGAAAAGGAGAGAAACTAGCTTCATGGTTAGTTAGCAAAGTGATGAAGTCTAAAATAAAAGCTGGTGCTGGGATAAAATCATTCAAACAGTTTGTTTCAAAGATACGCAAGGGATTGAAAAATAAAAAGTCTAAAAATAAAGGCACTGCGATCGAGCAGGCGTTTCTTGTAGCGAAAAAGATATTTGTAAATAACAAAAAAGTAAGAGTTCCTCGTTTAATTCCGATTCCAAAATCTGGAGGTATATTACCACTAATACCTATCTTTGCTGGACTTTCTGCGTTAGGATCTTTGGCAGGAGGAGCTGCTGGGATTGCTAAAGCTGTCGGGGATTACAAATCTGCAAAGAAAAACTTAGTCGAATCAGAACGCCATAACAAAATGATGGAATCTATTGCAATAGGAAAAGGTTTACATATTAAACCGTATAAGAACGGCAAAGGATTGTGTTTAAAACATACAAAAAACTAGATAAAAGGCTACCCAGTCACTCTCAATAATATAGATATTTTAAAGTATTCTAAAGAAATACCTCATTTTCGTGGTGTTTATATGAGAGATAGTTTGCCAAAACAACCAAAAAGAGTAGAATGTGGAATCATAAATTTAGACAGTTCTGAAAACCAAGGGACTCACTGGGTAGCCTACGTCAAGGACAACAATTATTGTGAATATTTTAATAGTTATGGTGATCTTCAACCACCGATAGAATTAATAAGGTATTTAAAACATCATGATATTTTTTATAACTATAACACTTACCAAAAGTTTAACACTGTAAATTGCGGGCATTTATGTTTAAAATATTTAAAAAAGTTTTGGAGTGTCCGTTTAAATATCTCTGTACAATAAAAACCTTACCATTCTCACGATGTCTTTCACTTTATCTATAACCGGGACCTCTTCTACCCTGATCACTAATTATTCACCAGCTTTTCAACTGAATGGTGAATATGAATGCGGATTGTTACATATGTCGACTTTTAACTCTATACCTAATATAGACTATAGAAACAATAAATTTTATTATGGTAAAAACGAAGTAATAGAAATTCCTGAAGGGTCATACGAACTCCAAGACCTTGACGATTACCTCAAAAGACACCTGCAAGGATGCACATTTTCACTGACATGTAATAATAATACGTTAAAAACGTCAATATTGTGTTCTAAAAATGTGTATTTTAATAAAGAAAACTCGATCAGTAACTTATTAGGTTTCAGTAAAGAAACTATTCAAGCTAATATATTAACAGAGTCACCTTTTCCTGTATCCATTCTGTCTACAACTATAGTGCGAGTTGAATGTGATATAGTGAGCGGATCATTTGTAAACGGGAAACCAAGTCATATTATTCACGAGTTTGTGCCTAATGTACCACCAGGCTATCGGATTATAGAAACACCGAAAAACGTAATTTATTTCCCTGTTACACAAATAAACTTGAGCTCTCTTAAAATAAGAATATTGGACGGAAATGATAATTTAGTTAATTTACGAGGTGAAGAGATTCAAATATATTTACATGTTTTAAAAAAATTATAGATTTCAATAAAAGCGAAGTCTTGCACGACAAACATATTAGTAATCTTTGTGCTATCAAGAAAAGAACACCTAAACCGCAATTTACAAAGCTTACAAAGGAAAATAAACAATTTTTAAGAAACATTGGATTGTTAAAATGAGTATACTTAACTTAACAGATCCTTATAGCTTTGATGAGACGATTGAAAGTTACGAATATCATTCATATAAACCCTACGTAACTAGTTTTAACTTGAACGATGAAATCCGTATACCTATTAACCAACAAGATCTTTATGTATTGCCTTCGGCGAGTACTCTCTATGTGGAAGGCACCGTTACAGTATTCAATAGAGAGACAAAAGCAAAGGTGAACAGTGTTCTTTTAACTAATAACCCTATACTACATATGTTTCAAGATATTCGATATGAACTGTATGGGATTGAAATAGATAAAATTAAAAACGCCGGAGTTACGACAACTATGAAGTCTCTTGTATCCATGAATGAACATGAATCGTTTATGTCACAGTTATGGGGTTGGAACGTTGATGGTACTAAAATTACACATGGCTCATTTTCTATATCTGTTCCTTTAAATAAGATTCTTGGTTTTGCAGAGGATTATAAGAAAATAATTATTAATTGCAAGCATGAACTTATTCTTCTAAGATCGAATAGTAATTTAAATAGCGTAAAATTGAATACAAATGAATACATAGAAAATATTACTATATCTAAAATAGTATGGCGTATGCCGCATATTAAAGTTTCTGATCGGGAAAGATTAAATTTACTCAAACATTTAGAAAAAGATCGTGCTATTCAGATAGCTTTCAGAAATTGGGATCTGTATGAGTATCCACTTTTACCTAAAACCTCTAAACATTCTTGGTCAATCAAAACCTCATCTCAAATTGAAAAACCACGATACGTTATAATTGGATTAAAAACGGATAGAAAAAATATGGCCAACAAAGATGTAACATGGTTTGATCATTGTCATTTGAGAGACGTCAAAGTTTTTTTAAATTCATACTATTTTCCGTATGAAGGTTTAAATGTTAGTTTTGGAGCTGAAAGGTATGCTTTATTATACGAACAGTACGCTAAATTTCAGCAGTCTTATTATAACCGTGGTCAAACTCCGCTGTTGAGTCCGCAAGATTTTAAAGATAAAGGTCCTCTTTTTGTAATCGATTGTTCACGTCAAAACGAAACCTTGAAAACAGGTTCAGTAGATGTCAGAGTTGAACTAGAGTGTGAACAGGATATTCCTGATAATACTGCGGCGTACTGTCTAATTTTGAATGATAGTATTGTAGAATACAAACCCTTAAGCAACATTACACGAAAAATATCATGATGACTGACCGTTTGTTCGTGGATCTTCAGGGATTTAAATCGTATAAAAATGAATTTATTGTTAAAGAATTTGCATACAGTACAGATGAATATACACAAGTATTTGCAATAAAACCTCCATACTCATTTTCTACTTTAACGGAAAACGAAAAAAGACAAGTGAGATGGGTAGAGAAAAACCTCGGAATTTTATGGCGTGAAGGATATGTTGATTATAGAGAATTTAAAAGAATGATTCCCAGCTACTTGGAAAACAAGAAAATATATGTAAAAGGATTAGAAAAAGTTAAATGGGTTAAAGACTTGTGTGCTAACTGTACTGTATTAGATTTAGGTGAAAAAGGTCTGCCTAATTTTCAATCTATGCATCAAAAATATTGTAAAGACCACATTACATATAATTGTTTAATTCATAAAAGCTCTTGTGCGTTAATAGTTATTTATGTAACTGGTACATAATGAAGCCTCTTAAGGTACGAGAGCCGAGGTTAGAGCGCGAGCTTGCGAGCGCTCTAATTACAGGCACGAGTACCTTAAGAGCTAATTATGAACCGTTGCATACATAACTTTTTCTACAAGCTTAAAATGATAATGATAAAAATAAACAATCGCTAACTTTTCTCGTATACTTTACTCGATTTTTCTGCTAACAAATTACTTGTCATCGAAGACATTTTCACTATTCCGATGCGCGATAATAGTTTGTGAATTTTATTGATAAATGTAAACAAATTTCATGCGAATTTTAATAGATACTAAAAACAGTTCTATCAAATATCATAAACAAGTTGGAATGCCAACCGAAACGCCATTTTGTTGATATCCATATTGAACGTAACCATGGTAACCAAATAACAAATCGATGGATATTAACCATCTATTTTTAGTAATTGAATAAAAATGTTATTTTAAACAAATAATTACTCATAAAATTAATTTTGTTTTTAATATACGTAATTGTTATGGGTGTTAAATGTTTTTAACGGTTTATTATACAAATTATTAGGATGTCAAGTGTTAACTAAACGCCAAGACTGATATCTGGAATGACCGTTACCATGGTAATAACAATGCTATAATAAATTATAGAACTGTTATTACCATGGCAACGCTCATTATAGAATTGTTTTTACGCTTCGGTTACGCTATAGGTGGTATTCTGACACCATTAACGATATCAATATTAGCGGTTTATAGTACGCGAGTAGAAAAAAAATGTTATGTGTATACAAAAGTGGTACTCTGAAAATAATTTATTATTATAGTCTTATTTGTAAATTCGCTCTCTGTACAACAACATAAATAAATTAAATAAATAGATAAATTATTTTATTTTGAAATAAAATCGTAATTAAGAATTTTTGGAAGTTTGATTTACAAATATTATGCCTATTTACCATTTCAATACGTTCATTAAGGTTCGGTTCTTTGGGTCCGTTAGTAAATATGTGAGATTCAATTTTAGTAACTTTATTAAAAATTTAACATTTGAGGTTTAATCTAACGGATGTTTATAAAACACAACCTAAATAAATAAGTGAGCATTGGGAAACAGAAAAAGAGGATTAAAATAAAAGAAGAACATATACGATAAGTATTTATTCCTGAACATATATAACTAGGTATACATAGTTTGACACATAAAAGCTAAGCCCAGTCTATTTAAGAACAATAGTAAAAACTATAAAGTATATCTAGATAATTAATTTATGTCCCCAAGAAAGGGTATGAATGTTGTCCTTTAATATAACCCGTTTATCATCATTCGACGATAAGGCTACTTTATTAAGAGACTGTGTGAAAATTTCATGTTTTAACGACTTAAATACAGTGTTCCTTTTCTTTACATTTATTTTATTAAATAGTACATTTTCATAGTCCTGAAATGCAAGATCCCTTATTGCATGTTTCTTCGTACCTTTAGCTTTCTTTAACTGTTTCTCTTCTGTTTTAATGCAGTATAATTTTGACCTCAGACCTACAAAGTGGGTGATTAATTCACCACCCATTTCATCTTTAAATAATCCCGGTACCTTCTTATTTCGTGGACGTATGCCGTACACATTATTCTCATGGTAATTGCTTGTATCTAAATGTTGTTGAAAATGCAATTTTAGGTCTCTATATAAATCATTGGTTTTTATGAAATACAAATAAGAGTCTGTATCGGTATAACACATACTCAGATTTTGACCATAAAAAGGTTTCATTTGAGAATAGTGAAAGTCATACATGTGAGACTTAGATATTTCTAAAACAGAAAATCCAATATAAATCGGTTTATCAAGAGTAATAATTTCTGGTTTCATTTGAATAGCTACTAAATTATCAGTAAAAACACTTGCACTATGAAAATTAATGTTTGCACTATGAAAATTAGGTCGTGCTACTAACACTTCAGCACTAGTTTTTTTTCTTAGTTTTGTTTGCAGTATCATTCCACTGATTAACTAATAGTACTTTATAAATTCATTAGATTTTGTGTTTTTCTCAACTTTGTGTTTAATTCAATATACTCTTGTATAAACGGACTTTGTTTGAATCTTATAACTCTATGTATTTTTCTTAACTTTAAACCATGTTTCAAGCACGTTTTCAGGTGTACGTAATGAATAACATATTCATATTTATCAAAAAGGTTTGGAATAAGTTTAGAGTTTTTTGATCCGGGAGGTGTATACTTTTGAGGGCAAAATGGAATGTCATTGTGTAAATTGTGTAGGTATTCTGGATACTCTAAATCTACTTCTAATATATAACCGTAAATAGAATCATGGGGCACTTCGCAAAAATTATTTTTTTCTATTTCTTCTTTATTTAATAATTTAAAATCAGCATAGGGTAAATAACTACACATAGCAAAACCATACAAATTGTTACAGTCTATATAAAACAAAAACGAATCTGGAACTGAAGTGTCATAATTCGACATGTATTTGTTATTAGCATGCGCGTATCTAGAAGAACAAAGGCACACACCCCCTCGAATACCTTTTTGAATCATTCGGATTATTTCAAGATCATTTATGAGTTCCAATTTTATATTGGTAATCAGTAACATTGCATCAAAGCTTAAGCTCGGAGCTGTCATGTAAAAAGCAGGATCTAGTTTGTAGTTCAACATAGACATCTTGCGAAAATTTTCGAATATATCAGCTAATATTAGCACATCGGACTTAAGGTATAAGTCTGTATAATCCCCCAAATTCTTTAAATTAAATAGTTTCCATACACGCTTCGCATGCTCATACTCCAAGTCAGATATAATACAATCGGTTATTGAGCTATAAAAACATTGTTGAGGAGGTAGTGCTTCCTCTTCATAAGTTTTCCAACAAGTAATATATTCGTATGGATATACACCCTTGCCTCTTAATAATAGAAAGTGGTCTTCGATTGGAAAAAAACTATGTAAATGTACGAAGTCTTCATTATTTAAATCAGCCGCAAGTTTTTCTAAACTACTTCCAAGAAATTTGAAGGAATCTACAAACCGAACAGCTACGAATTCGTCTATGCCTGTTTGGAAATACTTTGTAAATGAAATATAATTTTCTTTCTTTTTTGCTATAACTTTTAACCTACCATTCATTTCTCCTAACTGTTTAATGAACAAATGGGAGTCGTATCCAGACAAATTATGAAAGAATATGGGTATAAATTTCGGTAAACGAAATTGAAGATTACAAAACGAGTGAGCAGCACCCCTGAATCGTCCCGATAAATGACAATGATCTCTGACAGCATCATCTAATAGCAGTTTGCTGCAAAGAAAACAATATTTCTCTTCTAAAAACCGCTTTTCTTCATCCACTGTGAGTTTCAAAGGAGCGGGGTTCTTATAAATTTCATTTATTCTAGCTATACTAATTTTCAAATAATCGAGAAATTTAGTAACACAATCACGCCCACGATAACTAACATATCTGTTGAGAGAACTATCATAGGAACATACAATATAATATGCAAACGCGGCTGGCACGTGTTTCTGTAATGATGTTGTACATTTTGAATCGAATTCATTATTTGTAATTGGTTGTAATATAGATTCAAAGTCCGCATAGATAACATAGGGCATAGTTTGCATTCTTTCAAAATTTTTAAAATTGTAAAAAGATTAGCAAATGTTAGTTATTAATACAACTAGATATGTGAAATACATATTTAGAAATATTTTATTATGCACATAAAATAGATATCGTGAAAATAAATTGCATGTAAAAATAATCAATCATTTGTTTTATTAGTCCATAACATATTATTTATTATTATTATTAATAAGTTAACTTTAATTTTACTTATATCAAACGCGTGCATACGGAACTCTAAATGACACGTATGCAAATAAACTATTAGCTTGATGAGCGCATGACCGCCCGACCAATTAAACAATATCATATTTCAAGTTCGAAACAGCGTGCATCGCTTCGATTATGAAATGATATAATATAGTTACAGACGCATTTAAATTTGAAACTTGAACGAACATTAATAAGGAGTAAATTTGAACTTAGCTTCGGTTTATAATGTAATTATTACGCTATGTAGTTGTCACAACTACGTCACACAAATTGCACATATGCCATATATTTTAATAAGGTAATCAATGAAATGAAATTTTATCGCATTGTAGACTTTACTTGGCCTGTTAAAGAAACAAATCACCCTGACTGATTTATTGAGTTGCAGGTGATTTACATTTTAAATAACTTTTTAACTTGCATCGCGTGCTATAGATGGCGTAAATATCAAATAAAAGAATATTTTCGTGTGTTTTGGATAACTTTATTGTAAGCCATATTTTGGTAGGGGTCAAAATTAAAGTCAATGTTTGAATGTTACAATTCTAATAGAAATGCTAATAATTTTCATGTTGTTACAGGCAAAATAGACAAAAACAGGTTCAGTTCTGCATCGCGCTATCGAAGTTTTTTAGATTCGATCATATATATAGAACACAAAATAAGTAACCGACGTGCTCCCATCTTCTGCGACCGACCGGCGGAATGGTAGGGATGCACCAGCAACCTGTGGCTCAGCCTGATCACCCTTGCTACTAACCGCTGAATTTGTTATCTTGGAAGTCCCGGTGATTCTGTGCCTATGCGGTGGTGGGCATGGATGATCCACGCCTCGGTGGGAGGCTCTAAAACCACCAACACCTTCACGTAAAATGCGGCCATAAGACCACTGGGAACTTAACGCATCCCGGGTGGCCCGTCCTTATGGTGGTGCTTGATCACCTCCGCAGCAAGTTGTGAAAACATCATAGTCGTCCTAAGTCGTTGCGACTGGGGCGCTATGAGGGTCCTGGACCCACAAACATGCTGAGCCTGATCAACTTAGTGTGTATGTGTGTTAAGCTTTTGTTTTTTAACATTAACTTATCATATAAAGTAAAATAAGTTCTATGTGTTAATTTGATGAAAAATCAGTTGAATGAATCAAACATACGTGAAAACCCGATTGAGCGTTTCGAATCAAATATATGTGAAAACCCGATTGAGCGTTTCGAATCAAAATATATCCAAAAACCCGATTAGGCGTTTCGAATCAAATATATGTGAAAACCTGAATGAGCGTTTCGAATCAAATATATGTGAAAACCCGATTGAGCGTTTCGAATCAAATATATGTGAAAACCTGAATGAGCGTTTCGAATCAAATATATGTGAAAACCCGATTGAGCGTTTCGAATCAAACATAGGGTACCCGAAAACCAATTGTGCGTTTCGAATCAAACATAGGGTACCCGAAAACCAATTGGGCGTTTCGAATCAAACTGATTTGAAACGCCCAATTATTACCTACTACCAGGCATGAGGAATTCATTTTTGAGACATTTAATATACAGTTTTCTAGAAAAAAAGTAAAATATTGACGAAAATATCAAAACTGATTTCTATTTTTTTATTAAATGGTCAGTATGTTTGAAAATACTAAAGTTTTTGCAAAGAAAAAAATAATATCTTAAAGAAAATTCATTTAGCTTTAAAAAAATATATATTTTATATATAGTTATCATAAAACGTCTATGTGAAAAAAAAACGATAAACTTAAGGTGAATTGATTAAACGGAGTTATTTTATGACCCAAAACTAAAGAATATTCCGCCTACGGATGCCAGATTCCAGCAGCATCTCCTAAGAGCCGATTACCAGGGTGTGCACGTATGGGGCCAAGCGATGGTGCCGATTCTTCTTCCCAGTCGGATCCCGGAATCCCGGCGGATTGGGGATGGGAAATACAATCGAATCACAATTGGAAACCAATTCCGAATACTGCACCCGTAGCTGCTACAGCTTGTCTGTAACTAATTCGGTTCAAGAGCAAGTCACAGTGCGGTGTTAGGTGCAACTGTCGAATAAAACTGTTAAAATGTATCGAATTAATGCCACTGTGGTGGAAAATTTAATAATGGCATACACGCAGTAATATCTATATAAAAATACTACTGTGACGATAGTTTACATTTCTAAGATACCTACATTTTTATGCCTAGGTCCTTATGGTTCATAATTGTAATTTATGGCATTACTAGGAGGACGCCCGCGACTTCGTACGCGCAGAATTAGTTTCCGGCTACAAAATCACGATCGCATCCTTTGTGTAACGAAAGTTGGGCATACAAACTATATGGGTAACTTTCGTTACACAAAGGAATGAATTAAGTTTTGTTTTAATTAAACGCCTTAACAGTTTTTTTTTTGAATACGATCCTTTTAGTAAAGCCCTCCATTGCACCCACTTGCGGCATCGTGCCGAGGACACTCGCAGCGTTACTCCGCTGCACCGCGATGCTCAGTCTTGGGGCAAAAAAGGAGCCTTGCCTGTGGTCGCCAGAGACGCTGATTAATTTATCTCACACTTCTATTATAAATTTATCTGTGTCAGATGACCACGGCCTACAAGTTTCTTTAGCAAACAACTACATAATTTGACTTTAAAAAAACGTATTTGCAGCGCTTGATGGTTTGGGCGTGATCTGCGGCGGTCCCTGGCTTGCGAGCAGAACCTTGCACATGAGACTTTGTTAGCGTATCAACTCAAGTAAAATCTCACGCCAAGGGAAGACCAAGATGCCACGGTACTAAAGTGCGTTCGTCGGGTCTCTTTTCATCTGAGGCAGACAGGGCAGTGGCCTCAAGCGAAGACGGGAATGAAATTGTGCTAAAGCCCGACGGATCAAAAAGGTTATCGATGCATTGTGCGTGCATGCATGTCTTTAAACTCGACCAGCACTGGATTGGTAACACAGACCGTGGTGTCCTAGGTCGTCGACTGCATTTCCACAACGGCAACAAGGATGCGGCTCGTAGACTTTAAGACCGTAGCGGAGGCACACTGCTATTCTTAAAGTATTAGAATCTAAAAGAGTCCCTCCTAGGGCTCGTGAAGGGAGCAACGGGCCTTCTCGGATGAATTTTGACTGTTTTCAAAAGTTTGCGATGGCAAATTTAGACCGAAATGAGGTCCCATGCTGCTTGGTTAGCTTTTTCGACTGGCAAATTCTCACCCGAGTCACAGACACGCCAAGCATCCTCTGTATCGGAGAAGCACTACTAATAGCCCAAATGCCAAGCCCACCGTACTTTACGGGGAGGGTTGCTTGAGATGAGACCCACTGGTGAGTGTTAAATGTTCAAAATTTTGATAAATAGAATAGATAATTTTAAAATATTGACTTGGATATTCGATTTTTTTTTCACACAGACATTGTATGATAACTATATATCTATCTATCTAATATATAAAATTCTCGTGTCACAGTGTTTGTAACCAAACTCCTCCGAAACGGCTCGACCGATTCTTATGAAATTTTGTGTGTATATTCAGTAGGTCTGAGAATAGGTCGTAAACTATTTTTCATAAGGTTTGTATGAAAAAAAAAATTACTCCCGGGCGACGCCGGGCGCGTTCAGCTAGTAAAATATATATATTTTTAAAGCTGAATAAATGTTCTTTGAGATGTTATTTTTTTCTTTGCAAAAGTTTAGTATTTTCAAACATACAGACTATTTAATTTAAAAAAATAGAAATCGGTTTTGATATTTTAGACAACATTTTACTTTTTTTCTTTATAAACTGTATATTAAATGTCGCAAAAGTGAATTCCTCATGTCTGGTTGATCAAAAAATTACACCACACACGAGGTAGTAGATAAATTTTAATACTTCATGGCTTCTCGCCTCAGTTAGTTCCGCCCGCTGTCTTAATTCGCGCTGCCGCGCGGGTGTATTTATTTATTCTACTCATCTCAAATAAATGGTATAAATTAAAACTATATGTTTTTTAAATCTGCATAAATTGAGCTGTTCAACCGTATTTTTTGTAAATATGATGTTGTACATATATTATAAAATATTGTGTGTTGAAACAAAAAAGATAAGCCGATGTTGTGAATAGTTATTTATGTAACTGGTACATAATGATGCTTCTTAAGGTACGAGCGCCGAGGTTAGAGCGCGAGCTTGCGAGCGCTCTAATTATAGGCACGAGTACCTTAAGAGCTAATTATGTACCGTTGCATACATAACTTTTTCTACAAGCTTAGAACGATAATGACAAAAATAAACAATCACTAACTTTTCTCGTATACTTCACTTGATTTTTCTGCTAACAAATTACTTGTTAGCAAAGTCATTTTCATTATTCCGATTGGCGTTAACAGTTTGTAAATTTTATTGCTAAATGTTTACAAATTTCATGCAGTTTTTAATAGTTAGGTACTAAAACAGTTCTGACAATTTATCATAAAAGTTGGAATGCCAAACACAACGCCATTTTGTTGATATCCATATTGAACGTAACCATGGTAACCAAATAACAAATCGATGGATATTACTCATCTATTTTTAGTAACTCAATAAAAATGTAATTCTAAACACATATTTAGTCTCAAAATTAATATTATTTTTAATATACGTAATTTTAATTGGTGTTAAAATGTTTTTAACGGTTTTTATACAAATTATTAGGATGTCAAGTGTTAACTAAACGCAAAGACTGATATCCGGAATGACCGTTACCATGGTAATAACAATGCTATAATAAATTATAGAACTGTTATTACCATGGCAACGCTCATTATACAATTGTTTTTACTCTTCGGTTACGCTATAGGTGGTATTCTGACACCATTAACGATATCAATATTAGCGGTTTATAGTACGCGAGTAGAAAAACTTCTTTATGTATCTTAATAAATTTATATGAAGGAGTGTAATTATTATATCAAAAATGAAAGCCACATCTATGGTTTATCAGAAAATGATACCACACTCGAGGTGATAGGTAAACTGAAGCCGATATAATTTTTTATCTGAAGCGCGGCGGCGTGTAACTTTGAATACCCCCCCTCCCTACCCACCAGGGGGTGGCTGATGGCCACCGGGCTAAATCAGCTCAGTTTGACCTAGGATACATCTGTGCCAAGTGAATTCATCCGATATCAATTTTTTTACCTATGGTCGTTACCGCCCGTACTATCAGTCGCGAGTGTCGCGTCGAGACGAATGGGCTCCTTCGCATTTTACGTTCGTTCTTTAGAAAGATGCCACAAAAGTATTCGTTACAAAATCGAAATCTGGGGATCTGTGTGGTCTTTGGCAATGATTTCGTTGGCAGCATGAGAAAAAGTAGGCGCCATTTTGAACTTTTTAGTTATTCAACCGATTGCTTCCAAAAACGATATCTGGCGATGTGTATGGTCTCCGACAACTAATCTGTTGGCAGAATGAGAAAAAGTTGCCGCCATCTTGAACTTCTTGGTTATTCAACCGATTGCTTCCAAAATCGATATCTGGGGATGTGTATGGACTCCGACAACTAATCTGTTGGCAGAATGAGAAAAAGTAGCCGCCATCTTGAACTTCTTAGTTATTCAACCGATTGCTTCCAAAATCGATATCTGGGGATGTGTATGGTCTCCGACAACTAATCTGTTGGCAGAATGAGAAAAAGTAGCCGCCATCTTGATCTTTTTAGTTATTCAACCGATTGCTTCCAAAATCGATATCTGGGGATGTGTATGGTCTCCGCCAACTAATCTGTTGGCAGAATGAGAAAAAGTAGCCGCCATCTTGAACTTCTTAGTTATTCAACCGATTGCTTCCAAAATCGATATCTGGGGATGTGTATGGTCTCCGACAACTAATCTGTTGGCAGAATCAGAAAAAGTAGCCGCCATCTTGAACTTCTTAGTTATTCATCCGATTGCTTCCAAAATCGATATCTGGGGATGTGTATGGACTCCGACAACTAATCTGTTGGCAGAATGAGAAAAAGTAGCCGCCATCTTGAACTTCTTAGTTATTCAACCGATTGCTTCCAAAATCAATATCTGGGGATGTGTATGGTCTCCGACAACTAATCTATTGGCAGAATGAGAAAAAGTAGCCGCCATCTTGATCTTTTTAATTATTCAACCGATTGCTTCCAAAATCGATATCTGGGGATGTGTATAGTCTCCGACAACTAATATGTTGGCAGAATGAGAAAAAGTAGCCGCCATCTTGATCTTTTTAGTTATTCAACCGATTGCTTCCAAAATCGATATCTGGGGATGGTTATGGTGTGGCCGACAACGAATTTACTAATTTGTTGTCGCAGATCACACATATCGATTTTGCATTAACTAGCTGATATACAATAAACAAGAACTTTTTTCAATTTTACAAAATGTTAGTGGACAACCCTTACGCTCAATTGGAGCGTAGGTATTTATCTTGAAAAGTAGGCCTAGTTTCATTACTGGTTTATTTATATACTGTGGCTGCGACGAGACGAGCTGCGGATACTGCGGGATATTGACCTTGCGAACGCTGCGATGAGATAAGCTGCGGATACTGCGATAGCCCAGAGTGTAAGGTTGCGTGTGTGAGGACATCACACGCGTCAGGATGGACGAGTGTAAGGTTTTTGCCGGATATCCTGTTTGATATTTTGTTGAATAATGTTATGACTACAAAGTCGTTAAAAATTAGGATGGTTTTTATTATTTATATTAACAATATTAAACTTATTTTGTAATTGATATTTGATTAGTGTATATAAATTTATATTAAAGAGTATTTCAAAACATGTAACGGTTATGGAGTTGATAAATAGAAGTAAAATATGGCGGGATGGCATTCTGGACTGATCTGCAAAAAAGTTAAGACATCGAAGAAGTGATACTGACTTGTTATTTAAAAATAAACCATTTAAACGTGCCGCAAGTGTTTCGCCTACTCTGACCCTCCTTTTATATAGGTATCTAATTATGAATACCTACCATCAGGTTTAGAAACAAGTGAACGATCCCCATTCTTCTATTTAAGATTTCTTTCAGATGAACAAAAATAAATGTAATGAAGTATTTAGACACAGTTACCTAATAACCTATGTATTTAAATATAAGTCGATGAAGAGAATAAATTGAGTAGGTATCCAAGTGGATATTGCTCTGATTCCTTCCATCTGAAAGTACCTACTATTTGAAATGGGGATTTTTTATTTGCCACGAATATTGTAGATGTTTTATTGTGTATTAACACAAAATTAATCTGAATGTTAATTTATATTAATTACTACGGATAAAAGTCTTAAAGTAATGTAACGTAACACATTGCAATACCCTAATAGGGTTGTACTTAGGAGTAAGTTTATTTTATATAAATGCAATAAAATAAATTAATAAATTAATAAATAAGTGATCAGTGCTCTAGCAACATTGATATAATAGTAAGAATATGACTGTTTAGAGTTTGTCTCAGGCATATATAATATTAGGTTTAAGTACAATAAATCAAAGATTAAGTGATATGAATTAACCGGCGTATCTGCTCTCTGTATCATCATAATATTATTTACTTAATCTAATTTGTTATTAATGTTATGTAAGATAAGATCAAGACCAATATTTTAAGATGAATGTTGTAAAGAAAAAAAAAACATAAAAGCGACCGACTGTTGAGTTTCTTGCGGCGCTTCTTCTCAACAAGGTCTTCTGTTTGGAAGCGCTGGTAGACTCATGTAATAAAACTAATTATTATTCAGGGGAAGAGATGTAGTGTATTGGAATAAACGCCCTGCCGTTGGCAACACTTCCAGCCTGACAACTGGATGTGACAATGATCTGTCATGGCGGTCGGTCGGTGGGTCGTGGCGTGAGTGTGTGGGGAAAACGCAATACTGTGGTTTAATTACCTATCCAATAACCTACTTGACCCTAAACCTTAGGACGTTTCTCTTTTATCACATTTTCTTTCTGATAACCCTTGAACACTTCATTAGAAAAATAAGTGAGGTCAGATGGTGCATCGTTAATACAAGACTACTTGTAAACAAGAGTAACTGGATTGATAATAATAAAGGATGTTTATTTTTGATTAACTACGAGAAAATCCCACAAATATTTGAAATTATTGACACATGGTTCGTTACAATGCTATTTATTTCATCAGTTACACAATAAATCTGCCGAGTAAATAATCTAATAATAACACCATCCGGCCGTCACTATCTATCACTTCTTGAAGTCGACTTTTCATGCTCGAAACCATACTGAAACATGCATCACTATTTCGCATTATTTCCCAAGTTTTGTTTACCTCACTATCCATTTTTTTTTGTATTTATTTCACTGGAGTCCCAGTTCAAAACCACCTGACCCCACAAATTTTCAATCGGATTTAGGTCCGGACTTTTAGCCGGCCACTCAAACACCGTTATATCTTCTTGGGTCCTCAGCCAGTCTCGAACGATGCGGGACCGATGTTGTATTACGTCCTTCAACATTTCAAGGTATCGCTCACTGTTCATACGTTTTTAGGGTTAAACCTCTGCCCACTTCTTCTCCATACAATTTTTCGGCCATCCTTATCTGACTTGAAGCACTTTTCGTCGGTAAATCACGGACCTTAAAAAGTATGGACGGAACGTTGCACGTAAAAAGTGTGAAGTATGCAAGGTCTGTTATTTCGTTCCGTGCACGATCTTCCGTCTCACAAATGCACTAGGTCTGTTAACCCGCCGCCATTACGCGTCGAACCACGCGTTGTAAAAACGGGTAAAAACTACATTAGTAAGTATAACAAGCAAACGGCAAACAACACGGTATCACTTATCACGCGTATGTTATGATTATTCGTGTTATTTTTCATAAATATGTGCTTCTTTTCTTTGATGCAAATTACAAACAAGAATGACAATCAGTGTTGCCAGTTTTTTCACGGATTTTTTTCCCTAAAAGTGGGTAAATCTGTAACGTCGTTAGTGGTACTGTAATGTTATTGAACCCTGCTTAAACGAGTCAGACTTTATTTTGACCTTTTTTTTTACACACTAATAACTAAGTCACAAACAGTCTAAGAAATTAAGAAAGTAAGAAAATAAGTAGGTAATGGAAAAATGCACAATAATTTAATGTAAATAATAAATTACTTTATTCACTATGTTTATAAAAATGTAGTTTAATATCAACATTATTAATATTATTCTGTCGTGCAAACGTTGAAATTTAAATTAAATTTGTCACATAATTTTCTTATCTCTTAATTTGTCATATAATTTTCTTATCTCGTTGTCCTATTATTTTTTAATTGAAGTTGGTTTTGTCATTACAAAATGAGAAAACCCAATTTCAATTAAATTAAAACGGTCGCATGACGCAATCGAACCCAACGCTAAAGTAGGTAGTACATAAATGATAACATGATTTAATTGTACGAAGTTTTTGCACCGATACAATCGCGATTCAATCTCGATGCAGCATCGATACAGTTTTTACTGTTTGGTTCAAGACCTGACATGCCATTCAGGAAACATTAGATTTAGGTTGCAAATCCCGGGGTAGGATTAATTATTGCAATACGTTGTTGATGCATTATTTACAAGTCGCTTGTTTGTTTAAATACTGGAAAATCTTTCCTTGAGGGTAGCCTTGAGGGGAGATTCCTGTATGGTCTAGTGGTAAGGATACTTGGGTTGCGCTCAGGGGGGCTCGGGTTCGATTCCCGTTGCGGGAGATTCCCATATGGTCTAGTGGTAAGGATACTTGGGTTGCACTCAGGGGGCTCGGGTTCGATTCCCGGTGCGGGAATGCCGAAAGTCTCTCCTTAAGGTGGCTTTTAAGTGGAGATTAATTAAATTTAGTCTAACGCGACTTTTATTGGGGTATTTTGGGTAAAATCTTCCTTGGGTTGACCCAACCGACAAACACTGACAATTAAGACATCGTAATTGGGAAATAGCAACTTTTGCTTTTGGTGGAGCGATGCCCAGGTCTGGTGACGAGTCGCACAGAGACGTGCGGATGCCTAAGTTGAGGCGTGGAGGGGCACGTCTCTCTCTCTTCAATCTTTTTGAAAAGGGACCAGTAGGGACTCCAGCATTGCATTTACTAAATAATTTGCGTTCTATCTTTCATTATAATCGAAAGAAGGAGTATTAGTGATTTAGGCAGCTTAGGGTTATAGATTTCGATAGGTATTGGGAGTTTATTAACTGTCGAATCCTTGTTACACATGAAAACTGATTATTATACAAACTAAAAAGCTGGTTAGAAGTACTGTAGTGCTTTCGTTTAGTGAAACTTGATTAAATTATCTAGAGGTTTTGGTTAGATATCGCCAATTAAATGTCCGGCTTAGGTATTTAGAAATGTTGCCAATAACTTGACTGACGATTGAAGGGTTAATATCAGACTAAATGTATAAATTTACAGTCGATTAACATTTAACACCGAATGATGGAATTAATACTAAGGACGCTATAGTTAACTTCTCGCGGTAAGATATAGTTAGGAAGGTTAAATTATGAGAATTATAATAAGTTAAATAGCTAATTAGTTAAATATTAGGTTCATAAATAAAGATCCCAAAATATTTAATAATCATTAAATCTATGTAGTTAATGTTTCTTTAACGTACCTATCCAGCTTACTCGAGTATTCCTTAAAAGAACAAGTTACGAACGGGTACAACTTAGGGTCCTAACTTTATTAAAAGTAGATGATCACGCTGGCCAATTATTTGTTTATAATGTCCTTATATATATGTCGCGGCAGGGGAGGCCGGCGGTGGTATTTGGGTTTCATCAGGGTAATCACTCATAGCGATGGGATTATCAACGACCACATAAAATTAATAACACTATAGACATTCACTTAATAACTTTTATTCCGTTTAACACAAGAATAGAATTCGAGACGTTTAATAGTACAACGAAACTGCACTGCTAAAAATAAGCCTTCAGGATTTTTTACAGGGAAACAGACAAGTCTCTTGGCGTCGATGTTAACTTGAGCACTGATAGTTAAGTAATGATCCTGAAATTCAATGCAGAACCCGCCATCTCGGCTACCATTCCCGCCAAGAGCCATGTCCAAGCGAGGTAAACAACTTCAACCAATCGCTTGCGTTTCCACAGTAAGCCAACATTATAAATTAACATTAAAATCAGTTATAAACTAGAACTTAAGGAAACGTCATACAAGCAGACAACTTTACAGAACTAACCGGAAATAACAATATCGGTAACCAATAATTAGATTATGTTGGTAGTGACATACAGGTCAACCAACATCATAATACTAGAATGTTGCCAGTAAGAAAAACATTAACCATCATAGGGTGCCGCCATCTGTTGGTAGCCATTAAAATAAGAAATAAAAAAACGTTACGGTTGATTGACACGAATTTGACGTATAAAAACAAACTTCAGATCGCTGCCGACTGGTGGCGCCACCCTTAACATTCGACACGGCTATCTTGACTCTCACCCGTCCACGGGTGTGTTATCTGTGGGCAATAATGCAATCGAAAGTAATTTGTTCGGCTAACCTGACAAAGTCATAACAATGAAAATATAACTTTTTGATAAGCTACAATGGTTTTAAAACAGGTAATAATCAGATTTGATACTGCCACACTCAACATGTAAGTACAATGTAATTTCACAAATGACAAAAAAAAACGCCAGTCATTCGGCACGTGCCAGTCCATCGGCACAAACTAGTCCATCCTATGGACCACACAAACACAGTTAGTAACCCATCTTCAGAAGTTAACCATCTCAGCCGCGTAAGTGCTACTCCTCGCAAAGAGTATACTGCACATAAAAAACAGTCAACGTGCACCTCTTACATGCTCCGGCACTTCTGATGCGGTTACAACAAAACACCCAGTCCATCGGGCTTGCATTCAGTCTATCGAAAGCATAGCGTCAATTGTGAAACCATTAAAACAGTGGTAATCTGTACCACAGCAATATAAAAATAATAAAACTTCAACATTCAGTGGCATTATCAATATCGTCATCTTCACTAACAATATCTAATTCAGAGGGAATTTGTTGCTCAGGAAATTTCCTGACTCTATCATGGGGATATTTGTACGTTCTGGAAGAAGTCAGCGATTTAAGCAAGTACCTGTCTCGTTCTAGTACCTTCAGAATTTTAAAAGGTCCTTTAAATTTAGGATCCAATTTTAATTGGTTCCTCTCCTCGTTCTCAATTAAGACAAAGTCGCCTACTACAAAATTTTTCACTTTAGCCTTGTTACTGTCAAACCGTATTTTGTCATATTTCACACTTTCTAAAATGTTCCGTGACGCTTGCTCTCTCATTGCATCCAAGTCAATTTCGTCTTCGTCGTCAAATGCCATCAAACTTAAAGGTCTAGCTAACCTGCCTATTAACAACTCTAGAGGACTCGCTTTAGTGACACGATTAATAGTCGAATTTATGGCTAACTGTATGCGCCCTAACTCGTCTTGCCAAGCACGGTCTTTACTCGACTCTACTGCCGTCAACATACTCTTCAATGTACCCATGACTCTTTCGACTTGGCCATTAGCTCGACTAGCACCATTTGCAATAAGATGCAATTCGACACCATTACTACTACAGAAGTCTGAGAACTCTTTACTGGAAAAACATCTTCCTTGGTCCGCGATAACTCTTTTTGGAGCACCAAACAATCCGACGCCGAAATCTAGAGCTCTAATGCTACTGACACTATCGATCTTTTTAGAGTGAACCAAGAGAACATACTTAGTATACGCATCGATCAAGACAAACACGTATTCCTTGACATCGTTCTTTCCGCTCAACTTGCCTGAAGCATCTATGTGGATTGTATGCCATGGAATAGCGACTTTAGGAATCGGATGTAACTCTGCTTGGACCCGCCCAGAGTGGGGTTTAGATACCTTACACGTGATGCAGCTATCAACAAACTTTCGAACATATTTCGACATACCCGGGAACCAATAATAGTCGTAAACCTTTTCGAGGGTCTTTTCCCACCCAAGGTGCATGATCGATTCGTGAACATTGTTGATGACTGCCCACCTGAAAGCACGAGGGACCATTGGCACACATCGTGTACGTCCATTTCGCTGTACTTTGCGATGAAGAATGTTGGAACGAACCTCATATGTTTTCCTAACATTTTCTGACAATACTTCGTTCTGCAGGTCAGACATTATCTTGCAGATTTCCTCGTCCTTCTCCTGCTCTGCTTGTAGCCAAGTGCTAGAGAGAGATGCCAAATCAACACGCTTTTGATCTACACGCCTGGTCGAAGCCGCAGATTCGTCAGGGATAGGGTTTCGAGACAGACAATCGACATGTGACATCCTTGTTCCCTCACGGTGTTCAATGCTAAAATCAAAAGATTGGAGGTACGCCCACCAACGATGCACTCGAGGAGATAAATCCACCTTTGTCTTTGAAGCCTTGACAGAATTACAATCAGTGACCACCTTGAATTTTTGACCTTGTAGGTAATGTTTAAAATATTTGACTGCATTGACGACCGCTAAGGTCTCTAAATCGTACGAATGGTACTTGGATTCGGCCGGAGACGTACGACGACTGTAATAAGACACCACATGTTGTTTGTTGCCGACCTTTTGAAGGAGCATAGCACCATAGCCATCTGCACTCGCATCGGTATGAACCTCTATTGGAAGATCGGGATTGAAAATCATCAGCACTGGCTCACTAGTCAGCTGTGCAATGATTTTTTGACGAATCTCCTTGTGATCTGGTTGCCAACTAAGAGACTTGTTCTTGCTGCTCGTGAGTTTGTACAGAGGAGTCATGATTTTTGAAAAGTCACGAATGAACTGCCGAAAGTATGATGCCAAGCCTATGAATTGACGAAGCTGCGTGATCGTTGTAGGGGGAGGAAGCTTGGTTAATGCCTCAACTTTGCACGGATTAGGCTGGACACGCCCATCTTCAATAATGAAGCCTAAATATTCTATGCACTTCTTCAGAAAGGAACACTTAGACAAATTCAGGGAGAAGCCAGCTTTAGTCAAGAGATCTAGGACCAGATGAAGACGCTCGATACCTTCTTCAACAGTGGAAGATACGATCAACACGTCGTCAATGTACACCACAACAAAAGAGTGTGCAAAATCTCCTAACGCCTTCATGATTGCTCTCTGATAGACAGAACTAGCATTTTTCAAACCAAATGGCATTGTGAGGTACTCCCATTGCCCTTCTGGAGTGACAAACGCAGTCTTTTCTATTGACTCAGGTGCGACAGGGATCTGATGATAGCCACTTAACATGTCAAGAGCTGTGAACCATCTAGCATTTCCTAACCTCGCCACTTGATCACTTATTAAAGGTAGAGAATACCTATCGTCAACTGTCGATAGTCGACGCACATTCGATCAGACCCATCTTTTTTTTTAACTAGTAACACTGAACTCGAAAAAGGGGAACAGCTCGGCCTAATAACACCTGCTTCCAACAGCTCGTTCACTTTGTCGCGTACAATCGCCTTCTCCTCTACACCTAATCTGTAAGGACGCCTTTGCACTGTGCGTTTGGGATCAATGAGACGAATATCTAACTGCCCTGTAGTGACTCGATTAGTAGCTATACCCGCTGAAAACGAAGTTATTAACTGTTCCAGCACTCGAACAAGCTCCTTCTTGCTTGCCGCAGGTACGTCAGTGACAATGCTATCAAAATAAACTACACCAGTGTTCAAATCGTCCAACAAACAAGAATTTACTGTAGCACTGCGAGAGAAGGTCAGCTTTTCACGAGTCATATTGACATCCAAACCTCGTGTCAGAACCTCACGACCAATCATAATATCACTACTAAGACACGTATCAGGTACAACATGAAATACGATTTCTAAAGTCAGACCATTAATCTCAACTTGACACTCAATTTGTACCAAACTGTGTACAAATGATTGTCCTATACCAGTCAATGTAACGGTATTGTTTAGTCGTTTTCCAGGAAATTTGGAAGCAATGGATTCCTTCATGAGAGAGCACTCGGCACCAGAATCATAGTGGAAAGTAAACAACTCACCCGCCACAGTCATTTGTCCAATAGGGTTGCTGACGCAGCACAGATCAACCCGCCGCTGGATGCTGCTGCCAACCGCCATGCCGGAATTGCCGCCGCCGTGTGCGCCGCTGTTGCCAGGAACATTTTTGCTCGAAGCGGAGTTAGAAGCAGCAGTGCACTTGTTTGCGAAGTGCCCAGGAAGTCCACATCTGTAACATTTAACGCCAGCCGCGTTTGGCACCCGTTTGGATGAAGAAGTAGCCTTAGGAGAAATGGAATGATCGTATGACCTTTTAGGAACCCTGGAGCGGCAGTCGATGCTGCGATGTCCCATTTTCCCGCACGTGAAGCAGCGTAATGGCCCATTGGCTGCAGCAGCAGGCCGCGGTCGCTTGTTGTAGGGGCCATCACTTGTATAGTCGCTGTTCTTCCTCTTCGTGTACCAGGAGGCTTGAAGCTCGCGTTGCATTTGCTCTCGAGTCTTTATTTCCGTAGTAAAAGCGGTGCGTTGCAGTCTTCCGTCAAACTGAGACACGTGAGCCAATACCATGGCAAGTGTGATCTGTTCCGTCGTCATGTCCTTAAATCGAGCCATTAAAGCCGTTGAGAGACGCGCAGCATACGACGCCATGTTCTCGTTGTCATTTGGTCTGCTATTGTGCATGTTAATTAAAGTAGCAGCAGGAGTTTCAATTAAGCCCTAGCGAGCCAGAAAAAGTTGTTTAAATATAGCCCATGTCATGCCAGCAAAAGAAACCTGGGATAGCCAGTGCGAAGCGTTGCCTTTCAAAGCGGCACTGAGTGACAGAATAAGCGCGCTACCTTGCTGTTCCTGTTCAGGAAGGCACAGATCTACAGTGGCGCACCATGAACGCGCATTGACGTCGGCCTTATCGGGATCAAACTCCGGTAAAATAATCTTTCGGTTACTAACCGGTCGCATGGAGTTAATCAGCGTCATCATGTTCCTATTCTGAGATTCCAGGAGCGTCCGTAGAAAATCTTCATCCACACGTGGCCCATCGCTAGGTATCGGATTCATCCCCACTTCTGATGTCGCGGCAGGGGAGGCCGGCGGTGGTATTTGGGTTTCATCAGGGTAATCACTCATAGCGATGGGATTATCAACGACCACATAAAATTAATAACACTATAGACATTCACTTAATAACTTTTATTCCGTTTAACACAAGAATAGAATTCGAGACGTTTAATAGTACAACGAAACTGCACTGCTAAAAATAAGCCTTCAGGATTTTTTACAGGGAAACAGACAAGTCTCTTGGCGTCGATGTTAACTTGAGCACTGATAGTTAAGTAATGATCCTGAAATTCAATGCAGAACCCGCCATCTCGGCTACCATTCCCGCCAAGAGCCATGTCCAAGCGAGGTAAACAACTTCAACCAATCGCTTGCGTTTCCACAGTAAGCCAACATTATAAATTAACATTAAAATCAGTTATAAACTAGAACTTAAGGAAACGTCATACAAGCAGACAACTTTACAGAACTAACCGGAAATAACAATATCGGTAACCAATAATTAGATTATGTTGGTAGTGACATACAGGTCAACCAACATCATAATACTAGAATGTTGCCAGTAAGAAAAACATTAACCATCATAGGGTGCCGCCATCTGTTGGTAGCCATTAAAATAAGAAATAAAAAAACGTTACGGTTGATTGACACGAATTTGACGTATAAAAACAAACTTCAGATCGCTGCCGACTGGTGGCGCCACCCTTAACATTCGACATATATATATATCTCTTTTCCGCTCATTTTTGGGTGGGGTAGAGTACGTTTCATTACAAGATGACCAACATTTTAACAAGTGTATCAGAAGAGTTCGAATATCCTGTGAAATCGTCTTATTTTAATATATTGAAAACTAAATTAAATGACTGTCAGTATTCTGAAAAAATATTGCGTGTGTGTGATGTTAAATTTAAATAAGTGGGTATAGAACATAACACGGAGTTGTATTTTATACCACTTTTACATACTGTGTAGTAAATAAAAGCCTTACATTTAAATAATTTGTTTTTATTGATGTTAGCATTTAAGTACCTATTATACTGGCATAGTCACTAGATTATAATTACATAGGTATTTATCTAACCACTGAAACTGAAGTCAACTAAATCACAGGAGGGGCATTCCACGTGAAGCGGACAGTTAAAAAAATGTTGGTGTTTCCGATTTTAGTAATATTTGAATAAGTTATACTATTATTATTCTATGCACTTCTTCAGAAAGGAACACTTAGACAAATTCAGGGAGAAGCCAGCTTTAGTCAAGAGATCTAGGACCAGATGAAGACGCTCGATACCTTCTTCAACAGTGGAAGATACGATCAACACGTCGTCAATGTACACCACAACAAAAGAGTGTGCAAAATCTCCTAACGCCTTCATGATTGCTCTCTGATAGACAGAACTAGCATTTTTCAAACCAAATGGCATTGTGAGGTACTCCCATTGCCCTTCTGGAGTGACAAACGCAGTCTTTTCTATTGACTCAGGTGCGACAGGGATCTGATGATAGCCACTTAACATGTCAAGAGCTGTGAACCATCTAGCATTTCCTAACCTCGCCACTTGATCACTTATTAAAGGTAGAGAATACCTATCGTCAACTGTATTATCGTTAAGCTGTCGATAGTCGACGCACATTCAATCAGACCCATCTTTTTTTTTAACTAGTAACACTGAACTCGAAAAAGGGGAACAGCTCGGCCTAATAACACCTGCTTCCAACAGCTCGTTCACTTTGTCGCGTACAATCGCCTTCTCCTCTACACCTAATCTGTAAGGACGCCTTTGCACTGTGCGTTTGGGATCAATGAGACGAATATCTAACTGCCCTGTAGTGACTCGATTAGTAGCTATACCCGCTGAAAACGAAGTTATTAACTGTTCCAGCACTCGAACAAGCTCCTTCTTGCTTGCCGCAGGTACGTCAGTGACAATGCTATCAAAATAAACTACACCAGTGTTCAAATCGTCCAACAAACAAGAATTTACTGTAGCACTGCGAGAGAAGGTCAGCTTTTCACGAGTCATATTGACATCCAAACCTCGTGTCAGAACCTCACAACCAATCATAATATCACTACTAAGACACGTATCAGGTACAACATGAAATACGATTTCTAAAGTCAGACCATTAATCTCAACTTGACACTCAATTTGTACCAAACTGTGTACAAATGATTGTCCTATACCAGTCAATGTAACGGTATTGTTTAGTCGTTTTCCAGGAAATTTGGAAGCAATGGATTCCTTCATGAGAGAGCACTCGGCACCAGAATCATAGTGGAAAGTAAACAACTCACCCGCCACAGTCATTTGTCCAATAGGGTTGCTGACGCAGCACAGATCAACCCGCCGCTGGATGCTGCTGCCAACCGCCATGCCGGAATTGCCGCCGCCGTGTGCGCCGCTGTTGCCAGGAACATTTTTGCTCGAAGCGGAGTTAGAAGCAGCAGTGCACTTGTTTGCGAAGTGCCCAGGAAGTCCACATCTGTAACATTTAACGCCAGCCGCGTTTGGCACCCGTTTGGATGAAGAAGTAGCCTTAGGAGAAATGGAATGATCGTATGACCTTTTAGGAACCCTGGAGCGGCAGTCGATGCTGCGATGTCCCATTTTCCCGCACGTGAAGCAGCGTAATGGCCCATTGGCTGCAGCAGCAGGCCGCGGTCGCTTGTTGTAGGGGCCATCACTTGTATAGTCGCTGTTCTTCCTCTTCGTGTACCAGGAGGCTTGAAGCTCGCGTTGCATTTGCTCTCGAGTCTTTATTTCCGTAGTAAAAGCGGTGCGTTGCAGTCTTCCGTCAAACTGAGACACGTGAGCCAATACCATGGCAAGTGTGATCTGTTCCGTCGTCATGTCCTTAAATCGAGCCATTAAAGCCGTTGAGAGACGCGCAGCATACGACGCCATGTTCTCGTTGTCATTTGGTCTGCTATTGTGCATGTTAATTAAAGTAGCAGCAGGAGTTTCAATTAAGCCCTAGCGAGCCAGAAAAAGTTGTTTAAATATAGCCCATGTCATGCCAGCAAAAGAAACCTGGGATAGCCAGTGCGAAGCGTTGCCTTTCAAAGCGGCACTGAGTGACAGAATAAGCGCGCTACCTTGCTGTTCCTGTTCAGGAAGGCACAGATCTACAGTGGCGCACCATGAACGCGCATTGACGTCGGCCTTATCGGGATCAAACTCCGGTAAAATAATCTTTCGGTTACTAACCGGTCGCATGGAGTTAATCAGCGTCATCATGTTCCTATTCTGAGATTCCAGGAGCGTCCGTAGAAAATCTTCATCCACACGTGGCCCATCGCTAGGTATCGGATTCATCCCCACTTCTGATGTCGCGGCAGGGGAGGCCGGCGGTGGTATTTGGGTTTCATCAGGGTAATCACTCATAGCGATGGGATTATCAACGACCACATAAAATTAATAACACTATAGACATTCACTTAATAACTTTTATTCCGTTTAACACAAGAATAGAATTCGAGACGTTTAATAGTACAACGAAACTGCACTGCTAAAAATAAGCCTTCAGGATTTTTTACAGGGAAACAGACAAGTCTCTTGGCGTCGATGTTAACTTGAGCACTGATAGTTAAGTAATGATCCTGAAATTCAATGCAGAACCCGCCATCTCGGCTACCATTCCCGCCAAGAGCCATGTCCAAGCGAGGTAAACAACTTCAACCAATCGCTTGCGTTTCCACAGTAAGCCAACATTATAAATTAACATTAAAATCAGTTATAAACTAGAACTTAAGGAAACGTCATACAAGCAGACAACTTTACAGAACTAACCGGAAATAACAATATCGGTAACCAATAATTAGATTATGTTGGTAGTGACATACAGGTCAACCAACATCATAATACTAGAATGTTGCCAGTAAGAAAAACATTAACCATCATAGGGTGCCGCCATCTGTTGGTAGCCATTAAAATAAGAAATAAAAAAACGTTACGGTTGATTGACACGAATTTGACGTATAAAAACAAACTTCAGATCGCTGCCGACTGGTGGCGCCACCCTTAACATTCGACATATATATATATCTCTTTTCCGCTCATTTTTGGGTGGGGTAGAGTACGTTTCATTACAAGATGACCAACATTTTAACAAGTGTATCAGAAGAGTTCGAATATCCTGTGAAATCGTCTTATTTTAATATATTGAAAACTAAATTAAATGACTGTCAGTATTCTGAAAAAATATTGCGTGTGTGTGATGTTAAATTTAAATAAGTGGGTATAGAACATAACACGGAGTTGTATTTTATACCACTTTTACATACTGTGTAGTAAATAAAAGCCTTACATTTAAATAATTTGTTTTTATTGATGTTAGCATTTAAGTACCTATTATACTGGCATAGTCACTAGATTATAATTACATAGGTATTTATCTAACCACTGAAACTGAAGTCAACTAAATCACAGGAGGGGCATTCCACGTGAAGCGGACAGTTAAAAAAATGTTGGTGTTTCCGATTTTAGTAATATTTGAATAAGTTATACCTACACATATGTCCTTGACTCATATATACAATATTTATGCAGTACAATATATGGTTAACGAGTTAAAGAGCATTGAAGTTTCGACTAAGTAACAAGTATGCGCTACTTCAAACCCCCTACCAAGTGTTAAAAAGTTATAATCAAATAAACAAAGCAGAGAAATACATACTTGACTTAATGAGCTTTCTAATTGCATATTTGGAAATAAAAAAAAATATAATTAAAAAAAAAACGCTTTTTTATTTTTCAAACTCAATGTTTTCAAAGGTGGACCGGTTTTTTTGGTTTTATCAAAATAGGTATAAGTGTACAGATAATCCTTGCCAAGTTTCATAATGGGCCCGGAAGCCGTTTAGGAGCTAGACCAGTCACAATGCCGGAGCGCGGCGGCCGCATCGACGGAACTATATCGAGATAGAAGGGAAGAGTTCGTTGATATATATGAGAACCGAGCGTGTAACATTTTACGTAGGTACTTTGACGTCACGCGACTCTTTTAGTGTGCAAAACATAAACAGAATCGTTTCCAATCGTGTCATTGATCGCAACCACAGGGTAGTGATTCTGTCAAATGCAAAAGTGAGCGAACGCAGGAGTGAATGTTCAAGCGTCGAGTTTAAATAGTCCCGTCAAAGCGAACAAAACACATTTAGCGCGTCTATTCTCAATTAGGCAGCCTTATCCGGCGTCCGTCCGTCTTATTAGGCGTCCGTCTGCTCGATCGCCTCAGCTTTATCACGCAATTCGCTAGTAATGACAGCTACGGTGAAAGCGATGTGAACTGTGATGCCACAGATAGTACAGTGAAGTTTATTGAATTTCTTAAAGCTGGTTCACAATTGCTTGATGTCGGAATGGCATAATATAAATTGTTTATATTTTTTCATACCAATTTGTATAATTAACTAAATAACAATTTTTCATGTTAAAATTCAAAAAAAAATGTTGTATTTTGTTTGTAATAGGTATACTGGTATAGGTATATTGCAAAAATCGCCACATGACTACAGTCTGTTGTCTTGACTTGACAGTTGTGAAGTTAATTACGAGTTCTGTTTCACATTTTGTTTACATTACATGCGAAGATGTTTTTTTTTCATGGTTGGCGGTGAAGCGGTGTTTTATATTCCAGATCCCATATACCTACTTTTCATCAAGTAGCAAGTAGCACTACGGCAAGTAAAACTGGATCCGACGCCGACGCCAAACCAAGTCTCGAGTGTAGACTAGCCAACAAGTTTATTACCCTAGAAATGTAGGTATGTACCTAGTGTCGACAAAATACGATTGGCCATGCGTGTAACCCCGTCCACTTCGCAAAGATACGGATTAAAGCCAGCTGCAAATGTGGTCTTGATGAATCTGCAGAACATAATTATCTTCTATAATTTCCCATAACGAAATTACGTTTTCTATTGTCATCCCTCCTATCTTTGTTAGGTGTGGTATATATCTCGTTTGTATTTTTCTATATAACCTACTTTGATTATTTACTCTCTAGATAGAACTTTGATGACATGAATGCGTCGAATTTTTTATCAGCTAACTGTTAGCCTATAAGTAGCTTTCCGCTCCTTAGTGTCAATTGTGTTGTCAAGGGATACGGTCGTGTTACATGTTAGAATTTATTTCGCTAAAAAAGCACTAAAATGACGAGTTGCGTTATTAAAGTGTGTCGAAATTACAAAGGACGTATTAAATCAACCAGCAAAGTCACCTACCGCCCATAAATAATTCAGAATTCATAGTATTTCTTTCAAAAATCAATCAGTTAAATGTGTCTAATTATTACGATTCCCTCTTGGCATTATTGTTGGTATTGCCAGTTTTGAAATACGAAATTCCCTTGGGGTGTGAGCATCGAAGTATGGAAGTTAAGTTTGGATTTATGTTCACTTAATAATAGAAAACTGCCAAGTGAAAGTCGTGAATAGTGGAAATTGATAAAAATATATTTTGACTTACAAACTGGAAATTTGACATGGGGTCAGCTGGCCTATTGCCTAACGCACTCGCAATCGCACATTAGCAAAACATTAATGAAAAGTCTTAATTTAGAACCAACGTAATAGTTGTGTTTCGCAAATACAACTTTTTTTTTTAAATACTGGATACAAGGGCCGAATCTTAAGTACCCGAATCTTATGTATGTATTTTTTTTTACACTTAATTAATGACGTCTTATCTGTTTAAAAAAAAAAAAACAAATTACTTAAAACATTTTATTCGGGCAAAAAAATAACTTTTTCAAAATATCTTACTTTTATTTTGTTCCGCAAATTTTGCTGGTGAGTGTATTTTGTCAATCGAAAACATTAAAGGCAACCATTCCAATTTGAATTGATATCTTTTTAGTTTTTCAAACACCTCACAACAACTAAACCTTAACATGATCAGTTTTTCCAGTAAAATGGGAAATATGTCTTTAGCTGGCATCCCTATGTACGCCCACAGAGATAAATAGAATGAAGTTTTGCGAGTATCAGACAAAGCAGTCACGCACACAAGCATACAAAAACTGGCCTGTTTCAGTCGTAGTGATTACAGGGCCACACTCTATCTAGAGAGTAAATAATCAAAGATAACCTACAGCCAAACTGGGTACCTAATACTAGCTTTCCGCACGCGACTTCGTCTGCGGATAGTTTGAACTTCTGTTAAAAGTACAGTTATAGTTTACATCATCTTCAAAGGCTTTTAAAAACCAATTCTAGAACGTGAATTTTAAGTAAGAGGTCCACATAAACCACTTTAATTTCATTTCCGCGACAGCGAAGGAAAATGGTGGGGCCCTGAGCTGGAGAGGCTCAGGAAGAAGATGAGGCGACAACTGAACAGAGCAATGAACACCGGTGCAGATGACGACTGGGAGCTCTATAAAACAACCAAGTCTAGGTACAAAAAGCGCCTTAGATACAGGAGTACGAGCTCATGGCGTAACTTCTGCAACAACATAGAAACATGTTCACAGGCCAACAGGGTAAGGAAGGTTCTCTCCAACCAGACCACGCTCACCATGGGCTCCCTACGCAAGCCAGACAACACACTCACCAGCTCGTCAGAAGAGGCAGAGCGGGTCCTCGTAGAAACGCACTTCCCTGACTGCGTGATATCCCAGTCGACAAGCTGGACGAGCGAAGAGGCCGCCCCTACCACGGTAGATTGGGAGCAGGCCCTGAAGGTAATCAATCCCCATAAAATCAAATGGGCAATCAACAGCTTTGACTCCTTTAAATCACCGGGTCTAGACGAGATCTTCCCAGCCCTTCTAAAGTGGGGCGGCGAGCGACTAATTCTGACCCTTGCCGGGATCCTCACCGCTTGCCTGGCACACAGGTATGTGCCTAGACGGTGGAGGGAGGTCAAAGTAATATTCATACCAAAACCAGGTAAGAGTGACTACTCAGACCCCAGATCCTACAGACCCATCAGCCTAACCTCGTTCCTATTAAAGACCTTGGAAAGGCTATGCGACAGGAATCTACGGGAGAGCAGCCTGGTTAGCGTACCAATGCACCAAAACCAACATGCCTACAGCCAAGGTAAATCTACAGACTCAGCCCTACATGCAGTAGTAAGTAAGGTAGAGGAAGCCATAAAGAACAGATCAATGTGCCTGGGCGTCTTCATAGACATTGAGGGGGCCTTCGACAAGACCAACTTCAACAGCATAACAACTGCGCTAGTCAGGCACGGGGCGAACCCGACGCTGGTCGAGTGGATAGGTAAGATGCTTAGCAAAAGGGTTATCAGACTCAATGCAAACAACAACCAACTAGCACTGGTGGCAAAGGGCTGTCCTCAGGGCGGCGTTCTCTCTCCGCTACTATGGAACATAGTTGTGAACGAGCTGATCGCCAAACTAAACGACAGTCACTACTACGCGGTAGGCTACGCGGACGACATAGCGATACTCACAAGCGGCAGCGTCACCAGCACGGTATGTGACGTCACCCGCTCAGCCCTAGGTATCGTGGAACGCTGGTGCTCAACCAACGAACTATCTGTCAACCCGAAGAAAACGGAGATGGTATTGTTCACTAACAAACGCAACCTGGGCAACTACAAACTCCCCAAGTTGTTTGGAACAGAACTCCAGTTATCAAATGAGGTAAAGTATCTAGGTGTCATACTCGACTGCAAATTGAACTGGAGCAATCACCTGAACAACAAGATAGACAAAGCAACAATCGCTTTCTGGCAGTGTCGCAGGATGGTAGGTAAAACCTGGGGACTACACCCCAAGATCATCCTGTGGCTCTACACGTCAGTGATACGACCAATCATAGCCTATGGTGCGGTAGTCTGGTGGTCACGCACCAAACTGTCCACTGTGGAAGCGAAACTACAACGACTCCAGAGACTAGCCGGTATGGCAGCCACCGGATGCATGCGGACTACACCCACAGCATCCCTGGAAGCCCTACTCGACCTCCCGCCACTGCATCTCTTCATCCAGCAGGAGGCGGCGGCGACAGCGGTACGTCTTAGAAATTTGCACCTGTGGAAACCCGCCAGGGTACCACACACCGAGATACTCTATGAAGCGATCAGCGAGGAACCGCTCATAGAGGCAGCTACTGACACAATACCAAAACAGTTTATCTTCGACAAGAAGTACAAAATACAACTGCACGAAGATCCGTGGGAAGGCCTCAACCCCAGGGAAGTAAGGATCTTCACAGATGGATCCAAGACTAAGTCGGGATCCGGTGCAGGTACTTTCTCGGAAGATCTAAACATACATATCTCAACGCCATTAGGAGCCCACAGCACAGTCTTCCAGGCGGAATGCGTGGGCATCATTATGGCTACAAAAGCGATCGAGCAAAGGAAGGTAAAGGACCTCCCTATCCGAATACTCTCCGACAGCCGATCAGTTCTCCAAGCCCTAAAGTGCTACACGGCAACATCAGGGCTAATATACGAATGTCACAACGCCCTTTCCAAGGTATGTAACATCAACCCCATCACCCTACAGTGGATAAAGGGACATAGCAACTCACGCGGTAACGACGCAGCTGACATACTCGCGAGAAAGGGCTCAGAAACGGTACTGATAGGTCCTGAACCATTTCTGCCCCTGCCGACCAGCTGGCTGCGGAACAAACTGCGCCGAATCACCAAGGTAAAGCACCAACACTACTGGAGCAACCTAAACACCTGCAGGCAAAGTAGAGAAGCCCTTCCGACAATCAGTCCCGGATTGTCGCGTAAGTTACGACTACTCAAAAGAGCCCAACTCCGGTTGATAACTGGAGCCATAACTGGCCATGCCTTGTTTAACAAACACTTGTTCACATTAGGTGTTACAGACAGCCCCCTGTGCAGAGCCTGCATGACAGCGGAGGAAACCGCAGCCCACGTCATCATGGAATGCCCTGGGGTGGCAACATACCGGGCACGTCACCTCGGAACACCGAGGTCGCTACCAGATGCCGTCGGCAACATAAAGGGTTTGCTAGGCTTCCTGGTGGAACTGGGTTGGCAGGAGTAGTGCCGCCGACCCTTCACGCAAAATAGGCGCAGATTTAAGTCGTCGAGTTGCGGAAAAGAGCCCGCCATAACCTATAACCTATAACCTATACTAGCTTTCCGCACGCGACTTCGTCTGCGGATAGTTTGAACTTCTGTTAAAAGTACAGTTATAGTTTACATCATCTTCAAAGGCTTTTAAAAACCAATTCTAGAACGTGAATTTTAAGTAAGAGGTCCACATAAACCACTTTAATTTCATGATTCTAAACTTTAAAACAACAAAATTGACATACAAAATAAATTCACTGCCCCTCTTTCACCATAACGTTTTTACGACCCTGGATAATTTAGTAAATTTCTATGCTTACAAACAATTAAACCACTTAGCAGAAGATTTTCGAAAACCACCAAAGCTGAATATTTTCTTTATGTAATAGTTGTCTCAATACCTACCCATTTTAATATCGTGCAGGTACATATAAACCTTTAAATATTACTTAATTTCAATACAAACTTTACAGTCAGTATAGTCTTAAATCCCAAGTTTTTCCCTTAAGTTATTTTTTATTGATAATGGATTTGCTCTTAACTAACTATTCCTTTAAGGTCCAAATGTTTCAAAAACACTGAAGACTGCACTGCTGTTTTAGATGCTATAATTCATTTCCCTGTCGAAAAAAAAACCAAACTCCTATACCAACTTTCACCCGCTTTTCACACTGTTAAGGTATTTCAATTATAATGGTGTTGATACAGAGTTTCATGTGTTCTAACTTCAGTTATAACATAATTTTTATTTATAGGGTGGTAAACAGTAGGTAAACTTCTACCGCCATTTCACCCCATTTTCCGAATTTGCCGTTACTTAGTCATTTTTTTATTTATACCCTGAAAACCGCTGTTCATGATTCTCATTTCAAAAATGACCGAACTCTCTTAAAAACTTAATTTTACCTCCTTAGGTAAATAGAAATTTACATTTTCACATTTATCTCTTCAAAATGATCAAAATCTCGTACAAACTTGTACTGCTAATTTAATTTGTGCACTACTGTACACAAATTAAAGTACAAGTTTGTACGAGATTTTGATTGAGCCCTTACCTGAAATAACCAAACTCACTAACTTCTACCCCCGATTTCATCACTTTAGTTTTTTCAAAATCGCCAACAGTTGTATTTTTATACATACATACATACATTAAATCACGCCTGTTTCCCAGAGGGATAGGCAGAGATCACTTCTTTCCACCTGCTACGATCTTGACAAATCTCTTTCGCTTCTTCCGCATTCATACATCGAGTCATGCACGCACGTCGATTTTTATTAATAAACATTTTTCTATTTCTAACTTCAAAAACATTGAGATAAATAGTGTAACATATATATCAATGTTCAAAAATGACCAAAGTCCCATACAAACTTCTACCCCCCGTTTAAACACCTTAATGGTGCACATACTTGTCATATTATTATATTAAGTTAGTAGGTGGGTGGGTGTAGTTTAGGGTGCTTTCACACTAGCGATCGCGGCGATCTCCTGGCGAGCGTGGTGCACGTTAAATCGCTGAGAAATCGACGGACAAATCGCTAGTGTGAAAGCACCCTTAGTTTCAGTTTTATTAATTAACTAGAGGACGCCCGCGACTTCGTCCGCGTAGAATTAGTACTTTAGCTACTCCCCCCCATTTCTTCCCGCTGGGGGTCGATTTTCGGAAAATCATTTCTTAGTGCTCACTTACATCATGAAAGGAACCCCTGTACCTAATTTCAAGTTTCTAGGTACGGTAGTTTCGGCTGTGCGTTGATATATCAGTCAGGTTTGCCTTTTAAATATATAGATATATGCGTTTGTGATACCCACAGGTGTTGATGACACATTAACGGCTTGCATGGATAAAATGTTGTACAAATATAACTTATAGTACCTACCTACCTACTGTCTAGGTCTAGGCCTCTGTTTATAGTACACTTAAAGTCTAAAGATGTTTACCTTTTTTTTTTTCATTGAAATAAGATGCAAAAATGTACACATTACACATATTTTTGATGTCCAGCCGTGTACACAAGTTTTTCCTTCACTGTTTGAGCCACTGTCACGTCCTCACGTTCTACCGGGTGGCAAGTAAAAACTCAAGACAAGTTTAATTTATTTATTTATAAGAACGCCGGTAGTGTGAACAGAAGAGG
The DNA here is from genome assembly GCA_948252455.1 of Acleris cristana. Classification (NCBI taxonomy): domain Eukaryota; kingdom Metazoa; phylum Arthropoda; class Insecta; order Lepidoptera; family Tortricidae; genus Acleris; species Acleris cristana. The sequence goes on from OX411771.1 coordinate 48,901,334, forward strand.
GTTGGTATTTTAGTAGGGTGTGGTCTGGTTCTGCGAAGCGAGCTAGCACTTCCCTCGCAGTTAGTGATGTAGAGCAGCAGTGAAGAAACCGTCAGCAGCCCGACGGTGTGCGATGACAGGACAAAATTCAAATTCAAAATTCAAATTCAAATTCAAATAATTTATTCAGTAAGTAGGCCCTGCAGGCACTTTTACATGTCTGAGTCTACCAGCGCTTCCAAAGAGACCACTGTTGAGAAGAAGCGCCGCAAGAAACTCAACAGTAAGCCGTTTTTTCCAAATAAATCACTTATTACAATACTAAACTTAAGCTACATAATTTAAATGTCACAGGGATGTACAGGTCCCAGTAGTAATAATAATTAAATATATCTAAATGTCAGATTATAATAAATAATACAATTTCGGAGATGTAAACAGTCTCCAAATGTCAAATTAAAATTAAGAATTAAATATAATTAAAAAAAAAAACACAAAACAAGGGAGATGTAGAAAGTCTCCACGGTCAATTTTGGAGATGTAAAGAGTCTCCAGATGTCAAATTAAAAAAATAAGGGAGATGTAGAAAGTCTCCACGGTCAATTTTGGAGATGGTAAAGAGTCTCCAGATGTCATATTAAAATAATAGGTAATCATACAGGGAGATGTATATAGTCTCCACGGTCATTAATAAGTGTAATACAAAAAATATATATATATATATATCAGTTCCAAGCATTGTCATCATTCATATAATCTTTAATACTATAATAAGCTTTAGAAATTAGTTTACGTTTAACGTAACTCTTAATAGTTATTTATGTAACTGGTACATAATGAAGGTTCTTAAGGTACGAGCGCCGAGGTTAGAGCGCGAGCTTGCGAGCGCTCTAATTATAGGCACGAGTACCTTAAGAGCTAATTATGTACCGTTGCATACATAACTTTTTCTACAAGCTTAGAATGATAATGACAAAAATAAACGATCGCTAACTTTTCTCGTATACTTTACTCGATTTTTCTGCTAACAAATTACTTGTTAGCAAAGTCCAGTCAAGTTAGCAATTTTCATTATTCCGATTGGCGTTAATAGTTTGTAAATTTTATTGCTAATTTTTTACAAATTTCATGCAATTTTTAATAGTTAGGTACTAAAACAGTTCTGAAAATTTATCATAGAAGTTGGAATGCCAAACAAAACGCCATTTTGTTGATATCCATATTGAACGTAACCATGGTAACCAAATAACAAATCGATGGATATTACTCATCTATTTTTAGTAACTTAATAAAAATGTAATTCTAAACACATATTTAGTCTCAAAATTAATTTTACTTTTAATATAGGTAATTTTAATTGGTGTTAAATGTTTTTAACGGTTTAATATACAAATTATTAGGATGTCAAGTGTTAACTAAACGCCAAGACTGATATCCGGAATGACCGTTACCATGGTAATAACAATGCTATAATAAATTATAGAACTGTTATTATCATGGCAACGGTAATTATAGAATTGTTTTTACTCTTCGGTTACGCTATAGGTGGTATTCTGACACCATTAACGATATCAATATTAGCGGTTTATAGTACGCGAGTAGAAAAATTTATTTACTGATAAATGAGTAACACTACTTGGGAGCTTATTATAGAACCTTATACAATTACCCATGAAAGAGTTTTTTATTTTGTGAAGCCGTGTAAAGGGCACTGCGAGCTTATGTTTATTTCTGGTATTAACATTATGTATGTCACAGTTCTTTCTAAAATTACTGATGTTCTTATGAACATGCATAATGTTTTCATAAATATATTGACTGCATACGGTTAATATATTCGTTTCTTTGAACTTATCTCTAAGCGAGTCTCTATGACCCATCTTGTAAACAGCACGAATTGCCCTCTTCTGTAGAACAAAGATGCTGTTTACGTCAGCACCACTACCCCATAGTAAAATACCATATGACATAATACTATGGAAGTAACTAAAATAAACTAATCGAGCGGTTCTCAAGTCTATTAGATTCCGAATTTTATTAACTGCAAAAGCTGCAGAACTTAGTCTATTCGCTAATTTAGCCAGATGAGGACCCCATTGGAGTTTTGAGTCTAACGTTATACGAAGAAATACTGTATCATTAACTAAGTCTAATTTGTCATTTTTAATAGTTACAGTAGTTTGTCTATTTTTCACATTGGTAGTCATAAATTTAATACATTTAGTCTTTTTCTCATTTAGTAATAAATTATTAACACTAAACCAATCTACTACTTTTGATATAGCATTGTTTACATCCACATTAAACTCCTGTTGTCGTTTGACTTTAAATACGAGTGAGGTATCATCAGCAAACAATACTATATCATGGTTGTCCTTTATAAGGTATGGTAAATCATTTATGTAAATGAGGAATAGAAATGGACCCAAAATTGAGCCCTGTGGCACGCCCATTGAGACCAAAGACCCAGGTGATCGTTTTCCATTCACGTCTACCCTTTGTATTCTGCCGAATAAGTACGTTTTAATTAAGTTTAGCGCAGTACTTCTAACTCCATAATGGTGTAGCTTCCTGACCAATGTGTCATGGTTAACGCAATCGAAGGCCTTGGACAAATCACAGAAAATACCTAAAGCATCATGTGACCCCTCCCAGGCATCAAAAATATGTTTAATTAGCTCAACACCAGCTTCGGTTGTCGAGCGACCCCGAGTAAAACCAAATTGTTTATTATGTAATAAATTATTATCTTGAAAATGTTGCATTAACTGTGATAAAATTAATTTCTCAAAGATTTTACTGAAAGTGGGAAGTATCGATATCGGTCTAAAGTTAGTGGGGTCAGAAGTACTACCCGTTTTAAATAATGGAATTATCTTGCTATGTTTCATAAGATCAGGAAACTCACCACAATCAACACAGTGATTAAATATGATCATTAAGTCAGATGCTATGACTTCCATTAAGGATTTAAGGACGTGAACCGAAACCCCCCAAAGATCATTGGTTTTCTTAATGTTAATTGATTTAAATGCTTTGATTACATCCAAGGCAGTAACGTGCTTGAATTCAAAGTGTATACTGCATTCAGACACGTTATCTTCTAATAATAAAATGGCAGACGCCGGCGAAGAGTTCAGATACTTAGTCGTGGACACTGGTATGTTGGTAAAATAATTTTCAAATTCAATTGCAACATCTAAATTAGACTCTAGGATTTTACCATCTACTTTTAAACGAAAGTCATTAAATTCCTTTTTCCGGCGACCTGTTTCTTCATTAATTATTTTCCAAGTCGTTTTAATGACATCAGAGCTATTCAAGATTTTATCACTTAAAAAGTTTCGCTTAGCTATACGGCAGTCTGACTTGAAATTCTTAGAATACTCTTTGACATGTTCCTTAAACTCTTCACTAGCGTTAAACCGTCGTTCCTCATATAGTTGATACAGTATTGCTCTTCGTTTATGTAAGTCCGCAGTAGCCCAGTCACTGAAAACCTTTGCGCCACCGACCATGACCGATTTAGATGTAAATATCATGTCAAATTGTTTCATGAATGTGTGAAAGAATGAGTTGTACATGTCATTAGGGCCCTTATCAGTTGTTAAAAAGGGCAGATTATGCACTAGGTTATGTCGCATTCTCTCCACACGACCTGCAGTAAGCGGCACAAAAGTTATTTCCTTATTCACAACATTATGCGATACAAACTCCAATTTAATTAATTGACCTAGATGATCCGATTCCAGGTTACTGATCAAACTCTTACTATGGGGAATTATATCAGTAAAAATGTTATTAATACACGTGGCGCTAGTGTCAGTCACTCTAGTCGGCTCCATAAAAGTATGAGCCAGTCCGAAAGATTTGAAAAGATTTATTAATCTGGAGCTTAGTGAACTATTTTCCAAAATATTAACATTAAAATCTCCACATATAATAACTTTTTTACTCAAATGAGATAAATTTATTAAGATAGTTTCCATGTTCTTTTCAAAAATTTCGAAATTTCCTAAGGGTGGCCTATATACACAAACTACTATGAATTGCTGTAATTCTATTGCAGCGAGTTCTAATGTACGTTCAACAGATAAGGACACAATGTCCTTACGTTCTTTAAATTTAAATTTATTGTTTAATATTATTAACGACCCACCATGTATCGAGATACTTCTTGTGAACAGACTGCCGACCTGGTGGTTGATAAAATTAAACATAGCCTCGTTACTAGTTAACCAGTGTTCCGTTATACATAAAATATCAATATTATTACTATTAAGAAATAACTCAATTTGGAGGTCTTTACTTCTTATACATTGAATATTCTGGTGAACCAGAGTGATACTATTAGATACTTTGCTGCCAGATTTGGCCTTACATTTATTGCGATTTAGATTGCTAGAGTTGACGCCCTCTGTTGTCGTTTAATTTAATTTAAATGATTGATGGTATTTGGAACGGTTTCCAGGTGCATTTTTGGTTGCTCAAAAGAAGCAGGAGCCAAATTATTGGCTGAAATATCAAATAAATAAGATAGCGACATAGCTATCTGTCTTTTAAGATAATTGGGAAGGTAAAATTTCCCTTTATTCAAAATGTAATTATTACTAATATAATTATTAGAATCAATAATGTCAATCTTATCATTATATGTACACATGTTATAAAATGTCATATTTAGATTATGTCTTATATCATTTTCTTTCTGTGACAAATGTTTACAATAAGGGAAAGTAAACAATATGATTTTTTTTACTACAAGACTATTCAGTGTTTGAAAAAATGAAATTAATTTATTTTTGTTTACATTCCCTCTATTTCCTATAAGAATAAGCAAAGTTGTGTCAATATCAATATTTCTGTCCTTAATAATTTGATTTTGGATATTTTCCAAGCTGCTTAAAGGTAAACAATTGCTGATCACACTATGTCCCTTAGTGTATGAATTCAATATTGAGCCCATATTACTACCAATTTCATCGCAGTACATAATAATGTCAGGTTTATGTTTATATGTCAATGTGTTAGTACTGTCATTATTTACTGTAGGAAGTGTAGGAACAGTATGCGCAGGAATACTCAGTGTAGGACCACTGAGTGCACTGAGTGCAGGAACACTAACACACAGGCTCTGCTTCAGTCCGCTGGTGGCCGGACAGACACTCATGGTTTGGCAGACACATGTGTGATTGTCCGCCAGTGACTGAAACAGCTCTAAATTAAAGTTGAGCTGCCCTATTAGGTCATCCATACCTAAAGAATACTCAGCTATAATTTTTTTCGAGTTCTCTTGCAAATTATTTAATGTTTGTATCGACTCCTCCAAATTCTGTATTTTTAATTGTAACATTTGTGTGTCAGTGTCATACTTTAACTTATTATTTCCTAACATATTGGCATATTCATTAAGTTTATCAACTAGTTTTACATTTATTTTATTTAATATCAATTTTGTTGTATACCGTTTATTTTGTGTTAACAACCTTTGAGATTTTCTTATATATCTATTTAATTTAATGTGTTTTTTTAGTTTATTCCTGCTACAACTACTTAACCTTGGCAGGATCCTGGCGTCGGGGGTAGCACCCAGTGTGTAACACCGGAACCCACCCGACGATCCTGGTCACCGAAGGTAGAGGCCGCTCCGGCTAAGAAGAGGAGTAGTCAGGGTGTAGAACCCGATCCGCGTTGTGCTTCAAGCAGGTGGTGTACTCCTAGCGGTGAACCCTGGAAATCCCAAGCATTGGCTGTATGAGCCTGGTGTCCAGCATTAGGATAGTCCCGCTAGTGACAGAGGGCACTCTGATAGATAATAAAAAAAACAATATACCTATGTTTGCTTCCTAAACACCGGCTTGTTTGAGGATATTGAGGTGTTGTATTTATGTAGGTTAGCTAATTTATGTTAAGATTAGAGTTAGGTACAGTTAGGTATATACTATTAATTGGTTGCATTACTGTAAAACTAACGACAGAATGTAGCATCACAGGGACTTACTACTGTACTCAGAGGCATTTTAGAGACAATTGGTTCTGTTTCAAATTTTTGTTGTGTATGAATATCAAAAATTGTATGTGTGTGAACCCTAGCGTATCATTTTCTATAGTTCTACATATTTATTTTCGATACCTAGTTCATTTTTTTTTCGGAAAATCGTTTTTTTTCAAAATGAGATGCTAACTTCGCATTCCACCTATTAGCATCTCAGCAGTTCTCGTTGCCTGGGCCTCAAATACATCAGAAAATGCATAGTTCTGTAGTCTGGGGTCGACATAGCAATAGTTCTAGCCATAAAACGAAAAAATATTAATGAGATGCTAACTTCACATTCTGCCTATTAGCATCTCAGCAGTTCTTGTTGCCTAGGCCTTAAATACGTGAGAAAATGCATAGTTCTGTTGTCTGGAGTCGATAAAGCAATAGTTCTGATATAAAAAAGAAACAGAAAAATCTTAATATAGGCTGAGATGCTAGAACATTTTAGATAGTTCTGCATAGCATCTCAGCAGTTTTCAATAACAACGCCACAAATACGTATAAAACTGCACAGTTCTATGGTCCGGAGTCGACACCGCAAAAATTCTGGCTAAAAGATATATAAATCTAGACATAAGTTGAGATATTGTAACTTTATACAAAGTTCTGCATAGCATCTCAGCGGTTTTTAATAGCAACCCTATGAATACGTATGAAACTGCAGAGTTCTATAGTCTGGAGTAGATACAGCAATAGTTCTGGCTAAAAAACCACGAAAATCTAGACAAAAGCGAGATGCTATAACTTTTTAGATAAATCTACATAGCGTCTCAGCTATTTTCAATATCAAACCTACAAATACGTATGAAACTGCAGAGTTCTATGTTCTGGAGTCGATACAGCTATAGTTCTGGCTAGAAAACCTCGAAAATCTAGATATATGTTGAGATGCTGTAGCTTTAAAGATAGTTCAGCATAGCATCTCAGCGGTTTGTAATAGCAACCCTGCTAATACGTATGAAACTGTAGAGTTCTATGGTCAAGAGTCGAAACAGCAATAGTTCTGGCTAAAAAACCAAAAAAATCTAGACAAAAGTGGAGCTGCTGTAAGTTTTTAGATAGTTCTGCATAGCATCTCAGCAGTTTTCATTAGCAACCCTACAAATACATATGAAACTGCAGAGTTCTATAGTCTGTAGTCGATAAAGCAATAGTTCTGGCTAAAAAAACCACGAAAATCTAGACATAAGTGAGATGCTATATTTTTTCAGATAGTTTTACGTAGTATCTCAGCTATTTTCAATAGCAAGTCTACAAATACGTATGAAACTGCAGAGTTCTATGGTCTGGAGTCGATACAGCTATAGTTCTGGCTAGAAACCCACGAAAATCTAGATATATGTTGAGATGCTGTAGCTTTATATAGTTCAGCATAGCATCTCAGCGGTTTTGTAACGCGTGTATATTTTACACGCTATACATTAATATAACAATAGTAAGTTACAAACAAAGAAGCCGCTTTCGGGATATTAGACTCCGCAGCTGCAGGTCATTTGGACAAATTTCTTTTGTCTATATTTTATTTTATTGCTAGATTGTTAAAAACAGACTTTCACAGTTCTTCGAAACTAGTGGTCTACCTGCTCGCAACAGACGCAACATGTGCAAGACCCCATTGTCAAGTGGATTCTCAGCGTTAGATTTGTAGATAAAAAAATAAAGGAGTATCGTCGACAACGAAACACAACCTTAAAACCATAGAGCTTGGGGGCGGTGACATACTGTTTCCCGCGTTAGTTTGATTGATTAATTAGGTTGGCGTCAGTTGTGAGAAGTAGGGATGATTTGGAATTTAGGAAACATAGGTGTTTTAGACCAGGGAGTGACCCCCGGGACGCGAAACTAAGAACAGGACAGTCGGTAGAGAAGATAGGGAAGTTGTTGGTCAAGGATCTTAGTACGGACGCGTTCGAACAAAGAAGTAGCTAGTTAGTGATGGTTTGAGTTTAGAGTTTGAATTAGTTTTATTGAGTGTTATTAGTGCATATGGTTAGGCTTGTATTGAAGATATACATCTGTGTGTGTGCGTGGATTGATGGTGAAAGTGTGTGTTAATTAACTAATGAGCAGACAAAACTATTCATTGTACGTCTGGATTAACGCGTTATCATATTTTTTTGAAGGTTGAGGGAGGAATCGGCTTTACGTTACTTAGGCACATGTACTCTCAACACTCTCTTCCGAGATAGTTGATGAGGAATCGGCTTTACGTTACTTAGGCACATATGTACTCTCAACACTCTCTTCCGAGATAGTTGGTGAGGAATCGGCGGCTTCTCGTTACATAGGCACATACGTACTCTCAACATTCTCTTCCGATATAGTTGGTGAGGAATCGGCGGCTTCTCGTTACTTAGGCACATACGTACTCTTAACATTCTCTTCCGAGATAGTTGGTGAGGAATCGGCGGCTTCTCGTTACTTAGGCACATACGTACTCTCAACATTCTCTTCCGAGATAGTTGGTGAGGAATCGGCGGCTTCTCGTTACTTAGGCACATATGTACTCTCAACTTTCTCTTCCAAGATAGTTGATGAGGAATCGGCGGCTTTGCGTTACTAAGGTAGTCCTTAATCCTCTCTTTACACTACATAATATTTGAATTAGAAATCCAGACGTATACTGATGACTTGTATGGTCATAAGTTGAAGGAATGGATGCAAGATACCAGGATAGTTTGTCTTAATGAGGTCAGACCCCATCCAAAGTGAGGACCAATTTGATTTTTCACTTCTTGTTCAATTAAATATTACGAGTACTTAAGAAAGCAGATTAAATCTAAGATCATATAGATTCTCTCTGTAACCGACCTCTTTCGAGGTAGGGGTATAGGTAGGGATATCATTACATTGTTGATAACATCCACGTAATATAAGTAGGGAATATTATAGGTATACGAAGGGTATACAACGATCAAGGTAGTACAAGGAGAATCTGGGTGAGTCAAACCTTTATTTCAACTGTGTGTTATTTTGTGTTTATTTCATGATTAGCTTGTTTATTAATGGAGTTAGATTTTAATTACGTTAAACAACCTTTTCTTTTACACAACGTAGAGGGACCTAATTTAGATAGGTATAATTATAACTAGACGATCACATGTTTTATTTTGGCCAGTAATTTTAATTACACAACGTAGGATATTTTATCCGTTTCTATGTAGCCAGGGGGTAGGAGTGTTACAGTTTGTAATAGCAACCCTGCTAATACGTATGAAACTGCAGAGTTCTATGGTCAGGAGTCGAAACAGCAATAGTTCTGGCTAAAAAACCAAAAAAATCTAGACAAAAGTGGAGCTGCTGTAAGTTTTTAGATAGTTCTGCATAGCATCTCAGCAGTTTTCATTAGCAACTCTACAAATACATATGAAACTGCAGAGTTCTATAGCCTGGAATCGATACAGCTATAGTTCTGACTAAAAAACCACGAAAATCTAGACAAAAGTGAGATGCTGAAACTTTTTAGATAGTTCTACATAGCATCTCAGTTATTTTCAATAGCAAGCCTACAAATACGTATGAAACTGCAGAGTTCTATGGTCTGGAGTCAATACAGCTATAGTTCTGACTAGAAAACCACGAAAATCTAGATATATGTTGAGCTGCTGTAGCTTTAAATATAGTTCCGCATAGCATCTCAGTGGTTTGTAATAGCAACCCTGCTAATACGTATGAAACTCAGTCAGTCTATGGTCAGGAGTCGAAACAGCAATAGTTCTGGCTAAAAAACCAAAAAAATCTAGACAAAAGTGGAGCTCCTGTAAGTTTTTAGATAGTTCTGCATAGCATCTCAGCAGTTTTCGTTAGCAACCCTACAAACACATATGAAACTGCAGAGTTCTATAGGCTGGAATTGATACAGCTATAATTCTGGATAAAAAAACACTAAAATAAAGACTAAAGTGAGTTGCTGAAACTTTTTAGATAGTTCTAGATAGCATCTCAGTTATTTTCAATAGCAAGCCTACAAATACGTATGAAACTGCAGAGTTCTATGGTCTGGAGTCGATACAGCTATAGTTTTGGCTAGAAAACCACGAAAATCTAGATATATGTTGAGCTGCTGTAACTTTAAATATAGTTCAGCATAGCATCTCAGCGGTTATTAATAGCAACCCTGCTAATACGTATGAAACCGCAGAGTTCTATGGTCAGGAGTCGAAACAGCAATAGTTCTGGCTAAAAAAACAAAAAAATCTAGACAAAAGTGGAGCTGCTGTAAGTTTTTAGATAGTTCTGCATAGCATCTCAGCAGTTTTCATTAGCAACCCTACAAATACATATGAAACTGCAGAGTTGTATAGTCGGGAATCGATACAGCTATAGTTCTGGCTAAAAAAACACGAAAATCTAGACAAAAGTGAGATGCTGAAACTTTTTAGATAGTTCTACATAGCATCTCAGTTATTTTCAATAACAAGCCTACAAATACGTATGAAACTGCAGAGTTCTATGGTCTGGAGTCGATACAGCTATAGTTCTGGCTAGAAAACCACGAAAATCTAGGTATATGTTGAGCTGCTGTAGCTTTAAATATAGTTCCGCATAGCATCTCAGCGGTTTGTAATAGCAACCCTGCTAATACGTATGAAACTGCAGAGTTCTATAGTAAGGAGTCGAAACAGCAATAGTTTGTAACCCTCCCTAACAAAACCCTCTACCTATTTCTCTCTTAGTAAACTATGTAACCTAAAGATTAACTTAAAGCTTATTAAACTATGAAACTGAAAGCTGTAAAACTCTATGAAGCTACTATTAACTTCCTGCCTTTAAATGTAAAGAGTAAGAATGAATAAATAATGTTGAAATGGCCATATGATCGTCTAGTGTCTAGGAACCTACATTGTGAACCCATTAAAGACAGTAACCTAAGAACTTTTCGTGCATATAAGATTGGTATTGTTACATGAATATAGCCTAATCCTTTATCCTACAAAATTAAGTGAGAAGTGAAGTGGAGTAATAAGTGAATGATAATTAGTCTTATAACAAATAAAGGTCAGTCAAACTCTTTAGGTCTACTTAGTGGTTGTTAGCTAGAAACTGGAAAGTATGCTTAAGGAATTTTATTTTGCGCCTAAGGTCAGAGCCCATGACTCCCCGCTCATGACTGTGGGACTCGTCTACCAGACTGGACATCCCTCCAGCGCTACAAATAATTTCTTTCCAGGAGAGTCATTGATTTTACAGTCTTTGTCAGTTGTTAAAAATAGTTTAGTCAGTGATAGTCTGTCATCAGTTACCAAAGGACAAGAGGGGATATTCACAAAGCTCCTTACTCCATTGCAGGAGAGAAATATAAAATAATAGTCATATTGGTATTGTATGTAAATCATATTAAATTTACTAGGAGCTGAATTATTAACATGTCAAAGTTGAACTGTCAGGATGTAGATAGTAATGTTAAGTAGTCATATAAGACCAAGTTTATGAAGCTTGAGTTAATTTCAATTCACTGCAATTTTTATGAAGAGTCCAGTTTTAAATATAACCATGGTAATTCCTTAAAATGATTACTTATGAATGTTTCTAGTCATGATGAATGCTGGTTTTAATGATGATTTCAATCATAATTTGTAGATATTTGATGAAGTATGTTCCCGTAGGAATGGGTTTGTGGTTCCAACTGCTCACAGACTATAAGGCCGGTTTACCCTTGAGTAATACCAGGCAGGGTACGTAACCCATAGTGTAAACAGAGAAATCACTCGAAGTAAAATAATCAATATAGGTTGAGAGAAATCAGTCAACCTCTTATAGGATCATCCATTGTTGAAGTATAAATGGCTTACTTTGCTCAAGCTTTAGGTATACTGGAACTTTCGTATGTAATGAACAATCTGTTTCATTGATATTATTTACAAATTGCAGCTTACTTTGCTCAAGCTGTTTTGTTGATATTATAACTTGTCAGAAATTGTATCTGTAGTAAATATTAATTTTATTTTTTTGAAGGGGATTCCAGTTCACAAAGTCTCAATTAAACATTTGTAACGTAGATTTGAAGGTATAGTAAAGCTTTCCAGTCTTGATACTATTTTATATTTTTAAGTACATTTACAAGAAGGAGTGACCTTGGTCATTGTAGTGCATGTTCTTATGCATAAATTCCCGTAGGAATGACAGATGAAATTACAATACAGGGACTAGCCGGTGCCCGTAGACAGTGACGGCAGAGTCGTAACTCAGTATGTAAAGTAAATCACTGCCCAGAAGATCAAATGAGGGAAGACAGTCCAACTCATAAATATGACTTTGAAATTTACTATTGAATGCTGATTGTCTGCTAAAGACTAGAAATATTTACTTTCTGATAAGCTTGCTTGATCGTTATTGGTTAAGTCAATGTTAAACTGATTTACAATAAACTGAAATCTCCTTAGGGCAAAATAGATATGGGAATAAATAGTTTATTCCCCAGATTCTTTAGTTATAGCGGATAACTATTTAATTTAAACTTCGTACAACTTTCCCTACATAGTAGTGGTATAGGACCAAACACGGATGAGTTTAAAATATTATTTTAATTATCAAGAATTATACCTACATACCTAGTTGAAATCCTACTGGTTTTAATTCCTAGTTCCCTACTTTCCCTACATTGAAGTTACCCTAGCTCTACTGATATGGCCTATTCTACTTGCTATACCTAAGGGCTTACCTCACCCGGTAATTAGCTAGGTCCCTAGGGAATCTGGAAAGTTCAGCTGAGTCGGCTGAGAAGGCAACCTAAACGCTCGTGTTGTGTTTACCTCCCCCCTCACTTTTGGTGAACCGTAGTTATCAGGGACAGTGAGAGTAAGGCGCCCTATTGTGTGGTTTAGTATATATAAATAATAAAAGATTTATCGGGACCCAGGCTCAACTCCAATAAAGCTTCCGTGAGTGCGCGCCGGCATGCCATCTAGTGTGGACCTCACTTGTTCTTTAAAGGCTGACATTGAGACTAAGTAGGCACTTCTTAAGATGTCTATGTTGGTAAAGAGACATCCGGGCTTGCCCAAGGCTCTTTTAGACTCTAATAGTTCCAAATCGGAGGCTGCGTTAGGCTTCCTCGGATTTGTCAGACATTTACTAGTGGTAGCCTGATCACTGTTCTGATACAAATGTATGCTAATCTAGCTAAACACAACAAGAAATTCCCCACTATACAAGGAATATTTTTTTAAACAGCTAATTAATATAATGTACCAGACACAAATGATAACCAACCCAAAACTTCTGAAAAGTACACAGAAAGGATTAAATAACACAACTCAAATAAAATCAATTAAAATTCACACAGTAAAGTTAATAAAAACAGTTGTCTCACCAAAATACCCAGATTAATAATATTTATCTAAAAACCCGATCACTGCCGACTGAAGTAGCCCTAGAATACAAAATCTCTATACTAATGTGCAGACCCCAATCGTCCCCTATCATACATTAAAATACGGAGCCTTCACGTTGCATTCCCTTACATGACAAGAGGCAATTCCCCTCAGAATAAGTATTACCTATACCCTAAGTGAAACTTTTCCCTAAAACCTCGCGAATCGAATTTTAATAAATTTGTAACTAAAATCCATTTTATAAAATACCAATGTAACTTAACTTCAACAATTAATCTGACTACCTACACCGCAATAACCGCATACTACAGAACCGCAGGTAAATTAACGTGAATCTCACGTGAAACGTTAACTCTACGCTATGTCTCCCGACGCCGACGAATATCTACACGACTCCGCAATATTCCCTACATGAACTGAAATAGAATCACTAATAAATAACCCAAGGAACGATGGTTGAGGTAAGGCTGCAACGGGACGTAGTTAAAACTACCTAAAACCCTTAACCGGACCGCAAATACTAAACTGTAACTAGTAAGCTAAATATCACTGCTATAATAAATAAAGAAGTTATATTGTTAACGTAACACTCTTTTCCTATTTGTAAAATACCGGGAAATACATATATAACCGTAATCTACACAGAAGGATGTAACGATCCACAATACACGAACACGATAACACGATATAAAAACCAAAGTAAATTATCACGGATAAACATAACGTAAATATAAATTATACGTAACGAGTATAGCTAAGTATCGAGCGAGAGAGACCTAGCCTAATCGCCTAGTTGTTGCTTCTTCGCAGTCCCGCGCTAAGTGTCTGTCCTCCGTCCTTCTAACTTTCCTTTACCCCTCCCTTTTTGGTTGAATTCAACATCCAACGATTTCCTCACACGGACATGTCGCCAAGCCATGTTACGTATTTTCGTCTCGCTTAATCTAAAATAAACTAATACGCTTCTACATAAGGTTTATTTTCCAACTTCCGCACTTAATTGTATAAGTAACCAATCCTGACACTTAAGATTGATCCTTACGCTGACATTATAAGATACATTTTCTCTTCGCTTTTATTTTTTCACTTTTACGTTAGTTAAGGTAAATGCACGTTTCCCCGAACATCCCTTTGGTGAATTGGACAAGCCAACCGTGTGGATCACATAAAGTGAATAAATTAGGAAAATACTGTTTAGACGTAATAGCTTCGGTATAAATACAAATCTAACATTATTAATAACATTTAGAACCATTGTTTAGTCTTAAATAGATACATCCATCCCTAGCCTGAAGCCCGTAATGCCATAAATTCGGTAAATAATTATTATATTTTAAAAGAAGTTTACAAAAGAATTACCTAGTTCATTAATGCTAGGTAATTACTCATTAAATTAAATATAGTTTTAGTTATTGAGAAAGCATAGTACTGAATAAAAATAGTTCATGATCATTCAGTATAAAAATAATTACATGACATGCACTTTCCCCTGACTCCTAATGCTATTCGTTGAATTGTTCTAGTAGAATAAGGTTGATACTTCATCGAATTATCATTGTTGTCAATTTCTATAAACATTACTGCACTAAATAAAGGGATAAGTTTGCTTTTGTACATAGTTCATATTCATATAAGTGTTTATTTGTAAAACGATTTCTTTTTGTGCAATAAAGAGTTTACTTACTCACTTACTATACTTCATCAATCATCAATCATAAACTCACGCCTTCATTCCCAGAGTGGGGTAGGCAGAGCCACAGACTCACCAACAACTACAAAAACTTGTTGATAATTCTGTGACCACATTTTGCACAACCAGGCTAAGATGTTATCTAGTGTATTAGTGACAGGTTGCAAATCCATCGCCTAACAGCACTACACAGCCTTTAGTCCCTTAGTCGTCTCTTACGACATCCGCGGGAAGACATGGAGTGGCGACATTCTAAACCCGGCACCACACGGCAGAAAACTAAAACTACTATAGCTCATGCAATTCACGATGGCGAGTGGGCTTTATTAGTGGTTGAACGTGTACATGCACATTGCGGTAGTGTGCGTGTCTGACGGAGCGATCAGTCGCGAGCGCGCCGTCGTCGCTCGAGTTACTTGTGCATATTGTTTCCACGACGCTTACTGCCACGAACTACCGTCAGCATGTCCAATATCCGGAAAAAACGCAAAGTTATTCATAGCGAGGTATAACAGATTTTTATTTTGAAGTATCCTAAAATAAAAATAGTAAATTTATTTAGAACTGTATCCGTGTTTATCGCTTGACAAAACGGTAATAAAACATTCGACACTTTCTGATAAGTACATACATATAAGTGTGAGAGTGACGGATGTTTGATCCACTTTTAGTCACCCAAGAAACACGGCAATAATAAGCCCTCTAAAATAAAGATAAACCTACAGATAGGTTTTAATTTTAAGTAACTTAAAATTGTACGTAATTTTAAGACAGAAAATACGGAGACATTTGAAATGTCATCTTCGCGACAAGATAGAGTTAGGTACATCAATTTCGTAGAAGATGCAACCAAGAAGGTCGCTAGTGTCGCTACTACATGTAGTATGACTAAGTAGTTCGCATGTCACATCAAGAACATAAATAAGTAGTTTGTTGTTTTATAATATTTAAGGTCAAACAAAAAAAGATTTTTTGAAATCCGACCATAATTGATGGAGAAATCAAATCGGTCAAACTGAGAACCTCCTTTTTTAAAGTCGGTTTAAAATACTTAATTGCATTATTTCTTATCATTATTTGCTAGAGGGTTTGCGACAGTATAATAAGTATAATGTGTCCAATACTTCTCTTTATTTTTTATGCTTACCATACCCGCTCTCGCTGTCACGCACACTTTGACACGTATACAGATATGTGTTTACCACAAGTAAAGCCCACTCACCATCATAAATTGCATGAGCTATACTACTATACTTAAACCACTTAATTGCGCAGAACACAAAACTAATTAAATAACATCTCAGGAATCCCCTATTTTTCAATCACAAAGGTAACCTAACCTGTTTTATGATCTTAAGTAGTATACGCAATTCCTTAGCGGTTTTCACAAGTACCACAGCACGACGATCAAACGACCCTGTCAGTCAGCTAATTATTGGTTTTACTCAAAAATGCTATGTAATCTTGCCATAACACCAGGAAAAAGGAGCCAGTAGGTTGACGTTCCTGGACAACTGGAAAAGTGTCCAGTAAAGATGAGGAATTTCGAATTTGGAATCAAAAAGTGTCCAGTAAGTAAGTATGGAAATTCCATAACATATCATATTATTTGAATTTGGAACTATCTGTAAAGAATGTGACAGCCTTCAAAAAGGCTACTTATACTACATGAAAAGCTGATCATTCAGCTCCAAAAGTACCAGGGCATCATAAACCAAAAGCGTTATCTCGTTCAGACCAGACATCGCGCGATTTCTCTTCTTTTCAGCATCATCGCTTGCTCCGCACCATCTCAGTTTTATGTGCGCCTAGTACATCTCGGCCGATATGACGAGTTGTGAATCGTTAAAAAAAATAAAAAAAACCGGGTAAGCGACCGGCTAAGAGTCGGACTAGCGCCCTGAGGGTTGTGCACATGTGGTCATCAATGTTTTAACATATTTTTTTTTAAATCATTCTACTTATTCTTTTTTTGAGTAAAGCACTATACATGCTTCGACCATTAAGAGCCATCCTGGACTCGTATGTATAAAAGCCCTCGCCTGGCGGCTCGGGCTTTTACCTCATACTCGTCCAGGAAGGCTCACTTACTGGTCTTTGCAGTAATGTACTATTACCGCGTTGTGGAAGGGATAAGTTCCTGGGTAGCAGAAGTAAAGTATCATCTAATATAAATACTCTACTAATAGTTTCACAATAGAGGAAGCTCGGCGATATGGTAGGTTCGGTGAATTGTACGTTTACCCCAATCTCGGCGAAACAGCGCCATCTAGTCTCGCCAACTCGATTAATAGCTCTAGAATACAAAGGCAGCGCCGGCGTCAAATCGTCGCGGCGCCTGTGCAGTGAGCCAGTGAGCGCTCAAGATCGAAATACAGGGTGCCCGGCGGCAGATTTACATTTTAGAACTCGATTTTACAAAAAGTAATAAATGGTGCGGGGGGGTGGGGGGCGTCATTAGTATCACCAATCGTGCGGATTTGTTAGTCACGATGTCACAGTGGTCACGAGAGCTTCGCGCGTTCGCTGTTGAAGCATTTTTTAAGGGCGACGATTCCGGTATTATTGCGCTTCGTGGGATTTGTTCGCACTATAAAATTTGCCGCTTAAGTGATGAACCAAGTGTTAATTTCATTCGTTCCTGGGTAAAGAGGTTTTGCGCAACTAGTTTGGCTAGGAATACCTCCCAACCCGGACCTAGTCGCTCGTCAAGGACGCAGGAAAGTGTGGAAATGGTGGAAAAAAGTTTACGTGAAAATAAGCCACTTTCAATAAGGAAACGCGAAGCGTCTTTGGGACTTCCGGAAGCAGCCGTCCATGAAATTTTAAAAGAGGATTTAAAATTCTATCCTTTTAAAATTTAACTTGTGCAACAGTTAAAAGATAATGATTTCATTACACGCAATAATTTCTGCGATGTGGTGCGCTTTGTCTTCCAAGGGAATTATTGGGCCATTTTTCTTTGAAAATGACCGATGCCAGGCAGTAAATGTGAACAGTGAGAATTTCGGGCGAATGATCACGGACTTCTTTTTACCAAAACTGCGAGCTCATCCGTCGTTCTCGGGCCACACATGGTTCCAACAAGATGGAGCGACCCCACATACGGCCAGAACTTCCATGTGTTTGGTTCGTGAAGCTTTCCCCAAAAAAGTTATCAGTCGCTATGGGGACATCCCGAGGCCTCCGAGGTCGCCTGATTTAAGTCCTATGGATTTTTTTTATAGAGCTTTCTCAAGGAAAAAGTTTATGTCAACAATCCGCAAACGATTGAAGATTTAAAAGAAAATATTCGTCGGGAAATCGGCGCGATCGACCCAAGCCTGCTAAACTGTGTGGCGCAAAATACTAGGCTCCGTTTCGATCAGTATTGGCAGCTCGATGGACGACATTTGGACGACATCATCTTTAAAAAGTGAAATCCGCATTTATTTTCTGCATTTTAAGACATAAATTAAAATTATATATGTTAATTAGTTTTCTTTTTATTCAACTTTAAAAATATAAATCTGCCGCCGGACACCCTGTAGTATCAACTCAAAAACTTGCTAGTCTTGTTTCAAGTTTATTGGAGTTGTAATAAGGTTGATTTTAGAATACAGTCGTATTTCGAACTGTCACCGTTCCGATCCAACAGTGCGATATGTAATTCCATCCCGTTTCTATATATCAATAATCTTTGTTTTTATTTTGATATTTTAAATCTGTTCCGTAATTGTTCATGAGATTTTGTGTAGCTCGCGTTCTTACGTGCAAGATACAAAAACGCCGTTATTATCATAGCAGTAAGGTTGTATTTCGAGATTAAAATTTTGTCATTACACTTGATTATAAATAGTTATTTGGATATGAAGTTATCATCAGTCAGGAAGCTACACCATTATGGAGTTAGAAGTACTGCGCTAAACTTAATTAAAACGTACTTATTCGGGAGAATACAAAGGGTAGACGTGAATGGAAAACGATCACCTGGGTCTTTGGTCTCAATGGGCGTGCCACAGGGCTCAATTTTGGGTCCATTTCTATTCCTCATTTACATAAATGATTTACCATACCTTATAAAGGACAACCATGATATAGTATTGTTTGCTGATGATACCTCACTCGTATTTAAAGTCAAACGACAACAGGAGTTTAATGTGGATGTAAACAATGCTATATCAAAAGTAGTAGATTGGTTTAGTGTTAATAATTTATTACTAAATGAGAAAAAGACTAAATGTATTAAATTTATGACTACCAATGTGAAAAATAGACAAACTACTGTAACTATTAAAAATGACAAATTAGACTTAGTTAATGATACAGTATTTCTTGGTATAACGTTAGACTCAAAACTCCAATGGGGTCCTCATCTGGCTAAATTAGCGAATAGACTAAGTTCTGCAGCTTTTGCAGTTAATAAAATTCGGAATCTAATAGACTTGAGAACCGCTCGATTAGTTTATTTTAGTTACTTCCATAGTATTATGTCATATGGTATTTTACTATGGGGTAGTGGTGCTGACGTAAACAGCATCTTTGTTCTACAGAAGAGGGCTATTCGTGCTGTTTACAAGATGGGTCATAGAGACTCGCTTAGAGATAAGTTCAAAGAAACGAATATATTAACCGTATACAGTCAATATATTTATGAAAACATTATGCATGTTCATAAGAACATCAGTAATTTTAGAAAGAACTGTGACATACATAATGTTAATACCAGAAATAAACATAAGCTCGCAGTGCCCTTTACACGGCTTCACAAAATAAAAAAACTCTTTCATGGGTAATTGTATAAGGTTCTATAATAAGCTCCCAAGTAGTGTTACTCATTTATCAGTAAATAAATTTAAGAGTTACGTTAAACGTAAACTAATTTCTAAAGCTTATTATAGTATTAAATATTATATGAATGATGACAATGCTTGGGACTGATATATATATTTTTTTTGTATTACAATTATTAATGACCGTGGAGACTATATACATCTCCCTGTATGATTACCTATTATTTTAATATGACATCTGGAGACTCTTTACCATCTCCAAAATTGACCGTGGAGACTTTCTACATCTCCCTAGTTTTGTGTTTTTTTTAAAATTATATTTAATTCTTAATTTTAATTTGACATTTGGAGACTGTTTACATCTCCGAAATTGTATTATTTATTATAATCTGACATTTAGATATATTTAATTATTATTACTACTGGGACCTGTACATCCCTGTGACATTTAAATTATGTATTTAGTATTGTAATAAGTGATTTATTTGGAAAAAACGGCTTACTGTTGAGTTTCTTGCGGCGCTTCTTCTCAACAGTGGTCTCTTTGGAAGCGCTGGTAGACTCAGACATGTAAAAGTGCCTGCAGGGCCTACTTACTGAATAAATTATTTGAATCATATAACGCATAAATTTTTTATACTAAACTTTAATGTATAATGATTTTTTTCTCTCGTTAGAGCGTAAACTGAAATGAATTATATAGTTGCGAATTAAACGGGCATATCTGAACCGTTACAAGTTCTGGCTAAAAAACCAAAAAAATTTAGGCAAAAGTGGAGCTGCTGTAAGTTTTTAGATAGTTCTGCATAGCATCTCGGCAGTTTTCTAATGCAACCCTACAAACACATATGAAACTGCAGAGTTCTATAGTCTGGAATCGATACAGCTATAGTTCTGGATAAAAAAACACTAAAATCTAGACAAAAGTGAAGCTGCTGTAAGTTTTTAGATAGTTCTGCATAGCATCTCAGCGGTCATCAGTAGCAACCCTGTAAATACGTATGAAACTGCACAGTTCTATGGTCTTGAGTCGATACAGCTATAGCTCTAGCTAAAAATACAAGGAAACCTAGACAAAAGTGGAGATGCTGTAAGTTTTTAGATAGTTCTACATAGCATCTCTGCGGTTTTCAATAGCAACCCTACGAATACATTTAAAACTGTACAGTTCTATGGTCTAGAGTCGATATAACAATAGTTCTGGCTCAAAAACCACGAAAATCGTGACATGGACTGAAATGCTGGAACACTTTAGAGAGTTCTACGTAGCATCTCAGCCGTTATCGATAGAACCGCTACAAATACGAATGAAACTGCACAGTTCTATGGTCTGGAGTCGATACAGCAATAGTTCTGGCTAAAAAACGTATCTATATAACTGTTGGTGAAAACCGCATGAAAATCCGTTCAGTACTTTATTGAGATTATTGCGAACATGTAGACAGACAGAAGCGGCGAGGGTCTTTGTTTTATAATATCATGTTGTATTGATGCAATTCTCGAAATAGGAATTATAGAATGAAATCGACATATAAATAAAACCTTAAATCAACTAATACGAGTAGGTAAGTATTACGTGGCGGCCTCCGGAACGACTCCTGTCCGTTAATTACGTTTTCGGTTTACATTGTATTGCATTCAAATGACAGGATCATTTAAAATTTGGTTAATTACGTCACCAAAGTGTGAATCAACTTTCCTTTACAATTTTCCCTTAAGTAAAAACTTGCGCCAAAAAATGAAATTAAAGTATGTTGTTGACATTATTTATTATTGTAAATTGACTGTAACATCTTTTTTACTGTCTTCTGTAAATAAATGATATTGATTGATTGATTGATTGAGTCGGAATTTCATCAATTAGTGAAAAATCTTTAAATTGTTGTCTTAATTAAACCTCTTTATTTAAGTTTGTTAAAATGAAGAAAGAGGTTTAATTGAGACACCTAAGATTCTGTGGTAGTGAGTGTATTTAGTTCAAATCTTCAAGTAAAGTTTAAGCGGTGATCCGGTAAACAGGCACTTTAAATTGCATCAATAAATAAAGTTCTTAGACATCATAATACTGCCTTGTTACCCGGTTTACAAGTATCCAATAAAATAACCTAACTTCAACTCATTCTAATAACAAAACTGACCCGAAGTTAAATTATAAGATTGAAACTTAAGAAACAAAAAACATTGGACGTTAGTAAAACTTTTATTCGACTTAAATTAACAGAGATTACAGTAACTGATATTATTTGGACTAATTAATACACTTTGACTTAGTTGCAATCATAAGTTTTCAGTTAAGGGGGTGCGTTAATGTCTCTCTTGTGACTTTTTGTTTTTTACATTTTCCTGTAAAACAAATACAATAAATTTGAATTTTAAGAATACCAAACAAATACTGTTATTGTATAACGCAGATTAAACGCGAAAAATTAAACGCGTATAGTTCAATCAACGAATAAACCAAAAGAGAGTGAACATACTAAGAATCATGTGGTCTGGGAATACAGAAAAAGGAGACCTACATTGTGCTTTGTGTAGAATTTTTAGAATCTTTAGTACGTACTTACCCTGAACAAATTTATGAAGGACTTCTAGGTCTAGGAACTAGACATTAGGTCTCTACTCACGCACTATACATTACTTTAAATATTGAGTTATTTATTAATTATTGAATTATTTGAATTAAGTATAAAATAATAAATAAATATACATACATACGAGTACATACATTAAATCACGCCTGTTTCCCAGAGGGGTAGGCAGAGACCACTTCTTTCCACGTGCTACGATCTTGACAAATCTCTATCGCTTCTTCCACATTCATACATCGAGTCATGCACACACAACGCACAATAAACATACGCATAAAATTATAAAAAAGAAAATTAACCAAAAAAATATGTGAAATACGAAGCCGTCAAATGTAAGATTGAGCAATTCTCTGATAGCAGTCGAATGATATATAAAATACCTATTTGAAATTATAAAAAAAACTAAGTTGTAACAATCTCTAGATGCAGATTGCAGACAAAAAAAAGAAGCAGACAAGAAGATAATCATTTAAAATCATAAGAAAACATTAATATAAGAAAACTTAAATATCATAAGAAAATATAATATTATACTTAAGCAAGAAAAAATATGAAAAAACATATCAAAAAAAAGGTATAAGGTATACGAGAAATAATATTATTTGTAAGAATTCAAAATAAGTAAAAAAATACATAAAAATCTAATTAAGATCCCAAGAAAAAACTGGTTTACGTAACTAAAAAAAATAAAAAAAAAACACCAAAAAAACAACATGGAACCATGTCTTACCACGTCCTCGTCGTTGGTTCCGGGTAACGCTAAGAGTAGGAAACTGCAGTTCATTACGTAATACGTAGGTATTCAGCAATGCAGCAGCAGGTAACTAGCAATTAGTTTGAACTAATTCTCTACAGAAGTTAAGAGGGTTTAGTCACTTTTCAGTACTTTGAAGGACAATTTCTCCCAACCGGTTCAGATTGGGCAGTTAAAAAAAATATATCTGTTATTTTAGTTTAGACTACTTACACTCTAACATATATCAAAATAAAGCAAATCGGAGCCGGACGGTTGGATACCTTTCCGTTAAGGGCGGGAGCGGGTCGGGCGCCGGGCATGTCGTTTTCATCGCGGGACCCGTGCGGGTCGTCGTATTCACACATAGCGCCAAACCGCGGCGGGCCCGCGGCGGGTCCTTCGCGGGCACGTCGCGGGTGCGGCGGTCCCGACCCGCGCCCGACCCGACCCGCCGCGTGTGTGAATGCTTCCATATAACTCCATGTTGAAACACCCGCCGAACTACCGACCCGCCGCCCGGCGCACGACCCGCTCCCGCCCAGTGTGTGTGTGTGAATTGTCTCATACCGTGCCTTTACTTTCTCAACCTCTTATTCGATTAGATCTAGGTTGAGATAATAAAGGGATGATACATATTTATGGGCATAGCCTTGCTATCGAAAACGCTGAGATGCCATGCAGAACGGGTAGCACAAGTTGTATTCCCTCGCTTGTCGCTCAGTGCGTCTCTATCGTTACTGACTAGATAGAAAGGAAGATCCTAGCGACAAACAAGTCGTGAGCAACTTGTGCTAGCCGCAATGAACTGTTTTTAACCAACTTCATAAAAGGAGGAGGTTCTATGTTCCACTGTATGTATTCTACTTTTCTACGTGTCACTATGTCTCTTCTCTGTCAATTGTGGACCGAATTTGATTCAAGTGCGGAAAGTATGTCATTTTACACGAGTCCCGAGGTGTCCTCGCCCGAGCTGCAAGCGAGGGGACTCGGGACGAGTGAAAATGACAGTTCCGCACGTGTATTAAACGACGTTTTTGTACTCGTCGATTATAATCTGTGTATTAAGATTTCACAGAGAATACTGCAACATCACTCTTTTCATCGTTGCATAGTCTATGTTACTTCCGAAACAACCGAAATAACCATTTCGATACGCTCCAGACGATCGAAAATAAATTGAAAATAGAACTTCGTATTTCAATAGTATGTGTCCTTGTTTAAGGAGACTTGATCCGATACAAAATGGCTAATCTATGGCGTTTCGGAACGTAGCAACGTCGCGTCATCTGTCAACATCTACTTAAACATGCTCTCCTGTATCCAGGGCATAAAAAAAAACTACTCTTTGTGATTGTAGCCAATCACAGCACAGTACTGCAAAATTACGGACGCCGGTGGTGTTATAGTACTTACGATATTTCGTTTTCTTATATACTCGTATTTAGACTTAAATTATTAATTTTAATGAACTCGTACAAAAAGTATTGTTCACAATAGTGTCATAATTAAGCTTTTTAATCTCGTACCTTACTTAGGCCACTCAGCAAGCTTCGTGGCCTAAACACGGTACTCGACTAAAAAGCTCTCTATTATAACACGATTGTGAAAAATACTATTTCAATTCATTTGCTAAAAAATGTGTATCTGTGTATGATGTATGTACGTATTTTTGTACCTGTGTATGTGTGTATCTGTGTGTGTGTGTGTGCGTATCTGTGTATGACACCCGTATTCACAAACAATACTTAAGAGATCCTTCACTGAGTAAACGCACTGCGTTCATTACAGCTTTATGATTGGTCCTTTTTGACCGACCTTTTGCTTATGAGACGATTTGAACCACCCTGTGCGTTCGTGAGCAATGTGAGGCCGTTATGTGCGTTGCGTATCTGTGTATGTGTGTATGTGTGTATGTGTGTATTATGTATATATGTATGTAATTTTAAATTATTATTACCTATGTGTAAAGTTTCAATGGTAAATGACGTGTGTTCATTGGGATACATTTATTTTTAACAATGTATGAAAATTTTAAAACCATTTCGAGGAATAGGCTTCTCAAATCGATCCCTGTAGTTAGTATTAAAAAAACCGGCCAAGTGCAAGTCGGACTCGCACACGAAGGGTTCCGTACCATTATCGAGGGAAAAACAGCAAAAAAATAATGATGTTTGTTGTATGCTACGCAGAACTATCTTAAAAGTTACAGCATCTCACCTTTTGTTTAGATTTTCGTGGTTTTTTTGCTAGAACTATTGCTATATCGCCTCCAGACCATAGAACTCTGTAGTTTCATACATATCTGTAGGGTTGCTATTGAAAACCGCGGAGATGCTATGCAGAACTCGCTAAAAAGTTACAGCAGCTCCACTTTTCTCTAGATTTTCGTGGTTTTTTAGCCAGAACTATAGCTGTATCGACTCCAGACCATAGAACTCTGCAGTTTCATACGTAGTTGTAGGCTTGCTATTAAAAATAGCTGAGATGCTATGCAGAATTATCTTAAAAGTTCTGCATAGCATTGTTATCTAGATTTATATGTTTTTTAACTAGAACTTTAGCAATATCGGCTACAGACCATAGAACTATGCAGTTTCATACGTATTGGTAACTGTGCTATTGATAACGGCTGCGATGCTAAGTAGAACTTTAAAAAAAGTTACAGTATCTCAACTTATGTCTAGATTTATATGTTTTTTAACAAGAACTTTTGCTATGTCGACTCAGGACCGTAGAACTCTGCAGTTTCACACATATGTGTAGAATTGCTATTAAAAATAGCTGAGATGCTATGTAGAACTATCTAAAAAGTTACAGCATCTCACTTTTGTCTAGATTTTAGTGTTTTTTTATCCAGAACTATAGCTGTATTGATTGCAGACTATAGAACTGTACAGATTCATATGTATTTGTAGGGTTGCTAATGAAAGCTGCTGAGATGCTATGCAGAACTATCTAAAAACTTACAGCAGCTCCACTTTTGTCTAGATTTTTTTGGTTTTCTAGCCAGAACTATAGCTGTATCGACTCCAGACCATATAACTCTGCAATTTCATACGTATTTGTAGGCTTGTTATTGAAAATAACTGAGATGCTATGTAGAACTATCTAAAAAGTTACAGCATCTCACTTTTGTCTAGATTTTCGTGGTTTTTTAGCCAGAACTATAGCTGTATCGACTCCAGACCATAGAACTGTGCAGTTTCATACGTATTTATATTAGGCTTGCTATTGAAAATAGCTGAGATACTATGCAGAATTATCTTAAAAGTTCTGCATAGCATTGTTATCTAGAGTTATTTATGTTTTTTAACTAGAACTTTAGCAATATCGACTCCAGACCATAGAACTGTGTAGTTTCATACGTATTAGTAGCTGCGCCATTGATAACGGCTGAGATGCTATGTAGAACTTAAAAAAAAGTTACAGTATCTTAACTTATGTCTAGATTTATATGTTTTTTAACAAAAACTTTTGCTATGTCGACTCAGGACCATAGAACTCTGCAGTTTTACACATATGTGTAGGATTACTATTGAAAATAGCTAAGATGCTATGTAGAACTATCTAAAAAGTTACAGCATCTCACTTTTGTCTAGATTTTCGTGGTTTTTTAGCCAGAACTTTTGCTGTATCGACTCCACACCACGGAACTCTGCAGTTTCAAACGTATTTGTAGGGTAACTATTGAAAACCGCTGAGATGCTATGTAGAACTTTATAAAAAGTTACAATATCTCAAGTTATGTCTAGATTTATATGTTTTTTAGCCAGAACTTTTGCTGTGTCGACTCCAGACCATAGAACTGTGCAGTTTCATAAGCATTAGCAGGGTTGCTATTACAAACCGCTGAGATGCTATGCTGAACTATCTTTAAAGCTATAGCATCTCAAGATATATCTAGATTTTGGTGTTTTTTTAGCCAGAACTATTGCTATATCGACTCTAGACTATAGAACTGTACAGTTTCAAATGTATTCGTTGGGTTGCTATTGAAAACCGCTGTGATGCTGTGTAGAACTATCTAAGAACTTACAGCATCTCCAGTTTTGTCTAGATTTTAGTGTTTTTTTATCCAGAACTATAGCTGTATCGATTCCAGACTATAGAACTCTGCAGTTTCATATGTATTTGTAGGGTTGCTAATGAAAACTGCTGAGATGCTATGCAGAACTATCTAAAAACTTACAGCAGCTCCACTTTTATCTAGATTTTTTTGGTTTTTTAGCCAGAACTATTGCTGTATTGACTTCAGACCATAGAACTGCTCAGTTTCATATGTATTCGTAGGGTTGTTATTGAAAACCGCTAAGATGCTATGTAGCACTATCTAAAAACTTACAGCATCTTCATTTTTGTCTAGATTTTCGTGTTTTTTTAGCTAGAACTATAGCTGAATCGACTCAAGACCATAGAACTCTGCAGTTTCATACGTATTTACAGGGTTGCTACTGATAACCGCTGAGATGCTATGAAGAACTATCTAAAAAGTTATAGCATCTCATTTTTGTCTAGATTTTCATGGTTTTCTAGCCAGAACTATTGCTGTATCGACTCCAGACTATAGAACTCTGCAGCTTCATACGTATTAATAGGGTTGCTATTACAAACCGCTGAGATGCTATGCTGAACTATCTTAAAAGCTACAGCATCTGAACATATATCTAGAATTTGGTTGTTTTTTAGCCAGAACTATTGCTATATCGACTCCAGACCATAGAACTGCTCAGTTTCATATGTATTCGTAAGGTTGTTATTGAAAACCGCTGAGATGCTATGTAGAACTTTAAAAAAAGTTACAGTATCTTAACTTATGTCTAGATTTATATGTTTTTTAACCAAAACTTTTGCTATGTCGAGGACCATAGAACTCTGCAGTTACACATATGTGTAGGGTTACTATTGAAAATAGCTAAGATGCTATGTAGAACTATCTAAAAAGTTACAGCATCTCACTTTTGTCTAGATTTTCGTGGTTTTTTAGCCAGAACTTTTGCTGTATCGACTCCACACCATGAAACTCTGCAGTTTCATATGTATTTTTAGGGTTGCTATTGAAAACCGCTGAGATGCTATGTAGAACTTTATAAAAAGTTACAATATCTCAACTTATGTCTTGATTTATATGTTTTTTAGCCAGAACTTTTGCTGTGTCGACTCCAGACCATAGAACTGTGCAGTTTCATACGTATTAGCAGAGTTGCTATTACAAACCGCTGAGATGCTATGCTAAACTATATTTAAAGCTACAGCATCTCAACATATATCTAGATTTTCGTGGTTTTCTAGCCAGAACTATAGCTGTATCGACTCCAGACCATAGAGCTCTGCAGTTTCATACGTATTTGTAGGCTTGCTATTGAAAATAACTGAGATGCTATGTAGAACTATCTAAAAAGTTTCAGCATCTCACTTTGGTCTAGATTTTCGTGGTTTTTAGCCAGAACTATAGCTGTATCGATTCCAGACTATAGAACTCTGCTGTTTCATATGTATTTGTGGGGTTGCTAATGAAAACTTCTGAGATGCTATGTAGAACTATCTAAAAACTTACAGCAGCTCCACTTTTGTCTAGATTTTTTTGGTTTTTTAGCCAGAACTATTGCTGTTTCGACTCCTGACCATAGAATTCTGCAGTTTCATACGTATTAGCAGGGTTGCTATTACAAACCGCTGAGATGCTATGCTGAACTATCCTTAAAGCTACAGCATCTCAACATATATCTAGATTTTCGAGGTTTTCTGGCCAGAACTTTAGCTGTATCGACTCCAGACCATAGAACTCTGCAGTTTCATACGTATTTGTAGGCTTGCTATTGAAAATAGCTGAGATGCTATGTAGAACTATCTAAAAAGTTATAGCATCTCACTTTTGTCTAGATTTTCGTGGTTTTTTAGCCAGAACTATTGCTGTATCGACTCCAGACTATAGAACTCTGCAGTTTCATACGTATTCATAGGGTTGCTATTGAAATCCGCTGAGATGCTATGCAGAACTTTGTAAAAAGTTACAATATCTCAACTTATGTATGTATGTATGTAAACTCTTTATTGTACAAACAGAAAAAAAACAAATCAAAAAGAAACAGAAACACAAAAGGTATGTACAAAGGCGAACTTATCCCTTTAAGGGATCTCTTCCAGTTAACCTTTGAGCGATTGAGAAATTAATTAAAAACAACGGATGGCTAAACGTACAACAATTAAAGATACAGAAGACTAAAATAATAATAGCAAATAAATAAATAATAAACAAATGAATATACTTATATAAATATAAATAAATACATAATTAAATAAATAAATATAAAATATATATATATAATATAAGTATGAAAGGTAGAAAGGACATACAGTCTTAGATCAGGAACAAGAGTCAAGCCAGTACTTCTTAAGCCTAGATCTAAGTGAAGCAACAGATTGTGATTGCCTGATGTCAGTTGGAAGACTATTCCATAAACGAACAGAATGTACCGAGAAGGATTTAGAGTAACATTTGGATTTGCTAGCAGGAAAAGCAAGGAGTAGGTTGGCACTCGAGCGTAAGCGGTTCTGGGAGCCGGTAGCTAAGAAAGAGAACCGTTCGACAAGGTAAGGAGGGGATTGAGGATTGAAAAGGATATTAAATAGCAACGAAAGGATATGGACATTTCTACGCGACCTAATGGGCAACCATTTTAGCTGAGTACGGAAATCAGACACATGGTCAAATTTCCGAAAGCCAAATATGTACCGAATGCACACGTTCTGAAGCCGTTCCAGCTTATTGAGCAGCTCTTCAGTTGCGTCAATATATGCGATGTCACCATAGTCGAATAAAGGGAGAAGAAGAGATTGCGCAAGAGTAATCTTGGTGCGAAGGGGTAGAAAATTCTGCAGGCGCCTAAGAGAATGGAGAGATCTAAAGAGTTTACGACTAACTTCAGAAACATGAGCCGACCAGGAAAGCGTCTGATCCATTGTGAGACCCAAATTTTTGACTTATGTCTAGATTTATATATTTTTTTGCCAGAACTTTTGCTGTGTCGACTCCGGACCATAGAACTGTGCAGTTTTATACGTATTTGTGGCGTTGTTATTGAAAACTGCTGAGATGCTATGCAGAACTATCTAAAATGTTCTAGCATCTCAGCCTTTATCTAGATTTTTATGATTTTTTTATATCAGAACTATTGCTGTATCGACTCCAGACCATAGAACTCTGCAGTTTCATACGTATTTGTAGGCTTGCTATTGAAAATAGCTGAGATGCTATGTAGAACTATCTAAAAAGTTATAGCATCTCACTTTTGTCTAGATTTTCGTGGTTTTTTAGCCAGAACTATTGCTGTATCGACTCCAGACTATAGAACTCTGCAGTTTCATACGTATTCATAGGGTTGCTATTGAAAACCGCTGAGATGCTATGCAGAACTTTGTAAAAAGTTACAATATCTCAACTTATGTCTAGATTTATATATTTTTTAGCCAGAACTTTTGCTGTGTCGACTCCGGACCATAGAACTGTGCAGTTATATACGTATTTGTGGCGTTGTTATTGAAAACTGCTGAGATGCTATGCAGAACTATCTAAAATGTTCTAGCCACTCAGCCTTTATCTCGATTTTTATGATTTTTTTATATCAGAACTATTGCTGTATCGACTCCAGCCAACAGAATCATGCATTTCCTCACGTATTTGAGGCCTAGGCAACGAGAACTGCTGAGATGCTAATAGGCGGAATGCGAAGTTAGCATCTCATTAAAATTATTTCGTTTTATGGCTAGAACTATTGCTATGTCGACCCCAGACTACAGAACTATGCATTTTCTGACGTATTTGACGCCCAGGCAACGAGAACTGCTGAGTTGCTAATAGGTGGAATGCGAAGTTAGCATCTCATTTTGAAAAAAACAATTTTCTGAAAAAATATATTTAACTATCGAAAATAAATATATAGAACTATAGAACTATTGGGGATGATACTAGAACTGTTTTTAAATTTTGAGATTCCAGAAAATGATATGCTAGGTTCACACACATACTTAAAAAAAACATGTGTGCTACGTTTTTTGACCTTAGGGTCAATTCATACCGAGACGCGACGCGACGCGACGCTGCGCGCACATAAGACTCAAAATATACGTTATTTACTACACGAAAAGGTACTTTTTTCATTGTGAGAATTCAGAATATGTTACGCAACGTAAAGGGGATGCAGGACAAAAAAAAACAACAAAATGGTATCATGATGACACCTAATTTAAATGATTTTATCTTATAGAACACGTTAAAATAAGCATGTTTTACTTGAAAGACTTTTCTCTAAAATCAAAATTGGCTGAGATACGGGGTCTCAAATGTTAGTTAATTACAAGGCATCAGGGAATTTGAAAAAAACTGTTGCTTCAAAATTATGTCAATAAAAAAATAGGTTAGGTTAAGTTAGTTTTTAGATACGCCCGAAGGGCAATCCACCCAGAAGTCATACTTGGTTTTAGTGAAAAGTTGATATGAAAAAACATGCTTGTTTTAGTATATTTTGAACAATGAAATCATTATAAACAGACATTTTATTGACATAATTCTGAAGCAACAAAATTTTTCTGCAATTTACCAACATTTGAGCCCCTGTATCTCAGCCAATTTTGATTTTAGAGAAAAGTTTTTCAAGTAAAACATGCTTATTTTAACGTGTTCTTTAAGATAAAATCATTTAAATTAGGTGTCATCATGATACCATTTTGTTGAATTTTTTGTCTGTCCTGCGTCCCCTTTACTTTACCTCGACTGCGAGGTAACTTTTGCCTTTTAAGCAGTAAACAAAGGCGCCATTACCTTATGGAAGAGAGACAGAGTAATAAAGTTTAGTTAAGTGAAATGGACATCACCAGAGTTCTGCAAGAGGCAGGGTTGACTGCCAAGCAACATCATTCCTCAGACAGCAACAGCTCCAGTAGACTTCATAGAAGCTGGGCCGGACCTAATCCAGCTCGTTCAACAGCGAGTGAAGAATTCAATAGTATATAAAGTGATTATGGTATATAAAGAATAAGAAAACCCCTGCAAAAAATTGAGGTTATTAGTTACAGGTCATAATAGGGATTATCCTACCAGCGTGTGTAAGAACAAGAAGAAACGGAGACTTACCACTGGGGATTAGAGGCCTCGCCTGAGTGGGTGACTAAGCTGGGACGGAGGGACCTCATATTAACCTTATGGAGTTTGTTTCAACGTGCTTAATTTATGCTGAAATAAATAATAGCTCAAATTAACACACTCACCACAAGGAACGTCAGAGGACGCGAATATAATCATATTACGTAGGAAACTCACCACAAGCTAGTTTTTTATGGTTCCGTAAGAAATTTCCTCACAGAATTTGGTTGGAATATTCAGTAACAAAAGTTTCATGTGTAGGTAAGGTACCGGCAGGCTATAAAGACAATATTATTCAGTTCACTAAGAAAAATACGACGAAATCCTTTATTTGGATCGATAAAATATATTTGTTAAAAGGCCAAGAGATTAATCGAATATAAATATGAATGTGAATCACAGATAAGGGTATATGTGAACTCATGAATAACATTAACATAACATGAATTTAATGCAGTGTTGCCAGACCCAATTTCCAAAAGTTCCCCCGGTGTGATAAAAAAGTAACCTTTTGCCAAGAAAAGTTACCTCATACTATGGACCGTTTTATATCAATTAAAAACATACCACTTGAACCGACCAAGTATAACTCTGTGTATACATAAGACATTTTTATGAAATGAAAAACTGAACTCTGAAGTCCCTTTCACTCTTCTGTATTACCGTAAAATGTGCCTACTTTGCTCCCCTATGGGTGACTATGCTCTATAGTAACTATTTCGTTTGTTACTTATAAGTTAAGGTTGATGACATTTTTTCTAAAAAGAATCGAATTATACATCCCGCCAAGCAGTGAATGCAAGCAATAGAATGATTTACAATACAGATTACCTCAATATAACCATGGAGCATAATTACCCGTGGGGGAGCAAAGTAGGCACATTTTACAATACATATTATGAGTAAAAGAGACAGCACGATAGCAACGTGCTTCGCGGTAGCTGAGCTATTTTTACGTCAAACGCACGTTCCGTTTTACGTAGTTACAGCGTCAGCCGGACAAAATTTAATAAATATTCAACAGCGCTTAAATAATATTTGAACATAAATATAAGAGTTCGAAAGTAACCTAAAAGTAACCTTTTGGGCTGGGTAACCCGGGGCACGTTTTATAAAGCTACAAGTTACAATTGTACAGGTCTAAACTGGCAACACTGCTCAAATGACTGGTCGTTATTGGTCGAGGTTGTGTCAAATGGAAACTTGTAACCTGTAAATTGTAATTTGTAGTTTTATAAAACAGGCCCCCGGTAGTAACCTGACAAAGCTAAAAGTACTAAAGTTACCTTCTGGCAACACTGATTTAATGGTCAGTCAATCCA
This sequence comes from Acleris cristana, assembly GCA_948252455.1. Lineage (NCBI taxonomy): Eukaryota > Metazoa > Arthropoda > Insecta > Lepidoptera > Tortricidae > Acleris > Acleris cristana. The sequence continues at coordinate 48,934,934 of OX411771.1, forward strand.
CAGACAGGGGCTCTACTTTGAAATCAGTAATTCGAACTTTTCGAATTACCGATTTCGAATTAGTGACGCGTCGAGAGCAAAAGGGATAGCAATAGACGAAGTTCGAATTACGGATTTCAAAGTAGAGCCTCAGATTATATTATTATAGGGTATGTCAAGTCATACGCTATGCACGCACGCGCAACTTTGCTTGTGCGCGCATAGCCGTCAATAGGGAATATGCATGTTTTTTTTACAGCTTCAATTAACGCTGATTCATTTAACAAACAGGTGAGAAAAAACATTTTTTGAATAGCTATAAAAATAACCAAGATGTAAGCCAACAAAGATTTGTTCCTATCTACATACATACATTAAATCACGCCTGTTTCCCAGAGGGGTAGGCAGAGACCACTTCTTGCCACCTGCTACGATCTTGACAAATCTCTTTCGCTTCTTCCATATTCATACATCGAGTCATGCACGCACGTCGGTTTCGGGTACTTAAAATTCGGCCCTTTTCCAGTATTTTCTAGCAAAACAGAATTTTACGTGGAGTTTATATGGCCGAACTGCACAATGACGTCACCGGTGCACTTCGGATCTCTCTGTCTAATTAGCAGTTTAAAATGCTTGTATCATCCGTATTTCTTGAATCCGATTTTAATTTTAATTTCACTTTTGGTGAGTTTTGGTGATGTCTTTTACGGTATTTTTATGTTTTGTTGACAAATGCGATTTAAATAATCCAAGCATATTTCCTATTGGACGATTAGTCGATTATTTAGATCATTCGAATCACTTTGCAGATTATTCGATTATCCGTCATACTACTAAGGTCTGACTTTTAATTCACTGCAGTAAAATGACAGAGCCAAATGTCATTCTGTGAAATAATTATAGCACATTTATTTTATTTAATAATGGGGGGTCTATGGCTGGCTGTCATTCTGAAAACATCTGTCCAATTATGTAATTTTTTGTAAATTACTTTATCGTTGATTTTGGTTCGCAAATCTAGAGCAGTTTTCTTAAACCCTACTTTGAAAATCGAAGTTCGAAGTTACGTTAGCTCCATCCCTGTCACTCGTCATTCGAGACTAAATCGAGAGAAGGTGATGGAGCGAACGTAACTTCGAACTTCGATTTTCAAAGTACGGCCTCTGAAGATACCCGAATATCTACGAAAGACATCCGAAGTTCGGTACTAAACAGATTAATATGGCGCCAACCACAATTACTGACATTAGTTACTAATTAGTAGTCAAAAATCGATTATCAATATTATATTAGTATAGTCCTAATTTCTTACTCGATTATTTATATTAGTAATCTTTGATTACTCGATTAGTCTAATCATTCGTAATCGCGCATCGCTGGACGGTCAGTGGTCACGCAAGTGTGGTTGCCAGATGTAACGAAAAATTACAAAATTCATAAAGGAATATCAGCGTACGATATTTATGAATTTTGAAAATTAGTTACTTACCAATTTTCAAAGTATAATAGCAGTAGTTACATCTAGAAATTTAAAAGGTGGACTCACTGAAAATAAAGACATCGAACAAAAGAAGGCGAAATGGCAATACAATTATGTAACATTCAGCCAGTGATATTGATAATCGATAGAATATCGATTCAACTATAAAAAGTTTTAATAGAGGTAGGGATGTTAGAAATAAATAGGTACAGTCAACAGCATAAATAAGTGATGATTTCTGTACCTTGTCGCTTTCAATCGTTTCACAATTTTGTATAACATTTCAAACACGACGTTAAAGTGACAAGGTACATAAATGATCACTTATTTATGCTGTTGACTGTACGTATCCTACACAGTTTACGGTGACTTTGAATCGTCGTTATTTTTGTATTTGTTAAGAGTTGCGTCCAGTCCCTTCTTGAAAGGTCTAACCACAGCAGGGATCAATACCGGTATTAATTAAATTTGAAATATCTTCATTAATTTGCATTATTTCCTTGATATTTTCGACTGTAATTTAGGTAATAACACTATTCTATTATATAAATTCATTGAAGAGCAAAAATATTCAATAATAAATGAGATACCGAAATTTAATATCGCTATTTTTGTATGAAAATAATACCGGTATACGATCCCTGAACCACAGACAGGGCTCAGAAACCTGGTTAATTATTTAAACTTAACTTTATTTTAATTTTGATTCCGCTTATTTATGCAAAATGGCAACTCCTTAGATTTGAAAAAAATGTGGGTCTAGCTGGATGCTGTGGGCTCTTAGAGAGTAGAATTTCAGTATTAACGTGGTTCTTTACCAGTGGACGCATTCTTTTCTGACCTAACCCGTGTGAAGCTCGACACTTGATTCTGGCAGAATTTTGCTGTTAAACATCTTTAGACATCTACAGAAGTGAAGTTAAGAGGGTGAAATTAAACTTTGTACCGTTGTTCAGAAATATACATCCAGAATTTAAGTAAGTAAGGGCACTTTTTTTAAATTATAAAAGTTGACTTAGGTAGAAGCTTCATAAATTAGAACTAACATTTTCGTTAAATTTGTAAAAAAATATACCTAGTTAAAAGTTAAAAAATACGTAACACAACTGCACGTGCTACGTGTTTTCAAGCTTTTTACCTTTTAGGTATATATAGGTACCTATTTACGTTTCTTACTCAGGACGACCAATGTTTGTGTAATTTTTATAATTTCATGAAGTCCCTACATATACAAGAATATATTTCTAGAATGTCTCGAAATGTTTCGGCATCCAATGCGCAGCTAGAAATGCTCGTTGAGTACCTAGAGATTCATCCTTGGGTGGCTACCGGCTTCTCACGTACAGCGCATGCACGCGATCGGACGAGGGTTGCTTGGGAGACAATAGCTGACAGGTTGAATTCTCTAGGTACAGGCAGCATCAAAGCGCCACAGCAGTGGGCCAAGATTTGTTTTTTACTTATAATAACGGCATGTCATGGTTCCTGGTACAGAATGTGTCGTGTAAGATATTTTCTTTATTAATATTTTAATATAATTTTGCTTTACAATTTGCAATTTTTTTAGTTCTGGAGCGTATTTCACGAATCTACAAGTCTACGGATTTACTTGTCACCAGTAACCAGTGTTACAATTATAAGTGCTAGTAAATCCTGTTTCACTGTTACCTCTTGTTAGACTTGTGGAATCCTGTTTCTCAAATGTTATCAGACTAGTATTACTATTCTATGGACTATTATTGTTCACAATAATACAATATTACAATAGTAAATTACCAGTTACTAGTCGCCAACCAGTAAATACTGGCTAATTTCAACATGGTAAACTGGTTTTTGTTTCATGAAAGTTAAAAACTTTAAACACACTTCTATTCTACAAGCCTAAACCTACCAAGGTAGTGTACTGATCCCAACTCAGTGGGCATATGTATATATGCAAGTATATATCGTCGGCTTAGTGCAAGAAGTCACTAACCCACAAAAAATGAAGTCCGAGAAAAACGGGCCCAAAGTTTTGACTTAGTCAAACGAACATTATTGTTATAGGTTCGGGTCTAGATTTAAAAATTAAACACAAATGGTTAGCTAAATATATTTACTATAAAATCCAATTAGTTTTTTTGTAAAATAATTTCAAATAACTTTTTTAAAAGCCTAAATATGCAGTTAGTGACTTTTTGTATTTCTCGCTTTAAAGGAACTCACAATTAATTATTTTTTATTTTAATTACAATTAAAACGGGGAAGTTTGTTTTAAACGAAAAATTTGATTTTATCAGTCTTAATTATTCCCTTAGAAACTTTATCAACTTTATTTATTAAATAACAACGAATAAACAGTTTTATAAATTCAACCAAACAGAAATAAAGTTTGCAAAATCACAAAAATAACACCAAATTCTCAAAATTACGTTATTTTTAACTCCAAACTAAAATACCAAAAAAATATTTCCTGGCTAGTGGGGGAAATGTTGGAGCTGATGAAAATTACAAAGCTTTCATGAGATTTTATTACGATTCTTTCATACGGCACTAAATAAAATAACATCCGTACGTGTTATTAACAATTTTTAGATTTGGGGGACCATTTAAGAAATATTGAACTTGAAAAGTGTAATTTTCGCTGGAGATAGGTATGTGTCCATCCCCCACCGACAGCCAAAACTACAAGTAGGTACTAAAAATCATTAAGTAGGTTCTAAAAATGTTTTTTTCACTTCTCATGCTCTTAAAACGTTACTTTAGTCTCTGCACATCGGGACTAAAGATCCTTTTTTAATCTCTAGGGATTAAAGTAAAATTGTTTTAATTTACTTTGGAATCCCCTTAACATACAATCACGGTGTTTGTGAATGGAGGATTTATTCCTATTTTCAGTCTTTTTGTATAGACCACAGAATAAAGACTAAAGGCAAAGAAGCCGTGCAATAAGATGAACGTTGCACCAGCTACTTGTCTCTACTTTATAGATTACATTTTGATAAGAGGAAAATAAACAAAAACTAGGTGTCTTTTCTTCTTTAATCTGTCATGATCAGAAGGTGAAGAAACGTCAAATCAACGACAGGTCTTCGGTCTTCTTTGGCGTTACTTTCTTCCACACTGGTGCTTAAAGGTCCAAATCACGCCTTGTGACGATCTCTTTCCAACTCACTATGAAAACCATAAGTAAAAGGAAGTCAACCATAATGTATTTTCTGCCTATTTAGTACGGTTTCTATGCCTCTAGTTTTTATTCTGTGGTATAGACAATTTTTAGCGCGTGGAAATAACCTCAAAATGACAACTGTGAAAAAATACAAATAAAAATGATTTAATTTCGTGAAACACGATTAATGATTATGAATATGAATATATTTAATTATATTAAGGATGAATTCATTTAATTATGCTTGGTCCAATTAGTTTTAAAATAGTTTTCAAGTTTGAACCTGTTGGCTAAATATGCAAGCATTTAAAGCGGCACTTAACAAAAAAATAATAAAAGAAAATAAAAAAACCGCAGAACAAATTTGTAAGAAACTCTCTTATAATCAATATTGTAAATGTGTATAGAACTTCGTCAGTGCTGGATTGAGCAAGCCCGTCGGGGTCCGTAGCAAATTCTATAAAGAGACCCCTGGGTTTGTTTTAGGTTACAGGTTGTGGCGGTCTTTTTTCCGCAACTGAGCGACTTAGATATGCACCTATTTTGCGTGGGTGTTTGTTTTAGGTTATTCTGGTGGAGAATATCGACTGGATTATTCATCTTATCGTCAACCCTGATGCATATGAGTACACGCATACGCATACTGATGTAAGTACTAGCATTTTAGAGGTTAGACGTGGATGCGCGGGGCCCGTAGCATTTGCTACTCTTGCTAGGTACGTGGCTAATCCGGAACTGAACGTTGTTTTTTTCCTCGCATTCAAAGTGAAAAGTAGAGTGTTTAACGCGAGACTAAACAACCATAATGACACTCGAATTATAGCCACTCTCGCTCGCTGGCTCGCTCGCGTGGCTAAACATCTCGTGTCATTATGGCTTGTTTTAGTCCCTTGTTGAACAATCTACTATTTTCTACTCGCGTACCGCTAATATTGATATCGTTAATGGTATCAGAATACCACCTATAGTGTAACCGAAGCGGTAAAACAATTCTATACTCGTTATTTAATAATTATTATAGCATTGTTATTACCATGGTTACGGTCATTCCGGATATCAGTCTTGGCGTTTAGTGAACACTTGACATCCTAATTTGTATAATAAACCGTTAAATTATTTCAATACCAATTAAAATGACGTATACTAAAAACAAAATTAATTTTGAGACTTATTATGTTTTTAAAATTACATTTTTATTTAAGTAGTTACTAAAAAAATTGATGATTAATATCCATCAATGTGTTATTTGGTTACCACGGTTACGTTCAATATGGATATCAACAAAATGGCGTTTCGTTTGGCATTCTAACTTTTATGATAAATTGTCAAAACATTTTTAGTAACTATGAAAATTTGCACGTAATTTGTAAACATTTAGCAATAAAATTCACAAACTATTAACGCCAATCGGAATAATGAAAATGACTTTACTGGCAAGTAATTTGTTAGCAGAAAAATCGAGTAAAGTATACAAGAAAAGTTAGCGATTGTTGCCATTATCATTTTAAGCTTGTAGAAAAAGTTATGTATGCCAGGGCTCGGAATCGATTTAAAAAATACTGGTTAATACCGGTTTATTTCAGTTTTGCTCCGAACTTTTCTAGGGAACACGAACGTTTCGATAACTTAATTTTAACCTTAATTAACCGGTTTAATCCACGAGCGGCGAGTCGAGAAACCAACGCGTTCGTTCCAACTTGTTTTTTTGATTTGTGATGTCAAGATGCGTGCCGTATGCGTCTGCATTAACCGGTTTTTTTCTAGCTCGAAACCGGTTAATACGAAAAGAACGTTATAATATAAATATTACGATTTATATAAAGAAAGGTTTCGCAAAGGAAATACTGAACTAAGTATTTACTTACCTACAACTTAACAGCATAAGCAATTTGAGCGTATCTTATTATAATTAAATGACAGTAGGTAGGTACTTACGCTGTGATTTTCATTCTCTTTATTTAGAATATTTTTTAACATTAAAATTATCCTCGTCCTGCCTTAAACACAATATTATTTCGCTTCATGTTGTAAGAAGTCACTAACTTCTCGCATAACGTCCATCCCTGGTCGCAGCCGCAACGGTATGACTTCCATTGCAGTGGCCGAACAAGTGGTGGGCCTCCCACCCCAAGTTACCGCGAGAGCAAGACGTACTCGTAGGTATATATGAGTTGAAATATGAACTGTTGTGAAATAATATTTCACTAAAGGTGTTCAAATTCATATAACTTATTTGTCAAAAGTCACTAACCATAATTTATTCACGTGAATTATATGTCTTTGGACGTAGCAAAAATAGATAACTATCATTGATTACTTGAAAAATCATTCTTATTGCCATGAATCCTGCCTGCTAGTTTATTTTAGACTTTATAAAGTACTTTAGTTATTTTATACAAAAGTAAAAGTGGGAATGTGCATCCAATGCTTATGTTGTTAAACAACCACCTTTTTTGTCGTTTTACAGTTCGCTAAAAGCAACTATAAGCATATAATGAATTCTAGCTCAAATACTTTAAAAACGATATTCATATTGTTTTAGTTTTAAAAGTTAATACGTAACATTAGTGAATATTTAAACAAATATAAAAGAGTAAAAATAGTAAATTGGTTTCGCCTAAGGTTACTAATGGTCATAAACCAATTACATCAAACCAATATGGCGAAAAGTTAAGTTAATGATTTAATGTCATGGCTGTAACATCGAAAGTACTATATGTTAAAAAAAATGGGTTCGTGCGTTACAAAGAGTAAGTCGTGGCGAATCCGCCTGTGCTTGTACCTGTACTTAGTAACTTTATGCCTTTAGTGACTTCTTGCACTAAGCCGACGATATGTGTTTTTTTTTTCGGTATTTCTTTCCCCTGTAGTCATAATCGCAATTTATATGTACTCATACATAATTATGAGTAGGGAGTTTAGTCCCGTTGGATTATCAGTAGGTACGTTGTTCGTCTAGGCTAACACCGGAGTAGTAGGGAATCCCCTGCCCCTGACTCTGCTCCCCCGAAAAAAATGGTGCTCTGACGAGCGAGAGGCGGGGTTTCGCTCCTAAACAAAAAAAAAAAAAAAAAAAAAAAAAAAAAAAAAGTATTTTTTTCGGTGTTTATCCCCCCATTTAGAGCGTTTGGGGCGGGACCATCCATCCCCCGTCCCACTCCTTCCCATAGCTTGCAATAGTCCATGTACTCAATACAAAAGGTTATCAACTACCTGGGTACCCTTCTGTCCCTTTGCTCGCCCACCCTATTGTTCGCCCGAACGTCAGCCCCTTTGTTCTCGGTGGTGTCCAACACCATTGTCTTGCATTGGGCGCGTTCCTACCTTTTATTACATATTACCTGATTGCGCTATTAATTGTTGTAATGCGATTTTTAATTTTACCTACGTGTTTCTCATATTATTTAATTAAGTAACCATAGTGGTTTTCTTAACATACTGTTTTTAAGGGTCATAGTTCTAACCTAACCTAACCTAGCTTGTTGAAGTTAGCCTAACATCGTGAAACCTGTCCTAGCTTAACATACCTACTGTTTTTTAAGGGTTACAGTTCTAACCTAACCTAACCTACGTTACTGAACATACCTACTGTTTTTAAGGGTTACAGTTCTAACCTAACCTAACCTACCTTACTGAAGTTAACCTAAAATTATACAACCTAATCTAACTTAACATACCTACTGTTTTTAATACTTACCTAACCTAGCTTGGTGAAGTTGACCTAACATTATACAACCTAATCTAACTTAAAATACTTACTGTTTTTAATACTTTGAAGAAAATAAAGATGAACCAACCAACAAAGAAGTTACGAGTGGTTTTAATTTTTAACACCCCATGGTCGACTATTTTGAAGGATCACCTAACTTTACATGAGCTTAACCTAAGCTAAGAGCTGATTTAAATCTAGCTTTAGTCCTAAGTTTCACTTAATTGAATTTACCTAAGTTAATTTTAGTAAATCTAGCTAATCGTAGTATTCGTAGTATTATCTTAAGCTGTTGTTACTTAGAGTGTATTCTAAACAACTATCAAAACCATATATTGCATATAGGTATTTCTAAATGAATTACCTTCACTTAGGTTGTTAAAAATATAGTGGTTAAATGCAATCTAACCTACGTACGGGTATGTATCTACGAGCATGTATCTGCGGCTAACATTGGGTATGACATTATCTATCTAGTACGTATATGTGGTTTACCTTCACATACATTTTAATTTTATTGTAACACACTAGTATGTAAAACTTAAACGGAGCATGTAAACTGGTTCTGACTTGATTCAAAGTGCTATGGAGTAGGTGTATCAATCAAAAAAGCCTGTATCGACAAGTTTTGTGTACCCGAGTGCACTGTTATAACGGTTTAATTGTTTTATTGGTAGCCGCCTATTATGTTTTATGGTCACAACGGGTGCGATTGTTACTTGTGCGTTTTATTATTTTGGGTGTTGCTGAATAAGCGTCGTCTGTGTTAGATGAACTACAAGTTCAAACACGTTTTTAGGAAGACGCTTAACTTACGGAGCGTATAAAAGCGGTGGGGTATTGTGTCTGAACAACTATTAGCCGCGCAACAGTCTTCGTTACCGGAGCTCCCTGTACTTAAAGTAGTATATAGACATAATAGTGTTGTGTCGTGCAGTGAAGTGTTTATAAAAAGGTCTAATAATGGATGTGAGTATGTACAAATATTTTAACTTAATTGTGTGTTTTTTAGCATTTGTTCACCGTGTTTTTGTTAAGAGTATTGTATTTAAACAGTTGTGTAATTTATTGTTTGATATTGTTTCAGTTCTCTGAAAATACTTTCAAGAACTATTACTACCCGGAAAATAAAGATGAATCAACCGACGAAGAAGGCACGCCTGGTTTTAAAGTTAAGCAGGCCATGGCAAAAAAGCGTTCAGTAAATAACATCGACAGCTTTTTTGAACCTCCCAAGAAGAAAACTAAAGTATTGAAGCGCTCTTCCAATGTCAGCCAAAGTTCTCCTGACGGGGTGGGCTATATATCAACCGGACAAGACGACGGGGCATACGCTTCTCACTTGATTAAAATCGAGATATATGATTTGCAAAAAATTAAAAACATTCCGCCCACTGAGCACTGGAAACACGCAGATGTGAGATTAAAATTCTACGCGCCTTCTGAAGAAGACACTCAGCTCCAAACTACACGTGATGTTATATTTAACATCACAAAGCAAGTAGCTTCTAAAGACAGTTGTATGAAATATTTTATTGACAATAAGAAACAGTGATAAAAAGTGTTTGTGTAGGTTAAACAAAAGCTTGTTATTGTATTACATGTAAAAACCTTACCTTTTAAGAATTCAAGACCTTTTCCAGTCTAAACAATTATCTTTTCTTTGTAAAATTAAATTGTGCGAAATACTTTATTTACTATAAGATGCAGTGATAAAAAGTGTTTGTGTAGATTAAACAAAATGGATAGTTTGAACTGTGACATCTATGATGCCCAACTCATCAGACTCTGTGAAGAGCTTGAAGAAGATCAAGAATTATACGCCATTGGGGAATTTATAAGCCTATAGTTTTTCCATGAAACTTAAAATACAAATAAACTAAACAATATTCCCCACAAACAGAGGTAAAATGGTTTTGAAGTGGTTTATAGTTATAAGACCAGCGCTTGGTATTCCTTTTTAAAAATAACTTATGATAACCTGAAGGTTTCCGAGCAAAGGAGTCAAAGTATTCCCCTATAACATTAATGTCAATATGTATAGCAACCCAGTGGGAGCCCGGTTTCGAGTCTGGGTCCAAATTACTCACAATAAAGGCGGGAAGATTAGCCCAAATAGGAATTTTGTTAGCAGCAAAAACGTTTAATTCAAACGAAGGGCTGATTTTTTTCATACAAAATTGAATTTCATTTGTATCCATTTTTAATAAAAAAAATATGAATAATTTGATGATGTTGCCAACAATGGCTACAATGAAATAAACTAAATTGATTAAAACATTGTATTTATGTGTTTACTAACTATTGTAATCTACAGATATATCACGATTTTTGTTTATTTCAATAACGTTATCAAATTCTGCATACACAATACAATTAATGGTGCAGGGTAGAGCAACATCAAAGCGAATTTCTAAGCGAACACTTCCATGTCTTACAAGATTCCAGTGTGAAGTTGAACTAGCAGATAAATCAGGGGTTAAATCAAAACATAACAAACAATAACCTACTCCATAATCCGTTCTGCTTATATCATTACCTTCGTTGTGAAAATGAATACCAGTTCCGGAAAATAAAGTGTGATATGATGATGCTATTAACCCAGATCCAGAACCAAATGATGGTTGTAATGTTTTAGAAGGAATTTCATGACCATCGACATATAAACTAAACGAATTCATATTATAGTGTTGAAAATTAAATGGATTCATAGCTAAATTGCCATTAAACCCTGAATTTGATACAAAACCAATAATACATCTTTTAGGAATTTGCCCGAGAAATATATTATCCAATGTTTTACCCTGTATCCCCGACGGTAATGTAAGAACCTTAACTTCTGCTCTTGTAATAGGATATTTTGCAGTCGTTGTTGCCAATACTTTTTGATGTGCTAACAAAACGCTAGGATTAATTCGTGCCCTTCTTATAATGAGGCTGGCATCCATTATTTGCACTTTAAATTTTTTATCTTGGTGACAAATTAGATTAAATGACTCCTTCGAACGTACTAACTTAATACGTATTTCGACACCATTTATTAAGAATTTCTCTTGGTTAAATATGTCGGCATGTAAATGCCCCATCATTTCCACTTCCTTACTCTCTTTGGTAAATTCTAGTCTTTTGTGAAACCCTTTGTTATTTGCATCAACAGTATCCATATGATTTGCAGTATCAGCATACCACAATCCACAAGTAAGGTGAGTTTCTTTGGCTGCTGGTCCATAGTTTAGAAGATTTTCCATATAAGCACGGTAAGCATATGTATTGTTTGGGGGTGATATGAGTTTTTGATTTAAATATACATCTAGTTGACTGAAAAGGGAATGTAACCAGTTATTGACGGGTGCAACCAGGGTATCTGGTTTTAATTTTGTACCATCCTGATTCAATATTTTAGCATTAATATGTAACATTGTGTGGGATAGATCAACATAGTCATCTCCTGATCCGGGAACTTGGAATTCGATGGGAGCGTCATCACTTAAAGATGAAATTGGTTTGTAATGAACCCACTGTCCACTTTCAATACTTATTTGAGTTGATGGAAGGGCAAATATATCTAATTCAGATTTCGCACATTCACAAGAATGACTATGTAGGAATGACATTATTTAGTTTGTAAATATATCCTCAAGAGTTTTGTTTTTATTTTTTTTACTTCCTCTTCGTCTCGATGCTTTCAATGTAATGAGCGGTTCCCTTCTTTTAGATGTCATTTTATACCCAGATCCCGACATGAGGGAATCAATTTTTTCATCGGCTTTTCTTTTTAAATTAGCACTTGCCTCCTTGAATCGTGATCTAATCGAACTATCCATAGGGCATGAATTTACCATATCGGATAACAAACCAACCCCTGCACCTAACGTTTCTTTTCCAATGGTTTTCAAACCACTAGATAACAAAGGGAGCACTGATCTAAATAGCCCTCCCAAAAAACTCCCTATACCATGCCCTCGTTGAAATGGAACTCCTTTATAGACAATTCCTACACCAGAGCCGGCTTGATGCGAATAATAATGTTGGTAAGGGCAAGAGACTGACGATCTGTTATAATTCATTTTACTCGTTGAAAGTGTAGCTTCACGCAGGAGCTACCAAATTGGAATGGTACATTAACACCGGTAGTTGTTCTTATATCTATTTCAATAGTATCGAACTCCCTACGTAAAACCGGTACATAGTGAGCAGGTGAGAAAATGTGAGTTTTATATGCACCATAAATAAACTTAGTTGGATCTAGTGGTATTATTCTAAGCAATGCTGTTATAACATCTCCAACTACTTGCGGATGAATTATATCGGTGTAAACAAATATTTGTGGTGGTAACCCTAAATATAAATTGGCAGGGTTTTTTCCATATGTAACTTGTTTCAAATTTGATCTCGGTTTGAAACCCAGCTGGAGGCTTAGTATCGGGGTTGTTATGATAGAGGTTATTTCATTATTTGTTGTTGTTACTCCAACCATTTTTGTCAATGTATCATACCTAAATTTGACATTATTTTTTAGTTGAGGGTTCTCATTAAACGCTTGAAGGAAATGATCAATATTATCGTATGTAGTGGCTGGTATATGAGTTTTTATATCAACAATTTTTGTTGACTTGTTTGTGGGTGACACCACCTTTTTCTTTATGTAAATTATATTTTCATGATCTTGAACATTATACATGGAACACGGGTATTGAAATTCCACTAATCCAACTACCCACTCCCCTTCTAATTTTATGTTCTTAGGTAATTTAGTTAGAAAATGTGCAGTCGTGTTGTCCGTATAGTAATCCGTTGAACTGTTGCTTAACAAAGTTAAATAAAAACTATTTTCGTTCATATTTTTTTCAAGCTTGATGCGAGTATCCAAGAGTTAAATTTATTGGGATAACCTTGCCACTTCACTAGTATTTCCTTTATGCCTCTAATATGACGCGAACGTATTATTTTATCAATTTTATACTCGGTGGAGGGGGGGTAAGTCACTTTTTGTAACTCTTTAGAATAAAATGTACCAATGATGGGTTCGCCTTCCAAATCCTTTAACATATAAACAACTCGCGGTGATCTATTAATAATTGAATTTATTATAAATATTTCATCACTCCAGTTACTTTCATAACCCTTTTGGAATACATGTTTATATTTAGTTATTCTAACATGATCGCCTACATTAAATTTTGGTGTTTCCAATGAAATTTGTCTATCTTTTTTTCGATAATATAAATTATTCCAAACGGTCATAATATTACCAGAATTAACATCAATTGGTCGCATTTTAATGCTAGAATGATAGGTATGGTTGTACGAATGAAGAAGATCTTGTAAAATTTTAGTGTAATTATATGTATTATTATGGGTGAAGTAACGCCACATTTTCATTTTAAGAGTTCTTTGAAACCTTTCTACTATACTTGCTTTAATGTCGGGGTTATTAGTAGTATAATAATTAATGTTTTTGCTCTTAAAATAATCTCTCACTACCTTTGAAACAAATTCTGTACCTTTATCAGATTGTATATGACGAGGAACAGAGTTGGCTTCGGTAAATATGCTTTCAAAACATTCTTTAACTGTTGATGAATCTTTCTTTTTCATTGCTCTCGCAAAAGCATATTTACTGAACACATCAATAACACAAAGAATATATTTGTATCCATGATTATATTGACTATACGTACTCATGTCACTTAGATCAGCTTGCCAGAGTTCATTAAAGTTAGATAGGATATATCTATTTCTGGTGAATCGCTTATGAATAGGTTTATGTAGCGTGTACGTATCTTGAGATTGTAACCATTTTTTTACTTCCTCTTTGTTCATTTGTTCTTTCATTTCCTTCGCTATATTATTTAAACTACTATAACCAGCTGGATTGGAGACATCATAGTAGATCCTATTAATATCTAATAAGGAGTCCATTTTTCCCAATCAATTTTCTTATGATGACGCTTAAGTTGTCCTGTAGTAAGTGGTGTAGCTCTTTGTTTTTCTTTATCTGTTGACGATCTCGTACTTGTTGATGCAGGTAATGTAATGGGTTCAATCGATTGAGCTGTTTTAATAAATTCCAAGTTTGCAGGATTGCCTATGCAGCTTAAAGGAACTCTTATATCTCTTAAAAGTAATGCAAACTCTTCCCACCCTGTTGGTTTAGGACGTTTTAGAGATCTAACCGTGTCACTTATCAGATCAGTAATATTACTATTTGAAATGGTGCGGTTGTTTATTACAACTTCACCAGTTGGCTTCCACCAAATTTTTGGTTTACTTAAAACAATGCAATCCAACAAAGTTCGAGTTTTTTTCTCATATGATTTGGGTAATATATCTATAATTTTTGATGGGCTAATTGGCATCGGTTCTGGATTTGTTTTACCAATCGGTGTAACTGCTGTAGTACCATCTCCTTCTGGTAAAGGTGGTTTTGCAACTGACTCATTATATTCATTAACCTCCTTTTTGTTCACTTTTGACTTTAGATCATTACTTTCGTAGTTGAGTTGAACCTCCCCCTCCGTTACGATTGGTATTCTAAATGGTTTTCGATCTGTTTCAATAAAATGTAAAAATCGTTGCAATGCTTGTGAATATAAGGTCCACTTTTCACGATCATTCATTTTACTTTTAAGGATTTTTTGCATCTCAGCATCTAGACGGGATGATGAATTTTCAGGTAGGCTCTCATTGCGTTTGAGTCTTTCAATAAAATCTGATTCTACTAATAGCATTTTTTTCGTATTTTCCATTTTGTTTATGATAAAGAGTTAACTAAGGCACTTAAAACTGCTCCTAATATAATAGGTAGAAATGCACCTCCCTTTTGAATTATAACAGTTTTTCTTATTTTATGTTTTCCTTTTGAAACTAATTTCCGTAAGATATCTTTATATTTTTTTAATTTAGATTTTTCTTTTTTTTCTAAAGGAATTTTTCCATTTAGGACGTTATAAATGCACTCACAAATAATGTTGATCTCATCATCATCACAAGATTTAAGTAACGCCGTGCGATATTTTGGTTTAAGCAACTGCAATGCTTCAAGTAAATGTTTATATGTGTTTACTCTCGCATGCATCATGTAGAACTGACTAAAATTTGTTGATTTTTATCGTATTTAAACCCCTTTTTAGGAACATACACTGTGCAATGTCCATCAAACGGAAATATTTTTGTTTTAAAACGACATATGTCATTTGTATTTTGTTTCAAATCAATCATGAGGTAACCATGTGGTTCTTTAGTAGCATCTTTGTAGGCTTCATCTACAAATTTTGAGTTTTCCGGGTAAACTTGTCGTGACAAGTAGCGAATTTGGGTTTTGTCCCTGGGATTCTTAAAATATACAATGTAACTTGTATTTAGTGAAATATCTCGTTGGCCTCTCCCCTGATGAAATATGTTTTGAGTAATATAAAAAACACTTAAGTTTCTATGATGGCTACCTTTTGTGAAAATGTCAACTATTCGTCCATCTGATTCTCTCATCAGGTCATCTATTATAAGAAGCTTAGGTTTCTTCCCATCAAACATTGAAAAATCTGGTATTCCCTGACTATAATTTACATTTTCCAGATTGTACAGGGGTTGCATTTCATCATAACACCAAATAATTTCATCGAATTCAACATTACATACATCTTTGAAATTATTTAAAAAGTTTGTGACAAATTGAGTTTTGCCACATCCACTTGGACCAGCTACAATGGTTGTGAAAGGATGATAAAAATGTATCATAATTAAAACTCGTAATACGTGTTGATATGAAAACAGATAAACTTGAAATGACACAATTTATGAACTCAATTACTTTTTAAATAAATCCACCAAAATAAGGGTAAACACATTAAACAAAACAAAGATATCATAGTCAAATTTTTTTTTTATTTTGAAATTTACACTTTCCTGAGTATCATTTTTTTTTAAAGAACCAGTACAAAAACTCAACATAAGTCTCTTTTCAAGTTACTATAAAATAATAACTAAAAAACAAAATACAGAGTACAACCACTTTATTTTAATTCACCTTCACCAATTTATATTTACAAAAAACTAAAATGTATTTACATTTTCTACAATTATTACAATTCACAATTCACAATTAAAAATTAAAAATACACAATGTACAAAAAATAAAGTTGAAATTTTTGAATGTTCTGTGATTATAAATTACATGGAATAATTATTTTGTGATGATCCATGGGGTATTTTATAATGTCTCCACGCTAGAGTGTCCGAAGAGTTTTCTAACAAGTACCGTTTTGTATCGTTATGAGATAATGATACTTTATTTATATTTTGAGTAAATATTACATGTTTTATTGATTTAAATCTCAGCATTTGAGCATGTTGCATATTTTTTTCAAATAAACACTTTTTATAATCGTTGAGGGTCAGTTTTTTAGTAACACATTTATTGACTCCTTTAGCTTTTGATATAAGACTATGATTCTCAACATCTAAGGCATACATTTTAGATCGTAGGCCAACAAACTCTTTAAAAATTTTACCATTGTTTTCATCTTTGAAAAACCCTAACCGCTTTTTATTTATTAATGGTAAACCATATTGATTGTTAGATGAATAGTCTGATGTATCAAAATATAAATCGAGCTCTGATTTTATGTCCTCATAATAGTTTTCAGTGAATATTTGATATACTAAACTATCGGTATCTGTATAAAGAAGCCTGAGATTTTCTTGATATTTGGTTTTCATGTAATCGTAATGAAATTTATACATGAAAGTTTTAGATATATCTAAAATACAAAATCCTAAGTAAATTGGTTTATTATAAAAGATTTTAGTTTTATTCAATTGAATAGCAACTAAGTTCTCCGAAAATACTGATAAACTGTGGAACTCAGGTTTCGCTATCATGGATTCAACCCCCTGTGATTTCCCATGATTTTTCCAATGATTTAACAATTTAACGTTAACATATTTCAAAACATTTTCCATGGTCTTACCGAACATTGAATTATTCATACTTTTATAGTGATCTTTATCAGAATCACAAGTTGCCTGCGATCGCATGCGTGTGTTTAAATCTATGTAACTTTTTAACCACTTAGATTGTT
The DNA here is from genome assembly GCA_948252455.1 of Acleris cristana. Lineage (NCBI taxonomy): Eukaryota > Metazoa > Arthropoda > Insecta > Lepidoptera > Tortricidae > Acleris > Acleris cristana. The sequence continues at coordinate 48,952,330 of OX411771.1, forward strand.
CGAATCTCAAAATGCGATGGATTTTAAGTAATTGCAAACCATTCTTCAAACATTGTTTAAGATTTCTGTAATGTAGAACATAATTCATTTTCCTATTTAAATTAGGTATCAATTTTTTTTCTTTGGAATTCCCTTAACAAACATTTTCAGGACAGAATGGTAAATCCGAATGAGAGTCATGCAATTCATTAGGGTATTCTAGATCGACTTCTAAAATGAATCCATGTTCAGCATCATCAGAAACATTAAAATCAGTATCTACATTTACCCATTCAAATTTACCAGTAGGGAGACATTGGGACATAGCCCAACCATAAAGATTATTTGCATCCAAATACATAAGATATGAAGAAGGAATATTTTGATCATATTCTGACATAAATTTATTATTAGCTTTTGCGTGTCTTTTACTGCATTGTGATATGCCACCTCGAATATTTTTAGTTATGAAAGCTATTTTATCAATGTCGGTTAAGAGTTCTAGATTTATTTTTGTAGTTTTGAGCATCGCGTCCCAACTTAATCCCGGAGCAGTATAGTAATGGGCTGGATCTAACCCATAAGTTCTAAGACATACATTTCTAAAATTTTCAAATACATCTGTTAGTAACAAAACATCTGTTTTTAAATACAAATCAGAATAATCCCCCATATTTTCACAATGAAAATGAGACCAAACATCTTTCGCATGTTTATAATCGTCTTCTGAAATGTTGCAATCAGTCAGAGAACTGTAGAATTTATCTTGAGAGGGAAGAGAAGTTAACTTTAACGAGTCATATGATGTCATGTGTTCATAGGGATAGATACCCTTTCGTATTAATCGTTTAAAATCCTCTTCACATGGGAAACTCAATTTTAATTCACGAAATTGTTCGGGTGTCAAGGTTTTGGCTAATTTTTCAAGACTACAACTCATAAATTTAAGTGAATCAAGAAATTTCAATTTTATTGTGCGATTATTCACTTTCAAGGATTTAGTAAAGGAAATGTATTTCTCTTTGTTCTCTGGTATCAATTCAATGTTTCCTTCCTCAAATCCAAGACCATGTACTATAAAATGACTATCATAGTTGCTCAAATTATGGAAAAATACAGGTACAAAATTAGGTGGCCTGTATTTTTCAGAACAAATTTGATGTGCTACTCCTTCATAAAAACCTGTATGATGATTATAAGAAATAGTGGATTCACCTTTTAATTTTTCATCACAAATGTAACATGTGATACTCTGAGCAACATCTAAATTATTTGCATCAGACAAAGGTAAAGGAGTTTTGGCAAAAGTATTACTCCTACAAATGTTTTCTAAATCTTTTTTAATGTATTTCATAAATGTCTCGGCACAATCTTTACCTTTATATGTTCTATATATTGACAACTTATCATCATAAGAACACTTAATGTAGTATCCAAAACTATATACCTCATGTTTTTGTATATTTGTTGTAGAGGATGTACTAGGATTATTGAAACAGGAAGGAATTGGATTTAAAAAAGCCTCAAAATCGGCATAAACAACAAAAGGCACCCTTAATTTACGATCATAATTATTGAAGGTAAGTTGGTTAGATGACACATTTTCATTGAACCAGTTTTTCCTTTTATCCTGTTCTGAAGGTAAATTTGTACAAACATGGAAACAGTCATTTCTTTGATGATTCAATAAATTTTCATTTGATGTAAAGCTTGTTAGACAACCATCGCAAATATGTACAGCATGTTGTGTATTATTCAGTTGTGTAGATACTAATCTAGATAAATTTTTGATAAAGCAATAATGTGCTTCGCTACCTTTGGTTAAATATAATAAGTTTAAGTGCCTAGCTTTTTTACATTTAGTAAAGTGTAATGGTCCTATCACATCATGTTTTTTACTTTGTAAATTGTACTCGAGTCCAAAAACATTTATGCTTATATCATTTATTTTTTCAAATTTATGAATATCAGTTAATTTAAATGGGAAAGTAAAATTTTCAAAATTTAATTTATTTTTATGCAATATATATGAATTCGTTGTATTTGTATGATGGTTAGTAGGTGCATATAACCCCGACAATACAGCCCATCTAAAACATTCATGGTCATTGTTTTTCACGTTAATAACTGCCTTTTTATTCATTATATCTCGCGGTAATTCTATATAGGAAGAACCACGTAATGGGTTAAATTTATTTACATTCACATCTAGATAGTTGAATTTTACTAAACTCCAACCACTATCTTTTCTCTCAAAGTTAGATAATCTTGTCAAAATTTCGTTAACTATAGTTACAAAAATATCATTTTTGTCGCTGCTATGATTTACTACATTGTTGCTAAATTGAAAGTCAAACGTATTATTCAGTTGTTTGCTATCTTGAGTAAAATCTGCATTGAGAATAAAATTTACTTTTAAGGCACAATGATCAGCAAGTGATCGATCCAATAATGTAAAGATTTTTTCTTTATTGTTTTGTAAAATTGTTTCGGGGGTAAATGGATTGTGAACATTTTCATTAAGCAATATTCTATACGTAGCCACCCTATTCCTAAATGCGTTTTCAATTAACTGTACATTAACCCACTGATCGTCGGACCTTAAGACATTATTTTTGTGCATGTTACTATTCAAATGGTTGGTAAAATATCTTTTGGATACAAACTTACTGCACACAGAACATTCAACATTATCATTATTTTCTGTACTCACATTTTTATCTAAAAAAAAATCGGGTGATATTGATTCTGCATCGTGACTGGTTGAAGGACGGTTTTTCTTTGTCAGCACGTCTTCTGACTCCGAAGCTGTCCTCTTTACTCCACGCCCGACTTGAGAAGATCTATAAACATAAGAAAACATGAAATTAAACATAATGTATGTGTTAATAACAAATACAGACTTATGGATTAATTGGTTGGGATACTATACTAACTTAAATCTTGGGTACATTGTTGGCAGTATGCTTGCATTGTTAAAACTCCATCAATCACATCTGATGATGAACTATTCTGTTTGCCTTTAATATGTCCATCACATGGTGTAAAATATGGTCTTATATCAGGATCTTCTAATAGAGTGGCTGGTAATTGATTTGATATAAACCACAACCGTATGCTTCTATGGAAATTAGCTATAATAAACTGTTTACTTAAACACTCAATTTGATCACGGACTAAATGGATTATGACGAACACCATGATGGAATAAACAGGCACTTAGTAACTCAAACACAGCAACCAAAACAGTGAATGATATCAACATCGGGTACCTCGGTTATATAGGAGCGCCCCCTCCTAATTGTTTCCATAACAATAAGATCAAGTCTCAACGAGTCGGAAACCCATCCTTCGTCAAGTATTGCTCAAGAACTTATAAACAGGTTAGAACAGGAATATTAGGAATCAAAAATATTACTTACGCGTCACGATGAAGTTGGCTTATAAATTCCCCAATGGCGTATAATTCTTGATCTTCTTCAAGCTCTTCACAGAGTCTGATGAGTTGGGCATCATAGATGTCACAGTTCAAACTATCCATTTTGTTTAATCTACACAAACACTTTTTATCACTGCATCTTATAGTAAATAAAGTATTTCGCACAATTTAATTTTACAAAGAAAAGATAATTGTTTAGACTGGAAAAGGTCTTGAATTCTTAAAAGGTAAGGTTTTTACATGTAATACAATAACAAGCTTTTGTTTAACCTACACAAACACTTTTTATCACTGTTTCTTATTGTCAATAAAATATTTCATACAACTGTCTTTAGAAGCTACTTGCTTTGTGATGTTAAATATAACATCACGTGTAGTTTGGAGCTGAGTGTCTTCTTCAGAAGGCGCGTAGAATTTTAATCTCACATCTGCGTGTTTCCAGTGCTCAGTGGGCGGAATGTTTTTAATTTTTTGCAAATCATATATCTCGATTTTAATCAAGTGAGAAGCGTATGCCCCGTCGTCTTGTCCGGTTGATATATAGCCCACCCCGTCAGGAGAACTTTGGCTGACATTGGAAGAGCGCTTCAATACTTTAGTTTTCTTCTTGGGAGGTTCAAAAAAGCTGTCGATGTTATTTACTGAACGCTTTTTTGCCATGGCCTGCTTAACTTTAAAACCAGGCGTGCCTTCTTCGTCGGTTGATTCATCTTTATTTTCCGGGTAGTAATAGTTCTTGAAAGTATTTTCAGAGAACTGAAACAATATCAAACAATAAATTACACAACTGTTTAAATACAATACTCTTAACAAAAACACGGTGAACAAATGCTAAAAAACACACAATTAAGTTAAAATATTTGTACATACTCACATCCATTATTAGACCTTTTTATAAACACTTCACTGCACGACACAACACTATTATGTCTATATACTACTTTAAGTACAGGGAGCTCCGGTAACGAAGACTGTTGCGCGGCTAATAGTTGTTCAGACACAATACCCCACCGCTTTTATACGCTCCGTAAGTTAAGCGTCTTCCTAAAAACGTGTTTGAACTTGTAGTTCATCTAACACAGACGACGCTTATTCAGCAACACCCAAAATAATAAAACGCACAAGTAACAATCGCACCCGTTGTGACCATAAAACATAATAGGCGGCTACCAATAAAACAATTAAACCGTTATAACAGTGCACTCGGGTACACAAAACTTGTCGATACAGGCTTTTTTGATTGATACACCTACTCCATAGCACTTTGAATCAAGTCAGAACCAGTTTACATGCTCCGTTTAAGTTTTACATACTAGTGTGTTACAATAAAATTAAAATGTATGTGAAGGTAAACCACATATACGTACTAGATAGATAATGTCATACCCAATGTTAGCCGCAGATACATGCTCGTAGATACATACCCGTACGTAGGTTAGATTGCATTTAACCACTATATTTTTAACAACCTAAGTGAAGGTAATTCATTTAGAAATACCTATATGCAATATATGGTTTTGATAGTTGTTTAGAATACACTCTAAGTAACAACAGCTTAAGATAATACTACGAATACTACGATTAGCTAGATTTACTAAAATTAACTTAGGTAAATTCAATTAAGTGAAACTTAGGACTAAAGCTAGATTTAAATCAGCTCTTAGCTTAGGTTAAGCTCATGTAAAGTTAGGTGATCCTTCAAAATAGTCGACCATGGGGTGTTAAAAATTAAAACCACTCGTAACTTCTTTGTTGGTTGGTTCATCTTTATTTTCTTCAAAGTATTAAAAACAGTAAGTATTTTAAGTTAGATTAGGTTGTATAATGTTAGGTCAACTTCACCAAGCTAGGTTAGGTAAGTATTAAAAACAGTAGGTATGTTAAGTTAGATTAGGTTGTATAATTTTAGGTTAACTTCAGTAAGGTAGGTTAGGTTAGGTTAGAACTGTAACCCTTAAAAACAGTAGGTATGTTCAGTAACGTAGGTTAGGTTAGGTTAGAACTGTAACCCTTAAAAAACAGTAGGTATGTTAAGCTAGGACAGGTTTCACGATGTTAGGCTAACTTCAACAAGCTAGGTTAGGTTAGGTTAGAACTATGACCCTTAAAAACAGTATGTTAAGAAAACCACTATGGTTACTTAATTAAATAATATGAGAAACACGTAGGTAAAATTAAAAATCGCATTACAACAATTAATAGCGCAATCAGGTAATATGTAATAAAAGGTAGGAACGCGCCCAATGCAAGACAATGGTGTTGGACACCACCGAGAACAAAGGGGCTGACGTTCGGGCGAACAATAGGGTGGGCGAGCAAAGGGACAGAAGGGTACCCAGGTAATTGATAACCTTTTGTATTGAGTACATGGACTATTGCAAGCTATGGGAAGGAGTGATCTGGGAGTCTCGGGACCCGCCCCAAACGCTCTAAATGGGGGGATAAACACCGAAAAAAATACTTTTTTTTTTTTTTTTTTGTTTAGGAGCGAAACCCCGCCTCTCGCTCGTCAGAGCACCATTTTTTTCGGGGGAGCAAAGTCGGGGGCAGTACAGGGGATTCCCTACTACTCACCGGATTTTCTAGCTTCTTAGCAGATTACTTAATTCGAGTACGAATTTGTACCTATATAGACTCAAACTGGGAAATTATCTATGCATAATTTAAAACGCCTACAACAAATCAAAAAGCAAATATGAGGTATAAACGAATTATCATTTTCGTATTATCAGGAGTTTAAATTTTGGTTCGCTGTGGAACCTTGGCATAATGACAACGTCACATGATGAGATAGGAAATTACGTAGGAATTATTCGTAGGTATTGTATGAAAGGGTTCTATGTGGGTTGATGTTTGAAGTTCATGACCGAGTTTGAGATATATAGATAGTTTTGGGGAGGTCAAATACCAATATGAATATCTAAAAGGATATTATGGTGTATAAAGAAGCTAACAGTATAAATCATATCATTACCGCAGTTAATGCTAATTATTTTTAGTGAGAACATGTAAGGTAGATTGATAAGTGAGGGTATTTGTTCGATAAGTGTTGGTAACATGGATATGCTTCGACAATTATTTATTTTATAGTTGTTTATTACTATGTTCTATAAATGCTATATATTTAAATCGTAGAAATTTTGAACTTGTAGCATTTAATTTTGGATGTTTTGCTGCGTAACCAATTAGAGATATATTAAAATAGATAAATTACATATAAATTTATTTCACCTCTTTCTTTTTAAGATTATTTTTGATAGTTTCTCGGATATTCGCTTTGTTTCAACCGTACCCTGTTTCAACCGCACCCAGTCTCCCGTAGTCCAAAGATTAATTTTGTAATTTAGTGTTTGGATGGAGACTCGGAACCCAATTGGTGAGTATAAATCCTAACCCGTAGGACGTTAAATTTATTTAACGTGACTTTAAGAATGCATCAGCGTATTCTCGTCTCCCCCCTGTCGTGGTCAGGACACCTTTAACACCTGGTTTACTAGGCTGCGTGCTGAGTCCGGTTCGCAGGCGACGGGGTTATCCTATATTATTGCATGTAATTTGATTCCAACACCTACATACAAGCGTGTGGCTATTGCAGCAATATGGTAGTCTACATGTTTGGCTAACGCCGAAAGGCGGTGTGTGATCTTCAAGCGGATCCACCAGTGACCTTCGGGTTGTTGAAATGCTTGTCCTTTCGCCGGTACGGTACATGTGGAAGGGGCCACAGGTTGGCACAGGCGACAAGGCTGTCCTGTCATGGGGATTCCAACAGACCTTTGTCCAAGAACGGAAGCGTGTACCTCAATGCCGGGAGGGTCCCCCTTCCATATCCTTTATCCTATTCTTGAACCGGCACCGACTGTAGGAACCTGGTTCAGGCAGATAGGGAGTCATTAGGCACGGGTAGGCAGGATGTGCATGCAGCTTTATAATTGTATTTTACTACCGATTGTAGGATTCTGCTACAGGCAGATAGGGAATCATTAGGCACGGGTAGGCAGGATGTGCATGCAGCTTTATAATTGTATTTTAACACCGATTGTTGGAGTCTGCTTCAGGCTGATAGGGATTCTTTAGGCACGGGTAGGTAGAATGTGTTTATTTCAACATCCAGTGATAAATGGAAAAATAGGAAGTGCATGAAACTTATTACAGTACGTTCAGTTCTTAATAGTGCTCGGCTTATAATAAAAATCACATTAACGTTTGCAAAAGAGCTATTGAGAGTCTGGAAGTATTGTACTTAATTTATTTGTTGAAACGATTTTGTTTCATGATTTGTTTATTTGCTGTGTTTTGCTATTTATTTCATGATGTGTTTATTTGCTGTGTTTTGCTATTTATTTCATGATGTGTTTATTTGCTGAATTTTGCTATTTATTTTACTATATATTCAAATAATTAAATAAAAATAAAATTCAGGATGTGTCTTATTTTTGTACTTTGTAGTTAAAGGGTAATTATGCACGAATTCACATTGTAAAAATGATATAAATTATTCAATATGCTTTTAAAATTCATAAGTTTTGAGATGTTTTGATGAGGTTGAATAAGTTTGAACCTGCAATGCAAGTTTAAGTCATACTATCCAACTTGCTTAAAATATTCAAATCTATGTAGCCAGGATAGGTGGAAGGTATTAAACGAATTCAAAACTAATTTGTTCCTTAAAATTTACTCTATAAACTTGTAAAAAGTTAAATTTAAATTCGTGCATAATACCTATAACTTTTCAGGAAATTTTACTTGTATAGCTGGCAGGCAGGTAAGTGTCTATTTTGATTTAATAATCCGTTCAGGATTTATAAACTCTATATTATATAAAACCCCTTATAAGCATTCTTTATCTTAAACGGTACCTCAATTAAATTAGGACTATTTAATTTTATCTATAGTCTTACAATCTATGTCAAATTAAATTGTTGAAGTATCAGCGGAGAGGTAACGGTGGTTTTTTTTTATGGGTAAAAGATAATGGAGGTAAAACTCAACTGAAGCTTCTATTTTATGGATATCCCAAAATAAGATAAAGAATGTTCTGGGAATATTATCCATGTGACTTTTGACACACAGGTACCATAACTATTTACTTATAAAATCGCTATAACCTACTATTTGTTTATTTTGTTACTTACTATTATTACCGGATCACTAATGGCTAATTTACATTGGTCCACCAAATGCATGCCAGTAGAAGTACATTGATGAGTTGGTTTTCACGTTCGAGGCGAGAGCTATTGTATCGACGCCATGTACGTCTACTGGCATGCATTTGGTGGACAAATGTAAATCCGCCATAAGGAAAGAGGGAGACGACACGATCGTTCCTCCTTCTCGCTACGCCAACGTCAGAGTACACGTCACGAGCTGTCACCGCGCAGCAGGCTGACGGGGATGGGAGGCCCGAGGACAACACCATAGTATAAATAGAGAAGTAGCTCGTCTTCAAACAAAGGTACATCGCGCGGCTTGCACGTGTGCGTTACGCCGACCGTACGGCTGTGGGCGGGGCGAATGTCGCACACAAAACTACAAGCAGAGGTGCGGGTATGGTGATTAGACGGGGTCGCGGCGTCATTGCGTTCGGTCACGTTTGTTTGTTTGTAGGTAGTGCGCGTTAAATTAAAACATCGAGCGACAATGTCTTTGTCGAAAACTAGAAAATATTGTTCAGTTTACGGGTGTTTAAATAATGGTATAAGAAATCCGGAGCTATCGTTTTTCCACATACCTTTTGAGTCGGAAAGGTGAGTACCTACATACCTATTTAGAGTTTGTGTTGTGAAGAATGCTGTTTATTTTTTTATATTTACCTATAGCTTATAGCCCACTTGCAGCTTTTGTTAAATCTATTTTATTGTCAGCGTGATATTTTCATTCGTTTCAAAACGCCTAAACTGTGCCCTAAACCTAGCTTAGGTAGGTACAACTATCCAGATTTAATAAAAGCTGCTAGTGATTAATGTAAATAACTACTCAATTAATTAGGTATTTCGTACCGGCTTGCCTGTAGATACCTATAGATAACTAATTAGGTGAAATAAATACGTATTAAGTAGGTAATTTAAGTTATTGAGTGTGACGTGTCAGTTAACATGTCACGACGTGGATGGCCTAAGTAGATGGTAGTGACCTAGTGACTAAGTACTGTTTACGAAGCTAGCGGTCCTGGGTTCGATTCCCGGTCAGGGCAAATATTTGTGTGATGAGTGCGAGTAGGTATTTGTTTCAGAGTCTTAGGTGTTTTATATGTACCTATATAGTAATATTAAGTATGTATTTGTCACTACATAGGTAAGTATGTTTATCGTTACGTAGTACCCAAAGTACAAGCCTAGAACCTAGTTTGGGACTACCTAGGTTTATTTGTGTAAGATTTTCCCGTGACATTATTATTCAGATATTTATTCAATGTTGTGTAATACCGCGCGGCGCGAGCTGCCAATGCTCAAAGAAAGACGCGCGGCGGCGGCGCGTGCCGCCAATAATAGGTAAGTACCTAGTCAAAGGAAGCCGCCTTGCGCGAAAGCGGCATTATCAAAAGGTCGAAAAGGAATTTACATATCACATCAGCATCACATACCTTTAAACATAGGTAATTAATATTTAGTGTCAACTGATTAAAAGTATGTAAGTAAAATAATTTAAATTTCGTAATTAGGTACCTAACAATATTAATACTTAGGTACTTTAAGTTTGTGTAAAGTATGAAAATTACTATGATTAATATGATTATAGATCAAAGTAGGGCCAAGTAGGTGACTAAAATTTTAAAACAAGTTTGGACAACCCTTACGCCCGAGCGGCAATAGGTATCAGAATCTCCTAAAGGGCCGGAGTCGAGCTACTTGTCTATTTATACTATGACAACACTTCACTTCGGCGGCGCGCTTGATAGGGATCGGACCATATTCCAAACTAGATAGGCTCCACGTTCAAATATAGTTAGGATTCTAAAGCTAGGTTTAGTTTTTAGTGTTTAGTAGATATAAGGAGTTGTGATTTGTGTTACATTTTGAATTAAAATCGTTGATTGCGTTTCTATATTTCATTTATACTCGTAAATCCATAAGATCAGTTCGTGGGATATTGAATTTACGCGAGTGGCATCCAGACAATTTCTTTCCGTTATTTAATTCAAATAAGTTCCGTTGGTTATTCTGAGTTTCAAATAAGTTCCGTTGATTATTCTGAGTGCTAAGTATCTTTAAATTATGTAACGTGTTTCGACTTGCTTTAATGCTTCCGCTATTTTATAATACAGTGCGCTTTGAATGATTGTGCGTTAAAATCTATGTAATTAATTCAACTTATTGTGCTTAAATTTGCTGGCGAATCTACTTATTTAGATTTAGGAATTAGATTTTAGGTGGCGGTTTATTTAAAATGTCGGAAGGTTCATCCAGTAGTAAGCGTCGTAGTAAAAAAGCTGAAACCGACGCTGTGCTAAGTACGATTTTAAATAAATTGAGAACGATCGAGGATAGATTAGGACCAACGCTGCCGCCGCCATCTCCTGTATTGGGCGCTTGTACTGTTTCTATTCCTGTTTCACAGCGATCAACGACTTCTGCCGGTTGCACCGTCGGCAAGCGAGTTCACCCATGGTGATGGATCGATAGTCAGCGGCACCCAGTTGGCACCCGAGCAGCCTCAGAGCGTTGCTGCGACCCCGTGTAGTGAGACCCCTGCCGACGAGGTAACGGAGAGGATCGTGGGAGCGCTTTCGTCGTTAATTCAAGTAAGACCGACTCATTACTACATCTCTTCTTTTGACCCGCAATTGCACGACTTTGATGTTTGGTGTGCCAAGGTGGACCACGCGCGTGTATTAAATCGTTGGGCCGATAATGAGTGTTTGTCACGTGTTGCAAATTGTTTAAAGGGTGATGCGCGTTCGTGGCTCACTGAATGGGTCACCAATGACCGCACATGGAGTAATTTTAAAATTGAGTTCCGTTCCCTCTGCCCGCGAAACATAGATGTGGCTACCGTGCTTTATGATGTGATGCGTACTGACTCGAGGGGTTTCGCCACATACGCGGAGTACGCGCGTCGTGCGCTGCTGCGTTTAAATATAGTAACCGGCTTGTCGGATGAGCTTCGAACGGCGATAGTTCTTCGAGGCATTACGGATTCGCAGATTAAAGCGGCTGCCACAAATGCAAAGCTGAAACCACAGCAAATAGTTGAATTTTTGTCGGTATTTGTAAAACCTAAAAGTGAACCGCGCGTTTCCTCCCATGATCCTGACCGTTCCAATAGTAGACCCGCCGCTGTACCAAATCCGCGGTGTGTCTGGCAACACTAAAATCCACGGAAACGTGAACTGAGCAGGCCGGATTATAGACCAAAATGTTTTAATTGTGGTGTTGTAGGTCACAAGCGTTTTAATTGCTCTAAAAGACCACGGGTAGAAAACAATTCTAACAGCGGTGATCGTAGCGTACCCGCCAGTACACCGGCTCCAATTAGAACTACATCGAATAATAGGCCTTCAGTTACTTGTTCGTACTGCCACAAGATTGGCCATAGCGTGGAGTCTTGTTTCGCAAAGCAGAGAGTAGAAACAAATAATAAACGCCCTAATAATGTTAATTTGTGTCGCAAACAAGACTCTGTAGCTAACAATGACGTAATGACGGCTGTGATAGAGGGCGTTTCCTTAGACGTCCTTATTGATAGTGGGTCGAGTGTTTCGCTTATGTCCGAATCTGTTCTAAAACACTTTAACAGCAACAAGGTTCCTATTTATCGAGTACGACGAGGCATAGGGAGTCAGGAAATCGAATGTACGTCGTTCGTAACGCTAGTAGTCGAGTTTTCCGATATATCCGTTGAGGTTGATTTGTATATCGTGCCTGAATCATGTATGAACGCGTCAGTCCTGATAGGAACAGACGTTTTAAATCGTGACGGCGTTACCTACATTAGGGTAGGCGGGGTGCAGCGACTGACACGTATGAGCTTTCCAGTTGTGCAGTTCTTAAGTGAATTAGAGTCCGATATCAAGACGCCATTAACTGGCGATGACAAACAGCGGTTACTTGCGATCATTAATGAGTTCTCTCAATCCTTTATCAGTGGCACTGCCTCCTTGACGGTTACCACCGGTACGATGGCTATTAAGTTAAGTAGCAACAGTCCTGTCAACTATAGGCCATATAAGCTATCGCACGACGAAAAACTGCGTGTTCGCGGCATAATATCGGATTTGAAAGACAAGGGCGTTATACGGGATTCTAACTCTGACTTTGCGAGCCCCATCATACTCGTTAAAAAGAAAGACGGCACGGACCGTTTGTGCGTCGACTATCGCGCTTTAAACGCGATTACCGTCAAAGATAGGTTCCCGTTGCCTCTCATAGACGATCATATCGACCGGCTAGGTAAAGCGCGATACTTCTCGAGCCTCGACATGGCTACAGGGTTCCACCAGATAAAGATGGATCTTGACTCCGTTAGTAAGACGGCGTTCGTGACGCCAGAGGGACATTTTGAATATTTAAAAATGCCCTATGGTTTAGCGAACGCTCCAGTTGTGTACCAAAAGATTATTACGGAAACCCTAAAGTAAGTAAAGTCCTCGTATATATCGACGATGTTTTAATTTTGTCGGAAACGATAGATGAGGGTTTACAAATTCTACGCCAAGTCTTAAATACCCTGACTTCCTCTGGATTTTCTATCAATTTAAAGAAATGTAAGTTTCTAGCGACAGAGGTAGAATATTTAGGACGGCTGATTAGTCAGGGTCAGGTACGACCGAGCCCACGAAAAGTCCAAGCTTGTGATGCACCCCGTCCATCGAACGTAAAACAGATACGCCAGTTTCTAGGCCTTGCGGGTTACTTCCGCCGTTATATTGCCGGTTACTCACAAAGGACTGCGTGCATTGCTAGGCTTACGCAACGCGGTGTTCCATTCATTTGGGGAAACGAACAGGAAGATGCGCGGGCATATATTATCAAATGCCTCACTGACGAGCCTGTCCTCGCTATATTTGACCCGAGTCTTCCCACGGAACTGCATACAGACGCAAGTGCGAGCGGATATGGTGGAATTTTGTTACAAGAACACGAAGGAAAGCGAAAGAGGGTAGTTGCGTATTTTAGTAAGGCAACACAAGGCGCCGAGACCAAATATCACAGTTACGAGTTGGAGACATTGGCTATCGTAAATTCTCTTCAACACTTTTGTCACTATCTTATAGGTATTGTCTTCAAAATAGTTACAGACTGTAACTCCCTAAAATTGACAGAAAGAAAGAAGATCTTGTTCCTCGCGTTGCCCGTTGGTGGGTTTACATGCAGGATTTCCAGTTTAGTATTGAATATCGCAAAGGCGTTCTCATGCCTCATGCAGACTACTTAAGCAGAAATCCAGTGGATATCCTGCATATCCGTAAACCCACGAACTGGGCGCAGCAGGCTCAAACAGCAGATGTTGAGACCCAAGACCTTATTGATAGTTTGAAAGAAGGACGTTTGGACTCTACGGGTTATGAAGTCCGTAATAACTTGTTGTGTTATAAATCCAATCCTACTGACTAAGATTCTCGTTCGCTTTGTTTTATCCCAAAAGGTCACAGGCTTAGCTTACTTAGAGTATTTCATGATGAACATGACCACATTGGAGTGGACAAAACGACAGAACTCATTTTAAGGCATTTTTGGTTTCCCGGGCTTAGGCAATTTGTTCGGAAATATGTAGGGCATTGTCTAGTTTGTTTGACTTGTAAAAATATTCCCCGTGCACCTCATCAGCCCATAGAGTCGTGGTCTAAGCCAGATATCCCATTCTCGACCATGCACATGGACGTGCTAGGCCCGTTACCGGAGTCGAAAGGATTCAAATACGCCCTTATAGTTGTTGACGCATTCTCAAAATACTGCCTTTTGTATTCCTTGTATCGACAAGATGCTGATGAGCTTAAACGAGCATTTGCAAACACGATATCTTTGTTTGGTACACCATCTCTTATCGTTACTGACCGCGGAAGAATGTTCGAAAGTAACAGTTTTCAAAGCTGGGTATCTGAGTTAGGCTGTAAAACGCATTTTATCTACACTCATATCATAAGTCCTCTATAATGCGTTCAGAATCCGTAGACAATGACCAGCATTACAAGATACAATATGTTTTCTTATCTGTAGCTGTAATGAAAAGTTAAAATTACGATACAACTTTTGATAAAGTAATGTGGTTCAAATTTGGAACATCTTCCAAAACCAACACAATTCAAACAGGGGGCCAATTCTAGTATCAATTAAACGTCGACTCGGTATATTTTAAGTAAAGTGTCGTACGCCATTTTGATTTCGAATGACATTAGAATAGGGATTTTGTTAGTTTGTCTATGATTTAAAAAAAAAAAACATATTCGTGACACAGGTTAAGCTTTGCCGCCATTTTGTTTGTTTTGCCGCCTACTGAACGCATATTAGAGTACTTATAATATCGCCTAGTGCCTGCTATACGGGCACATCTCAAAAAACCAATATTAAGAGAAATCGCCGATCAAAGTTTTGCGAGTTGAGTGTGCGGCAGAAAATGGTTCTAATTCCTTAAGTTTTGGATCAATAACACTGTGGTTTAGGTTATTTTGTTGTTCATTATATAGAGCTTCAAATCAATGTGTAATTGTTTTTCAAGTATGAACAGTTTTTAAAGTACTGGACTTCAAATAAAGTCACTTCGTGTTGTGGCCATATCGCATAAAGTATTTTACGAAATTTCGAGATGTGTCCAAAATCGCAGAAGAATTAAATGACGATAATAAGCATAATATCATACAAAAACACATTTAAAAAATTAAAATAAATGTAAAACACGAAAAATAATTATCAGATACATCATAATCATCTTTGGCAGAGTTACAACATTATTAAATGAGATAATCAATGTCTCTAAATTCTTTTGACAGATAGGTACATAATTTAAATTACCTATGTTTGAATATCTGCCCAGCTAAAATCCAGTCTCCTACTGTGTGCACGACAGGCAGTGACCAGATGCTGCGCCAGAAACTAATCATAGCAGCAGCATCCGTTAGGTGTCCGTCGCTAACTTCTTAATCGGTTCCTTCCCACTTTCTGTATTCCTTCCTCTGATCACTTTGTAAGAGGCGATTTTGCTGGTATCTATCCACACGCTCTCTATAGCGACGAATATGGCTTACCCACGCGCAAACTTTCTGCTTCAGGTTATCGATACGTTCCGTGACACAGGCATATAATGCTGGGACCTACTACCAGCAAAAGCCTGGTTCACGAAACGCATGACTCGGGAGCGTTCATTGCCCCCCTGAAGCAGATTAGCTTTCCTATTAGAGTCCACTTATCATTATGCCACTCAATTCGCACTTGCCAAGCGGGGACAGGCCCGCGAGCGCGCGGAGCTCGGCCGGTGTCCGAAAACTTGACTCGAGCTACGCGGCACGCAGCTATGGCCCCGCAGTACAAAATTGAGCGGGTATAGATAATATCCTCGCTGGCTTGTAAATATGACGCCAGCAAGGCGTATAGGGCTCCCATAAGTGCTAAATTTCGTTTACTGGCAGGCAAGCGTGGTAAACGAGGCCTAGAGTTGGGTGTGGACCGATACTGCGCGATCGCGTCTTCCAAAGCCCTCCTCAATTGCTCATTTACCTGGCTAGTTACGCTTATATTCGCACAATCCTCAACGTCGCTAATCCTGCACTGACATCAGTGCGTGTTGGGCGACTGGCATCGAAGCCGATATCGCAGCAGGAGGGTCCCGTGATGAAGCACCGTCACGCAGGTGGTCGCGGCGACGGAGGCAGCGGCCCGCGCTCGTCGCTCGACTCGCTGGTGTCGGGTGCAGTGGCGAACTCATCACCCGACGACGATGGCGAGGAGCTGAACGAAGCGGGCTGGGGTGGAGGGTGTGCGTTCGCAGTATCTGCTTCTGTTCTATACATTCTTGGTCTTGTTATCATGTTTTTTTTATGTCATGGTATTAAGGACGGCGATCTCAAGCAGTCAGTGAAGGAGCGCTTCTTCTGTCGCTTACCAAAAGTTCTTAACAGTCTTTTGTCGGAGGGTAATAAGGTGCACGCCTTTAATAGTTGGGTGATGCCGCTGATCGCATACTCCTTTGGCATACTAAGGTGGACTCTATTGCTTAAATCACATCGCATGTTGCACCCACGCTCTTCTGTCATGAGATTGTACATCCCGAGAAAATGTGGAGGTCGAAGCATTTTATATGCTTGGAATCTCCACAACCGCGAGGTGTACAATCTCAGGGATTATTCCTTGGCAATGAGTGTGGGATACATCGTCGTGTGGTTGCAGTAGACAGGAGCCTCACGCCTCTCTCCTCGGTAAACGAAAACTGGCGCAGACCAATGTTGTTGAGCACTGAAGACCGCAAGAACGTATGGAAGAGCAAGGAGCTACACGATCTGTCATCACGTACAGGACTATTGTCACCAATAAGCCTGATATCGTATTGACAGATCGATGTAATTTTTATTTTGTTTATATTTTGACGCATTCATTGTAATCACGGTCCCATTTAAGCACTATTACCACCAAACGGCCCGCAACAGCTCGGAACGGAAAGAATTTTATGGTCTTTAAACGATATTAAATCATGTTCACAGTATTTAAAGTCTATATAACCAAGCCGCGCACAGCAACTTGACCGCGGGCGTCTCCCGTGAGACGCGATCTTAGCCGAAAGTATGCTGCGACGCACGATCGGCTTCGTCATAAATAGACAATAATAATTTTAATAGACGCGATCGGCTGTCGCCCCATCCGTCCGTATCCTTTCCGATCCGAAGCGATGCGAGCCGTTTGGTGGAAATCATCCTTTACTGTTGTGCGATGTGGACGTAACTCAAAACTTTGTTCCGAACGTTTATGCTACACGGCCGCAACCCCGAAGTGGCCGTATTGCAGGTAAGGGATAGTCGATTTTTGGAAATTTGCATAAAGCCACAAGTGCATTAAGAGGCTTTAGAGGATAGTTTTCCTTATTTTTTTGAGTTAAGGTGGTAAATTAAACCCTTCCGACCACGAATCTGCAATAATATCAAAAAATGAAAAAATTTGAGATGAGGCCGTATAGCAGCCACTAGGCGATATGTGTGTAGATAAAGTAATGTATGCAACTGTACATAATTAGGCCTTAAAACACTCGTGTGATCTTAATATGAAACTCGCCTTCAGCTCGTTTCATAAAACCACACTCGTATTTTAAGGACCCTCTTTATGTATCAGTTACATAAAATACTATTATAACACCTGAAATGCACCACGAAAATGGTCAGGCTGAACGATATTGTCGTACAGTTCATAATTTGATTCGAGTAGAGGCGAATAATAGGGGGGTTGAGTGGTCCGATACTCTATGGCGGGTTCAACTTATTCTGAATATGACCAAGAACGCAGCCATTAATGCATCCCCTCTCCAATTGCTCGTGGGGATTGATGCAATGACTCCTGTATTGCGCTCTTTAGTGCGTGATGTTGCTCTCAATAACACTAGTGGAAATCGCAAGGCACTAGTAGTGCTTAGGAGGCAGCGCGCAAGCGAGCGACTGGCCGCTAGGCAAAAGCGGCAAGACGAGATCACTAATGAGGGTCGCAAGCAACCACGTACTTATAAAGTCGGCGATTTTGCATTCGTAATTAAACAAGCGCAGAGTATCGGTAAATTAGATTCCGGTATGAGGGGTCCGTACAAAATAACCTCAGTTTTACCTCATGATCGCTACGAACTTGAATTATTGTCTGGTTCGTACGGGAAACGTACGCGGTCCGCTGCTGAATACATGGTACCGTGGCGAGGAGAGTGGACCCCTGAGACGTGCGCAACATTTTTTGAAAGTGAGTAACATTCATCAGTTCCTCACCTCACATTAAATGTGGTAGCGACTTCGGTCGCGGCAGACTACGACATTCGTAGTGGGACTAATGTCCGGCAGACTACGACATTCGTAGTGGGACTAATGTCCCGCAGACTACGACATTCGTAGTGGGACTAATGTCCGGCAGACTGCATCCCTATGGGTGGCAGTGCGATCTGTGATCGTGGCGGACTACGATGATCGTAGTGCGGCTGATGGCCGGCAGATTGCATCTTTAAGGATGATAGTGCAATATGTATTCGCGGCAGACTGCATCTTAACGGATGACAGTGCAATATGTAATCGCGGCAGACTGCATCTTTAAGGGTGACAGTGCAATAATGCATTTGCGGCAGACCGTGGCGACATTTGGTTCTCTGTGGTGTTTGTTGATATGTTACACTGACTGTACTACAGTTCAGGCAGATTATTTTTTTGGCCATAGAAAATTGAACACGAATGGATATAGGAATGTGTCAGTTGCTGTTTGAGTTGAAGTACGAATGTTATTAGCTTAAATTAAAATGATCATTTTGATGTCTATGACTCATGTGAAAGGTTATCTTGCATTATATTGACTTAGTGCGCACGGTTTTTATCATGCAAGAACTTTGAGTGGTTTGTGTGGTGCTCAATTATTGGTTGGTCATAAATGGTTTTTGTTTTCTCTGCCTACAGCTGACGAGCACCCTGATGACGAGAGCAGTCCCCAGAAAGATCGAGTGGACGAGGGTGTCTCGCAGTCAGGAACGGCCGTATTACCGGATCACTAAGGAAAGAGGGAGACGACACGATCGTTCCTCTTTCTCGCTACGCCAACGTCAGAGTACACGTCACGAGCTATCACCGCGCAGCAGGCTGACGGGGATGGGAGGCCCGAGGACAACACTTCACTTCGGCGGCGCGCTTGATAGGGATCGGACCATATTCCAAACTAGATAGGCTCCACGTTCAAATATAGTTAGGATTCTAAAGCTAGGTTTAGTTTTTAGTGTTTAGTAGATATAAGGAGTTGTGATTTGTGTTACATTTTGAATTAAAATAGTTGATTGCGTTTCTATATTTCATTTATACTCGTAAATCCATAAGACTATAATAAATTAAAAATAAAGGACCGTTAAAATAAAAGCACACCTTTAGGATTCAATAAATTCAGCGAATGTTGCGATTATTATGGTGAGATGGCGATACTTTATCTAAGATTATTAATCTTTCTATGTTGGTTATAATTCAACAGCTATAGATAATGTAGATTACACTACTGTGCGATTTATAAAGCGAAACGTTCACGGTCCTGCAATATATTAAGGACATTTTATAACCATTTAAATCAAGTACCTATTTAGAGTGAATTCATACATTTAATAGCGTCTGAACTTTGACGCAATAGTCTTGCAACATTGTTTCTGTGATCGTAGACACCACGACATAGTTTGTTTCACGCTGTTTTACCTACTGGTTAAGAAAGAGAGAGATTTAGCAATCTTAGAATTGAGAGAGCTTTAGACGCCTATTCAGTATTAGGAATTAAGAAGGTTTTACTGTTTGTACGAGTCTTGACTAATTATCAATAAGATAGTTCGAGTTGACATATTATTTAGGAAACACTAGGATTAGGATGCATATCCCGGGGTAGGGATAATTTTGTTTGTAATATTATGCCATTTGATGCAATTTTACTAGTCGCTTGTTTGATAAAATGAATTATTTGTTCAATTTACTAAAATATTTGCAAATACTTTTGACTTTATTTAATTGAGAAAAGCAAAGGTAATTGGATTAATAATTCACCCGTTAAAGGTGTGACGATTTAGTGGCAATGTGTCGGCTCTTGGCTTGATTCTAGGTGTCCATGCGTGCATGGGTGATAGCACGGGTTATTCCGACTGGTTGGACTAGGTCGTTTCGCTGTGAACGTGGGTTCCATGAAAATCTCTACTTGAAGTGCTAGATCAAGTAGGAATGCTTACCTGGTGGACTGGAGACTCTTGGAGGCACTCTCACATGTAGTTCGTTGTGGAGATGAGACGTTACATCATACCAGGGCTGTGGAAATGAGGCTCGAGATGGCTACCTTTATGTCTTCAGAAAACCTTGTCCTTGTATTATGCTTCTGAATTTAGAAACTTTAAGTGGAGATTAAGTAAATTTAGTTTAGTGCGACTTTTATTGTAGTATGGGGAAAAGGATATGCCGTGTCAATATGAGACTTAGATACAGACAAGATTGTTAAATCTTAGAATAGTAAGAACTATAGACGCATGTTAAGTATTAGGAATCAAAAGGGTTTTAACTGTTTGGTTCGAGACCTGACATGCCATTTAGGAAACAATAGATTTAGATTGCATATCCCGGGGTAGGATTAATTATTGTAATGTGCTATTGAAGCATCATTTACAAGTCGCTTGTTTGTTTAAATAATGGAAAATCTCTCCTTGAAGGTAGCCTTGAGTAGAGATTCCCGTATCTTCTAGTGGTTAAGGATACCAGGATTTCACTCTGGAGACTCGGGTTCGATTCCCGGTGCGGGAATACCGAAGGTCTCTCCTTAAGGTGGCTTTTAAGTGGAGATTAAGTAAATTTAGTTTAGCGCGACTTTTATTGTAGTATGGGAAAAGGATATGCTGTGTCAATATGAGACTTAGATACAGAAAAGATAGTTAAATCTTAGAATAGTAAGAACTATAGGCACTTGTTAAGTATTAGGAATCAAAAGGGTTAATTACTGTTTGGTTCGAGACCTAACATGCCATTTAGGAAACACTAGATTTAGATTGTTTATCCCGGGGAAGGATTAATTATTGTAATATGCTATTGAAGCATCATTTACAAGTCACTTTTTTTGTTTAAATAATGGAAAATCTCTCCTTGAAGGTAGCTTTGAGTAGAGATTCCCGTATCTTCTAGTGGTAGGAAGGATACCGGGGTTTCACCCTGGAGACTCGGGTTCGATTCCCGGTGCGGGAATACCGAAAGTCTCTCCTTAAGGTGGCTTTTAAGTGGAGATTAATTAAATTTAGTCTAACGCGACTTTTATTGGGGTATTTTGGGTAAAATCTTCTTTGGGTTGACCCAACCGACAAACGACAATAAAGACAGTTTAATTGGGGAATAGCAACTTTCGCTTTTGGTGGAGCGATGCCCAGTCTGGTGACGAGTCGCACAGAGACGTGCGGATGCCTAAGTTGAGGCGTGGAGGGGCACGTCTCTCTCTCTTCAATCTTTATGAAGAGGGACCAGTAGGGATTCTCGTATAGCAGTTACTAATAAATTTGCATTCTATCTTTCATTATATCGAAATAAGTAGTTTTAGTGAATTAGGTAGGTAAGGGTTATAGATTTTGATAGGTATAGGAAGTTTTAACTGTTGAAACCTAGTTACACATGAAACTGTTTATTATACAAACTAGAAAGCTGGTTGAAAGTAGTGTTTTCGTTGAGTGAAACTTGATGAAAACTATCTAGAGATTTTGGTTAGATAACGTCAATTGAATGTCCGGCTTAGGTATTTAGATATGGATTTACGACACTAATGTCGAAAGTTGCCAATAACTTGACTGATGATTAGAACGTTAATAACTGACTAAATGTGTGAATATACAATCGATTAACATTTAACACCGAATGATGAAATTAATACTATAAGGGCGCTATAGTTAACTACTCGCGGTAAGATATAGTTAGGAAGGTTATGTTATGAGAATTATAATAAGTTAAATATTATTTTAGCTAATTAGATAATAGGTTCATAAATAAAGACCCCAAATGTTTATTAATCATTAAATCTATGTAGTTAATGTTCTTTAAAGTACCTATCCAGCACACTCGAGTATTCCTTAAAAGAATCAGTTACGAACGGGTACAACTTAGGGTCCTAACTTTATTAAAACTAGATGATCACGCTGGCCAATTATTTGTTTATATGTTCTATTTATATATTTATTTATCTCTTTTCCGCTTATTTTTGGGTGGGGTAGAGTACGTTTCATTACATTTGGTGCCGTAAAACAATGTGGACTGATTCTGATAGCGATGAAGAAGTCATCATTATTCGTCGACGTAAAGTATTTCTACCAAGAAATGGATTCAGGGGCCTGATCACTACTTTCGAATTTAACGAAAGATTTCCCACAGCGGCAAAGGGTTTAAGACATACAGCCAAATCTCGTTTCGACGAACATTAAAATCGCAACATGTTTTAACACGCTTAATAATTAAGAAAAGTAATTAAATGGTCAGCCGTTATTAAAATTGATTCGCAAAAAAAAAGCAATTAACTCATTTGGGTAGCATACAAAGATTTGGCTGGGAATAAATAAAAATCAGGCTACAACTCTTGTTCAGCAAACAATTTACAAACGGTAAACATTTTAACCAATATCAATCTGCTTTTTTAATCATTTGTCTCCCTAATAAACAGTCGAGCTGCAAAATAATTAGTTGGGCAGCAAGATTTTACAATTGGTCAGCAGAGAAAACATGTCTGTAAGCAGTTTAATTGATAGGTGTGCATATTAAAATAATGGTCATCTATATAAATAAGTGGATAGCGTTTAGTTTGAAAAATCAGCAGTGTTCGTTATTGTGGGCGGAGCGAAATCAGACCACATGACGCGAGCACCCAAGTATTGGTATTTTTGAGGCTAGTAGTAATTACAAATTAAGTTATGTCACACAAATTTAGAAATCACAATCACACCCTAGATTAACCAAAATTTGTATCATAAATATGAGGTAGGTTAGGTTAGGTTCGTCTTTATATCAGGCCCGGAGGGCCAGTACAACCCAGAAATAGGAGATACGCGTGAGCGGAGCTCCGTCGAGACTGTTAAATTTGTAAATTTGATGGTGGGTTTGGTATGTGCGTTGCCGGCACGGCAGTAAATTTGCCCCCTTTTTTTTGCTGGACAAAATGAAATATTTTGCTAACCTACTGATTGCTTACCAAAATTTGATTAATTTTGGGTCGCTCAATGCAGCTCAAATATTTAATTTGCTGACCAAAATAATTTAGAGCAGTTCAGTATATCATTAATTGCTGACAGATTTATAAATGTTTGCTAACCATAAGTTGCTTACCAACTAGCTATTTTGGCTGACCAAATACATATTTCTGTTTACCAAAATAAGAATATTTTGCTGATCGGTTAAATGATACCCAATAATTAATACAAGTATAAGTAATCATTAATTTATACTATTTAGACACGGGATCTCAGAATAATATTTGCCCAATACTCACTTGACTGGTACTTAATAGTAGTTTATGTGACTGTTATACCCAATAATTAATACAATTATAAGTAATCATTAATTTATACTATTTAGACACGGGACCTCAGAATAATATTTGCCCAATACTCACTTGACTGGTACTTAATAGTTAAATTAAAAGGGGCATTAAAATTCGAGTAAGTGTTTATGAAACGAGCCGAAGGCGAGTTTCATAATAGCATCTCACGAGTATTTTAATGCTTATTATGTACAGTTACATACACTGCTTTATCTACACACATATCATCAAAGCTCTCTATGATGTATTCAGAAATCGCATGTAATGACCGGCATTGCAGCATTGATTAGAGTTATTAGTAAAATAATACAAAAAATAAATGGGATAACAGAGACAATTATTTATTGTAATAATTATTATTTATAGTTTTAATTGTGCGGTGGTTGAATTCCACTTTTCCAGTTTTGATAGTAGAATCATGTTCGTGGATTTTGACGGCAACAACATATTTTCGACGCTCATTGCTTTATCCCTGATATCAGGTGGCGTCTCCGAAATATCGTGATCATGATCACTATCTTGATCACTCATTTTAAGTAGTCGTACAATACAATAATTATTTACGAACAAAACAACACAACAAACTTATTTTTCCGACAAAATAAGCGTCAAATGTGGCGGCAAATCAAAATTTGACAAGTTGTTTTTTTTTAATTCAGAGACAACTAGATTAAGCGTCAACTATCAAATCGTTCGATATCAAGTAACGTGCGAGATATGTCAAAGTTGTGTTAAATTGACATTTCATTTTCAATAAAATGTTATCTCGACTGATTTAGAATCTGTCTAATCAAAAATGCTTCGTTTTTCAGAGATGTTCGAAATTTGAATGTCATAAGAACATCGAAATTGATGTTCTTATGAATTCATAAGAAAACTGCCACAGATAAAAAAATTGCTCTAAGAACAGAGTTGATTATTATGCTGGTCATAATTTGCGGTTTCTGAACGCATCATAGAGGGTTTATGATATGAGTATAGATAAAATAAATAATATAATACAGCCATGATAATAACGTATACAGCCAAATCTTAACCAGTACTTTTAGTCTATCTACCGATACTAGCTACAAGCCTTGTAAATAAAATAATGAAACGTGATTTACCAAGACTTGTACATATTAACTATTATAGTACCTAACTACTTACTAGTAAAGCCGTATATTTGTAGATTCGAGAAACGGACACTAGTAATCTCAGTATTTACTATTTTACAAACAAGTACCTACCTAGTAACTTACAATGGTAGCTTGGTGAAACGTACACTTGTAAACTTGTACAAAATATTAGTCCATGGACGGATATTACTAGACTTGTACCTAGCTTTCGTGAAATAGGCCCCTGGAGGGACAAAAAGAGTAGGGTAAAAAAGAAAATTTCTCAAATTAGAATAATGCGTCAGCAGACGGGTGGTGGCGCTGCTACAGAGTTAGAGTTGTCCGAGTTAGAGCGAAGGATAGTTGGATTGTGTGGTGGCGAGTCTTTCGCCACTTGCGATCCAGAATTGGCTATTGATCCATTTCATGTAAGTACCTGCCTATGCTTATTTTTATTAGCTTATGGCTTGTTATTATATGTATTGTTCAGCAGGTAATAGGTGGTTATGAAGGCGATCCTTAGCCCCCGTAAGCACTAGCGGTTAATCGCGCATGCGGTTGCGGCTAACCGCTAGTGCGTATAGCGCCGCGGTGGCGGTTATCTATTAAATTTTTACACCAAACTCTATCCCCTACTTTAAAATTTACAATTTGTACTCCTTGGCTGTTATTTACTACAACTTTCTTTGATAACACATTATATGGCTTAATTAACTCAAAACGAGTCCTTGGTTTGTATCTAAACAACATTTCGTTTGGTGACATCCCTGATGAGTTTGGACTGTTTATATGTAAACAATATATGTAAACAAAAACAAATGTAAACAAAAAGTTTTGTAATAAAAGCTCTCTGGACAATGTCGAACTTTGTTTTTGTAATCTACTTAACAATTGTTTTATTGTATGAACTGTCCTTTCGGCCATACCATTGGACTCTGGATGATACGGAGGACTCTTCAATGGAATACATCCATTATTTTTTTAAAACTTAATAAACTCTGTAGAGGAAAATGGAGGACCATTATCACTAACTAAATATACTGGTATTCCTATAATCGAAAAGGTTTTACAAATTTTTTCTATTACTTGTAATGCTGATGTACCTTGCATTATGTGCACATCAAGCCACTTTGACATTGAATCAACAATTAACAAATATGTCACAGAATCTTTCATAAAGAAATCCACATGTACTCTTTCAAAAATCTTTTCACATTTTTTCCAATGTATTGGCCGACATGAATTTGTAAAATTTCGTGATGATTGACATATATCACACCTAGCCACTACACTTTCAATATCATCATTTAAATTGGGCCACCAGAAAAACCTCTTAATAACATTTTAGTTTGTACAACGCCTTGATGTGATTCATGAAATAAGTCTAATACTTTCCATTTTAATTGACTTGGAATTATTACTCTATTTCCCCAAAGTACACACTTCTGTTCAGTTCCTAATTCAGCTCTTTTACTAAAATATGGTTTTAAATTTTCATCACTTATATAATTCGGCCATCCTGACAAAACATATTCATAAACTTTACTCAAAATAGGGTCTTTCTGTGTATATTTAGCAATATCCTGAAAATCTATTGGAATCTCTTCCTTGAAATTAAAATAATTTATACAATCAGCCACATCTACTACTTCAGGTAAAGGCAACCGTGACAGTGCATCAGCATTTCCTAGTAAAATTCCCTTCCTATAAGTTATTTCATACCTATATCCAGATAATATTAACGCCCATCTCTGTAATCTTGCATTAGCTGTAACTGGAATTTTCTTTAAAGGATCAAATATAAATTTTAATGGCTGATGATCTGTCACCAGAACAAACTCCCTCCCATATAAATATTTATGAAATTTTTTAACAGCAAATATAATGGCTAAAGCTTCTTTTTCAACTTGAGAATAAATTTTTTGTGCAGTGTTTAATGTAGCTGATGCAAAACTAATAGGATCACTGTCTATTCCATGACTTAACACTGCTCCAAGTCCATATTTGCTTGCATCTGCTGTGACATACAATTCTTTGTTACTATTATAATGAACCAACAATCCATATTCAGTAATCAGTTTCTTACTACTTTGGAAAGATTCCTCACATTTTTTTGTCCACTCAAATGGAACATCCTTTTTTAATAAAGCATGCAAGGGTGCCAACTTTTCAGAAAGCCTAGGTAAAATTTTTCCATAATAATTTAAAAGTCCCAAATATGCTTGCAATTGAGTAATGGATACTGGTGCTGGTGCTTTTGCTATTGCTTCTATTTTTTCTGGCAAAGGTTTAATTCCTTGTTTACATACTATATGACCTAAAAATTTTATTTCGTCAGAAAAGAATTGGCATTTATCTAAATTAACTTTTACTCTATACTTATTTAATTTTTGTAAAACTTCTTCTAAATTTTTATAACAGTCCTCCAAGCAAGTTCCTGTTATAATTAAATCATCAATATATGCTCTAACATTATTTACCCCTTGTAATATCTGGTCCATAACACTTTGAAATACAGATGGACCTGACGAAACTCCAAACTGTAAACGTGTAGGTCTAAATAACCCTAAATGGGTATTAATTGTCATATATTCACGTGAGTTTTCATTTAATAATAGCTGTTGGTAAGCTCCACTCAGATCAAGAACACAAAATACATTTGCTCCAGACAACTCAGCAAATATATCTTCAGGCAGCGGCAATGGGTAGTGTTCAGTATCTAACATCTTATTTAGGGTGACCTTATAATCTACGCACAGCCTAATTTTTTTATCACTTTTTTGAACAACTACAATAGGGCTCGCCCATTCACTATGTGTAACCCTCTCAATGATGCCTGCCTTTTCTAAATTTAATAACTCATCCTCTACTTCTTTTTTTTTTGCATAAGGTATGGAATATGCCTTATGAAAGACTAGAGGACGCCCGCGACTTCGTACGCGTAGAATTAGTTTCCCGCTACTCCCCCCCCATTTCTTCCCGTTGGGGGTCGATTTTCGGAAAATCCTTTCTTAGTGCTCACTTACATCATGAAAGGAACCCATGTACCAAATTTCAAGTTTCTAGGTACAGTAGTTTCGGCTGTGCGTTGATATGTCAGTCAGTCAGTTTAGCCTTTTATATATATAGATAGGTGTGGCACCCTCCTTGAGCTTTAACTTTGCCTGCATATCTATAATGTGTGATGATCTATCTTTACAAAATACCTGTTTATATTTAGTTTTAATGCAGTCTACCAATTTTTGTTTTTGTTGAGCTATTTTATCTTTTTCTAAGTTACATATGGTTTTACTTACTTTAAACATTTTTTGCCATCGAGGAAATAATACTGACAACCAATTTCTGCCAATTAAAGGGTTAAAATAATGATCACTTTCAATAACTACCAAATACAAATCTTGTTTCACATTTTTTGGTTTTATTTTAATAGCTCCTAATACTGATAACATTTCTCCTGAAACAGACTTTAATTTGACAAAACTCTTTTTTAACTCATATTCTTTGAAAAAAGTATCATAGTCTTTTTTATGTATGACAGACTTACAAGCTCCAGTATCCACCTGCATGTTCATTACCCTGTCTCCTAGTCACAATGGAATTGAGGCGCTGTCTTGTTCAGAAACACTCATAATGCTGCCAAGTACTATATCTTCTTCCATCCTGCCAAAATTTTCCTCTTGAGTGTTGTGTCCTAGTTCCAAATTCTTGACATTATTACTGTTTCTAAAATAACACTTGATAGCCAAATGTCCCTTTTTCTTGCAAATATAACACACACATTCCTTTTTATAGCATCTCTCTGTAATATGCGCACCCCCACAGCACCTGCATTCCAATCTTCTTGTGCCATTGTATACTTGTTTTGTTTCTGTATGCGCTTTCGTTGGTACACTGTTCCCAGGTTTTCCTTTATGGTTTATTGCCTGAATTGCTTGTGGTTCTGGTTGAATATTCCTTGTCTCTTTTTCAGCGCTCTCTAAAGCTGTGGCTATTTTGACTGCCTTTTCAAAAGTCATGTTGTCATCTTCTGATAACAATTTGCTTATTACATGCTCATTTATTAAGCCACACACAAGCTTGTCTCTAAGAGCCTCGTTTAAAAACGATCCAAAGTTGCATGTAGCTGCAACTCTTCTAATTTCAACAACAAACTCGTTAATATTTTGTGTCTCTTTTTGTTTCGATTTATAAAAATCATATCTAGCAGCGATTATTGACTTCTTTGCTACATAATGGGCCTTTAAAGTCGCTACCAGTTCTTTATATGATTTGGTATTTGGTAAAGTTGGTGATAGCAAACTCTTCAGTACCTCGTAACTTTCTGCTCCAATTAGTGTTATGAATAATGCCACTTGTTTTTTATCCTCTGTGATATCATTAACAATAAAAAATTGCTCCATGCGCTCTGTGTATGCCGTGAAATCTTGTCCCGGACGATAGTTTTCTATAGTACCTATTATATTCATGTTTTATTCTCGTCGCCAATTTTAAGTATTCACTATATATTATTAAAACAACTCCAGTATAGTTTTTATCTTATATTTTACACCAAATATGTCTATTACAACCAGTACGAACACGCTTCTGAGAAACCCTCCAAAACCTTGTGTCACTATGACAGCCGGCTAACTTTTTAAATATAGATTAAGTTTCAGATACACAACAATATTTTGATCGACCGCGCGGCTAGCCGCCCCCGCGGTTAACCGCTAGTGCGTAAGGCCCCTTTCACCTGTTATCTCAGTACAATTTATAACCTCTATCTTAATAACCCCCCTTCTGACGCAGACGGGTAAAAATACTTTATAATTGGTCCGAGATGACAGCTGTCACGATTGACTTCTTAACTGCATTAGTCCTAATACCACCTATTACTGTAATGTTTACCTACTCAAATAGTATTGCAGGTTTTTTGGCTATATAATGTTTACAGCAACCGGAACGATACTCCACGGAATTGGCGGAACAGGGTCAATCGCCACTTATTCCAAATGTGCCACTACTCGTACTCCCAGATGCGGATTTCTTGGTATGTATATATCATAATAAAGAAGCCTGTTTATTTCAGTAATCTTGTCGGTATCCCTTTATCTATCTATATATATAAAAGGCAAAACTGACTGACTGACATATCAACGCACAGCCGAAACTACTGTACCTAGAAACTTGAAATTTGGTACATGGGTTCCTTTCATGATGTAAGTGAGCACTAAGAAAGGATTTTCCGAAAATCGACCCCCAACGGGAAGAAATGGGGGGAGTAGCGAGAAACTAATTCTACGCGTACGAAGTCGCGGGCGCCCTCTAGTTTGTTATAAAATCAATGGCTATAATTACACTTGATCTAAATTTATTTGCCATAGGTACATAATCATTCACTTACAAACAGATACTAATTTCTATAATCTTTACTTATATAAGTAAATACGCTGTATTATAGCAAGATAAAAACGAACTTTTCCGTCAAAAAACGATGGCAAAACATTATTCACTACAGGTAGTTCAGGATTTTTGAAGTTAGGTAGGTACTATCTGATTTAGGAAATTATACTTGTTAACAATTGTATGAAGAAAAGACTGTTAAAATGAGATCATGTTTTTTTATACCTTTTATTTGATTTGCAGAACAATACTTTAGAATCGGAATCCCATACAACACTGTCGGAGAGCCTGCTTCTGGTAGGTGCCATTATATGTTAATTAATATGCATATGTGTTGTCTTTACTTGTAAAACTATGTACCTCGAAGACGATTTTTTCCGAAGATGACAACTTGACAGATTAATTTACGTGCAAGCGGGCCTTCCGCGTTAGAATATTACTTTTTCGAAAATTTTAAGCATTACGCACCACTCTGGCCATCGTTCTACGCCCCTTTAAGGAGGGAGGCGCACCCCACTGGTTGGGAAGTCCTGTACAACTGGGTTAATTTAATGGTTAATAGTTTGAATTTCTTAGAAAGTAATCTGTTTAATACCCTGTTCTACTAACCAATAACCTTTTATCATTATAAAATTATGAAAAATGAAATTTCAATTTCCATTGTAACCCGCTTACTAATAAACGTTGAGTAACGGTGGTATAGCTATACAATGTTTTGTCTTTATCTGTCAAATCCAAATGTCACAATGACAGATAAGGACAAAACATTGTATAGCTATACCACCGTTACTGAACGTTTATTAGTAAGGGGGTAAATGTTACTTATTAGGCATTATTTATTTTTAGTAAATTTTATATAACACCACAGGATTTTGCGAGTTCCTTACATGTGGAACCTGGGACTGTTCCTGTCAGCAGTATGACTATTGTAAGTGGATGGACTCTTAATAGATGGCCTTGAAAATATACCTACAAATGTTACCATGAAAGCTTTTTTTTTACTTGTAAAGTATGAGAAAAAGAAAGTTTTATATGCTTAACTTCAATTTAAATTTAGACTCCTCTCATCCGAATTGGACCCATGTTTATCAAAATCTAGAATATTTGTAAATATTTATGGACATGCCTTTGAATGTTTAACTAGGTAGTTATGGACCTTCAGTAATTTTCGTATGAATTTAAAATAATTTCAGTTTGAATTATCAAGCGTTGTGTATTTGTATGACTTTCGATAAACATGAGCATTATTATACCTATAAGAAGCAATTTCTGACTTTAAAAATGTGTTACTAGTTTTTTGAAGTAAGCTTTTTTAAGTTAGAAATGTGCCACTGTGTACGATGGGTTCGAAACAGTGGCTCGGCGTCATTTAAACAGTGGTACAGGGTGGTACACACTGGATGATTTCGGGATAAAAAAAGAAATTAAACAATTTAACTCGTAAATTAGTTTTTATTTATCATTATATTTATATAACTTAATAACAAAAAACTCAATGTAAATAGGTAAACCATTTCTTTTTGGTTGTAGTAATAAAACAAACACATATCTTGTGAAATCAAAATAAGATTATTATTAATTGAGAGATCAAAATGGTTCAGCACCATTAATTATTATTAATTAAGATATCAAGATGGTTCAGCACATGTTCAACTGGCAATTATATGATTGCTGCCGTGTTGTACTGCCAGCAACTAAAACGTATTCACCCTCCCTCGGCAATCTAGTTAAGCGCTTCTTTGTCGTTTTCAGTTACAACTTTATTTTCATTTTCTATCTTATCTTCTTATATCCATATCTTCATCAGATAAGGAACATTAAATTCTGGGTCTTCTTCATCTGAATCACTCTGAAGTACCCGTTTAACTGCTTTATTTTCTTAGTAGCTTTCTTTTTAGACTATGAAGCTTTAACCAATTCAATTTCCTTTTTCTCAGGAATACCTAATAATAAGTAAATTATATGACCATGACTAAAGAGGGATTTTCAGTTGAAATCGCCAAAGATGTAGTAGGTACCTAAACAAAACCAAACTTTTGAAATTTGGTTACCTACATCTTTCGCGATTTCAACTGAAACCGACCATACATGCTCATCAGATAAATAATTAGCTTTTTTAGTAGGTACACAGTGAAACGTACAGTAGATTCAGTACAGAACACAGTGGTTCATGTTCCATTGGATTTCACGCCTCTACTACTACTATATTGCGAAAAAAAATACAATGAGCATAAATGGTGAACAATATAGTTACTGGAACACATATAAAACTCACCTTAAAGCACTAATTTGCACCACTAAAATAATATGCTTTAATTATATTATCAATTGTATGAATTGTATCAAATAGTATCAAGACTAGAAAGCTTTACTATATCTTCAAATCTATTTTACAAATGTTTAATGTTAGTAAACTGTTTTCTCCTTTAAATAATAAAGTAACTATCTACTGCAAAACCAACGTCTGATAAGTTATAACATCAATAAAACAGCTTGTGCAAAGTAAGCTGCAAATTTTAAATAATAACAATGTAACAGATTGTACATTATATTCATCAGTTCCAGTATTCCTAAAACTTGAACATAGTAAACTGAAGATATGTGAATATTTCTAGTCTATGGCAGATAGCCAAATATACCTTCAGCATTGAAAGAATCAACGAGATTAAAATGATTTCTCTCAATTTATATTGAATATTTTACATCAAGTGATTTCTCTGTTTACGCTATGGGTTATGTATCCTGCTTGGTTGTTATCAAGGGAAAACTGGCCTTATAGTTTGTGAGCAGTAAGAACCACTAATCTATTCCTGTGGGAATAAACTTCAGCTTAAATCTACAATTTATGATTGAAATCATTATCAGAACCAGTATTCATCATGACTAGAAAGTTTCACTATCATTCTAGAATATGCCATAAATATATTTTATAAATATACTCTTCTTAACCCTTAAATGCATACAATTTCAAAAGTGGAACGCGTCTTTAAAGTTCATTTCCAAATTTGAATTTTGACAACACTACAAATCTTAATGCATAAATTATAAGTTTGAAATTTACTTAAAATGTATGTTTGAAAATGAACTTTAAAGTATACGATGCAGATATACATCATTATGCATTTAAGGGTTAAAAGTTACAGTGCAATGTTACACTTCAATCTTCATTAACTTGGTCTGTTATGACTACTTACTATTACTATCTATAACCTAACAAATCTTGTTCATATGACTATTTACCACTACAACCATTATCCTGACAGTTTGACTTTGACTTTTAATAATTCAGCTCCTAGTAGATCTAATGAGACATACAAACAATACCAAATGTCTATTAGATTATATTTCACTCTTGCATTGAGTATGGAGCGCTTGAAAACCCTCTTGTTCTTTTGTTGACTGATGACAGACTACTTCTGACCAATTTACTACTAACAACTGACAAAGACTGTAAAATCAATAATTCCCACCTGGAAAGAGAAGAAAAAAGTGATAGGCGCTGGAGGGATGTCCAGTCAGGTAGACGAGTCCCACAGTCATGAGCGGGGAGTCATGGGCTCTGACCTTAGGCGCAAAATAAAATGCCATAAGCATACTTTCCAGTTTCAATCTAATAACTCTAACTAGTACCAAAGACTATGACTGACCTATACATTTATTTCATAAGATCAAACAACAAGACTTTTATCTCTTAGTTATAATTTGTAATTTCATTACAATTGTTATGTATGTACATATATATAGGTATGCGTGTAGCTGCGCCTTCACGCCGCATCGCATCTTATAATAAATCAGTGTGTTACCAGCCAGCTGTTGTCTCGCTTGTTCCCCGCGCTCCCATACATATCAGTGGCGACGACTACCCACATTCATTTAAAAAAAAAAGTAAAATGTCCAGTGCTGTATTTGGGATTTTACCAAGTTTTGATCATAACGTTCAAACATGGAAAACGTACATAAGTCGATTGCGACAGTGGTTCATCGCGAACGGAATTAGTGCAACGACGGATACGGCGGGCGAAAAAAGACGAGCTATTTTGCTGAGCGCACTCACCGAGAGCTCGTACGAGCTCGCAGCGCACCTGGCGCTGCCTAAAGATGTACAGGAAGTACCTTTCGACGATATTATCGGCTTGCTGGATAAGCATTTCACGCCGAAGCGGGTCGGGTTTGGTGAGAGACACAATTTTTACACCGCTACGCAATTACAAAACGAGTCGTACCCACAATGGGCGGCTAAACTAAGAGGTCTCGCAGCGCATTGCAATTTTTCTAACATAGAAGAAGCGTTGCGGGACCGTTTTGTGATGGGCATGCTACCTGGTAGGGAGAAGGAAAAATTGTATGCTCAAGATTTAACCGACTTGACGCTAACGAAAGCAGTGGAACTCGCCGAGAACATTCGATGCGCGAGGGCAGGCGCCGCCGCCGCGGGTCCTGCCACTGTGCCCTCCGAACAGCTGTTCAAGATCGTGCGTAGTGACCAAAAGAGTGGAACAGTTAGGCCTAAGTGTTCAGCGTGCGGATCCACCTATCATAGTGCTTCACAGTGCCGTTTTGCGAAATACGAGTGCAAAAAGTGTAACCAAAAAGGTCATCTGCGAAGGATGTGTAAAGTGAATTACATGGATACAGGTGTGGATGATGAGGGCGGAAACGATGACGACGGTGAGTTATTTCATATACGATCCGTTATGGGTGAACCTATGGTTGAAACCGTAAAAGTAAATGGGTTAAAATTAAAATTTGAAATTGACAGTGGATCCGCTGTAACAGTTATATCTGAAACATTGTATAAAATGCATTTTAAAGACGTGCCATTGTCACCTACCAGTAAAAAACTAATTACTTATTCTGGTGACCGATTAACATGCGTAGGAACTGTGTTGTTATCAGTAGAATTTGCGGGCGGCACTAGCGAGCTGGCCGTGTTCGTTGTGCGCGGCGGCGGGCCGCCGCTGTTAGGCAGGGATTTTATCTCTTCATTTGGGTTGCAATTAACGCCAGTTAATTATTGCAACGACACAGACACACCTGTTGTTATGCTAGAACGACAATATCCGAAATTGTTTTCAGATAGGTTAGGTTTGTTTAATAAATATAAAATCAAATTAAAAATTAAAGAAAATGCACAGCCTATTTTTTTTAAAGCACGTCCTATTGCTTTTTCGCTTCGCGACGCTGTCGAGAATGAAATCGATCGATTGGTGGCGTTAGGAGTCCTACAACCTGTCGAATACTCAGAATACGCTTCGCCTATAGTCCCAGTATTAAAGAAAAATGGTACAGTGAGATTAAGTGCCAACTACTCTGTTAGTGTTAATAAACAGTTACTCGTGGAGCAATATCCACTTCCCACAGTGAACGAATTGTTTTTTAAATTGTATGGAGGCGAGCGGTTTACTAAGCTAGATCTGTCTATGGCATACAATCAGTTCGAGCTAGACGACGAGTCGCAAAGGTTGACGTGCGTGAACACGCACCGCGGGCTGTACCGGTTCACGCGGCTGGTGTTCGGGCTGGCGAGCGCGCCCGCCGTGTTCCAGCGCGCCATGGAGGCCGTCCTGGCGGGGCTGGACGGCGTGCTGTGCCTGCTCGACGAACTGCTCGTCACGGGTCGCGACCACACCGAACACCTCACTCGGTTAAAATTGGTTTTACGGAGATTACAAGACGCCGGTTTAGTTTTGCAACGGGAAAAGTGTGAATTTTTTAAAGAAGAAATTACCTACTTAGGATATATAATCAATCGGGAAGGGTTAAAAAAATCACCCGACAAAATTAAGGCTATAGTTGACGCACCCGTACCATCTAATATTAGTCAATTACAGTCGTTTTTAGGGTTGAGCAACTATTATCGCAATTTTGTGCCATCGGCTTCGACTATACTCAGTCCCTTGTATGACTTATTAAAGAAAGGTAATAAATGGGAATGGACCGATGAGCATAGGAAAGCTTTCGATAAGATAAAAAATTGCTTGGTATCTGAACAGGTATTGGCACATTTTAACCCAAAGGCAAAACTAATTTTGACGGTCGACGCTTCCCCGACAGGGTTGGGCGCCGTTCTGTCAACAGAGGGCGCTGACGGTGTGGAGCGGCCAATTTCTTTCGCGTCACGCACCCTTAACGCCGCCGAAAAACGTTACGCACAAATACAAAAGGAGGCGACCGCCATAATATACGGCGTTCGACGTTTCCACCAGTATTTGTACGCCCGGGCAGAACCCTTTGTACTGCGAATGGATCATAAACCCCTAATTTCTATTTTTGGACCTTATAAAGGTATCCCGGAGGTTTCAGCCAATCGGTTACAAAGATATGCACTATTTCTGAGTGGTTATAATTACGTAATTGAGTACGTTCGCAGTGCAAACAACAGCGCGGACTATTTGTCGCGCGCCAGCCTGCCCGAGTCCGCCGCGCCGGCGGCGCCGAGCGGCGCGCGCACCGAGCCCGCCGACCCCGCCGCCGGCGCGCTCGCCGACCGGGCGACGTATGTGTGTTTCGTTACAGACAACGGTAGCATACCAGTAACGGTTAAGGTTCTTCGGGAAGAAACTGAGAAGGATGTTATTTTAAGTAATGTTATAAGGTTTATAAGGAACGGCTGGCCATCAAAAATAACAGATTTAAGAATAAAACCATTTCATATGTGTAAAACGCAACTGGCCGTTGAAAATGGGATAGTAATGAGAGGCCATAAAGTAGTCATTCCGGAGACGTTACGTAACAAAATTCTAGCAGAATTACACACTTCTCATCTCGGTATAGTGAAAACAAAAGCGGAAGCTCGTTCTAGGTTTTGGTTTCCAGGAATAGACGAAGCGCTTGAACGGTACCTAGGGTCGTGCGAGGTGTGCTGTCAACTACGGCCCTCCCCGCCGCGCGCGGCGCCAGCGCCCTGGAGGCCGCCGGCGCAGCCATTCGAGCGACTGCACATAGACTTCCTCGGACCGCTTCACGGGCAAACTTATCTCGTGGCCGTGGATGCTTACAGTAGGTGGGTAGAAGCATATCAGATGAGCACTACTACATCCTCAGCCACGATAGATAAGCTATGAGTAGTAGGGAATCCCCTGTACTGCCCCCGACTCTGCTCCCCCGAAAAAAATGGTGCTCTGACGAGCGAGAGGCGGGGTTTCGCTCCTAAAAAAAAAAAAAAAAAAATTTAGTATTTTTTTCGGTGTTTATCCCCCCATTTAGAGCGTTTGGGGCGGGTCCCGAGACTCCCAGATCACTCCTTCCCATAGCTTGCAATAGTCCATGTACTCAATACAAAAGGTTATCAACTACCTGGGTACCCTTCTGTCCCTTTGCTCGCCCACCCTATTGTTCACCCGAACGTCAGCCCCTTTGTTCTCGGTGGTGTCCAACACCATTGTCTTGCATTGGGCGCGTTCCTACCTTTTATTACATATTACCTGATTGCGCTATTAATTGTTGTAATGCGATTTTTAATTTTACCTACGTGTTTCTCATATTATTTAATTAAGTAACCATAGTGGTTTTCTTAACATACTGTTTTTAAGGGTCATAGTTCTAACCTAACCTAACCTAGCTTGTTGAAGTTAGCCTAACATCGTGAAACCTGTCCTAGCTTAACATACCTACTGTTTTTTAAGGGTTACAGTTCTAACCTAACCTAACCTACGTTACTGAACATACCTACTGTTTTTAAGGGTTACAGTTCTAACCTAACCTAACCTACCTTACTGAAGTTAACCTAAAATTATACAACCTAATCTAACTTAACATACCTACTGTTTTTAATACTTACCTAACCTAGCTTGGTGAAGTTGACCTAACATTATACAACCTAATCTAACTTAAAATACTTACTGTTTTTAATACTTTGAAGAAAATAAAGATGAACCAACCAACAAAGAAGTTACGAGTGGTTTTAATTTTTAACACCCCATGGTCGACTATTTTGAAGGATCACCTAACTTTACATGAGCTTAACCTAAGCTAAGAGCTGATTTAAATCTAGCTTTAGTCCTAAGTTTCACTTAATTGAATTTACCTAAGTTAATTTTAGTAAATCTAGCTAATCGTAGTATTCGTAGTATTATCTTAAGCTGTTGTTACTTAGAGTGTATTCTAAACAACTATCAAAACCATATATTGCATATAGGTATTTCTAAATGAATTACCTTCACTTAGGTTGTTAAAAATATAGTGGTTAAATGCAATCTAACCTACGTACGGGTATGTATCTACGAGCATGTATCTGCGGCTAACATTGGGTATGACATTATCTATCTAGTACGTATATGTGGTTTACCTTCACATACATTTTAATTTTATTGTAACACACTAGTATGTAAAACTTAAACGGAGCATGTAAACTGGTTCTGACTTGATTCAAAGTGCTATGGAGTAGGTGTATCAATCAAAAAAGCCTGTATCGACAAGTTTTGTGTACCCGAGTGCACTGTTATAACGGTTTAATTGTTTTATTGGTAGCCGCCTATTATGTTTTATGGTCACAACGGGTGCGATTGTTACTTGTGCGTTTTATTATTTTGGGTGTTGCTGAATAAGCGTCGTCTGTGTTAGATGAACTACAAGTTCAAACACGTTTTTAGGAAGACGCTTAACTTACGGAGCGTATAAAAGCGGTGGGGTATTGTGTCTGAACAACTATTAGCCGCGCAACAGTCTTCGTTACCGGAGCTCCCTGTACTTAAAGTAGTATATAGACATAATAGTGTTGTGTCGTGCAGTGAAGTGTTTATAAAAAGGTCTAATAATGGATGTGAGTATGTACAAATATTTTAACTTAATTGTGTGTTTTTTAGCATTTGTTCACCGTGTTTTTGTTAAGAGTATTGTATTTAAACAGTTGTGTAATTTATTGTTTGATATTGTTTCAGTTCTCTGAAAATACTTTCAAGAACTATTACTACCCGGAAAATAAAGATGAATCAACCGACGAAGAAGGCACGCCTGGTTTTAAAGTTAAGCAGGCCATGGCAAAAAAGCGTTCAGTAAATAACATCGACAGCTTTTTTGAACCTCCCAAGAAGAAAACTAAAGTATTGAATCGCTCTTCCAATGTCAGCCAAAGTTCTCCTGACGGGGTGGGCTATATATCAACCGGACAAGACGACGGGGCATACGCTTCTCACTTGATTAAAATCGAGATATATGATTTGCAAAAAATTAAAAACATTCCGCCCACTGAGCACTGGAAACACGCAGATGTGAGATTAAAATTCTACGCGCCTTCTGAAGAAGACACTCAGCTCCAAACTACACGTGATGTTATATTTAACATCACAAAGCAAGTAGCTTCTAAAGACAGTTGTATGAAATATTTTATTGACAATAAGAAACAGTGATAAAAAGTGTTTGTGTAGGTTAAACAAAAGCTTGTTATTGTATTACATGTAAAAACCTTACCTTTTAAGAATTCAAGACCTTTTCCAGTCTAAACAATTATCTTTTCTTTGTAAAATTAAATTGTGCGAAATACTTTATTTACTATAAGATGCAGTGATAAAAAGTGTTTGTGTAGATTAAACAAAATGGATAGTTTGAACTGATGATGCCCAACTCATCAGACTCTGTGAAGAGCTTGAAGAAGATCAAGAATTATACGCCATTGGGGAATTTATAAGCCAACTTCATCGTGACGCGTAAGTAATATTTTTGATTCCTAATATTCCTGTTCTAACCTGTTTATAAGTTCTTGAGCAATACTTGACGAAGGATGGGTTTCCGACTCGTTGAGACTTGATCTTATTGTTATGGAAACAATTAGGAGGGGGCGCTCCTATATAACCGAGGTACCCGATGTTGATATCATTCACTGTTTTGGTTGCTGTGTTTGAGTTACTAAGTGCCTGTTTATTCCATCATGGTGTTCGTCATAATCCATTTAGTCCGTGATCAAATTGAGTGTTTAAGTAAACAGTTTATTATAGCTAATTTCCATAGAAGCATACGGTTGTGGTTTATATCAAATCAATTACCAGCCACTCTATTAGAAGATCCTGATATAAGACCATATTTTACACCATGTGATGGACATATTAAAGGCAAACAGAATAGTTCATCATCAGATGTGATTGATGGAGTTTTAACAATGCAAGCATACTGCCAACAATGTACCCAAGATTTAAGTTAGTATAGTATCCCAACCAATTAATCCATAAGTCTGTATTTGTTATTAACACATACATTATGTTTAATTTCATGTTTTCTTATGTTTATAGATCTTCTCAAGTCGGGCGTGGAGTAAAGAGGACAGCTTCGGAGTCAAAAGACGTGCTGACAAAGAAAAACCGTCCTTCAACCAGTCACGATGCAGAATCAATATCACCCGATTTTTTTTTAGATAAAAATGTGAGTACAGAAAATAATGATAATGTTGAATGTTCTGTGTGCAGTAAGTTTGTATCCAAAAGATATTTTACCAACCATTTGAATAGTAACATGCACAAAAATAATGTCTTAAGGTCCGACGATCAGTGGGTTAATGTACAGTTAATTGAAAACGCATTTAGGAATAGGGTGGCTACGTATAGAATATTGCTTAATGAAAATGTTCACAATCCATTTACCCCCGAAACAATTTTACAAAACAATAAAGAAAAAATCTTTACATTATTGGATCGATCACTTGCTGATCATTGTGCCTTAAAAGTAAATTTTATTCTCAATGCAGATTTTACTCAAGATAGCAAACAACTGAATAATACGTTTGACTTTCAATTTAGCAACAATGTAGTAAATCATAGCAGCGACAAAAATGATATTTTTGTAACTATAGTTAACGAAATTTTGACAAGATTATCTAACTTTGAGAGAAAAGATAGTGGTTGGAGTTTAGTAAAATTCAACTATCTAGATGTGAATGTAAATAAATTTAACCCATTACGTGGTTCTTCCTATATAGAATTACCGCGAGATATAATGAATAAAAAGGCAGTTATTAACGTGAAAAACAATGACCATGAATGTTTTAGATGGGCTGTATTGTCGGGGTTATATGCACCTACTAACCATCATACAAATACAACGAATTCATATATATTGCATAAAAATAAATTAAATTTTGAAAATTTTACTTTCCCATTTAAATTAACTGATATTCATAAATTTGAAAAAATAAATGATATAAGCATAAATGTTTTTGGACTCGAGTACAATTTACAAAGTAAAAAACATGATGTGATAGGACCATTACACTTTACTAAATGTAAAAAAGCTAGGCACTTAAACTTATTATATTTAACCAAAGGTAGCGAAGCACATTATTGCTTTATCAAAAATTTATCTAGATTAGTATCTACACAACTGAATAATACACAACATGCTGTACATATTTGCGATGGTTGTCTAACAAGCTTTACATCAAATGAAAATTTATTGAATCATCAAAGAAATGACTGTTTCCATGTTTGTACAAATTTACCTTCAGAACAGGATAAAAGGAAAAACTGGTTCAATGAAAATGTGTCATCTAACCAACTTACCTTCAATAATTATGATCGTAAATTAAGGGTGCCTTTTGTTGTTTATGCCGATTTTGAGGCTTTTTTAAATCCAATTCCTTCCTGTTTCAATAATCCTAGTACATCCTCTACAACAAATATACAAAAACATGAGGTATATAGTTTTGGATACTACATTAAGTGTTCTTATGATGATAAGTTGTCAATATATAGAACATATAAAGGTAAAGATTGTGCCGAGACATTTATGAAATACATTAAAAAAGATTTAGAAAACATTTGTAGGAGTAATACTTTTGCCAAAACTCCTTTACCTTTGTCTGATGCAAATAATTTAGATGTTGCTCAGAGTATCACATGTTACATTTGTGATGAAAAATTAAAAGGTGAATCCACTATTTCTTATAATCATCATACAGGTTTTTATGAAGGAGTAGCACATCAAATTTGTTCTGAAAAATACAGGCCACCTAATTTTGTACCTGTATTTTTCCATAATTTGAGCAACTATGATAGTCATTTTATAGTACATGGTCTTGGATTTGAGGAAGGAAACATTGAATTGATACCAGAGAACAAAGAGAAATACATTTCCTTTACTAAATCCTTGAAAGTGAATAATCGCACAATAAAATTGAAATTTCTTGATTCACTTAAATTTATGAGTTGTAGTCTTGAAAAATTAGCCAAAACCTTGACACCCGAACAATTTCGTGAATTAAAATTGAGTTTCCCATGTGAAGAGGATTTTAAACGATTAATACGAAAGGGTATCTATCCCTATGAACACATGACATCATATGACTCGTTAAAGTTAACTTCTCTTCCCTCTCAAGATAAATTCTACAGTTCTCTGACTGATTGCAACATTTCAGAAGACGATTATAAACATGCGAAAGATGTTTGGTCTCATTTTCATTGTGAAAATATGGGGGATTATTCTGATTTGTATTTAAAAACAGATGTTTTGTTACTAACAGATGTATTTGAAAATTTTAGAAATGTATGTCTTAGAACTTATGGGTTAGATCCAGCCCATTACTATACTGCTCCGGGATTAAGTTGGGACGCGATGCTCAAAACTACAAAAATAAATCTAGAACTCTTAACCGACATTGATAAAATAGCTTTCATAACTAAAAATATTCGAGGTGGCATATCACAATGCAGTAAAAGACACGCAAAAGCTAATAATAAATTTATGTCAGAATATGATCAAAATATTCCTTCTTCATATCTTATGTATTTGGATGCAAATAATCTTTATGGTTGGGCTATGTCCCAATGTCTCCCTACTGGTAAATTTGAATGGGTAAATGTAGATACTGATTTTAATGTTTCTGATGATGCTGAACATGGATTCATTTTAGAAGTCGATCTAGAATACCCTAATGAATTGCATGACTCTCATTCGGATTTACCATTCTGTCCTGAAAATGTTTGTTTAGGGAATTCCAAAGAAAAAAAATTGATACCTAATTTAAATAGGAAAATGAATTATGTTCTACATTACAGAAATCTTAAACAATGTTTGAAGAATGGTTTGCAATTACTTAAAATCCATCGCATTTTGAGATTCGAACAATCTAAGTGGTTAAAAAGTTACATAGATTTAAACACACGCATGCGATCGCAGGCAACTTGTGATTCTGATAAAGATCACTATAAAAGTATGAATAATTCAATGTTCGGTAAGACCATGGAAAATGTTTTGAAATATGTTAACGTTAAATTGTTAAATCATTGGAAAAATCATGGGAAATCACAGGGGGTTGAATCCATGATAGCGAAACCTGAGTTCCACAGTTTATCAGTATTTTCGGAGAACTTAGTTGCTATTCAATTGAATAAAACTAAAATCTTTTATAATAAACCAATTTACTTAGGATTTTGTATTTTAGATATATCTAAAACTTTCATGTATAAATTTCATTACGATTACATGAAAACCAAATATCAAGAAAATCTCAGGCTTCTTTATACAGATACCGATAGTTTAGTATATCAAATATTCACTGAAAACTATTATGAGGACATAAAATCAGAGCTCGATTTATATTTTGATACATCAGACTATTCATCTAACAATCAATATGGTTTACCATTAATAAATAAAAAGCGGTTAGGGTTTTTCAAAGATGAAAACAATGGTAAAATTTTTAAAGAGTTTGTTGGCCTACGATCTAAAATGTATGCCTTAGATGTTGAGAATCATAGTCTTATATCAAAAGCTAAAGGAGTCAATAAATGTGTTA
The DNA here is from genome assembly GCA_948252455.1 of Acleris cristana. NCBI lineage: Eukaryota > Metazoa > Arthropoda > Insecta > Lepidoptera > Tortricidae > Acleris > Acleris cristana. The sequence goes on from OX411771.1 coordinate 48,996,121, forward strand.
CTAAAAAACTGACCCTCAACGATTATAAAAAGTGTTTATTTGAAAAAAATATGCAACATGCTCAAATGCTGAGATTTAAATCAATAAAACATGTAATATTTACTCAAAATATAAATAAAGTATCATTATCTCATAACGATACAAAACGGTACTTGTTAGAAAACTCTTCGGACACTCTAGCGTGGAGACATTATAAAATACCCCATGGATCATCACAAAATAATTATTCCATGTAATTTATAATCACAGAACATTCAAAAATTTCAACTTTATTTTTTGTACATTGTGTATTTTTAATTTTTAATTGTGAATTGTGAATTGTAATAATTGTAGAAAATGTAAATACATTTTAGTTTTTTGTAAATATAAATTGGTGAAGGTGAATTAAAATAAAGTGGTTGTACTCTGTATTTTGTTTTTTAGTTATTATTTTATAGTAACTTGAAAAGAGACTTATGTTGAGTTTTTGTACTGGTTTTTTAAAAAAAAATGATACTCAGGAAAGTGTAAATTTCAAAATAAAAAAAAAATTTGACTATGATATCTTTGTTTTGTTTAATGTGTTTACCCTTATTTTGGTGGATTTATTTAAAAAGTAATTGAGTTCATAAATTGTGTCATTTCAAGTTTATCTGTTTTCATATCAACACGTATTACGAGTTTTAATTATGATACATTTTTATCATCCTTTCACAACCATTGTAGCTGGTCCAAGTGGATGTGGCAAAACTCAATTTGTCACAAACTTTTTAAATAATTTCAAAGATGTATGTAATGTTGAATTCGATGAAATTATTTGGTGTTATGATGAAATGCAACCCCTGTACAATCTGGAAAATGTAAATTATAGTCAGGGAATACCAGATTTTTCAATGTTTGATGGGAAGAAACCTAAGCTTCTTATAATAGATGACCTGATGAGAGAATCAGATGGACGAATAGTTGACATTTTCACAAAAGGTAGCCATCATAGAAACTTAAGTGTTTTTTATATTACTCAAAACATATTTCATCAGGGGAGAGGCCAACGAGATATTTCACTAAATACAAGTTACATTGTATATTTTAAGAATCCCAGGGACAAAACCCAAATTCGCTACTTGTCACGACAAGTTTACCCGGAAAACTCAAAATTTGTAGATGAAGCCTACAAAGATGCTACTAAAGAACCACATGGTTACCTCATGATTGATTTGAAACAAAATACAAATGACATATGTCGTTTTAAAACAAAAATATTTCCGTTTGATGGACATTGCACAGTGTATGTTCCTAAAAAGGGGTTTAAATACGATAAAAATCAACAAATTTTAGTCAGTTCTGCATGATGCATGCGAGAGTAAACACATATAAACATTTACTTGAAGCATTGCAGTTGCTTAAACCAAAATATCGCACGGCGTTACTTAAATCTTGTGATGATGATGAGATCAACATTATTTGTGAGTGCATTTATAACGTCCTAAATGGAAAAATTCCTTTAGAAAAAAAAGAAAAATCTAAATTAAAAAAATATAAAGATATCTTACGGAAATTAGTTTCAAAAGGAAAACATAAAATAAGAAAAACTGTTATAATTCAAAAGGGAGGTGCATTTCTACCTATTATATTAGGAGCAGTTTTAAGTGCCTTAGTTAACTCTTTATCATAAACAAAATGGAAAATACGAAAAAAATGCTATTAGTAGAATCAGATTTTATTGAAAGACTCAAACGCAATGAGAGCCTACCTGAAAATTCATCATCCCGTCTAGATGCTGAGATGCAAAAAATCCTTAAAAGTAAAATGAATGATCGTGAAAAGTGGACCTTATATTCACAAGCATTGCAACGATTTTTACATTTTATTGAAACAGATCGAAAACCATTTAGAATACCAATCGTAACGGAGGGGGAGGTTCAACTCAACTACGAAAGTAATGATCTAAAGTCAAAAGTGAACAAAAAGGAGGTTAATGAATATAATGAGTCAGTTGCAAAACCACCTTTACCAGAAGGAGATGGTACTACAGCAGTTACACCGATTGGTAAAACAAATCCAGAACCGATGCCAATTAGCCCATCAAAAATTATAGATATATTACCCAAATCATATGAGAAAAAAACTCGAACTTTGTTGGATTGCATTGTTTTAAGTAAACCAAAAATTTGGTGGAAGCCAACTGGTGAAGTTGTAATAAACAACCGCACCATTTCAAATAGTAATATTACTGATCTGATAAGTGACACGGTTAGATCTCTAAAACGTCCTAAACCAACAGGGTGGGAAGAGTTTGCATTACTTTTAAGAGATATAAGAGTTCCTTTAAGCTGCATAGGCAATCCTGCAAACTTGGAATTTATTAAAACAGCTCAATCGATTGAACCCATTACATTACCTGCATCAACAAGTACGAGATCGTCAACAGATAAAGAAAAACAAAGAGCTACACCACTTACTACAGGACAACTTAAGCGTCATCATAAGAAAATTGATTGGGAAAAATGGACTCCTTATTAGATATTAATAGGATCTACTATGATGTCTCCAATCCAGCTGGTTATAGTAGTTTAAATAATATAGCGAAGGAAATGAAAGAACAAATGAACAAAGAGGAAGTAAAAAAATGGTTACAATCTCAAGATACGTACACGCTACATAAACCTATTCATAAGCGATTCACCAGAAATAGATATATCCTATCTAACTTTAATGAACTCTGGCAAGCTGATCTAAGTGACATGAGTACGTATAGTCAATATAATCATGGATACAAATATATTCTTTGTGTTATTGATGTGTTCAGTAAATATGCTTTTGCGAGAGCAATGAAAAAGAAAGATTCATCAACAGTTAAAGAATGTTTTGAAAGCATATTTACCGAAGCCAACTCTGTTCCTCGTCATATACAATCTGATAAAGGTACAGAATTTGTTTCAAAGGTAGTGAGAGATTATTTTAAGAGCAAAAACATTAATTATTATACTACTAATAACCCCGACATTAAAGCAAGTATAGTAGAAAGGTTTCAAAGAACTCTTAAAATGAAAATGTGGCGTTACTTCACCCATAATAATACATATAATTACACTAAAATTTTACAAGATCTTCTTCATTCGTACAACCATACCTATCATTCTAGCATTAAAATGCGACCAATTGATGTTAATTCTGGTAATATTATGACCGTTTGGAATAATTTATATTATCGAAAAAAAGATAGACAAATTTCATTGGAAACACCAAAATTTAATGTAGGCGATCATGTTAGAATAACTAAATATAAACATGTATTCCAAAAGGGTTATGAAAGTAACTGGAGTGATGAAATATTTATAATAAATTCAATTATTAATAGATCACCGCGAGTTGTTTATATGTTAAAGGATTTGGAAGGCGAACCCATCATTGGTACATTTTATTCTAAAGAGTTACAAAAAGTGACTTACCCCCCCTCCACCGAGTATAAAATTGATAAAATAATACGTTCGCGTCATATTAGAGGCATAAAGGAAATACTAGTGAAGTGGCAAGGTTATCCCAATAAATTTAACTCTTGGATACTCGCATCAAGCTTGAAAAAAATATGAACGAAAATAGTTTTTATTTAACTTTGTTAAGCAACAGTTCAACGGATTACTATACGGACAACACGACTGCACATTTTCTAACTAAATTACCTAAGAACATAAAATTAGAAGGGGAGTGGGTAGTTGGATTAGTGGAATTTCAATACCCGTGTTCCATGTATAATGTTCAAGATCATGAAAATATAATTTACATAAAGAAAAAGGTGGTGTCACCCACAAACAAGTCAACAAAAATTGTTGATATAAAAACTCATATACCAGCCACTACATACGATAATATTGATCATTTCCTTCAAGCGTTTAATGAGAACCCTCAACTAAAAAATAATGTCAAATTTAGGTATGATACATTGACAAAAATGGTTGGAGTAACAACAACAAATAATGAAATAACCTCTATCATAACAACCCCGATACTAAGCCTCCAGCTGGGTTTCAAACCGAGATCAAATTTGAAACAAGTTACATATGGAAAAAACCCTGCCAATTTATATTTAGGGTTACCACCACAAATATTTGTTTACACCGATATAATTCATCCGCAAGTAGTTGGAGATGTTATAACAGCATTGCTTAGAATAATACCACTAGATCCAACTAAGTTTATTTATGGTGCATATAAAACTCACATTTTCTCACCTGCTCACTATGTACCGGTTTTACGTAGGGAGTTCGATACTATTGAAATAGATATAAGAACAACTACCGGTGTTAATGTACCATTCCAATTTGGTAGCTCCTGCGTGAAGCTACACTTTCAACGAGTAAAATGAATTATAACAGATCGTCAGTCTCTTGCCCTTACCAACATTATTATTCGCATCAAGCCGGCTCTGGTGTAGGAATTGTCTATAAAGGAGTTCCATTTCAACGAGGGCATGGTATAGGGAGTTTTTTGGGAGGGCTATTTAGATCAGTGCTCCCTTTGTTATCTAGTGGTTTGAAAACCATTGGAAAAGAAACGTTAGGTGCAGGGGTTGGTTTGTTATCCGATATGGTAAATTCATGCCCTATGGATAGTTCGATTAGATCACGATTCAAGGAGGCAAGTGCTAATTTAAAAAGAAAAGCCGATGAAAAAATTGATTCCCTCATGTCGGGATCTGGGTATAAAATGACATCTAAAAGAAGGGAACCGCTCATTACATTGAAAGCATCGAGACGAAGAGGAAGTAAAAAAAATAAAAACAAAACTCTTGAGGATATATTTACAAACTAAATAATGTCATTCCTACATAGTCATTCTTGTGAATGTGCGAAATCTGAATTAGATATATTTGCCCTTCCATCAACTCAAATAAGTATTGAAAGTGGACAGTGGGTTCATTACAAACCAATTTCATCTTTAAGTGATGACGCTCCCATCGAATTCCAAGTTCCCGGATCAGGAGATGACTATGTTGATCTATCCCACACAATGTTACATATTAATGCTAAAATATTGAATCAGGATGGTACAAAATTAAAACCAGATACCCTGGTTGCACCCGTCAATAACTGGTTACATTCCCTTTTCAGTCAACTAGATGTATATTTAAATCAAAAACTCATATCACCCCCAAACAATACATATGCTTACCGTGCTTATATGGAAAATCTTCTAAACTATGGACCAGCAGCCAAAGAAACTCACCTTACTTGTGGATTGTGGTATGCTGATACTGCAAATCATATGGATACTGTTGATGCAAATAACAAAGGGTTTCACAAAAGACTAGAATTTACCAAAGAGAGTAAGGAAGTGGAAATGATGGGGCATTTACATGCCGACATATTTAACCAAGAGAAATTCTTAATAAATGGTGTCGAAATACGTATTAAGTTAGTACGTTCGAAGGAGTCATTTAATCTAATTTGTCACCAAGATAAAAAATTTAAAGTGCAAATAATGGATGCCAGCCTCATTATAAGAAGGGCACGAATTAATCCTAGCGTTTTGTTAGCACATCAAAAAGTATTGGCAACAACGACTGCAAAATATCCTATTACAAGAGCAGAAGTTAAGGTTCTTACATTACCGTCGGGGATACAGGGTAAAACATTGGATAATATATTTCTCGGGCAAATTCCTAAAAGATGTATTATTGGTTTTGTATCAAATTCAGGGTTTAATGGCAATTTAGCTATGAATCCATTTAATTTTCAACACTATAATATGAATTCGTTTAGTTTATATGTCGATGGTCATGAAATTCCTTCTAAAACATTACAACCATCATTTGGTTCTGGATCTGGGTTAATAGCATCATCATATCACACTTTATTTTCCGGAACTGGTATTCATTTTCACAACGAAGGTAATGATATAAGCAGAACGGATTATGGAGTAGGTTATTGTTTGTTATGTTTTGATTTAACCCCTGATTTATCTGCTAGTTCAACTTCACACTGGAATCTTGTAAGACATGGAAGTGTTCGCTTAGAAATTCGCTTTGATGTTGCTCTACCCTGCACCATTAATTGTATTGTGTATGCAGAATTTGATAACGTTATTGAAATAAACAAAAATCGTGATATATCTGTAGATTACAATAGTTAGTAAACACATAAATACAATGTTTTAATCAATTTAGTTTATTTCATTGTAGCCATTGTTGGCAACATCATCAAATTATTCATATTTTTTTTATTAAAAATGGATACAAATGAAATTCAATTTTGTATGAAAAAAATCAGCCCTTCGTTTGAATTAAACGTTTTTGCTGCTAACAAAATTCCTATTTGGGCTAATCTTCCCGTCTTTATTGTGAGTAATTTGGACCCAGACTCGAAACCGGGCTCCCACTGGGTTGCTATACATATTGACATTAATGGTATAGGGGAATACTTTGACTCCTTTGCTCGGAAACCTTCAGGTTATCATAAGTTATTTTTAAAAAGGAATACCAAGCGCTGGTCTTATAACTATAAACCACTTCAAAACCATTTTACCTCTGTTTGTGGGGAATATTGTTTAGTTTATTTGTATTTTAAGTTTCATGGAAAAACTATGAAAGATTTGCTAAGTTTGTTTTCTGAAAATACATTATGTAATGATCTTATATTAAGAAATATGTTTAAGACTTTTTTTGTGAAATAAAAGAATATGTGAACTAAAATATGATTTTTATTTTTACATGTAATACAATAACATTTTGTTTAATCTACACAAACACTTTTTATCACTGCATCTTATAGTAAATAAAGTATTTCGCACAATTTAATTTTACAAAGAAAAGATAATTGTTTAGACTGGAAAAGGTCTTGAATTCTTAAAAGGTAAGGTTTTTACATGTAATACAATAACAAGCTTTTGTTTAACCTACACAAACACTTTTTATCACTGTTTCTTATTGTCAATAAAATATTTCATACAACTGTCTTTAGAAGCTACTTGCTTTGTGATGTTAAATATAACATCACGTGTAGTTTGGAGCTGAGTGTCTTCTTCAGAAGGCGCGTAGAATTTTAATCTCACATCTGCGTGTTTCCAGTGCTCAGTGGGCGGAATGTTTTTAATTTTTTGCAAATCATATATCTCGATTTTAATCAAGTGAGAAGCGTATGCCCCGTCGTCTTGTCCGGTTGATATATAGCCCACCCCGTCAGGAGAACTTTGGCTGACATTGGAAGAGCGCTTCAATACTTTAGTTTTCTTCTTGGGAGGTTCAAAAAAGCTGTCGATGTTATTTACTGAACGCTTTTTTGCCATGGCCTGCTTAACTTTAAAACCAGGCGTGCCTTCTTCGTCGGTTGATTCATCTTTATTTTCCGGGTAGTAATAGTTCTTGAAAGTATTTTCAGAGAACTGAAACAATATCAAACAATAAATTACACAACTGTTTAAATACAATACTCTTAACAAAAACACGGTGAACAAATGCTAAAAAACACACAATTAAGTTAAAATATTTGTACATACTCACATCCATTATTAGACCTTTTTATAAACACTTCACTGCACGACACAACACTATTATGTCTATATACTACTTTAAGTACAGGGAGCTCCGGTAACGAAGACTGTTGCGCGGCTAATAGTTGTTCAGACACAATACCCCACCGCTTTTATACGCTCCGTAAGTTAAGCGTCTTCCTAAAAACGTGTTTGAACTTGTAGTTCATCTAACACAGACGACGCTTATTCAGCAACACCCAAAATAATAAAACGCACAAGTAACAATCGCACCCGTTGTGACCATAAAACATAATAGGCGGCTACCAATAAAACAATTAAACCGTTATAACAGTGCACTCGGGTACACAAAACTTGTCGATACAGGCTTTTTTGATTGATACACCTACTCCATAGCACTTTGAATCAAGTCAGAACCAGTTTACATGCTCCGTTTAAGTTTTACATACTAGTGTGTTACAATAAAATTAAAATGTATGTGAAGGTAAACCACATATACGTACTAGATAGATAATGTCATACCCAATGTTAGCCGCAGATACATGCTCGTAGATACATACCCGTACGTAGGTTAGATTGCATTTAACCACTATATTTTTAACAACCTAAGTGAAGGTAATTCATTTAGAAATACCTATATGCAATATATGGTTTTGATAGTTGTTTAGAATACACTCTAAGTAACAACAGCTTAAGATAATACTACGAATACTACGATTAGCTAGATTTACTAAAATTAACTTAGGTAAATTCAATTAAGTGAAACTTAGGACTAAAGCTAGATTTAAATCAGCTCTTAGCTTAGGTTAAGCTCATGTAAAGTTAGGTGATCCTTCAAAATAGTCGACCATGGGGTGTTAAAAATTAAAACCACTCGTAACTTCTTTGTTGGTTGGTTCATCTTTATTTTCTTCAAAGTATTAAAAACAGTAAGTATTTTAAGTTAGATTAGGTTGTATAATGTTAGGTCAACTTCACCAAGCTAGGTTAGGTAAGTATTAAAAACAGTAGGTATGTTAAGTTAGATTAGGTTGTATAATTTTAGGTTAACTTCAGTAAGGTAGGTTAGGTTAGGTTAGAACTGTAACCCTTAAAAACAGTAGGTATGTTCAGTAACGTAGGTTAGGTTAGGTTAGAACTGTAACCCTTAAAAAACAGTAGGTATGTTAAGCTAGGACAGGTTTCACGATGTTAGGCTAACTTCAACAAGCTAGGTTAGGTTAGGTTAGAACTATGACCCTTAAAAACAGTATGTTAAGAAAACCACTATGGTTACTTAATTAAATAATATGAGAAACACGTAGGTAAAATTAAAAATCGCATTACAACAATTAATAGCGCAATCAGGTAATATGTAATAAAAGGTAGGAACGCGCCCAATGCAAGACAATGGTGTTGGACACCACCGAGAACAAAGGGGCTGACGTTCGGGTGAACAATAGGGTGGGCGAGCAAAGGGACAGAAGGGTACCCAGGTAGTTGATAACCTTTTGTATTGAGTACATGGACTATTGCAAGCTATGGGAAGGAGTGATCTGGGAGTCTCGGGACCCGCCCCAAACGCTCTAAATGGGGGGATAAACACCGAAAAAAATACTAATTTTTTTTTTTTTTTTTTTTTAGGAGCGAAACCCCGCCTCTCGCTCGTCAGAGCACCATTTTTTTCGGGGGAGCAGAGTCGGGGGCAGTACAGGGGATTCCCTACTACTGCTATGCGATTTTTTTTCGAAATTCGGGTTACCAAAGACAGTAGTTAGTGACAACGGCACTGCTTTTTGTTCTAAAGAATTTGCTTCATTTTGTGATTTTAATGGTATAAAGCACCTACCACCCAGCGAGCAACGGTCAGGCGGAGACATTCGTGAAAAGTGTAAAAAAAGGGATAAAGTCGAGTATTTTATCAGGGAAAAACGAAAGACAAAGACGTTTAGCGTTGTTAAGATATTTAATGGACTATAGGAATTCAGTAAATACAACCACAGGGTTCACCCCGTCTCAGTTAGTGTTCGGACGTAAGCTGAGGTGCAGACTAGACTTAACGAGTCCGTCTTCTGCGTCGCCGCCCTCATCCTCTGACAGTCCTAATTTGAGTGAACTTGTTCAAGCACAGTCTTTACCACCTAAAAACAAAAAGTCACGTCATTTTATAAAAGGAGATGTAATATTATACAAGCAATATGTAAATAAAGTTCATTTTAACTGGTGTAAAGGGATAATCTATAAGAGACTTGGTTTAGTTTTGTACTTAATTAAAGATTTAAAAAGTGATGTAACTGTTAAAAAACATAAAAACCAAATTGTTAAATTTAATGAAACACTACAAAACAAAAGTCAATCGGACTTTGACTCGCTGGATGATACTTACCACTCGACGTCGCCGCTGCCGCCGCCGCCACCACCGTTGTCGCCGTCACCTTCGTCGTCACCGTCGCGTTCACCGTTGTGCCCGTCATCACCGCCGCCACCGCTGCCACCGCAGCTGCCGCCGCCACCGCCGCCGCCGCCGCCACTCTCGCCAGAGCGAGGACGCTTATCGACATCACCATCGCAACTACCGTCGCCGACGTCGCCGCCGTCGCCGCTAGCTTCACCCAGCGTAGATCAGATTTTGAGCGGGAGGGAGGACCGGATCCGAGAGAGCGAATTAGAAGGCGCTTCACCTGTGATAGCGAGTGATTCAGAGTACCAGAAGGCTGAATCGTTTCCTGAGGCAGTAGTCGAACCGGCCATTGAAATACCCCCTGCCGATGCCGACGATCGACGCGCAAATATGCAGAGCAGGTTACGTAGTCGTTCCAAGTTAAAGGTAGATTTTAAGAAGTACTTTTAGTCTAGATATAACTAGTTTTGTTTGTTACTATTGGGGGAGGGATTGTTATGTATGTACATATATATAGGTATGCGTGTAGCTGCGCCTTCACGCCGCATCGCATCTTATAATAAATCAGTGTGTTACCAGCCAGCTGTTGTCTCACTTGTTCCCCGCGCTCCCATACATATCAACAATTAACTATTATATATGACATTAAACTAAATCATGTAGGGATAGGTTATATCCATATATTTATACCAAACTTATATGCATGAAAAGTTCTTAGGTTACTATCTATAACGGTTCACAAAGTAGGTTCCTTGACACTAGATGATCATATGGCCATTTCATCAATATTTATCATTCTTATTCAATAGGTATATTTAAAGATAGGAAAGTTGATAGATAGCTTATAAGCTTAGTAGTTTTACCTAGAAGCTTACTCAGGTTAAACTTAATACAAATTTTGCCGCGCCGCCGTTGTTGCCGGTTATTTTACCACGCCCCGCGCCGCCGCCGCCGCCGACGATTTTTCGATTGGCTTGAAATCGGCATGGGGTTTACGCGCTTATTACACCTTCCTAAATTAGTCACTAACATTTATAATTAGTATTTTTTTTTTTAAATAACAATAACACTTTTAATTAGATACTTATAAAAGGCTGTGTGGTTGCCGGCTTAGAAAAGTGTCACTTCATGTCTTACTGTAGACGTCGTAAGAGACGACTAAGGGAATAAAGTCTTGTGGTATATTGAGGTATATTAACGAGAGCATCCAAAACTTATTAAAAGATTTGTTAAGTTTGTTTATGATTTTTTTTTCAATGTTTTGTTAGTTCATAGTGTAATAATAAAATAAAACGATAAAAAAAACAAATATAATAATCGGTTACGTAAAAAGTGTAATGTTAGATTTTCAACAACATAATTATTACATTATTTTAAACCATTACTATTACTATTGCCTTCGCCAACCCTAGATTAAATACTATCATACGTCAGTGCAAATATCATTTCTTCGACCTAAATAAATTCATCAAGCGCCTCAAGCTAACATCTAAATAAATTCATTCATTTGCCAAAGAAATATATTTTGACTTTGGTAGAACTTTTGACTTTTAATATAGAACCAAATAGATATAATAGTGGTACAAATGCCATTTCTAATCATTTAAACTAAATTATAGAACAGCGGAAACACCTTTGAGTATAAATATAATTCATCAAAATATTCAAGGGTTTTCCAGCAAAGAATTAGAAGTAGGATTATTTTTAGATACTAAAAATGTACAAATACATGCCTTTACAGAAAGCTCTCGTGCTACTATTGATTTTATGCCATTCCAGAGTGTTAAGTATTCCAGATTTTCATTAATATCGGTTCTTTCTCAAAATTATTAGGCCGCTGTAAAACAAACACACACATATTTTGAACTAATTACTAAAATATTTATGTTTAAGCTTTTATCAAAAGCTCGTTTATCATTGTTTTTAATTAATATCACTCAATAAAACTATCTTTTAATTTTTTTGATTTATTGAGAATTTCGTAATTTCATTCAATCGGCCGCTAACTTTTAAACGGGCACAGTGTCAAAAATTATATTGGTAAATGAGTTCTGAATGCCTTTACAGAAAGCTCTTGTGCTACTGCATTGATTTTATGCCATTCCAGAGTGTTAAGTATTCCAGTTTTTCATTTATATCGGTTTTTTCTCAAAATTATTAGGCCGCTGTAAAACAAACACACACATCTTTTGAACTAATTTCTAAAATATTTAAGTTAAAGCTTTAATCAATAGCTCGTTAATCGTTGCTTTCAATTAATATCACTCAATAAAACTATCTTTCATTTTTTTTATTTATTGAAAATTTCGTAATTTAATTCAATCGGACGCTAACTTTTAAACGGGCACAGTGTGAAGTAATATTGGTAAGTGAGTTCTGAATGCCTTTACAGAAAGCTCTCGTGCTACTGCGTTGATTTTATGCCATTCCAGAGTGTTAAGTATTCCAGTTTTTCATTTATATCGTTTTTTTCTCAAAATTATTAGGCCGCTGTAAAACAAACATACACATCTTTTGAACTAATTTCTAAAATATTTATTTTAAAGCTTTTATCAAAAGCTCGTTTATAATCGTTTTTAATTAATATCACTCAAAGAATTTATCTATATTTTTTTTTGATTTATTGAGAATTTCGTAATTTCATTCAATCGGCCGCTAACATTTAAACAGGCACAGTGTCAAAAGTAATGTTGGTAAGTGAGTTCTGGGTGCCTTTATAGAAAGCTCTAGTGCTATAGCATTGATTTTATGCTATTGCTGAGTGTTAAGTATTCCAGTTTTTGATTTAGTAAGCTTTTCAAATTTTGTTATTTCATTCAATCGGCCGCTAACTTTTAAACAGGCAAAGTGTCAAAAGTAATGTAGGTAAGTGAGTTCTGGTTGCCTTTACAGGAAGCTCTAGTGCTAAAGCATTGTTTTTATGCCATTCCAGAGTTTCATGTATTCCAGTTTTCCTCTAAAATAATTAGGCCGCTGTTAAACAAACACACACATCTGTTGAAATAATAACTAAAATTTTGATGTTAAAGCTTTTATTAATAGCTTATTTATCAGTGTTTTTAATCAATATCACTCAATAAAATTATCTTTTTTTTTTCATTTATTGAGAATTTTGTTAATTCATTCAATCGGCCGCTAACTTTTAAACAGGCACAGTGTCAAAACTAATGTAGGTAAGTGAGTTCTGGTTGCCTTTACAGAAAGCTCTAGTGCTAAAGCATTGATTTTATTCCATTCCAGAGTATCATGTATTCCAGTTTTTGATTTATTTCAGTTTTCCTCTAAAATAATTAGGCCGCTGTTAAACAACCACACACATCTGTTGAAATAATAACTAAAATTTTGATATTAAAGCTTTTATTATTAGCTCATTTATCAGTGTTTTTAATTAATATCACTCAATAAAACTAACTTTTTATTTTTAGATTTTTTGTCAATTTTGTTATTTCATTCAATTGGCCGCTAACTTTTAAACAGGCACAGTGTCAAAAGTAATGTTGGTAAGTGTGTTCTGGATGCCTTTACAGAAAGCTCTTGTGCTATAGCATTGATTTTATGCCATTCCAGATTGTCATCTATTCCAGTTTTTAATTTATTTCGATTTTTTTTGTGTTAATAACGAGTGGATCGGTTTTGACAAATTAGCAGACGCTGAATTGGAATTGGAAGGTATTAGGTACATAACGTTTATTGCGTTCAAAATAAGGTTGGTAGATGTAATTTTGACAAACTTGACGTGCATTTATCCGTCTCGATGTTGCAATCTGCAGTAAGTATGATGTTTTTCTAATCTATAAACTTACCTAATAATTTGTTATTTATAATCTATTGGTTTGTAAAACTTTTTCTCTTTCACAAGGTACTCATCGGATACAATAATTAGAAACTAGCACGATTCTTATAGGTAATATTATCAGATTAGCCTGATTGTCGCATCGCAAGGCTTGTCTGTTGCAAAAGATTGCTTTTCCCGCGGTCCGAACTTTACGTGTTAGGCCCTTACACGTAAAGTTCGGACCGCGGGAATATCTGCTCTAGAGGATACTGAGAGGATACATGAAAACTAACAAACTTACCTACCTTTCTTATCAATTATGTCGGAAAGGTAATTTCTTTGAGGCGGGGGCTGCGCCTCCGAGCGTATTTATACTACTTTGCCCCCGCACCCCCTAGCTCATTTCCTTAAAACTTGATTTTACAACGTGTAATCGTTTCAACCTATTACTAAAACTAACGCTGATTTCCACATGCAAAACTACCCTCATATTTTTCATAGTAGCACAGTAGTTAATCAACCACCAAAAATTATGTGACTACCCGTAAAAAAATCAAATGAAAAACCATAATATATATGACGGATGTACGAGCGGGAAAGGAGGACGGGTGTCCTCATCATCACTCCCCATGACGTGGGCGGCACAAAATAAACAATTAGATATCACCTCACACGTTTTATTTCGATAACTCACTATTTAATTAACAATATTAATAGAGGATTGCACAGATCAACATAGATGGAAACGTTAGTGATCCCACAGGTGGCGTGACCTATCAACTCCACTGCTCAAAGATGTCTGCCTCTCCGACCGTCTATCAAAACCAACTACGTCACCCGTTTAGTATTGCCAGGTGGTGGATTATTAATTACCACCATGCCTCCGTCACGCCATCTGTGATTTCACTCAGACCAACAGTCTGACGTTTCCATCCGTTTATTTTCTAAATCAGCGATGATGACGTGAAATAACAGTGATGATTCAACACGGCCATTCTGACACTCACTCGTCCTCGAGTGTGGAACCTGGAATGGAACAACACAGCAGCATCAATTTCGCTCGGCCATTCTGACCATCATCGCTGAATTAGGTACATTAAGAACGATATTACAATTTACAGCTCGTTTATAATTATCAGAACATAACAGTAGGTATACTAGCGGTAAACAGTCAAGTGTAAACAAAGTGTAAACAAATTATTAAAACTAAGTCATTGATTAATTATTGTGCTATCAACACAGTATCAAACATAATTATTTATGGCCACTTCCCCTGAGCAACCGAATCCAACAGAATATCACAATTGTGGACCATAACACACATCCGCAAGTTGCACTATACAGCGAAGACCAGCCCACATAATAATCAATGAAATAGTTACAATATGTTTTAATACCTTACCAACTAGTTAGTTATTAGGTTGATCTTCGTCGTCAGTCATTTGAATATTATCAGGTAAGCTACTGTCGGTCATTTTACGTAGCCGGTCATGTGCGTACTTGTAGGTGCGCCGAGAATTTAAGGCTTGTAAACAATACCGGTCACCTTCAAGCACTGACGTCATCTTGAAGGGTCCTCTGTATTTTGGGTCCAACTTGGTTTGATTCCGCTCTTCGTTTTTCAAAAGAACGTAATCACCACAGGAAAAACGTGCAACTTTTACTTTGGCGGAATCAAATCGAGTTTTGTCATAAGCTGCACTAGCCTCCATATTTTTAACAGCGTCAGCACGAGCCGTAGTCAAGTCAAAGTCGTAATTGTCCTCAGTAAACATTAAGTCAATAGGTCGAGCCACTTTACCTATGAAAAGCTCAAGAGGGCTATATTTTGTTACACGGCTTATGGAGCAATTTAATGCTAACTGGACATCTGGTAGAGCCTCTTGCCAACTGCACTCTTAAAGTCCCCATTATTCGCTCAACTTGACCGTTTGCTCGGCTACTACCGGTAGCAATCAAATGAAGAGCGATATCTTTTGACTCACAATATTCCTTAAATTTGGCGTTAGCGAAACATCGCCCCTGGTCGGCTATGATACGTTTTGGCGCACCAAATAAACCAACACTTTTCTTAACTGCATCTATACTGTTAACGGTGTCAATATTCACCGTATGATGCAGCAACACGTATTTTGTGAAAGCATCAATGAGTACAAAGATGTATTCTTTACGATCATTTTTTCCACTCAGCTTACCAGTAGCATCAATATGGACAGTGTGCCACGGAACTGCAATCTTTGGTATAGGGTGCAATTCGGCCTGTACTTTACCTGTATGTGATTTGCTAACCTTGCATGTAACACAGTTGTCCACAAATTTCCTTGTGTATTTAGCCATGTGTTCGAACCAAAATATGTCCTACAACTTTTCTAGGGTTTTCTCGTAACCCAAATGCATTAACGCAGAGTGCGTGGAATTTATAACTGACCAACGAAGAGCCCTGGGTAGTATGGGGAGGCACTTTGTGCAACCTTTTCGTTGAATTTTGGGATGCAGTATTCCCGATCGAACTTCGTAAGTTCGAGCAATATCCGCGTCGAGATTACTATCATTTAAATCGGACACTATTTTTGAAATTTCCGGGTCTCTTTGTTGCTCAGCCAATAACCAATTATCTGAAAGTTGATTATTTTGGACCTCTTTCTGAGATGTGTATTCAGGGTTTTGAGCTGGTTCTACTGGGACAGGGTTTCGTGAAAAGAAGTCTGCGTGAGTCATAGAGCTTCCATTTTTATGAACAATAGTAAAAGTGTAAGCTTGAAGAAAGGCCCACCAGCGGTGGACCCTTGGGGTTAAGTCTAGCTTCTTACGAGCTGCTTGTAATGAGCTACAGTTCGTCACTTCTACAAAGTCCCGGCTATAAAGATAATGCCGAAAATGCTTTATCGAATTAACCACTGCTAGAGTCTCAAGTTCATATGAATGATACTTGGACTCAGCAGAAGTTGTTCGTCGACTGTAATATGCAACGACATGGCGCTTTTTATCTTTAACCAACATTAGCACAGCTCCGTAGCCTAGAGAGCTTGCATCTGTATGCAATTCTATAGGATACTCAGCGTCAAAGATGGTTAGTACAGGTTCACTTGTTAAAGTAGTTATGACCAACTGTCTAATTGCCTCATGCTTGTCAGTCCATTTAATGTTACCTTTACCGGGTGTTGTTAAGCCATAAAGTGGAGCCATTCTTTGAGAAAACTTGGGGATAAAGTTTCTCAAGTATGATGCCAGACCGATGAACTGTCGTAGTTGTGTCACTGTTTTTGGGGGGGGTTGAGCTGCTAAAGCTTCTATCTTTTTTGGATTTGGGCGAACTTCCCCTCTACTGACTTTATAACCAAGATACTCGACATTTTGTTTCATAAACGAACATTTGTTGAAATTGAAGGAGAACCCGGCTTTTGTTAATGTTTCGAAAACGGTACGGACTCGATCTAAAGCTTCATTAACATCAGAACCCCCCAAGATCAAAATGTCATCCATATAGACTGCTACATATGTGTTAGATAGTTCCCCTAGTGCGTCAATTACTGCGCGTTGAAACACAGAAGGACACGTAATCCAAACGGCATGGTAAGATACTCGTAATGCCCCTCCGGCGTCACAAAAGCAGTTTTCTCGATCGAATCTGGATGAACCCTTATCTGGTGATAGCCACTTGCCATGTCGAGAACGGTAAAATAATGGCATCCGTGGAGTCTATCAATCTGATCTGCTATCAAAGGAAGGGGGTATCTGTCTGGTATAGTGTTATCATTCAATTCACGGTAGTCCACACACATTCGGTCACTACCATCTTTTTTTTTGACCAAAAGTATGGGACTGGCAAATGGCGAAGAACTGGGCTGTATAACTTTAGCAGCCAGAAGCTCCATAACTTTATCACGAACTATCTCGCGCTCACTAAGGCTCAGCCGATAAGGACGGCGACATACGGTCTTAGTTGGATCTTTTAAACGGATACGCATGGCTTCAACATTGGCAGGAGAATTCGGAGTACCTTGTACAAAATGTTGTTGGAATTCGTTAATGATAGACAATAACTTAGGTCGGTGTTCTGTCGGAATGTCGGTGTCAATGTCAGTTAAATCTAGAGATGTGACTGCCTCCTTGCACGTGTTCACCAATTTGGTATCGGTAAAGGTCAAAATATTTGCTGTCATGTTAACAATTATTCCAAGTTCCAAAATCTCTCGTCCAATCATTACGTCATGGTTTAGGTATTGGTCAGGAATAACATGTAATAAAATCTCCACAGAAATGTTATCGATCTCAATGTTCGTTAGTATTTGATGGGTACTACAAACTTTACTCGCACCAATACCGGTCATCATTACAATATTAGTAATTCGCTTGCCTTTCAATTTGCGACTAACAGACTCCTTTACTAACGAACATTCAGAACCAGAATCATAATGGAAAATAATTGGCTCACCGTAATGACGCAGCGTTCCAACGGGGGCACTTACTGTGCATTGATTCACACGACGCTCCGTCGGGCTGGTGTCAGCATCGGTACGATCCGCGTTGGTTGTTGTCGAGCACTGGAAAGATGATATTACTCGAAGTCTTCTCACTCGTAAATTTCTTGCTAAATTCACCTAATGAACTCGGTCGGCTGTCCTTATTTTGTATTTGCAGTAACAGGTGTACGACATGTCACAGATTTGTGCCCAATTTTTCCACATTTAAAACATTTGATAAGGTTGTTTTGTGGCATCCTCGGTCGTTTCACAGTTGGTTCATCAGTCGGTGCTAGGCGCGTCTTGCGATATGATACAGCTTGCAATTCTCGTTGCATTTGATGCCTAGTTGTTATATTAGAAGTGAAAGCCAGTTTTTGCACACGGGGTTCACTCTGCGAAATATTGGCTAAAACAGTTGCCACAGCAATTTGTTCAGTCGAGACATCACGCCATTTTAGCATTAAGGCTGCGAATTGGCTTGCAGCATAAGATGCTAAACATTCGTTTTCTTTTGGCTTAGTAGAATTTAAATTAATCAAGAAAGCAGCATTCGTTTCAGGACTATCATATCTGGCAGTAAAAATATCTTTGAACTCGATCCTTGTCATGCCTGGGTACGAGATTTGTGATAGCCAGGTAGACGCTTGTCCTTGAAGAGCACGGCTTAATGCAATAATTAATGACGCTCCTTGTAGCGGTTCCTCAGCCATGCACATATCGGCGGTTGACAGCCATCCCCGAGCACTTGCATTATCTTTATCTGGGTTGAACTCTGGAAAAACGATCTTCTTCGATGTTGAAGTCCGCGTGGCTTCTAACAGGCGTACAAATTTTTTATTTTGTTGCTCCATTATGTTTAGCCATTTTTCGTCGTCTGTATTTGTGATTTTAGGACGACACGCAGCAGATTCTGACCTCGGGTTACATCCCACATCTGATGACGGATGTACGAGCGGGAAAGGAGGACGGGTGTCCTCATCATCACTCCCCATGACGTGGGCGGCACAAAATAAACAATTAGATATCACCTCACACGTTTTATTTCGATAACTCACTATTTAATTAACAATATTAATAGAGGATTGCACAGATCAACATAGATGGAAACGTTAGTGATCCCACAGGTGGCGTGACCTATCAACTCCACTGCTCAAAGATGTCTGCCTCTCCGACCGTCTGTCAAAACCAACTACGTCACCCGTTTAGTATTGCCAGGTGGTGGATTATTAATTACCACCATGCCTCCGTCACGCCATCTGTGATTTCACTCAGACCAACAGTCTGACGTTTCCATCCGTTTATTTTCTAAATCAGCGATGATGACGTCAAATAACAGTAATGATTCGACATATAAATAACAACTGTACAGTACGACCAGTTTCTTAATAGCACTTGGCAATCTTCGTTTTTCTATGAGAAAAAAAATGACAAACATTATTGTCAGATGCGAGTTCAAGTGTGATAGCGATAACCGGGCCAGAGCTATTAAGATGCTGGGAGTACTGTAAAAATGGTAATATTGATAAGCCTTGACGAAGTCTTGACAATTTTCAATTCAATTTTTCGTTTGTAGCTCCATTGATACTATCGATGATTCCACCAATGTCAGGAGACGAAGCCTTAAAAATGGCGGAAAAAATGATGAAATCCGGATATGTCAACGTCAATCTGACATCGCTCAATTTGACACAGACTAACAAAACAGAATATACAACGCCTGTCCCATGTTGTCACACTGGGTTGCAGAAGCCATAGGAGAAATAAATTAAGCAATTGTAAAATTTTGACAAATAATTACTAATATAGAAAAAGTTTTAATGTTACTAATAATCTATGGAACTCTATGATCCTGAAATAAATGCATTAACACAAAAAAGTTTGCGCTATTAGGGTTAGGTTATTCAGTAGGTACTGTTTTTATCACTAATAACGAATTTTTATTTTATTTCATAATCTGATTGATAAACAACTGCCTAATGTTTATACCCAAAAAAAATGTAGGTATTTGTGACATAGGTATGTTATAGGTAAACATGAACATGACAAAATTGTAAGGTTTCTCTTTGCACTGTAATGCTGCGGAACCCAAAGAAGATAATAATTAATGTTCGAAACTGTTAAACCCAAGCTAAGTTAATAAAATGTTTAAAAAAACAAACAACTACCTTCAAAAACGCAAAATATAACTTCTTTTAAAAAGGTAGGTACCTATAGGTTAGTCGAACTGAAGTCTGCTTTTGGTTAAAAATATTGTGAGTTGCTGACCTATAGGTACCTATCATTTTAAAAGAAGATATTTTTGCGTTTTTGAAGGCCGTTTTTTGTTTTTTAAAACATTTATTTTATTTTATACTTTTTAGTGATCATAGTAAGCTGTTATGTAGTCCCACTTTTTAGTTCATATGAAACTTTAAGACATTTCAAGTTCACCACAAGTAAAGCCGCAGGAAACTCATAGTCATATTTAAACAATTAAATGTTCTACGTTATAGTCGCTCAACTATCTTAATCGAGATGTCTTAACTATCGCCACCCTTGAAATAGGTACCATTGAGGAGTTCCATTGGCCATCTGTGGTCTTCATCATCAGTTTCACTTTACCAAATGGTATTATCTGAATGCAAATGCTGGACTTGTTACTAAAAATACTATCTATAATATTTGAGGAGTTCTCTCAATTCCTCATGGATCCCCTCATCAGATTACAATTTGGTGACAATGGGACCACTTCGGAAGTATACTCTATCAAACAAACAAGATTTTATGAAATCGGACCATAATTGACGGAGAAATCGTTGAACATACATAAAAAAATTACATACAGTGGAACGTATACTATAATCTCCTCCTTTTTTTCCGGCGGTTAAAAATAGAAGTTTGGTTGTACAAATATTGTCTTAAATATGCACTCGAACTTTATCTTTCGATATTACGCATTAAAACAATGTTTTTGTACTCGTCGATTATAATCTGTGTATTAAGATTTTATAGAGAATACTGCAACGTCACTCTTTTCATCGTTGCATAGTCTATGTTACTTTCGAAACAACCGAAATAACTATTTCGATACGCTCTAGACAACCGATTTTTTTTTTTGAAAATAGAACTTCGTATTTCAATAATATGTGTCCTTGTTTAAGGAGACTCGATCCGATACAAAATTGCCAATCCGATACAGAGTCGCGTCATCTGTCAAAAATGTATCAAAACCCTAAGAATAGTACATTACTGAAAAGGCCGTGAAGTCAGGGATTTAAGGACGAGTTTGGGGTAGACGGCCGAGTCGCAGACGAGGCCGGATAGAACGAGTCCTTCAATCCCTGTTCCGGCCGAGTATTGTATAGTACTTTTCTCAAACAATGTAAGGAAATATTAAAAGTACATAACTGCAATCTTACGACTGCAATCTTACGATGGCAATCTCAAGACTGCAATCTTAACATGACAATCTCAAGACTGCAATCTTACGATGGCAATCTCAAGACTGCAATCTTACGATGGCAATCTCAAGACTGCAATCTTACGATGGCAATTTCAAGACTGCAATCTTACGATGGCAATCTCAAGACTGTGCAATCTTATGATGGCAATTTTAAGACTGCAATCTTACGATGGCAATCTCAAGACTGTGCAATCTTACGATGGCAATCTCAAGACTATGCAATCCTACGATGGCAATCTCAAGACTATGCAATCCTACGATGGCAATCTCAAGACTGCAATCTTACGATGGCAATCTCAAGACTGTGCAATCTTATGATGGTAATCTTAAGACTGCAATCTTATGATGGCAATCTCAAGACTGTGTAATCTTACGATGGCAATTTTAAGACTGCAATCTTACGATGGCAATCTCAAGACTGCAATCTTACGATGGCATCCTTAAGACTGCAATCTCAAGACTGCAATCTTACGATGGCAATCTCAAGACTGCAATCTTATGATGGCAATCTCAAGACTGCAATCTTACGATGGCAATCTCAAGACTGCGTTCTTACGATGGCAATCTCAAAACTGCACATAAATATAGTACCAGAGTTTTTTTTTTGTCTCAGTCTCGGCTTAACACTCTTACATAACCGGCTAAGAAGGGGTCCATATTGGCTCATATAAAATTGGTTTTTAGATTTTTCATAAAAATAACGATTTGTGTCTATACTCATCATTTCTTCTAAAAATTTTGCTCATACTTCATTTCTTCGAAAAATTTTGCTCATACTTATCGCAACTTATAATGTTTTTTTTTAAGAAACTGTTACTTTTTGAGGATTGTTATAAATCTAACCTAACCTAACCTAATTTTATCTACACGTAAGATATTTAAGAAATTCAGAAAAGTGTACAGTTCCATGAATATTGGCGTTATAAGTTCAGATGAGTATAAGTTCCGATCATTAGTATAAACATTTTTTATGAAGATTATGAGGAGTGATCATTATGATGTAAAATGTTATGAGAAACATTTTTGAAGTTCCAATAATCGGAGTTGCAATTTTATATGAACTTTGGCGCACCCGCTAAGAAGCCATTACTTTCAAAATAATCCATTCACCTTAGCCCCTTCTTGAACAGCGTCTTCTTTTTTTTTATGTCGCAAAATATGGTTTGGTTGGCAGAATGTAATTTTTCCTTTGTCAGTTTAATGGT
Organism: Acleris cristana; assembly: GCA_948252455.1. Taxonomy (NCBI): domain Eukaryota; kingdom Metazoa; phylum Arthropoda; class Insecta; order Lepidoptera; family Tortricidae; genus Acleris; species Acleris cristana. The sequence continues at coordinate 49,018,853 of OX411771.1, forward strand.
AGTAAGCAAATTAAAAAAGTTAGCTAGTAGAGCAGCGGCCAAAAATATTTTTTCTTAGGGATTTCATACATTACTTCTTGGCCTAGGCCAAGAAGTAATTGTAGGGAGCCATAAACAAGAAACTTCATGTCTTCATTTCGTGCCATTAACGCATATATCTCCGAGCATGTTTGAGAATCAATTCAATCAATTTCGATGTTCTTATTACATTCAAATTAAGAACATCTCTGAAAAACAAAGCATTTTTGATTAGACATCTATTCTAAATCAGTCGAGATGACATTTTATTGAAAATGAAATGTCAATTTCAAACAACTTTGACATATCTCGCACGTTGCTTGATATCGAACGATTTGATAGTTGACGCTTAATCTAGTTGTCTCTGAATAAAAAAAAAACAACTTGTCAAATTTTGATTTGCCGCCACATTTGACGCTTATTTTGTCGGAAAAATAAGTTTGTTGTGTTGTTTTGTTCGTAAATAATTATTGTATTGTACGACTACTTAAAATGAGTGATCAAGATAGTGATCATGATCACGATATTTCGGAGACGCCATCTGATATCAGGGATAAAGCAATGAGCGTCAAAAATATGATGTTGCCGTCAAAATCCAAGAACATGATTCTACTGTCAAAACTGGAAAAGTGGAATTCAACCACCGCACCATTAAAACTGTAAATAATAGTTATTACAATAAATATTTGTCTCTGTTATCCCATTTATTTTTTATAATATTTTACTAATAGCTCTAATCAATGCTGCAATGCCGGTCATTACATGCGATTTCTGAACACATCAAAGAGAGCTTTGATGATATGTGTGTAGATAAAGCAGTGTATGTAACTGTACATAATAAGCATTAAAATACTCGTGAGATGCTATCTCGAATTTTAATGCCCCTTATTATGCAACAGTCAAATAAACTACTATAACTGTAGCATCTCAATTTATTTATGAGAATATTATTTATGTTAGTAAGAATTTAGATTTGTTCACCAAAAAATCTGATATACATAATTTAAATACTAGAAATAAAAATAAAATCGCTATTCGAAAATTCCGTGTCCGTAAAGTATATAAATCATTTGTTGGTCAATGCATTCATTTCTATAATAAATTACCGGACGTAGTTTTAAAACTACCCTTTTCAGCACTTAAAAATAACTTGAAAAAGTCGTTAATGTCTAAAGCGTATTATAGGGTCGAGGATTATCGAACAGACAAAAATGCATGGCCTAAACTCGAAACTTAGTCAAAAATAATTTGTTGAATTGTAAAACCTTTATCTTGTCTAGGGGACACTGTTGATGTAGGAAAACATGTCGAAACTTTTATGTGGTCGTCTTGTTGTTTTTTGTTTTTTTTGCCTTTTTCTCCCTCTATATCACTCCTAATATTTTTGTCATGTTTTCCTGCTGAACTACGCATGATATTTGATATTATATTTAAATTAATATTTATAGCTTTATATAATATTAGACTAAGTTGTATCATTGTAATAAGAAATATGGTTAAAAAAATGACTGACTGCTGAGTTTCTTGCGGCGTTTCTTCTCGGCAGTGGTCTCCTCTTGGGAAGCGCTGGTAGAATCCTGACTTGTAAAAGTGCCCGTGCCGCCTACTTACTGAATAAATGTCTTTTATCTTTTTTATCTTTTAAACAGGTAAAATTTCATTGAAAAAAAAGAACAGAAACACGTACGATTATATGTACTGAAACAAAGCATTAAATAAAATCAAACATTGAAAAGGAATTAATTCAATTTCAATAAAATATGGTTTAAATTATAACATTTATTACGCGTTTATGTTATTTCGGCAATTTATTTTGTTTATGAACAAAATTTCTATAAAAAAAACCTCAAACTAGTTGATACACTTTTAAATACGCTTTAAACGCTGTTTGAAAATGTTTGACTTTTTAGTCTATGACATTTAAAAAGTAAAATATACAAGGAAGAATTTTGATTGCACGAGTGTTTGGCTGTTTGGAGTTAGTTATCCTAGTCTAATGATGGTTTTAAAAAGTAAAGCACCAGGTACGTGATGAAATTTGTATACATTTTCGCGGCCGCTACCGCTGGTACATAATAACTTTTTTTTTTTTTTTTGCCTGGGCCTGAAACTCAGAACTTCGCGGGCTGATTTAATGACAGTAAGGTTGAAATTTCCGAGCATGTGGGAGAAAAAAATATTATTGGCCGCTGCTCTAACTTTTTAAATTTGCATAGTAACATTAAACTGACAAAGGAAAAATTACATTCTGCCAATCCACTCACCAAGAACCCAAAATCTTATGGTACTATATTTATGTGCAGTTTTGAGGTTGCCGTTGTAAGATTGCAGTCCTGAGATTGCCATCGTAAGATTGTAGTCTTGAGACTACCATCGTAAGATTGCAGTTTTGAGATTGCCATCGTAAGATTGCCTGAGATTGCCATCGTAAGATTGCAGTTTTGAGATTGCCATCGTAAGATTGCAGTCTTGAGATTGCAGTCTTAAGGTTGCCATCGTACAGTCTTGAGATCGCCATCGTAAGATTGCAGTCTTGAGATGGCAGTCCTAAGATTGCCATCGTAAGATTGCAGTCTAGATGTACTATTTTAATGTTGAACTCGTACAAAAAGTATATTTCACAATACTGTCATAATCAAGCTTTTAAGGTACGAGACCTTACTAAGGCCACTCAGCAAGCTTCGTGTCCTTAACAAGGTATTCGACTAAAAAGCTCTCTATTATAACACGATTGTGAAAAATACTATTTCAAGCATCAACGCAACGTCGCTTCTATAACGTTTATCTATGATCGCGTGCTTTTTTGTCTTGATCTCTCCAGTTATGGGAGGGATATGGTTGTCCTATTCTTTGATGCACATCATCATGGCGTCTCATTTGTTACAACAACGTATTTTAATAATTTATTTTGTCTTTTTATAACATTGTACATTGAATTTAAAAAAAAATCCTTGAATTTGGTTTCTATGTAATTAACGGAGAATAAAATGCTGATATTTGTAATCACGTAAAGTAATCGACGGCCCTGGAATAGGGTTTTAAAGAAATACAAGTAATTGGCCTAATTTGATAATTTTTTAGTTGTTTTAACTTTAATCGAGAAATCCTGAAACAAGTGTAGTTTAATTTGTTACAAAGAGTAATTATACAAAGTTTCAAGTAACCAGCTCAATACGGTATTTTTTTTCATACTAAATTTAACCCCTCTTTTCCCCCCTTTTGATTGTCACATCTTATTTTTTTATTATATATAAACCTGGTCACCGTTTATTGAAACGTTTAAGTAAAAACTGCATTAACATTGGTGCAGTGGTTTTCAATTGATGTGAGGAGAAACAAAATTAAATAGACAAACAGACAAACAGACTAACAGACAAACAGACAAACAGACACCAACTCTAAAAATTGTAGAAACGTGTTCTGCTGCTCATTCTGAGGGCCCTTATAGCATTTTTGAGTAAATATCTCGAAAGTACAGATTTTTTCCCTTCTACAACTTTATTATATTTTTAGATTACATTCAATATTTTATTGTTTAACTTTGTAAATTTCTTAAGAATAAGTAACTAGAAATAATACAATTGGTTAATTTTTCAGTAGAGAAGTATTGTGAATACAAAAATTGCGGTTTTTAATTCTAATAACAACTAGTTGGTACGATATTTTTTTGTTTATTTCTATCATTATCTTTTATTTCGAGGGCGCGTGATTTTATTACTATTAAGTGATATACATAATCACGGAAAAGTAGAAGCCGCAAGAAAAATTTCGACAGAGAATAGAAATATGGGTACTAACCTTAATACTCGAGTACTCGAATAATAAAATACACAAAAAAAAAAGGTTTATTTGTTACTTGACATGATGAAATAGAAACTGAAGTTAGATAATTGAAATTACTTTCGCGGGAAAAGTTTGGCGCAGTTTATACGCAGTTTTCATACAGCGGGGGCGAAAATTAGGGGTTTGTACGCATGATCAGGTTTTTCTATATAAACGCTGATTGAGGTCGGAGCGGGGCTTTTTTATTCCGGTCGTCGAAGGGATGAGTTGATATATTGCTGAGAGGTGTCATGTATCGGCTATTTTGTCTTGTTGATAATTATTTATTTGTTTTGTGCTCTTATTTATAGGTGATATTATTTTGTGTGTCGCTTTATGTTGCGTTCGAGTAACGCTATAAGTTAACGATTATCGGTACACAGGAATGATGTAGCCGACTTTCTTATTAGCTAGGATTGTGAGAATATTTTAATAACTAGTGTTTGTGTGTTCCGGGATTGTGTTAACATTTTTATTAACCTTGTTTTGTTTTCCAGAACTCTGCAACGACACCACAAATGGTAGTCGGATACGCAGAGCTCCAGGCAGTCGTAGTTTACGAAAATGAATACCTACACTCATATTTTGGTTGTGAGTTGAGACTTGAAGATTTCTACAATCAGGAAATTTATGGTTTTAACTCTTAACTAAGTAAGTTTGGAAGGTACGCGTACAAGGTCTCTGACACCTTTATTCGGTATGTCAGGCACGCTATTGGTAATTTATTATATCCCCTCTTCAGGGCCTGTCCAAGCGGATCCGAAATCAGTTTGCGATTGTTGTGTGGATATATAGATTACCCTTGGCGTTGTTCCCCTTATTTATATATGTATTTATAGACCACCGTAGGTATTTTGCCCAACTGGAAGCCAACTAAAGGCTACAAATAGCCGATTTAAGGGTCTTAGGACTACACACAGGAAGTTTTACTTCCGAAATCGTGGTTATTTTAGGTCTTAGTTGGTCTAGCAAAGGTTTTCTTACACCGAAATTCCTTTAACCCTACTCACACGTTTAACGTTACTGTAAAAGTCATTTTGGACTTTTAGTTGCTCCAAAACAGTAAATTGATAGGTGTTTATAGGGGTCTTAGGAAGTTAGTAGCTTTTTCCATTACACCGTGGGAAGCTTATAAACACGTAATGTGATTAGCTAGGTATATGTAGACAAAGTTTGTTCTACTACGCCATCTCTGTCGACGTAACAATTAAAATTAGAAGACGTATATTAGCCTTCTAAAACCAATAGGAAAATTAGGAACTAGTAATAATTAATTCATGTTAGAAAAGTAATCCTTTTAAACTAAATTCATTTTTCTCCCACATGCTCGGAAATGTCAACCTTACTGTCGTAAAATCAGCCCGCGAAGTTCTGAGTTACAGGCCCAGGCAAAATTAAAAAAAAAAAGTTATTATTTACCAGCGGCAGCGGCCGCGAAAATGTATACAAATTTCATTACGTACCTCGTGTTTTACTTTTTAAAACCATGTTTGGACTAGGATAACTAACTCCAAACAGCCAAACACTCGTGCAATCAAAATCCTTCCTTGTATATTTTACTTTTTAAATGTCAAAGACTAAAAAGTCAAACATTTTCAAACAGCGTTTACAGCGTATTTAAAAGTGTATCAAATAGTTTGAGGTTTTTTTTATAGAAATTGTGTTCATAAACAAAATAAATTGCTAAAATAACATAAACGCGTAATAAATGTTATAATTTAAACCATATTTTATTGAAATTGAATTTATTACGTTTAAATGTTTGATTTTATTTAATGCTTTGTTTCGGTACTTTTAATCGTACGTGTTTCTGTTCTTTTTTCTCAAGGAAATTTTGACCTGTTTATTGTTTTAACAATTTGTGTTATATTTTCTCGCATTGTTGGAGAAAAGCACTATACAAGCCTCGACCGGGAAGGGCGGTTGCTGGACTCGTATATAGCGCGGCCTCGACTGCGTCTCGGCCACGCTAACTCTACTCATCCCGCAACGGCCTATTTCCCGGTCTGTGCAGTAATGTACTATTAGGCAAATATTCAATCAAGGGTATCGTAACTTACTTATTGAATGTAATCTTGATAATCTGTGGTTAGGTCTATCTATACCTGAGAGAAACGTCAAATCCTAAAACCGTCCGTCCAGTTAGGAAAATAAATAAAGCGCTAGGCTGCGGAGTATGTATGTTGTCCGTTAAAACCGTGTTGATACGTTTAGGGAGTTCGTTTAACATGAAAGGTATTGTAGTGATTATAATTAGATGTATGTTTAAAAAGCAGTCGCGTCTAACCTTAAAGTGATAAACCTAGACGGCTAACCAGGAAGACGCCCACAAAAATGTTTTATCTGATTGTGTGGAAGAGTTCACGTTAAAATTGTCTCAAACGAATAAAAGTAATTAGTAAGCTATGTGTATTTACTCAAGGTTGTTGTCATTGAAGTCATCTAAGCACATAACGAGACTATTACTAGTCTACGGGATTAGTATTAGCTTTCTAGGATAGTAAGGGTAAATAAGTACGGTTCAAAACTGAGAAAAGAAAAGCTAGGCTTCTCTTATTTAAATATTATTCAAAAGAGGTTTTAGTTGAAAGAATTAAATCGTCATATGTATAAGTTACACATTATCTTTAAACCTCAGGTAAAGCAACTAATTCTAGGTTAACGCAGTCCTTTTGTATAGTAAAATTCAAAGTGATACTTACGAGGTGGTCTGTCCTTTTAATACACCTTTTAACACCTGAAGATGTGCGGTACATACCTAGCTACGGCTTACTGTCTCTGTCCAAGGACAATCAGTACTTACACATATGCCTAGTTGTCTGAAGGAACTCTAGTGTTGAGTATACACTATGTTGTTCAAGAACACACCACCTTTGTGAGAAAGTTAAGGTTATTAAGGAAGTTATTTAGCTACAAAACCAAAGGGCTACTAATCTAGTTAAATTAATTGTTGAAACAGGATATCTGGAATCGCACTAAATCAATAATAAGGCTTCTTACTCATTCACCGAAATTTACTTAATTAGTTTTAGATATAGTTTTGTGTTGGTAGATTCAGTGAAGTAGATGGTATATGTAAAATTTACACAATAGTGTCTCAGAGTAAGTTATGAATGGTGAGGTAACACTAATTCATTATTTTATTATTTTTTTAACTAAACAGTTTATGCACTGGGGATATAGTACTGAAATCGAATTATGGTCATCTGTTTGATTCTATAATTTACACTACAATCCAGAGTATAAAAGGTTGTAGCACCCGCTTAGTAGGGTTACATGAGAAATACAGAAGGTGTACTGCCCCCGATAGTGAAAAGGGCGCATCTAACATGAAGTCGAAATCGAGAAATTAAATGGTTTAGTTGAAAATTAAAAAAAAGGATGCTGTCTCTAAACATAAGACATAGACACTTTCCGTAAACGAAGTTATATAGATATGTACCATATTGTCAATATAGTAATCAAATTTTTTATAAATTATTCTTATTTATTTATTTATTTAAGATTTTCCTTTTCATCTGAGCAAAAAAATCACTGGAAAATACTCGGTACTCCGTTTAAAAGACGCAAGTAACCAATTGCGCCTTTTCAACTAAGTACAATCACAAACTTCTTTTTAATGTAAGTGCTTGACAGATATTTCCTGCTTTTTTCCTAAGATGAAAGGGCGCATTTGGACACAAGCGTCCTTTTAACATAGTAATTGATATTTCAAAAAACTAACTCTACTTAATTAAAAAAGTAATTATCTTCTCTTTTTTACTACTTTCACATGTAGGTAGTTCAATTGCCTGTAAAATAAATGTTTTGAAATAATAGTTTGCACATTAACAACGTTCTAAGGGCAATCAGGAAAAACCGTATGAAAAGATAAAAGTTTATTAACCCTTAATTTGACCTTGTCCAGTAAAATGGTCATTGTAAAAATCTAAATCTACACGTAAAAATAAAATTATTAGATGAATTTTAGGTAATACAGGGGAATCTCATAAATGTTAATATTATAATACAAAAACTATACTATAAAAAAAGCCAGTGCGAACGACGCTTCTTACTTACGCTCGGTACATAAATGTTTTATTTTTATGATTTTTCTGTAAATATATGATAACATTGTTTTTTTTTTTAAATTTTAAAATTTGTTCGTTTATAGTATGTGATAATGTAAATTCCTTTTTAATAAACCTTTAACATTATGATTTATTTGCATATATAAAATTTTAAAAATTAAAAAAGTCCCATTTATGTCTTAAAAACTTGCAAAGTTAAAGTGTATCCAGTATACTTCCCATTGCCAATGCCGTTTGCTAGGGCCAGCATACTTCCTATTTATTGCCAATTAATATGAACTTTTTTTTCATCCTGAAGTCAAAAAAATGTTGAATTGATTCTACAACTTAATGCCCCATCAGAATTCAGACAAAGGAGAAATAGTATAGCGTTCCTCAGGGACTCTGTCCCTCTGATCGCCATTTATTTATTTGTATTTATTAAACCTGTTCTTCCCCATCATTGGGTAAAGACTTTCTCCTTTTTTTCCCACTCTGCTCCTCACAAAGCGGTGACTGATCAATCTTTTCCAAACGTTTGCTGTTTGTTCATTCCGTTATTACTATTATGCTTAACTGTTCCTAAGTTCACCGCCGCCACCACGCCGCCGCCGCCGCCGCCACCGTCGCTGCCGCCGGGAAAATAACGCTGCCATCAGCAAACTTGTTTGTTTATTTGTTTCTTCTTCACGCTCAACCGCTGAATCGAAATGAAGATAGCTTGAGTCCCAGGGATGGACATTTTGATTTTTATCTCGGAAATGTAATAATTACTACAGGAAAATTCGTTAACAGAGTTCCATGCGGACAAAGCCACCAGCAAACACTATAAGTATTATAAAATACTATTATGTTTCAGTTTTTATTGAATTAAACCTGTAAGCGGATTTTCATTAATGTTTTATTTCTTAAAAATAGAAAACATATTTTGCATATCTTTGGCAATGTCCATCATGCTGGACATTTAAGCCGACTTTGTATTCTTATGATTTTTATGATTTTCCGGTAGATATAAACACCGCAAAAAATAATGACACTAACTTAGTTTTTATGTTTTTTCTTCTTGCCAAATTAAGGGTTAATATTCTACTGACATAATTAAAATTTAAATGTACGCTTAACTACCTCTTTTCAATGTTGTAATTATCGCAAAAATAAAAAATTCCTAAATCAAAATCAGACGCAAATCCCATGAGCATACTTGTGAATTTTATTAGCGAAATACACTAATGAAAAGGCGCAAGTGGTCATTTGCGTCTTTTCTACTTAGTATTAGGTGTAGATGCGTCTGCGTTAACATAACGTTATGAAGCTCTGGCTAAGTTGAAAAGGCGCAAGTGGTCACTAGCGCCCTACATACATACATACATACCTTCACGCCTGTCTCCCAATGGGGTAGGCAGAGACTATGGAACGCCAGGTGCACCGGTCCAAACATACAACTTTCGCTTCCTCTACATTCATCGATCTCTTCATGCACGTACGTCGGTTTCGGGTGCTTTTGATTTGGCCCTTATGCAGTACCTCGCGAATCTGATCACCGTACGTCCGTCTAGGACGTCCCCTACCGACATCTCCGCTCATTCTCGCTCGCCATATCTCTTTCGTAACTCTTCTTTCATCCATCTTTTCTAAATGGCCGAACCATCTTAGCATACCCTTTTCAATTTTAGTCACTACATCTTCTTTCAATCCACATCGTTCTCGGATCTCACTATTTCTTACTCTATCTATCATTCTAACTCCACACATACTTCTTAGAGCTCTCATTTCAACTGCATTAATCCTGCTTTCGTTCTTCTTCTGCCATACCCAAGATTCACTACCATACATCAAAGTTGGTGTCAATACTCCCTGGACAATAGCAAGGCGAGCTTTGCTCGATATGACCTTGTTTGACAAGATTGAGTGTAACGCCCCATTGATCATATTTCCCGCTTTTACTCTTCTTTCAATATCCCCGTCACATTTTCCATCTCTCGTAAACACAGACCCTAAATACACAAACTCATCCACTTGCTCCACTTTTTCATCTCCAATCATTATTTGACATTCTGTAGCAGTTTCATCCCTCTCCACAACCATCACTTTCGTCTTTTTCACATTCACTTTCATGTCTTTCCTTTTAAACGCCTCATTCATCAAAGTCATCATTTGTTGTAAGTGGTCTGCCGATGATGCAAGGAGAACTTGATCATCGGCATATAACAAAGTTTTAAAAACTGACTCATTCATCCTTATTCCACAATCATACTCTCTCAGATCTGATAAACAACTGTCCATAAATAGGTTGAACAGCCAAGGAGACGCTACACAGCCCTGTCGAACACCACGTTCGATGCTAAACCAGTCCGTACACGTCCCATTTATCCTGACACAGGCACTCGAGTCATTATATAATGATTTGAGAGCCCGTATCAGAATACTGTCCACCCCATACATGGAAAGAGTGGTCCACAGTTCATCCCTCACCACTCTGTCATACGCCTTCTCTAAGTCAATAAAGGCACAGAAAACCTTTTGGTGTTTGGCTATGGCTTTTTCAACTATACACCTTAAAGAGAAGACTTGATCCACACATCCCATCCCCTTTCGAAATCCCGCTTGCACATCCCAAATCTTACTTTCTGTTGCTAACATCACCCTTTCAATCAATACCTTTGCATACAATTTGCCTACGACACTCAGGAGGCTTATACCGCGATAACTTTTGCATTCCTGCTGTGATCCCTTACCTTTATACAGACGCACAATCACGGCCTTTCTCCAGTCATCTGGAACTCGACCGGACCGCCAGCACAGGTTAAATAGGAGGAACAGCAGGCTTGCTACAACGCCTCTACCCTCTTTGATCATTTCAGCAGATATCCTATCATACCCAGCAGCTTTACCCACTTTCATACTCTTTGTAGCATTCATTATCTCTTCCATACTAATACTACTGTCACAAAATATTTCTTCACAGACATAATTACTTCCATTACCACCACTCTGCTCAAACAAACTCTCAAAATATCCCTTCCACTGTTTCAACATTTCCACTTCATCTCTAATAACATCCCCATTTGAATCCCTTATCACACCTATTTTCGAATCTCCTGCTTTGCCTCGAGCTGTTCTGACTAAATGCCAGAATAACTTTGCATTGGCTCGAAAGTTCGAGGAGAATTCCCGATCATACTTGTCCTTGCGTTCTTCTTTCTTTCGGTTAACTACATCTTTAACTTTCTTTTTCAAAAATACATACTTCTCTTTTATTGTTCTTTCGATACTGTTATTTACATCACCTTGAACTCTTCTGTTAGCTCTAGCAGCTAACAGGTCATTCCATACTTTCTTCTTTTGCGTCACCACATCTTTCACTTCATCATCCCACCACTCATTCCTAATCTTCTTACCATTCCTCCTCTTACTGATGCCACATACATCAGACGCGGTTTCAATCACACCATTTTTAAAGTTTGTCCACAATTCTTCTATATCATTACATTCCTCTTCGAAAACCGGCCTAAATCTATCATTCAGTAATTTCCGATATTCATCACCGACATTCTCTTCTTTCAGTCTTTCAACTTTTACTCTTTCTGTTCTTATTATAGGTATACGTGCGTGATGCCGCCATTTGTTTTGTAGTCCAGCTATTCTAGTAACTACGAGAAAATGATCAGTGCCGACATCAACACCCCGATAAACCCTCGTATCTTTTACTTTCACTCTCAGACGATTATCAACTATAACAAAATCTATCATACTTCTCTCTGATTGCCTCTGCCATGTATACATATGAATGCGTTTGTGACTAAACATTGTGTTAGTCACCGCAAGCATTTTCTTCAAGCATATACTTAACAAACTTTCACCATTCTCATTCACTCTCTCATCTCCAAACTTTCCTAAAATCTTTTCATATCCATCTCGACATACCCCCACCCAGCCATTAAAATCACCTAACATAATTATCCTCTCATTCTCATCACATGTATTAAGTTGTTCCCTCACATTATCCCAGAACTCCTCTCTAACTTTCTGCGGCTTAGACATATCCGGAGCATACACGCAGAGGACAAAAATTTTGGTCAAGCCAAGTTTAAGTCTAATCCAAAGGAGTCTAGGGCTAACACATTCATACCCTTTCATAAATTAATTCGTTCTGACAAAATAACTCCCACTCCCTGACTACCTCTCTCAGAGTTGGCTACTCCGGACCAGTACCCATAATATTTATCATGAGCGGTTGTTGTACATCCTTTCTTCTTCGTTTCACTCACACCTAGTACATAAATTTTTCTTTCATCCATCAACTCATAAATTTCCTCAATCTTGCTATCCACACCTCCGCAAACGTTCAACGTTGCGAACTGGCATTCCCCAACCCGCTGTTTGCCTTTTGAATATTGGGAGACAGGATGTGACGTGTGGCAAAACACGTCGCCATCGGGAATTTTGCCCCCCCCAGATACGATGGGGCAGCCTGAGCAAAGGTACTCAGGGACGGATTCTCCAGCTAAACCGGTACCCTCCTGGGGTAATGTATTATTTAACCCCCGTATCATGATGACTTCACGAACTTCCACTCTTTCTTCGGATAAGGGAAAGGAAAGGAAAAAAAAAAAACTATCGCCCTTTTCATTGAATATTTAAGTTAGATGCGTCTAAGTCAAAATAATTCTTTCAAGTCCTGGCTTAGTTGAAAAGGCACAAGTACTTAGATGCGTCTTTTTATTGAAGTATACGGTGATGGATTATACCTTGCGTCTTTTCTTTTACTCAGGGTGTCCGGCGGCATTTCAGAACTCGATTTTACAAAAAGTAATAAATGGTGCGGAGGGTTTGGGGGCGTCATTAAAATCACCGATCGTGCGGATTTGTTAGTCACGAGGTCGCAGTGGTCAGGAGAGCTTCGCGCGTCTGCTGTCGAAGCGCTTTTAAAGGGCGACGATTCCTGTATTATTATATTATATTAAAATTCGCCGCTTAAGTGATGAACCAAGAGTTAATTTGATTCATTCCTGGGTACAGAGGTTTCGCGCAACTGGTTTGGCTAGGAATACCTCCCGACCCGGACCTAGTCGCTCGTCAAGGACGCCGGAAAGTGTGGAAATGGTTGAAAAAAGTTTACGTCAAAATATGTGACTTTCAATAAGGAAACGCGCAGCGTCTTTGGGACTTCCGGAAGCAGCCATCCATAAATTCAAAAAAAGGATTTAAAGTTCCATCCTTTTAAAATTCAAATTGTGTAACAGTTGAAAGTTAATGATTTCACTACACGCAAAAAAATCTGTGATGTTATGTTAGCGAAGTTCCGAACTGTTAATTCAATTTTTTGGAGTGATGAGGCCCATTTTCATTTGAATGGGCACGAAAATGAGCAGAACTGCCGTTATTGGGCGTCGAAAACTTAGAATCCACGACAGAAACACCAAAAACCACTGCATTGTCCTCGGGTTACTGTTTGGTGCGCTTTGTCTTCTAACGGAATTATTGGGCCATTTTTCATTGAAAATGACCGAGGTCAGGCAGTAAATGTGAACAGTGAGAATTTTGAGCGAATGATCACGGACTTCTTTTTACCAAAACTGCGAGCTCATCCATCGTTCTCGTCACACACATGGTTCCAACAAGATGGGGCGCGACCCCACATACGGCTAGAACTTCCATGTGTTTGGCTCGTGAAGCTTTCCCCAAAAAAGTTATCAGTCGCTATGGGGACACCCTGTGGCCTCCGAGGTCGCCTGATTTAAGTCCTATGGATTTCATTTTGTAGGGCTTCCTCAAGGGAAACGTTTATGGCAACAATCCGCAAACGATTGAAGATTTAAGAGAAAATATTCGTCGTGAAATCGGCGCGATCTACCCAAGCCTAGTAATCCGTGTGGCGCAAAACACTAGGCTTCGATTCGTTTCGAGCAGTGATGGCAGCTCGATGCACGAGATTGGGACGACATCATCTTTAAAAAGTGAAATCCGCATTAATTTTCTGCATTTTAAGACATAAATTATAACGATATGTGAAATAGTTTTTTTTTTATTTAACTTTTAAAACATAAATCTGCCGCCGGACACCCTGTACATGTAGTAAGATATTTGAATTGATCCTAGAGTTAGTTCTTAGTTATGTAGTTAATATCTGAATTTCCAAGCAAAATTCTAAGTCGCTTAATAGATATTTTGTTTCCACAGTACTTTATGTTAAGACTTCTATATTCATGCCAGCTAAAACTCTGTTCCTTGGTTAGTATTAGAATGTTAGGTTAATTGTTCCTTTCCAGTAGACTATTATAATAATTTGAACCTTGTTTCGATTAGGAATAGTTAAAGTATTTAGATTTGATTTAACAATATATATATGTTAGCCGGCCAATTTAATGGTATTCTCTTATAGTAAACAATATAAAGGAGTAATTAGGTACTTCATAATAGACTAAGTAATAATAATCTTTCGCTCATTAAAGTTCTTTGGTTTACTATTTGGTTCACAAAGTAGGGTCCTAATACACTAGATGATCACGAGGCCAATTGACAAAGTAGTAAAATGTGGATAGGTAAGGTAGGGTACGTTAGTAATATTTAAATAATACATAATAAAAAAGAAGGGGTTCAGTACAGTTTGGAATGCCTAGACCAGGATGTGAAACCTAAATAGCTTATTATTTATGTGATCTTATATCACATTTTGCTGTCCGTGTAAAAAGGAGTGAGCTTGAGAGTATTATTTATAACCTTAGTTGAGGTCGTTTCATTAGATAAATAACTTAACAACACAAATTGAATATCTTTAATTTTAATTCTCTGTATTACAATAGGTTAGGTTAAGTTTAGTCGAAGTATTTAGCTAAATCTATAGGTGAATTCTATGCAGGCTATCCGATCCATTTTGTTCTGACATGCATGTCCACAATTTCACTAAAATACGTCCACGATGATTGTATACTGTCGTAGTGTACTGTCGCGGGCACTGAGGTACTTACCGTGTTTTCAACAAATCACAACTCGTAACGCATATTTTCCATTTAATGATCGTTATTAAAACATTAGGAAAATCACTAGGCCAGGTTTATCAGTTAATTTTGATACGTACATAAGAATAACTAGTAGTATGTATGATAAGATAAAAGTCACACATGGGTAATTATCCCAACCTCATTTTTGAGCGGCGGACGTGATAATTGGGGGGTAAAGTACATGTATTGGAAAACTATTTATTTTCTAGATAATCTTACATAAAGTACCATCTTGAGCCAAAGTTAAAATTATTATTAACTTATCATATTTATCGTAAAAAAATATTTTCTATCCAAAATCAATTTTGGTGTCGTGTCCTGTACTTGTCGCATAAATAAATAAATAAATAAATAAAATAAATATCAGGGGACAACGTAACACCAATTGACCTAGTCCCAAACTAAGCTCTAGGCTTGTACTATGGGTACTAGACAACGATAAACATACTTATATAGATAAATATATACTTAAATACATAGAAAACATCCATGACTCAGAAACAAATATTCGCGCTCATCACACAAATATCTGCCCTTACCGGGATTTGAACCCAGGACCGCTAGCTTCGTAGGCAGGGTCACTACCAACTAGGCCAGCGCGTCGTCAAATACTGATATACTGTGGTACAAAGTAATTAAGCCTCAACTAGGTTTATATTTTAGTTATCTGTATTTCCTATTAGTTAAGGTATTTTAAAATATTACAATGATTGCATTTGCAAATAAAAGGAAACTGGGAGCAGTGTAAATAAAACTGTCCTAGCGAAATAGTAAATTTTGGTGGTGAATATTGAAATTGATTTTATGATCGAACGAAAACTGATTAAACAAACAAATATGGCGTCAGTTGTTCGTTCGGTTCCACTACAGCAATAGATGGTGAAATATTTGTACCATCTTGTTGCGGCTTCCTGCTAAGCACATGAGTATTTAATTTTGGTGGTATGAAATACATTTTTTTAATTGTGATAACTTAGATAAATAATTATTTTGCAAAAAGTTTTATTGTGTGATAGTCATTTCAAGTATGTTTATGGTGTCTTTTTAACTGTAAGTATTAAGTTAAATTTGTGTTAAACTAAAATATTCGATTTTAATAAAAAATAATAGTTCAATTTCTAATTTTTGTGGTACAATTTTGGTAGCTTTTCCGAATACACCAACAAAATTGCTGGATTCCACCAAAGTTATTAAAACAACAAATAATCATTAGTTATTCTATTAAGAAATATACGTTTTTTGTTTTAAAAAATAACAAGAAAGATTTCCTAACGATTATTAGTTTAATTAGCCCAATTTGTCATTATTGATCGTGAATTTTTCTTAGAAAAGTGATTTTGGTGGATAATAGCAATTTTGGTGGTACATAATTACTAAAATCGTTATATCTTAAAAACCACTTGGTATAATGAAGGGCCATTAAAACACTGTTTTAATTGTGGCTAATGACGTCCCTTAAAAGTATAATTGTGAACCCTACTAACAAAATAAAAAATACCACCAAAATTAGGATAATTTTACGCTTGTTGAAATTCACCCACATAATAGGTGAATTAGGTTAGGTTCGTACATTCGTATGTCTACCATAGACAATACAACGGACAAGAGCAAATCAATTTAGAATGGAATTATATTGGAAAATCGATTCGGTTTCAAATTTCATTGAAGCTATGTGGGATACTTATCAAGGCTTACAGCATTTTTAGAATCATTAAATTAATAATTATCTTATTATTATTTAGCCATTATTTAAATTTACTCACTATTTATCAGGGTTCTTTAACATTCTTTCGATATACTATTGAATATTCGTAATAGTGAGCATCGACTTTTGAATCGATAGTTAGTAGACATGCTAAATGAAAAAAAACATAAATAAGTACGTTATGTTTTTAATAAAATAAAAGAAAGTAGTTGTTCGGTTAAAATTCAATGATGTGCTTATACTTGCCTTGCCTACCTAGATATGTATGTAGCTATAACGCCGGCCGCCATTGACGCGTCAGTTGCAATAAATCGGTGCTCGAATTACGACCTGTTTTAATTTCTTTGAACACCTTCATTCCATATTCAACCTTAGCACCCCGACATATGGTCCATCGACCCAGGATATAATTTACGGTGACCTATTTTCGGAATGAAGTTTAAGTAATTTGGAGTGAAATAAGGACAAATTAGTGTAAAAAAGTGGACAATATTCTAGATTAAAGTATTATAAAGTGAAATAAAGTGAAAAGAACGTTACATATTGGTACAATTTGGAATTACGACTAAAAACTTGCGAATGGTTATTCTACACACGGGATTGAACTATTTGCGATTTAATATTTACAATGGACAGTGGAATAGTGCTATGTATTTATGTATAGCTGTGATATTAACGAATAGTGGACGGTATATTCAATAGCCGTTTCGGAACATTCTAGAACTTGGTTATAAAGTGTGTACACAAGCTATTCGGATTTTCGTGAGTTTTAATATCAAGCTACAAAATGAAACAAGTACAAAAACGTATAGATCTTCAAGTTGATCTTTATGAAAAGGTGGAAAAAGCCTACAGTAATTATAAAAAATCACCAAAGGATAGAATAACCATTGGGTACGTGCAAGGTCGAAGCGATACTTTGGACACGTATTTTAAGGATTTTAGGTTAGGCGACGAGAAAATACTTTTGTCGGTGCAAAGAGAGGACAGACCGTTGCTATCCTATTTTACTGAAGATACGTTTGATAAGTTTGAAGAATTGTACTACTTATATAAAGGAGATATGAAGACTGAGTTATGGAGATTGAATAATGAAAATACAAGGGCGGATAGCTCGAGGCTAAATGAAGTGAGTAAACCGAGTACATCCAGTAGTGAAGTCAGGCTGCCGCGTATTTCCATTCCTAACTTTGACGGGAATTATACAGAGTGGCAATCATTTCATGATTTGTTTATGGCACTAATTCATAATAACTCGTCATTGGAAAACGTACAAAAACTACACTACCTCAAGAGTAGTTTGACGGGAGATGCAGAAGTATTATTACGACAGTTCCCAATTACTGGAGATAATTATGACGAGGCATGGGCGATTCTAAAAAAACGATACAACAACAGAAGATACATCGCGAATAATGTTTTTAAGAAGTTTTTTGGACAGAAAACGTTGTCTCAGGAATCAGCTAGTGCAACTAAACAGCTTTTAGCAGCTTTTAGCTGTGGAATGTATGAACGCGCTCAAGAACTTAGGTGTGCCAGCCGAGAAGTGGGGCGATGCTATCGTCACGTTTGTTGTTGTGTCTAAGCTGGATGTTAACAGTCATAAACAATGGGAAGAGTCTATTATATAGGCCACCCTTAGGAAATTTCGAAATTTTTGAAAAGAACATGGAAACTATCTTAATCAATTTATCTCATTTGAGTAAAAAAGTTATTATATGTGGAGATTTTAATGTTAATATTTTGGAAAATAGTTCATTAAGCTCCAGATTAATAAATCTTTTCAAATCTTTCGGACTGGCTCATACTTTTATGGAGCCGACTAGAGTGACTGACACTAGCGCCACGTGTATTGATAATATTTTTACTGATATAATTCCTATTAGTAAGAGTTTGATCAGTAACCTGGAATCGGATCATCTAGGTCAATTAATTAAATTGGAGTTTGTATCGCATAATGTTGTGAATAAGGAAATAACTTTTGTGCCGCTTACTGCAGGTCGTGTGGAGAGAATGCGACATAACCTAGTGCATAATCTGCCCTTTTTAACAACTGATAAGGGCCCTAATGACATGTACAACTCATTCTTTCACACATTCATGAAACAATTTGACATGATATTTACATCTAAATCGGTCATGGTCGGTGGCGCAAAGGTTTTCAGTGACTGGGCTACTGCGGACTTACATAAACGAAGAGCAATACTGTATCAACTATATGAGGAACGACGGTTTAACGCTAGTGAAGAGTTTAAGGAACATGTCAAAGAGTATTCTAAGAATTTCAAGTCAGACTGCCGTATAGCTAAGCGAAACTTTTTAAGTGATAAAATCTTGAATAGCTCTGATGTCATTAAAACGACTTGGAAAATAATTAATGAAGAAACAGGTCGCCGGAAAAAGGAATTTAATGACTTTCGTTTAAAAGTAGATGGTAAAATCCTAGAGTCTAATTTAGATGTTGCAATTGAATTTATAAATTATTTTACCAACATACCAGTGTCCACGACTAAGTGTCTGAACTCTTCGCTGGCGTCTGCCATTTTATTATTAGAAGATAACGTGTCTGAATGCAGTATACACTTTGAATTCAAGCTCGTTACTGCCTTGGATGTAATCAAAGCATTCAAATCAATTAACATTAAGAAAACCAATGATCTTTGGGGGGTTTCGGTTCACGTCCTTAAATCCTTAATGGAAGTCATAGCATCTGACTTAATGATCATATTTAATCACTGTGTTGATTGTGGTGAATTTCCTGATCTTATGAAACATAGCAAGATAATTCCATTATTTAAAACGGGTAGTACTTCTGACCCCACTAACTTTAGACCGATATCGATACTACCCACTTTCAGTAAAATCTTTGAGAAATTAATTTTATCACAGTTAATGCAACATTTTAAAAGATAATAATTTATTACATAATAAACAATTTGGTTTTACTCGGGGTCGCTCGACAACCGAAGCTGGTGTTGAGCTAATTAAACATATTTTTGATGCCTGGGAGGGGTCACATGATGCTTTAGGTATTTTCTGTGATTTGTCCAAGGCCTTCGATTGCGTTAACCATGACACATTGGTCAGGAAGCTACACCATTATGGAGTTAGAAGTACTGCGCTAAACTTAATTAAAACGTACTTATTCGGGAGAATACAAAGGGTAGACGTGAATGGAAAACGATCACCTGGGTCTTTGGTCTCAATGGGCGTGCCACAGGGCTCAATTTTGGGTTCATTTCTATTCCTCATTTACATAAATGATTTACCATACCTTATAAAGGACAACCATGATATAGTATTGTTTGCTGATGATACCTCACTCGTATTTAAAGTCAAACGACAACAGGAGTTTAATGTGGATGTGAACAATGCTATATCAAAAGTAGTAGATTGGTTTAGTGTTAATAATTTATTACTAAATGAGAATAAGACTAAATGTATTAAATTTATGACTACCAATGTGAAAAATAGACAAACTACTGTAACTATTAAAAATGACAAATTAGACTTAGTTAATGATACAGTATTTCTTGGTATAACGTTAGACTCAAAACTCCAATGGGGTCCTCATCTGGCTAAATTAGCGAATAGACTAAGTTCTGCAGCTTTTGCAGTTAATAAAATTCGGAATCTAATAGACTTGAGAACCGCTCGATTAGTTTATTTTAGTTACTTCCATAGTATTATGTCATATGGTATTTTACTATGGGGTAGTGGTGCTGACGTAAACAGCATCTTTGTTCTACAGAAGAGGGCTATTCGTTCTGTTTACAAGATGGGTCATAGAGACTCGCTTAGAGATAAGTTCAAAGAAACGAATATATTAACCGTATGCAGTCAATATATTTATGAAAACATTATGCATGTTCATAAGAACATCAGTAATTTTAGAAAGAACTGTGACATACATAATGTTAATACCAGAAATAAACATAAGCTCGCAGTGCCCTTTACACGGCTTCACAAAATAAAAAACTCTTTCATGGGTAATTGTATAAGGTTCTATAATAAGCTCCCAAGTAGTGTTACTCATTTATCAGTAAATAAATGTAAGAGTTACGTTAAACGTAAACTAATTTCTAAAGCTTATTATAGTATTAAAGATTATATGAATGATGACAATGCTTGGGACTGATATATATATATATTTTTTTTGTATTACAATTATTAATGACCGTGGAGACTATATACATCTCCCTGTATGATTACCTATTATTTTAATATGACATCTGGAGACTCTTTACCATCTCCAAAATTGACCGTGGAGACTTTCTACATCTCCCTTATTTTATTTTTTGTGTGTGTGTGTGTGTGTGTTTTTTTTTTAATAAATTGTATTTAATTTTAATTTGACATCTGGAGACTCTTTACATCCAAAATTGACCGTGGAGACTTTCTACATCTCCCTTGTTTTGTGTTTTTTTTTTAATTATATTTAATTCTTAATTTTAATTTGACATTTGGAGACTGTTTACATCTCCGAAATTGTATTATTTATTATAATCTGACATTTTGATATATTTAATTATTATTACTACTGGGACCTGTACATCCCTGTGACATTTAAATTATGTAGCTTAAGTTTAGTATTGTAATAAGTGATTTATTTGGAAAAAACGGTTTACTGTTGAGTTTCTTGCGGCGCTTCTTCTCAACAGTGGTCTCTTTGGAAGCGCTGGTAGACTCAGACATGTAAAAGTGCCTGCAGGGCCTACTTGCTAAATAAATTATTTGAATTTGGATTTTTGAATTTATAAGCGGCGATAGCACTGATGAGTTCCCGGGATTCGAGAGATTGAAATTATTCCTGGAAACGCGGTTTTGTACTTTGGAGATGGTTGAGCCAGCAAGCAAAAACTACAAACCGGTCAAACCTAAAACCTTTCATACAACCGCCAACAATGCAGTCCTACAATGCGCCTTCTGCAAAGAGAATCATTATATACATCATTGTAAACAATTTGTCAAGCAGCCCTTAGAAGAGAGATATAGCTTCGTTCAAGGCAACAATCTATGTTTTAATTGCCTAGTGCCTAATCACACGGTCTACAAATGTTAACAATGGACAACATGCCAAATATGTAAGAGAAAACATCACTCCTTATTACATAGAGAGAAGAAATCAGCAACTGAAGAAAAACAGGTTACAACGGCAACTATAGAGGAGCACGTACACACAGATGAAGAAAACACCTTGACCAAGGTATCAGGACATGTGGCAAGTGGAGGACAACCTGGTCAAAACATACTGTTAGCAACGGCACTGGTAGATGTTACACTGAGTTCAGGTCAGTCACATGTCTTCCGTGCTCTCATTGACCAGGGATCGGAGGCGTCGTTCGTGACTTCGAGGGTCGTCGAGTTATTGGGTTTAGTGAAAACCCAAATCAGCGGCGTCGTCTCTGGTGTTGGTGAAGGTAATCATGTCTCACTTAAATATTTAGTAGATTTGCACATTAAGTCTAGATATGATTCAAATTTCTCCATACATGTAAATGCATATGTATTAAAATCCTTAACGCGTAGGTTGCCTGCAAGAGAAATTAAATGCTGCACTTGGCTTCAGCTTAGTGATGTAAAGCTGGCTGACCCCACCTTCAACGTGCCGGGTAGGATAGATATTCTCCTTGGTGCGGACGTCTTTGGTAGAATCATTGATACGGGTTTGATGAGAGGGCCGGGTAATCTAGTTGCTCAGCACTCCCGCTTAGGGTGGATTTTGTCAGGAGATATTAATGCAATCCCACACAGGTCAGGAAACATCACAAGCTTCCACATCACAAGACAGGTGGAAGAAGACAACAATATGCTCAGGAAGTTCTGGGAATTGGAGGCAGAGCTCTACACAACTAAGAAGGCTTGGTCCAAGGATGAAGAAAAATGTGAGGATATATATAAAAGTACAACAGTAAGAGACAACACAGGAAGATATGAAGTCCATCTTCCGCTGAAAGAAAATATTGAAGCCACAGTAAAGCAGTGTGGAGAGACGAAACATCAAGCCATTACTAGATTTAAACAACTAGAGAGAAAGTTCCAGAGGTATGATAACCTGAAAGAAGAATACACAAAGGTTATAAATGAGTATAAAAGATTAGGTCATATGAAAAAGGTTGAAAGAGAAGATGAAACTGAAGCTATGTATCTTGCTCATCACGCTGTAATTCGTGCAGATAAGGACACGACCAAGGTCAGGGTCGTGTTCGATGCTTCAGCTAAGGGTTCCAATGGCCAGTCCTTGAATCAAAGTATGTTGATTGGCCCCACATTACAACCCGATCTTCGTAGTCTTATCCTTCGCTGGAGATGTCACAAAATCTGTGTGGTGGGCGATATAGTTAAAATGTACCGACAAGTTAGAATGACTAGCAGCCACACGGATTTACAACGAATTATATGGCGAACTGATCCAGCCGAAGATTTGGAGAGTTACCAGCTGTTGACCGTAACATTTGGAACTGCGGCCGCACCCTTTTTAGCAGTAAGAACACTCATCCAATTGGCAAATGATGAAGCTCAAAGGTATCCACGCGGTGCAGCAGTAGTTAAGGATTCATTTTATATGGATGATTTGATGACCGGCCATGAAGATCTATCTGAAATTAAAATCATATGTGATGAAGTTAACAAGCTATTGAAAGCAGGTGGATTTCTCATGCAGAAATGGTCAAGCAACTCCGAGGAGCTGTTAAAGTTCCTACAAGAGCGTAGCGAAGGTAAAGAAGCTGTTGACAGTATGGAAATAAAATTAGATAAGGTAATAAAAATACTTGGACTTACCTGGGACAGGAACGACGACACCTTCAAAATCACTGTCAACTTACCTGAAGTCAGCAACCCTATAACAAAAAGAAAAATATTATCGGACGTGGCTAGCCTGTTTGATCCCTTCGGTTGGCTGGCCCCAGTCATCGTGACAGCCAAGGTGATGATACAGAAGTCGTGGCTGTGCAACCATGGATGGGACGAAGAATTACCTGCTGAATTGGTAAACGAATGGATGACCTACCGAGATGAACTTACCTAGCTGCAAACGATAAAGATCCCACGCTGGATGATGATAACATCACGCTGTAAGGACATACAACTCCATGGTTTCGCAGACGCTTCGTCGATTGCCTATGCGGCAGAAGTTTATGTCAGGGTTGTCGATGATGATGATGTCATCCACGTCACGATGGTAGCGGCAAAGACAAAGGTTGCGCCACTCAAGCAGTTGACGATTCCTAAGTTAGAGCTGTGCGGAGCAGTTCTGCTGGCAAAGCTTTTGCATGAGCTCTCCCACCTACTGAAAATACCGATGGACAAGACATACGCCTGGAATGATTCGATGGTGGTTTTAGCTTGGTTACAATCACAGCCTAGCCGATGGCAAGTGTTCGTTGGTAACAGAGTGTCAGAAATAGTTCAACTAATAGACAACGATAGATGGCGTCACGTTCGGTCCAGAGATAACCCAGCTGATCTTGCATCCAGAGGAATCAGAGCAAGAGAAATGGCAGAGAATGAAATGTGGTGGTCTGGGCCTGAATGGCTGAAAATTGAAGATACTGAATTTATAAGGACTTCTGTACCGTTAACAAGTTTAGAAATGAAAAAGACCTTTCACATTAATCTAGAAGAGACACCTATCTGGGAGAGATTTTCGACCATGTCAAAATTGAAAAGAGTACTAGCTCAATGTCGCAGAGTTTTTACCTCGAAAACCAATCCAGGCAAGGAGAACTATTTAACAGCGGCTGAAATTAACGAAATAGAAGTCAAATGTATAAGATATTACCAACACTTGGTCTACGAAAATGAAGTCCAAGACCTGAAGAAGCATGGTAAAGTAAAGTCAAAGAGTTCGTTAATTAGTTTGACACCGTATTTGGATGAACAAGATTTATTACGAGTTGGAGGACGTCTTAACAACGCTCCAATGTCGGAAGACGCTAAGCATCCTATCATCATCCCTAGCAAACAACATGTCACAAAGCTTTTGATACAGGAAGCGCACATCAGGAATTTACATGGTGACATACAGGCTGTAATGACTTATATTCGAAGCAAATATTGGATCATAAGCCTCAGATCAGCTGTCAAGCAAGTTACACGTAGTTGTAGGACGTGTATAAGGGAAAAGGCTAGAAAACAACAGCAACTCATGGGTCAGCTACCAGCTCCAAGGGTTACTCCACACCGTGCGTTCCTCTACAGCGGCGTAGACTACGCCGGTCCGGTGCAACTGAGGACTTCCAAAGGCAGAGGTCACAAGTCGACTAAGGGATATATCTGTTTATTCGTCTGCATGGCCACACGAGCAATACATTTAGAGGCTGTAACTGATCTGACGGCACAAGGTTTTATAGCAGCATTTAGACGATTTGTAGCTAGGAGAGGGCGTTGCTTGCACCTGTGGAGTGACAATGGCACCAATTTCGTGGGTGCCGCCAAAGAGCTTAAGGAAATGTTAGCCAATGACGGAACGACCTGGCACTTTGTGCCACCAAAATCTCCCAATTTCGGTGGACTTTGGGAAGCTGGAGTCTCCTCTGTGAAAAAACATTTAAACCGCATTAACAGGACCACAAAATTAACCTACGAAGAGATGTCTACCCTCCTGGCTCAAGTAGAGGCTTGTCTAAATTCACGCCCCTTGTGCCACTTAGACGAGACCTTAACGACGCTAAATCCGCTCACACCTGGACATTTTTTAATCGGAGAACCTGTCATTAATGTTCCAGACACAAATCTCGAACAGAAAAATGTTAATTTGCTGACTAGATGGCAATTCATACAAAACAGGATACAAGATTTCTGGCGAAGATGGAAGGCGGAGTATTTGAATACCTTACAGCAACGCCACAAGTGGCAGAACCCTGTAAACTCACCTCGCATCGGGGACATTGTGATTATAAAAGAAGACGACTTGCCTCCTGCAAAATGGCTTTTAGGCAAGATAAAGGCTTTACACCCTGGCTCCGACCAGTTGGTCCGCGTTGTTACCGTGCAATGCAAGGGAGATAACCTTCTCAAAAGACCCTTATGAAAATTAATATTATTGCTTAAACATACTGATCAATAGTTATGCGTATATAGAATCGTGGGCGGCCAACTTTAATCATATTTTATTTTATTCAATAATTATCATTTCTCACATACACTAAATGATTACTGTTACATTTATTTTAGGGTGAACAAATTCTCGAGTCACTCAATGGAGAGATGGTAATATTATAAGTAATTTAAGTCACGCTATAACAGCCTTCGACGCGGTATATATTTGTTAATACATGCGCATAGGTACTTCCGTAGAATACTCATCTCCTGTTGTAATTATTAAAGTCTACCTTTATTTTACCTCGCCACACCAGATGACTTTAATCATAACCTTCAAATTCATTGTAGCAAGAACTATGTTATCTAATTTAATATAAATATATTGAAATAATTATTTAAAGTTGTAAAGTTAAAAATAAAATGCAAAACTAAAAGTATTTAAGTAAAGTGTATGCTTTGTCATAAATAACTTTAGTGAATAATTTAGTAATTTAATAAATAAAAATGTACTTACCTATAACCTAGCTGGTGTTACCTGTTAGTTTAGTAAGTTCCTGTAGCTATAGATTGTACCTACCTACCTACATATAACTAACACACGTTTAAATCTAACGATTTTTAATTAGATTATGAGTTACAAATAAACCTGTCACAAACTCAACTTTGCTGTTATTTCAAATAAAATAATGTATACAGTCCATTACGATCGAAGCGCGTCAGCAAGCAAGTTGTTATGTTGAATCTAATCTTATTTGTTAACTTAACATGAATAGCGGTGTAAGCATGTTAGTAAGTTAAACGTTTATATTGTATATTTTTTTTCTTTTACTCCTAAGCAAATTTATTCATTTATTCTAAGTGATTTATATTGGCATTGAGTTTGACTATGTTATTACATTAATTAGACCAAGCTATGCTTGTTGATATACTGTTTAACAGTAAGTATGAGATTATCTTAAAGATGTAACTATGGCTAGACATAGTGTTGTGAACAAAAAATAATCATAATGTAAATTGTAACTATTGCATTATTCCAAGACACATACTTGAATTCCAATTTGGATTTTAAGTGTTTTGCCTACAGTTTACAATGTAATAGTCAAATGATATCTCAGCTCTCGGCTGACTCGTAGCCAATGTATTGATAGTTTTGGTACCTACTAAATTTAAGAGCTTAGTTAAAAACTGTTGTTTTTGGTGGGCGGTATGTTCGGTTAAAATTCAATGATGTGCTTATACTTGCCTAGCCTACCTAGATATGTATGTAGCTATAACGCCGGCCGCCATTGACGCGTCAGTTGCAATAAATCGGTGCTCGAATTACGACCTGTTTTAATTTCTTTGAACACCTTCATTCCATATTCAACCTTAGCACCCCGACAGTAGTTAACATTTGTTTCATAATCTGGCTGTATTAAACCCTTTACAAACAAAAGCCCAAATGTTAAGTAAAACGCCAACAGTTTAAAAGTTGCTTGCTTGCTATTTGACGAGATCGGGAGTTGCGCGATTCTTATTGGCCAGGACTTGCGGCGCTTATTGGTTAAATCTTGCGTCAATCCTGATTGGACATGGTCGCGTATGGTCTACAGACTATCCCCCTTACTAATAAACGTTGCGTAACCGTGGTATAGCTATACAATGTTTTGTCCTTATCTGTCAAATCCAAATGTCACAATGACAGATAAGGACAAAACATTGTATAGCTATACCATCGTTCATCATCATCATTATCATCATCACATGTCAGCCGAAAGACGTCCACTGCTGGACATAGGCCTCCCCCAAGGCTCTCCACTCAGACCGGTCTTGTGCTTTTCGCATCCACCGCGTTCCCGCGATTTTTACAAGGTCGTCACTCCATCTTGTTGGAGGCCTACCTACAGCTCATCTCCCGATCCGCGGACGCCACTCAAGAACCTTCTGACCCCATCGGCCATCAGTCCTGCGAGCAATGTGCCCCGCCTACTGCCACTTAAGTTTAGCTATTCTTCGGGCTATGTCGGTAACCTTAGTTCTACTGGACCAACTTCCCTAGCTACTCGTGGGATATATATATGGAGAAGCAAAAAAACAATTTAACTGAAGGTACCCTGGAAGACCTATGCCAGGAACTACTGCCCCTGACGGTAGGCGCGGAGCAATCTGCCCAAACGCAGGAGCAACTAATGGAGGTGGTGGAGCTCACCAACACGGTGGAAAGGGCCGGCAACGGCCCAAACTCACTGTCTGGGGAGCCTCACTCCGCCAACGACCAACCTGCCAAGAAATTGGCAGGTTCAGCAAAGGGCCGCTACAAGGCTCTGAAGGGACTAGGAATACCACCTTCCGAGGCGGTAGAACTGGCCCAAAAGAGCTTTGCGGAACTTAAGAGGTTGGGGTACAAATTCGGGTCCTCACACTCCAAACCGCAGCAAAAGCCGGTAAAACGGCCCCGCTCGGAAGAGGAATCACCGCAGGGGCATATACCCAAAGCCCCAAAGGTAAGTGAGACCCCTCCCATACCACCCATACCACCTACTCCGACCTCTACGCCCTTAGCCTTTAACGAGGTCCTAGCCATGATCCGAGTCGGTATCATCAACCCCACTCCGATGACGGACACGCAACTGGGGTTAGTCTGCGACACCATCGTGCAGAAGATAACCGGCTTGGTGAAAGGCGAGGGGCCAAAATTTAAGGGCTACTCGTTCAACCCAGGATGGTTGCTCGTAACCTGCAGCGACCAAAGGTCCAAAACCTGGCTTGAGGGAATTATACCATCCCTAAAACCATGGCCGGAAGCGAACCTCACCGTATTACGTGAGAGCGAACTTCCGAGGCCAAACATAGGGATGGTATATATCCCTGAGATGGATGCCACCAAGACCCGGCAAACACTATCTCTGCTTAGTGTGCAGAACCAGGGGCTGCACACTGAGTACTGGAAGGTGCTCCACACAAAGGTCGAAAAGGGAGGGGTGACACTAACCCTTTCCCTAGACGACCTATCTGTGGAGACCCTTCGGAGGTCGAACCTAAAGGCCAGTCTTGGCCTCCGAGAGGTCCAGTTTAGACTAAAGGGCCCGGCCACAGGTGCCCAACAGTCACCACTGGACCCTCCTCCCACCCCAACACCGACGGCCACCACACATGGTCCCCACGCCCCACAAGACCAGCCAGGGCCTTCCAGGCCCGACACATCGGTCGCGCTGGCCCCCACGCCCAACCGCAAGATCCCGAGGGGATCAAAGAGAGCAGTCCCCTTCACCCATCCCCACCCAACAACCAGTGGACCAGCAGAGGGCCGACAGCGGTTTCCCCTTAACAGGGGGACAAACAGGGGCGCCAACCGCTCCAGGGGGACACAAAGAGGCCGGCAAAGGCACCCCGGTGCCCACCGCCAGCCTCATCACTGACGCACCACGGACCAAGGGGGCGGTGTTCCTACAGGCCAATCTCCACCACGCTACCGCGGCCTCAGCGGTCGTAGAAAGAATCTTTGGCGAAAATGGCCTGGACATCGCCCTCATACAAGAACCATGGATCAACGCCAACTCCATGGTAGCAGGTATGAGTAATGCAGGTAAGATTCTGGTACATGAAAAAGGCTCAAAACCAAGGGCCTGTATCGTGTTTAACAAAAACATCAGCTTTTTGCCTATTTTAGAACTCTGCAGTGAAGATTTAGTCGTCGCCTACGTGGATCTCAAAGGGCGTGGAACATCGAAGGTCCTAGTCTGCTCGGCCTACTTGCCCGGAGAGAAACAGAACCCCACTGAAGAACTGACTAAAGTCGTGGACTACGCACAACGACAAAAGTCGGAACTGATCGTGGGATGCGACGCGAATGCCCACCATACCATCTGGGGCAGCACTGGAATCAACAGAAGAGGTGAGTTACTCTCTGAATTTATCTTTACTAACTGCCTATACTTGCTAAATAAGGGCAACACACCAACCTTCGTTACTAGAGCTAGGCAGGAAGTACTCGATATAACATTCGCAACTGAAAAAGTAGCCAAATGCCTAGCCAACTGGCATGTCAGTTCCGAAAACTCAATGTCGGACCACAAACATATCCTATTCGAGGTAACAAGTTCGTTAGGTAAAGAACCACAAAAACTTAGGAACCCAAGAAACACTTGCTGGCACACCTACAAAGACCACCTCGAAAAATACCTAACAGACCTCCCAAAATATGTTAAAACTCCAGATTCTCTCAACTGCGCAGTAATGAAACTCTCAGAAGGAATTAACAAAGCCTACGAGATGAGCTGCCCGTTAAAAGAATCTAAAACAAACAACACAACGACGTGGTGGAACAAAAAGCTGGAAAGGCTTCGCAGCTCCACACGGCGTATATTCAATCACTGCTCTAGGCCGCAAGATTGGGAAAAGTACGGTAGAGCTTTGACGGAATATAACAAAGAAATCAGAAAAGCCAAAAGAGCGTCTTGGAGACGATTTTGTGAAGATATAGCCCTAACACACAAAGGAGCGAGAATTCACAAAATACTCGCCAAGACACCCACAAATTATCTCGGCCTACTCAAACGACCAGATAATACCTTTACGACCACAGAGAGGGAAACTCTGGAACTTCTCAGAGTAACCCACTTTCCAGGATCGTACACCCCCGATGATACCCAGCGATGTACCCCAAGAAATCACCCAGATCACAGGGCGCATAGAGCGGATTGGAACAAGGCCACAAACATCTTTAGGCCTAACAATGTTAAATGGGCCATTGAGAAATTCCACCCATTTAAATCAGCGGGAGAAGATGGGATCTTTCCAGCCCTTCTTCAAAAGGGAGATACCATCCTCCTCCCGCATCTGGTAAGAATTTTTCGGGCAAGCTTTGCCTGGGGTATAATACCAGAACCGTGGACCAGAGTCAAGGTACGCTTCATACCAAAAGCAGGGAAAAAGGACTACTCTCAGCCTAAATCCTTCAGACCGATCAGTCTCACATCCTTCCTACTCAAGGCTATGGAAAGAATAATAGACCAGCACATTAGAGCCAGATACTTAATAGCTAAACCCCTCAGCTTAAATCAACACGCTTACCAAAAAGGGAAATCCACGGAAACTGCCCTCCTCGATCTGGTCGACAAAGTGCAGAAAACCTTAGAGGATAAGCAAACGGCCCTATGTGCTTTCCTTGATGTAGAAGGTGCATTCGACAACACACCCACAAATACCATTTTAAACGGAATGGTATCAAAGGGGATAGACGGCACCACCATCAACTGGGTCAAGAATATGCTCTCTAACAGGGTGGCATCCCTGACCCTCAATGCAATTTCGCATGAATTCCACACCACTCGAGGTTGTCCACAAGGAGGTGTCCTTTCTCCACTTTTGTGGACCCTAGCAGTGGATCAACTACTTGCATTAATGACGGACCAAGACTATGACACACAGGGATATGCCGACGACCTTGTAGTCATAATCAAAGGCCCCAGCCTCCACACAATCTCATGTCTAATGCAAGGAGCTCTCAACACCATAAATAAATGGTGTAAAGAAAACGAATTGTCCATAAACGCAAGCAAAACTGTGATAGTTCCCTTCACTAAGAAAAGGAAGCTCGAAAAGCTACTAAATCTTAAGCTTAACGAACAAATAATCCCAATCTCAAGTGAAGTAAAGTATCTAGGGGTCACCTTAGACCAAAAGTTAACTTGGAACTCGCACATAAAAAACATAATCCAAAAAGCCAAAATGGCAATGTGGACTAGTTGTCGAATGGCGGGGTCAAGATGGGGCCTAAAACCCAAAATTGCCCTCTGGCTGTACACGGCAGTGGTAAGGCCTATAATTACATATGCCTCCGCTGTCTGGTGCACAAAAACCAACCAAAAGACAACAATAAACACCCTAAACAGTCTGCAACGCACAGCCTGCGTTATCGCAACAGGAGCTTTATCCTCAACACCGGGAGCAGCTCTGGATGCACTGCTAGACCTAACACCATTGCACCTACAAGTGCAAAAAGAGGCTGAACAGTGTATATACAGAATCTGCACCACGACAAGGACGAAATGGAGCTCTCAAGCACTGACCAAGCGTATGGCATCGGTGTTTGAACACAAAACCTTATGCATGCCGACCGATGACATGCATATTGAATATAACTACAAAAAACTATACTCAGTGGAGATACCCTCCAGGGACAAATGGCTGAAAGGCCAACTGGACTACAAAGAGGGGTGCCACATTTGGTATACAGATGGTTCCAAAAAAGGGAACGATGTGGGGTGCGGCATCTACGGTGAGAGACCAAGACTCAAAGTTAGCGTCAGCATGGGCACGGAGGCCTCAATCTTCCAAGCGGAAGTCTTCGCCATCAACAAATGCGCGGAAATCAACCTTGAGAAGAACCGGAGACACCAGCACATCTACATCAACTCGGACAGCCAAGCTGCCCTTTTGGCACTAGACGCATTGGAGTTAAACTCTAAACTAGTCCAAAACTGCAAAGAAAACCTGAATGCCCTAGGAAACTCCAACAAAGTAATACTTAGATGGGTACCAGGGCACTCCAACATTGATGGAAATGAAATAGCAGATGAACTGGCTAGGAAAGGTGCTGACAACCCCCTGGTTGGCCCGGAGCCTTTTTGTGGTATCACAAAAAGGAAATCCTATTCACTGCTAAACGACCTATATAAATCTAGGGCGATCGAGCTGTGGAAGTCCACGAAAGGACAAAAGCACTCGAAATCATTAATTACAGGGTTCAAAAGCAACTTCTCCAAAGAGTTTCTACAACTCAAAAGAGAAAAGACTTGCGCAGTGACTAGAATTCTAACTGGCCACTGCAAATTGAACAAACATCTGTTTCTAATGGGTATGAAACAAGAACCGACATGCAGGTTCTGTCAGGAAACGGAGGAGACAGCAATGCACATCCTCTGTTCTTGCGGACCACTAATGCGTAACAGAAGTATCCACCTAGGGCGACACATTGTGGACCCACAGGAGATACAACTTCTCACGGCCCAAAGCATCTGGAAATTCTTAGACGCAACGGGCCTTTGCAGTGAACTTTAAACAAAGGGCTGTTACAAAAGATCAGCAATGGTCGAAGTGACACACAAGGCCCATACAAACCCCCCCAATAATAAATAGTTCTACTGCGGATATCATCATTTCTGATTCTATTGCGCAGAGGATCCCGGAGCATAGCCCTCTCCATAGCCCTCTGAGTGACTTTGAGCTTCTTTATGAGGCCGTTTGTTAGCGCCCACGTCTCAGATCCGTAAGTCATCACTGGCAACAGTGGCAACACACACTGGTCAAAGACTTTTGATTTCAAAAACTTCGGTAATTTGGACGAAAAGGTGCTACGAAGCTTCCCGAACGCTGCCCAGCCGAGTCGGATTCGACGAGTGACCTCTTTCTTAAAGTTGGACCTACCTAACTGGACCGTTTGTCCCAGATAAATATAGTCGTCGACAACTTCCAGCGCAGAGCCTCCGACTATCACGGGAGTTGGCGCGACATGGACATTGGACATGACTTTCATGTTCATCCTCAAGCCAACTCGGTCGGAAACTCTACTGAGGCCAGCGAGCATTGCACTGAGGTCCTCAATGGTCTCAGCCATGACTACGATATCGTCGGCGAATCGAAGGTGAGTGATGTACTCGTCATTTATGTTGATGCCTCGTCTTTTGCAGTCCAGAGCCTTAAAAGCGTCCTCCAATTCAGCGGTGAACAGCTTCGGAGAAATCACATCTCCTTGTCTGACTCCCCGCTTCAGAGGAATAGGCTTCGTGCTCTGGTCCTGTAGTCGGATGGACATAGTGGCGTTTTGGTACAGACACTTCAACACTTCGATGTATCGGTAGTCAACTTGGCACCGCTGGAGAGACTACAGCACAGCCCAGGTCTCGATCGGATCGAAGGCTTTCTCGTAGTCCACAAATGCAAGGCAAAGGGGGAAGTTTTAAGTAAATGGGCAGGTTTTACTCCTCGGTCTTCTGTATAACCTGCCGCAACGCATGTATGTGGTCTACGGTACTGTAGCCTTTTCGGAAACCGACTTGTTCGGGAGGCTGGGAATCGTTAAACCTGCGCGCGAGACGATTTGTGATGACCCTCGAAAACAGCTTGTACACATGGCTCAGAAGTGAGATGGGTCTATAATTTTTCAAAAAAGTTTTATCACCTTTCTTGAAGAAGAGAACCACCACAACTCTGTTCCATGCTTCCGGCGTTCTCCCTTCGTGGAGGACGGAGCTAAACAGCGTCTGAAGGCCCCTGAGGATGGGTTTACCACCCGCCTTCAGGAGTTCGGCTGTAATTCCATCCTCACCTGGGGCTTTGCCATTCTTAAACTGTTTGAGGGCCACACTAATCTCGTACAGGCTGACGTCGGGGAGATCTTCGGTATAGTGTCGGGTTAATCTAGCCCTCGGGTCTTTAGCTCGATTTTCGACGGGTGTTCGGGTTGTCGTGTACAGCTGTCCATAAAACTTCTCGACTTCCGCCAATAACTCAGGTTTGGATGAAATGACTCTGTCGTCGTCGGTCTTCAGCTTCATCAATTGGCTTTGGCCAACAGACAGATCCCTGGCAAACACCTTAGAGCCCCTGTTACGCTCAATAGCCTCTTCAATACTTTTAGAATCGGCGTATATCACGCTTCAGAGACTTCGAGTTCTGTCTGTTGAGCTGCCGATAGCAACAAGCGTCACCAGAGGACTGCAGAGTCATTTCGCGCCTCACCTCCATGAGCCTAAGGGTGGAGTCCGAGAGCTTCCTGATTTTTTTACGGCGGATCTTGAAGAACTTAGACCCGACCGTTTGGACACCTTCCACAAACCCGTCGTTGTAATCGTCCACATCGCTACCTAGGCACTCGAAACGGTTTTGAAGTTCGAGCTGAAAGCTCTCGGGGTTTTAGAGTTGAGCGGGTGCCGGGCGGAGCGTAGACTTTATCAGTCGAGACCTTTCAAGCTTGAACTGGATATTCAATGTGCCTCGTACCATACGGTGATCACTCCTGATTTTAACCGCACTGATCACGGAGACATCATTGAATAATGTGCTTTTTCGTCGACATGATAAAGTCTATCTCATTCCTCGTTACACCATCAGGGCTCATCCAGGTCCACTTCCTATGCTTACGTTTTCTGAAGAAGTAGTTTATCATATAGAGTCCCTCCTTCTCTATAAAACTGGCCAGTAGGTGGCCCCGGTGATTCCTATGCCCCACTCCAAAATTCCCCACTCTCTGCTCTTCAGCGTCTCGTTTGCCCAGCTTTGCGTAGAAGTCCCCCATAACAACCGTGAAGTGAGTTTTAGGGCTATGCATGGCTCTGGAAATATCCTCATACATAGCCGGGTCGGAGTGCGTCGAGGTCGGAGCATATGGTATATACCTTTATGACCTTCAACGAATATCGTTGGGTCATTCTGAGTACAAGGCACGCTACCCTGCTCGACACGCTCTCGATCTTCACCACGTTGTTCACGAGGGACTTGTGGACGATAAACCCGTCACCTCCTTGGGACTGGTGGTCGCCCTCCCGGAAATAGAGCAGGTTACCGGACTTCAGGGTTATCATGTCCTCTCCCTCTCTACAGACTTCTGACAACCCTATGATTCCCCATCTTAACCTGCTCAATTCCTCCTCCAGTTCCAACAACTTTCAGTCCGCAATGTTCGGCAGTTGTATGTTGCCAGGGCCAAAGGTCGTCGTTTCTGGTAGCCGGGTCTCTGCCGGAGATTACCTAAAGCACCCCCTGCCCCGCCGTTAACATGGCCGCTACCGGAACCAGGAATAGCGGGGCCGCCGGGGACTAGGGGTCTGGGCAGTTGTTGTATATTCATTCTGGCTTTTGATCTAGAACCTTTGGGGGGAAAATGCCGTAGTCGCCACGCTTGGCAGGTGGGTTGGCGACCGCAGTTATACCGTGTAGTCCGCGGAGGACGCTGCTGCCCATCCTCCGGTTTATCCCTTAGTCACCTCTTACGACACCCACGGGAAGAGATGGGGTGGTGCCAATTCTCGTCCGGCACCGACTTACTCAACGTTTATTAGTAAGTTGTCACTTCTCATGCTCTTAAAATGTTACTTTAGTCTCTGCACATCGGGACTAAAGTTCCTTTTTTAATCTCTAGGGATTAAATTAAAATTGTTTTAATTTACTTTGGAATCCCCTAAACATCCAATCACGGTGTTTGTGAATGGAGTATTTATTGCTAATTTCAGTCTTTTTGTATAGACCACAGAATAAAGACTAAAGGCATAGAAGCCGTGCAATAAGATGAACGTTGCACTAGCTACTTGTCTCTACTTTATAGATTACATTTTGATAAGAGGAAAAGAAACAAAACCTAGGTGTCTTTTCTTCTTTAATCTGTCATGATCAGAAGGTGAAGAAACGTCAAATCAACGACAGGTCTTCGGTCTTCTTTGGCGTTACTTTCTTCCACACTGGTGCTTAAAGGTCCAAATCACGCCTTGTGACGATCTCTTTCCAACTCACTATGAAAACCATAAGTAAAAGGAAGTCAACCATAATGTATTTTCTGCCTATTTAGTACGGTTTCTATGCCTCTAGTTTTTATTCTGTGGTATAGACAATTTTTAGCGCGTGGAAATAACCTCAAAATGACAACTGTGAAAAAATACAAATAAAAATGATTTAATTTCGTGAAACAACAATTAATGATTATGAATATGAATATATTTAATTATATTAAGGATGAATTCATTTAATTATGCTTGGTCCAATTAGTTTTAAAATAGTTTTCAAGTTTGAACCTGTTGGCTAAATATGCAAGCATTTAAAGCGGCACTTAACAAAAAAATAATAAAAGAAAATAAAAAAACCGCAGAACAAATTTGTAAGAAACTCTCTTATAATCAATATTGTAAATGTGTATAGAACTTCGTCAGTGCTGGATTGAGCAAGCCCGTCGGGGTCCGTAGCAAATTCTATAAAGAGACCCCTGGGTTTGTTTTAGGTTACAGGTTGTGGCGGTCTTTTTTCCGCAACTGAGCGACTTAGATATGCACCTATTTTGCGTGGGTGTTTGTTTTAGGTTATTCTGGTGGAGAATATCGACTGGATTATTCATCTTATCGTCAACCCTGATGCATATGAGTACACGCATACGCATACTGATGTAAGTACTAGCATTTTAGAGGTTAGACGTGGATGCGCGGGGCCCGTAGCATTTGCTACTCTTGCTAGGTACGTGGCTAATCCGGAACTGAACGTTGTTTTTTTCCTCGCATTCAAAGTGAAAAGTAGAGTGTTTAACGCGAGACTAAACAACCATAATGACACTCGAATTATAGCCACTCTCGCTCGCTGGCTCGCTCGCGTGGCTAAACATCTCGTGTCATTATGGCTTGTTTTAGTCCCCTAGTTGTTGAACAATCTACTATTATTAGTATGAAAATAACTACTGCGTTTCATTACATTCTACGGGAAAATGATTCAATAAATTTGCCAACTGGTTGCTAAAGTTATATGAGATAATTAAAATTCATTGAATTATTTACATTTGACATATTATAAAAACTTGAATAACATGGTTAATTTAACAAAGTTGGTTATTTAACTACTGATTCTGTTAGTGCTTATTAAATTAATAAAAAAACAAACCGCATAGTTAGACCCGAAAAATGGATAACACGTTTGTATATAGGTAGGTAGGTAGATATTTGAATTGAATTGGTTGGATAAATTGGGAGATATGTAGAATTTAACTTGTAATAAGTAAAAGCTGGTATGTTATTTGAATTTACAAGACCAAGCTGGTTTTTGGGAAAGATTAATAAAATTGACTATACCCATCTTAAATATATGTATGACAAATTTATTAAGTTGGTTAAGGGATTTGCATATCGGGGGGTGATAAATGTTTGTTAGTAAGGAACTAAGATTATAACATATACATTAGGCAATATTTAGTCATATCATATATGAGGTTAGGCATGAACATAGTTTTGATGTATATTTAGTAGTAATGAAAAAAAATATGTAAAGGTTACATTATCATGAATCACTCATAACCTTTTAGTCAGGGAGAAGGTTAAGTATACACATAAAACTAGTATAATTATATACTGTGCAACACTAGATAACCAGGTTTTATTTATAAAACAGCGGTAAACAAAATTGTATCAACTTATCCCAGCTGATACATAAAAGAAACAAATCATGCGTGGTTCAAGGTAAAATAAGTAAATCATAAGACAATTTTATGTAATCCATGAACAGTACACAGCACAGAATTAGGAGAAAGGAAAATAAAGTTTAGCACAATACATATCACAATCGTTCACTTAGCAGGAAGCTGGACCGGGTAGCTTGCAATGGTTTCACATGTAGAAACTCACATATACATAAACAATGAAAGAAACTGAATGTATACTTACGTAATATAAGTAGTTCTCTCCGCTAGGTTGTAACATGGTTCAAGTTATTAACAGGCAGGAAACACATTAGAGTCTGTCTAATGAAAGATGAACCTGAGAAAAAGCGGCAAATTCAAAAAATCTTCATATGGTATTACCGATCAATGTAGGAATAAACGATTTTGATTCTTTTCTTATTTTGTTTATTTTGGTGGGCACAAAGGAAGAGGAAACGCGTACTTTTTCACAATACTAAGGCCCGTATTAATAAACTATAGGTACTCAAGTCTACTAATTCCGCACTCAAGTGTCTGTTTGTCCATATTAAGACCACACACGGTATCATATTTAAGTACAGTTTATTAGTAGACGCCCAAGAGTTTTACTACTTAATACGTATGGGTGGATCAACTTTTTTGTTGTTGTTATTGTCCCGTAAGCCAGGAGACAACAGTGATAGAGTTGTATATGTATACTTCTAGCACACTCAGGAGAAAAACCATAAAATAATGGTAGTGGACTTATATCCTCTGAAACCATAGTTTTAATGAGTGACCCAGGAGACGTCACCCTGGCAACAAACTACAAATAAAAATTGATTGACCCGTATAGTCAGCATTAAATAAATAGATAGTGACACCCAAAGTCGCCAAAAGTGTACCGAACTATTTGGCGACTTTGGGTGTCACGAAGAATTTGATGCTTTGAAACTATCTATGAAAAATAAATGCAGACCACCATAAGCATGCTTACTCATTTGTGAGCTCTTTTAGTAAATAAAATCATGAATAACAAGTCATTAAGTTAAAAGATTTTATTTATTATTAGGGTAAAACCGATGCTTTCTCTCAACTCTGCTAA
Organism: Acleris cristana; assembly: GCA_948252455.1. Classification (NCBI taxonomy): domain Eukaryota; kingdom Metazoa; phylum Arthropoda; class Insecta; order Lepidoptera; family Tortricidae; genus Acleris; species Acleris cristana. Next base: position 49,057,725 of record OX411771.1, read on the forward strand.
TAGGCATCTGAGTGTAGGCACTTGCTTCTTTACAATATAAAATTCGTTCACTTTATTTCGGATCGCATGGATGACAAAACTATCTAAATTGGATACTGTGGCGTGGTGAGGTCGCTTCTTTCCTGGAGAAACCATGGTTTACTTTGCCTTCATTATTTATTCTCTTCAATGTCGAAACACTGATATCTGTAAGAAGAAAGAAGGAATGAATTAACCTCTCGTCTGTGTATAATCAGGATCCTAAATGTCCCCGTCGTCTGTGTGTGATAAGGATCAGTATAGAAGTGATTTAATCGTTTTATTTAAATATGGACTTTACTGGCTTGAAGATAGGGTTTTAATTTTCTTGCAAAAAAAGGAAAAATTCAATCTTCCATAGATAATTTTCAGTAGTTCGAATTATGGAACCAATTGAGAGCCGGAGCGTTTAAACTGTCACGTGACACCGATTACGTCATAGTCCCACAGACGACGGGTACAAAATTATGCGAAGCGACACAGACGAGAGGTTAAACAGAAGACCATTTACAAATATATTGTGACACGCAGTACAGCCCCATTGTACAGTCCAACAACTCTAAGAACATTTGGGTTTAGGTGAAATCAAATGGCATCGGTGAGGTTCAAATCGCAACGGTTTAAGAATAAGGAAGACAAGTATAACCCGAACATCTTTTCCAAGAGCTCATGAAGTGTACGTAAGTACATATGGGGTTTAATCTTCGTAGGTTGTAAATAATAAGAAGAAGCCCGATATTAAATTATATTATAAAAGATAGAAACAGAAGGAAAGCGTATGGGAAGAAAATAGACTTTGAAATGAAAAGGTGAAGCTAATTATAAAGTTAAGATAGGCTGTATGCGCGTAAGGGAGATTCTATATAAAAGCGACGTGTGTTTGGTGCGGAAGCTAGATCGGGACTGCGGGCGGCGGCGACGAGAGAAGTGAGCTCCCGGCGGCCAGCGCGCCAGGGACGCGTAGACGGCGGGTCGCTTCACAGCGCTAAGCCAGGGGTGCTCAACTTCAACTTCTGCAGGGTCGCTCGAAATGTGGGATCGCTTGCAGGATGATCACCACATCACCCCCCTTGGAGATTTATGGCCCTGCGACATAAAAATCAGGAAATTTTACTTTTCGGCTCGAGCGTGTTGTTCTGATGATTTGTGATGGGCCACTGTCGACAAACGGTTGAGTTGGGTTATCGTCAGTCGTCACGTACGCAGGTTTCACTCTGTCAATAGAAACTGTTACTGGTCCTCGTGGTAAAGAAACGGTGAAAGTTTTATCCGTTCGTCTCAGTACTTTAAATGGACCTGCGTAAGGAGGTTCCAGAGCTCCTCTAAGGTGATCTTTTCTTAAAAATATATGGCTAGATGTTTTGAGATCATTATGTACAAAAACAGCTTTAGTACCATGTCTTGAAGCAGGTACTGGTTTGACTTTGGCAATATGTTTCATTAATTGAGATACAAAATCTACTGGCTGTGTCTTGTCTTTCGAAACGGGTATGAAAAACTCACCCGGTATCCTCAAAGGCTCACCATATACCATCTCGGCTGCTGAACATTGTAGGTTTGGTTTCCAAGCTGTTCTCAGGCCCAGCAGCACGACGGGAAGTGTGTCCGTCCACCGAGGCTCGTCGTGTGCCATGATAGCCGCTTTCAGTGTTCGGTGTAGCCGCTGGACCATGCCGTTGGTAGCTGGATGGTACGCAGTGGTGCGTCGCAGTTGGATGACGCACAAACAGACAAGTTCCTTAAACAGGCGTGATTCAAATTGTCGGCCTTGGTCAGACGTCAGGATCTGTGGACAACCAAACCTTGAAATCCATGTTTCATAAAATGCCCTGGCTACAGACTCAGCAGTGATGTTTTGTAATGGCACGACTTCGGGCCAGCGTGTGAAACGATCTATGGCTGTCAAACAATACCTGAATGAGTTCGATGATGGTAATGGGCCAACCAGATCGATATGGACATGAGAAAACCTGTTGCCTGGTAGTTTGAACTCTCCCACTGGTGCTGAAGTGTGACGCTGGACCTTAGCGCGTTGACACGACTCGCAGCTCTGGACCCAGGCGAGACAATCTTTGCGCACAGAGGGCCAAACGAATCTGTCTGTTACCAATTTGATTGTTGCCTTGGCCCCGGGATAACACATTCCATGGATGGAGTGGAAGACTTGACGGCGTAGTCCCCTAGTTACAAAAGGTCGTGGCTTGGCATGAGAAACGTCGCAAGTTAAAGTGATATTTGTACCTGGTACTTGCACACGTTGCAGCTGGAGAGATGACTCACTGGATATGAGGTTTTTTAGCTCATCGTCTTCTTGTTGTAGGCGGCCTAATTTCGCCAGATCTAGAGGAGTTGAAATGGCTTCTATCCTTGAGAGGGCATCGGCGGTCAGGTTGTCTTTACCTGAGATATGACGAATGTCCGTGGTGAATTGGGAAATTAGGTCCAAGTAATTAAATTGACGAGGAGAACTGGTGCGGTCTTTCTGCTGGAACGCAAATGTGATCGGTTTGTGGTCTGTGTAAATGGTAAAGTGGCGTCCTTCAAGCATGTGTCTAAAGTGCTTTACACTTTCATAAATGGCCAGAAGCTTACGGTCATAGGCGCTGTACTTTTTCTGAGCACTGTTGAGCTTTTTAGAGAAAAACGGTAGGGGCTGTTGCTGTCCATCTATTTGTTGCTCTAAGACCGCGCCCAGGGCTGTATTGGAAGCATCCGTTACGAGGGCTAGCGGAGCGTCAAGGACAGGGTGAGACAATAGCGCTGCTTTTGATAAACTGGACTTACATTTTTCGAAGTCGCTTAGACTTTGTGGGGTCCAGATCAAAGTCTTTGAGTCCTTGACGTATGAACCGGCCAACATGTCATGAAGCGCTGCTTGCTCCTGTGCAGCGATGGGTAAGAAACGTCTGTAAAAATTGAGCATACCCAAGAATCGTCTCAATCCTTTCGCTGTTTCAAGTGGTGTAAACTGTTGGATGGCGTCGACCTTGCATTCGAGTGGACGGGTTCCTTCTGCTGATATGGAGTATCCTAGAAAAGTGACTTCACTTACGCCGAAACTGCATTTAGACTCGTTAATCAGGATGCCATATTCGTTAAGTCGCTTGAACAGTTGCTCCAGGTGTTCCAGGTGTTGCTCATGAGTATGCGAAAACACCAATATGTCATCTATATAAGAGTAACAGAAGTCCAAACCTCTTAGAACCTCGTCCATGAACCGCTGGAAAGACTACGCTGCATTCCTGAGCCCGAATGACATGCAAGGAAATTCGAACAAACCAAAAGGTGTCGTAATCGCGGTCTTTGGTATGTCATCGGGATGCACGGGAATCTGATTGTAGGCTTTTACCAGGTCCAGCTTTGAGTATACCTTACAACCAGCTAGTCTAAGGGAGAAATCTTCTATGTGACGAATGGGGTACCTGTCAGGTATTGTGCGCGCGTTTAAAGCGCGATAGTCGCCACAAGGTCTCCAGAAGTCTCCTTTTTTAGGTGCCAGGTGGAGTGCAGATGCCCAAGGTGAGTCTGAGCGGCGAGCTGTTCTGTCACTCAGCATCTCATCGAACTGTTCCTTGGCTATTTTGAGACGGTCAGGTGCTAAACGGCGAGGCCGGCAGAAAACAGGTGGTCCAGCTGTTGTGCGTATATAATGGACAGTGGAATGTTTTACCTCTCTAGTGATCCCTGATGGTTTGATGAGGTCAGGATACTGCGCCAGTAGTATTCTGTGCTACCGGAAATGGCTTTAATGCTCGGAAACTGGCAATTCTTGATGACCCCTGGAGTTGATAGTGAAGTGATGCTGTCCAACAAACGTCTGTTTCTGCAATCAACAAGCAACCCGTAAAATGAAATGAAATCGGCACCGATGATTGGCCTGTCTACGTCAGCCACCACGAAATTCCAGGCGAAGTCGCGTCGCAGACCTAGTTCAAGATGCAGCTTAGTTGTGCCATAGGTTCTTATAACCGTGCCATTTGCAGTGGTAAGACTGTAGTTTGTAGGTCTTCTGTGTTCACGAAGAAACCTACGTGGCAGTACACAGAGGTCGGAACCTGTGTCTATTAAGAATTGCACCTTTGTATTTTTATCTGTGACAAATAGGCGGCTGGTAGCATTGTGACAGTCATTTGCCGCTTCTACTGACTGCCGCTGAAGTTTCCCGATTTAAAATTGCATGGAATTGTGCATTTTTACGCGTCATCACCAAATAAATTATGGTACCAGCAAATACCTTGTGTACGGCTCTGTGAACGTTGACGACCCCTGCTCTTCGATCTCCCAAACCGTTTACCTTTGCCGCGCTGGGGTGCTCGGCCGCGGCCTTCTCGAATGTTCAGTTGCGCAATCTGTTGAGTAATTTCGGTTTTAATACGCATGGAAATAAGTTCGTCCATTTTTGAAAGCATACCCTCAAAATTTAAAGGAGTCATCTGCGGTTGGCTGGCTAAATTTCCGCTCGTACAGGCTACTTGGAACGAATTGTGCGGTGTAATCTCGGTGATTCTATCGGCTATTTCCGCCAATTCCTCCAGGCTAACATTTGAAGAGGCAATAATTTGTTGGACGGGGACAGGCAGACGGCTCGACCAAATTGAACGCAAAAACTCGTCGCTCACTGTAGAACCCGCCAGCGCTTGTAAATGTCGAAGAAATTGGGAGGGTTTACGATCACCTAGTTCTTCTTTGACTAATAATTTCCTTAAGCGGTCGTCACGTGACGTGGACAACCGTCGCACAAGTTCTGATTTAAGTTTGTCATACCTGTTTTGGGTGGGCGGGTTGGTTATTACATCGCGTACTTCCTTTGCAGCAATCTGGTCCAACTGCTGGATTACCGTGTAGAACTTGGTAGTGTCCGTTTTCGTTCCAGCCGTCTCAAATTGAGCTTTTACTTGCGCAAACCAAATTTCGGGGTCGTCCGGCCAAAAAGGGGGTAGCCGCACAGCTACTCGCTCCACCGCGCCACGCCCCGTAGGTTGAACGGTATCCGACGCGTCCGCAAAGGCATCCGTGCGCCTATCTCCGTCCGCCATAGCTCTAAGATTTTCCCGTGTTCGTCGTAAGGTCACCAGATATGGGGTTTAATCTTCGTAGGTTGTAAATAATAAGAAGAAGCCCGATATTAAATTATATTATAAAAGATAGAAACAGAAGGAAAGCGTATGGGAAGAAAATAGACTTTGAAATGAAAAGGTGAAGCTAATTATAAAGTTAAGATAGGCTGTATGCGCGTAAGGGAGATTCTATATAAAAGCGACGTGTGTTTGGTGCGGAAGCTAGATCGGGACTGCGGGCGGCGGCGACGAGAGAAGTGAGCTCTCGGCGGCCAGCGCGCTAGGGACGCGTAGACGGCGGGTCGCTTCACAGCGCTAAGCCAGGGGTGCTCAACTTCAACTTCTGCAGGGTCGCTCGAAATGTGGGATCGCTTGCAGGATGATCACCACATACATTTGGTTCACAAACAACAAAATGCTGTTTGCTCTGCATACAGTAATACATATTAATATGTTTATGATATCTTTTAACTAAATGTATATAAACACCTCCGTAGTGTTTTACTGAAACTATGAGTGTCAGTTATATTTATCATCTGTTTATTTAATTCATTTAAATGATACCTAACATTTGGTTCAAAAAGAACAAAATTCTGTTTGCTCTGCATACAGTAAATATGTATTAATATGTTTATGATATATTTTAACTAAATGTATATAAACACCTCCTTATATTATCTGACACTCATAGTTCTGTCTGTCTATTTAATTAATTAAATAAAATTGCAATTGTTAAGAGATTCAACATGATAAAGGTACAGACAATACACCTATATCGATGGGTCCTACGTACTTGAAATACGCAACTTTACAGTAGAGTAGTTTAAAGTTGAAAATTGATGCCGTGGATACAATTTTTAATGGATCCTAATAAAATTTGGTACAAATGTCAACAATAATATTGTGCATAAACTTATCTTATTAATATATAAAAAAAGACCTTGGTTTGGCTGCAATTGTTCTTACGATACTTTTAAGTGGATTAAAGGTTTCGATAACTATTGTTTGTGATACTAACCATGTTGTACGTCGGAATAGCTTGCGCATAAAATATCGTAAGTACAACAAACCATAACTAACGTGGGAATAGTGCTATACAAATGTAGCACATACTACAATGTACTACGGGAAGTTAAACCAAAAACATTGTATAGAATCTTTAAAATAAAACTTTAAATTCGCTATGTAACCTTAGGATTGATCCTGTTACTGGATAAACTTAATAAATCATCCATGTGGACTTGACAGAACCTTAGGATTGATCCTGTTACTGGATAAACTCAATAAAAGATCCATGGACTTATTTCTCTATTAAGTCCATGGGAGTGTCTATAAATAACTTGTTATTGGCAAAATACATCCTAACAGGAGTGAAAGCCATTAATCAAAATTTGAAATCATCACTTTTTGCTTTCGAAATAGACAACGGATTTGAATAAAGCGGCGTGAGAGATAATGGAGCTGATTTATTTTTAGCTCTAGTGTTAGGTACTCTACTCTACTTTTCTTCCTTGTAAATTTTTCGTCCAGTTTCTACCTTGCAATATAAGTTTAAAATCATAAAGATCTGTGTATTTAATTTCTTTTACAACATATGGTTTTTCGTCTGTTTTTGAAAACCTTACTAGAGAATACCACCCAGAGGGCGTAAATATGAGTTTAATTTTAGAGGAAAAATATACACAGTCCGGATTCGATTCTACAATTCTTAACAAAAGAGAATAAATTGTGACGCTACTGTCAAAATACTAATTTCTTTTTTCTTAAAGAATTACGGGAGCTTAAGTTATACATAGAACGAATGGCCCTTTTTTGCTACACGAATGTAGTCTGTATTTCCACAGCTTTTCCCAAGCCGAATACTGTACGACATAACACTATGAAATAGTATTTTATGTAACTGATACATAAAGAGGGTCCTTTTTAAGGCCTAATTATGTACAGTTGCATACATTACTTTATCTACACACATATCATAAGCACTCTAAGATGCGTTCAAATAGGCGGCAGAACAAACAAATGGCGGCAAAGCTCACTGTCACGAATATGTTTTTTTTTTAATATAGACAAACTAACTAAGTCCCTATTCTAAGGTCATTCGAAATCAAAATGGCGTACGACACTTTACATAAAATATAACGAGTCGACGTTTAATTGATACTAGAATTGGCCCCCTGTTTGAATTGTGTTGGTTTTGGAAGATGTTCCAAATTTGAACAACATTACTTTATCAAAAGTTGTATCGTAATTTTAACTTTTCATTACAGCTACAGACAATAAAAAATAAAGTTAGTAAAATTGTATCTTGTAATGCTGGTCATTGTCTACGGATTCTGAACGCATTATAAAGAACCTATGATATGAGTGTAGATAAATAATTATTATAAACTAAGCGAGCTATCTCAACATTGGTAAGTTGCCTGATTTTCCTAACAGCATAAACTGCCGAACTTAATTTACCGGTTAGTACTGCTATAATGGGGACTCCATTACAAGTTTTTAGTTTTTAGTTATCACTAAGAAAAGCGCCTTATCTACCATTTCCAAACACTCGTCGTTTAAAAATGTAGGTACTAGATTCTACCGGTCTAACACTAGGCAAAGCAAACCTAACATGTTTAGGTTTTTTAGCATTGAGTAGCCAATTGTTACTAGAATACGGCCTGTATACGGTATCGTAGCGCAATGTAATAAAAGGTTAAACACTTATAAAATAGAGGTGTACTGAAAGAAAAAATCGTGCCTCTAATAACCCAAAATCAAACCCAAATCAGCGCTGCTAATAAAACCAATAAGCTTACTCTGCGCCAAGTTAATATTGTTACGCCGATGGGATAGGGCGCCTCAGCTTCAATCGTTAATTTCGATGCTTTAGAAGCGTTTTCAGTATATGGCAATTTTTCCACTAAGAGTGAAAGAGATAGCATGATTAGAAAGAGACAGCGATACTGAGAAACTTCGAGAAGCATGAGAAAGAGACAACACGATTAAAAATGAGACGGCAATACGCAGAATATTCCAGACCCGTGAGTCAAGGTCAAGGACATCGCGAACAATACAAGGTAGAAAGGCGTAGCACATTCCAGCAACGAATAGTCTCGAACGACCTTGGCGGGGCAAAGTACATCGATCATTCCAGAACGCATTCTGGAATGATCGGAGACGGGAACTATAAAGGCGGACCGATTGCAAGTACCTAGTCAGTCTCTAATTGGAAAGCGAACAGTGCGAACAAGCGCGACCCGAGCGATCATCTGAGTATTCGAATTTATTGTGCGATAATTGTTTGTAACGGTTTAAGTGAGTGCGTTATTAAAGTCTACTTTTGATTATCGGTGTATTTGTGCATTTCTATCAGTTACCTACCCCCACGTACGTAACAATATCATTAGAACAATTAATAACATGCTCTTGCCCATGCGAAGTATTGTAAAGCAAAGCCTCATCATCCTTGTCCGGAGAATCAATACAATACAATACAATACAAATACTCTTTATTGAACACCAGAAAAACAAAACACGGAACAGTAGATTTGAACTAGGATCGTCACTGATTTCCTTGTCACTGTCGCTGAATACACTTTTCAAAGTAGGTAGCTGCATTGACCGGTTATCAGGTCCAAATGGAAGTGGGGATTCTGTAAGAAAAATAAAAATTAAGGCAAAATTTGTACCTGGTAATCGGTATAATATCGAATGTTTATTTCCCATCCGGAGTATACTGTAGCAAGTAAGACTTACAACAAATAAAATTAATCACACTCCGAAGTATAATATTGTAAGTAATTGTACCACATGCTTTTTTTACAAAAATCCCACCGTAAATAATCGTAAGTCATACATACAACAGCCGTTAGTTGCTCGATTCCAACGTAAATGACCGTTAGTAATAGTTACCATATTGTTCGCTGGAACCCACAATTAGATAAATATAGAATAAAAAAAATAGGAATCTTAATGCATTTACCTGATTTCGTAGATGTATCCGATGTAGTGTCATTTCAACGTCTTTGTTTATTGGGACTTTCTCCTCCCACAGCGTCATCGTTTGAATTAGAACTGTTTTTCTTTTCTGGGCTATCGGGTATTCGTGTAATAATTTCGTTCTCGACGAGACGTTTGGTACTTTATTAGCACAACCAGACTTTTTGTTAATATTACGGTTCATATGGAGCATCTAAACCACAAATTTTGTTAATACCCATCCTAAAACGTGTACACACCTCCCGCCTCGCGTAGCCGGTCGCAACTGACACATGCGATGCGTAAGCGCGGGCGGCGCCCCCAGCGCCGTCCCGCGTACTTTGTCGCCAAGGTACTTACGATGGAAAACGTCGGACGCGTTTGAAACATACCACTGTTTACGTTTTGAAAAACTGGTTTAAACTACGAATTTGGTAATTTTTGTTTTAGACACTAATAGTAATGGGATAATACAATCCACTGGTTTAAACTACGAATTTGGTAATTTTTGTTTTAGACACTAATAGTAATGGGATAATACAATCCATTTTTGCTATAAACCGAATTTTTCCATTTTGTGGGTTACGATAACTTACGTAGGACCGATCGATATATAGGGAAAGACAATGATTTAATTAATTTTAATATTTACCGGTCATTGGAGATAATTCTTCTAAATACTTCACCTGACTCTGGCATAGTAAATCGTTTTGCTCCAACTCTTTCAACTGCTGAAGATTTTTCAAAACCGTTTGTTTTTCACCATCCACGTCCAGCTATCTGAAAGGAATACATCGTTTAATTTCTTAACGGAAAAGAAATACCAATTTCAAAAGATAGGTAGGACAGAAAAAGTATATATTCTATGAAACTTTGGATTGAAGATATAGAAATAATAAGTATCAAAATGAACATGCCATACTAACCTCGTCCTAACCTATGAATTCGGTCACCGTATCTAAACACTCTATTTTTTGTTTCAACAATGCTTCCTTCTTCTCTTGTTTTGCTTTATATTTGTTTATGATGGTAAAAGGGATCTGTCGCACACCACTTTTGATAGTTTTACGCATGTTTAGTCCGTAAATTTCCAAAAGAAATCTTTAATTTGACAGACTAGAACCAACAACGACTTTTTTGTCAATGTCAAAATGTCATTTTAATAGTGTTGCCAGACTTGCCAGTCAAATAAAAGCCCGGTTCATCATTCATTAGACAGACTCTAGCTATTTTGATTTGCTAATGTATGTATGTATGTATGTATGTATGTATGTAAACACTTTATTGTACAAAAAACATAAAATCAAATACAATAATTACAAAGTTGGAATGTACATAGGCGAACTTATCCCTTTAAGGGATCTCTTCCAGCTAACCTTTGGGTGATTGAGGAAAATTAGAAAGTAGAATGTGGCAGACATTAGTACAAAACAGAGTTATCGGAAATTGCATAACAACATTTTAGACCTTAAGAATAAATACTAACAGACGTATATAAAAATAATAATAATAAATATCAAAATAATTAAATACACGACCTTACATATATACACATATGTATACCTACATACAATATATATAAAATAAATAAATAAATATATATATATATATATTATAGAGTAAAATAAAGGATAGTAAACAATTATAAGGAGTCAAGCCAGTATGTCCTCAAATTTCCCTGTAGAGATGCGACCGATTGCGATTTCCTAATATCAGAAGGCAGCCGGTTCCACAATCTGACGGAGTGCACCGAGAAGGATTTGGAGTAGGTTTTAGACGTATGGGCTGGAAAGGCAAGAGAGAGGTTAGCACTCGACCGCAAGCGATTCTGGGAACCGCTCGCCATGAAGCTAAACCTCTCGGAAAGGTAACAGGGAGAGTGAGGCAAAAACAAAGTGTTGAAAAGCAACGACAGGATATGAACATTTCTGCGAAAACGGATTGGTAACCATTTTAACTGGGCGCGGAAGTGGGACACGTGGTCATACTTCCGCAGGCCGTAAATAAAGCGAATACATACATTTTGCAGGCGTTCTAACTTATCCAGCAGTTCTTCCGATACGTCGAGATATGCGACGTCGCCGTAGTCGAGGAGGGGAAGAAGAAGGGATTGCGCTAATGTAATTTTGGTGTGATGGGGAAGAAAATTCTGCAGGCGCCTGAGAGAGTGTAGAGAAGCAAAGAGCCTGCGACTGACCTCGGCGACTTGACAGGACCAAGAAAGGGTCTGATCCATCGTGACCCCCAAGTTTTTTACGGAGGTAGAAAAAGGAATAGTGGTTCCATCAAAACTTATACTGGGAACCACGAGATCAGTCAGCTTATTGATGAAGTAGGAACTGCCAACCACAATTGCTTGCGACTTTCTAGCATTTACCTTAAGCCCAAAGTTAGCAGCCCAGTCCCGGATGGTGGTAAGTACCGCATTAATAGAGGATATCATAGTTGGGAAGTCATCCAAACTTGCCCCCGCGTAAATCTGTAGATCATCTGCATACAGGTGGTAAGACGATTGAAGAGAAGCCGTAATACTATTAATGAAAATAGAAAAAAGAAGAGGAGAGAGCACCGCTCCCTGGGGTACGCCAGCAGTAAGATCATTCCAGTCAGAGACAGTGTCATCCATTCTGACACACTGGCGCCTCCCACGGAGGTATGACTGAAACCACGCTAGGGCCGGTGAAGAAAGATTGAGAGATTTAAGAATGCTTAGAAGGATATCAAAGTCTACTGTATTGAAGGCGCTACTAAAGTCTAGCAAAACCAAGACAGTGAGCTTCTTATTTTCTATATTAAGACGAATGTCATCGGTGACCTTGACTAAAGCCGTAACAGTGCTATGCCCGGGGCGAAAACCGGATTGGAAAGGGTTTAAAAGACTATGGTAGTTAAGAAAACGGGACAGTTTCACACCGTGTGATTAATTATCCATATAATACTTTTTCTCTTCTCTTTAATGGTAATCTCAGGGCCCGGGGCCGATGTCAGGAATGTTCGATATTGGAAGTATGTACGTAAAACACGGGACTTCTGTTTTATTTTGACAAACATTTAATGTCAAAGTTATTATTTTACATTAGCGTCCACAGATAATAGGGATATAAGGCGACCGTCTTTGTCCGTTCAGAAACCTAAACACGTTCAAGTGAAAAAAAAACCTGTCTGAAAATGTTCAGTGAAAAAAAAAAACCTTACGTTTATTTAGCTATAGTTGCTGTGTTTCACTAGTTGCGGTTACCTTATTTTTAATGGTTATGATGGTTGCGGAGATATTTAAGGCATAGATGGTCAGCGAATAATAACCTTTAAAAACAGAGTAACTACATTTTTTTCTGAAATCGTTTTTTCACATAATATTATTCTTTTTTTAATTCTGCACAGACCTGTATTAACAAAAACTCTTAATTTTACATGAGTCGCGTTTTTTTTTTTTTTTAAATGAAGTAAGTACACTTAAGATTTCGTGATTTCAACTCAAAAACAAATCAAACTGTGAATTCAACAAAAAAATAAAGTAACTAATGACTACTTACTTTGTTTATGGTTTGAGAACCGAAGTTGCTTTGTTTTTGATTTGCGTTGTGGGTATTTTTGCAGTCAAATAAGTATACTTCATTTTATTTGACCTCCTAATTATACTTAATCGAACACGGGAGCGATACGACTTCATCAGAAGTGTTAAATTACATCATAGTTAGCGACGACATAGTAATTTAAGTGGATTAAAGAGACTATTTTGTTAGTGCTTTTCAAGATGAATAATTCTCTTGGCAGGATGCTTGGTAATTTAGCACAAAGGTATTTATTTTTTAACTAAACACTCTATTTTTTTTGTTATTCTTAATTGAATTACGTTATTATGTTTTATAAATCATAATTATCATTAATAGACGATTTCTTGTTAGAAACAAAAGAAATGAAACTTTTTTTTCAAAGTACTTCAACATCAGCTGCTTTAATGATGACAAACAAATGATTATAGAGATTTCAACATTATCATATTATTTCATTATAAAACTTCCATGATTTTTACACTATCATACTCCACTGTCTAAAAGTAAACAGGCGTTCAGCTCGCCTGATTCCTCGCCAAACTGCTGACCTGATTTCGATGAAATTTTGAATCTATCTTGAGGTCTAGGGAAAGAATAACTTTTACTTTAAAAAAAACACGTATTACATAGTCCGTTTTTTTAATTTTAGATATGAAATTGAGAGTTCTGGCGATTTCATTGCACTGGAAGACCTTGGTATCAGTAACAACCAAAGCATGATACCTTTATTTAATGAATCGGGGGTTCCGGTTGACAGTTACTTTAAAAATACTGAAAGTTTTTATAATGATCGGGTATTTTGCTACTGAAAATACCCTTAAATAAATTTTAAATTTATTTTTAATTTTACTTACTTTTTTGGCGATAAATACCATTTTATAAAAAATATTCATATGTTTATTGCAATTATAAATAAAAATAATAATATGATAATACAATAAAATACAGTCGGGAACAAAAAAAAACAAAAAAAAAAACATTAAAATTACATGAGTAGGTATGCAAAATTAAAATCAATCAAACCAGTTGTACCTACCTACTTATATTGTAAGTTTGTTAGTTACAAGTGAAGTTTATTTAATAATCGATATATACATAATTATCTATTCAGATCATCACGAGAACGGCTCTACCGATTTGGCTATTGTTATTGTTGTGTTCGTAAGAAAGTTTTTTTTGGAAGCCACCGGAATATTTGGAAATTCAGATGCTAACATGTGATAAACTTGCAGCCGCTTCGGGTTTTTGAAAAATGTATATTGTGGTTTTGTATCAAAATAGGGAATTACGTTTACATTTCATTTAATAAATAAAATATTATAATTTAACTTTATTTTTCCATTGCACTCCATCATATATATATACTAAAATCTAATTGAATAAACAAAGTAAATTTATTTACTTTGTTTTTTGTTTGAAAACTCGGTGCTAACATATTTTATTTTACACTTGCTTACACACAAAGTCATTTTAAACTTAAACTTTAAAGTTTTTTATGATATAAATGCATACAATTAAAAGATACCACAATGCGTGTTACATTAAATATCAAAAAATAACAATTTCTCATAACAGTTCTTTTTAAAATCAACTTTTTAGTTTTTATGCTCTCCTGTAAAATTTGATTTATTGTAGTTACTCTGTTTTTTGCTAGGGCAGCCGAGATTACGATAAAGTCCCTTTTTGGTGTTGTTACCTGCGAGTTGGACCGTCAATGAGACATGTCAGTCGCGTAAAGGGAGAATAGAATAGAGTGGGCATTGGAGTAGTACCAGGTGGGAAGTCTGAGATGCGTTTATACAAAATTACGCATGTATAAACGAGATGCACTTACTTTTACCTGTCCCTTTAGGGCGTATACGTTTTCAACGTGTTTCCCACAAAAAAATAGGGCAGATAAACCCTGACAGCGGATGCGAGTCGTATGAGTTTTTAGTGGTTTTTAGCTGTTTCCGGAGTTTTTTCGCAAAATACAAGGGTGAAGTTTACGTTTAATGTGCTAAAGAACAATTTCGTGATGGTGAACTGCAGTATTTTAGGCTGTAAAAGCCGGAGTGAGCAGAAATATGAGCAAATAACCTTTCATACGTAATTGGATACATTATACTATTATTGTGGTCTGTTAAATCCTGATTGACAATGTAAACTTATTTGAAATGACAAAAAATTAGACAAAAATATTTGAAACGACGTCTCCTAGTTACATTTTAACATAAAAAAGGACCTGTTTTCTGTTCAATTATATCGTATTTTTCTTCCGCTAACCATCCGATTTATATTGATAACGATAATACACGGTAATCCGTATGATTGCTGACATTGAAATTTAGTCGTATAATACCAATTTTGTGTTGTCATCCATTTAAAATGCATTTTACTTAACAAACGGCGTAATATATAAGTATGATATTATTGGGTATTTTGTAATAAAACAAGTTTTTTTTTTATTTGGATAGTTTTTTTTTTACGAATTAACTCTTATAATCCGTTAAATTTACCTTTTCGTCGGCCTAAAATGTTAACCTGCTAAATCCATTTTTAGGATTTAGCAGGTTTGCATTCTAAATAGATGAAATAAAGTGCAAACCTGCTAAATCCTAAAAATGGATTTAGCAGGTTAACATTTTAGGCCGACGTTTTTAAATTAGAAAAACTATATTCGTTTTTAATTTGTTTTGCTTTTGCCTTTACGCAGCGATACATAGGTACCCACAATTTTATTGAATATACCCACTCCACTTATGGAATATGGTTTCTGTAGCCGATGAAGTTAAGGAATATTTGCAGGAATTGTGCGTCGGAGGAACTTGCACCGTGGAAGAGCTCAAGTCCAGGGGTGATTACAAGTCCTACAAACTGAGTGTTCCTGCTACATATTTTGATAAGTGCATGTCTGCTGACGTCTGGCCGGAAAATGCGAGAATCAAAATGTGGTTATTTCGAAGACATCGGGGTAGCTATTAAGAAGCGCACCCCTAAAATTCTACATAACCCAACTAATGCCTCGATATATATATCAGATATATATCGATGATAGCATATCAGAATGTCCGTGACCTTAATACTAAGTTGAAATCGTTTAGGCAGAATGTTATTGTTCATGATAGTGACATCATTGCTGTTACCGAATCATGGCTAACCCAGTCTGTTGAGGATTCCGAAATTGTGAGGGGTGAGTGGAGTATGCTGCGCCGCGATCGTGCCGGTGATCGCCAGGGAGGAGGCGTGCTAGTTGCCGCGCGACCAGGTATCAAATTGCGGCGTAGATGCGAGTTCGAGACTAAAAACTGTGAGGACTTGTGGATGACCTTCGTGATGGAACAAACTGTCTTTCATCTGTGCGTCGTATACATTCCACCCAATGCCGCGGAAGACGTCTACATGTCCTTCTTTCAAAAGGTTGAGTCTATTATTGACTCACTAAATGGTGTTGTGTTGATCGTCGGTGACCTTAATTTGAACCCTAGGTATGCATCTACGAGTATCCTAAGATATTATTGTTATTTTACATCAGTTTGTGATCTGAAAGAGACGAATGAGGTTCTGAATGCTTATGGAGGAGTGCTAGATGTGGTGCTGGTGCGAGAGAGAACCCATCGGGTAAAGGTCAGTGAGGTTGAAGAGGGTGGACTAGTTCCACACCGCGATGCTTATCACCCTCCGCTGGAGATTTCCATACCACTTCTCAACACCGTAGATAGCCCCGCGAAGGTTGAGCCCAGTAACGTTGACTCAGAGCGCGATTGGAATTTTTCCAAGGGTAACTATGAGCTTCTCTACTTGTTAATCTCTGAAATATCTTGGCAGGAGGTCCTCGAGTCCCGTGATGTAAACGTTGCTGTGGAGTTTTATTTTAAGTTAATTTACGGTATTTTCGACGTGTGCATACCCAGGAAGATACGGTCTAGCAAACCCAGCAGATGTTATCCGGTATTTACCTCGTCCTTGATTAAAGGCATTAAGCGGAAGGTTTATCTTCATCGACAGTGGAAACAAACTGGTGACCACGGTGTATATGGTGAGTTTTCTAGGCTTAGGGCGGATATTAAACAACAAACTTCGCAGGCCTACGACCATTATATCAATCGTATTCAGAGCAAAATTACTCGCGATCCTCGCGCGTTCTGGCAACATTTTAGTTGTCTGAGATCTAGGGGTGGGTTTGAGGGACAGGTCACCTATAAGGGGAGGGATCATGAGGGCAGTGAGGCAGCTCAGGCCTTCTCGGATTTTTTCTCGAGTGTTTTCCTGCCCTGTAAACCACTTCTTGACCATGAGAAGGTTATTCGCGAAGATAGGACATGCTCTGCAAATTATGTACACGTTAACCAAATATCACTCCAAGATATAGAGAGGGGTATAAGTCGTCTGAAGCCCCAAAGCTCCCCTGGTCCGGATAACTTTCCTACATATATCTTAAAAGGATGTAAAGAAACACGTGGAAGGTAACACGGGTGCGGCCCATTCCCAAATCGAACGATACGGTCAAAGTAGAGAATTACCGAGCTATAGCTACTCTCTGTCCAAGTGCCAAGCTATTTGAATACATTTTAAATAAACTAGTGGCCCCCCAAATAAAGCCCTACCTTTGCGACTCACAACATGGTTTCAGGCCGAAACGATCGGTCGAAACAAACCTCTTGACCCTGGTTGATTCCATTTCTGAACATTTGGATAACGGAATACAAGTTGACGTGTTGTACTTCGATTTCAAAAAAGCTTTTGATCGCGTGGACAATGATGTTCTGTTGAGTAAGTTGTGTAACATCAGTTTTTCGCCCAAACTCCTCCGGTTCTTTGCCAGTTATCTGCGCGACAGACAGCAGTATGTGCAACATGGATGCTTTGTTTCGGAAACTTACCACACCCGTTCTGGAGTCAGCCAGGGTTCAATATTAGGCCCTTTACTTTTTGGCATTATGATAAATGACCTAGCCTCTGTCCCTTGGTTCGCCAGATGCCTACTCTACGCCGATGACCTAAAACTCATTTATGGGGTGCAACAGTTATTGGATTGTGAATCACTTCAAGAAGACATAGATCGTGTTTATCAGTGGAGCATAAATGCTTATATATATAGTGGTTATTATTATAGTGGCTTATCTTTAATATTGAAAAGTGTTCAGTTGCGACTTTTACTCGTGCCCAAAATCCTTTTTATGCCAAGTATCATCTAGGTACTGAAAACATCGCCCGCGTAAACTCAGTCAGGGATTTAGGTGTCACTTTCGATGCGCGTCTTACCTTTCATGAGCATATGAAAGTAATATCGGTCAGTTGCTATCGGACTTTGGGGTTCGTAATTCGGAATGCTCGGGATTTTAATGATCCTAGGGCCATCAGACTTCTTTACACCGCTCTAGTCAGGAGCAAACTTGAGGCAGCATCAGTTGTGTGGAACCCACACGAAGTCACTTACTCCTTGCTTCTGGAGAAGATCCAAAAGGCTTTCTTGCGATTTTTGTACAAGAAAATGTATGGGTACTATACATTTTTATACCCTACCAAATTCCTGCTTGGTGTCTTGGGGTTTAACTCTCCGGAGGTGAGGCGAAACTACGGGCTACTGACTGGTGCTGGTAAAATCTTAAGGGGAGAGTCTGATTGTCCTGAGTTGGTGGCGCAACTGATGCGCCTCTTTGTCCCATCTTTGACGAAATTCAACTTCCGGCCTCGTCACCACCATCTGCTAGCATTGCCAATGGCGCGCACTGTGTCTCACAGCAACTCACCACTTGTTCGCGCTCTGAAGCTTCTAAATACGCTCCTCGCATCGGTACCAGATTGCGATGTTTTTGCTTGTAGGTGGGTGGTTTTGAGTGGTGAATGTTTGAGGTTCTGTGAGGTGATGGATGTGAGTTTATCGTCAAGTAATTATTTATAAATGTGTAGATTAAAAATCTGTTATTCTGCTGGAAAGTGTAAACTCATACAATATTTTGTATTTCACAGTGCCTTAGTACCTGTTACTGATATACTGTGTAATTTTTTTGAAATAAATAAATAAAAAAACTTAGGTCATATACATTTGGATATTTTGAGCATTCCATATTTTAATCATGTGGCATTTCAGACGTAGTCATTATACGATTGTAGATATGTTGAACGTTGAATTTTGTAACTTTCGATATGCGAACGCGCGTTGTAAACGCGTGGCATTTTAACTGTGGGCATTTCAGGCCTACAATAGTACATTACTGCAAAGACCAGTAAGTGAGCCTTTCTGGACGAGTATGAGGTAAAAGCCCGAGCCGCCAGGCGAGGGCTTTTATACATACGAGTCCAGGATGGCTCTTAATGGTCGAAGCATGTATAGTGCTTTACTCAAAAAATAGAACAAGTAGAATGATTTAAAAAAAAATATGTTAAAATATTGATGACCACATGTCGTGCACAACCCTCAGGGCGCTAGTCCGACTCTTAGCCGGTCGCTTACCCGGTTTTTTTTATTTTTTTTTAACGATTCACAACTCGTCATACCGCCCGAGATGTACTAGGCGCACATAAAACTGAGATGGTGCGGAGCAAGCGATGCTGAAATGAAGAGAAATCGCGCGATGT
Source organism: Acleris cristana (assembly GCA_948252455.1). Classification (NCBI taxonomy): domain Eukaryota; kingdom Metazoa; phylum Arthropoda; class Insecta; order Lepidoptera; family Tortricidae; genus Acleris; species Acleris cristana. The sequence goes on from OX411771.1 coordinate 49,076,878, forward strand.
CTGGTCTGAACGAGATAACGCTTTTGGTTTATGATGCCCTGGTACTTTTGGAGCTGAGTGATCAGCTTTTCATGTAGTATAAGTAGCCTTTTTGAAGGCTGTCACAGTCTTTACAGATAGTTCCAAATTCAAATAATATGATATGTTATGGAATTTCCATACTTACTTACTGGACACTTTTTGATTCCAAATTCGAAATTCCTCAACTTTACTGGACACTTTTCCAGTTGTCCAGGAACGTCAACCTACTGGCTCCTTTTTACTGGTGTTATGGCAAGATTACATAGCATTTTTGAGTAAATTAAATATTATTATTTGACCGTTCGATATTGTAACTTTCGATATTCAAATAGGTAGGTACACACATTTGGAGGTAATTGCGAATGTGAATAGTGTTTTATGTTCTAAAACCAATTTCACAAGCACTAGGATTATATTTCCAACTCGCAATTGACCGGTTGTTGAAGTCGAGTAAATAATAGCTATTGGGGAAATTTTAATATTGTTGGCAACTCAGAATTGATTGCATGTTTACCATACTTATATCTATAGTTACTATCTCCATCTCAAAAGTATACGCGCGGGCCAAGTCTATTCTATACTGTTTACGTGTCAGTCGTAATAGGTGACAGTGTCAAAATAGGGAGCTGTCAGAGTTTGTTTGTGTTTATCTGTCATAATGTAAATAATGTTTATGGTTATGAATATTTTATAAATTAAATTATTAGCAGAAAGGGCGTTTCACAAAAAGCCAGACTGGCTGTTCACAATGGAGTGCTAGCCCCTACACTGATGTATGGTAGTGAATGTTGGGTGTGGCAGGACAAGCATGAAAGTTGTATAAATGCAGTTGAAATGCGCTCTTTGCATAGTATGTGTGGTGTGAAACTGACTGATAGAGTAAGAAATGAAGAAGTCAGAGAGAAATGTGGACTAAAAGAAGATGTAGTGACTAAGATTGAAAAGGGCATGCTTCGATGGTTCGGTCATTTGGAAAGGATGGATGAAAGAAGATTGACGAAAGAGATATACAGAGCTAAAGTGAGTGGAAGGGTCGGAAGGGGCCGCCCTAGGCGTACTTTTTCGAATCAAATCGGAGAAATACTGGAAAAGGGCCGAATTTTAAGTACTCGAAACCGACGTGCGTGCATGACTCGATGTATGAATGTGGAAGAAGCGAAAGAGATTTGTCAAGATCGTAGCAGGTGGAAAGAAGTGGTCTCTGCCTACCCCTCTGGAAAACAGGCGTGATTTAATGTATGTATGTATGTAATATTTTATTCAAAGTTTCGTGAAAGAATTTTTTATATACTTAGTCCAAAAATAATTACGCGAGCCAGGAATATAACTTGGTAATCATGTCGTATGTTATAATAAGTTAGAGTCAAAAATTATTAGCCTCGAAGGTTTGACCGTCAGTGGTTAGGTATGACAATAAAATGTAAGTTTATGGTTTGTATTAAAATGAGTCAAATTAATACTACATTACTGCAAAGACCAGTAAGTAAGCCTTCCTGGACAAGTATGAAGGGCTTTTATATATACGAGTCCAGGATGGCTCTTAATGGTCGAAGTATGTATAGTGCTTTACTCAAAAATAGAACAAGTAGAATGATTAAAAAAAAGTTAAATAAATTAAAGTTTTAAAATATTGATGACCACATGTGCACAACCCTCAGGGCGCTAGTCCAACTCGCGCTAAGCCGGTTTTTTTAATTAATTTAAACGATTCACAACTCGTCAGACCGGTCGAGATGTACTAGGCGCGCATAAAACGGAGATTGTGCGGTGCGAGCCGTGCGAGCGACGTTCTCGATGAACGCGATGTCTGCTGAACGAGATAACGCTTTTGGTTTATGATGCCTTGGTACTTTTGGATGCCCAGCTTTTCATTTAGTATAAGTGTGAGATTTTAAATAAAAAAGCTAATCATTTTTAGGGTTCCGTACCAAAATGGTACAAAAGGAACCCTTATAGTGAGACTTCGTTGTCTGTCTGTCTGTATGTCACAGCAGGTTTTCTCAGCAACTACAAATGCTATCAACTTGAAATTTGGCATAGTTGTACAACTTGCTTGCCCGCATCTATTTGTAGTAAAAAAAAATGAAATTAATTTTATTAATAATTGAAAAGGGGTCTAGAATGGGGGGTTCAAAAATGAAAGTGGTTCGATTATAGCAAATGGGGTGTCATATGAAAGGTCTTAATCTGCACATTTAAAAACTATTTTTTTGAAAATTTTCTGCGATGTACTTTTTGATTTATAGCCAAGAATGTACAAAAAATGACCGTTCCCCCCCTTATCTCCGAAGTTTATGAAAAAAATCCAGACTTATAGCTAATTACTTATATTTTCTGGGAAAAATAAATAAAGTGTTCATTATTTACAGTTTTTGAGAAATAACAAAAAACTAAGAAAATCTGTATTAAAATTTAGGCTAGTCAAAATCAACCTTAATGCCTGGAAAATAAAACTTATAACAAAATGAGTATTTTCTTTTGCGGTTACCAAGCATATTATCTTCAATACGGAACCCTCGTTGCGCGAGTCCGACTCGCACTTGACCGGTTTTTTTTAAAGTGGTGCTGTTTAAAGAAATCCTAATGGAGTCAAAATAGTTTTCACTTTCATATATTTTTTCGTGTCACGGGACCTTTTCTTGCTTACCTCTGTAGCCTTTTTAAAGGCTGTCACAGGTCTGTACAGATAGTTCCAAATTCAAATAATATGATATGTTATGGAATTTCCATACTTACTTACTGGACACTTTTTGATTTCCAATTCGAAATTCCTCAACTTTACTGGACACTTTTCCAGTTATCCAGGATCTTCAACTTACTGGCTCCTTTTTACTGGTGTTATGGCAAGATTAAATAGCATTTTTGAGTAAACTAGTACACATTAGTTTAAAGGGTCAAAACTAACGAGTTATTATCGAGGTTTCCCATGCTAAAATCGCGGATCTGATTTACGCGTAGTATAAATGACTGAATTTTCTCTTGCTTGAGAAATATATAGCAGACAATGTATATACATATATAAGAACTGTTATCGAAGTTTTCTCTTGCTGGATCCGCAGAGAAATATACATCGGACGTTACGTGTATACTTTGAGAATCTCATGCTAGATCCGCTGGGAGATATACATTCAGACTAGATGTATATATGAATAACTGAAATAGTAATTTCACTTGTTAGATGTGGTCAAAAATATACGCCAAGTATAGTGTTTTTATACTTTAAAATATTTACGGAAAAGTAAAACTATTTGAGTAGGTATTAAACTTAAATTGAACATGGTGCGGTATTAGTAGATCTAGAGTTTATAAAGGTGGATGTTCTAATTAGAAATAAGTAGAACTAAAAAAAAATAGTTGTTTGCTGGCAAGATTAACATGAGAAATAGCGAGAGGTTATCTATATATATAAAAGGCAAACCTGACTTACTGACTTATATATCAACGCAAAGCCGAAACTACTGTACCTAGAAACTTGAAATTTGGTACAGGGGTTCCTTTCATGATGTAAGTGAGCACTAAGAAAGGATTTTCCGAAAATCGATCCCCAACGGGAAGAAATAGGGGGATTACCGGGAAACTAATTCTACGCGTACGAAGTCGCGGGCGTCCTGTCGTAGTTATATAAAATTTAATTGAGAAAATTCCTTGTACCATAATAAGGTGAAATTAATTAATGAATAATAAGGTTAAGGGAAGGGAGATTTCTTGCAAAGAAATCTGTTTAAAAATGTATAGGGGCGACTACTCAAATTTGGTTGTATGTTTGGATTTTATAGAAATACAATTTCTTTAGAGTATGGAGATAAGGTGAAATGAGGGCTACCTATAATGGGAACATTTTGGAGTAGACGTTCTTGAATTGTAACCAGGCTGGATCTGTCGATATCTGAACCTCTTATATACCTCTTATAACCTCTGAAATTATACTAAATTGTTAAGAATGTATGTGTTAGGTTAAAATCGTATTTACGATTCGACCCATTGGAAGGGGTAGTTCTTGATAATTAATACTATACAAGTGTTAGAGGTTATACCAAAAAAAATACACATCTAGTTTCAGTGATGAAAGGTTCATTTGGTTTTGACTTTTGAATAAGTACTTGCTTAACATTATATTAGTTTGCAAGTAAATTTTCCCGGAGGAATCTCTTATTCCGGGCAATGTGGAAAAGAAATTTGAGTTCAGGCATAGTGAACGTACAGATTTCGATTGATTCCCAGGAAAATTATTACTAGAATACACTTATCTCACAAGTAAGTGCTACTTTTGTGAACTAATAATATTAGAGGAACATATCATTAGAAATTAATACTAAGAAACATAAATCCAAACTTCTACCTAAGGTGTCGTTAGTTTGTCTTGTGATTGGTTAAATACACAACACATTAAAGCATAGTGGTTGGAACAGATATCAACAGATTTGGTTTCCCATATAAGGTTAGGGTAGGAAATAGGTATTTGAGAATGTACTGGAAAAAAAAGAAGGGTAAATTCTAAGATTAAAGAACTCTGACTTTAGAGAACATTCTGAATCATGAAACACATAGGGAAGGTATTATCAACTTGCGTGAGTGGACTCAAATGTTTCTTTTACCAGAGCAATGTTGGATATAAACAAAAGTCGGGCAATGTGACTAAGTTCTAATTGAAAAAGTGGAGTCTGAAGGTATTTTCATTTAGTCCTATGATCGGTGCGGTGATGGAGGTATAAGAACATCTAATAGAACAAGGTGATTATATCTCTTACTGCATTGGTGTAGTTTGAGTTTTTGCAAATTATTAACACACATCAGGACAGATTATATTTAAAAAAAAGAGATTTTGTAGCAGAGAAAAGACGTGATTCATTGTGTAAAGCTTAAGTTAAAAATTAGTTATGATATATACATACCTATTTCTAATTGGTTAGTATATCAAAGAATTGAGAATTCAAAATTTTGATATGGGGATATAGTTAAAGGAGTTCATCCTTTTGTTTTCCAATGTCTCTTACAGATATCATCAAAGATGTTGTCTTGCTTAGACATTGTGGGGGTAGCTGTACTGGAACACAAGTGTAGTGTCCTTTAAAATCCAGTTTAAAACTCAGGTTAATCTTCGCCCTCAGATAGCTAGTAATTTGTCTTCAGATTTTATAAACAATCTGAAAACAGCGCCCTCTCTGCAAAATATTGACAACTATTTAAACGATTAGATAATAAAAAATTGACAGGTTAACTTTGGGAAGAACGGGATCACTTCGAGTTACCTAGGTGGCGCTATGGAGCTAGCAAAAGAAATTAATAAAAAAATAAAACAGGAGATCATTGTAATTAGAATTTAGGAAATAAGTAGATTTATTTCGTTATGTTAGTAAAATAAATTAAAAAGGGAAGGATTGCACAAATTCTTTTGTAATGAGGCAACATTACAGTTTTAAAACCTAATAAAGAAGGATCGAATTGGCTGAAAGTTGAATAATAAAAAAAAAAGAATTACAACAGCTATAATGCTAAGATGAGTAGGGATCCAATTCAAAGGATAATGAACTTTGTTTGTTACATGTTATGTTAGAATAATCATTGTAGTAAGAAAGATAAATGTATTATCGCGGGAAAACTTCTGCACATCCCAGCTACGAGAAGAAATCAGTTCAAACGAAAGTAAGCTTTATTTGTTACTTGACATGATGAAATGGACACTGAAGTTAGATAATTGAAATTACTTTCGCGGGATAAGTTTGGCGCACCCAAGCGATCTTATACGCAGTTTTCATACAGCGGGGGCGAAAATTAGGGGTTTCTACGCATGATCAGGTTTTTCTACACGCTGGTTAGGGTCGGAGCGGGGCTTTTTTATTCCGGTCGTCGAAGAGGTGAGTTGATATTTTGCTGAGAAGTGTCATGTATCGTCCATTTTGTCTTGTTGATAATTATTTATTTGTGTTGTACTCTTATATTATAGGTAATATTATTTTGTGTGTCGCTTTATGTTGCGTTTGAGTAGCGCTACAAGTTAACGATTACCGCAACACAGGAATGATGTAGCCGACTTTCTTATTAGTTAGGATTGTGAGAATGTTTTAATAACTGGTATTTGTGTGTTCCGGGATTGTGTTAACATGTTTTTTAACCTTGTTTTGTTTCCCAGAACTCTGTAACGACGCCACAAATGGTAGTCGGATACACAGAGCTCCAGGCAGTCGTAGTTTACGAAAATGAATACCTACACTCACATTTTGGTTATGAGTTGAGACCTGAAGATTTCCACAATCAGGAAATGGATAGTTTTATCTCATTAACTAAGTAGGGGAGAAGTGGTATGAAGGGGCCAGGTTTTGAAAGAGCCACTTGCATTTTTTCGGAAGTTTCCAAACCAAATTGCACAAGTTTTTATTCTTAAGTGGCTACACTGATTTACATTCACCCACAAACATTTGACACCTCTTTGAAAGCAACGGACGCTGATGCGTTGAGTCAAAGTTTTCGGCACTAACAAGTAAGTATTGTGCTTCAATTACTTTGTTTTTTGGTATTTTATTGTAAACAAACACAAGTATATGGATTGTGCATTGGGTATGTGCATTTATTTGGGCTTGCAACTACGTAAAAGCTGAATTTATAAAGCGTTAACATTGTTTTCGTTTTTGAGATTATATTTTTTTGAAGCCAAAGTCATGAAAGAGCCGGTCTAAGGGGCTTTGAAAGAGCTGGCTTTTTCATAATAACTGGAAGGCTAATTATTAAGGAATTTTTTCAAGCTCGGTATAGAATTTATCTGTGCTATTTTTCATAAGATATATTATTATTTGATATTTTGATTATTATTCAAATTTTTATTAATTAAATTACAATACGCTACCTTAAATTTAAAGCAGTTGTTAGGAATGAGTTAAAATTGTTATTAAAATTAATAAATTGTTAAAAATGTTGCTTATTTTAAATAAGAATTTGTTAGAATCTTTTTTTTATACAGTGCAATAACTGTTATTTTGCGTAATTTACAGATAAACTTAACTATTTAATAAGTGGCTCTTTTATAACTATTAGTGGCTCTTTCAATACCGATTCGTTATGAAAGAGCCGAAAGACACATTGTTTTAAAACGGGTATTTTACTGTTTTGTTTATTGATTTTTGCGATTATTTGTATGAAAATACCAACTATAATAAATAAACTTTCATTTAGACGCAAAATATGTGTATTTTTTTTATTTAAACTGTATCTTTTGGCCCCATTTAGTAAACTGGCTCTTTCATACCACTTCTCCCCTAAGTTTGGAAGGTACGCGTACAAGTTCTTTGACACCTTTATTCGGTAAGTCAGGTAACGCTGTTGGTAATTTATTATATCCCCTCTTCAGGGCCTGTCCAAGCGGATCCGAAATCAGTTTGCGATTGTTGTGTGGATATATAGATTACCCTTGGCGTTGTTCCCCTTATTTATATATGTATTTATAGACCACCGTAGGTATTTTGCCCAACTGGAAGCCAACTAAAGGCTAGAAATAGCCGATTGAAGGGTCTTAGGACTACACACAGGAAGTTTTACGTCCGAAATCGTGGTTATGTTAGGTCTTAGTTGGTCTAGCAAAGGTTTTCTTACACTGGAATTCCTTTAACCCTACTCACACGTTTAACGTAACTGTAAAAGTCATTTTGGACTTTTAGTTGCTCCAAAACAGTAAATTAATAGGTGTTTATAGGGGTCTTAGGAAGTTAGTAGCTTTTTCCATTACACCGTGGGAAGCTTATAAACACGTAATATGATTAGCTAGGTATATGTAGACAAAGTTTGTTCTACTACGCCATCTCTGTCGACGTAACAATTAAAATTATTGAAGCTAGAAGACATAAATTAGCCTTCTAAAACCAATAGGAAAATTAGGAACTAGTAATAATTAATTCATGTTAGAAAAGTAATCCTTTTAAACTAAATTCATTTTAGGCAAATATTCAATCAAGGGTATCGTAACTTACTTATTGAATGTAATCTTGATAATCTGTGGTTAGGTCTATCTATACCTGAGAGAAACGTCAAATCCTAAAACCGTCCGTCCAGTTAGGAAATAAATAAAGCGCTAGGCTGCGGAGTATGTATGTTGTCCGTTAAAACCGTGTTGATACGTTTAGGGAGTTCGTTTAACATGAAAGGTATTGTAGTGGTTATAATTAGATCTATGTTTAAAAAGCAGTCGCGTCTAACCTTAAAGTGATAAACCTAGACGGCTAACCAGGAAGACGCCCACAAAAATGTTTTATCTGATTGTGTGGATAAAAAAGAGTTCACGTTTAATTTGTCTCATACGAATAAAAGTAATTAGTTAGCTATGTGTATTTACACAAGGTTATTATCATTGAAGTCATCTTAGCAAATAACGAGACTATTAAAAGTCTACGGGATTAGTATTAGCTTTTTAGGATAGTAAGGGTAAATAATTACGGTTCAAAAACTGAGAAAAGAAAAGCTAGGCTTCTCTTATTTAAAAAATATTCCGAAGAGGTTTTAGTTGTAAGAATTAAATCGTCATAGGTATAAGTTACACATTATCTTTAAACCTCAGGTAAAGCAACTAATTCTAGGTTAACGCAGTCCTTTTGTATAGTAAAATTCAAAGTGATACTTACGAGGTGGTCTGTCCTTTTAATACACCTTTTAACACCTGAAGATGTGCGGTACATACCTAGCTACGGCTTACTGTCTCTGTCCAAGGACAATCAGTGGTCACGGTACTTACACATATGCCTAGTTGTTGTCTGAAGGAACTCTAGTGTTGAGTATACACTATGTTGTTCAAGAACACACCACCTTTGTGAGAATATTAAGGTTATTAAGGAAGTCATTTAGCGACAAAACCAAAGTGCTACTAATCTAGTTAAATCAAATGTTGAAACAGGATATCTGGAATCGCACTAGATCAATAATAGGGTGACTTACTCATCCACCAAAATTTACTTAATTAGTTTTAGATATAGGTTTGTGTTGAAAACTTCAGTGTAGTAGATGATATATGTAAAATTTACACAATAGTGTCTCAGACTAAGTTACGAATGGTGAGGTAACACTAATTCATTATTTTATTAAATTTTAAACTAAACAGTTTATGCAGTCGGTGCCCTCACATAAGTATCCAATCCAGGCAGATTCGTGGTTTTGAACGCGCAGTCGAACTCATAACGTTTCTTATAATAGTGTCATGGTTCGAGACCGCGTGTGGTAATTACTTTTTGTATTTTTTATTTTAAAAACTTTTTATTTTTTACGTATGATATTACTTACTTATTTTTTGTATTTAATAGGTATAATAAAAGAGAAAAAAAGTTCTAGTCTCTTCAGAATTTGTATGATATAATCCTCAAAAATAAGCAAAAAAAAATACAAAACGATATCCAACTTTTCCTTATTATTTTGGTTAATGGCCAACTCTCAATCTACCTTCTTCTTTGATCCACACTAGATGGCAGCACTAACTGAGCGCCTCAAACATATATAGATATCGACCGATACACATATGATTATCTTGAATATCTTGATTCGTATTAGAATTTATATTAGGTGTATAACTTATTACAAAGAAACTGAACAATCAAAAAACTTGTCTGTTCTAACTGAGATTCGAACCATCACTCTTGTGTTCGATACACGGAACGAGTAGCCGTTCGGCTAAACACCAGTTAAATTTCTCGATGAAATTGTATACCGTTTGCAGCAAACTAATGTCGTCACGGCGAGTGGACCATTTGTGGAACATAATAAAGAAGAAGTTTTATCTCAATACCCACAATTAAAGCTAGATATTATTTTGCTATACACCGCAATGTCATTTGAAGGGTCCACGGAAAGAACATATCTAGTCACATTAGTAACTTTTTGAGATATCGCGATTTGAAAGTTAGGAACCATGACATTTTGTACGTAATTTTCGTGTAGAGGTTTTTTTAAGAGTGAAAAAATACAAGAAATATGATGATTTATATCTAAAACTGATTGGTAGGTAATGGTTCATTTCGTCCTCTACATTTTGAGATTCAAAATTCATTTTCAAAAAAAAGTGACTAGACATGTTCTTTCCGTGGACCCTTCATTTATTTTCTATGCTTCGTCCATCAAAGTGACTGCCTCAAACTTCAGGAGGATATTGATATGGTGGGTGCATGGTGTGACAAAAATAAGTTGTCCCTGAATAAAGACAAATGCACTGTCATGTCATATACCCGTGCTCGGCGGCCTGTTGTTCACGATTATACATCGGTGGGAGAACTCTTGTCGCGCGTCTCTTCAGTTCGTGATCTCGGCACAGTATTCGACTCACAACTTACATTTAATAGTGATATCATCATGAACTGTAATGCTGCAAGGAGATGTCTGGGGTTTGTCATTCGACAGTCAAAGTCGTTCAGCAGTCGTGGAGCTATAACGGTGTTATTTAATGCCTATGTTGGTAGTCGACTAGAGACCAACTCAATAATTTGGAACCCGCATGAGGATTCATATGTTCTCATGCTAGAAAAGGTTCAGAAATCATTTACTCGTTTTCTGTTTAAAAAATGTATGGATACTATCCCTATATGTACCCTTCACTCTATATATTGGGAATGGTGAATTACACAGCACTCGAAACGAGGAGAAATTTATACCTAGTCAGGTATTTCTTTCAGCTGATACGCGGTATCACCAGTAACCCTTATTTACTAGGTTTATTGCCACTACGGGTACCAATACCGGGCAAGCAGCAACTACGGCCACGTCGCCCGTCACTATTCGCCGTCCCGCCCGCGCGCACGCGCTCGCTGACCCACTCCCCGCTTCACCGAGCCTTAAAGCTCATCAACAGTATCCTGGAAAGCGACAGCCAACTGGATATCTTTTATACCTCGGAGCAGCGCCAACCGGTATTTGGAGACCATTATCACCCCAAGCTCTATACAATAAAGTGTCACATTTATAGCTCCAAAGTTAGACCGTTATATCTATTTTAATAATTTGTTGTTGCTTTTATGAATGTCTTTTTAACAATTAATACGTGTAGCATGACTGTAAGTATTAATTGAAGATTTTATAATAAATAAATAAATAAATAATTGCTTTCGGAACAACATCTTTATCCTCACAATTATTTTTCCTTTTCGTTATGCCTCAACTCACAGCTTTTTTTGAAGGCGGAAATAGTAGTGTTATTTGAAAACAACAACACTGTTAGTGATATTGTTCGTAAACTGCATTTAACGGTGAGTTGAAATATAAAACTGATTTGATTAGGTTATAATACTAATACTCATGTGAAAATTATAATTTATTTAATCACTATAAAATACCGTTATTATATTGTTTATACAAAATATCATTTTGTGCTTATTTCCTGTATACACTATATACCTAAGTAAATAAAAATAACATTTGACTTATTCATTATTATTCTTTTCAGAGAAAAACCGTTAGGTTGTGAATAAGGCGGTATGGAGAAACTGGAGATATAGCAAGGAAGCGACCAGGTTTTGCTCCGGTTATGTTCACGTCCCAGTCTGCACGTCATCGAGACGTGGTTGCGAGGCATACGGAAGACCCCTTCGCGTCCACCGCGACGACGGCTAGTGAAGACAGTGCGAAAACATTTAAAAGCTGCTGGATTTAAAACATACCAACCAGCAAAAAAAATTTTATTGACAAATGTTCACCGACAAAAAAGAGTTCAATTTGCTGAGCAATATTTAAATTTTGATTGGACCAATAATATTGTAATTTACACTGACGAAAAGTCGTTTAAGTCGGACAAGGACGGAAAAAAGATACTGTGGCGGAAACGTGGAGAACAATATAATGAATTTTGCGTGTTACCTACTAGAACTAGCGGCTGAATAACCTTAGCATATTGGGGATGGATGTCATCAATGGGGCCAGGCGAAATTGTAGAAGTTGGTGGTCGCATGAACAGTGTCAAACATTTGGATGTTCTGCGCGATGTTATATTACCAACTGTGCGAGTTGCGTATCCCGAGGGCCAAATATATTTGATACAAGACAACTGTTCCGTGCACAGTGCCCGAATTGTGCAAGAATGGCTCGTGGCCCAACACGACATCATGGTCATTAGCTGGCCGTCAAAAAGTCCAGACTTGAATCTTATAGAGAATTTATGGGGTCAAATGGTTCTTAACTGGGATCCATCTAACGTAAGGTCTAGTCAAAACCTCAAGGATCTAGTTCATTCCACTTGGGAATCCATGCGCGGCGGTGACTTGTGCTTATCCATGGTGGAAAGAATGAGAAGCCGTCTCCAGCAAGTAATTGAGAATGAAGGTAGATCCTTGAAGTATTAATAATAATTTAACTAAGGTTATTCTGCTTGCTCAAAATAATGTTACATAAAAGCTTTTTTAAATTGTCAAATAAGTAGGCGCCCAAGTGATGTTGTTGTGTTTGATGGACGCATAATACGTGTTTTTATCTAATATTGACATGTTTATTCACTGTGTGCCTATGTATTTTTAAGAGAAATACTTTCATAAATTGATATTTAAACTATTAATTCTGAAACCGGTAAATTTGTTTATTTCTCCGTTAGAAAATATTTAGGGTGAGTTCAGACTAAAAGGTAGTTTAAGTATTCCGTAGAAATGTTATACGAAAATAGGTAGTAATTTTACACTTATTGTCACTTAATGATTACAGTCATGTTAGACGAATTCCCATGTCAAATACAATATTAATTTGTATTTTTTATACTATTTATAGTATTTATATAACTTGTAAGTGTTTTTTTAAGAAATATAAAGTTTTTAAGAAATATAAGGTTTTTTTCTTGGGTGTGACTAATATCAATTTAAACCGACATTTAAGTAATATCCTTAGTAAATCAAATCGAAAAAATAAAATAATAAAAAGTACTTCACAATCGCAAGTTCGAACTTGCTCTCATCCTGCATAATTAGCAGAGCAGGCGGTTGCACCGCTGCGCCACGAGGTAACTTGCATATCGTAGCAAAAATAAGCATTATTATAAGAATCGCTGTGAGTTCGACTACGCGTTTAAAACCACGAATCTGCCTGGATACTTATGTGAGGGCACCGACTGTACTGGGGATATAGTACTGAAATTGAATTATGGTAATCTGTTTGATTCTATAATTTACACTACAATCCAGAGTATAAAAGGTGGTAGCACCCGCTTAGTAGGGTTACATGAGAAATACAGAAGGTATACTACTAAATAGTTTGGTAGTTATGACTATCAATTAAAGAGAAAGACACACAAAGTTTGTCATAGACAAATTGAATTTAATTCCCTAAGTTAAAAATAACAGACTAAGAATAAAGCCTAAAATCAGGCATTGATATTATTTTGTCCTAATATATAATATTATTTTGTGTTGAAAAGTACACCTGAATAATTAAATTAAAGAGTTTAACCCTTTTTTGTCTCGGTCTCTCTTCTCAAAGGATCTCCTTAGAGAGACTAGTAGAATCAAGTTTACATAATTGACTGGAACCAGTCTACAAGAATTAGCACTAATGGATTGTTGTCTTAAAATAAATAATAAAAGATGTATTAGTGGGCAGGCGGGTATGGATGATAAGCAGCGAAATGGCGGGAGATGGGGCCGGTTCTTCACCGCTAATATATTATTACCATATTATAAAGGTACATGTAGTAAGATATTTGAATTGAACCTAGAGTTAGTTCTTAGTTATGTAGTTAATATCTGAATTTCCAAGTAATATTCTAAGTCGCTTAATAGCTAAAAGATAAAAGATAAAAGACATTTATTCAGTAAGTAGGCCGCACGGGCACTTTTACACGTCAGGAGTCTACCAGCGCTTCCCAAGAGGAGACCACTGCCGAGAAGAAACGCCGCAAGAAACTCAGCAGTCAGTAATTTTTTTAACCATATTTCTTATTACAATGATACAACTTAGTCTAGTATTATATAAAGCTATAAATATTAATTTAAATATAATATCAAATATCATGCGTAGTTCAGCAGGAAAACATGACAAAAATATTAGGAGAGATATAGAGGGAGAAAAAGGCAAAAAACAAAAAAAACAGCAAGACGACCACATAAAAGTTTCGACATGTTTTCCTACATCAACAGTGTCCCCTAGACAAGATAAAGGTTTCACATTTCAACAAATTATTATTGACTAAGTTTCGAGTTTAGGCCATGCATTTTTGTCTGTTAGATAATCCTCGACCCTATAATACGCTTTAGACATTAACGACTTTTTCAAGTAATTTTTAAGTGCTGAAAAGGGTAGTTTTAAAACTACGTCAGGTAATTTATTATAGAAATGAATGCATTGACCAACAAATGATTTATATACTTTACGGACACGGAATTTTCGAATAGCGATTTTATTTTTATTTCTAGTATTTAAATTATGTATATCAGAATTTTTGGTGAACAAATCTAAATTCTTAATAACATAAATAATATTCTCATTAATAAATTGAGACGCTACAGTTAAGATATTAATTTCTTTAAAAAGTTCTCTTAAGGAGTCACGGGAATTTAAGTTATAAATAGAACGAATGGCCCTTTTTTGTATCACAAATATAGTTTGTATGTCAGCTGCCTTACCCCAAACCAGAATACCGTACGACATAACACTATGGAAATAAGTATAATAAACTAAGCGAGCTGTCTCAACATTAGTTAGTTGTCTAATTTTCCTAACGGCGTAAGCAGCTGAACTTAGTTTGCCTGCCAGTACAGCTATATGGGGACTCTATTGCAAATTTTGATCTATTGTTATGCCTAGGAAAACTGCTTTATCTACCATTTGCAGACACTCGTCATAAATACTTGAATCAACCGGATTAACATTAGACAAAGCGAACCTAACACATTTAGTTTTCTTAGCATTTAGTAGCAAATTGTTGCTAGTAAACCAATTAAGTACTTTATCTAGTGTGGCGTTTATCCTACTGTAGTCTACGGATTTTCTATCTACCTTGAAAATAAGTGAAGTATCATCAGCAAAAAGTACAATGTCACAAAGTTTATCTACTGTTGGTGGTAAGTCATTTATATAAACCAAAAATAAAAAAGGACCTTAAATAGAACCTTGAGGAACTCCTATTTTTACTGTAGCTCCAACAGATTACGTTTTGTTAACAACAACTGTTTGAGTTCTATCACTTAGATAAGAAGACATAAGATTTAAAGGGGTAAGTACACTACATAATCTCGAAATATTTTTTCCGAATTTTCTAAACACGAATTTCAGAAATCCGATTTTGAAATTTCCGAATCATCACTATTCCGAATTTTAGTTTCACGAATTATCAGAATCCCGATTTTTTTAAATTCCGAATGTTTACATTTCCGAATTATTAAAATCCCGAAAAATATTTTTCCAAATATCACAATTCCGATTATTCCTATTCCGAATCCCGAATATTCATTATTGCGAAATTTTAGCACCCCGAATTCTCTAAGATTTTTTATTTCAAATAAGCGCCTGATAAAATATTGTAAAATGTTTGACATGCTTAATGCTCAAAAACTGTCAGAAATGTCCGACAAAGTCGACGGAGCTCCGCTTGGCGGAGCTCTTGTTCCGCGAAGCTGAGGCGCTTCGCGCCTTGATGCAACTCTAACGTAACCTAACCTATCAAGGTAAGATGACCTAGTTTAGTTATGTGCTCGTCATCTCACCTAACTTTAGTTTCAAGTAGAAGACTTCAATTCAATTCAAGTGGTTAGTTCCAAATTTTTCATTATCGATCTGGTTTGTAAATTTTCGGAATTATAATTTTCGTACAAAGAAAATTCGGAATTGTCAACATTCGTAAATATAATATTCGGAAAAACGCTTTCGTGATTTTAATATTCGGTAATATAAAATTCTAGATTTTGATATTCGGCCTTATATGTTTTCGGTATTGTAAAAATTCGGAATTATGAAATTCGGTTTTTTCAAATTCGGAATTAAATAATTCGAGATTTTAGGGTGTTCCCGATTTAAAGCTTTATTGGACAATCCATAATGTTCTAATTTTAAAATAAGGGTCGCATGATCTACGCAATCAAATGCTTTAGAAAGATCACAAAATATTCCTACTGCATCGCAAGATGTCTCCCAACTGTTATATATATATTTAACGAGTACAGATGCCGCATCAATCGTTGATCGACCTCTGGTAAAGCCGAACTGGTTATTGCTAAGTAGTTTATTTCTATCAAAGTGACCTAACATATCATTCAGCATTAATTTCTCAAAGACTACTTAAAACTGGTAGTATGGAAATGGGACGGAAGTTCGTTAAATCACTCGTCTCGCCCGATTTAAAAAGAGGTATGACTTTGCTATATTTCATGAGATCTGGAAAGATTCCCTCTGATATGCAATTATTGTAAATTAATGCTAGATGGGGTGCAATTACATCTATGATATGAAAGACTACTTTAACTGATGTGCCCCACAATCCTCAGGCTTTTTTAAAATAAGTGATTTAAATACCTTGACTATTGAATCTGAATCAACGGGGATGAATTCAAAGTTTATATTACATTTACTGACATAAGTGCAAAGTAATGATTTAGCTTCAACCGCGGATGATTTAAGACATTTCGTAGTATTAATGGCTATGTTGGAAAAATAATCTTCGAAAGCTAAGGCGACGTCTTTATTTGACGTGATTTGTTTGTCACCTGTGTTTAGGGTGATTTGATTATCACGAGTTTTTGATTTTCCCGTTTCTCTATTTATAATATTTCATACAGTTTTTACCTTATTGTCAGATGATTTGAGTTTAAGGCTTAGAAAATTTGCCTTAGCAGTTATACAAACTTGCTTAAAGGTCCTCGAATAATTCTTAACATAATTTAGGAAGTCAGCGTTCTTATTGTCCTCCCTCTCTCTATATAAGTCATAAAGCCTATTTCTACTTTTATGAATGCCTGCAGTAGCCCTTTCACTAAATTTGGTTTTCGACCCAGTAATAGTTTTCATTTTAAAATTGTTATTCAATTGATGCAGAATTACGCCAAACAAGTCATTATAAATACTATTACACTCATTCTGTAAGAAAGGTAACACTCAAAGATTACTCTGAACTTTATTTTTGAATAATTCCATACCATAGGTCAGTACACCGGCCGCAATTCAATAAATTCATTAATTCTATGAAGTAACTAAGAAATTTTTCACTGTGCGAAAAATATTTTTTGTACTCGTCGATTAAAATTTGTGTATTAAGATTTCACAGAGAATACTGCAACGTCACTCTTTTCATCGTTGAATAGTCTGTGGTACTTCCGAAACAACCGAAATAACCATTTCGATACGCTCTAGACAACCGAAAAAAAATTGAAAATAGAACTTCGTATTTCAATAATATGTGTCCTTGTTTAAGGAGACTCGATCCGATACAAAATTGCTAATCTATGGCGTTTCGGAACGTAGCAGCGTTGCGTCATCTGTCAAAATCTACTTAAACTTGCTGCTGTATCCAGAGCATAAAAAATAAAAAAACTACTCTTTGTGATTGTAGCCAATCACAGCACAGTACTGCAAAATTACGGACGCCGGTGGTGTGATTAGTACTTACGATATTTCGTTTTCTTATATACTCGTATTTAGACTTAAATTACTAATTTTAATGAACTCGTACAAAAAGTATTGTTCACAATAGTGTCATAATTAAGCTATTTAATCTCGTACCTTACTTAGGCCACTCAGCAAGCTTCGTGGCCTAAACACGGTACTCGACTAAAAAGCTCTCTATTATAACACGATTGTGAAAAATACTATCTTATATCCAGACTTTTATCAGCCCGACAGCAGACAGGCGTAGGTACTATGAGAATAAAATAGCCAAATCGTAGAATTGAAGCTGTATAATGGAATTTTATTAAACCCTAAGACAGCTTGTTAGTTGGCTTATACAGCTATAATACAGCTGTTAACCAGCTGTATTTACACTTGCAGCTGCATCATTTGGGGGCCCTTTTGGATGTATAAGGGCTGTATATCGGATAGACAGCCCTTATGCAGCCAAGTTATACAGCCTAAAGTAAAAAAAAAAATATATAGTGCAGCCTTTATACAGTTAAAAATGTTACTTGGGAATTTTGTTTTCACCTCAGCAGCTCAAACAAGCAGGTTTTACTGTTTAAAAACAGTGAGTAAAATTCGATTTTGCTGTGAGCATGAGACAAAGAAACTTTTTTTTTAAATGCCGAGAGCAGTGCTGGGGCTACTCGCAACATTCGAAAGAATTGAACTTCACTTTGTTCTGTCACTTTCACTTCGATAGGAAAAAAGCGAGAGATTTTCAAATTCCATATATAGTAGGCCCGAAAAGAAACAAACACGTTCGGATACACATATAACCGTAAAATTGCAAATAAAACTATCTGTTAAAGTTTTAAATGTATTTATTACTATTTTATACAGTACAATATTTTTTTTGTTATATAATGAAACAAAGACAATATTAATGAAAAAAAAAGAAGTTTATCATGTATCTACATAAATTTCGTTTTCGTTCGTTTTAACAATCTTTAATTTCGTGACATAAATGTCATGACCTGTGGGCGTGTCAAACCGATCTCTTCCCCGTGAAGACTGCAAAGCCCACCTACGGTGTAGTGCCGTGCGTAGTTGAGCGTCGTAGGAGGGGATAATGGAGTCCTGGGGGGTTGAACCTACCACAGATCGGGTTGTAGTTCGGGTTGGGATCTTGTGGAGGCAACACGCCCTCTTTGGTTTGGCATTCCTTCTACTAACTAGCCAGCCTGAGGTAACCGGCAAAGGCGCCCCATAAGGGTGTTCGGCGAGGGTTACGGGATCATGAGGTGCGCAGCCGGCGGAGCGCGAATTCTACGGCGAGTACGGGCCAAAACCTCGGCCCGACAATTGTAGTCCTTTTTGCACCGTGCTCGCTACATCGCGGATCCCGGACCCTATACTCTCCGCGGTAAGTCCTGGTGCTCGAATGAGCATCACCATCTGCGGGCTCCCAGGAGGGTTGGACGCCATGGAGAGTGAAACCTTTTTTAGCCAAAACCATGGATAAAAAGAATGGAAAATAACCCAAGAATAAAGATCATCAGCAGGCCGCTGCTTCCAACGAAGCGCCCTGCCATAACCAAACAAACCCCCAACCCGATCTTTCGCAGGCCGGTGCACAGCAGTGGGCGGTTAACACAAGGAAGCGCAATCCTTCGAACAAGCACAAAAAAGACGCAAATGCTAAACGTGCAGCACACCTTGCCCAGGCAGGCTCAGAAAGGAGGCAACCTTCCACCGCAAGGCAAGAGGAAGCCAAAGGGTTGGCAACGACCCCCGTTGCCTCAGTAGGCGCGAAGCCAAGGTGGGACGAAGCAGAGCGCCGAAAAGGCATTCCGTCCCAGCCAAGGTGCGAAGGAACCTCCAGCATAAATAAGCCGCGGCCGCTACCCTGCGAAAAATGCTGCAGGTAAACAACAAGACCGTCACCCTTATCCAGGAGCCGTGGATAAGGAAGGACAGGATATGCGGTATAAACAACATCAGAGGTAAGATTCTACTCGATACCACTGTGACTAATCCACGCACATGCGTCTATGTACCAAAATCTATCAATGCAGTTTTAATGAATGAGTTCTGTTCCAGAGAACTGACTACGGTCAGACTCCAAAACAACTGCCCTAGTATCCCGGAGGTAATAATAGCATCGGCCTACTGTTACGGAACGTTTTAGCGACATTTATTCGAGTACGCATGAAACTACCACAATCTGACAATACTCTGTAGTGGCGGTTTTAAGGGGAACTGGAACGGCCTAAGGGTGATAGTTGAGTCGCTTTACTTCAAACCACAGACTACTAAGAGATACTAACGTATCAGACTGCCATCTCGCGAACAAAATCTGCTCAGCGTAGGTTTTTGACATAATTCTTACCTCGTATGACATATTGCTGTTTTTTTTAAATTCTAAATGTAGCCACTGGAGCTTGTAAATAATACATCCTATTTTTTTACAAATAGTGATCGGGTGATTATTTTTCCAGCGAATTTAGACAAAGGAACTTCTAAATAATACAGCCACATATTTTTTTTTAAATGGTGGTTGGTTTTTTAAACCATACTTACGACTATAGAACTATAGACAATAGTGCCTGAATTTATTTATTGACCTATTCTACTCGGTAAAACCATATTGCTTTTGACATGTATTTTTTATCCTCTTCCGCCATTACTGTCAAGTATGTAAATGTCAAAAGTAATACGGTTTATCCGAGTAGAATAGAGCCCCTGCTAGAACACTATATTAACGCCGCCTATACGTGATTCGGCGTATAGACGCCAACACGAATATTCGCCGAATCCCGCAGTGTGGCCCCGGCCTGGGAAAATAAAACCAATCCACATTTGTAAACGTGTATACTTTTTAACAAAATCACAATTAAAATACATATAAGTTTAAAACAATTATGATTTTGTGGAGTTTGCAGTGAAGACTCTGGGACTTGCCTTGACCTGGTTAGCTGCCATTACAGTAGTCTGTTGTTATACACGCCTCCGGGATCCCTAGCCTGGTGTTTACCTCTTCTAGGATAGATCTAGCTATCCAGGATGATGGTGCCAGCGCCATGTATACCATGTGCCTAATGAAGACGGTGAATATTTTAAACTATTGTATTAGGCCAGTTCTAGATGGTCCTTAATATACAATATTACAGAATGTGTGTCATTGCGGCAGTGAAAAAAAAGACATACTTCCTCGTGGTCATACTAATTTGTCAATGATCAGTTCACTTTTTGACTAGTACCAAAAAGTGAACCTAGATTTGATCTCTAAATACTAATTGTGGTTGTAAAAGTAAGTAGGTTAGGTTCGTTAGGTATCTTCAGAGGCTCTACTTTGAAATCCGTAATTCGAACTTCGTCTATTGCTATCCCTTTTGCTCTCGACGCGTCACTAATTCGCAAGAAAGTGACGAGGCGATCCGAAGTTCGAATTACTGATTTCAAAGTAGAGCCCCAGATGCCCGAAGGGCGGGGCTCCGTCGAAAGTCACTAGGACAAAAATAGTAGGACCACGAGGAAACGGCAAAAAAAGATACCTACCTTTCTTATTCTTAAAGAAGTTATAAAAATCAAGACGGGCAAAAGTGATTGTGCAATATTGAAAAAACAACTATAGGGCGGAACTATCCCCTCAAATTGAATAAATGCAATAGAAAAACTAAATTATAATATCAAATATATTATACGTACGATAAGTACGATTACGTAGATACTTGCTCATTGTATAGCTCGGCAAACAAGTTCAAGTCTTGGTCAAACGAGGCCACTGTTAGGAATGAAATGTTTTGCGGGCGGTAGGACCTTGTGTCCGTCCGGATCGCTACCACCATCTTATCCATTAACCTATCGCCAAACAGCAGTGTTCGCATTGTTATGTTCCGGTTTGGGGATAAGACAGCCGGTGTAATGACAATGACTAGCATAGAGGCATATGTTCCATCTTAGTCCTCAGGGTTGGCAATGCATTTGCAGTCTCAGGATTGCAGTCTTAGGATTGCAGTCTTGTGAATGTGAATGTTTATGGGTCATAGTTTCCACTTATCATCAGTGGCCCGTTTCACGAAGCTACAATCATTACAAGCGGAAGTCTCTTTCTAGTTAGAAAGAGACTTCCATTTGTAACTTATAGATTCATGAAATGGGCCCGTGTGCTCGTTTGCAAAAAAATCGGCAACATGATCCAATTTTTAAACCAAAAAGCGGTGCTGAACGTTCTGATCGCCGCAAAATAATATTGCATTCCTCGCGACACCATGTCGTCAAAATCTTTTTTGCCGTACTAATAATAAAATATTAAAAATTAGCAAAAATTACCCTGCCAAGAAGCATTCGGTACTGAGTACTGTTAGTCGTCTTGTTAAACCTGGGCCACATCTGCAGGATTCGGCTGTATACGTGATGGCGTATCTTTCATTTATTGTGTTAAAGAAAGTGACACTATCATGGACGGATAAGTACTCATGAAATCCTGCAGATGTAGCCTGAGCACTTTTAGGCCCATTTAGATTATTTTTAGGGACTGATAAGGCTAATTATTGTGACATCATTGCATAATATGCTGCTGTAAAATAATAAAACTTTGATAATAAATCATACCTGCTGACCCAGGTTTTTAGCTTGATCTGCTTTACATTTGTAAGGACTTATTATATTTTGAATACGTCGCCTTGCACCTTGCACGGCTTGCACCATCTGTCATATACAAAAACTATCTCAAAAAAGTGCACCAGCAAAAGAGCGCATCTTCATGGCACTTGCGTTCTTTTATTGAGAAGCGCAGTTTTTCAGCAATAACTCAAAAACAGTATATCCAATAATGGCGAAAATATTTTTTATATAGATAAAGGGGGGACACAATTTATACAACTTTCGCAGCGATTAGGTATTACCGAAAAAATCTCTTAATCAAACAAACTGCATAGGACCCATAGTTTTTTTTAAAAGAACTGTCTAAATAGGCTATTAGGAAAAAAAACCCAGTTGTCCGCAGGATGGGCCAAGGGGTACGGACAACTGGGAATAGCCGCTCAAAATACGTGCCACACGATAATTCAGGCTGATTTATTTTCTCCTCTTCTGTTACATGTATTGAGTGCCCCCCTTAGTTATATTTATTTTTGTTATTTAACTACCAATCTAAGTAGGTAGTGGCTTCTACAAGACACCTATACCAACTGCCAATTTCATCAATATAAGGTAAGGTGGGCTGCAAGAGCGTCAAACCAATAATATGTCCTAAAAAAGTATGGTTTGTCACACTTACCCCGTTGACGCACTTGCCGTAAGGTGGGGTAAGAGCGTCAAACCAACAATATCTCCTAAAAACATATGGTTTGTTATTGTTACACTTGCCCCGTTGACGCACTTGCCCCACCTGATCTTCAAATTTTCGAGTAAAATGCCTGTGACATACGGACGGACGGACAGACGAACGGACATGACGAAACTAGTGTTCCGTTTTTGCCATTTTGACTACGGAACGCTTAAAATTATAGCAAAACAAACTAGGTATATATTTTACTTCAATATAATATAATATTAAATACAATAAAGAAATAGTCTAGATTATTTTCCTTCAATATTATCAACTCTTACTTTCATCTGGCTATTTGTCATGCGTAATAAAAAGTAACTCTTAAGTGAGGTGTCTGCAAAACCCTCTAGTTACTAGAGGGTTTTGCAGAAACTACTAGTCTAGTAGATAATAACGGAACCAACTTTATATACTTACCAAGGGCTTTCGCCGATAGTTCTAAGAGTAAAGCCTTTGCTCTACACTACTGTACCTGAAATTATTGTGGAACTATTTACGGTCTAAAGGGGTAATTTTTTTAAACTCTAAGCAGTATACGTTTCCAGCCCCTACTTCACCCTCTTACGGGGTTGGTATTCCACAAGTACCTATAAAATGGGTTCTTTCATCTTTTAGAAGAGTAGCTAAATTCCGGTTTTCATGTTCATTCTAACCTTAAAAATGACCAAGGTCCCATTCAAACTTCAGCCCACAATTTATCCCTAAAGGGGTAGATTTTTTATAAATGTGACTACACTAGATACACCTTAATTCAGTGTCACAATCCCAAATTTCATAATATTCGGTTTGGTAGTTTTTGCGTGATAGAATTATTATGATTATGGCGTTACTTTCAGACTAATATTTTTCAAAACTTGCGACATTGTTAACATAACTCTTATGACTCATGACGAAGTTCTTTAAAGTAAGAACCGTGTCAAGAAAAGATAAAAAAGATAAAAGATGTTTATTCAGTAAGTAGGCCGCACGGGCACTTTTACACGTCAATAATCTACCAGCGCTTCGCAAGAGACCACTGCTGAGAAGAAACGCCGCAAGAAACTCAACGAAGAGTTTGGTGGAATCCAGCCTTTTAATCGCCTTCTGCAAGAATTCATGATGCCCTGGCGATTGTCTAACAGCGGTCCGCAGTAGGTTACCCCTGCTTGTTTTAGTGGAGCCAGAGGCCTTACTTTGAAAATCGAAGTTCGAAGTTACTTTAGCTCCATCTCTTTGTCTCGATTTAGTCTCGAATGACGAGTGACAGGGATGGAGCTAACGTAACTTCGATTTTCAAAGGAGGGCCTCTTCTGCGCCGTTAATGCTGTCAAATAAGTCATAAAAAAGGGCATTTCGTGTTTTTTAAACTCTGGCTTACAGGCCTTCTACCGCCGTAGTTGCCTGGAACAAAAATGTTAAAATATTATAGAAATTGGTTCACAAGGTTCAGAAAATTACCGCCATCAAGTAAAGCCCAAACAAATTTAACTGATTCTTGCTACCAACTTCGATATAGTTAGGTGGGGTTTATCAACAATCCATTTCTCATAATATTAGATAGAGCTACCAAATAAGATATTCCAAGAAGGCCAGCCATTGTTTCACGCCTTTCAGTAGGTTTTGAAGCGGGTGGTTTTTAATAATTAATTTCAATATTTAGTGATTAAGTATATAGGTAGATAACATTGCGTCGTGCGAGACAGTACGGTACGGTACACATTCAGTAGATACATTAAGTAAATAACAATAGCCTACTACCTAATTGCTCATCAACCATTACAAAATTTTGCGTTCCAATATGCATTGATGTTAATCGTTAAAGGGTTCTACTGAGTTCTCTTTTTTTTGTGCTCGTCGAATAAATGTTTCTATTTCTATTTATATTTCTACTTTACCACCAGTGCCACCTAAGCCACAAGCGCGCCGCAAGCAACGCCGCGGGAAAATCATAGTCATATTTCAACAAATAAATATTCTTCGTAGTACCTAGTCGCTTTTGAAATAGGTACCGTTAAGGAGTTCCGGTGGCCATCTGTGTTCTTCATCATCAGTTCCACTTCACCAAGTGATACTTTCTGTATGCAAATCCTAGATTGGTTACTAAAAATACTAAAATCGCTATATGTTTGCCTACAATATTTGAGGAGTTCCCTCGATTCCTCACTGATCCCCTCATCAGATCTATCAAACCAAAAAAGAATTTTTAATATCGGTCCACAGTTGACGGAGTAATTGGTGAACATACATAAAAAAATACAGTGGAACGTATAATCTCCTCCTTTCTTGAAGTCGGTTAATATCTAAAGACTACCGCGGCGGTAAAATTCCTAGCATAGAGGTGTCATAGGCATTCAGCCTTACTCGGGTTGGAAACGCGTTTGCAATCTTAGGATTGTAGTCTTGAAAATACAACAAGTGTATGAGATTCATGTCCCACTTACCATCAGGTGGCCTGTGTGCTCGTTTGCCTTCTGCTTGTCATAAAAAAAACATGTACCGTTTTACTGATAGACCGAGGATTATTTCCTTCCTTTCAAGCACTGGATAGCTATTATCCTTATACAGACCTCATAGTTTTCCTGTAATCGATAATAAGACGTTGACTATTGCTCTTCCCTCAAGAACTGTTAAATTTTACGGTATATATCTTCCCTTCCTCAGAGTTTAAGTTATCTTAATATCAAACTAGCTTTTCCCCGCGACTTCGTCCGCATAGATTTCGATTATGGATATTCCCTCTGGAACTACAAAGCGTTAAGGAGTAACAAACTAACACACACACACACACACACACACACACACACACACACACAAACTTTCGCATTTATAATATTAGTGGTATTTATCGAAATCGGTTCAGCAAACAAACAGACAATATGGAAAGAGAAAATGGACATTAGAGAAAGTCGCAACCAAGCCCTTTCATTAGATGTCACACGGTACCTATGATTGGAAAAACATTTATTTTTATTTTATGTAGGTAGGTATGTATAAACTTTATTGTACTAACATATGTTCTAAGTTTCAACTTAATCGGTCCAGTGGACAGTAGAAAGAGAAAGATAAATAGATAGACAGACAGATAGACAGACAGGCAGACAGACATACCGAAAGACTGGCAGACAGACAGACAGATAGACAGACAGATAGACAGAGAGACAGACAGACAGACAGACAGACAGACAGACAGACAGACAGACAGACAGACAGACCGTCAGACAGACAGACAGACAGACAGACAGACTGTCAGACTGACGGATTTTTTATGCGGTTCCGTACACAACCATAGAAAACCGGGAATGAGCATGTCGAACGAGTCTCAGTGTTGGGTTCGGTTCTGATGCTGTTACTACAAACACATAAAACAATCTCACAAAACAACAAGTATGAGTTAATTTTCTATTTAAACTTATTGTTGGTAGTTGCTTTAAATTTGGCTGGCAGGAGCAAGCAAGGTATACAAGTATACCCAATTTAAAGTTGATAGCTTCTATGGCTGCTGTGACATATAGTCAGATAGCACCGAAGTCTCATCATAAGGGTTCTTTTTTACCATTTTGGTAACCAACCCTAAAAAGGACCCTCTTTCAGAAATTGACTTTTTCCGAACTAAGCTTTACCTAAGCTTATAGGTTCAATGGACTCCAGACAAATAAACATACTTAACTACAAAGATAAATTGATAAGTAGGTACAAATTTTTGGCCTTAACGGGGATCGAACCCGATGATACCTACTACCGATAGTTTCGTAAGTATGCACTTTGATTACAGCAGCAGCTTAACCCTAAATATAAAAACCTGAATGCTTTGATTTACTAATATCCAATTCTGGTATGTGTCACTGCAGTCACTGGAAAGTTCTTCAGTGTTAAAAAAGTTTGGTGGGCTTTGCACACAAGCTGAATAAAATCTCTTTTTAACATGTTTTCCACAAACGGGATATTTTTATCTCATGTCCAACCACAGTTAGATCACCATTTTTTTCACGAAGGCATTACAAGGATATTTACGAAATGTAGCATCTTAATTGACACGTCAAATTATACCCGAGAACACATGCAGATGAAATAAGACATTGTTTACCCACCTGGAATAAACAGGCCATAATGGCAATTAAATTTGTCTGGCTTGCAAACATGCAGTTTTGAGGCACATTAAACTCCAATGGATATTAAACGGGTGAGAGCATTACATACATTAGCCTGATAACGATCTACAAGGATATATTGACCAGAACAGCTACATTTTTTTTTTTTACATGGCTGATAATCAATTAATCACGTCTAAAACAAATAGGAACACATACCTACGATGAAACAAAGAGGATAATTTCTTGTATTTAAACAATACACATACAAATACACTACAAAACTGTAAACATTGCATGAATGAAAAGTTATTTTTAAGTTAAGTTTAACTATACATATAGCTAAGGGTGTTTTCACAGGCTCTCCCACAAAGTTAGCTTTTTCGTCGCAACGTACGTTCTTAGTCTTAAATATAGGTACCAATAAATATAGCTTCCTTTCACATACAGTGAACCGTCCTATTGCGAGTAGTAAATACTGCCGTACATACCCCATAGGTAGGTTACATTAAAGTACCTAGTATTGAAAATGTTAGGTCACATACAAAACACATACCAAATATACCAATACATGTTTTCCATCTTTACCAAGGTCAGGGTTTCATGCTTAGGTGATCGGTTCTTTACAGCATCAGAAATGCAGCCTTAATTAAATGTATTATAAAAATACCAGTTCTGTTTTTCATATTTTTTTCCATTTTTTTTCTCGAAACAAAATGATGACAAAAGTGACATGACATGACAGACAATTTAAAACTGACTTAACAGCTCAACAGCCACTTCGCACCGATTTATTTATGGCGACCGCGGTAGTCTATGATCTGAGGCTAGCTCGTGACAAAAGATGGGTTAAACTGCAATATAATTCCGGAATTTGACATCGGTTTGACAGCCCGTAAGGTGAGTTTTTTTTCTATGAAGTTATAAGGCCGTGCTTCAAACTCGGAGAAATCCATGCGAAAAGACAACGGAATTTGCGTCTTTTTTCAAACAAGTTAAGTTTTAAATTCGTATACCAAATTTCAAAGAGATAACCAAGTTTGAAGTGTAGCGACTCAGTTCTTAGTTTTGACGTTTCTCAACAAGCTTTCGGTCATAGTAAAGCGCTTGCGATGGCCGGCGATACGAACCGAGTTCGAGAGAAACATCGGAGACGATCGGAGGAGTTCCGTCCTCCATGAACATTTTAAAGTCCGTTTTGGAGCTGCCACTTTCAGGTGAGATTGAAGTCAAAGGATATTTGTGAGCTGCTGGAAATTTCATAAAATCTAACCCTCGTGCTTCTTTGCAGGTTAAAATTTAGTTTTATATAAATTTGATACCAGAAAATCTCTGAGGGTCGCATACTACAGCAACACAGGTGAGTAGCGAAAGGGTCTTCCTGGTTTTGTCATGTTTGATATTAAAAGACATGATTTTCTTTCAGTCACGACACATGCACAGACAAGTTGTGTCAATTCTTCTATTGGCATTGGGAAACGGAATAATATCCGGATTCTTCGGGTGAGTGTTTGAAACCTCTTCCAATCCCGGATAGGTATTTTAACCAGAGCCTTAGGGAACGCTTGCTAAAGCTCTTGTGTATTTTTAGGTGGGATAATAATTAACTACCATTATATAATTATCATCATAATTATGATTATGATGATTATGATTATTTTTCGTAGAAGATTTATGGAAAACGACATTTAAGAGAACGTCCATAAAGGAACAGTTAACTTAAGAAGCTCCGGAAGCTTCACTTCTTTCAACACTTCGGAGACAGTCGGTAGGTGCCGTCGAGGCAAGTCCGTCTGCCCACCAGCCCGCAGGGAAACCCTCAGTGTGTCAGACGGTTAAGGTTTGAGCGGCCCTAATGTAAGTTCTGTATAAACGATAGTGTTCAAACTTCAGTACATAACGCTAACTGATTTGCGTTAAATTTACCAAGACTCGAATCGAAATACACGACCCTGTCTCACTGTCTGTCATGTTGTGGAAGTAAAGTAATTTTAGCTCCTAAGGAGAAATGCAATAAAGAACTACACACCACTGTGACAGATTCATGAGTTTCATTTATATTTCTTTTTTATAGCTTTTAGTCTCGCTGCAAAGCGTAGCAAGTAATGTATATATATTCTGTGAACCTTGATTGAGCTAGCCCGTGCTATAACTTAATTTAGAGCCCTCCAAGTTACAGTCGAGCGTGACAGTGGCGCCCCTTATTTTCTTGGCAAATCTATCGTTTTTTTGATGGAATATTTCAGGGTGGAAGACCAATAAAAGAAGCGTGTCTACGCTGGTTTTTTCCTCTCATAAAATCCCAATTTTGTTAAGATAATAGTTGCTTGTGCTTGTTGTAGCTGTAGAATTGCGTTTTATCTCTTTCTCCCTTGTCAAGTGAATAAGTGTAAGCATGGTACATGCTTATATGTGTTCACAATAATCAATACATTTCTGGTGCTTTGCAGTCTTTGAAGGAATCTGTGTGTGCAATATTTATAACTATATGAATTTAAATTGAACAATGTGATATGAAAAGTGTTTTATAAAACATTTTAAAAGTGGTATTGCCATGATACATACATAAGTTGTTGGTGTTTGTTTACTAATGAAATAGCTATATTTTACAGTTTGAGGAATATAAAACTATAAGGTGAATATAAATGCCAATTAAAAGAAAAAATAAAAGCATAATTGTATAGGACAGCACTTTGTAATCAATTGGTTAGTGATAATTGTTTTTAACACATTGATAGCTGTTTACAATTGAATTAAAATCTAAATAATACAGTAATGAACTAGTGTTCCATAAAAACAACATTTAATACAGTGAACAGGGCCTCTATTCAACACGGTAAAAACAATATCGTTTTTGATCTGTTATCGTATTGTCACCGTTTTGATAGCTCTTATTTTCTTGACAGTAATGGCGTCTGACGTGATAACAATGACATAACAGGTCAACTACGATATCGTTTTTACCGTCGGGAATAGAGCCGCAGGTTAGTTAAATAACAATATTAGCACCTTATATTTGTAGTATTTTGCATTCAATGCTCAGCTTCTAAATTCTCATACAAAGTGGACTCACTTTGGTACTTGGTATTGAATTTGAAATTAACAATTATTGTAGAAAAGTTATTTTTAAATTTTGGACATTTAAGCCATAGTGATTGGGTATATACTATCAATATCACATACAATGAAGTGTATTGATTAGTTTTTAGCACCATTTATTGCGTTTTATATGCATTAGTGCGTATTTATAGGTAATTTTCTGGTATCAACAACAAAGATTTACGTTAGGTTTCATAGTCATATAAGTTTTAAAGTGATTGGCTCCAAATTGTTTTGTGTTTGTTTTGGTATAACATAACAATGTTATGTCTATATAATTAGTGAAACATATAGTCTAAGGACGGTGTTAAACTATTGTTTTTTTCATATTAACTTCATAACATAACTAACTCGCTGAAGTTAATATTTGTTTTAAGGTTTTCATTATAGCTTTACTGCTGGTGATTAACCAGAATGCTTTAACATTATAGCTACTTGCTGGTATTACTTCTTATTTTATCCATACATTATAGCCTAAGAGCTGGTGTATGTGACCTGTTTTCAACATTACAGCACATCGCTGATGTTACTATTAGTTTAAGTTTAAACATACAATAAAGCAACTTGCTGGTGTTGTTTCTTATTTCAAAGATACATTAGAGCAACTTGCTGGTGTTACCTCTTATTTCACACATGCATGGAGATGGATTAAGAGCTGGTGTATGTGACCTTTTTCAACATTATAGCATGCCGCTGTTCTGTTCTGTTCTGTTCTGTTCTGTTCTGGTGACATCTCCAGCCAGCAGTTCTGCTGCAAGGACCCGTACGCGCTGACCGCGACGGTGAGGAGATGTTAGATTAGGCTAGCGGGGAAAAGCACGCCCGCCCCACTCGGTCTGGTAGGAGTAGCGAATAGCCGGCAGAGCACGAGAACCTTAACCCGCACCGACCAGCCACCAATACTAAACCGATTAGGGCAGGCGAGCTTCGTCGCCTTTGCTGCACCAACCATCCGCCCAGGCATCAGGCAGCAGCGCACCTGCCCGAGATACCGGAGAGTCAAGTAGATAGGATAGGAGTGTAGGGTTTGCAGTCGATATGACGGGAGAGACGGGAGGTATGGACTGCTTAATATATCAAATTGAATATTATATATATATATATATGATATATATATATATATATCATTGCTCTACTCCCTAAGTATCCTCGGTCTCTGTGTCGGTTTCAGGTTTTTTATAGACCTTTTCCGCTTCTTTTTTGAGCCGATTTTTATTATATGCAATGTTTCGCCAGTAGGCATGGCTCTTGTTGGTGTATTCTCGTATGTCCTGGGCAAGTGAGTCCTCCCAAGTATATATAGGCCGACCTACTTTTCTTCTGCGCTCCTTATACTTGACGGCCGCGTACAATATGTGGGGGTTTTGGCGCCTAAGCACATGCCCGTAATACGAGATCCGCCGAACTTTAATTATTTTTGTCACTGTTTTGCCTTCCAAAATTTGCCAGATCTTTTGTTTAGGAGTGCCCTTAGCGACTGACAGCATTTCAGTTAGTATGTGTCTCTCGTACGGTCTTAGGCGAGATCGATTCGCTTTGGTTAGTGCTGCGACATTAAGCCCGTAAGTCATGACAGGAGATATCACCATTTTGTACATTAGCCTAGCTATTCTCCATTCTATTTTGTTACTCTTAATAAATTGCGTTAGTATCCTGGAATTTCTTACGGCTTTTTGGCAACGCGACTTTATGGAGGCCCTCCTATTGTGGGTATGTGATATAAGTACAGAGGTATTTTATTTCATCTGTAGGTTGGATAGACACTCCACCTAAGCATATAGGCTTTAGATCTCCTTTTGAGATACCACATGGGTCCTGTACAATTAGTTTAGTTTTTTCCGTGTTTATTGTTAATCCTACGGTGTTTAACAAGTCTGCCAGTTTTCTCACTAAACTCACTATTCGATCGATTACTGATATGTATGGACCTATTATAATTAAGTCATCTGCGTAAGAAAGTATAAGGGGTAGGGTGATTTCGGCGTCTTGGTCCAGCCTGACTACCTCATCCTCCTCTTCTAGGGTGCGAAGAACGTCATCCATTAGAATGGTTAATAGCCGGGGGGATAGCGGACATCCCTGTTTAACCCCTTTTCCTTTTGAAATCACTTCCGAGTTCTGTCCGCACCAGGATATGAATGTTCTCTCCCTCATACAGGCTTCTACGATTCTATTGGTAAAGTGAATATTTTTACGCGTTTGTAGTATGTCCCTTAGGGCATTTAAGTTGACGTTGTCGAACGCTTTTTCTATATCTAATGGTGCAACAAAGAGCCGGTTTCCTTCCCTCCAGTTTATGTCTAGGACGCGGCGAAGGGTAAAAATGTCGTCGTCGGTAGATCTATTTTCTAGAAATGCCGCTTGATAATTGCCTATGGATGTAATAGTTCGGTCTAGTCTTTCTAATAGAAAATTTGCGTAGATCCGGTAACCCACATTACAAATAGGATATCTATTCCTAAAGTCGCTAGTGGTCTTGGGTGCTGATTTTTTAGGGATGGGAGGGACCTGCTTTGTGACCGCCCACTCTATTGGGACTACGTTGTTACTTCAAACTTCCTTCATAACGTTCGTTACCTGGGAAATAAAATCTAAGGGGGCCGCTTTATAAAGCTCCGGAACGATTTGGTCTGTACCGGGTACGGTTCCATTTCTCATGCGCTTAATTATTCGAGTTATGTCGTCCGTATCAGGGTCATGAGCCTTGCTCAAACCTTAAAAAAACCGGGCACATAGCTTTTCGTAGTCCTCTTCCTTTATTTTCCGTAGATTTTTGCGGGCTGCTCTGAGGTCTCTATTTCTAATAGGGTCGTCGGGGAATCTTTTTTTAAAGAAAAGCACCTTCTGGAGTTGAGCTTGTGCAATCCTGTTTTCCTTAGATCTCACTGTTGCGTAAGGTGGGATCACCCGCGTGGATTGTATTAGGATCTTGTTGAGTTCCTCCCAAGTGGAGTTCCGATGACAAAATTCACTATTCTGTGCGATTGTTTGTAGGCAAGATACGAGATTCTTAGTAACTTCTGCTTGGAACTTATCTCGATTGTCCTTGCATAGAAGTGCTTCATAGTTGATGTTTTTATAGTTAAATTGTGTCATACAGTTGTCTTTGTTCTTTCGCAAGCAAAGCTTATTGCTGCTTGTTGTACCAGAACTGGGATTTATTATTGTTGCGCAAATGATCTTACAGTCTGATCTAACTTTCTTGGACCATTGGCCTTGAATTGATTTAAAAAATATCCGATGTGAGCGACTGCTTATGATATGATCGATCTGGGAAAATTTTGTCCCCATTCTCCAGGTTACCCTGCATGATGGACGACCCCAAGTACTATTAACCAAGAGATTGTGTTGCTCTATGAAATTGGTTAAAAGCTTGCCGTTGAAGTTGGAGTCCTGATGTATTAAAATTTTTACGACATATATGTGACGACAAGTGTGTGATATCGTTTTTACCCAGGTGAGCATTGGAGTCGCCTATGCTCGAAAATCTAATTCAAGACCAAAATCTGACAGTTCCCATCTTGATTATTTAGTTATTTTAACATTATTTCATAAAAACATGAATGAGAACTCGTGTAACCAGTAATATTAGGGTAAGTTTTATTGATAAAAATACCTACACTTAAACCAAAATGCAGTTATCACAGCGAATGTGCGCCCGTTGAGGTTAGGATTTTGGTCTTGAATTACGTTTTCGAGTATATTAGAATAGGTGTTGCCTTTTGCGCGCGCCCCTAATTTACCAAGCACCTGGTATCTGTAGCATAATATGTACCGCGAGAATATTGTTGTAATTGCCGTAGGTGTTTATTAATTCAAGTTGTGTCCCTTTGTTGATAAGTATTGCTATATCCCTCTTTTCGTTTGCACACTTACCTCCACTTAAGATCCAATTATAATTATTAGAAGAAAATGTACCTTTAGCGAGGTGTGTTTCTTGTAAACCTGCAATTGTAATTTGACCGGTTATTAGCTCCTCATTAATATTTAGCTTGTCTTGTAGCAATGCACAACCTCGGACGTTCCACGTTGCTATGTTGAAGTCCACACCTGAGCTAACCAGCGGTTCCCGTTCTGATCGCATTGCCCTAAGCACTCGGTGTCCCGTGGTGTCAGTTTCTTGAGGGCCAATCGAATCGTTGATGCTTGGACTCAATAAGGTATTACTTCGCTCTACTTAAGTAGAACAAATGGGGATATCATTGCTGTGATTATCGTATAATCTTATGCTGTCGTATTGGCTGTTATGAAAGTACAGATGGATTGGTCTAGCTGGGGCAGTAAGCGTCGCCGGGGCATTGTAAACTATAGGTTGCGTATTATCACCGTGGATGTAAATGTCCAAGACAACGAATTCTGATGCAGCGATAATTATATCCTCCCCACCCCAGTGACCATTCATGAATTGATTTTGGATGTATGTGTTTATCTGCCCGGGGCTCGGTTCTAAGCTGCTAGTGCTGTCGTCGAGTGTATCTGTGACGCTGCCCTTCAGGGCTAGCTTTATTCTAGGGTCGTCCCTGTTAGCTGAAACGTAGTGAGCCAGTTCCTGTCTGACAATTTTGTGATCATATTGGTTAGGAGTCGAGCCCAGAACAATGTTGAGCTGATCTGCTATTGCCCTGTATAGGCAGTTACCGTCTTTTGTGATTTGGACAATATTCATCACAAAATTGGTATAACGAATTGGTAACAGTTTTTATTGTAAGATTCTTCTAACTTAAAAAAAAAAACACAGGGTTGGAGAACACGTCCCTAAAATATGTGTTTATAAACGATCAGGTAAACAGGGTCGATTTTCGGTGTGAAATTACGTCAAATTTAGGAAATTGGTGATCTCAGAGCTATTATATTACTTTTCACGGAAACTACTTACTGCAAAAATCTAAAAATTGACAGAGTGAATTAGGGGTAACAAGGTTATAGAACGGTATATAAAACGAGGGGGCGTCGACACTTAAGATTTAGTAATTTAATGGGCCAATATGAAGGATATTAGATTTTCAGTTTTTAGGCTATAACTATACAACAGAAGTGAGTAGGAAGATAAACGATATACATACCAATCAAAAAGGCTCGTTACAAAAAACAATCAACGTTACAAGTTAGTGTAGATCATCAATCGTATTCCGGTGGCGTTGCCTCCGACAATTAATAAACTTTGTAAGTACCTACTTACCAGGTTGTCGGTCAATCCTACCTCCGGTTACTGCGACCGGTGGCGGCCGGTTATGGCCGATACCACTACTTCACGATCCACACTTTTCCGCACAATTTGGTATATTTTTCACGTGTCTGCGTTGATTTTAACCAGTATCCAAAGCCTCAATACTAAAACTGAGACTACAACTAAAGTACTAGTCGGCGTGTCATGAAATTTATATGCAATATTGAGAGAGGTAAGGACTGTCTATTTATAAAAAGATAACGCTTGCATTTGGATGCGCCGAAGTAGAAACTTAACTAGGTACTTAGGTACCTATAGTGAAGCGAAAAATGAGAAAACCTAAGTGTGTTGTAATTAATTCGTGTACTTATATGATTAGAAAGTTGTACCCACCAAAAAAGATGTATTTGAGACAATAAGAAGCCTATGGAAAATGAAAAATTTGAAAAGGTCGTTCAGGAAAAAAAGTGGAAATGAGGTTTGAAATTACGTAAACTGACGACGAGACAACGAGAGCGACCTCGAGACAGTAATAAATAATAAGTAAATCGGTAACTATCGAGCGAAAAAAACTGAAATTTGGAACAAATAGTCTTAATTAGATTTAGAGTGGAAATATTTAATAAAAAATGGGGTTTATCGATTTATTTTGGGAGAAGGGGGAACCATTAAAAAAATTGCATTTTTTGTCATAACTTCTAAATTAAGATGAATTTCAGAAAAAACCGAACGTCACGAGGATCGGCAAGTCAAGCCGGATATTTTAATATAAAAACCAGGTTCCTGGGATGTCTCTATCTATGGGTCGTGGCTTGAGAGAAAAGAGTTTTTTGGTTATAACTTTTAAATTAAACACGGGAAAAATCTGAAATTTTGGGGAATGACGTAAGGTGCAAAAAAGCAACTTTTGGTGTGAAAAAAAGCGGGGGTTGTCGATAGGAATCGGACAGCGCACGCGCCAGAAGATTAATTTTTTTTTCAAACTTACGGTTTAAAGGTCAATCCTACCTCTGGGTCACACTTCCGATTAAAACCGACACCTCTACAACTTAGCACACCACAAGCTGCACGTTTTTACACTAAAAACACTGTTTTACGACGATATTTTCCTATTTTAGTAATTTTTTGAGCGCGGAGCGATTGAAAAACCTTTCAACATTATAGCATGCCGCTGAAGTTATTTTTACTTATAGTAAGTTTAGACATACATTGGGTCCAATTCGGATAAGTGACGTCTAAATTTAAATTTAAGTTAAGAATCTGTAATTTTAAGTTATGTCATTTTAGGTTACACGCCAATTGGTATTCGGATTACCGCCTATGTTGAAGTTGCCATACATTAAAATCTCTTAATTTAGAGAATCGCTTAAATTTGACGTTTATAATATTAATTTTAGAGATAGACGCCAATTTGGTATTCGGGTGCACATCACAAACGTCAAATTACAGATTTTTAAACGAAATTTTCTGTAAATTTAGACGCCACCTAAACAGTCCCGTGTAAATTTACACGATAGGTACTTAGGGATTCTAAATCGGATGACAGATCGAAGCCTTACTGATTTTACCATATCCTATAATCTGTGAATTTACCGTTCGTCAATAGGATCCTTCCTGTTTTAATTGCATTTTTTTTCACGTTATCCTAAATTCTAAAAAGGATTCCTAGTAATTGAATGAAAGTGTAATGAAAAGCCCTTAAATGTGTCTGCTTTGAGTTCTGTGTCTGTACCTAGCTATTTGCAAAACGCAAAAGGGATATGGTTCTGTGGAATTCATTTCATTACCTAAGTAACCTATCGTACATAAAAGTGAAAATGTTAAAAAGAAACGCCCTTAAAATCTGTGTGAGTCAGCTCGTCAATTGATACGATTGCTGCATAAATGAATATTAGGATTTCCCGGACCATCAAAGGTAAGTCATTTAATACACCTGCGGAAATATTCGAGAGATAGTTTTGATATCTCTGTGAAATGCTTTATACTTGCTAAAGTTTTTTCTCTACTAAGTACCTACCTACCTTTTTATTTAAGTATATTTCTTACAATGATAACTTAGGATTTACTAATAAACAACTAACCACCAATTTTTGTCTTTCTAGTGTTCAACAATGTTATGACAAAGGCACTTTATAAAGTACCTAAATGATGCAGTGATATTGCACCCATGTTATAAGATAAAACATAGACCAACACAAGGAATGCTGTACCAGTACATAGATACTTGTTGGTAAGTAGGTACCTATGTTATATTATGAACTGCCTTAATATAAATGGTTTTATGTACCTACCTAAGTGTAGAATTGGAATTAATTTTATTCTCTAAGCTATACATGCACTTCACAAGTTGTGAGTCTACTAGCACCTATTAATGCTTCCTAAATAAACACTTGAGATGAACCACTGCAAAGAACTCCTTAATATTGTAAATTGTTTTCTACATAGGTTGTGTGCCTATAAATGCTCCGTACAAACAACATGAATAACTTGAATATCACTGTACCTACCTACCATAATTATATTTAAAAAGTAGGGTCTTGAGATAAAAGAAACAAATGATCAGAGAATAGTATTGTTTTTTTATATTATGAAATATAAAGAAAAAGATCATTCAATAGTTTTATTATACAGTAGTATAAATACAAGCATTAGATGATTGGATGATTTACATTTCTATTTAACTACATAGTTGTTTATTTCCCATACAACTATGAAACATCCAAGATTCATTGCTGGTATTAATGTTACTTACTGCACAGAAAGTTTAGCCCTATCCTATGTTAATTAAAGTTAGTTATAAATATAATTTAGTGACTCTGAAAAAGAGTACATTATTTTCTTTAAGTACCTAAAGTATGATCCAGCTCTAATGCATGCATAAGTGTCATGGGACAGCGCATCTAGTTTGGTTTAATGATTTCACTAAAGACATGCCACAACTCACTCAGACCCAATTTTTTATTCTCATTGCTTTAAACTTTACTGCTATTACTTATAAACGTGGAGTAACCATGGAGTAGCTAAGCCATGGTTTGTCCCTATCCTTCGAATTCAAATGTCACAACGGTAAGGACAAAACATGGCATGGCTTCTCCATGGTTACTCCACGTTTATAAGTAAGGGCATATAACATTTAGAACCAGCAATATAATATATATAATATATTATGATTATTTTTTCAGATTAATAGTGGTGACATGCTTTATGGTATCCTGGTGAAATATGCATGATTCATGAAACTTGGTGCGCTGAATAGAGCGAAGTGGTACTTCACATCGAGGCAAAGACTGTTGCTGTATAAGTCGCACGTCCAGCCCCATATGGATTATCTCTGGGCGGGAGCACCTGAATACCAGATCGGGCCTTTTGACTCAGTTATGTTTTGGGCATTTTGATATAGGCTACGGTAACGGCTTACTATCAGGTGGGCCATATGCTTGTCTGTTTGCAGCTAGTGTAAAGTGTATTTCCAAATTAAATGTTATTGGTTAATAGTAATAAGGTAACATGATATGTGTTTTATTTATTATCTTTGAGAAATGGAGGACATAGATATAACAACAGGTAATGACATCCTTGACCTAATTTTCTGTTTTATGCCCAATGTTGGACAATATATTATTGCTGGTGACTGTACTAGCTGGAGTCCCAATACGGTACAGTCCAGATAGTCTTACACAAGGTGCTTTTCCACTGGCGAGGCAAAGCTAGACGATAATATAAATTTGTATCAAAAATCTATGAACATCATCCTAGGTGGAAATGGTTGTTCAATACGAATATTTAAACTAGTCGCGCCTCGGATCGCTAGTAGAAAAGCACCTTCATTAAATTTTAACCTTCAGCTGATGCCAAAATCAGGATTTGTCAATATCATTGAGATAAGTAGGTAGGTTAGTGTTTTGCTTCTTGTAAGTAGGTACAGCCCGACATTACTCATCATAGGTGTCCTTACAGTTATTTTACTACACGAGGACTGTTACTAAATTAAATTTAATCTAGTACCTACTTATAAAAAAACGAAACTGAGGCTCTACTTTGAAATCCGTAATTCGAACTTCGTCTATTGCTATCCCTTTTGCTCTCGACGCGTCACTAATTCGCAAGAAAGTGACGGAGCGATCCGAAGTTCGAATTACTGATTTCAAAGTAGAGCCCCTGAACCGCGTAGAGGAAAAAAACGACTAAGTATAACACAAGTTGCAGTTTTCACGAAGCATGCAGGAGTATTTAATTGTATTATGCAGCTGCGCCCATCCATAGATAAGACTGAATTACTGCCTAATGGCTGCGCCAAAATATTAGACTTGTAGAA
This sequence comes from Acleris cristana, assembly GCA_948252455.1. Taxonomy (NCBI): domain Eukaryota; kingdom Metazoa; phylum Arthropoda; class Insecta; order Lepidoptera; family Tortricidae; genus Acleris; species Acleris cristana. The sequence continues at coordinate 49,116,360 of OX411771.1, forward strand.
AATTATAAAATTATAATCGCAGTTCGAATTGTCCGCAGTCCATTCCACAGACGTACATTCCACTATTCCAGGGAAAACCACAGATTATAACTACATGATAAAAAAATTATCTTGGTGGTGTTTTCCGCAAAACTCAGGGGCCCGTTTCATAAAAGCTTCTAACTTGTAATACAAGTGGAAGTCTCTTTTTAATACATACTGTTGGAAAGAGAGTTCCGCTTATAATATAAGCTATTATTTTTTATGCAATACGCCCCTGCAGCCCGTTTCACGAAGCTACAAATTACAAATTACAAGCGGAACTCTCTTTCTAGCAAAAGGAGTTAGAAAGAGACTTCCGCTTGTAATTTGTTGCTTCGTGAAACGCGCCTCAGGACGCACGTAACTCTACGTTAGAGTGAGATAGAAATACGTCGTGCCCACTTTAACATAATAGTTGCAACCCTCAGTGTTTGTGGCAAGCACCAAATGTGGGTACGGCATTAAACTGAAACTATACATAGGTATTTGTTTGTTTACATTACATTGTATGTAGGCATGATGTACCTAGGCAAACTAATAAAGACCAAACAAAACAAGTGTAAGTAAGTATGTATCTACTTCTTATTTTTTCTTATTACTAATGTTGCTAATTGCAACAATATAGTAAATAAAATATAAGTTATGTTTTTCGGTTTTTTTTTCACAACAACTTGGTTAACGGTAAAAGGTATGATAATATTTAATACTGTAATAAATGAGCAAAAAAGTAATTAGAATGCCTACCTATTGTTTTATTTTATAAAGTCGTCAATTCTGCCGGTAATTTTCTTTGATATAGCAAAGCCGTCAAAGGCTGACAACTACGTTTCTAGGGCCTTCCAAAAAAAAAAACAACTTTATTTCAACTTAACTTTTAAATCTAAAAATTTAGGAAATGTCACTTTAGGTTACGCGCCAATTGGTATTCGGAAAAACTCTTAATTAAAATTCACTTAAATTTATAACTTTTTAGCCGTAAATGACAGCTCTAAATTTAGAAACTACTCTCTTGTCTGTGGTTGGTTCTGATAGAATTAAGCTATTTCATATAACGAAAAGCGTTTTTTTCATGTAAGAATGTATCCTAAAGATTTTTCTAGTCTCAAAATCTATCTACAAAGTTTCAAGCGGCGCTTAAAATTGCAGATAAAATATAACGTAATGTGCGTCCGAATACCAAATTCTAATCTACCTATAAATTTAGAAATGTCACATTGTAATCCCTATAAATTTAGAAATGTCAAATTGAGTGTGCCTCTAAAATTAGGGATTTCTATCTAAAATTAAAAATTCCCGAATACGGATTGAGTTTAGACCTGTCAAAATCGAGTTTGACGTTTATAAATGTAATTTTACAGACGTTTAAAATTAGACAACGGTTATCCGAATTGGACCCATTATAGCCATAGGGTAGGTGTATATAATATTTAGGTGAACATTATAGCTACTTGCTGATGTTAATAATTTACATACTTAAAAATGGAAGATAAAGCAAATAACTTTAATAATTTAAGAAAGTACTCTTTTTGCAAACATAGTACACATAAATACTGTTTGATTTTTACTACTTTCATAAAGATAATAACTTAAAATTTGAGCTTATTATGAAAAATAGTTTTAACTGAGAACAATTTTAACTTAAAGTTGAAACATTAACATTGGATGTTCATGTCTCAAATTTAAGTAAGTGATTTCAAATTAAAAATCAACTACTGGTTGGTATATGTTAACAAATAACAAATACTGGTGATAATTTAAAGACTTATTATAATTATAGTCAAAACTTTATAAATTGTAACGAAGAGTATTCTGACACCACCACGGACAGAGAGATACGGTTGATTAATTAATTTATGGAAATTAGTTTTGCTTCATACCTTTAAAACTTAAACTTGATAAAACATTATTTGCAAACCTAGAGTTACAGAGAGTATATTATCATTCTTTATTGAAGGATGAGTTAATGTATGAAATAAATATTCGTGCCGAGACACCCGGTGATACAGTACAAAAAATGAAACAACAGTTAAAATGTTTGAGCGCTGAATTCCTCCCGGAAGAGATTATAGGTGAAGAGTTAAAAGCAAGTGTTGAGTTGCCCATAATCACTGAAAAAATAAAGGACATACAGGCTAAACTAAGTACTCTGGAAAAAACAAAGGATAAATGGCTGTTAGTTCGTGTTAAGTCTTTGTACTGTCATCTTTTATTTCGTTTGCAAAGGGTTCAAGGATTAGATTTGCCTAAAGAAAAGGAGATTCATTTGTCATTAAAGTCTAAGTTAGAGCAATGCTCGGTTATTATAGAAAACTTATTGCCTGAAAAGGACGGTGAAGGTTTAACGAGTTCCAGTGTTGGCGGTACCTCAGATTCGTTTGAGTACAATAAAGAAGCAAACAATTTCAACATTTTAAAACGCATCAGCACCAAATTTAACAGGCTGACCAGTGTTTATTCGTTTTTAGAAGCAGTTAACGAGCACGCAAGCTTTCGGTATTAATGATGAGAAACTTTTTAATGCAACTTGTTGTCTGTTCACTGATCAAGGTCTCATATGGTATAGAGGAAATAAACATAGGTTTCAGTCCTGGAAGGAGTTAGGTATCTTGTTACAAGAAGAATTTGCACCAGTAGATTTCAATTACAGGTTGTTAGGTGAAATTCATGCTCGCACGCAGGGTCAAATGCCATATCCAATGAACAGCATGGTTTCAGAAAAGCAAGGAGTACAACGACTGCATTTTCGCAGTTTGCAGACGATATAAACGATAAACTAAATAACCGGCAGTTTGTTGTAGCCTTGTTCATTGATTTCAAAAAAGCCTTTGACACATTGAACCACGAATTGTTACTTAATGCTATGCATGAGAGTGGGATACGTGGTCCAATGAGTCAGTGGTTCCGTAGCTATTTGGAAAACCGAACGCTGCGTACGAGCATAAATGGGGAAACCGGGGAAGAGGCAGATATCAAGTATGGAGTGCCAACTGGATCAGTGTATGGACCAGTCGGCTACATCATGCACGTGAATAGCATATGCAGAGTTGTCAAACATTGTAGTGTATACATGTATGCGGATGACACGTGCCTGGTGTATGCTGGCAGAGATCCAAATATCATACAGGAAAAAGTACAAGACGATTTTATAAGTATACTTAAATGGTCACATGATAACGGCATTTTGATAAATGTAGCCAAGACTAAATGTATGTTGATTCATTCACCGTATATGAAAAAACCAAATAAAAATATCAACATTTGTTGTCATACGTACGATTGTCTGCATAGAAATTTGTCTGGTTGTAGTTGTGGTATTGTCGAGTATGTAACAGAGTATAAATACCTTGGTTTGACAATAGATTGTAACTTTAATTGGAAACCACATGTTGACATTGTCTGTAATAAACTTAGAGCTGTTTTATGTAAATTGAACAATCTTAAATTTAGAGCCAGTAAACCAGTATTGTATGCTCTGTACCATGCACTTGCCGATCCAATATTGAGTTATGGTATAATAGCCTATGGACGTACTTTTCGAAGTCAACTAGTTTTTTTTTGAATTTACAGCTCAGGATAATTAAAATGTTGGTAGACAGGAAAACTAAAAAGAAGTATTATAATAATTATAATGTATTATTTAAGACCTGTAAAATACTCCCTGTCAAAGAGAAACTTAGGTATATATTAGCGTTAGAACAGTTTAAGAACCCTGAATTTTAAACATCTAAAACATATAGCCGTAATCTTAGGTTAGAGGTAAGGAATAACTATGTAGAACCCAGAGCATGTAACTACTATGGGCAAAGAACTAGAAAGTATATGATACCGCGAATTTTCAATGCATTGTTTTCGGAAGAGGGCTGTATTAGTAAACACATTTAAAAAAAAAAGGTTAAACATCATGTGTTGGATTCACTTGTAAAAGGAAGGGTTTAGTTGCTGTTATGTTTGTAGTAAGTGAGATAGGTACACAGTAATTAGTTAAGAAGAGTGTAAAATTCACCTTCAAACGGTTTAGCAGTTTGGCGAAGTTGTTAGTTATTATAAAACAGTGTACTTCTATTTGAAAAAAAAATTAAAAAAAAAAATGAACCGACCCATATTTATTTTGCGTTGATGAGTGGAATGTTTTCACGACTTTTAAAACCTTTAAGTGATGAAGATCAATTAGAGATTTTGTTTCATAACATTAGACCGTCGTTCTCGGAGCAGCTAGCTCTGCAGGAGGTTAACTCGGTAGATGCTTTGAGACGTTGTTGCAGGAAAATTGAGGCGGCTCGCCAAAAAGCCAAATTATTCAAATTCAAAATTCAAATTCAAATCATTTATTCTGTAAGTAGGCCCTGTAGGCACTTTTACAAGTCTGAGTCTACCAGCGCTTCCAAAGAGACCACTATTGAGAAGAAGCACCGCAAAAAACTCAACAGTAAGCCGTTTTTTCCAAATAAATCACTTATTACAATACTAAACTTAAGCTACATAATTTAAATGTCACAGGGATGTACAGGTCCCAGTAGTAATAATAGTAGTATTTTCCGAACCGCCGAGTAAATCTACTTTAAACCCAGATTTTACTTATAGGGGTAAACACATTAAGCAGGAGGTCACCGCTGTTGCTTCAACTACTGTTCAACAAAGCCAGTTTGTGCTGCCGCGACATCAAAAGCTGTACAAGCCGGCACAGTTCGTGCAACAGCGAAGACAATTTATACCAGCACCCCAATTTCAAAACCAAAAGACCCCTCAGGTCTGTAAGGTTTATTGTCATAGGTGCAAAGTAGATTCACACAGTACCAAGGCGTGTAACGACAAACGGGTATTATGTTTTAAATGCGGTGAGATGGGTTACACCCCCCGTTCATGCCCGAAATGTAGGTTAAATTTAAAGCCAAAAAACTAGTTGGTGAGGGTCATAGTGTTAGAGCTCGTTCCCACTATGTCGCGTGTCCGATTCCGATTTTAAAATTCAAAAATTCAAAATTCAAAATATTTATTCAGTAAATAGGCCACATGAGGGCTCTTTTACACGTCGGTAACATGAGTGAATCTACCAGCGCTTAGGACAAGACCATCATTGCGGAGAAGAAGCGCCGCAAGAAACTCCAGCAGAAGGTCATTTTTTCAATCATTATAACAAAATAATACTTAAAAGTCAGTTACATTAAGTAATAATAAGGTAATGTAACTTACTTTTAAGTATTATTTTGTTATCTTTTAATCGGTTGTCGGCGCCTCTGTTCCCATAATACGGGAGGGCTGACAAAACAGTCGGATCCGACACAAAATCGTTGTCGGTCGAGTGTGAATAACTTCATATAAAACGTTCTGCCACTGGAACGACCGATAAAAAATTGGACCGACACATGACATAGTGGGAACGAGGTCTTACATCAGTCGGGGAAGCCGTACCCACTGATTGTAAAAATTGGTTACAACTTGTAGCTAATTATTTTAAGCACAACTCCGTCACCGCGGTCCTCTTTCAACCCGACAACTACGATGTTAGGCCTAATTTAAATGTAGACATTTTGGATTTGACAGTTTGTGGATTCCGGTGCAGCTATTTTGATTATAGGGAATGGCGCACACGAGCGTTTTGTTAATTTTGGTCATTCGATAGTGAATTCTCAGGAATTTGTCTTAGTAGCTGATGGATCAGTATGTAATACTGTTGGTTTTATCTCACTCCCTATTTCTTTCAAAGGAATGACGAAATTAATTAAATTTTACTTGATACCTTTGATAGTATTGAACATCATTCTTAGGATAGATTTTTGGAAGGAATTTTCATTGATACCTGATATATTTGAGAATATAAGTTAGAGCTCGTTCCCACTATGTCGTGTGTCGGATTCCGATTTTAATCGGGTGTCGGCGCCTCTGTTCCCATATACGGGAGGGCTGACAAAACAGTCGGATCCGACACAAAATCGTTGTCGGTCGAGTGTGAATAGCTTGATATAAAACGTTCTGCCACTGGAACGACCGATTAAAAATTGGACTGACACACAACATAGTGGGAACGAGGTCTTAGATCAAAAAGCCATTAATTAGAATTTATTAAAAATACAGCTAATATAGACACACAACTCAACAATATATTAGCATTTGACACTTTTAACTTCTGATCAAAGAGAATTAACCGAAATAGTAATTTAAAAGTTTGGGGATATATCTTTTGAAAGTAAAGGCTTAGGTAGAACACAAAATTGATAGTGGCGATTCTATGCCAATTAAGTGCAGACCGTACAGGGGTACCGGAGAAGCTTAAAGAATTAGATAAGGAAGTGAATAAGATGCTAGAAATGGATGTGATTACACCAAGTGAAAGCCCGTGGAATAATCCAGTCCTTATGGTTCCCAAATCAGACGGGACATGGCGGTTATGCTTAGATTGTCGTAAACTAAATACAATTAGCAAAGGGGCTGCTTATGTAATACCATACATACCCCAAATTTTGGATAGCCTGAGGAATGCAAATTTCATTGGTTCGGTAGATTTTAAAGCAAGTTTTTGGCAGATAAAGTTAGATGAATAGTCACAGGAGAAGACTAGCTTCACGGCACCCGGTAAGGGTCTATTTAAATTTAAAAACATGCCATTTGGACTGTGCGGAGCACCGTCTCGCCAACAAAGATTAATGGACATGCTTTTTGGTACTCCATTTTGCAATGAAGTGAGTAAAGGACTCGTTTTTTGTTATGTAGACGATGTAATAGTAGTGTTAGAAGATTACGAAACTCATTAATTTTGAAAAGAACAATTTCTTCCGAAGATCTCTCAAATATTTAGGATACATTGTGGACGAATGCGGTTTAAGAACGGATCCTAGTAAAGTGCGTGCGGTTATTGATTTTCCAGTGCCAAGAACGCGAAGGAGGTAAAAATATTCTTGGGTACTTGTTCTTGGTTTAGACGTTTTATTAGAAATTTTTAATAGAATATAGCAGCACCTCTTAATGCGCTTACTAGTTCAAAGACCAAGTTCGTTTGGACCACTGATGCTGACCGGGCATTTGTCGATTTGAAGAACCGATTAATATCAGCTCCAATTTTGATTTTTCCGGATTTTATGAAGCATTTCACAGTAAATTATGATGCTTCTAGCTATGGAATCGGAGGCGTGATTACGCAGGAAGTAGAAAGAACCGACCATCCAATAGCTTATATAAGTAGATCTTTAAATAAAAATGAAAGAAACTACAGTCCAACAGAGAGAGAGGCGTTAGCGGTAGTGTATGCTGTTGAAAAATTTGAACCATACCTATGCTCTAGGCCGTTTACTGTTGTCACTGATCATGTAGCTTTGAAATGGTTCATGAATTTAGGAAACCCGACGGGACGTCTTGCTCGATGGGGGTGTCGCTTGTCGCAATTTAATTTTACAATAGAGCACAGGAAAGGAAAGGGCAACGTCATTCCTGATGCTCTCTCTCGATTGATGAAGGTAGAAGTAATTAATACTACATCATCAGCGGCCGCGAGTGACGTTTGGTTTAATAGGGTCTACTCAGGTTGCCAATCTTTTCCAAGGAAGTTCCCGAACTATCGGAAATGGAGTTCTATACAGATACAGTAAAGGGAAGTATTCTTTGACAGATGATTTTGACTGGAAAGAAGTCGTGGCTGAGTCTAATCGCACTAAAGTCATTTCCGAAAACCATGAACCACCAACTTCAGGTCATATGGGAGTTTTTAAAACGCACCGAAAGATAAGTTTAAGGTATTTCTGGCTGAGAATGTACCGTGTCTTATTAAATTTTATCTACACTCATATCATAAACCCTCTATGATGCGTTGAGAAACCGCAAATTATGACCAGCATAATAATCAACTCTGTTGTTAGAGCAATTTTTTTATCTGCGGCAGTTATCTTATGAATTCATAAGAACATCAATTTCGATGTTCTTATGACATTCAAATTTCGAACATATCTGAAAAACAAAGCATTTTTGATTACACCTCTATTCTAAATCAGTCGAGATGACATTTTATTGAAAATGAAATGTCAATTTCACACAACTTTGACATATCTCGCACGTTACTTGATATCGAACGATTTGATAGTTGACGCTGAATCTAGTTGTCTCTGAATTTAAAAAAAAAAGACCTTGTCAAATTTTGATTTGCCGCCACATTTGACGCTTATTTTGTCGGAAAAATAAGTTTGTTGTGTTGTTTTCGTAAATAATTATTGTATTGTACGACTACTTAAAATGAGTGATCAAGATAGTGATCATGATCACGATATTTCGGAGACACCACCTGATATCAGGGATAAAGCAATGAGCGTCGAAGATATGTTGTTGCCGTCAAAATCCAAGAACATGATTCTACTGTCAAAACTGGAAAAGTGGAATTCAACCACCGCACAATTAAAACTGTAAATAATAATTATATTATTACAATAAATAATTGTCTCTGTTATCCCATTTATTTTTTGTATTATTTTACTAATAGCTCTAATCAATGCTGCAATGCCGGTCATTACATGCAATTTCTGAACACATCATAGAGAGCTTTTATGATATGTGTGTAGATAAAGCACTGTATGTAACTGTACATAATAAGCATTAAAATACTCGTGAGATGCTATTATGAAACTCGCCCTCGGCTCGTTTCATAAACACTCACTTGAATTTTAATGCCCCTTATTATGCAACAGCACATAATAGTACATTACTTAACAAGGGCTGTAAAAGAAAGAAAGCCCGAAATCGCAGGTATTTGAGACCCGAGCCGAAGGCGAGGGTTGTAAATATGCGATAGAGGGCTTTCTTTTTTACTGCCCGTGATGAGTACACAATTTTACGTCTTCACCTGGCCACAATGCGAGTTTTACCGTGCGCGCAGCGTGCGATAAAACTCACATTATGGCCAGGTGTTACTTAAACTATTATTATAAAACAGTGTTCGACGTGTTCAGCCTATAAACCGGGAAACCGAGCGCGAGTCTAGCCCCCCCGGCCCCGCCACCCCGCCGGATCCTCGCAGCTACGCTGACGCAACCGGTAAGGCCGCTTCGGCGGCCTAGTGCGCCTGTTAAGGCGTCGAAAAAGAGAGCTCCAGCTTCTATGAAGGAGCTCCCTCGTACCGGTGTGGATAAGGAGGGATTCACATTGGTGCACCACAGCAAACCACGTAGGAAGCCTCATAAGACTCGGTGTGGTACTGCAGTAACGGACCCGAATTCCGAGCTGCGGGCAGCTATACCGAACACGGCGCTCTACGTGTCTCGCCTGCACCACTCTGCAACGGTAGACGACGTGGTGAAGTACGTCCGTCAGAAGGTTGGATGCAGTCTGACGGTGTTCCAGCTACGCTCGCTTCGCTACGTGCACTTCAGTTCGTTTGTAGTGCGCGTGCCGCGGTTTATGCTGGGGACCGTCGAGTGTCCTGACTTGTGTTGACCCGAAAGGTGTTGTGTTCCGGCGGTTTCGGGGCAACCTACCGGCAGCGACCAAGATGCCAATTTTGGCAGAACAGGACCACACTGTTCTGTCACCTCGGTGTTAGTTTTAAGTTTTATATTGTTATGTAGGTATGTTAGTCTATAAGGTATTTGTAAATATGGGCCTCGTTGCCCGAAATAAAACGACTCTTACCCAGGGCAAATGTGTAAACCAAAACAATGCTATAGACCGTTTCAAGTGATATCAGTAGAATTAGTCGGACGACTTTTAAGGTCACGATCAGGCTATATGCACTTTTTAGTTGTCTCATGTTGTTTTTCTAAGTAACCCATGCTATTTCCTTTAAGGCGCGCAACAAGCGCTAATGTGGCGAAAAATATGGAAGGTTATGTGTTTTTAGCTCATGGCATTCCGGAAACAGTGATTACCGATAACGGGGTTCAATTTACTGGATTCGAGTTACGTAATTTGATGAGAGCTTATAAGGTTCCACAGATCCACTACGGACCGAGGTATACGCCACAAATAAACATGGTAGAAAGATATAACAAAACAGTCATGACGATGATATCTTCGTTTGTGAAGGATGACCACAGATCGTGGGATCAAAACATTTTTAAAGTGCAATTTGCATTAAACAGCGCGGTGAACGAAACCACAGGTTTCACTGCGTTTTTCTTGGTTCATGGCAGAGAACCAATAATTAACGGCGATTTTTGTAGACACAATTGATACAGAATATTTAGTTTGTTGGTATAGTATGAATCTTCCCAGATGAACTTTTCGCTTCGAGCCCTAATATTCCAAACAAAGGCCATTGTCTCTATTATCGCAAAGCCGCTAGCTACCGAGTTAGCACGTGCCACTACAACATTCATATTGAAAAACAAACGGTATCGTCATAGTATTAAGGTTCAAATTGAATGTCACTGATATTCTAGATGTTACGTTTTGGTAGTGTAGGACCATAGACCGCCCCGAGGCAATACGGCACTCATACTATTTTGATACTTAATGGGTCCAATTCGGATAACCGATGTCTAATTTTAAACGTCTGTAAACTTAAATTTATAAACGTCAAACTCGATTTTGACAGGTCTAAACTCAATCCGTATTCGGGAAATCTTAATTTTAGATAGAAATCCCTAATTTTAGAGGCACACTTAATTTGAAATTTCTAAATTTATAGGGATTACAATTTGACATTTCTAAATTTATAGGTACCTAGATTAGAATTTGGTATTCGGACGCACATTACGTTATATTTTATCTGCAATTTTAAGCGCCGCTTGAAACTTTGTAGATAGATTTTGAGACTAGAAAAATCTTAAGGATACATTCTTACATGAAAAAAACGCTTTTCGTTATATGAAATAGCTTAATTCTATCAGAACCAACCACAGACAAGAGAGTAGTTTCTAAATTTAGAGCTGTCATTTACGGCTAAAAAGTTATAAATTTAAGTGAATTTTAATTAAGAGTTTTTCCGAATACCAATTGGCGCGTAACCTAAAGTGACATTTCCTAAATTTATAGATTTAAAAGTTAAGTTGAAATAAAGTTGTTTTTTTTTTTGGAAGGCCCTAGAAACGTAGTTGTCAGCCTTTGGCGGCTTTGCTATATCAAAGAAAATTACCGGCAGAATTGACGACTTTATAAAATAAAACAATAGGCATTCTAATTACTTTTTTGCTCATTTATTACAGTATTAAATATTATCATACCTTTTACCGTTAATCAAGTTGTTGTGAAAAAAAAAACCGAAAAACATAACTTATATTTTATTTACTATTTTCTTGCAATTAGCAACATTAGTAATAAGAAAAAATAAGAAGTAGATACATACTTACTTACACTTGTTTTGTTTGGTCTTTATTAGTTTGCCTAGGTACATCATGCCTACATACAATGTAATGTAAACAAACAAATACCTATGCATAGTTTCACTTTAATGCCGTACCCACATGCTTAGTGCTTGCCACAAACACTGAGGGTTGCAACTATTATGTTAAAGTGAGCACGACGTATTTCTGTCTCACTCTAACGCAGAGTTACGTGCGTCCTGAAGCGCGTTTCACGAAGCAACAAATTACAAGCGGAAGTGTCTTTCTAACTCCTTTTGCTAGAAAGAGAGTTCCGCTTGTAATTTGTAATTTGTAGCTTCGTGAAACGGGCTGGGACCCAATTCTCGTGACTTCGAGATGATTTTTCATGCGAGATGAACTGTCAACTGCATACATTTTTTCGACATATCTCGCATGAAAAATCATCTCGAAGTCACGAGAATTGGGTCCCTGCTGCGGTTTGTGGAAAACACCAAGCATGTGAATACGGCTTAAGAATCTTAAAAAAATACGCAAGATTATTTTTTTATCATGTAGTTATAATCTGTGGTTTTCCCTGGAATGTGGACTGCGGACAATGCGAACTGCGATTATAATTTTATAATTTTCTACAAGTCTAATATTTTGGCGCAGCCATTAGGCAGTAATTCAGTCTTATCTATGGATGGGCGCAGCTGCATAATACAATTAAATACTCCTGCATTAGCATGCTTCGTGAAAACTGCAACTTTGTTCTTGTGTTATACTTAGTCGTTTTTTCCTGTATGCGGTTCAGTTTCGTTTTTTTATAAGTAGGTACTAGATTAAATTTAATTTAGTAACAGTCCTCGTGTAATAAAATAACTGTAGGGACACCTATGATGAGTACTGTCGGGCTGTACCTACTTACAAGAAACAAAACACTAACCTACCTACTTATCTCAATGATATCATTAACATATAATTCGACGACGCGCTAGCCTAGTTGGTAGTGACCCTGCCTGCGAAGCTAGGGGTCCTGGGTTCAAATCCCGGTAAGGGCAGATATTTGTGTGATGAGCCCGAGTATTTGTTCCTGAGTCATGGGTGTTTTCTATGTAAGTATTTAAGTATTTATTTATCTATACAAGTATTTATATCGTTGTCTAGTACCCATAGTACAAGCCTAGAGCTTAGTTTGGGACTAGGTCAATTTGTGTGAGATCGCGTCCTTTGATATTTATTATTATTATTATTATATCCTGATTTTGGCATCAGCTGAAGGTTAATTAAAAATTTAATGAAGGTGCTTTTCCACTAGCGATCCGAGGCGCGACTAGTTTAAATATTCGTATTGAACAACCAATTCCACCTAGGATGATGTTCATAGATTTTTGATACAAATTTATATTATCGTCTAGCTTTGCCTCGCCAGTGGAAAAGCACCTTGAGTAAGACTATCTGGACTGTACCGTATTGGGACTCCAGCTAGTACAGTCACCAGCAATAATATATTGTCCAACATTGGGCGCAAAAACATCTGACACGTCTTTATTACACGAGGTACAAGAGCGTGTCAGATATTTTTGCGCCCAATGTAGGACAATATATTATTGCTGGTGACTGTACCTACTCAGCAAACTATCACCAATTCATCACCTACTGGCACAATTCTAAGTGGCATACTTGCCTCATGCAACATACAGCTACAAGTCCAAAGCCAGTTAAGAATCCACATAGGTGGACCATGAGGAATACACCGTTAAGACCATTAACAGCAACAACATATTGTAGTAGGCAGTAAAACAGAAAATTAGCTCAAGGATGTCATTACCTCTTGTTATATCTATGTCCTCTATTTCTCAAAGATAATAAATAAAACACATATCATGTTACCTTATTACTATTAACCAATAACATTTAATTTGGAAATACACTTTACACTAGCTGCAAACAGACAAGCATATGGCCCGCCTGATAGTAAGCCGTTACCGTAGCCTATATCAAAATGCCCAAAACATAACTGAGTCAAAAGGCCCGAGCTGGTATTCAGGTTCTCCCGGCCAGAGATGACAGCAGTAATCCATATGGGGCTGGACGTGCGACTTATACAGCAACAGTCTTTGCCTCGATGTGAAGTACCACTTCGCTCTATTCAGCGCACCAAGCTTTATGAATCATGCATATTTCACCAGGATTCTATAAAGCATGTCACCACTATTAATCTGAAAAAATAATTATAATATAAGATTGCTGGTTCTAAATGTTATATGCCCTTACTTATAAACGTGGAGTAACCATGGAGTAGCCATGCCATGTTTTGTCCTTACCGTTGTGACATTTGAATTCAAGGATAGGGACAAACCATGGCTTAGCTACTCCATGATTACTCCACATTTATAAGCAATAGCAATAAAGTTTAAAGCAATGAGAATAAAAAATTGGGTCTGAGTGAATTGTGGCATGTCTTTAGTTAAATCATTAAACTATAATCTAGCTAGATGCACTTTCCCATGACACTTATGCATGCATTAGAGCTGGATCATACTTTAGGTACTTAAAGAAAATATGTGCTCTTTTTCAGAGTCACTAAGTTATACTTATAACTAACTTTAATTAACATAGGATAGGGCTAAACTTTCTGTGCAGTAAGTAACATTAATACGTAGTTAAATAGCAATGTAAATCATCTAATGCTTGTATTTATACTACTACTATAAAACTATTGAATGATCTTTTTCTTTATATTTCATAATATAAAAATTTTATAATATAAAAAACAATACTATTCTATGATCATTTGTTTCTTTTATCTCAAGACCCTACTTTTTAAACATAATTATGGTAGGTAGGTACATTGATATTCAAGTTATTCATGTTGTTTGTACGGAGCATTTATAGGTAGATACACAACCTATGTAGAAAACAATTTACAATATTAAGGAGTTCTTTGAAGTGGTTCATCTCAAGTGTTTATTTAGGAAGCATTAATAGGTGCTAGTAGACTCACAACTTGTAAAGTGCATGTATAGCTTAGAGAATAAAATTAATTCCAATTCTACACTTAGGTAGGTACGGTCAGCCTTATAAGAAGCTGCACACTTTAGTGTTTTGTCACATTAACGTCATGTATAAACAGCTGCAATAATCTCTCAAAGGCATTAAAGCGACAAGGTACAAAAGTGTGCAGCTTCTTATAAGGCCGACTGTACATAAAACCATTTATATTAAGGCAGTTCATAACATAACATAGGTACCTACTTACCAACAAGTATCTATGTACTGGTACAGCATTCCTTGTGTTGGCCTATGTTTTAAGTATCTTATAACATGGGTGCAATATCACTGCATCATTTAGGTACTTTATAAAGTGCCTTTGTCATAACACTGTTGAACACTAGAAAGACAAAAATTGGTGGTTAGTTGTTTATTAGTAAATCGTAAGTTATCATTGTAAGAAATATAAATAAAAAGGTAGGTAACTAGGTACTTAGTAGAGAAAAAACTTTAGCAAGTATCAAGCATTTCACAGAGGTATCAAAACTATCTCTCGAATATTTATTTCCGCAGGTGTATTAAATGACTTACCTTTGATGGTCCGGGAAATCCTAATATTCATTTATGCAGCAATCGTATCAATTGACGAGCTGACTCGAGGGAAGCCTTAATGTGACTTCTCTAAATTAAACAAATAACCACTTATTTATAACTTGTTACGGTGGGTCACACACAGATTTTAAGGGTGGTTCTTTTTAACATTTTCACTTTTATGTACGATATATAGATAAGTTAGGTAATGAAATGAATTCCACAGAACCATATCCCATTTGCGTTTTGCAAATAGGTAGGTACAGACACAGAACTCAAAGCAGACACGTTTAAGGGCTTTTCATTACACTTTCATTCAATTATTAGGAATCCTTTTTAGAATTTAGGAAATCGTGAAAAAAATGCAATTAAAACAGGAAGGATCCTATTGACGAACGGTAAAATCAGTAAGGCTTCGATCTGTCATCCGATTTAGAATCCTAAGTACCTATCGTGTAAATTTACACGGGAATGTTTAGGTGGCGTCTAAATTTACAGAAAATTTCGTTTAAAAATCTGTAATTTGACGTTTGTGATGTGCACCCAAATACCAGATTGGCGTCTATCTCTAAATTGAATGTTATAAACGTCAAATTTAAGCGATTCTCTAAATTAAGAGATTTTAATGTATGGCAACTTCAAAATAGGCGGTAATCCGAATACCAATTGGCGTGTAACCTAAAAATCTTAAATCTAATTTATTACCCAAGAAAGAAATTGACTTACCTATGTCTTTCTACGATCTAAATGCTTTAAATAGTCACTTTTTAATTTTACCAAATACAAATGAGATATCAATT
Organism: Acleris cristana; assembly: GCA_948252455.1. Lineage (NCBI taxonomy): Eukaryota > Metazoa > Arthropoda > Insecta > Lepidoptera > Tortricidae > Acleris > Acleris cristana. The sequence continues at coordinate 49,131,985 of OX411771.1, forward strand.
TCACAATTAACATACTTTGAGTTTAATAGATTCAGTAGCTCAGTATTCCACATTGGCCCAGTCAGTTTGGATATGGTTAGCAAAATCATTAAGAGCCTAAAGTCAAACGCTGTAGGATGTGATGGAATTAACTTGAATTTGCTTACATTGAAGATAAAGATAAAGATAAAAGTCATTTATTCAGTAAGTAGGCCGCACGGGCACCTTTACACGTCAGGAGTCAGGAGTTGACATTGACATTTCCTTATACATTAGACATAATATTAAACTTAGTTAATGCATCCATTGAATCGTCGGTAGTACCTGACATCTGGAAAATGGCAATTGTGCATCCCTTACCTAAAATAGATAATCCTGTCGAGCCAAAAGATATTAGGCCCATAAGTATGCTTCCATGCCTTTCCAAAGTCCTGGAAAAAGCTGTCTGCATTCAGTTGACAGAATATCTGGAAAAAAAATCAATTCTACCTGAGAGACAGTCTGGTTTTAGTAAAGGGAGAAGCACTGTGACAGCTTTCCTGGACGTAACCGACAATATCCTCTGCTCGCAGAGTCAAGGAATGTGTACACTTTTGGTTTTGTTGGATTATTCCAGAGCATTTGACTCCATTAATATTAACTTGCTTTTATCTAAGCTAAGCTATTATGGGTTTGATAGCAAGGCTGTGCAATGGTTTGATAGTTATCTCAACAATCGTTATCAATATGTGAAAGTCACTAAAAAAGACGGATCCACAATAGTCTCCGATAAGATGGCGGTCACTAGAGGCGTTCCCCAGGGATCCATTCTTGGACCAATCCTATTTATTTTATATTTGGCAGATATCAAATCTCACATCCTTAATTGTAAGTTTCATATTTATGCCGATGATATACAGGTTTACATATCCTGTAAACCATCCGAGGTTGACAATGCAATTAGTAAGTTAAATGAAGATCTTTTGAGAATAACAACTTGGGCCTCAAACAATAGCTTACTGCTAAATCCAGCTAAAACGAAATATCTGGTATTAGGTAGTAAACAACAGCTCACCTCTTTTAACCCAACTGTAAAAGTCGAGTTGGCTAACATTCCCATTGAAAGGGTATATGAAGCGCGCAACCTAGGTCTTATTATGGACAGTGAGCTCAGATACGAAAAACATGTATCAAGCGTGGTAAGGAGCTGTTTCTACATGTTAAAAGTGTTATATAGGGCTCGACCATTCTTAAATGAAAGTCTGCGTGTACAGCTGGTCGAATCTCTTGTGTTATCTAAATTAAGTTACATGGATGTAGTTTTTGGTCCACGTCTCCTGGCAAGAACTAAGAGACTCATCCAAAGGGTACAAAATGCCTGTGCTCGTTACTGCTTCGTCATTCCGTTCAGGGCCCACGTGACTCCATTTATTAACAAACACTCTATGCTGAAAATGCAGCACCGACGTAAATTGCACCTCGCTTCTCTGCTTTTTGGAGTTATCAAAAACCAAGCTCCACTCTATTTGTACGAGAAGTTGACATTTCGTAGCGGTGGGTTGCGTCGGCAATGTGCAATACAGCTAACTACTTCTCGCCACGCCTCAGCTGTTTTTCGAGGTAGCTTCCGGTATTCGGCTACCAAATGCTGGAACAACGTTCCACCACCGATCAGGAATCTGCAAAATATATTTAATTTTAAGAAAAAACTGAAATCTTTCCTCTTTAACCATCAGGTTAGCCAAGGAACGCTTGCGCATGACACGAGTGCTATATGACGGGAGTAGAGGAAATACTTTATATTTATATAGTGTGCCTATTTTTATTTTATTTTATGGTCTCTCCGTTCAACCTACCTTCGCTGTATTTCCAATTTGCACTGGTGTCCGCTTCCTTATTTGGCCTTTCTATCCGGATATTTATTGTATTTACATATTTTGTTAGTCCTTCTCCGACAAAGTTTTTGTGGTTTGTATTCCTTTTCTTGCCGTCCGCTTGTCACTTTGTAGGCTGCTTGTTTGTTATTTTACACATTAGTGTAGTTTATACTAATGTAAACCAACAAAACATTAATTTTATTTCTTTTAAGTCTGCCATTTTTGTTCATATTGTTAGTATTGTTACGTAACTTTATTTTCATTGGCATAGCATAACCTTCCATAGACTATAGTTTTTTGTGTTTATTTTATTTCCTTAATGTTGCCAGTTAACTGATTGCGATTTTTATGTTCGTTCGAGATTATTATCGAACGAATGATTGTTTTTTGTCTATGTTGTTCTTTTTTCTTTTTCACCCAATGATGTTTTGTGTTAAGTGTGTCACTTTCCGTCTCTTCACCAAGCGGTTCCAACGGAAGACCAGTGCTGGCTTTACGGCTAGCGAATGCTGAGTTGGGACCGTTTCGCAACAATTTCTCTGTCTTGTTCTTTTTGTATCTACTTAATGTAATCTTGTATTGTTGTGAATAAATGTCTCTTTATCTTTATCTTTATCTTTATTTCTGCAAAAAAATCAAGAATTGCTGTCCAAATATTTTTTTCTTAATATTGGTATACTGAGTTACCTTTAAAACTTGAAGACTGTAACCCCCCCCCCCCAATAAAAACCCTTATAAATCCTCTCTCTAACTCTAACTAACAGCCTAAAGTAAATTAAAGCCTACATTTTAAGTCTATAGAAAATCCTAACACTCTATACTGAAGCACTGAAATGAAAGCTATGAAAATTTGTATTAAGTTTAACCTAAGTAAAGCTTTTATGTAAAATTATTAAGCTTATAAAGTACCCATTAACTTTCCTATCTTTAAATATACCTATAGAGTAAGAATGTTTAATATTGTTGAAATGGCCATATGATCATCTAGTGTCAAGGATCCTACTTTGTGAACCGTTATAGATAGTAACCTAAGAACTTTTCATGCATATAAGTTTGGTATAAATATATGGATATAACCTATCCCTATATGATTTAGTTTAATGTAATATTTGATAGTTAATTGTAATGAAATTACAAATTATAACTAAGAGATAAAAGTCTTGTTGTTTGATCTTATGAAATATATGTATAGGTCAGTCATAGTCTTTGGTACTAGTTAGGGTTATTAGATTGAAACTGGAAAGTATGCTTATAGCATTTTATTTTGCGCCTAAGGTCAGAGCCCATGACTCCCCGCTCATGACTGTGGGACTCGTCTACCTGACTGGACATCCCTCCAGTGCCTACCAATCTTTTCTTTCTCTTTCCAGGTGGGATTTATTGATTTTACAGTCTTTGTCAGTTGTCAATAGTAAATTAGTCAGAAGTAGTCTGTCGTCAGTCAACCAAAGGACAAGAGGGTTTTCAAGCGCTCCATACTCAATGCAAGAGTGAAATATATAATCTAATAGACATTTGGTATTGTATGTAGGTATATCACATTAGATCTACTAGGAGCTGAATTATTAAAAAGTCAAAGTCAAACTGTCAGGATGTAGATTGTAGTGGTAAATAGTCATATATTAGACCAAGTTTGTTAGGTTATATAATAATTAGTAGTCTTAAAAGACCAAGTTAATGAAGATTGAAGTGTAACATTGCACTGTAACTTTTATGTAGAGTTTATTTATAATATATATTAATAACATATTCTCGAATGATAGTGAAACTTTCTAGTCATGATGAATGCTGGTTCTGATAATAATTTCAATCATAAATTGTAGATAAAAGCTGAAGTTTATTCCCACAGGAATAGAATAGTGGTTCTTACTGCTCACAAACTATAAGGCCGGTTTTCCCTTGAGAACAACCAAGCAGGGTACGTAACCCGTAGCGTAAACAGAGAAATCACTTGATGTAAAATATTCAAATTAAATTGAGAGAAATCATTTAATCTCGTTGATTCTTTCAATGCTGAAGGTATATTTGGCTATCTGCCATAAACTAGAAATATTCACTATGCTCAAGCTTTAGAAATACTGGAACTGACGAATATAATGTACAATCTGTTACATTGTCATTATTTAAAAATTGCAACTTACTTTGCACAAGCTGTTTTATTGATGTTATAACTTATCGGACGTTGGTTTTCGCAGTAGATAGTTACTTTATTATTTATAGGAGAAAACAGTTCATTAACTCTCAATTAAACATTTGTAAAATAGAATTGAAGATATAGTAAAGCTTTCTAGTCTTGATACTATTTGAAGCTTTTAAGTACATTTACTAGAAGGAGTGACCTCGGTCATTGTAGTGCATGTTCTTATGCATAAATTCCCGTAGGAATGACAGATGAAATTACAATACAGGGACTAGCCGGTGCCCGTAGACAGTGACGGCAGAGTCGTAACTCAGTATGTAAAGTAAATCACTGCCCAGAAGATCAAATGAGGGAAGACAGTCCAACTCATAAATATGACTTTGAAATTTACTATTGAATGCTGATTGTCTGCTAAAGACTAGAAATATTTACTTTCTGATAAGCTTGCTTGATCATTATTGGTTAAGTCAATGTTAAATTGATTTACAATAAACTGAAATCTCCTTAGGGCAAAATAGATAGGTATGGAAATAAATAGTATATTCCCCAGATTCTTTAGTTATGGCGGATAACAAATTTAATTTAAACTTCCTACAACTTTCCCTATATAGTAGTGGTTTAGGACCAAACACGGATGAGTTTAAAAAATTATTTCAATTCTCAAGAACCTACATACCTAGTTGAAATCCTACTGGTTTTAATTCCTAGTTCCCTACTTTCCCTACATTGAAGCTACCCTATCCTACTGATATGGCCTATTCTGCTTGCTATACCTAAGGGCTTACCTCACCCGGTAATTAGCTAGGTCCCTAGGGAATCTGGAAAGTTCAGCTGAGTCGGCTGAGAAGGCAACCTAAACGCTCGTGTTGTGTTTACCTCCCCCCTCACTTTTGGTGAACCGTAGTTCTCAGGGATAGTGAGAGTAAGGCGCCCTATTGTGTGGTTTAGTATATATAAATAATAATATATTTATCGGGACCCAGGCTCAACTCCAATAAAGCTTCCGTGAGTGCGCGCCGGCATGCCATCTATTGTGGACCTCACTTGTTCTTTAAAGGCTGACATTGAGACTAAGTAGGCGCTTCTACGGATGTCTATGTTGGTAAAGAGACATCCGGGCTTGCCCAAGGCTCTTTTAGACTCTAATAGTTCCAAATCAGAGGCTCCGTTAGGCTTCCTCGGACTTGTCAGACATTTACTAGTGGTAGCCTGATCACTGTTCTGGTACAAGTGTATGCTAATCTAGCTTAACTCAACAAATATTCCCCACTATACAAGGAATGTCCTTTAATCTACAGCTATGTAAAATATTGTACCAGACACGAATGATAACCAACCCAAGGTTTCTGAAAAGTACACAGAAAGGTATATTAGTACACGTATTGGTATTTGGGAAACCTCGCCAGCTGTGTCCGGACTCTGATCACAGTGGTTAGCTAAAGGTGTCCTGGCCCAGCAAGGATTTCTACCCACCAATACAAACAATAGAAATACAATCATACAATAGAAAGCCTCACTAACTGCAACCCAAGCTATGAAAACTAGGATTAACAGTAGCAAGAGAAATAATAAACCAAAGTTCCTTACCAAGGTATAAATAAAAATATCAAAATAAATCAACTTTAAATATAAAAGTTCCCACCACCCGTCTACTGAAGTGAATCTGGAAAACAAAATCTTTTGATTAAAGCACAACCCCCCAACCAACACCAATCATATATAAAAATACAGAGCTTTCGCACTGCATTCCCATACATGACAGAAAACCATCTCCCACACAGTAATATCTATAGCCTACTTCCCAAGCAAACCGTTTCCCTATCCCCTCGCGGAAGGAATTTAATTACTATTCTAACTGTGAAAGCGCGTCTTCCTAACACTACCAAAGCAATACATGATCCTATTTAAAGCCGGAAAGACAATAGTTAGCTAATGAGTCACACGAAATTAAGTCCTACATATTTTATACCTCCCTACTAGCTCTAAAGACAAAATTAACGTTAACTATACAAACGATGTAACTGTATCGCTTTAAAAGATCGCAAATATTAAACCGAATACTGCGTAGTTTAAATTTTACTGAAAGACTAGCACTGAATCAAGAATTTAACCGCGAACGCGTCGTACTCCTATTTCACTGTAAAACCCGTAATTAGCCGAAATTAACACAAAATATAGCAAATAAACGAGCGTAGCACGATATAAAACCCAAACGAAGTTAACGCGACAAGGTAACTACGAACCGTAAGTGAATTTTACGCAAGGCGTTCCCCAGTAAACGAGCCTATCCCCTTTGAATAACGAAAATAAGGCCAAAATATAAACGTTCCGCGATGAATGCCCAGAAAATAATAATCATATTCCCTTTGAAATCTCTATATATAAGTTCAACTGGCGGCCATCGCGCTTGAACGACTCGAACCACTTGAACCACTCATGCCAGTCAAGCCACTCTTGCCACTTGTGCCAGTCATGCAATTCCTTCAAAATTATCCCTTACTATAAATAACATAAGGTATACTTTCAATCCCTATTTCAATCGCTTAAGTCATTTTTATCATTACAATCTTACATCACCTGATTCGTAATTAGAATCTACACTGATAATTGAAACTAATCCTTATGCTATTCAATACACAGTACATTTTTCCATTTTTCCCAGTACTACCGTTTTTAATAACTACTTGAATCCGTATTCTGATGGCGTCTATCTCCGTCACTGTCGTATTCTACCAATTCGAACATGACAGACTCTGCCTGTCTGTACCACCAAAAATCATAATAAGGCGCCACCTACTCGGTGATGTTCGTTTACGTAATCGGCTTGGTCCGATTCTAGCGAGACAACCTATATAGTTCCTTCCTTCTCTCTCTCGTGTTCATTACTCAAGAATTATAACATTCCCATTTCTTTTATTTAACCATTGTTTATTGAAGAAATAAATAAGATTTACAATTCTAAAGTTTGTATTAAACAAATATTTAATTAATTAAGATTATAAAACTAACACATTGTCATGACTTGATTTAAAGCTTACTAAAATGGTGAGTGTCCTTCTAGATTCTTATTGCATTACTCTTGTTTTGATGTAATATTGCGGACTATTTTTAGCAGGCGCTTAAATTTGTTGCATTCGCATTTTGTCATTTATTATTGTTTTCATACATGAATACGTATAATATCTATTAATAATGATATTTTATTAAAAATAGATTTTGCACATTAATCAGCTCTCGCTAGAGCCTGAACTAACTCTATTTATATTTGTGAATTTGAACGGGCATATCTGGACCGTTACAAGACGTAAAAACCTACAAGGACATAATTCGGTCACTACCTACTAAAAAATATTGGTGGCCTCTCTGTCAGCGCGGCGGCAAAGTCCTTTGACGATGCCGACAGGCCGCCAGCACAGTATAATAAAGAGTACTACCGTACAGTATGGTCACTCCCTGCCTCCCGTTGAAAGTGCCGCCCACCCGCTCTCAGTTACCTCACAGTTACCGGCTGGCAAGGACGCGACGAGACGCGGTGCGCAGAGCGGAGGCCATGTTAAATATTTAAATATCAAACAAATATTTAAAAAAAATATTTTCCTTAGACTATCCCTTTATTTAGTATAAGAGGCTATTCGCAAAGATTCAATTTTCCGTTGGCTGTAAAACTCATAATAGTTTCTGTTATTAAAACTGATTAATTTTTCTTTCTTTCTAGCTAATATTATAATAAGGGAAAGTTAAAGTCAAACCACAGGTTTATTTTGCAACGGGAAAATGAGAAAGCCTATAATAAACGCATTCGTATTTTTCTCACACATCTTCACGTACTCACAAACTTTCACGTTTATAATAATAGTAGGATAATTAGTTAAATAATGCTACTTATTAAAAATAAGATAGTTTAATAAGCAACCTTATAACTAGTGGCTCTGTGAGCTGTACACCTCGCGTTAAGTTTATAAAACGGAGAACATCCGGACATACAAAAGCAAATTGCTCGAGTCAAATCATAGACCTTCGCTAACACTTCCGTCAATAATAATCTCAGAAAATAGAGTTAAAATTGTTTTTGTTTATAATTAACTACAAGCACACAAAATAATTCGACGCCGCTATTACAACGTCATCTCATATTGCGTTCCCAATTCGCGAACGCACTAAAATGGCGGCAACCCTAGCATGTCTTATCTCACTCACACAAGCATGGTACGCGTTCACCTACACGAGCTTAGACTGTGTGCGTAGGAACGCATTTGTTTCATACATTTTATCGCCATTGTCCGAGGTGTGCCGCCAGTCAGCGACGAGCTCTCGAAGGTAGTGCGTGTGTTTAATCGCTGTCGGCTGAGTTACCGCGATTTTATCGGTAAGTACTGATATTTATTTCTTGAATCATATTGTATTTCAAGGACATAGAATAAACGTTTTGATTGGTATATACGAGTATAACTAATACTGAGTAGTATTCATTTTATTTGAAAAATACTGACAAATGTCACCTGAGTTACTTGTGTACTGAGTTACTTTTGTGGTAACTCCAAAGACGCCAACGGTAACTCCAGAGACGATTTCATGAATATCTTCTCAATTATCTTTGTTATAGCTGCAAACTAAAAAATATTAATACGTATTTACGTAAATGCGATCCAACTTGCTACGGTTGTCGTAAAAAAACTAAAAACTAGTGCGTGTTTATGTCTAATTCAAGTCACCTTATCCGAGAAGCGTAGTACGAATTAATATAAATTTTAAGGTTCAGTTTATCATTTATTGTTAACAAAAGTATATACTTTTTTCCAGGTTTCTATATCATTTTAAAATGGCGTTAACGCCAGCCGAGAAACAAAAGAGATACAGAGAACGGTTGAAACAAAATAAGGAAAAATATGAAGAGGCTAAAAGAAAACACCGTCAGCACTATCATCAAACTAAACGGCTTGCTAAAGATTTGACGCCTAAAGAAAAAAGAAATGCAAATACCATCTGGAAGCTGAGGCAGAGAGAATATCGTCAAAGAAGAAAGAATCTACAAGCAGTTATAGCGGAAACACCACCAACTTCTCCGACACCCGACGTGCAGAACATTCGAGGTCCAGTAAACCCTATACCCGGTGGATCACCATCTTCAAATTTAGCACGTGAACGCGGCCGTCGTAAGCTCAAAAGTAACAGAAGTAGATTGTTTTAAGAAAATAAAAAAATAGTGATGAAAATACAGTTATTGAAGAAGAAATGTGATAAATTCAGGAAACGATTGTCGCAGTAAAAAAAATATGTCAGAGAGTGAAGACGAAAATGAACAAATAAAGAAAAAATATAGACTCCTGACAAGATCTATTAGATAGAGACAAATATCATAGAACTAAAAATAAGAAACAGAAACTACTCTTAAAGAGCATACTAAAGGGTGATCGAATAGAAAATTGTAGAAAGAGGAATGAATTGCTAAATGAAGGATTTGGAATAATCCGGCAATATTCAACCAAGGTGTCCACTAACAACAACACCATATTGCTAAAAAAGAAAATTCACAGGTTTTTTCTTCGAGATGACATCTCAAGAGCAACTGCGGGCAAGAAAGAGACCTTAACCCGAAACGGAAACAAACTTCAGAAAAGGTTCCTTTTAGACACAATGAAAAGTTTGCACAAACATTTCAAAGCAGAAAATCCAGGGGTTTGCTGTTCTTACTATTATTTTACAAAAAAATCGCCCATTTTTTGTTGTAAGATCTTCTGCTGATGGTCCTGAAACTTGTTTGTGCAAAACACACATAAGTTTTGCTTACAAAACCCAAGCACTGAAAAAACAAGGAATAATTCAAAGCGACAACCTATGTGATATCATTAAAGTGATCGGTCAAAAAAATTGTATGTATCATGACTGTAAGACATGTAAAACAAAACCTTAAAATACAACGAAGAAAAAATTAAAGGTTCAATCAAATATTAAATAGCCAATGGATAAGGAAAGAAGAAGTTTACGACAAAGATGGGAAGAAGTTCAAAAGTATGAAAAATGTCAAAGAAGAATTAAATGACGACATTTCACACTTTCAGAAGGCATATGAAAAAGATGTGACCAGTTTTAAAAAGCACGTGTATAATATAAAAAGTCAGTTCCATAATTTCCGGGAATGCTTGAACAACTTACAACCCAATGAATGCGCCGTAGTTGTTGACTTTAGTGAGAACTACAACTGTAAATATAACGAAAAGGTGCAATCACATCACTTTGGGGGCTCTAGAAAGCAAGTATCTCTACTTACTGTCATGGTCTATACTCACGACTTGGAAAAGAAATATAAATCACACTCTTTTTGCACAATTTCTTCATCCATTTGTCATCAGCCTGCTACAATTTGGGCTCATTTGGAGCCTATCATGCAATGGATAAGGAGTGAGTATGAATCTATTAACACAGTACATTTCTTTTCTGACGGCCCGTCCACTCAGTACCGCCAAAAGCAGAATTTTTATTTGCTATGTCACAAAATCTTTGACTTTACTTTGGTTTTGCGGCTACAACGTGGTCATTTTTTGAAGCGGGGCATGGAAAGGGCCCTGCAGATGGAATAGGTGGATTTCTTAAGCGAACTGCTGACAGAATAGTAGCAAATGGGAAAGATATTGCAAATTGTAATCATTTCATGGAACACTTAGAGAATGCTAGCAAAATAAAACTATATTTAATGGAAGAAATGGCTATTAAAGATATACAAGACAAATTACCTAAATCTATACCACGACTGGTTGGAACTATGAAAGTGCACCACATATTCACAGACAGTAGATATTACTTAAAATATCGACCACTGACCTGTTTTTGCGGATCTCTCAAGAGAGGTTTTTGTGACTGCCACGACCCTCAGATAATATTACATAAATGCCATCGAACAGACTACACAAGAATCACTAGTAGAACTCAACATTGAACCTGCGTGTCGTGATTTATCATCAGATGATGATGTGCCTCTTAGTTCACTTAGCATATTGAAAGATATTCACAATAGATTGCCCAGCGACCGCACCAGTATTTACCGAACAATTTATGACAGTTCCTCTGATACCTACGGATGACGATGAAATGCAAGTACCCTCTGGTGCAACGAATAAAATATGCTCTGGTGATAAAGAAAACTATAAAACATCAAAGGTCCTTGTTGACCGAGCGGATGAACAACAGCCGTCAACCAGCAATTATACAGGCTCTAGTTCAATGCAGGTTTCAATTGGTGACTTGTTGCATGTCGTTGTTTATAGTGATAACTTGAAAAAGAAAAAATATTCCTACGTTTGCAAAGCTTTGACCACTATCGAAGATGACGGGGAGGTAAAGGTTATGTTTTTGCGAGTAATTTGTAAAAAAGTTGCGAAGATATTCAGAATGGATGAACACGATGTCAACTACATTAGTATGTAGAATATGATTTTATTATTAAAATTCTGCCAATGCCTGCAATCGTGAAAAAAAGGACTTCGGGTTTATTACAAATTTGATAATCCTATAAATATTTTTGAAAAATGACTGTTGATTTTAAGTTATTTAAGTATATGATAGTTACAACTAATTACAACTTCTAACACAAGACTGTTGATTACTTGCTGAGATTTTTAATAATTGTCATGAGAACTATTCGTTGATTTTTATTAATATGTTTATGATAAGAATGTTAAAGTTTTTGGTTTCTTTAGTGTATTTTTATAATTGCGTAGTTTCAAATTTGTAAGCAGTTCCATTTTAAGCATTCCTTAGGATTCTTCATTCGATTTCTCAGATGTGTGTCTTTCGTGTTACTAAAATGTCTTTGGTGTTACTTTGTTTTGAGGAACATGTGTCTTAGGTGTTACCAGATTATCTCTGGTGTTACTTTTATGTCCTCTTTTTTACGATGATTATTACTGTTATTTCACGATCTTTTACAGTTGTATCACTTGTTATTTAACAGCTTAAGGTGCGTTAGAAGTTATTTATTATTTACCTACGAAGACTTTTGAAGTGTTTGCTATTCTAAATACGGAACTATAAAAAAAAATGCTAATATTTGATCTCTATGGTAACGCTAAATACATATTATTGAAATTATGTTCTCATGCATGTAACTTAAATTAAGACTGAATATACCAAACTGTTTAATTATGCATGCCAAAGTAAAGAATATATAAAAGTAATTCAATACTGTGTTTTACCCTCGTTAACGAAGAAACTCCTCTCAGGTAACGCGATAGACACTTTTATGGGGGTTGTTTAAGTTTTTTTTAGAATAAAAAGAAAACTATGCAGTAAAAGTCGTGCCCTTTACATATGTAATACTAGAGTATTGAAGCTATTTGAATATATATTTCGATATCTTATATCTTACAGTAAAAAATAAATTTAAAAAAAACCGAATGCTTCTCAAAAGTGTCGGTCGAAAAGTTGATTGACCCTTAAATACGTAAAAATAAATGTTTTAAAAAACAAGAAACCGCCTTCAAAAACGCAAACAATAACTTCTTTTAAAATACCTAATTATAGGTCAGTCCAACTGAAGTCGGCTTTTGTTAAAAATATTGTGAGTCGCCGACTTCAGTTTAACTGACCTATAGGTACATTTTAAAAGAAGTTATTGTTTGCGTTGTTGAAGACGGTGTTTTGTTTTTTAAAACATTTATTAATTTATTTATTACTTTTTAGTCTGTGTAGTAGTGATCATAATAAGCTTACGTATTAGTCCCACTTCTTAGTTGATACATGAAACTTTAAGACATTTCAAGCTCGCCGCAAGCAACGCCGCGGAAAAGTCATAATCATTTTTAAACAACTAAATGCTCTTCGTTGTAGTCACTCAACTATCTTAATCGAGATATCTTATCGCTAACCTTGAAATCGGTACCGTTGAGGAGTTCCAGTGGTCATCTGTGGTCTTCATCATTAGTTCCACTTCAGCAAATGATACTTTCTGAATGCAAATGCTGGAGTTGTCACTAAAAATACTAAAATCGCTATTTGTTTGCCTACAATATTTGAGGAGTTTCCTCAATTCCTTACTGATGCCCGCATCAGATCCTAGTTTCCTTATCATGGTACCACCCTTGGGATATTTCCTTTCCAACAAAAAAAGAATAATCAAAATCAGTTCATAAACGACGAAGTTATCCGCAAACACACATTAAAGAAATATATATACAGGGTCGAATTGAGAAACTCCTTTTTTGAAGTCGTTTAAAAATGACTTAAAAAAAACATATTCTTTTGCTTACTCAATCAAAAACTGACGAATTTGGACTGGAAAGGGACAAACGTCGACTTAGTGTCTCTTTCATTACCGCGCCGCTCGCCGCTCTCGCCATTCCAATAATGACGAATTTAGTAAGGCCCCGTTCTCACGAGCGCTTAAAAAGCGTCGCGTTAGAACACAAACACGGAGTTCCGTAAGCTCAATTCAATTTAACGTCCAACGCCCAACGTCGAAAATCGAACAGTGTTCGATAAAAAAGCGCCGCGCTTTAAAACCGCCTTCGTGTGAATAAACACATGGTTATCAATTTGTGTCATTTCAACGTTTTTTTAACGCGCGTTGAAAAAGCGCTCGTGAGAACGGGGCCTAATGCGTCAGAAGTTTGTGCACGTCATAAAAAAATCAGTGACTTAAAACTTACTGCGTCGTTACATAAAGTATAATAAGGTCAGCTCAATGAATGAATTTAAGGCTTAAAGTGACCGATGTCCTTTTTGAGTCTTTCTATCATTTAAATTTTATGCTGTTCGGTCTAACTGAAAACTAGTTGAGTCATTTTTACATTCTTAGCTGTGACTAAACCAATGATTCTTTAGTCTTAAAGTGACCTAATTCAAAAGGTAACTGATATTTATATAAATTTTAATGCTACATTGACTTATTTTCAGAATGTTATTTTGGGCAGATATTAACTTTAGTACCTAAATTTAATAATTTACTTAATTAATAACAAATGGAATTAGTTAAGGAATACGTAAGGAACACAATAATGTTGTTTTCACTTCTCATGCTCTTAAAATGTTACTTTAGTCTCTGCACATCGGGACTAAAGTTCCTTTTTTAATCTCTAGGGATTAAATTAAAATTGTTTTAATTTACTTTGGAATTCCCTAAACATCCAATCACGGTGTTTGTGAATGGAGGATTTATTGCTAATTTCAGTCTTTTTGTATAGACCACAGAATAAAGACTAAAGGCATAGAAGCCGTGCAATAAGATGAACGTTGCACTAGCTACTTGTCGCTACTTTATAGATTACATTTTGATAAGAGGAAAAGAAACAAAACCTAGGTGTCTTTTCTTCTTTAATCTGTCATGATCAGAAGGTAAAGAAACGTCAAATCAACGACCGGTCTTCTTTGGCGTTACTTTCTTCCACACTGGTGCTTAAAGGTCCAAATCACGCCTTGTGACGATCTCTTTCCAACTCACTATGAAAACCATAAGTAAAAAGAAATACAAATAAATACAAATACAAATAATTTATTTGTTCAACACGGGTAAAATTGTACATAAGCACAGGTCTTATAGTGTTAAGGTTACATCACCATGTTGGGCCGCAAGGCATACAAATTTTTTAGCTATTAATGGACTTTCCCTTAGGGGTGTACAGTTACCATCAATTGCAGTCCGATAGAAATTCATTTACTGAATAATATGCTTTGTTCACTAAAAATTTAAACAATTTGCTCTTGAAAGTAGTTACATCCTCTATATTTCTTATGTGATCTGGAACCCGGTTATATATTTTTGGTGCCATCCCAAGTACACTTTTCCTGTAAAATGCTGTTTTTGAAGGCATCGAACAAATTTTATTTCTGAGACGTCAGAAGTCAACCATAATGTATTTTCTGTCTATTTAGTACGGTTTCTATGCCTCTAGTTTTTATTCTGTGGTGTAGACAATTTTTAGCTCGTGGAAATAACCTCAAAATGACAACTGTGAAAAAATATAAAATAAAAATGATTTAATTTCGTGAAACACGATTAATGATTACGAATATTAACATATTTAATTATATTAAGGATGAATTCATTTTATTATGCTTGGTCCAATTAGTTTTAAAATAGTTTTCAAGTTTGAACCTGTTGGCTAAATATGCAAGCATTTAAAGCGGCACTTCACAAAAAAAATACAAAAGAAAAGAAAAAAACCGCGGAACAAATTTGTAAGAAACTTTCTTATAATCAATTTTATGAATGTGTATAGAACTTCGTCAGTGCTGGATTGAGCAAGCACGGGGTCCGTAGCAAATTCTATAAAGAGACCCCTGGGTTTGTTTTAGGTTACAGGTTGTGGCGGGCTTATTCCGCAACTGAGCGACTTAGATATGCACCTATTTTGCGTGGGTGTTTGTTTTAGGTTATTCTGGTGGAGAATATCGACTGGATTATTCATCTTATCGTCAACCCTGATGCATAATAATATGAGTACACGCATACGCATACTGATGTAAGTACTAGCATTTTAGAGTTTAGAAGTGGATGCGCGGGGCCCGTAGCATTTGCTACTCTTGCTAGGTACGTGGCTAATCCGGAACTGAACGTTGTTTTTTTCCTCGCATTCAAAGTGAAAAGTAGAGTGTTTAACGCGAGACTAAACAACCATAATGACACTCGAACTATAGCCACTCTCGCTCGCTGGCTCGCTCGCGTGGCTAAACATCTCGTGTCATTATGGCTTGTTTTAGTCCCTTGTTGAACAATCTACTATTTTTTTTTCTTAAGCTCTTTATTTCGGGAAATTATGATATAATTAAGTAGAAACTTCCTTACACGTAAACACATTTTGTTAATTTCCCAAAAAGCTTGATTTTTTCATTAGGTCACTTTTGTTCTCACCGTGCGATATGTCCCAACCGTAAGCGTATAATTTTAGAAGTTACGTTTTTCGGGATCAACCTGGTAGTAAAAAAACACGGTTTTATTAGTAAATCAAGCTGAAGATCTCCGTAGTGCTTGCCATGAATTAAACGAGAGGCTTGCCACCGAGTATTCCACGATTCCCCCATTTGAGGGAGTGCGAGAGCTCGGACGTCACGAGGGAAACAGTTAGAATATTTGTCACGGGACTTGACAGAAGCGCGTGGAGCTAACCCCATGTGCTTCTGTTTAGTCCATTAGAAAAAATACTCTTTAACCGAACAATTGTCCTCGCGTGTGATATCCATGGACTTATTTCTCTAATAAGTCCATGGGAGTGTCTATAAATAACTTGACATTGGCGAAATACACCTTAACAGGAGTGAAATCCATTAATTAAAATTAGAATTAGAATATTTGTCACATCCAAACACAATGGCCTCTTTTGCACAAATATCAACGGTATCATTACCATTAATGCCGCTGTGTCCAGGGATCCAGGCCAGAACGACCTCAAAGTTTACATGACATTTTAAAAGGGTTTCTTTAATTTTCAAGGTTACTGGAAAATCATCTTTAGCATGAAATGGTAACCTAACTATGTCCTGTAGGCAACTAAGTGAATCATTGATTTGGTGGGAGAGAACAAAGGATATTGCTTCCAACAAAACGCTACCGCTTCGCCAGTGAAGACGGAGCTGATATTTAAAATAATTTTAAATTTTGTTATCCAGACCGCAGCGCCCACTGGACGGTCATCACTGAGCTTCGATGCATCGGTATATTTTACTAAATGGTCAGACCAGTTTTCGTCAATAAATTACTTAAGTGTCATTTCCGCACCTATTTGGTTTTGCAAATGCAAAAGTTTAATAGAACAGAAGGTTCGAATACAAGACTATCGTAATCTTTTTCAAAAAGAGGGTTTATGGGATTCTGATGGATTGGTACAGAAAGGTCTAACATTTTTCTATAACTAATGATAAGAGGAGGTGGATTTTTGTGCGACCAGAATGTGGAAGTAGATATTGTACTGACCCCCCCCCCCATTTCTTTCTATATTATTTTATTATATATATTTATATATATATATATATATTAATTTATATTTATATCTAACCTACCTACCTTACCTACCTATCCTCTTATTCACTTATTACTACTTCGTCAATTGGCCTCGTGATCATCTAGTGTATTAGGAACCCTATTTTGTGAACCAAATAGTAAACCAAAGAACTTTAATGAGCGAGAGATTATTATTACTTTGTCTATACCTAATTACTCCTTTCTAATGATTACTATTAGAGAATACCATTAAATTTACCGGCTAACATCTATATATTGTTAAATCAAATCTAAATACATTAACTATTCAGTAAACAATTATATCAAAAAAATTTGAATCGAAACAAGGTTCAAATTATTATAATAGTCTACTGGAAAGGAATAATTAACCTAACAATCTATTACTAACCAAGGAACAGAGTTATAGCTAGTATGAATGTAGAAATCTTAACATAAAATATAATAATAATAATAATAAAAATATTTATTCACAACAACACACAATTAAAGTAAAAATATATAAGTAAAGCAAAACAAAATTGGATAGTTGTTGCGAAACGGTCCCAACTCAGCATGTGCCGGCTGTTAAGCCAGCGCTGGTCTTCCGCTGGGACCGCTCGGTGGCAGCACGGAAGGTGACACAAACATTTTCATAATCCTAACACAATAAACACAAATAACAAAAAAGAAAAAGAAAAATAAACCCAAAACAACAAATTAAAACACGGGCACAGTTTAAGTTAGCCATCAAACCATCCATCAAACCATCCATCAAACACATATGGCACTATTATCTGTGCAATAACTAACTACATTAAAATAAAATCTAATCTGTGGGTGGCTGGCTATGTCTGAGTGCGTGCACGCACAAAATAATATAATAACACAAAACGGAGTATTTATTACCTACGTTTAAGAATTAGTCGCGGAGACAAAACAACAACATGAAGCCTATATCGTGGGTGTGCTTTAGTGGAAGGAGGAGGAGGATTGGAAAAACAGGACCCAACAGCAAGAAAAAACAAAGAACAAAACGAATAATTAAAACGCATAACAACAAACATTGCAAAGCTCGTGGGACATATCACTAAGGTTTGTATGATGTAATATGACCGATGTAAGGTTTATACAGTACATCGCTCATATTCCGCTCTTGTCATGCCTTAATAGTTCCTGATTCACTTGGTGGCCTAACAAATATTTTTTTTAATTTGTATCTAAAACTATGTAAACCTTGCAGGTTCCTTATTGGAGGTGGAATGTTGTTCCAGCATTTAGTTGCTGCGTAGCAGAAACTATCACGAAAGGCGGCTGAGGCATGACGAGGCGTTAACAGCTGTATAGCGCATAGTCGAGTTCCACGCGACCTGCAAGACGCATGTAGCAACTTTGAAAAAAGATACATCGGAGCCTTATGTTTAAGTACTCCAAAAAGAAGACAGGCCAGATGAAGCTTACGGCGGTGATGCATCTTAAGAATGGAGTGAATGGGCCCTCAACGGAACATTGAAGCAGAAGCGAGCACAGGCATTTTGGATTCGTTGTATGAGCCTTTTTGTTTTGGCCAGTAGACGTGGGCAAAACAGCGTCCATGTAATTGAGTTTCGAAAGGATGAGTGACTCCGTCAGCTTTATTCGCAAATTTTCGTTTATAAATGGACGGGCCTTATAAAGAACTTTAAGCTTATAGAAGCAACTCCTAACTGAGTTTGAAATGTGCTTTTCATAGCGTAACTCGGAATACATAACAAGTGCAAGATTGCGTGCCTCATAAACATGTTCAATGGGTTCATCCATCAGCATGACATCTACCGTTGGTCTAAGGGTGGCCAGCTGTTGTTTACTCCCTAAATCATATATTTGGTTTTAACAGGATTTAGTATGAGGCAATTGCGTGAAGCCCAAGAAGCTATACTTAGCAGATCCTCATTGAGCTTTCTAATAGCACTATCCACTTCAGAAGGTTTACATGATATATACACCTGTATATCATCTGCATAGATGTGATACCTACAGTAAGTTATGTGTGTTATTATATCAGCTAAATACAACACAAACAGGATCGGTCCGAGGATCGACCTTTGAGGAACTCCTCTGGTGACAGCCGCCTTATCAGATAAATGTATGGAACCGTCACTATTAGTCTTTACATACTGGTAACGATCACTTAGATAACTACTAAACCAATGCAAGGCTTCACTATCAAATCCATAATAGCTAAGTTTGGACAATTGTCATAAACCATAACATTATAACTCAGCCTAGGGTTTATCTAATTAACATATTTGTTATGACAAAGTCTTATTCGTTACGAAGAACCGGTGATGGTTCGAGAGACAGACATCACGGTTCATATCATACTATTGACGGAGGGAATGCAGTGTCTAACATTCATCCTCCCAAGTACTATGCTCATACGAGCCTAAAAATGGGCCTATAGCCCGGGACGGTCCACCATAAGCCTCCCCCTGACCGTACCACCGCTTACCAATCCAAGTGACACATTCATGATCCTGCACCAGGCAGCGATCTCTACAGTGCGCCCGTAACCAACGCACTATAGTCTAAATTCAGATAACTACAAACCAATGACTCCGTGTCTCGTCTCATCATCGGTCTTGCAACCTTTTATAATGTAATAGAACTAGATAATTCATATCACTCACCAAACAGCGCAGTACTTGCCACTTTTTCCCACTACACCTCACAGCGAGCCGTTGGCTCTTATTTGAATTCTTCGGGAGATAGTATTGCCATACTATCATCATAAAGGTGCATACACACACACACACCAACTCTAATATTCAATCGCGCTAAATCGCGACACTCCAAACACCAAGGGTTGTGCATCAACTAGCTCTACAAGTACATACCTAATAAAACAAATAAAATTAGGCACGTTACACGTATATTTCATCTAATTACAAATCAACAAAAACAAATCAAAATATTCACACATACATAGTGTCATATTAACCGAAAATAAACTTCGTTAAATACAAGTGTGAGAAACTTATAAACTGTCAATTAAAACCATGAGATAGCGTGTCCATTCCGCTATTTTCTCTCTGGCTCGTATAGCAGCCCCCCTCTTACACCTTTCACTGAAATCAGTTGCCTGTGGCTCTAATAAGCCAGGTTCTTCAGGCTGTACTACCTCTTCAGGTAAATCGTGAGGAGGGTTCATTTCATGCAACCCACTTGTATCTACCTCTATATGATCAACATCACCCGATTGTTACGTAGGCATTTTGGAAACCTCTACAGATCCATTTTTGTCAATTTCTGTGTTTGTTCCCAATTCAGTAGCGGGTCTAGGAGCCTGCTTCCATGTCCTTAACTGTACGTTATCAACATTTGGCATATTCATTGGGATTTCAGCTTCTTCCAAATTAGGTAACAACCTCTTAAGGTTAGGAGTAACGCGGTCTTCCACTTCGATTGGAAAGAGATGACCCACCGAGCGAGTAAACTCTTGGCCATCGACATCTACTCTGGCCACGCGATGTTCTCCATCAGGTCCCTGTAGCAAAGACGTTATCTTGCCTACTCGCCAATTTCCTCTGTTTTTGGAATCACCCTTAATTTGTACGATGTCACCAATGCGTGGTAACCGGTCTACAATTACTCGGGGCTGCTTAGGGGAATTTCTGTATCTCTCTCTAAGGCTAAAGAGATATTGTTCCACGAACATCTTTCTAAACTCGTTTAACACTGTCTGACCCTTCTTCCAACCTTCTATAAGACTACGTTTCGTTGAGGTGTCATTATACAACGTATCGTGCACGATTTCCAAATCTATACATTTACCAAGTGATAAGAAATCAGAAGGTCTTAAAACATGTTCAGGCTCAGAACCAACATTCGTCAGAGGACGACTATTTATCACTGATTCGATCTCTTTTACCACGGTCGAAAGCTGTGAGTCTCCCAATAGGTGTTTCTCCAACGTCCTTTTCATGCAATGTTTTACGAGTCCGACCATTCGTTCATAGAACCCGCCATGCCAAGGCGCTAGCTGAGGAATGAATTTCCACGCAATCTTATTTTCATTGCAGTAAGAGCTTGTTAGAAGTTCAGATGACAGTTTAAACTGAAGTGCATTGTCAGACACAATCGTAGCCGGCACCCCTCTAGATGAGGTAAAGCGACGAAGTGCGAGTAGACACTCTTCCGCAGTTAGATCTTTAACCAATTCCATATGAATGGCTCTTACTGCTAGGCAAGTAAGAAGACACACCCATCTCTTCTCTTTTCCCTTGTCGCTACTAACATACAGAGGGCCAAAATAATCTATCCCAGTGTACGTAAAGGGAGCACTATATTTAACCCTTTCTGCTGGTAAAGCTGGGGTAGGTGGTATTCTGTAAGGGCCACCTCCATACTTAACACACTGTGGACACTTCCTTAGGATTTTTTGGACCTCCACTCTTCCCTTCGGAATCCAGTAATTTCGTCTTATTAGACTCAGGGTATGAGACACTCCCACGTGGTAGTTCTTCTCGTGATACCTTTTAATAAGTTCGTTCGTGAATACACAGTCACGTGGGATCAGAATGGGATGTTTTGTGTCGTATGCCCAGCTCGTATTTGTCATGCGACCTTGACACCTTAACAATCCATCAATGTCTTTGAACAGCCCTAGATTCCGTGATAAGTGTGTTTGTTTTCCAGCCACATCGTCAGGGAAAAAATCCTTCTGTAACTTTTTAATAGTCTCTATCTCGTACTCTTTTTCTTCAGAATTAGTCACTTCTGGTAATGGTAAATCACTTATAGAGTCACTTTCATCAAAAGTAAACCCTTCTCTGGGGCCATCATTCACATCCATTACTTCTGGGTATTCTGCGACCAGATCTTCCCCAACTACTAAAACAGTTTCATGTTTGCTCAGGTACATGTTATTTGGCCAAAGCGATTTATCCTTATACAGGAAGTCGGGTCCTGAGAACCACAAATCCTTTTTGCGGTTCCACAAGTCTGGTCTTGTGGCGACGTCAGCAGGGTTCGACTCCGTGTTAACATAACAGTGTTGTAATGACTTATTCTGTCTTATTTCGTCTATTCTTCGCGTTACAAATGGTGCCAGTAATTTATTTGACTTCAACCAGCTCAATACCACTATGCTATCCGTCCATAAGAATTCTTGAACCATTTGCAGTCCTAGTCCCTTTTTCGTGTACTCGATAAGCCGCTTTCCTATTAAATATCCCATTAGTTCCCATCTAGGGATCTGTAGCACCTTTTTGTCTGCGGTAGGTATGACTCTCGATTTCGAGATTAAGAAGCTCACTTTAATCTGGCCTTTGTTTACTGCTCTCAGATAAACGACTGCCACATAAGCATCTTTGGACGCGTCCGTAAAGCAGTGCAGCTCGTACTCAAAATTCTTACAATCAGACAGACCCACAAATCGTGGGATTTCTATTTCTCTTGCTCTCATTAAAATCCTTGCTGCACTTTGGCATTCTTTTTGTAAATCTTGAGGAAGAGTTGTATCCCATCGAAGTTTTCTTTCACAAATCTCCTGTAGCATTAGTTTTGCTGGCAGAATTAAAGGCGCTGCTAGTCCACAAGGATCGTAAAGAGATGCTGCGATGCTTAGCAACTCTCTTTTATTTTTTAAATTTCCTGTTTTCTCAAATTGATGAACTCGGTCGTTGATTTTTAAATGAAGAGTATCTTCTCTGGTGTTCCACATCAACCCAAGAACTTTGGTAGAAGTGGTTTGTTTAGCCCTAAATTCCACAGGAACGTGTTTTATAAATTCAGTGTCATTTGAATCCCACTCACGGATATTCATGGACAAATCTTCGAACACTCCCTTTGTTTCATCATATAACTTGCATGCTTCCAAGCTCGATGGTTTTCCAGTCACAAGGTTATCAACATAACATTTGTCTGCTATTTCGCTAAGTAATTTTTGATTCTTCGTCGCCATATGGTACCTTATCGTTGCGGTCAATAAGAAAGGACTCGATATTATGCCGAAAGGTACTCTACAAAATCTCAAATACATAAGATTTTCATCAGATAAGGGCTTGTTTAAATCTTTTACCCATAGAAATCTTGTGACTTCGCGATCTTCTTTCTGCAGTCCTAGCTGTAAAAAGGCCTTTTCCACATCGGCAATTATTGCAACTTTGTTTGTGCGAAATTTTAACAACAATGCAGTTAAGTCGCCTAGCATCGAAGGACCTTTGTAGAGACACTCGTTCAAGCTCTTTTGCTCCCTTGCCTTCGCCGAGGCATCGTAAACAATGCGTCCTCTCTTGCCATCTTGCTTCACTATATGATGCGGAAGGTAGTGGACTGGTGGATTAGATGTATGGCCACACGCTGAACTAGGGTCTATGACTTCTATAATGTTTGCATTCAATTGTTCCCTTAATATGTCGTCATATTCTTCTTTTGTTCGTTGATCTAACCTTTGAAGCAAACCTTTGAGTCTACCATAGGCCAACCCAAAGTTAGTTGGTAGTTCAGGCGGATATTGGATCCATGGCCATTTCACTAAGTATCGATTGTCCTCATACTCTATAGTGTCGTTGAAATGTTTTATGGCTTCTTCTTCTCGGGTGGCCTTAGGATTGTCAGTAATACCAATGCTCTCAAGAGCCCATAAGAATTTTAGATCCATGTTTCTTAACGGTAAGTCTGGTTCAACATAATATTGACATTCTGGCTCATAACAGTGGCAATAAGTACTTACTGACAACGCATTTTGTCCTTTTCCCGCCTTGATATTTCCAGAAAATAGCCAGCCAAATTCCGTATTAATTATGTAACAATCTTCCTCAATTTTAATGCTTTCCTCCTTCATGAAAGAATAGTAATAATCGTTGCCAATCAGTATATCGATTTTTAAACCAGCAGAACCATCGTCAGCTATAACGTCGACAGGTAAGCGTATATCGCTAAAGGATTGAATCGGTAATCTGTCAGTAATATGAGGGACTATGTTTACCCGCAACCTTTTGATATTCCCACGCTTGGTCTTTAACGTGATTTCCGCAGATGGACTCGTTATATCTTTGGGGTTCTCTGATCCAAAGGTAAAAATTGACAATAAATCTTCAGAATCGGATTTTAAATTTAATCGATTAGCTAGATCACTAGTAACATAACTACGCTGGCTGCCACTGTCCATTAGAAGTCTACAAACCACCTCATCTCCTATATCGCTAATTACGCTGCTTGTTGCGGTCTGTAAATAGGAAACCATACTGTTAGTGACTGTAGTGTTATTAAGTACCTCTCTAGACTTTATTGACTCTTTAAATAAGTTACCTGTTTTCTTGGAAAACTGTCTCATGCACAAAGCTCTGTTATGTGTTCCTTGACAGTAGTGACACCTTTTCTTTCTATAGCACTGCAGAGCTAGGTGCCCTTCAAGAAAACAATGATAACATTTGCCATTCAGTTGTTTTCGCCTCGCCTCTACCGTGGGATATGTCTTGCACATATCACTGAAATGGTCACCGACACAGAAAGCGCAACCTTTTCTTAATTTCTTCGTACTCGAATTGTGTTGTGTTCTAGGCGCTGACGAATGTTTCCTTTTTGGTGCGCTACGGTTAAATAATTCCTTCTTCGGTCTATCAACTGGCGGTATTCGTTTCGTTATTTGTTTTGACGAGCCGACATGCAGAGCTTCGGTCGACGAACCTTGACCTTGACTCCCTGTGTGTTGCGATGTTGACGCCGCGGGACCAGTCGATCGTTCCATCGCAGTGACGATCCGCTCAAGATCACGTCGAATCATAGTAACATCGCCTGTGGATCTCAGGTTGAGTTCGTAAACCACTTCGTTAGGCAACTTGCTCATTATTGTGGAGCGCAAGTGCTGACCATTGATATTCTCTCCGAGAGACTCCAAAACACGCAAGTGTCTTTCTAGGTGGTTAATAATCTTCCTACATTCAAACGCTGTATACGCAGCTCGCTCTAACTTGTGCAATGCGTCGTAATGAGCGTCGACGAGCACTTCTGTTTTTCCATATCTTCGCTGTAAGGCATCTACGGCTATCGCGTAATTTGAATTACTTATATCTAATCCGGCAATAGTTTCGAGAGCTTGGCCTTGTAGGGCAGTGTAAAGGTACTGTAACTTGTCGACATCTTCTATTGGACGGTTGTGTACGCTTGAAACAAACCTGTCCCAGAAACCGTGCCATTTTAAAATTTCACCATCAAATACAGGCATTCCCAGTTTTGGCAGTTTGCTAGAGCATTCTTTAATTGACGGCTCTACTGACTTAACTGCACTATGGAAAGCCGTAACGTTAGATTCTAATTGTGTTATTACTTCTACGGCCCTAATCGACAAACTCGTGGATTCTGCTACTACCTCTGACGAAGCCTCACAACCCGCCGTTGCCATGTAATAATTGAGTTCCCTATCAAATACTTTTGATAATGTTTGAAGTGTTGCTAAGGTCATGGTAACATCTTCTAATGAGGTGCCTTCTGTTTGGCCTCGTGTGATTAAGGCCCTGGCGGCTTCTAATGATTCAGTTAGCCGTTCCGACGTGACAGTAAGACGAACACGTAGGATGCCTTCCATTTTATCAAAGCACCTTCGAAATCACACAAGTTTGCTCCTTTTAATGTTGGCTGAAACCGTATTAAATTTACAACTTAGTTAACTGTATAGTTTTATAAATTGACGTAAGTATAAGTTCACGAACATAGTTCGGTATACCTTTATGGTCTCAGCAATAGGTATGCTTGGAGCAAATCTTGGATGTAAGTTGGTGTAAGGCTTGTTTTAACCTCGGCACTGCGAAATAAAATACCGAAATATTTACTACCAACGATCAGACTTTGACGCATACTTTGTCTTATAGTACTTACACAAAAAAGTACATAACGTATGTAGAGCATCGTTAAAAAAAAAGGAAATTCTTACCTGATATTTCACTATAGGTATTTAAAGTTGAAGCTAGGTAAACTTCTATCGTTGTTGTGCAATCGGGCACCGAAATACGATAGACCGGGGGGTTTAAGTAATAAACATAACAAGGCTCAGTCCATATTTGGAGCCAACTGAAAGGTTAATATTCACAATGATGTCACTCAATATTTTGCCAGCATTTGTTTATTATTATATGCTAAATTAATAAATAAGGTAAATACCTGCAAGGGTTTGGCTACTTGAAAATGGATCCAACAGTTACGTATCGTACGTGTAAACTCTGCTCGCACTTAATATTCCGAATAAAAGCTCCGTCTGTACCGACGCCGTAACTCTAAACAGTAAGTTGATAATCTTATACCTATCTATTACATTATAATTCGTTGATTGCTATTTGCATTTTACTAATAATCACACTGAAAAGTGAATTATGAAATCAGTTAACAACAAATACTTCTTCTATTTTGTTTATACTTAGTTACTTACCAGTGGTTTATATTATATTTACGATGGTTCACACTGATTCATAAGAACATTCCAATCCGTACATCACCACTTGTTACTTTCCACTTTCAGCTATTAATTTCCAGGACAAGTAGACATTTAACCAGTTTCGCAATGTTTATGATGTTACGTAATACAACGATTACTTTTTAAAAATAAAATTACTACGGTAGTTGAAAAATCACGCTAAGGCAACAGAATTCTGGTAAACAGCCGCGTTAATTTTTAAACACCGATTAATAAATTGTTATCTTGTTTTTTTTTTAAATATTTTGTATCTTAACGTATATTGTAATGTTATATTTCTATAACGGTTTTTAAATTTAAATATGTATCCATGAAACAATTATATTTTGTTCTTTAAGGAATCGCCATCTAGTGACGGCGGTGCAAAACAGCGATTCTCACAACCCATAGACATACAATAAAACTTATGACGAATTTGACAGCTGCGTTCAGAATTCAGTTAAAAATAATTGCTAAAAAGTATAAAAATAAAACAAATAACGATTCATCATCTAAGAGGGAAAAAATAACATCTTATTTGTATCACACTTTTTATAAAATTAGACCTCATAAACACAAGTATGCAAAAAATGAAGATAAGGGTAGTGCACACAGGGAAAAAATTAAACAACAACCCACCTCCAAAAGGTTTTTTTTTTTTTCTTTGTAATGCCGTCACCATAAATATATCTATTCATGCACAAAATATTTATCCGCACAAAACTTAAATAAAAAAAAATAGGAAGGGGTTTGAGGGGCTTCACTTGTCGAGAAGATGAGATCCAGACATTGGTTCATATAACCATAGGTTGCAAACGATTTACTAATCCGCACAAAACGGTGCAATTCGCCAACCTTTCTCTGAGCTAAGTAACACCGACCTAGCTCCCTCAAACAAGGTAGCCCACAGGGCACACCCACTCATAGAGCCGTGACACAAGCCCTTCTAGCTACTAGCATAACGTCCCGCAGGTACGCCAGCCCAGCGCTCAGAGACGTGACAACACACTGTCCCTCAAGTCCAGCATCCACAGACTACTGACTCAGCGCTTAAGAGTCGTGACAGAACACGCACTCTTCCACCTAGGAGTACGCCCGCCCGCAGCGGACTACTCTGCGCATAAGGCCGTGACTATAGCACACGAGCCCCGAGTATATGCCCGAAGGCGACTCTTCCACGCTAGGACCGAGGCAATTAAGCTCACGCGCCCTTCTCAATTTAGTGCAACGTCCCGCAGGGACGCCCACCCAGCGCAGAGACGTGACAAAACACCGTCTTTTGAGTACCGCGCCCACCGGCGACTCCTCAGCGCTAAGAGCCGTGACAACAGTACACGCGCCCTTCCAGTATAGAGTACAGTGCTAATCACTTACCCTCTTCTATTTGGCTGCATAAATCTATGCACGCCCTTCCTAAATGGACTCATCACCTACTCAGCAAATGAAACACCCAATATTAACATTATTATAGTGAAGATGATGTTATTTATAGTTAACCAGCACCTCCAACATTTTGTCATAAACCATAACATTATAACTCAGCCTAGGGTTTATCTAATTAACATATTTGTTATGACAAAGTCTTATTCGTTACGAAGAACCGGTGATGGTTCGAGAGACAGACATCACGGTTCATATCATACTATTGACGGAGGGAATGCAGTGTCTAACATTCATCCTCCCAAGTACTATGCTCATACGAGCCTAAAAATGGGCCTATAGCCCGGGACGGTCCACCATAAGCCTCCCCCTGACCGTACCACCGCTTACCAATCCAAGTGACACATTCATGATCCTGCACCAGGCAGCGATCTCTACAGTGCGCCCGTAACCAACGCACTATAGTCTAAATTCAGATAACTACAAACCAATGACTCCGTGTCTCGTCTCATCATCGGTCTTGCAACCTTTTATAATGTAATAGAACTAGATAATTCATATCACTCACCAAACAGCGCAGTACTTGCCACTTTTTCCCACTACACCTCACAGCGAGCCGTTGGCTCTTATTTGAATTCTTCGGGAGATAGTATTGCCATACTATCATCATAAAGGTGCATACACACACACACACCAACTCTAATATTCAATCGCGCTAAATCGCGACAACAATAACATGTCAATATTTAATGAATCGAAGGCGCGAGAAAAATCTATTAATACTAAAATGGTACACATTCCCTTGTCTTGAGCGCATAGAATATTATCAGTAATATCTAGTAAAGCAGTCACAGTGCTTCTAAAACCTGACTGTACTTCAGGCAAAATTTTATTTTTTTCTAAAAATCTGTCAATTGCATACACACAGCCTTTTCCAAAAATTTTGAGAGACATGGCAATATGCTAATCGGCCTAAGGTCCTTCAGTTCGGATGGGTTAGAGATTTTAGGTAGAGGGTGCACAATTGCCTGCTTCCAGTAGTTAGGAAATTTAGATGTAGAAATTGAGGTATTTATTAAATCTAAAATTATATCTAATGTATGAGGAAATGTCAAAGTTATCATGCCCAAATTAATTCCATCACTACCTTCAGCATTTGATTTTAAAGTTCTTATAATTTTCATAATTTTGTCCAAACTGACTGGCTCAATATGGAAGACTGCATTACTAAACCTATGAAATTCGAAATATGTCAGCTGTGAAATTGAGATCTCTGAAACGCAAGGCAAGTTAAGAAAGTGGTTGTTTATGACATTGGGGTCATTGAAACAGGATGGTAATTCAATTTCATTCTTAGGTTATAATGTAGATTTGAGATTTTTCCATAACAACTTAAGATCATGTATCTTGTTATTAATATTTTGTTTAAAGTAGGCGGTTTTTTCATTGTATAATGCTTGATTGACTAAAGATTTAAATTCCTTGTAATATACTCCTTTTTACTGTCAGTTTTAGCTTTGTGAAAATCAGCTGAAGCTTTGTCACGCAATTGCATCATAAGTTTTACTGTGTCAGTGATCCAGGGGTAGGAGCGATGCTTGATTACAATCAACTTCCTAGGTACATGCAGGTCATACAATGCAACCAAGCGCTGGCTCAAACTGTCGACCATAACATTAACATCACCCGAATTAGATAAACTCCAGGTCATTTCAAGTAAGTCCTTGTTAAAGTTATGTAAACACAAGTTTTTTATTGGTCTGTAGGTAATGGAGTAAGGTTTAGGCTTGTCCCGTTTGACATCTAGTTCACAGACCACAAGACAGTGACCATAAAGAGAACCCACATCGAGGGCTGAGCGTCAAATCCGATAAGTAGCAAAAACTACGTTTTGAGAAAATTTACATTTAAACTTTAGAGCTTAATAAATCTACATGCTTTATTTTTAACGATGTGATTGTTTTATATATAGATGAAAGGCTTCTTCAATTTTTTATTTTTTTATGTTTACTTTCTTTATAATGTTGGCCAGCTAAACTATTGAGGTTCTCCTGAAAATAGGGAGGGACTTATTGGGTTTTCGATTAAAACAAATTGAAAGAATACTAAATTAAATGGTTTTATTATCAAAAAATCAACAAATTTTACTCTAGTAATTCTAAAAAATTAATCTGAATCCGATTTATCAGAGCAAGTCGTTAAATTATTGTTGTTGGCAGTCTTTAAATTACGGATCCAGGGATGCAATTCTTCAGGGATTATACCCTTCTTGCACATTGTTTCAAGGTCCTTTTTTTTTGCTGCACTTATAGGCAGTGGTTGTTCGTATAATGGTTCCAATTCTGCTGGATGATCTAGATTTACCACCGAAGGTGGATTTGATTGAGATCGTAATCTCGTTTTGGGCGTATTCGTTATCATGCTTGACGTGGATAAATCATAGTTGAAGAAAATTTTATATTTCTCTCCCTTTACATACTTAATCCTCTTATTTTTTAACCAATTGACCTTGTTATTCATGTTATCTTTATTTGAATTCTTTATCAGTATAGATGCTAGTTTTTTAAGGTCCATCATTTCATCGAATTTAAATTCTTTTACATTATAGCTATCCACAACGTATTTCTTTTTTTCACCATCTTCTGTTGTAGTTTTTGTTTGTTTCCTTCTTGTCTGTTTAAAAATATTCTTCCAGTCCGTTACGCTATTTATTGATACATTTTTTGATGCATCCTCGATCGCCGCATGCATGGAGTCGACTTCCATATAAGTGTGTCCACTTTCTAAAAACTTTTGCTCGATGATATCCAACTGCTCATGCTTTTGAATAACCCACAAAAGAAGTGCTGCGATATTATTTATTTCTGTTCTGCCCACCACACGTGTCAGAAAAAATTGTAAGATGTTTAACATTTGAAGGTAGACCATTAAACAAGTAGTGGTTCAGACATGTACCTATTTCGCAGCTCCCTTTTTTGCCATTAATTTCTGACCAGCATAAGCAGTAGGCTTCATTTGGCAATCTGGCTTCGTAAATAGTGTAATTATACAAAACTAGTTTCCGCATATAGTATAAAATACTTTCGCCACCAGTAGGCATCTGAAGAACAGCCTGTAAATCAACTGTAATAGACATAAATGTTGTGTCAGCGTTAGCTCGTTTTTTGTCTGCGTCTTTTGCCGCAGAGCTAATATTTTTTCTGTTTATGTGATCTCGGTACTCTGATTCTAAAGAAACTTTTGTTTTATCATCTGCCTTATTATACGTACAACATACATTGCATAAGTCTTTTTTTGGCTTATAGAAACTTATATTATAGTTATTACAAAAAACACTTCGATACTTAATCTCTGACACTGCTCTTCGCGCTAACTCTTCGCACTTCTCCTTGTAAAGTCTATACATGTTACTTACAGATTTCACTTCAGTAGCGAGATAATTTTTTTTAGTATCTTTACGACAATAGTGTGAATCCATTATCGGGAAAGATTCGATGTGTTCTTTAACGAAATTTACATCATCTTCTTTTGTCTTATTGGGAGGTTGCTTTTTACCTCTTCGGTCCTCTGATTTATAAATACCAAGAGTATCTGCTTTAGCAACCGCATCGCTAATAACATCTACAAAAATGCATAACGTAGCAGTAAAAAACTTTTGGCAAACTTGAACCTTTTCACTGTTTTTGGAAAAGAAGCATTTTTTACTAAATGTTCTTGGTTTTTTTTCTGACGATCTCTGCACTCGTCGAGTTTTTATTTCCTGTACTGTAATACAAGAGAGAATGTAATTTTTTTTGTTAACGAAATCCAAACTGTAATAGTTTCTACACAGGGCATGCCTATCCTCTTCAGAAAAAGAATTTGTGCATTTATAGGTACACTTTTCACAATTGATAGGTTTCGGTATTTTTGCAGGCTGTAGTTTGCCTTTGGAGGTATAGGCCAGTCCCTCAAGTTTTCTTCTCTTGCTGATATTTATTTTCCATTCTTCTGGATGGGCTTTCATGCGCCGCTTTAATGGTCTTACTGCTTGCCAAACTTTTTCTAAAATATTTTCCATAATAAGGATAGCCATTTCCATATCTGAGTTCTTATTTTGTGTTTCAGAGCCGTCTCCTATCATCTCAGGAGATGAATCTGATTCACTACTGTTTTCTCTCGTAGTAACGGTGTAATCTGGGTCCAAATCAGAAAAGTCACTGCCAAACAAGGCTTCATCATTGTCCAACTCCTTGAGTGCCTCTACGTCAAGTGATATCGTATTGCTTGTTGAGGGATCTACAAGCAAATTTCATTATAAATTTATCAATAATACATTATTTTTTGACAAAATATAAATTACTACTTTATTGCACTACGATTAAATAAATAATAAATAAAATAAATTTCATAGAAATAATCCAGTAGCTTTCGTGTAAAAAAAGGAAATTTACATATCTACTAGCTTTTGCCCGCGACTCCGTCCGCGTAGAAGTCGTTTATCGCTGCTCCCTCGGGATCTGTCTAATTTTCCGGGATAAAAAGTAGCCTATGTCCTTCCCCGGGACTCAAGCTATCTCCACACCAAATTTCTTCTAAATCGGTCCAGCGGTTTAAGCGTGAAGAGGTAACAGACAGATAGACAGACAGACAGACAGACTGACAGACAGACAGACAGACAGACAGACAGACAGACAGACAGACAGACAGACATACTTTCACATTTACAATAATGAGTATGGATTTTATTATCACAAAATTTCACGTTTAATACCTAATAGTAGTAGGATAGGATATTAGTGTGATAAAACATACCTGGAGAGAATAAATCGCTCATGCCAACTAAATGTTCCATCTCATTAATAATATTTATTTGAGTTTCATCTAAATCTGATGAATTGTCTCCTTCGATATTACTACTTAAATGGGATGACACTAAAAAATAAAATAAAACTGTGCGTTAGTGGGTTTTATGTTTTAATTAAAAAATTAAAACATAAAACCCACTAACGCATATCTATAAAAGTAACGAAGCAAATTTATAGGGTTTTACCTAAAACATTTATATTTATTAAAATACCTAAAACTTTTTTTTTGCTTCATGTACTTACTTTTGTCTCTTCCAAACATCGAACTATCGTTGGTAGTCGGTTCATCATCAGTAGTATCCATCGTTACTGTACCTAAAATGTCAAGTTTTAAGACAAAATAAATAACAATAAAACCCATCAACAGCGGTTATTGAATTTTACCCTTAAAAAAACTAGACCTTAAATAATTACGTCATGTTAGGTATATCCTACAAAGCCCTTTTCATTATTTATACGCTAATGCACTAAAACTAATTATAAGAACTTACTTTAACTCAGTAGCTGTTTAACAATACTATTACTCAATACCTATTCATCGGTAGATTTAGGTTAAAATAACAAAACAGTCATTTACCTGATTCCAGATGTCCATGACAGGCTAGATTAACTAATTTCCTTGCCCGAGAACTCATTTTTATATTGTTTAATAATGGTCATTCATTATAAATCAGCAATAGAGCACTAGCGCTGCGCACGAGTGTCAAACACAACTAACGGCAAAACGTGTCGGCTCTGTGGTCTAGCGTGGCAATCATACTTATCGGAATTTCCCCCGAAAAGTTCGGCGTTACAGTGTTGCTATTTTTATGAAGTCAAATCCTGTAAATCATTTTAACGTTAAACTTTAGTAGATTGTTTTGAGGTGAAATAATATAAGTCAATTTATGATTTTTACTTTATAAAGTTGAGCCACTCTGTAAACAAAATTTAAGAGCTAAAACTAGAAATGTAAAAATAACTGATCTTACCAAATAAAAACGAATGAGTGTTAAGAAAGATCATATTAGGTAAAAACCTATACATGCAAGTATCGGTATTATGTAGTTAAATTAAGTTAGAAGAAGGTACTTATTATCTATCTTCTATATATATAAAAGGCTAAACTGACTGACTGACATATCAACGCACAGCCGAAACTACAGTACCTAGAAACTTGAAATTTGGTACAGGGGTTCCTTTCATGATGTTAGTGAGCACTAAGAAAGGATTTTCCGAAAATCGACCCCCAACGGGAAGAAATGGGGGGAGTAGCGGGAAACTAATTCTACGCGTACGAAGTCGCGGGCATCCTCTAGTGATTTATACGATTTTATCACCAAGTTTATTAAGCAAGTAAGATATTTATAGGGTTGCTGCACAACTAAAAATGTATTTAGCGATTGAAATCGCTATATCTGTGTTTACCACTAGAAAGAGCTCGAAAATTAGCATAAGAAAAGTTTAAGTGTTCAGATTCGAGTTTTTTTCGACTTATCGGGTTTGACCGCTCAGCCCTCGACATGCTCTAAAATGATATTTTTGGACTGCAAGTCTGTACATACCACATCAAGCAGCGTCTCACTAGATTCCGTGAAGTGTGTAGGCTCTGATATTAGCTGAGATAATCTAAAGCTTGATAAAAAGGTATTAAATTTTGTAGTTTTAGCGTATTTGATAATACATTTATGTTAAAGTCTCCTAGTAATATCAAATTGTCATTATTTGGAATAGAGCTAACCGAGTCACTGAGAGCATCAAAAAATAGGTCGACGTCCATCCAAGGAGGACGACATGCCGTACCAATCGCTAGCTTCTTTCCGTTTAGGGTCAAGGTCACCCACATTTGCTCAACTGATCTATGAAGTGGGTCTACGGGGTGGGACCAGGAGCGAACGCTGACATTCCGCTTAATGTAGAAGCCTACACCCCCTCCACGCGAACGTGCACCCAATGGTCTTGGGATGTGACGCAAGCGGTACCCCGGAAGTACGGGCGCCCGCCCCTCCTCACCCGCCCTCAGCCAAGTCTCATTGATCGCGAGGACATCAACATCATGCCGAGTGCACGAGGCTATAAAATTGTCATGGTTAGTGCCGAGAGAACCTGCATTATACAAACCAATCGTTAATAGCTTTTTAACCATTGTATGACGTAGTAAATAATAGATTTGAAAAACTGCCTAATACTAAAGCTTGTCCCAGAAAAAAATGTCGTTTACACAAGCAGAGATTTTCTTAAAGTTTTCAATTAACAAGGTTTTAATAATAATGGCATTTGTAAGACACTGGCCTTTGCTAATATTTCTTACAAAATAAAAACGAAATTCATAACATTTGTAAAGATGTCGTCTGCACAAGAAAAGCTGCATGAAAATATATTGTACAAATACGTCGAGTACGGAGGCAATTCTGCGAAAAAAGTAGCGTTGGAGCTGAATACATCTATAAGAACCGTTCAAAGGGTGCTAAAGCGGTTCAGGGACACTGGTGGAATACGGCGACGGCCTGGAAGCGGTCGTAAGAGTGGGTTTGTCGATGGAGAAATCGAGAAGAAAGTCATAGCTGCTTTGCAAAAGAAGCCAACCCTTTCGGTAAGAGATTTGGCTAAAAAGTTTAAAACATCGAAATCTACAGTGCAACGAGTGAAGAAAAATAATCACATAAAGTCTTTTAAACAAACTAAAGTGCCGAATAGAAATGCCAAGCAGCAAACAGAAGCAAAAACCAGATCACGAAAACTATATTCAAAATTAACCACAAAAAAATACTGTATAGTTATGGACGACGAAACCTATTGCAAATTGGACTTTAAGTCATTACCAGGGCATCATTTCTATTCTAGAACCGACAGAAAAACTGTCGATGATGAGTACAAGGTTATCAAAACTGATAAATTTGCCAAGAAAGTTCTCGTGTGGCAGGCCATTTGTTCGTATGGCAAACGCAGTACCCCATATTTCGCTAAGGGTACTGTTAATGGCGACATTTACCTGAACGAGTGTCTGAAAAAACGACTCTTACCGTTTATAAGACGACATAAAAAGCCTGTTCTGTTCTGGCCCGATTTGGCCACGTGCCACTACACAAAGAAAGCTATAGAGTGGTATGAGACCAACAACATCGAATTTGTGGAAAAAGACCATAATCCTCCCAATTGCCCTGAGTTGCGGCCCATTGAAAAATACTGGGCTAACATGAAGCAAAAGCTCTTAAAACATAAGACTAATGCAACGTTGATAACTTCCAGCGAAAGTGGAACGAAGCTTCGAAACTAATCACAGATTCAGATGTACAACTCTCAGATGGCAGGGTTGAAACGTAAACTGCGAAGATTCTGGATGAATAAAACTTGGTAAAATAATAAAATATAATTTTGGATATTGAATGTCTTTTTAATAATACTACGTCTAAAACAACAGGTAGTTCCTTTTCGTTTACCATACTTTTAGGCAAATCAATAAACGACATTTTTTTCTGGGACAAGCTTTATACTAAAACATGTACAGTGAACTGAAATATGAGCAACATACATACAAATTGTACATGTGCCTGTAAGATTCTCGTGTTTTGTCCCAATAACAATTAATTCTACATACTCAAAAACTTGTGTGACGACATAAATTAATACTAAATACATACATAAATCTAGCCAACAATTTTTTATGTTCCTGTCAAACTGAGCTTTCTCCAAAAACCCTTTGCAGGTCGGCGTCTGAGCGAAAGCAGAAGGCCTGCCCTCCGTCGCTCTGCCGGGCGAAGACGCGGCCCCTTCTGGTCCATGAGAATCTCCACCGACGCTTGAGGCGTCAGTCTCTCGTTGATGTATATTCGGCGCGGTGGGCCCGCCAGACCCATGTCCGCCGTGGTGAAATTGCGACGCACCCGTGCCGCGCGCAATAGGTCATCGCGCACCTGCCGGCGAGCCAGCCGCACGACGACTCGGCGCGAACGCCTGCCCGCTCCGTCGGCGGCGGCGCCGGCGCCGGCCACAGTCGAGTCGGGCGCACCCACTCGCTCGGCTAATACGATGTCCCGCGGTTTGAGAGACACCCCCAGCTTGGTGGCGAGGACGGAGACGGTGTGCAGGACATTTTCTCCGGGAGGTGCACCACATCCAGGTAGGCAAGCAGTGAGTCCTGGTCGCGTTCGTTCAACTCCAACTGAAGTCGAGCGACCGATTGCTGTAGCTCCTCCACCTCACCGTTCCGTGGCGCCAGCGTCGCCTCCCTCATTTCGACCGCATCCAGTCTCCGTTCGATCTCGCCCATTCGCTCCCCCATCTGCTGCAAGGATGCACGGAACTCGCGCTGCTCGGCCATGTACTCCGCCAGCTCGCGGCGCAGGGCACAGACCTCCGTTTCCTTTTGCGGCGGGGGCTCAGGGCTGGTGGTTGGCGCGGTCGCGGTCGCAGAAGAAGTCCCGCATATGTCCTTTACTGGAGTGTTGTCTGTCTTCTTCTGTTTTATTTTGCACTCTGGGCAGACCCAATCTTTTGGCAGAACGGCCTTATCCTGCATGTGCACACAGACTTTGTGGTATTTATTGGGACAAACCGTACAGGGTGCAACGATCTTAGCGACATCTGTGATGGACAGGAATCTCCTACAACCTGCGCATTTCTCTTGGCCCATCTTCGTGATAAGATGAGTTGCGGCGTAAACGAATATTTGTCAAAGTCCAGAAGTAAATCGCAAGATGGCGCTGGAGTCAAAAATTACTATTGATCGATTTATAGTAGAAACTATTTAAAATCACGATTTGCACTTGAGAACTTATCTGCGATGAATGGCATTGTTGTCTTTTGTTAAACCCAACCGCAAATTACCTGTACAAAATGAAATGCATTAATAACAAAAGATGGAATATGAATTACAACTTTATCGTCTTGAGAATAAGGTTCAAATTGGATTAGGACACACTTCAAATAGTGTCTAGTATGAGTATTGTGGCGGTCGTCAGGTAGATGGCGCTGTTACGTAGGCGTAAAATGCTACATCGCGCTATCGACTTGTCCCCCGAGATGCATAAGTATAGCGTGTTATTATGTAGTTGTTGTCTCAAAATGGAATAAAGTATTGCGAGTGTTGTCAAGACCGACTTTTAATTTGATGACCCGAGGTGCAACCTTGTACATGGTCCTATCGAATCGGGACTTGATGACAGTTTTGGAAGTGAGCGACCTACTCTTCGGTCCGTCGCACTCATAGTCGCAGTGGTTTGCTGTTCGGAGGGAGGCGAGTGTTATACAGCGCTGCAGTGGTGGCGCCATCTGGTGGCGTCAAGCGGCATCGCAGGCGGCGAGAGTTTGAAAGGTGAAACTCGGCCGTTCAGGAGATCAACGGAGAGGAGGAGCTTTACGTCACAGAAATAAGTGTTGTGATTGTCTGTGTGTAGCTGTGCAAGTGTAAGTGAAAAAGTCAAGTGCAAACCGTGAGTACATTCAAATTATTATGTTACCGGAATTTCAACTTTATGTAAAGAATATCAAAACTTGGAACATTGAACACTAATTACGCGAAGTTCAACTTTATTTTCTTGAACTAAAAAACTTTAACTTATTAAGTGAATAATTTGGACTTAGTAAATTTATTGATTAACTTTAACTTGTAAGAAAGATTAGAATTAGGACTTAGAATAGTAAGTAAAAAACCGAAGGTACGGGGAACCTATGCCCGATGTTACCTAGAATTTCTGCTTTAAAAACACTTGTAATTTTTTAAGGTTTTAGTCTAAGGTCTAGTTAATTTTAAGTTCATTTTGAATAGTAAAAATAAATAGTTATTATCAAAATATGGAGACGTCGGTAGAATCTTTACTTGGCTTCCAAGTGGACTTGTCGAAACGTATTTTCAAAGCAAGACAGAACTTTAAAAAGTCACCTAAAGAGCGCGTTACTAAAGTTTACTTGGAGACTAGACTGGAGACTTTGGAACAAATATGGTCTGAATTTAGACTGGGTCACAAGGAGATGTTGCAACAAACTGACCCCAAATTATTGAAGCAGACATCATATTTTACCGACGATGTTTACGGTAACACTGAGGAGGAGTTTACAGATTATAAGTGCGAATTAAAAAATAATTTGGAAACTTTTCTTATAGGTCCCAACCTTAGCCAACTAAACTTACATGATGGGCAAACGAGTGTAAAATCAACCTTAGTTAAGTTACCCAAAATAGTTATCCCACTGTTTTCTGGAAAATACACTGAGTGGACTACCTTTCGCGATCTTTTCGTGTCTATGATTCACAACAATAATTCATTAGATAACGTGCAAAAGTTGCAGTACCTTAAGGGGTACTTAATCGGGGAAGCAGAGCAACTCATCCGGTATATACCAGTGACCGAAGCAAATTATACTCAATGTTGGAAAACATTAGAGGAACGTTACAGTAATAAAAAGTACCTTTCGCACTGCATTTTAAAGCGTTTGCTCAGTCAAAAGAGTGCTGCTACAGAGTCGGCAGGCTTTCTGAAGGAACTTATGGACACTTCCGCAGATTGTTTAAACGCGTTAACTAATCTGGGTATCAACGTATCGTCATGGGATATAATTGTCATCCATCTACTTTCACTTAAGTTGGATCCCGAATCACGCAAACAATGGGAACTCAATGTAACAACGAATGTTGCTTCAGATGCCCTGCCCACTTTTACCCAGTTTAAGGAATTTTTAACAAGTAGATATCGTGCTTTAGAATTTATTGAACCAAAAATTGTAAATAAACCTGTTGCGTCTTATCCACGATCAAGTAATAATTCAAGTTATACTAAAGTTTTGCACGCCACTAACATGCTTAAAATGAGTTGTGAATTTTGTCATGATGAACATAAACTTTGTTTTTGTAAAAAGTTTGCAAATTTAGACTATGATAAAAGGCATGAATTTGTATCAAACAATCGAATATGTTTTAATTGTTTAGGAAGCAATCACGGTATACGATTTTGCCAAAATGCCACCTCTTGTAGAATTTGCAAGAAAAGACATCATTCCTTGCTTCATCCGAAGGATGATTCCACCTCCACTGTAAGCTCAGGAAGTTCAGGTCAAATAGTGGTAGAGGCGTCTGATGAAGTCGGTGGAGCCGAGAATGTGTCAGATGAACCTCTAATAGCATCTCACATGGCATGCTGTGCTAAAGGCAAGGTGAGTACGCAAGTCTTACTAGCGACGGCTTTAATAGACGCTCAGGCAAGAACTGGGTATCATGTAATCAGAGCATTATTAGATCAGGGTTGACAGGCGTCATTTGTGACTGAAGCTGCAGTTCAAAAATTAGGTCTAAAGAAAATTCCCATAAAAAATATCATATCTGGTTTAGGCGGTGACAAGTCTTCTATGATTTCCAAGTATATGGTCGCAGTAAAAATTAAGTCAAGAACGGAACCCAATTTCGAAATGGAATTGAATGCTTATGTACTTAGTAACATAACAACATACTTACCAGGAAAGAAAGTGGCGTTAGGAAGTTGGGTAGAATTAAATAAATTATGTCTTGCCGACCCAACTTACGATGTACCAAATAAAATTGATGTATTGCCAGGTGCAGAGGTTTACTGCCAAATACTAAAGGAAGGCTTGATGCGAGGCCCCATGGGATTTCCAGTAGCACAAAACACCACGCTGGGGTGGATCTTATCTGGGCCCGTTAGCTCAGAAATAAGTCGGAATAAAGTTACTGTGTTACATGCACATGTAGACGCCGATGAATTAATAAAACGCTTTTGGGAAATAGAATCTGAACCTGTAATCAAAGGGAAAATATTGTCTGAGGATGAACAAAGATGTGAAGACATTTTTGCAGCCATGACATGTCGAAGCGAAGACGGTAGATACATAGTAAAGCTGCCATTTCGTGATAGTGAGCCGATCTGCAAAAATGGAGAATCTCGGGATATCGCTGTTAAAAGATTAAAACATCTGGAAAGAAAATTTACTAGAGATACAACACTTAAGGAAAAATATACGGAGGTAATAAACGAATACCTACATTTAGGTCACATGATATTGGTTCCTAAACCAGATGAAAAAAATGATCAAGCAGTATACTTACCACACCATGCAGTCATCAGAGAAGACAAATCTACCACGAAAGTCAGAGTAGTCTTTGATGCATCCTGTAAAAATAGGGATGGCGTATCACTGAATGAAACTTTAATGGTTGGGCCTACGTTGCAGCCAGAGTTACGCCACCTCATTATGAATTGGAGAACGTATCCCGTGTGTTTAATTGGTGACATCGTGAAAATGTATAGAATGGTGAAGGTAACAGAGGACGACGCTGATTTCCAACGAATTGTTTGGAGGGAGGACCCTGGAAAAGAAATTCGTGACTACAAACTCTTGACAGTCACCTTTGGAACAGCGTCTGCGCCATATTTAGCCGTCAGAACGCTAAACCAAGTAGCCCTTGATCATCAGGCTGAATTTTCAATTGCGGCGGCTCGCGTGGCTAAAGAATTTTATATGGACGATTTAATGACTGGCGGACAAACAACCGAAGAAGTGTGGCGACTCTACAATGAAATGAAAGAGCTTTTAGGTAAAGGAGGTTTTGTTTTGCAAAAATGGTCAAGTAACGACGAAGAGTTATTAAAGCAAATACACACAGAAACGAAGGACATTAAGGTCAAAGAAACAAAGAATCTAGACGTAAAGGACAACAATATTGTGAAGATTCTTGGATTAACATGGAATCGACAGCAGGATGAGTTTCGCTACTCCGTCAAGTTACCGGATTTGTCCCCTCCAATAACTAAAAGAAAAATAATTTCAGATATTTCTCGGCTATTCGACCCATTGGGATGGATAGTCCCGTGTGTTATCAAGGCTAAAGCGTTCATTCAGCAGTTATGGATCACTGGAGTAGGTTGGGATGAAGAACCTCCCGCTAAGCTTTTAGACGATTGGCTCAACCATAGTATAAATAGACAAGTAGCTCGACTCCGGCCCTTTAGGAGATTCTGATACCTATTGCCGCTCGGGCGTAAGGGTTGTCCAAACTTGTTTTAAAATTTTAGTCACCTACTCGGCCCTACTTTGATCTATAATCATATTAATCATAGTAATTTTCATACTTTACACAAACTTAAAGTACCTAAGTATTAATATTGTTAGGTACCTAAGTACTTACGAAATTTAAATTATTTTACTTACATACTTTTATCAGTTGACACTAAATATTAATTATGTTTAAAGGTATGTGATGCTGATGTGATATGTAAATTCCTTTTCGACCTTTTGATAATGCCGCTTTCGCGCAAGGCGGCTTCCTTTGACTAGGTACTTACCTATTATTGGCGGCACGCGCCGCCGCCGCGCGTCTTTCTTTGAGCATTGGCAGCTCGCGCCGCGCGGTATTACACAACATTGAATAAATATCTGAATAATAATGTCACGGGAAAATCTTACACAAATAAACCTAGGTAGTCCCAAACTAGGTTCTAGGCTTGTACTTTGGGTACTACGTAACGATAAACATACTTACCTATGTAGTGACAAATACATACTTAATATTACTATATAGGTACATATAAAACACCTAAGACTCTGAAACAAATACCTACTCGCACTCATCACACAAATATTTGCCCTGACCGGGAATCGAACCCAGGACCGCTAGCTTCGTAAACAGTACTTAGTCACTATCATCTACCTAGGCCATCCACGTCGTGACATGTTAACTGACACGTCACACTCAATAACATAAATTACCTACTTAATACGTATTTATTTCACCTAATTAGTTATCTATAGGTATCTACAGCCAAGCCGGTACGAAATACCTAATTAATTGCGTAGTTATTTACATTAATCACTAGCAGCTTTTATTAAATCTGGATAGTTGTACCTACCTAAGCTAGGTTTAGGGCACAGTTTAGGCGTATTGAAACGAATGAAAATGTCACGCTGACAATAAAATAGATTTAACAAAAGCTGCAAGTGGGCTATAAGCTATAGGTAAATATAAAAAAATAAACAGCATTCTTCACAACACAAACTCTAAATAGGTATGTAGAACTCACCTTTCCGACTCAAAAGGTATGTGGATAAACGATAGCTCCGGATTTCTTACACCATTATTTAAGCACCCGTAAACTGAACAATATTTTCTAGTTTTCGACAAAGACATTGTCGCTCGATGTTTTAATTTAACGCGCACTACCTACAAACAACCAAACGTGACCGAACGCAATGACGCCGCGACCCCGTCTAATCACCATACCCGCACCTCTGCTGGTAGTTTCGTGTGCGACGTTCGCCCCGCCCACAGCCGTACGGTCGGCGTAACGCACACGTGCAAGCCGCGCGATGTACCTTTGTTTGAAGTCGAGCTACTTCTCTATTTATACTATGGCTCAACTATCGAGAAGAGCTAACTGAATTAAACAACTTCTGCATCCCTCGGTGGCTGAGCACAAAATCCGATGATCGGACGGTGGAGCTACATGGATTTTCTGATGCATCAAAAATCGCATATGCCGGAGTAGTTTACCTTCGAGTAGTCAGTGCATCGGGAAAAGTCTATGTGTGTCTTGTTGGAGCGAAAACAAGAGTGGCCCGAATAAAACAAGTTAGTATACCGCGTTTGGAATTATGTGGAGCGGTTCTAGTAGCTAAGCTTCTTACAGAGATTGCCGAAGTGTTGGAAATTCCTAAGAGCAATATCAAGGCTTGGACGGACTCCACTGTCGTTCTTGCTTGGTTAAATAAACACCCTAGTAACTGGAAAACTTTTATAGCCAATAGAGTCTCGGAGATATTGACTACATTAGATTCTTCACATTGGTTTCATGTGTCTACAAAGAACAATCCGGCAGATTGCGCATCTCGTGGCTTACAGCCAGCAGAAATCGCCCATTACAATTTGTGGAAATTCGGTCCAGATTTCTTAGGCGCTAAAGAAATTACGTATAATAATTTAAGATATAACGACACTGCGGATGAAAAAGCGGTAAATTTGCATGTTAACGTCGGAGACACGTCGATTTTAGATAAATATTCTTCACTCAAAAGGCTGATCAGAGTAGTTGCAACTTGTAGGCGCTTTAAAACAAGATTAGATCCTCGCTACAATGATCAAGGATCATCACAAGACGGCTTAAGCGCATGGGAATTAGATGAAGCACTTACCGTATGTATCAGATTAGCTCAAATCACCGAATTCGCAAATGAAGTTGGAGAGGTTAAGAAAATGGGATTTATACAAACCAAGTCCTCAACGATGGTAAAACTTACTCCATTCCTCGACAGTAAAGGAGTTCTAAGAGTAGGCGGAAGAATATCGCAATCACAGGAAGATGAAAATGTAAAGCACCCGGTTATACTGTCTCATAAATCTCATTTCGCTAGATTAATCGTTGCGGAGGCTCATGAGAAAACGCTCCACGGTGATATTCAGCTAATGTTGAACTATATCAGGGCAGTGTATTATATTACCAGAGTAAAGGACTTAGTTAAATATTGCGTGAGCAAATGCGTCAGATGTATTAGACACAAGGCTAAGTTAAGAACGCAGTTGATGGGATCCTTACCTTCTGTTCGGGTTACCCCAGCAAGGGCATTTAGCCGTAGTGGGGTGGATTATGCTGGTCCCATTGGACTCCGTACCTCTAAGGGACGAGGGCATCATGCATACAAAGGGTATATTTGTCTGTTTGTATGTATGGTCACCAGGGCTGTGCACATTGAAGTAGTAAGCGACTTATCCTCTAGAGGTTTCTTGGAAGCCTTTAAACGTTTTGTGGCACGTCGCGGCCACTGCTCTGAGTTGTACAGCGATAATGGAACAAATTTCGTCGGTGCTTCCAAAGAACTAAAAGATTTGTTAGTAAATGAGGAATCGACTATGATGCGAGAAGTGCGAGAGAGCTTGTCGGCCAACGGAACGACTTGGCATTTTATACCTGCGCACGCTCCCAACTTTGGAGGGTTATGGGAAGCGGGAATCAAGTCCACTAAATACCATTTAAAACGAGTAATCGGCGATGCAACTCTGACATTTGAAGAGATGTCAACTCTTCTGAGTCAAATTGAGGCATGCCTCAATTCACGCCCTATGTCCGTGGTCAACAACAATCCTGAAGACCCCCAACCCTTGACACCAGGACACTTCTTGATAGGGGAACCTTTAGTAACAATCCCGGAATCTAACTATGAATCGGCAGCGAGCGTTAGCACATTAAAGCGCTGGCAGCTCACTCAGAGAATGCTTCAAGGATTTTGGCGTCGATGGTCAGCCGAATATTTGACGCACTGTTTGCACCGTTACAAATGGGCATTTAAGGCTCCAGAACCTCAAATCGGAGATGTAGTTTTAGTAAAAGAAGACGATCTTCCTCCTACAAAATGGCTCTTTGGCAGAATCGTGCACAAATATCCCGGTCAAGATGGACTAACTAGAGTAGTTTCACTAAGATGTAGAAATAGTGTAATAAAGCATCCAACATCC
The DNA here is from genome assembly GCA_948252455.1 of Acleris cristana. NCBI lineage: Eukaryota > Metazoa > Arthropoda > Insecta > Lepidoptera > Tortricidae > Acleris > Acleris cristana. The sequence goes on from OX411771.1 coordinate 49,176,975, forward strand.
AAGTTATGCATCTTGCCGGTGAGTGAATGAGTGGAACTAAAATTCGTATTACTATTGTTATTTTAAGTTTTGTTTTTATTTTTGGGATGGTCTTACCTTTATGTTTATAATTGGGTATATATTTTTTAGAATAAGTTTAACCTTAACGAGTTACTAGTTGTAGATCGATTGTGATAACTTTCTCTTCTTTATTTGTATGAATGCTCTCACCCAAGCAAAGAGCTTCACCTTTGTCAAGGTGGGCGGCTTGGATGAAGGACAGTTTGTCCTTGGTGGGCGGTATGTCTAGTATGAGTATTGTGGCGGTCGTCAGGTAGATGGCGCTGTTACGTAGGCGTAAAATGCTACATCGCGCTATCGACTTGTCCCCCGAGATGCATAAGTATAGCGTGTTATTATGTAGTTGTTGTCTCAAAATGTAATAAAGTATTGCAAGTGCTGTCAAGACCGACTTTTAATTTGATGACCCGAGGTGCAACCTTGTACAAATAGTATCTTTTGGAAATGACATATAATAAAGACCACCGGGTATAACATTTAGCAAGTCAATGTCATTTCCAAATGTTCTATGTGAAGTGTGTCCTATTCCAAATTGAACCTTATTCTCAAGAAGATAAAGTTGTAATTCAAATTCCATCTTACACTGAAGTTTTCAACACAAACCTATATCTAAAACTAATTAAGTAAATTTTGGTGGATGAGTAAGTAGCCCTATTATTGATCTAGTGCGATTCCAGATATCCTGTTTCAACAATTAATTTAACTAGATTAGTAGCCCTTTGGTTTTGTCGCTAAATGACTTCCTTAATAACCTTAATATTCTCACAAAGGTGGTGTGTTCTTGAACAACATATTGTATACTCAACACTAGAGTTCCTTCAGACAACAACTAGTCATAGATATGTGTAAGTACAGTGACCACTGATTGTCCTTGGACAGAGACAGTAAGCCGTAGCTAGGTATTTTACCTATACAAAAGGACTACGTTAACCTAGAATTAGGTAGAATTATTTGCTTTACCTGAGGTTTAAAGATAATGTGTAACTTATACCTATGACGATTAAATAAATTCTTACAACTAGAACTTCGGAATAATTTTTAAATAAGAGAAGCCTAGCTTTTCTTTTGTCAGTTTTTGACCCGTAATTATTTACCCTTACTATCCTAAAAAGCTAATACTAATCGCGTAGACTTTTAATAGTCTCGTTATGTGCTTAGATGACTTCAATGACGACAACCTTGTGTACACATAGCTAACTAATTACTTTTATTCGTATGAGACAAATTAAATGTGAACTCTTTATCCACACAATCAGATAAAACATTTTTGTGGGCGTCTCCCTAGTTAGCCGTCTAGGTTTATCACTTTAAGGTTAGACGCGACTGCTTCCTAACCTCGTAAGCCTCGTGTTTTCTTAATAGCGGTAGTTCTAACTACCGAATGTACTATACCAAGTACATATTAAAAATAGTGCTTTAGAGTCTATTAATTAGTGCTTTAGAGTAAAAATATTTTGTACGATAGTGAGTAGTCAGGTCTAAACTACTATAATTAGTTTGTACTTGTACGAGTACGCGGGGGCTTACGAGGTTAAACTTAGATCTCTACCTATCTGCTAATTATAACCACTACAATACCTTTCATGTTAAACGAACTCCCTAAACATACCAACACGGTTTTAACGGACACCATACATACTCCGCAGCCTAGCGCTTTATTTATTTCCTAACTGGACGGACGGTTTTAGGATTGGACGTTTCTCTCAGGTATAGATAGACCTAACCACAGATTATCAAGATTACATTCAATAAGTAAGTTTCGATACCCTTGATTGAATATTTTTCTAAAATGAATTTAGTTTAAAAGGATTACTTTTCTAACATGAATTAATTATTACTAGTTCCTAATTTTCCTATTGGTTTTAGAAGGCTAATTTACGTCTTCTAGCTTCAATAATATGTTTCTCGTCACTAACAATATCACTTATTCTTACCAGCTGCTTTCTATCAGACAAATAGCTTTCGAACCTCCAATTTTTTTAGGAGTATTTTATGCAAAATGGTGTCGAATGCCTTCGCCAAGTCTATAAAAACAGACAACACCTTAGATCCCCCATCTGTATGACCTACAGCAAAATCTGTCAACTGAGCAATTGCATCAGAAGTGCTAAGTCCTTTTCTAAATCCGTATTGGTACTTTGAAAGTACATAATTTTTATCCATATAGCGTCGCATCCAACGAATAAAGGCGTAACTTCAAAAAGTCAACTTTACAGGAGAAGGTTTTTTATCTTTCAAAAAATCAGTTTCAAAGCGATTGCTGTGAAACTTATAGATAACGTGTTAAAAGTACTAAGACAACTATTGATTGTGATATTTTATTTTATTTGCATTAAAATACGATAAAAACCATCTTAAATCTTTCTTCCACGTCAAATTTAATATTAGTTATTTAATTATCGATGGAATAAAGGCCTTAGTCACTGACAAGACCTTATTCGTCGGAATAAGCAGGGTCACAACGGCACTTAGGGCTTTTTCAAATCATTTTGATGATAGAATAAATGCTTAAATTAACGAAAATAAAAACTGGATGTAGTTTATAGTACATTACTGCAAAGACCAGTAAGTGAGCCTTCCTGGACGAGTATGAGGTAAAAGCCCGAGCCGCCAGGCGAGGGCTTTTATACATACGAGTCCAGGATGGCTCTTAATGGTCGAAGCATGTATAGTGCTTTACTCAAAAATAGAACAAGTAAAATGATTTAAAAAAAAAATGTTAAAATATTGATAACCACATGTGCATAACCCTCAGGGCGCTAGTCCGACTCTTAGCCGGTCGCTTACCCGGTTTTTTTATTTGTTTTTAACGATTCACAACTCGTCATACCGGCCGAGATGTACTAGGCGCACATAAACCTGAGATAGTGCGGAGCCAGCGATGCTGAAATGAAGAGAAATCGCGCGATGTCTGGTCTGAACGAGATAACGCTTTTGGTTTATGATGCCCTGGTACTTTTGGAGCTGAATGATCAGCTTTTCATGTAGTATAAGTAGCCTTTTTGAAGGTTGTCACAGTCTTTACAGATAGTTTCAAATTCAAATAATATGATATGTTATGGAATTTCCATACTTACTTACTGGACACTTTTTGATTCCAAATTCGAAATTCCTCAACTTTACTGGACACTTTTCCAGTTGTCCAGGAACGTCAACCTACTGGCTCCTTTTTACTGGTGTTATGGCAAGATTACATAGCATTTTTGAGTAAATATATTTTAATAGTCATAAAAAATTGCCGTCATTGTTTAACAATGCGTTTTTCAAAAACAAAAAATCAATACGTTATAAAATTAGACATGTATCTTATCATTAAAAGCGCAAACTAAAATCAGGTATTTTTATATTTTATCAAATGTAAAAATTCAACAATTTTAACAATAAGTATTTTGTATTAGTACAGTCACCGGCATAAATAAGTGATAATTTATGAACCTTGTCACTTTAACGTCTTGTTTGAAATGTGATACGAAATTGTCAAACGATTAAAACCGACAAGGTACAGAAATCATCACTTATTTATGACGGTGACTGTACGATATATCTTTTATCAAATAAGCTTCTCAATGAGCATTAAATACTCTTAAATAGTTATTTCAAAGTAAGATTAAAATGTAACAAATATCGATAATGAGATCACATGACTATAAAGTTTTTTATGAGATCTGAGTTTAAACATTTCAAATGGTATATCTTAAAAACTATTATTTTTTCAAATTAGGTATATCTTAGTAAAACTAAAACAAATTATGTTTGGTCGACCATAATACTTCTAGTCAGTTCATAAGTTTTGTCACTAAGGTTTAAATAGTTAAAAAATAATAGTTTATGGATACTGTTTTACTATAAAAATCTGTGACAAAACTTATGGACCGACTACAGTGCGACAAAAAAGAGTAGAAATTAAATGAGGGCCCCACTTTGTACTTACCTAATTGTCACATTTTTGAAGTAAAATGCTTGAACATGGCAACAATTTAGTATGGAGGGTGATATTTTTTTTAGTTGGCCCAGAGGGCTTATTGTCTAACGCACTTGCAATGACGATCGTTTTCATTTTGAAAATCGAAGGCTTGTCTGCATACAAAATGAAAACAATTGTTCCACTTTGAAGCCGGTTGCTATTGCGAGTGCGTTAGACAATAATGCCCTCTGGTCCGATTCACAATGATGAAGAACTGGACAAAATATTCGAGGCATTTGATGTAGCACGGCTCTCTGCTAAAACGATACGTGTGTCATTGCCGTCTTCTTTCGATACCGTATCGCCTTCCTGTATGTAAAAATCATGTATATGTTTTTTTAAGCAACCAAGACACTTTACAAGGCAATATTATTACTATTTGTAACGAATAAAAAGCAAGTCACAATGAAGTTAGTAAGATCAAGAAACATTTTTTTAGTAAACACAAACAAACAAACAAACAAACAAACAGCCATATGAAAAATAAAGCGAGTTAATGTTGCATTAATTACCATCAAGCGCTGAGCTATGTTTAGGGTTTCAGGTTTCTAGTTTATCGGGATGTTAGTTTTAAATCTATTGCAGGATTAGTATGGAACAGACAAGCGATAAAAAACAAACAGACAGACCAGAACGCGAGTTTTGAGCTATGTTAAAAAGTCTAAATACCTATTTCATCGAGAAGTTAGTTTTATATGGATTGTAGATTCCTATCGGACGGATAAGAATCCGACAGACAAAAAATCTCGTTAATACTAACGTGGCAAGACAAGACAATAATGTGATACCTAGATAAAACATAAATAGTTTAGTAATAATAGCGTGATAACCACCATGTTAAAGCCTTCACCAAAACATTCCATTAAATAATTAATTTCGCTTTCGGATCCCGCAGGCACCGGTGACGCTAAAATAAACGATAATCATAATTATAAGGGTTTTTGAATCAACATTACATAAAACATTTTATTTTTTCCCTTGAATTACTGCGAGTAAATCAAGTTTCGATATATGATAACTAAATGAAAAGCAAGTTTTAGAAACCCGACTGCATTTTTATATTGTCATCGGTATACACCTACCTATATTAGTAATTGTCATTTTGCCATTGTGGTTATTTACATTTTAACAGTTTAGGTATCCTATGTTACCCGGGATTGTGAGGATTCTAACGATACCACACACATCTAAATCGGCTCAGGCGTTTAGAAGTTGTGATGGAATAACATGAACCTTGAAAACATTTCACACCTTTTTTTGGGCAGTCGTGTAAAAATCATTTCAAACCAGTTTAAAGTTACAGTTCTTCCAATCAAAACATTTTTTATTTGAAAATAACTTTCAAAATAACAATATTAAATATTTCCCATGGAAAAGAGGCGCAAATGCCGCAGCGAGAGCATGCGCGCGGATATTTAGTCCGCCGAAAAAGGGCCTGCTGTTACCTCGCGCCCTTGTTCCGCGTTGGGTGCTTTAATTTCTATAATGTATTGTTTTATAACATAATATCACCTCTTTCCGTGTAACAATGCTATAATATTTACACATATTATTTATTACAATAGAAAGAACACTTGACGTGGTCAAAATGAAGTTATAACTAATTATAGGTAAAAACATATCGCTTAAAAAAATATGTATATTTACGTGTTGCGGTCCTTCTTCGTTTTACTTTAACGGCATCCGAATTCTTTACCATTTTCAGCAGCTTCTGACTTCTATTCATGTTTTTTCTAATGTTACACCAACAAAACAAATGCACATCCGACTGCGTACGCGCTCCGCGTGTAATAGCAGCGACGGCTCTTGCGACCCCGCCCCGCACTCGGTTCCCCCGCGGAGCAACGACCTTAATGACCTCGTAACCTTGTTCGTCGCAGAAAATGTGCCGAGACCGTTTACGTCCAAATTTAAAACCTTAATAACTTTTTCAAAATTAGGATTTTGACCATATTTTAAATGTGAAAAGGTGTAGTAAAATATGGAGAATATGATTCTGTAAGAATCGGAAAACGGTCATGAGGGCTGGTCGCGCCCTTATTCGTAGGATGCGACGATAGGAACAAAGTCTGACTTTGACAACTTTTTCAAAAAAAATCGAGACACAAGATAGAAGAGATATAGGGCGGTAATTAGATAAACTTGTTGCATTCCCTTTTTTGAAAATCGGAATAACTTTCGCAGTTTTTAATGTTTTAAGAAACGTACCTTATTTTAAGCTTAAATGGATGATATATACCAGCGGTTGCACCGAGCATTCCGATACAGTTCTCAGTGTCCTTTCTGTAAAGCCATCAAGACCACTAGAATTGTTATTTTTGAGTGACTTAATGAAGAATGTCAGTAGGTACGCCAAATCTCTTGAAACATTGTAACAGTAATGTTTATAAATAAACAAACATAATACTTTTTATTTCATTCAAATAGACCCAGTAGTTTTGATTCTACAAACGTTTGAAATTTGGGTCAATAATATTAAAGCGCGTGGACGCCATCTTGCTTGAGTGACGTCATCGTTCAACTGCGGTACGCGCCCTTATATGAACGAGTAAGTTTACAGGGCTATATATTTTTAACCGTAATAAGTAGCCAGTTGAAATTTTCACAGAATACGTGTTATTATAAAATCTATCGTTTAAAACTATAAAATGAACAATAAATCAAATCCCAAGAGGGGTCCCCATACAAGAAACATGAAAAAAAATCTTTATTTTTAGCATTTTTATACGGATTGTATTTTTATAATGGCTTCCTATTTTGATGCTATTTTAAACTTAAATTGTAGTCTAATTTTCATTGTTTACGACTAAATAGCAATCTTAAGTAAAACTTCGGCAAATATGTGACAAAACTGATTTTATATCAACACGATGGTTTAGGCGGTCACCCATCCTGTTTTAGACTACGCGTGTAGTTGCTTAACTTTGGAAGACGAAATACGGGTTGTATTTGCATGATAGCTTTTTATTTCGGTGTCACATTAAGCTTAAATGATAATCTAAACTCCATACTAACATATATAGTTTACGACCAAACAGTAAACTGTAGTAAATCTCTTACAAATATGTTTAAAAGTGCCTAGTTTAAATCAACACGATGTTTAGGTAAGCGGTGGTTGCTTAACTTTGGTGGTAGGCCTTTCTTTACAAATTTCATGTTAAGTAATGTAGAATTAATATCGCTACCGTATAAAAGAACTAACTATAAAACATGATTTTTTGATTGACCTAGTAGTAGTTCTGATACTTCGTGTATTCATTACATCGATTTCAAATTTCGCGCGCGGGCGCTACCAGGTTCCTCACTCAAGGTAGTGTGTGTTGGTTTTTTTTTGTGGGACCAACGCCCTTTGTTACACTTTGGTACAATAGAGGACAATCTTGACTTCTACGGCTCCGACATTTTAAACGAGTAAGATCACTTAAAACTACGGGTACGCTGTACGAGACCGCGTATATAGCGAACTGCGTGAATCATAATATTGTTGAATAGTACAGTCGAGTACAAAGATATGTATACACTTTTTCACCTTATTCCATTGAAATAAGGGCCACAAATGTATACATATCTTTGTACTCTACAGTACCTACCGCTGCAGGCTCGGCCGCCTGTGTCCCGCGTCTCGCACTTGGTTTTTAATTTTTGGCATGTTTCACCTTAGCTATCAACATACTTTATTTGTATTTTTATGTAAAAAACGGTGAACCTAAAATTAAAAGTGCCTATTTATTATTCTAATTTTATTTAACCAACTTACTCGACAAACATTACAAACAGAAAAGCCGGTCAGTGACAGAAAGTTTGTTTAGTTAAACTGTATATAATACAAAACAATAGATACCTAACCATAACTACCATAGTAACATCAAAACGAATTCGTAAAAATAATTACGAGTATTACGACTTACAAAGTTAAGCAACTACAAGCGTAGTCTAAAACAGGATGGGTGACCGCCTAAACCATCGTGTTGACTGTGGTGTTGATAAAATCAGTTTTGTCACATATTTGTAGAAGTTTTACTCAAGATTGCTACTTAGTCGTAAACAATGAAAATTAGACCACAATTTAAGCTTAAAATAGCATCAAAATAAGAAGTCATTATAAAAATACAATCCGTATAAAGATGCTAAAACAAAAGATTTTTTTTCATGCTTCTTGTATGGGGACCCCTCTTGGGATTTGATTTATTGTTCATTTTATAGTTTTAAACGATAGATTTTATAATAACACGTATTCTGTGAAAATTTCAACTGGCTACTTATTACGGTTAAAAATATATAGCCCTGTAAACTTACTCGTTCATATAAGGGCGCGTACCGCAGTTGAACGATGACGTCATCATCCGTGAGCGCTAGCCGCCGAGTTTCGAGCGCCGCATACGAAGTTTAAAATTCAATATCTCGAAAAGTATTTGACGTATCGACATGATTTTTTTAAAGCAATTTTTTGTTTTTAATGAAGAATACGATAAGCCAAAAATCTAAACTGGCTGACATTCTCTATTATTGAATTTACTTCTTTTATACATGTAGGTTTGAAGTATAAAGATGTGTCCGTTTGGTAGGTAAATTTAAGTTCATCCGACAATTGCGTTTCCGAAATATTAAGATGCTTAAGATGTTCAGTAGCTAAGTTTCGACCTACGCTTGTGAAGTAAGAATTGAAAGCATTGGCAGCCGCAATTGGTTGAACCGGCACCTTAATAATTTCAGTACCTACTAAGAGCTCCTTGATAGTCTTATTATTGAAATTCTTCCTTCCTGTACTCTCATTGATTGTAGACCAGATTAATTTAGAATTATTTTTTACTTTTTAGGGTTCCATAGCCAAATGGCAAAAACGGAACCCTTATAGATTCGTTATGTCTGTCCGTCCGTCCGTCTGTCCGTCCGTATGTCACAGCCACTTTTTTCCGTAACTATAAGAGCTATACTATGGAAACTTTGTAAGTAGATGTATTCGGTGAACCGCATTAAGATGTTCATACAAAAATAGAAAAAAAACAATAAATTTTTGGGGTTCCCCATACTTAGAACTGAAACTCAATTATTATTTTTTCGTCAAACCCATACGTGTGGGGTATCTATGGATAGGTCTTTAAAAATGATATTGAGGTTTCTAATACATATTTTTTCTAAACTCAATAGTTTGCGCGAGAGACGCTTCCAAAGTGGAAAAATGTGTGACGTCCCCCCGTAACTTCTAAAATAAGGGAATGATAAATGTAAAAATAATATATGATGTACATTACCATGCAAAATTCCACCGAAAATTGGTTTGTACGAGATCTAATTATTAGTTTTTTTTAATACGTTATAAATCGTAAACCGCATTTTACCTTTCATTCAATCAACTCCAATATAATAAAGAATAAAGAAAAACATTTATTTAGATGTATAGTGGTACGGAACCCTACGTGCGTGAGTCCGACTCGCACTTGGCCGGTTTTTTAAACTTATCGCTATTGTATTTTGCTTTTACTTTTTTAATTAATAAGTTACAAATTCGTCTATACTCTATGTAATCACGCTTTAGTGTCAGATTATCCGAGTGTTTAAAGTTTTTATATAATTTATCCCTTTTTCGAATACATAATATAAGTCCCTGTGTAATCCATGGCTTTATGGGTTTATTTCTACGGGGAGTTATCACCTTGACTGTGGTGTTATTCACAACGTACCTATTTAGTGTGGCACTGAAGGATTCAAAGGCCTTATCAACGTCATCGCTAGAAGATACATTAGTCCAAGATTCTTTTTCAAGATTCGACTTAAGTTCCTCGTGATCTATAATTTTAGCAACTATTTTAGGAATTTTCTTATTTTGTACAATTGAGTTGTGCTCCAGTATACACAGCGTTAACATATGATCAGTTACAGGTGCATTATAGATTATACATTCATACCTAAAATTTTCTGACCTTAGCATGCAGTGGTCCAGACAACTATCCTCCCTTGTAGGTTTATCAATACCTATTCTGAATCTGTGTAAAGTCAGCAGGTCAATGTACTCATCTGCATGCGGATGTTTACTTCCCGGTGAGGGTAAAAAGTTGATGTTAAGATCACCCATTAGAATCACGTTTTTTGTGTCTTTGGTTTCGTTCAGTACCTTATCTAGTGATTCCAGGAACACCTCTATGTTATAAGACGAGGGCGATCTATAGACGCCAAATATGCTACAATCATTTATGTCAACCCTCAGACAGTTGGCTCCAATTAGCTCGATTTCCCTGTACGTGAAGTTTAAGTCATTCCTAACGAATACGACAACTCCATCATTTTGAATGGGATTTATGTTAGTGTAGATGCTCGTGTATCCCTGGATAGCTTGATTTGGTTTACGATTTTTAATTCTGTATTCTGTTAAGATAAGTATGTCAAAAGTCCTTAATAGTATCTTCAAGTGTAACCAATAGACTTTCAAAGTTTTTAAATATAGACCTAATATTAATTGACATAATTTTTAAGGGGTTTGATTTTGTAACAAGGTAGTTTCCAAGGGTTAGAGGATTGTCCATTTCATGTACCACGGGATCACACAAGAGCTCGTCGAGGTTTTCATTTGTGAAAGTAAAATCATTATCCATAATCATCGATTAAAGCATTGACATTGTAAGACAAGCCACACTCGGATTGTATCAGCAACAAACATGTATATACACATTTACAGCTAGCATTAGCCCCCCCTATCACATGATACAAGAAACAATTATCTTTGATGTAGTATAAGCAATAGCTAATATAAAGCAAACAAATTATATACAATGAGAATGAACAACTTTTCAATATTGTACAGTAAGTGCATAGTGCAATGAAATTAGAACAATGTAAGTTAATTAAGGCTATGAACCTATGATATATCATGCATAATAGTCATAGGTTTGCAAGTGTACTTTCGTCTCTAATCCATATTGTTTTTTGATCAGAGTTTTTTTTCATAAATATTCTACCATTCAGAACCCAGCAATATTCATACCCCATTGAAGACTAAACCTGTCTACTCTTTGAGAGTAGGTACTTAAGTTTTGGTGAGAGATGTTCCGAAACGTAAATTGGGGTAGGCTCACCTGGAATACCAATATGCGTCGTCTTAAGACGTTTATCTGGATCATTACAATGTTTTTCTACTCGCGTACTATAAACCGCTAATATTGATATCGTTAATGGTGTCAGAATACCACCTATAGCGTAACCGAAGCGTAAAAACAATTCTATAATGAGCGTTGCTATGGTAATAACAGTTCTATAATTTATTATAGCATTGTTATTACCATGGTAACGGTCATTCCGGATATCATTCTTGGCGTTTAGTTAACACTTGACATCCTAATAATTTGTATAATAAACCGTTAAAAACATTTAACACCAATAACAATTACGTATATTAAAAACAAAATAAATTTTATGAGTAATTATGTGTTTAAAATAACATTTTTATTCAATTACTAAAAATAGATGGTTAATATCCATCGATTTGTTATTTGGTTACCATGGTTACGTTCAATATGGATATCAACAAAATGGCGTTTCGTTTGGCATTCCAACTTGTTTATGATAATTTGATAGAACTGTTTTTAGTATCTATTAAAATTCGCATGAAATTTGTTTACATTTATCAATAAAATTCACAAACTATTATCGCGCATCGGAATAGTGAAAATGTCTTTGATGACAAGTAATTTGTTAGCAGAAAAATCGAGTAAAGTATACGAGAAAAGTTACCTAGCGATTGTTTATTTTTATCATTATCATTTTAAGCTTGTAGAAAAAGTTATGTATGCAACGGTTCATAATTAGCTCTTAAGGTACTCGTGCCTGTAATTAGAGCGCTCGCAAGCTCGCGCTCTAACCTCGGCTCTCGTACCTTAAGAGGCTTCATTATGTACCAGTTACATAAATAACTATTATTGTACTCCTTAGATGCTTTTAATATATCGTCTCTAAGAATTACACTTTTAAACATGTAGACCACGGCGCGCGGCTTATCTGCCGTCCAACGGCAGAACGCTGCAACTCGAGTTACAGCGTTTTGTGTTAACTTGCATCAAACGATTCCTCATGAGTGCTTCTATCATACCTACTAAAGACCTCTTCAATATATGTTCTAGTTTAGGCTGTAGAAATCTGTCAAGACGCGGCAACTCTGCATAAAACTAGCCAAAACACCATGACTGCAATTGTGATGTTTTTATCAAAACCGTTAATGTCGACTGATCATAACAGAACACTGCAAGTACTAAATGGCCACTACCTCGGAACGAGGAACGAGCAAGTCTGAACGCGTTATCTCCACTTGCAGCGTTTTGCTTAATCTATGTGCTGCATCACCGGCAAAACGCGGTAACAAAGAGAAAAAGAGACAGTTACATTGACTTTTAAAGCTTAAAGAATGAGGTAGGCATATTTAATACAGTTTCGTTTCCAAAAAATCGAATTAGAAACATGTCACACTTGTTGTAATTTGTTTTCTAGTCGTTCGATATACGGTAACGTTTGCGGGCATTTTGCGGGTGAAAAAGAAATATCTGATTGATTTTTGTTTAATAATATAGTGACGACTGACAGTGAGTGTTTAAAATGACAAGAAAACAAAGAAGTTTACGTTTAAACATAAAACTTCCGTGAAATATGTCGAGCGTTTTTCGACTATTTTTACGTGAGTACCCCTGCGTGATCTCCTTAATAAGTTTACGTTTAAATTGGTGACGGATTCACACAAAATTTAACAATTTGTTTATGTTTAAGTAGGTATACACAGGGTGGAAAGGGACGATGGCGAAAATGAGAGATTATGTATCTTTAGTAGGTACTTTATTTTATTTTGGGGATATAGGTATACATGTTTGTGAATGTTTCACGCAACAACTACTTAACGAATTTTAATGAAATTCGGAATGGAGTTGGCTTATACTTTGGCTTAACACATCATACATCATTTTACGCAGACGAAATCGTGGCCAGAAGCTAGTATTATAACTGCGATAGATTGTGATGATGAATGTAATGTATGTATGTTTGATGAAATTCGGAATGGAGTTAGCTTAAAACTTGGAGTAACGTACAGGATACCTTTTGTAAGGCTATTCCCTCGGAAATTCAATTTTACGCGTACGAAGTCGTGGGAAGAAGCTTTAATATTACATGTAAAGTATTAAAATTTATCCATACTCATAAGTATTAAATGCCAAAGTAATTTCTGTCCGTCTATTGATTAAAAATGGTTATTTTTTTGTAGCATTGTGTTTTTATCTACCTACATCATATAAAATAAACAGACTATAGTAAAAATCCCAATATAATAAGGCAATTTCAACGGACTAAAACACTGCAAGTATGGTTGTAATAATATTTTGTATAGTCGTTTAAAAAGAGAAAAGCGAGATGAGAAATGGCCAAAACATCATAAGTAGTTCATAAACACGGCAAAACGCTTTAATTTACAACTTATAGTGTTTTTCCCAGGCCTTGAAGCGTTTTTTTTCTAATAGCTCTTGTGGCAAAAAACTTTATCGCATATATTATATTAATGATATTCATAAATCATTATTTGACTATTCGGCTACATAGAAGGAATAAATACTCATAAATTGCAAAAACCACCAACCCTTGGAAGCAATAATTAATAGGTGATTTCTAGCGTGAAACATAAAAACCTTTAAACGCGTTTTTCTCAAAACTAGGGTTTTTGACTTGCAGCGTTCTGCCGTTGGACGGCAGTACTGCCTTTGCGGCCTGTCCTGAAGGACGTGTATAGATCACTTTTGTCTATTTTAATCTTCAGAAACATACACATGTCATCCAAGTATTTTGTCAGCAACTCTCCTTGCATTTCCGGGATACCCCTCACCTCCAGATTGCATGATCTGCTTTTTTGCTCCAAATCCTCCACCTTGCAAACTAAGAACGATGTCTCCTGCTGGAGATTCTTTATAGTCTCCTCATATCCTTGTTTTTCTCCCAGATGTTTTCCTATGCTTTTCTGAAGCTCCACTTCTTTTTTCTTAAGATTTTCAACGTCGTATTTAGTCATAAACAGTTCATTCTACCCGAACAAGATTTCCGACACTGTATGACTTTCCTACCTGCCTGTGCTTATCGAAATCCTTCTTAGAACACTCTAGTTGCATAACAATCTTTTCTTTGGCATCTGATCTCAACATCATCAAATCATCTCCACTTACGCGTTCAGCCATCAATCTGGTATCCTGATCATGATAATTAGACTAATACACCTTAATTATTCGTCATTACCTTGCACGGTTATGATCCAATCCTTAACATCAACATGCAACACGTCAATATTGTGTGTTTGGTTTTCAGCAGTTGGCCCAGTTACAGGACCTCGACTAAGTGCGTCTACGTCTGCCATACGCGACCCATGCCTGTACTCGATTTCACAGTCGTACGAAAATTCGCGGAATCAAGTCTCTTCTTGTTAGCGTAGTTCGTAACTGGTTGATCCTACAGGCAAGACAATATTATTTCTCATAACTGGAAGGTGACCTGTTGTTGACCAATTCATACCTATTTTAACTGCTTCGCTGTGCATTGACTACCCATAGCACATGGGCATTGTCATGGGTAGTAAATGTAAGCACATGATTTACTTTTAGTTTTAACTCCAATAAGTATTTATTGTCATTGTCCCCATTGACGTCTACAGGTGGAACAACCTTTTCTGAAGGTCTTTTGTTTTTATCTGAGATTACAGAAGGTAACTCAGGACAACCTGTTGATAGCCCTAGCCTATGATAAATGTTACTCTTCAAAATCTTTCCTTTTGTAAATTTGAAACTGAAATGACCCGACTTATTGAAATTAACAGACAATTACGAGTTCAGACTGCGGTTCTGAATCATTAAATGTAGGATAAAGTTTTAAATTGTGACATTCATATTATTAAGCCACTTGGCTGAAGATTCAAAGTTATGTCTTGTCTTTTCAAATTCTCGCGACTGTTGTTTTATTGTTAAGTAAATATATTCTAAAACTTGTTCTGGTTCTTGACATTTAACTGCCTAAGCACCTAATCTTACAGACCGATCATCGATTCCATATAAGATGATTGTATCTTACTGCTCGTTTACCATGTATATCGCATCTATTTAGCAAATTATTTTTTTCATAATAATATAGTTCTAATGAATCACGAACTTATCACGCTTACTTAACATCTCAGTTAATAATATTAAAACACCGACTTTCTATTACCTTTATTTTTTATATATCTCTATTTTTTTTTAATAATACTACCACAGATAACAACAGATATCATACAATATTTAGTTACTAGCTTTCCGCCCGCGACTTCGTCTGCGGAGAGTCAGAACTTCTGTTGAAAGTACAGTTATAGTTTACATCACCTTCCAAGGCTTTAAAAAAAAAGTCTAGAGCGTGAATTTTAAGTAAGCGGTCCACATAAACAACTTTAATTTTATGGCGCTAACCTTTAAAACAACAAAATTGACATACAAAATAAATTCACTGCCTCTCTTTCACCATTACGTTTTTTTATACGATTCTAGATAAATTTGACACATTTCTATACAAACAATTAACCCATTTAGCAGAAGATTTTCGAAAAACACCGAAGCTAAATATTTTCTGTATGTAATTATAATACCCATTTTTATATCTTGAAGGTATGTAACTTTGAATATTACATAATTTCGATACAAACTTTACAGTCAGTAGTCTTAGATCCCAAGTTTTCTTGGATTTGCTCTTAACTAACTATTACCACCTTTTATCCACGTTTCTCACTTCAAAAATATACCATACAATTTTCTACCCCCCGTTTTACCTCCTTAGAGGTAGTTTTTCCTGAATCGAGCATTTCTACCAAGTTTCAAGTTAATCAGAACATAAAAGTATTCGTTCCTATAGAAAATTTGCAACCCCCTTTCATCCCCCAAGGGTTTGAATTTTATTTATCACGTGACTCATTGTTTTCATTGCAGAGCAAGCATTTCTGCCAAGTTTAAAGTAAATTTTAGCATACCAAATATTTTTTTCCTAAACAAACTTTGCATTCCCCGTTTATCCCTAGTGGTTGAATTTTAGTAATCGCTGAAATACGTGTCACATTATTTGCATTGAAGAGCATTTCTACCAAGTTTCAAGTAAATTTGAGCATACCAAATATTTTTTCCTAAACAAACTTTGCAACCCCCTTTCATCCCTCTAGGGGTTCAATTTTAGTAATCGCTGAAATACGTATCTCATTATTTGCATTGAAGAGCGTTTCTACCAAGTTTGAAGTAAATTTGTCCATAAAAGTATTTTTTTCCATTCAAACTGCAACCCCCTTTCATCCCTCTAGGGATTGAATTTTAGTACCTAATCGCTCAAATATATGTCTCATTATTTGCTTTGAAGAGCATTTAGTATTTCTACTAAGTTTCAAGCAAATTTGCTCATAAAAATATTTTACCTATCCTCCTAAGACCCACCATACAACGAAATTTGTCAATGGAATATGAATCTACTGCGAATGAAATCATAAAAATATTTTATCTATACACACTTTGCAACCACTTTTCATCCCTCTAGGGGTTGAATTGTAGTAATCGCTGAAATACGTGTCTCATTATTTGCATTGAAGAGCATTCCTACCAAGTTTCAAGTAAATTTGATCATAAAAATATTTTATCTATACAAACTTTGCAACCCCTTTTCATCCCTCTAGGGGTTGAATTTTAATAATCGCTGAAACATGTATCTCATTATTTACATTGAAGAGCATTTCTACCGAGTTTTAAGTAAATTTGACCATAAAAGTATTTTTTCACATACGAACTTTGCAACCCCCTTTCATCCCTCTAGGGGTTGAATTTTAGTAATCGCTGAAATACGTGTCTCATTA
This sequence comes from Acleris cristana, assembly GCA_948252455.1. Taxonomy (NCBI): domain Eukaryota; kingdom Metazoa; phylum Arthropoda; class Insecta; order Lepidoptera; family Tortricidae; genus Acleris; species Acleris cristana. The sequence continues at coordinate 49,193,867 of OX411771.1, forward strand.
TTTGCATTGAAGAGCATTCCTACCAAGTTTCAAGTAAATTTGATCATAAAAATATTTTATCTATACACACTTTGCAACCCCCTTCCATCCCTCTAGGGGTTGAATTTTAGTAATCGCTGAAATATATGTCTCATTATTTGCATTGAAGAGCATTTCTACCGACTTTAAAGTACCTAAATTTGACCATAAAAGTATTTTTCCCATACGAACTTTGCAACCCCCTTTCATCCCTCTAGGGGTTGAATTTTAGTAATCGCTGAAATATGTGTCTCATAATTAGCATTTAAAAGTATTCCTACCAAGTTTCAAGTAAATTTGATCATAAAAATATTTTATTTATACACACTTTGCAACCCCCTTTCATCCCTCTAGGGGTTGAATTTTAGTAATCGCTGAAATAGGTGTGTCTCATTATTTGCATTGAAGAGCATTTCTACTAAGTTTCAAGTAAATTAGACAATAAAAATATTTTTTCCCATACAAACTTTGCAACCTCCTTTCACACCTTTAGGGGTTGAATTTCGAAAAATCCCTTCTTAAACGACGCTTCCATTACAAAGTCAACTTCCCCTCAAAATTTCAAATTTGTATCTTTAGCGGTTTAGGCTGGGCGTTGATGTCACCCGGGACATTGCCTTTTATATATATAGATAATAAACAACATCCCCACTTAACTAAATAAATGTATAACTAATTAACAAGCATCTTTTACTTATTTATCCTTTACACCTAACATATCCATAAACTTATAATGTTTAGTGGACAACAAACCTTTGGTTAACAGGTCAGCAGGCATTTCTTGAGTTGAAATGTATTCAATTTCAATTAGTTTATTTTTAATTGCATCTCGAACATAATGAAAACGAACATCAATATGGTTTGATCTGTTATGAGCCTGATGACTTGTTGCTAATTTTATGGCACTTTGGTTATCACACTTTAAATTAATAACACATCTTTTATTACTAATTTCATACAACAAATTTCCCAAGTAAACAGCCTCCCTAGCCGCCTCTGACAAAGCAACATACTCTGCCTCGCTACTGGACAAGGAAACGGTTTTCTGTTTTCTGCTTTGCCATGATATTACAGAACCACTCATAACAAAACAGAATCCAGTATAGGACTTTCGATCCAGACTATCACTAGCCCAGTCTGCATCAGCAAAACCTACCAGCTCTATATTCTGTTTACTATCTAGACACGCGGTAGCGTGTCAAGCCAAGTTCAAGTAACAGAACTGGCGAGCAGCACCGTGTGTAATATTACACGAACCATTTGGAGCCACTTTTGACCCCCTCATAACTCAAAAACTGTTTCAGATAAACGTGTCAAATTTGGCTCATATATTAAGACTTGCGAGATACATAAGTGCTCCAAATTTCATAAACACATCTCAAACGGTTATTTAGATATTAACGTCCAAAAATCGTCATTTTTATCACTGACCTATAGATCAAAACTCTAACCCAGTTCCAGATGACCTAGAAAGTTCAAATTTGGCATGCAGATAGGTAATTAGGTGAATACAAAGGAATAAATCAGAAACTGGTAAATATTTATCATTTTATTAAAATTTTCACTTAATCGATTCTATTAGGAACACTTAACTTATACTTAGTTGTAGGAAAATACAGTAGTTTAACAAAAACCATTTGGTATTAATTTTATTATAAATAAGTACCTACTAATAATTTATGTACAAAAAGTAATGATATCCCATCAAAAACATAAATGTGAAATGAGAGCCAAGTTCAATATTATGATAATTATATGCCTTGGTTGTTGACTTCAACGACAAAAGAAGTGAGATCTAAATGGGTGCCAAGTTCAATGGTCAGTCCTCAAATTTATTTATAACAACATATACTATAATTTCTTATTATAACTTAGGATAATATATTGTAGCCTAAGGTCTGACTTGGCTAGTTTTCATTATACGAATTATATTATAGCCTTCGCAAGTTCTAACCCTGTTACTTGTCGGTTTTTATTTTATTATTCCGAAAATATGGCTTGCAGGTAGAAACTAGCCATCGAACATAATAATTCGTATATGAGAACTAGCCAAGTCAGACCTTAGGCTACAATATATTATCCTAAGTTATAATAAGAAATTATATTATATGTTGTTATAAATAAATTTGAGGACTGACCATTGAACTTGGCACCCATTTAGATCTCACTTCTTTTGTCGTTGAAGTCAACAACCAAGGCATATAATTATCATAATATTGAACTTGGCTCTCATTTCACATTTATGTTTTTGATGGGATATTTTAAGCAATAATGCTTGGTTTTTTGTAAATATTTCAACACTCTTTTGGCGTAATTGAAATGAGTTTCATTATAGCAATTATTGAATTGACTGAGATAGCTCAGTGAATATGCTATATCAGGTCTAGTCAGGATAGCAAGATACATGAGGCTTCCTATAAGTCTTTGATATGGAATATCTTTTACACAATTTTCAGACTTTTCAATATTCAATTTGCTTTCAATAGGAGTATCTATAGTTCTGCAATCTGACATATCAAAACGCGACAACAATTGCTCAATATATTCTTGCTGATCTACAGTTATAGTCTTACATTTCTTATTCACATTGACTCGCATACCAAGGTAACGTCTGACAGAACCTAAGTTTTTAATTTTAAATTCAGAGCTTAGAACATTTATTATTTTTTCTGTCTCTTTGGTACAATTTGAGAATATCAAAAAATCATCGACATAAACTGTTACAATTATTTTTGTATTTCCAGAAGTCTTTGTAAATAAGCAAGGTTCATATTTGCTAATTTTTAAACCCATTTTACTCAAACAATCTATCACTCTTTCATACCATGCAAGAGAAGACTGCTTCAATCCATAGATAGCGCGTTTCAGTTTTAAAACCTTTCCATCACTATCATTTACAAAACCTTCTGGGATTGACATATAAATATTCTCTTTTAAATGTCCATTCAAAAAAGCAGTGGTCACATCCAGGTGCGTAATGTCCATATTCCACTGTACACCAAGTGCAAATAACATCCTGAGAGTTGAATGTCTCACAACAGGTGAGAAAGTGTCCTGGTAATCTATGCCTGGTTGCTGTGTGAAACCTTTCGCCACGAGCTTGGCACGATAACGCACTTTATCATTCACATCTAGCTTTTTTATAAGTACCCACTGTAGCATACGCTACTGTTTTCCATATAAAAACATAACCTTACATACGTCACATTTTGCGACGCTTATAATTTCGAAACTAACATGCTTTGCTAAGAGTTACCTATATAGGGAGCTTGCTTACCTCTTGAACTTTAGAATTAAAGGCATTCCTGAAGCTTTTGAGCACTGAAAGTAGTAGTTTTCAGCGAAACAAAACACATGATAAACACAGACTTTCGAGTCACTTTATGACTTATTTACAAGTCCGAAACATACGTTATGCACATCAAATTGATCGTCATGACGTATACTAGCTTTCTATTACACTTCTAACGCCCACACGAGCGTAGTTTCGGTAATTTATAACACGTAGTCAGCAAATATTAAATAAGTTTCACACCGGGTACATTCTCGATTCAAAATAAGTTGACAAGCAAATGTCAACGGGGTGCGTTCCGAAGTGCCAATTTAGTTGAGTGATACCAGGTGTTAATAATTAAGATATCATTGGACATGAAATAGCCTGTAAGCTATATCTGAGGAATAATTGTTAGAAACGTAACTAGCCGTGACCTAGACGTGCATTAGGTAAAATAGTAATTGAATCCTAGGTGCGTTTATAACATTTCGTGACGGAACGTTACGACACTTGACCGTTGGAGAGCATTTGACCCGACATGACAGTTGTCACCTAGCCTTTGACCCATAACGACGCGTCGCACATTTGCGCAGCGAATTTGACAGTTGGCGGTTTCGCCAGGGCGGCGCTCGCGCCGAACCCGCGGTCATCTCGGACTATGTCGCCCCTGTCTCCACGTTAGTCCGGACGAGCAAACGCCCGATGTAGTGGTTGTGAACGTTTAGTTATCATTTATTAGGCAAGAGTGCGAGTGCAGTGTTCGCGGTACTTTGCGTAACGCCCGCGATGTTTAAGCGCTCGTAGCGCTGTTGGACAATCTCCCCGTAGGAGTAGAGTGTCGGGAAGCGCGGCTCTACTGCCGAAGTCTCCGGCGACCGCAGGTGCTGGGTGATGCCAAGCGGGGGCGATGTTCGCCCCTCGCGTAGGACGGATCTTCGTGCCCGGCCTCTGCGGACCCCGGCGCCTTTCGTGACGCCAAGGGGCTTCACGCTTCTCCATTAAAAGGAGTCGGCGAGTTTCTTCGGTTTGCCTCGCCCTGGTAGCCTTACCAGGGTTGACGGCCCGAAGGTTTTCCTCACTGCTGTTCGAGCCAGGATCGTGGCCTGGCTGCGTTACCAGCTTACCATCTCCGTGTCTCTCGGTAATCCAGCCTGAAGATCTGCTGTAAGTGCACAGACCTTTTATATTATGTTGGCCAACATCTTGTAGAGTCAGTGCGCGTCCCAAATTTCCGAACACAACGAGGCAACCGTGTCTCCTCTTGGTACAGCACCACCGCTGGTGCTTATTTAATGTAAATCGCCATGTATGTTTTCCATGTTCATATAATACATGAAGTTTATTTAACGTTTGGCCTTTTCATTCACTCTCCCTTAGTTACACCAGTATAGGATTCCCCAGCAAGAGGACCCTTGACTACAAAGGTCCGATGTGATACCGCTGAATCCTGTCCGTGCATTCTTAACACACTTCTGTCGTGAACTAAGCCAACCATTATTTACTGGCCCACAACCATTATTTGAATTGGCGCCCGTAATTAAATAAAATTTTCATTTAATATTGGTTTCGCTAATGGAGAGAGATTTAATTTATTATATTTGTTAAATTACATTATGTATGTAAATTTAAATTGGTAAAATTTAATTTCTGCCTGTTTTATTGCCATGTGTGCCTGCGGGTATCCAGACAAGTGACATTTATGTATAATTTATAATTTACAATTCAATAGTTGTACTATCGAAACTTAGGATAGCAACAACGGCATATACACTCGGCGTCAAAAATATCGCACCTCGACGAAAATCGGATTCAAGCAAATCTAGCCCTTAGTAAAATTATGCCACCTCGTAAATATTAGTATCAATCGAAAGCACGTTTAATGTGTTTTAAATTAACAATATTTAATTTAAAGAAAAAAAAGTGTTTTCGCAATCTGAGAGTTTCGAAAAAAAAGTGCCAAATTACGCATTTCAAGGGTCGCGAGTTGTGCCATGTTCCAGGCGTATAAAAAGTCTGGTAAAGGTCAAATGTCAATCACTCCGACGCCGCGGACATCGACAGATTCTCGTCCGACCTAACCACCCGCATACGAGAAGCTCTGTCCGCGTCGTCGAAGGCAGGACGGCCATCCAACATACTGCCTCCACTGCCAGCGCACATCACCAAGATGTTAGGGGACAAGAGGCGTCTCCGAAAGCGCTGGCAAGTCACCCGGTGCCCGAGGCAAAAGACCGAATTAAACGCCCTGACTACAAGGGTCAAGACGGCGATGGAAGACCACAAAACAGCGTTGTGGGAAGAAACGCTAGCCGACGCGGCGGACGACTGGAACTCCATCCATCGTCTATGCCGTCGACTCAGCGGAGCCCCCACACCTGTACGACCACTACTCCACGCCGACGGTACTCCACGTTACCGAGCCGAGGACCGCGCTGAAATCTTCGCCGAGTGCCTGGAGCGACAGTTCCAGCCGAACCCATCCGACGAGGCAGACCACATCGCAGCAGTTGAGGAACACCTTCGAACCTACTTCTCCACTCCGATAGCTCTCAACGAAGACCCCATCTTTTTCTCCCCCGGTAGAGTCAAGCGCATGATCACGAGGACAAAGCCCAGAAAGGCTCCTGGTGCGGACGGCATCACAAACGCCACCCTCCGACACTTACCGCCGCGCGCTATCGCGGCGGTAACGCACCTTTTTAACGGCATCCTCCGCACCGGAAACTTCCCATCAAACTGGAAGTCCGGAAACGTGATCATGTTGCCCAAGCCGGGGAAAAACATACTGAAGCCTGAGAGCTATCGGCCTATCACCCTTCTCCCGAGCATCTCGAAGGTGTTCGAGAAACTGCTGCTCACCCAACTGGTCCCCCATATTATGCCTCGCCCCGAACAATTTGGGTTCCGCGCTGAACATAGCACCACGCTCCAGCTATCCAGGGTTCTGCACCACATGGCTGTCGCCGCGAATAAACGCGAGCACACGGCCGCAGTCCTCCTGGACATGGAGAAGGCCTTTGACCGGGTCTGGCACTCTGGCCTGGTCCACAAGGTCGCGCTGTCCTCGGCCCCCCGCAGACTGACGAAGGTCGTCAAATCCTTCTTAACGGACCGGACCTTCCGAGTAGTGGTGGAAGACGCCTCCTCCGAAGATCGCCCAGTTGCTGCTGGAGTCCCCCAGGGCAGCTGCCTCTCCCCGGTATGTTACGATCTCTACACCGACGACATACCGGTCGTTGACGGTTCCCACTTGGCCCTGTATGCTGACGACGCGGCATTTTATGCATCTTCCTTCAAGCCCGAGCATGCCGTCGTCAAGCTGCAGCGCCAACTCGACGCCCTACCAGCTTGGCTAGCCAGGTGGAGGCTAACCGTCAACGTAGCGAAGACTCAGGCGATCTTCGTGAGCAGGTGCATCCGCCGACTTCCTCCACTCTCCCTACACGGACAAGACATCCCCTGGTCCCCGGTAGTAAAATACCTGGGGATCAGCATCGACCGCAGACTCACCATGGGTCCCCACTCCAAGACCGTCGTCGCCTCCGCGAGAACAGCTCGAGCGCTACTGCGTCCAGTGCTCCACTCCAGCCTCCCTCTGCGTGTGAAGCTTGGGGTCTACAAAACCTACATTAGACCCCGCCTCACGTACGCCGCACCCTCATGGTATGCCCTCTTGGCCGCAGGTCACAAGAAGAAGCTGCAAGTACAGCAAAATCTGTGCCTGCGTGCCATTACAGACGCCCCTCGCTACGTGAGGAATGCCACGATCCAGAGGGACCTTAAGATAGAGAGCCTGGACGACTTCATTGGGCGCCTTGCCACGTCGATGTTCGCGCGTGCAGACGTGTCGCGTTTCCCCCATCTGAGGGACATCGCGCCTCAGCATGCGCGGCCCCCCGACGGCAAGGCGTACCCCCGCGACCTCAACACGGCGACGTCGTCGTAAACCCAAATGGACCCATGAAGACGCTGCTCTGCTTGTAGGTCGCTAGCCGGGCCCCCCTAAAGGGATCAGCCCAGGCTGGCTCGACCTCGCGAGCAGCGTAATACCCGGATTGACGCCTTCCTCTCCCCACCTACCCAATCTTCCCCTCTTCCCACCTCATTTCCCAGCAGCCTGCGCCTACGGCGCCGGCTGCTATCCTAGGACCCGGCCGTTTTTACGGCTGGCGCAGACCACCCCGGTAGAGGGCCTCCAGCCCGAAACCGGCTCCTCATTCTCCTCAAAGAAGGAGGATCGAGACGACTAGAGGCGAAATGTCAATCATTCGCTAGCCAGACGTTGCAGAGAATACATCTAAGGAGCTCAAGCAAAAAAACGACCCTCAAAAATGGAAACCACTGCTGCTGAATCAGCCCAGGTGGTCGCACTGCTCCATGCAGGAGTTCGGCAGTGTGATGTCGCTCGGCAACTGAATTTAAGCCGGTTTGCTGTCCGCCGAGTATACCTGCGATTCCAGGAGACTGGAGGCTTCATAAGGAGGCATGGAGCTGGCCGCCGACGCTGCACATCTGAAAGAGACGACCGCTTCATTGTGTCGTCGTCTCTACGCAATCGCTTCTCTAATGCTGTTGAGGTGCAACAGCGTCTCCGAGAAGCTCGGACGACCTCTGTTAGCACCTCCACCATTAGGAGAAGGTTGCGGGAGAAGAAGATTGTGGCCCGCAGGGCTGCTACAGGTCCCCAACTGACCACACAGCATCGCAGGGACCGCCTGCAGTTTGCTCTTGACCACGTCGATTGGACATTCGACCAGTGGAGGCAGGTTCTCTTCTCCGATGAGACGAGGGTCTGTCTCTATTGCAACGACAGGCGTAGAAGAGTCTTCAGAAGGTCGGGAGAATGATTTGCTCAAGCCTGCATTGAAGAAACGGTGGCCTACGGAGGTGGTTCGTGCATGTTCTGGGGCGGTATGTCCACAGATGGCAAGACCGACCTTGTGTGCGCCTCCCGGACGGGGGACACTCGCGGGCAGGGGTCTCTGACTGCTCACCGGTACGTCACGGAGATCCTGGAAGAGCATGTGGTCCCATATGCGGGTTTTGTCGGCACTGGATTCACTTTAATGCACGACAACGCCCGCAGCCACACTGCAGTGATCGTTCGTGATTACCTGGGAGAGGTTGGGATCCCTGTTATGCAGTGGCCAGCGAGAAGTCCCGACTTGAACCCAATCGAACACCTTTGGGACGAGCTGAAGCGACGTGTTCGGTCACGTGATGTCATCCCTACCACTCTCCAAGACCTCCAGGACGTCGTGATCGAAGAATGGGACCTCATTCCTCAGTCGGACTTAGGGAAGTTGGTTCGGTCAATGAAAGATCGCATGGAAGCAGTAATTAGGGCAAGGGGGGGGGTAACACTAGGTTTTAGGTTACTTTTAAGTGTCATTTTTGTTATTTTGTTAACCATTTCATTGATGTTAATTTAAGATTTAATAAACATTTGTCTTGTTTTCGCATTAAACTTCTTTTTTTTAATCCTGGTTACAATAATGATTTTTTATTTTAGCTTTATTAAAAAGTCCATTTTATTACCTTTCAAATAATACCTAACAGTCATACCTTTACCCTTGATTAAATAGGGTATAATGTCGGTTGAACATATTTTTCCCGAAGGTGCGATATTTTTGACGCCGAGTGTATAATCATTATACTGCGCACCTAAGGAGGTGTTTGCAGTAAATATAATTAATTCTATTTTTATCTTCTTAACTAAGAAGAATTTATTTTGAAATTCACTTGCCTGGAACCACGCAGTTATCTTGCGAGCCGCTAACATGTCAGACGGGGATGACAAATTTGACGATTGCCCAGACAATAAGACCCTGACACCGACACCTGACTTAGACAAGTTTGTAAACATGAGACCGCGCGGGAATTTAGATACTTTTACCCCGATGCCAGGTCCATCCTCGCAGATCGACATGCCATTGCGTATAGCTCCAACGTTAGAGGCACCGCGCCTAGTAACTAAGGCAGAGACACACCTGTCTGATAGGCGCGACCAACACCAGCTCTCGTTGACAGAAAGTAACGAACGCGTAGTACATGTCTTGCGGGAAGATAATCTGAGGTCTTGGAATTTAAAGTTCACAGGTGACTCGGATGTCGTTGACTTTTTCTCACGGATAGACGACTACATGCGTAGTCGCAATACTCCAGAACACAGGGTCTTAAAATGTTTACCAGATTTGTTAGGCGGCAAAGCTTTAGACTATTATAGGCAGATACGAAACGGAGTCTCATCATTATCAGAGTTGCAAAATCAATTTAAGTCATTTTTCACATCAATTGATAATGACTATGTATTAGAAAAATCAATTAGAGAGCACAGACAGACACCAGGTCAACCGCTGCATTTTTACATACTTGAAATGCAAACAATGAATTCAAGGCTAGCATCCCAATTATCGGAGAGCAGCCTTATTGAAATCATTAAGCATAACATACTACCAAGTTATGCCCACCTGTTGGCTGTCAGTGACTCTAATGACATACAAAATTTAATTTCTTTAGGAAAAAGATTTGAAGCATATGCTGGTCCTCCTACCTGCAGTTCTGAATCCAAAATTATTAGGCAAACGAAACAGGTGACTGCAGTAAACGCGCAGCACCCTAGGAAAGTTTACAACAAAATTTTAGTTACATGTAAAAAATGTAAAACGCCTGGTCACTCATACAGACAATGTCGCACTATTCCAGGCATTGTCTGCTTCCAATGTGGAGAAAGAGGAGTACTATCAAGTACCTGCCAAAAATGTAACCCTCCCAACAGCAGGCCACATCGGAACGCAGACAATGGTCCAAAAAACTAAGTGCACCAGGGGCCACAAAATTAAATGATAACTCACCACATCTTGGGACTGTGACCCGTGGTATATCAACCATCGAAGGTGACAATAGGATATTTATTAATTTCAATATTGGATCCAGAACTTGCAGCGGATTATTGGACACAGGTGCAAATTTGAGTATTGTGGGTAACGGGTACCACAATCAATTATTAAAATTGGGTTTTAAAATTACAACCTTAAATTCAAAAGCAACATGTGCAAATGGCTCTGAGGTTAAAGTGATAGGAACTTTACTATTACCTATTAACTTCAGAAACAAAATTTATAATATAACATTTATTGTAATACCAAGCATAACTAATGATTTTATAATCGGTATGGATTTCATTCATGAGTTTGGCTTAATAAATTTATTAAATCTAGACAATTTACGCATAACATGTACAAACAGTATGACACAAATACAAGATAAAAATAATAAAGTTTGTGCCATAATTCCTAAGCACGAACTCTCCCCTCTAGAAACAATTGAAATAGAAAAATTTATTAACAAATTTAAAAGTATAAGTACAGAAGAGAGAGGCTTAGGAAAAACATCCATAGTAGAGCACAAGATCATAACAACTGGGTCACCGATAAAGCAACGGTACTATCCACTGTCACCGGTCAAGCTGAAGGCGTTAAATGAGGAAGTAGACCGGATGCTTCAGCTAGGTGTGATAGCACCGTCAAAATCATCCTGGTCTAACCCAGTCGTTATGACTCCAAAAAAAGATGGCTCACTAAGATTTTGCCTAGACGCTAGGAAATTGAATGATGTAACTATTAAAGACTCATATCCATTACCGTATATTAGTTCTATTTTAGATAACCTACGCGGCTCCCGTTACCTTACCTCAATTGATCTGTCAGCAGCCTACTGGCAGATTTCTTTATGCAACTCTGATAATGAAGACGGCTCCGGTACTTCTTGTCAGAAAACAGCCTTTGTGATACCAAACAGAGGTCTGTTTGAATTTAGGAGACTCCCATTTGGGATATCAAACGCGGGTTGCGAATTACAACGACTCATTGACTCTTTGTTTCATCACAAATATGGTGAAAAAATTTTTGGCTATTGCGACGATTTGCTAATAGCCACTAGTACATTTCAAGAGCATCTCGCGATATTAAACGACGTTTTTAACGCTTTAAGCAACGCAGGTTTGACAATTAATTTTAACAAATGCGAGTTTTGCAAAGACGAGCGTATTTATTATTGCGTATTTAGGTTACGTAGTCGGTTCACAAGGCTTACAGACAGATCCACAAAAGCTGGACTGCATTAAAAACTTCCCACGTCCAACGACTGCTAAGCAATTGCGTGCTTTTATAGGGCTATGCTCCTACTACCGTAGGTTTGTTAACAACTTCTCAACTATAGTCGCTCCGATGACGGCGCTGATAGGAAAGAAGAAAGGCAAAGAGGCCATAGCCTGGGGAGACGAAGCAGAAGGTTCATTCCTAGCGCTCAAGGAAGCCCTCACCCAGGCTCCGGTTCTGGCCTGCCCAGACTTCTCCCTACCATTCCAAATTCACACAGACGCGTCTTCAGTAGGAATTGGAAGTGTTTTAATCCAGGAAATTGACGGTATAGAGCACCCAATAGCATTCCATTCGCGTTTATTATCCAAAACAGAGCGAAATTACAGCACCACAGAGCGGGAGCTGTTGGCCGTGGTCGACTCTATAAACCATTTTCGTCCATACATTGATGGCAGTCATTTTCTTGTAGTCACAGATCACATGTGTCTGAAATGGCTGAAGTCGCTGAGCAACCCTTCAGGTCGCTTAGCACGCTGGGCGATGCAGCTGTCTTGCTTCGATTTTGAGATAAGGCATAAAAAAGGTGCACTGCACGTAGTGCCAGACGTACTGTCTCGAATCGAACTTAAGGCAGTCGCATTTAGCGGTGGTAGCGGTTCTAAAGATGATGACTATAATAAATTGTTTAAAAACGTAGAGTCAAATCCAATATTCCATAAAAACTATCAAATTAAAAATGGAGTATTTTTGAGGTATAATAAACCATTATCACAATTACAAAGTGGGAATGCATGGAAAATAGTTATCCCAAGGGAATTAATACCAGAGTGCATCAAAGAAAATCATGAAATTAATGCAGTGCACCCTGGTACATTTAAAACATTAGCCAAAATTAAAGAAAATTATTATTGGAAAGGCATGTATGAAGAAGTGAAAAATTATGTGTCCTTGTGTGAGAAGTGTAAAGCATACAAACACTCCAACAACCCTCCACATGGACACATGACCAACCAGAAAAAGGTCGATAAGCCAATGCACACATTGTCTATGGACCTCATTGGCCCAATAGTAAAGGCGTATTCTGGTCACGTCTACATACTGTCTATCGTTGATGTATTCACCAAATATTGTTGGCTGCACCCACTTAGAACCGCAACAACCAAAACCGTAACATCATTTGTAGAGTCGGAGATTTTATCGAAGGAGGGCATACCATGCGTTTTAATATGCGATAACGCGACAATCTTCCAAAGTAGGGAATTTAAAAACTTTTGTAAGAAAAATTCAATACCACAAATTTTTTACAACGCATATTATGCCCCTCAGTCGAATACTGTGGAACGCTACAACCAAACAATTCAAACCTGCTTAGCTATTTTGGTAGGCGAGGACCAAAGGAATTGGTCTAAGCACTTGCCTCAAATACAGCTATCATTGAATAGCACTGTTAACGTCGCAACAGGGTATAAGTAGTATATTATTGGGAGTTTCAAAACACATTTTACATGTTTTGTGTTTTGAAACTCCCAAGGCGTTTTTTTTGATGAAACGCTCATTTCGAGTTGATCGTTTTTTTAAACGCTAAAATAGGTGTTTTGAAACTCCCAATCGGTTTTGAGGTGTTTTGAAACTCCCAAGGCGTTTTTTGACGAAACGCTCATTTCGAGTTGATCGTTTTTTTAAACGCTTAAATAGGTGTTTTGAAACTCCCAATCGGTTTTGAGGTGTTTTGAAACTCCCAATCGGTTTTGAGGTGTTTTGAAACTCTCAATCGGTTGTATGGTGTTCTGAAACTCCCAATCGGTTTTATGGTTGTAATTTATATCTTTGTGCATTCCTATTTGTAATACTTACTATATTAGAATTATTGTGTTTAGTACTCTATCTTCCAACTGCGCTTCCGTATACGCCCTGTCGAACTCCACTGATGTGGGTTCGAACTCCAACAGGGTTATGTCGGCCAACTCACCATTAATTTATTTTAACTTATCGCAACGTACTCGAGTTATATTCTTCGCATGTAGATTTTGTTACTTGATTATTTCACAGTTCATTTGAGCAAAACTGTTGCTTGTACACCCGACAATTGTCAGTTAATATTTGGTTTTTAATTTGTCAGGTGCACAAGCAACAGAACAAAAGATGTTTTTTGATAATTTCATGTACACAACGCGTCACAGGTCGTCACCAGACACGCTATCGTCGCACAAGCGCCCCACACCGCTACATACGGACTTGGTTTGCTAAAGCGAGTCACATAGCGCACCACACCGTTCGACGGACTTGGTTTGCTATGGTGTTTTCACAACTTGCTGCGAGGTTGATCAAGCCCCACATCAAGAACGGGTCACCTGGGATGCGTTAAGTTCCCAGTGGTCTTATGACCGCATTTTACGTGTTGGTGATTTTAGTCCTCTCACCGAGGTGTGGATCATCCATGCCCACCACCGCATAGGCATAGAATCTCCCTATACATTTTGAGTTGATTTCAGCGGTTAGTAACAAGGGTGATCAGGCCGAGCCACAGGTTGCTGGTGAACCCTACCATTCCGCCGGTCGTTCACGGAAGGTGGGAGCACGTCGGTTACATATTTTATGTTGTATATGTATGAACAAATCTTAAAAACTTCGTTAGCGCGATGTAGACCTGAGCCTGTGATTGGATGGTTTCTGTGACGTGCTCGTAACGCGTTGCAAGAAATTATAAATATAAACTAGTTGCAAGTCAATAAATACGCTGGTCTGATTTGTATTTTCACTAGCACAAATAAAGTCTGCAATTCGTTAAAGTTTAACTTCACATGCTACCTTATTAATATATGTGCATATGTACAATTAGCTGTCCCATCAGAATTAGACACGGCTATTAAGCAGGAATCATGACTACTACTGTAAGGGTTACATTATGTTAAAGATATACGATCAAGCGATTAATAAAATATAAAGCGCACGTAAATCCAACAGCGGCACTAAACTTCAGAGGAATTTACTTTAGTTTCTAAACTTGTTTTGCATAGTAACACTATTGGATTTAACATGGGTAGGGAATTGAATAATTATTGAGAAACAAAGTTGCAAAAACACAAAATTTTATTAAAAAATACAATAATGTAAAATAACGTATACTGTAAAATCTAATAGCTAACGTTACTGAGTCTTCTCACGATTCGGTCAACTAATGATTCCGTAGCACTTAACAATTCATCGTAGTTATCTTCGATGACAAATTGCACTGCCATGAGGTCATCAGCGTCCTGCTGCGATTCAAGGTTTGCAATACTGATCTTAATTAATCGCTTCCCTTTTTTCGCTTTTTTAATTACATGCGAGTTTAATCCAATATCAGTTTTTATTTGCACTGCTCTCTTCTTTATCTTGGGTTTTTTCGGTGAATTTTCTAAAGATGGATTTTGAATTTGATTTATACATCTATTCTGGTATTGCAAATAAGCATCCATATCTTGGGAGTAGCCAAATGGTTCGTCGAATGCCGCAAGGGTTTGAGACGAAAAAGACGGGAACTGTTCGTTGGTATCTTTCACGGAGTCAATGTGTTGAGAAGTCATCATACTCTGCACAATAAGAGAATATAATTAGATTTATATCTACTAGGAAAAAAACAGTATCAGTATATTAGTAAATAAGTTAGGTACTCACCGTTTAATTCAAGAACTTCAGTCAGTATTATTGTAGGTACGGGATACGAAATAAAACTGCGACTTTCTGAATTGGCGACTAAAGAAGAACTGCGATATTAAACGTATGTATTTATATTTTTCCTTTGCTAAACACGTGCACAGCTCTAATACAGGTTTAAACATGTATTATTGAGCCCTACAAAATATAATATGCTAAACACGAACTTAACTCCAGTACAGGTTTATTCAAGTATTGTTGACAAGTCCTATAAAATAAATCAATCATCGCATTCAGTGTAAATTGAACCTAAATGAAGTCGGCTTCTTTGTTAAACGCCGGTTCCTTTCATTGATGCACCGATTACGACATATTTAACATGATACTTTTGTTTGTACCACAAATGCTTACTTTGCAAATCGACGTCTGAGGTATTAAACCTTTATAAAAACTTTGTTTTGTTCGCATTCCGTAGTACTGTTATTACAAATAGAATGTTATAAATATCTAAATGTTGAGAACTTCTGTGAGTGTTGTAAAGTGCTGAGCGGAAACTTTTTACGTTGTAACGCGTAATTACATTTATTTCTACAAGAAAGCCAGTGTCAATCAGTCGCAAGCTACAACTGCATTAAAATAATGTTCGTAAGTTTTTAATATTTATGTGTTCTGATATGGTTTTATTGATTATTAATTAAATAAATCGTATACAATATTCCATGTTCTTTTTTTTTACAGGTCTGATACGGAATACTCTGAAGTGAAAGTCTCCAAGAAGACTCGTCCATATTCGGAGCTTCAAGATCCTGCTCCAATTTCAAGGTAATTAATTAATATCTAAGGTGCTGTGTGTTAGGAGTGCATTGTCGCGGTGTAATTATTATGTTTTGTGTTTTAAAGGTCTACGAAGCCGAAGGTGGTAAAAAAGAAAACCCCGCTGCCCGAATCAGGAGACGAAGCCTCAATACCTCGGTAATTCAATTTTAAACAAGTATTACCTGAATACTTTTTAAAGTGCTTTATTATATTATGGAACTTCTGTTTTATAGGTCAAAGAAGTCGAAGCTGTCAAAAAGAAAATTTCCGCCGACTGAATCTGAAGACGAAGCACCGACTCCACGGTAAGTAAGATATGTATTTATTTCAGTAAATGGTAATTTTAAAAATAAATTTAAATAGGTACTTAGCTCTGCACATGTTTGTTCCGTTTATTATTATTTATTTATTTTGATCGATTTACAGCTCAAAAAAGTTGGCGCAGACAAGTCTGCTAGAGCAGCTCAACGGTCCTGCAGGCGGCTGGATAATCGACTCCGACAGTGAAGATGGTGACTGGCGTGCTCGCAAACCCGAACCAGTGCTGCTGCCGTCAGTATTGATAAGGCAAGTTCCCGGGGGCAGGGTGCGTCGAACTGCACAATTATCAGGCGACCTTTTTCTTGAGTTAAAGTTATACAATGTGGCTGACATAAAAAGCATTTCGCCAAAAGATCGATGGGAGAAAGCTCTAGTTAATTTAAAAATACAGTTAGATGTTAATTCGTCAGAGGTGTCAGATATTAATAAAGTGCTTAAATTATGTAAGGACTATTTCGCTGAAGATGGAACGTTCTATCGCGATTTAAAATAATATTTCTAGTATTACTTACCTATGTTTGTAATATTTGCCAGTACTTTTAATCTACTATTCTTAAAAGTTAGTTGTAATTCTATGTCTTGTTGAGTTGAAATTAAATAATGCGGCTTACATAAAAAGCATTTCGCCAAAAGATTGATGAGAGAGATCTCTAGTTAATTTAAAAATACAGTTAGATGTTAATTCGTCAGAGGTGTCAGATATTAATAAAGTGCTAAAATTATGTACAAGGACTATTTCGCTGAAGATGGAACGTTCTATCGCGATTTAAAATAATAATTCTAGTATTAGTTACCTCTGTTTGTAATATTTGCCAGCACTTTTAAAATAGTATTCTTAAAAATAAAAAAATAAAATGAGTTGTAATTCTATGTTTTGTTGAGTTGAAATTAAATAATGTGGCTGACTTAAAACTATTGTGACAAAAGATCTATAGGAGAAAGCTGTAGTTAATTTAAAATTTCACCGAGCGTTATATTGTTACTAAAAAAATTAAATCTCGCGATACCTTTGTTTATCTTAATTTCTAGCACTTTTCATCTACTATTCTTAAAAAACAAATATGAGTTGTAAATCAATATTTTGTTCTGTTTGCGAAACATCTGTTCCTAGTCGAGCTTTTTCTGCTCATTTACGAAGTATTGTGCATAAAAATAATATTTCTATTGATAACGGTGAAGGCGTTGAAAAAATAGCTTCAGCTTTTAGAAGTAGGATAGCATCTTACCGTGTGCGGGGGCGTGAAGGCGGGCCAGACCAGGTTTGTGCACCAGCCGAGTTTATACGTAGCCTTCGCGACAGTGTTCGTAAAATTTTGGAAGCAAGACAATCAGTGTTTAATACTATCAAAGTCAATTTTGAATTATTTGCTGAATTTTCTTTACTTAAAAACGATACTTGCGACGTAAAATCTTTTGCAACGAAAAATATAGTTATACATCAGAACTATGATTTTAATGAAATATTTTTAAATCTTTTACAATGTATTTGTGGAAAAATTGATGAGTTTCAAGACAGGGATAGTGGTTGGGCTTTTATGCGTAATTTATACCTAGAGGTAAACATCAGTAAATATAACCCACTGAGAGCATCAGGATTCATTGATTTGCCTAAAAATATAAAACTAAAACGGGCGTGCATCAATATACAAAATAAAGATGTTTTTTGCTTTTTGTGGTGTGTGATGGCTGCTTTATTTCCAGCTAAAAATAATGTGCATAGGGTATCTTCATATCCCCATTATGAAGGTGTTCTTAATAGCAAGGACATGACTTTTCCTGTGGGATTATCTGACATAAAAATATTCGAAAAAAACAATCAACGTATTAGTATTAATGTGTACGCACTCAAAAATAAATCTGAAATCGTAGGTCCACTTTACAAAACCACATGTCGGAAGCAACATCATATTAACCTTTTAATGTTAGAAAACGGTCGTCAAACACATTACTGTCTTATAAAAGATTTAAGTCGGCTGCTTAAACTTCAATTTACAAAACATAACGGGAAAATATTTTTTTGCGATGAATGTATGATATTTTTTAATAGTCAAGACAAATTTAATGCTCACGTATGCGGGGGCGTAAAGACAATTTTACCTAATCGGGGTGCGCATATTGAATTTAAAAATTTTGAGCGGATGCAAAATATGCCTTTTATAATTTATGCAGACTTTGAATCCTTATTGCAACCAAATACGGATGAAAAACTTAGTTCGAAATGTACTACAACATTGCAGGAACACATACCAGCTGCATTTGCGTACTACATTGTTAGTTCATACGACAGCTCCCTAAACAAATTTGTGTCTTATCGTGGAAAAGACTGCGTAGAAAAATTTCTCGAATATCTGCAAAAAGATGTACATAGAATAAATAAAATATATTCTGACCCGAAGCCAATAACTATTACAGAGACAGAAGAAAATGATTT
This sequence comes from Acleris cristana, assembly GCA_948252455.1. Classification (NCBI taxonomy): domain Eukaryota; kingdom Metazoa; phylum Arthropoda; class Insecta; order Lepidoptera; family Tortricidae; genus Acleris; species Acleris cristana. The sequence goes on from OX411771.1 coordinate 49,212,465, forward strand.
TTTGAACTCTCAATATTGTTTTCTTTGTCGCAAGTTATTACTCGGCGATTCCGTGAGAGATCATTGCCATTTGACAGGACGCTATAGAGGGGCAGCCCATTCTTATTGTAATATTCGGTACCGCCTACCAACATTTGTGCCAGTATTTTTTCACAACTTATCAGGGTACGACAGTCATTTGTTTATACGTCAATTGGGTGAACTTCCTGGTCAAGTCAAAGTTATTGCAAAAAACAAAGAAAATTACATATCATTTACGAAATTTTTCATTACAAGTCGAAATGAATATATGCCCGTTCGTTTTGTAGATTCATTCAAATTTTTAGGAGCAAGTTTGGAAGAACTTGTTAGCACCTTAAATGAAGAAGACTTTATTCATCTCTCACATTTTTTTCCTTTAAAAGAGCATTTCGATTTATTGAAACGAAAGGGCGTCTATCCATACGAGTATATGTCTAGTTGGAGTCGATATGAAGAGCAATGTTTACCTCAGCCACATTATTTTTACAACTCATTAACAAATGAGATTATATCCAAATATGATTATGAACATGCCGAGCTTGTATGGAAATCATTCAATATTAATACTTTAGGAGAATACACCGATCTTTACCTTAAATCAGATGTATTATTACTAACTGACATATTTGAAAAGTTTCGTCAAACTTGTAAAGTCAATTATAGATTAGACCCTGCTTTTTATCTAACTGCCCCAAGTTTAAGTTTTGATGCCATGTTACTTATAACTGGTGTGAAGTTGCAACTCATTGATGACCTTGAAATAATTAGAATGATTCAAAAAGGTATTCGTGGGGGTGTATGTTTATGTTCTACTCGATATGCAAAGGCAAATAATAAATACATGCCAAACTTTGATTCCAGTAATCCAAGCAGTTTCTTATTCTACATAGACTGTAATAATCTATACGGTTATGCAATGTGTGGCAATTTACCTTATGATGATTTCAAATTATTACCACGGGATAAAATTAATGTACTCGATATCCTACAAACACCTGATGATTCGGATTATGGTTATATTTTGGAAGTGGATTTAGAATATCCAGAACATTTGCATGACTTGCATAATGACATTCCATTCTGTCCTCAAAAATTCACACCGCCTGGTTCAAAGCAACCTAAACTTATCCCAAATTTATATGATAAATACGAGTATGTCATCCATTATGTGCATTTAAAAACATGTATAAAGCATGGCTTGGTATTGAAAAACGTACATAGAGTAATCAAATTTAAACAAGGTCCATTTTTAAAACAATACATAGACTTAAATACAAAGTTAAGACAAAAAGCTAAATCCGTGTTTGAGCAAAATTCGTGCAAACTTGCAAACAATGCTATATTTGGAAAAACGTTGGAAGACGCTGAAAAAAGGTTAAATGTTCTGTTAGTTAATGCGTGGAGTGATAATAGAAATAAAACAAAAAAGAAATACACAGCAGAGCATCTAACAGGTAGACCTAATTTTCATAGTTCTACCGTTTTTAGTGAAAATTTTGTCGCCATACAAATGAAACCGGAATCGGTAACTCTTGACCGGCCAATTTACATTGGATTTACTGTTTTGGAAATATCGAAAACTCATATGTACGATTTTCACTATTCTGTCATGAAACCTTTTTATGGATCTAATTTAAGTTTATGTTATACCGATACAGATTCTTTTTTGTATTCCATAAATACAGAAGATTTGTATGTAGATATAAAACGAAATTTTCAACATTATTTTGATACAAGTAATTATTCTGTCAGTAACGCATACGGTATAACTCTTAAACATAAAAAAGTACCCGGTTTATTTAAAGATGAACTTGGTGGAGAAATAATAAACGAGTTCGTTGGCCTTAGGTCTAAATTATATTGTATAAAAACAGAAAACAAACAACTGAAAAAGGCTAAAGGCACAAAGAGACATGTATTGCGCGGTGTGGATTTTGAGGAATATAAAAAAGTACTATTAAATAAGGAGCGGATAAGAAAACGCAATATTGTATTTAAATCTTTAAAACATGTTATTTTTACTCAGTCCTTGAATAAAGTAGCACTGTCGTCAAATGATGACAAACGCGTTATACTAGATAATCAAGTCTCGACGTTGTCTTGGGGTCATCAATCTTTGTTTTAATATTAAAGTTAAAATTAGATTTAAGATGCTATGTTATAAACAAAGGTGTGGTAATTAATAAATAAATGTTATTTCCTATGAATCTGGTTTTATTTTACTTCTAAACCTTTTGTAACCCCATTGGGTCCAATTCGAACTTTAAAATTTAAGTGCCCATGAAATAACAAATAGTTGTCATTATCATTGTTATTTTAAACTTTTACAGGCACTTAAATTTGTAGTTTTCGGATCGGACACTCTATCTTATCATATGTAGGTAGGTATATAAAGGGAAATAATTATGAAATAAAAATATGCTTTACAGTTATAATATTTATTGTACTTTATTTTCAGAATACCATTTTTTAATACATAAAACATTTTTTAACGCACAAGATTTTTTATGCGTTGAACAACTATAACTACTCTGGTCCTTACAATATTTTTGATACATAGATTCAAATTTAGGCAAACCGTTACAACCCAAGTCAATTACGGTACAGTTACTACACAAATCTTTAATCCATTTAACTTTTTCTAACCCTTTTACATATATTTTCTTGTTTTCCAAAAAACAGCGTATCATTCTTTTAAATTCTCTATAATCAACAAAGCCCTCATGCCATGAAATACCTAGGTTTTTCTCTATCCATCTTACTTGTCTTTTTTCGCTTTCCATTAACGTCGAAAACTTATATGGAGGTTTTATTGAAAATACCTGTGTGTATTCATTTGTACTGTATGCAAATTCCTTAATAATAAATTCATTCTTATACGATTTAAATCCCTGAAGATCCACGAACAAACAATCTGAATTCATGATATTTTTCGTGTAATGTTGCTTAACGGTTTGTATTCTACAATACTATCATTCAGAATTAAACAGTACGCTGCAGTATTATCAGGTATATCCTGTTCACACTCTAATTCTACTCGTACGTCTATGGCGCCTGTTTTTAAGGTTTCGTTTTGACGGGAACAATCGATTACAAACAGAGCAGCTTTCTCTTTAAATTCTTGCGGACTCAACAATGGTGTTTGACCACGGTTATAATAAGACTGCTGGAATTTAGCGTACTGTTCGTATAATAAAGCATACTTTTCAGCTGCAAAACTAACATTTAAACTTTCATACGGAAAATAGTTTGAATTTAAAAAAACTTTGACGTCTCTCAAATGACAGTGATCAAACCGTGTTATATCTTTGTTAGCCATATTCTTTCTATCCGTTTTCAATCCAATTATAACGAATCGCGGTTTTTCAATTTGAGATGAAGTTTTGATTGACCAAGAATGTTTTGATGTTTTAGGTAAAAGTGGATACTCATAAAGATCCCAGTTCCTAAATGCCATTTGAATAGCGCGATCTTTTTCTAAGCATTTGAGTAAATTTAATCTTTCCCTATCAGAAACTTTAATATGTGGCATACGCCATACTATTTTAGATATAGTAATGTTATCTATGTATTCATTGGTGTTCAATTTAACACTATTTATATTACTATTGGATCGTAGAAGAATAAGTTCATGCCTACAGTTAATAATTATTTTCTTATAATCCTCTGCGAAACCAAGAATCTTATCTAAAGGAATAGATACAGAAAATGATCCATGTGTAATTTTAGTACCATTAACATTCCATCCCCATAACTGTGACATAGACGATTCGATTTCATTCATGGATACAAGAGATTTCATCGTTGTTGTAACTCCAGCGTTTTTAATTTTATCTATTTCGATCCCGTTCAGTTCATATCGAATATCTTGAAACAAGTGAAGTATAGGGTTATTCGTAAATTGTACACTGTTCACCGGCGTCTTTGTCTCTCTATTGAATACTGCAACATCGCCTTCTACATAGAGAGTACTCGCCGATGGCAATACGTAAAGATCTTGTTGGTTAATAGGTATACGAATTTCATCGTTCAAATTAAAACTTGTTATGTATGGTTTATATGAATGATATTCAAAACTTTCAATCGTGTTATCAAAGCTTAAAGAATCTGTTAAATTTAATATACTCATTTTAACAATCCAATGTTTTTTAAAAATTGTTTATTTTCTTCTGTTAGCTTTGTAATTGGTTCTTTAGGTCTTCTTTTCTTGATAGTACAATGAGTACTAGTACGTTTGTCGCGCGAGACTACACTTTTATTGAAATTTATCATTTTTTTCGAAGATGTAAATAAATTTGAATCTCTTCACCTCGCAAATTAACTAAATTATCGTTTACATCCAATATTCTTATTTTGAGAGAGCTTAAGCTGTTTTGTGTAACAGGAAAGTAGATTACGTTTTTAGGTATTTCTATAATTCGATAACCAGGTGGAACATTAGGTACAAACTCGTGAATTATATGGCTCGGTTTACCGTTAACAAATGATCCACTCACTATGTCACATTCAACCCGCACTATAGTTGTTGATAGAATGGAAACAGGAAAAGGGGAATCTGTTAATATATTAGCTTGAATAGTTTCTTCTCCAAAACCTAACAACTTTCCAATCGAATTTTCTTTATTGAAGTAGATGTTTTTAGAACACAATATAGACGTCTTCAATGTGTTATTGTTACATGTCAGTGAAAATGTACATCCTTGCAGGTGTCGTTTAAGGTAATCATCAAGGTCTTGAAGTTCATATGACCCCTCTGGAATTTCTACTTCTTCATTTTTACCATAATAAAATGTATTATTTCTGTAATCTATATTCGGTATCGAGTTAAAAGTTGACATGTACAGCAACCCACATTCATATTCACCATCGAGTTGAAAAGCTGGTGAATAATTAGTGATCAAGGCAGAAGAGGTTCCGGTTATAGACAAAGTGAAAGACATCATGAAAATGATATGGTTTTTATTGTACAGAGATATTTAAACGTTTACTCCAAAACTGTTTTAAATATTTCAAACATAAATGTCCGCAATTTACAGTGTTAAACTTTTGATAAGTGAGGTAATTGTATGAAATAACATGATTCTTTAAATAATTTATTAATTCTAACGGTGGTTTCAGATCACCAAAACTATTAAAATATTCACAGTAATTGTTGTCCTTGACATAGGCTACCCAGTGAGTCCCGCGGTTTTCAGAACTATCTAAATTTATGATTGCACATTCTACTCTTTTTGGTCGTTTTGGCAAACTATCTCTCATATAAACACCGCGAAAATAAGGTATATCTTTTGAATACTTTAAAATATCAATATTTGTAAGAGCTCGTCTAGGTAACCTTTTATTTAGTTTTTTGAACTTTTTAAACACAATCCTTTACCGTTCTTATACGGTTTTATATGTAAACCTTTTCCTAATGCTATAGATTCCATCATTTTGTTATGGCGTTCTGATTCGGCTAAGTTTTTCTTCGCAGCTTTGTAATCTCCAACAGCTTTAGCAATCCCAGCAGCTCCTCCTGCCAAAGATCCTAATGCAGAAAGTCCAGCAAAAATAGGTATCAGTGGTAAAATACCTCCAGTTTTTGGGATCGGTATTAAACGAGGAACTCGTAATTTACTCGTATTGTTATTACGGAATACTTTAATTGCAGCTGCAAAAGCTTGATTAATTGCAGTGCCTTTATTTTTAGATTTGTTTTTCTTTAATTCAGCACGTATCTTAGATACAAACTGTTTAAATGTTTTTATCCCCGCGCCGATTTTTATTTTAGATTTCATTAGTTTGCTAACTAGCCATGAAGCAAGTTTTTCCCCTTTACCAGCATCATTCGCTTTCAGTCTTTGTTTAGCCATTTTATAAAGTTCTAAATCTGCATGTTGACGATCTGCCAGGTTAGAATATTTATCATAGGCTATGTCGTGTTGCATACATGCGTTGTCTAGCTCATTAATTCCCTTATCACCTCTTAGCAAACGTTTATGCAACTTTGTGCCTGGTCCACAATAATTGTAGCCGGGTAAGTGTAGTTCAATTGGTAAGTGATTAATAGCACTGTTTAAAAGTCCTCTCCCTTTCATATCCAAAATATTAATGACGATTTTTAATACAATAAAGTTAATAAATATGCTCATACAATGGCATTTCTACCAATCCAGCTATTTTCGCTATCATTAAGCCCTAACCACTTTACATACAATTTTTCCCCCTTCTTTTTGATCACCTTTTCTATGAGGTAAACATCAGGATATTTCGTTTTCTGAAGTTCTTGTTCGTAAAATGACCCAAGTATTGTATTTTTTCGTTGATCTTCAATAAGGTAAGTAACTGGGCGAGTGCGATTTACATGTTTAATAGTAAATATTTCAGTTGACCAATTCGGTGTATAACCTTTATGAAAGGCGCTTTTATACTTGCTTATGCGTACGCAATCTCCTATGTTAAATTTATTTGATTGATTACCTAGATTGGATTGCACGTTTTGGATGTTTTTCTTTACTTGCGACTCATTATCAAAATTTACATCAATTGGTTGAAATTTTGTTGTACGATGCATAGTTTGATTGTAGGATTTAACTATATCATTTAAAGGTTTTCCAACCCATTTATAATTTCCTATTAAACTAAAATGTTTGTAAAGTTTAGTTTTGAGCGTTTTTATTAACCTTTCAACAATAGATGCTTTTTTAATTGAATACGTAGAATAATGATTTATTTTTAATTTTTTTACATAGCAATCGAATTCATTATTATAAAACTCTTTCCCTAAGTCTGTCTGTAAGTTTATCGGTACTCGTTTAGATGCTTTAATAATTTGTTCGAAAGCATTTTTAATTTCTGTTTTCGTTTTAGATTTTGTTGGAATACACCACGCGTACTTTGAAAAGGCGTCAATTACAACCAAAATGTATTTATATCCTCTATTTATCTTATGCAAATTTTGTAAGTCAATCAAATCCGCTTGCCACAAATCATCAATTCCTTTTAATAAAACTGCTCGTCGCTTAAAGTTTTTTCGAGCTGATCTGTGTATCTCGTTCACGACTTGCTGCTTTGCCATCGTTTAATTTGGTGAAAATGTCGTCTGTTTCCTTTTTTGTATAAAAGTTCAATTTCAACTGATTTGCAAGCTGATGAATTTGTGAATTTATAGTGTCAAACAAAGAATCTAGATACTTCTTCTCATAAAGGTTCTGAACGAGCTGATCAACATACTGCTTATTAACGGCATCATTAGGCGACAATGGATGCGCAAGCCCCTTTAATCTCAATGACTGTAAATCGAAATGCCCATCATCTGATCTGAGTAAAGCATTATTTTTAAGTTCAGAAACTTCAGATACACGCAGGCGTTTATGAAGATGATGACCAAATTTATCTATATTCATTTTATGATATATTTGTACGTCAAAAGTTCTGCCTCGACTAACGATAATAGTACAGTAACTGATTTATATATTAGCATTGTTAACTAATCCCGCTTCTTGCAATTCTTCAATAATAGATATGATTTCATTATCTAATCCTGTATTACCAGCTTCACGGGAAGCTATAAGTAATTTTAATCTATCTACTAATTCGTTTGGGTCATCCCAATATACATAAGACACTTTATTTTTAACTCTTTTCATTGTTGGTAATCCATCACCACTTACTGTTCGTTCTTTAGCTAATTTAAAAAGCGGTCTTATTACATGTAAATATTTTATACCTTTGTTGCTTTTTATTGGTTTATTAGCATTAAAATCTCTTCTATGTGCATTAGTCTCTAATAATAAGATTTTGTAATTACGTTTATCGTCCTCAGTTACAATATCTAAATCCGGTATTTTCTTATATAGCAATTCGTTTAAACCTGGTGTTAAATTGTAAGTACGACCATTTACTTTGATTTTATTGTTACTGGTGTATACTGGATAAGTTCCTAGCATTAGCTTGTCCCGTTCCGTTCGTATACCAAATGGAATGTTTATGTTCGTGGTATATTGCTTTTGAAATGCAGGATCTTCGCGAGGAGATGCATAAGAATCAGATGTCTTAAATGAAATATCATTTGCTGAATCCTGATCAATCATATTTTCACTATCCACACCATCACTTACATCACTTTCATCGTCGTTTGATGTCTCATTCCCATCATCTTCATTATAAAGACTAGATTGAGAAGAGTTCCTCACAACAGTAAGATCATTAATAGTTTGCTTCTTCTCTTCACTAGGACTAAATTTAAATCTTTTTGCCAACTTTCTCCATTGTGGAACATTATTATCTACGTTCGTATCGTAAGTGTTTATGTAATTACTGTCGTCATTTTTTGCTATTTCATTAAGCGGATCTGTTATTGGTTTCAATACTGATTCCAACATCATATCATTATCAGTTTTCATATTACGAATCAGTCTAACCTTCTTTTTAACGGCTTCGACAGATTTAATTACTTTTTCTTTCAAAGTTTTCTCGTCATTCATTTCAAGGTTCATGTCTGATCATGATGGTTTCCTATGAAGCAATAAATGTTTCGTAACATTGCATTACGTATTATAGTTAATCCATAATGATAAATGTGTCAAAGCCCATTCTATAACATCCTGAATTACGCCTACAATCTTTATTTATAACCAAGTAATTATATGGTAGTTTCCATACTTTAGCACACATTTCTCGAAACTGTGACCAAGACATATCGCTTCCAACGTGTTCATCATAAACATGACGTAAATTCATATCATCCTGTTTAAATAGAATTATTAAGTTAGCATTGTCTCTTATTAATTGTTTAGGAATTTTACTATAAGTTTGATTAAGGTAGAAGCTATCAATATTTTTATGACGTCCCATTGCAAAGTAATCCCTTATGTTGTTTTGATTTTCACATGCAACATCATCAAATATAATAATTGAGTTAATCTTAGCTTCATGTGGACTGAGTATTTCTTCATTTTGTTGATATTTTTGAAATTTAACTGTGGGAACTAACGCTAATACTGTTTCCAAAAATCGATACATGGGTTGGAAAAGAGTTTTTGAGTAAACATAAAGGTTTTCAAAACGTAGCCCCCGTTCATGCAGTAAAAGACCAACAATTAAATTGGTTTTTCCACAGTTAGAAGGACCACAAATTATACTTCGAATTGTGTTCGGTAAAAGTTCTCCATGACGTGAATTGCAATCGTTGCGAACTGGACAAACGACTTCCAATTGTAAGTTTTGAGGTTGTCTCACAAACTTCATATTTTCTAAAAATAAACGTTATATCAAGTACTACGTGTTGTAAGCTTGAATGCTTTGTACCCAATGCGCCTACACCTTCAAGATATTAAGTAGTTATATGTGAATATGGAGTTTCAGAACAAGAATGTGTTTTTGAAACCGTATGAACTTCTTAAATAATGAGCGTTTAAAAAAACGTCTGAATGGAAATGAGCGTTTCGTCAAAAAACGCCTTGGGAGTTTCAAAACACCTCAAAACCGATTGGGAGTTTCAAAACACCTATTTTAGCGTTTAAAAAAACGATCAACTCGAAATGAGCGTTTCATCAAAAAACGCCTTGGGAGTTTCAAAACACAAAACATGTAAAATGTGTTTTGAAACTCCCAATAATATACTACTGGTATACACCATTTTTCTTGGCCAGAGGCCGTGAGATCGTCGCGGATGGCGCGCTGCATGCAATACGCGGCAACGCTCCCGATTCATTAAGCGATCTCCAATTAACTCAACGCTCTAAAAAAGCTGAAACACTGAGTGAATTGGCAGATATTTTTCAGCGTGTTACCAGCGCCTTGACCAAAGCTTACAAACAGAACGCGAGCCGATACAACCTGCGCCGCCGAGAGCTCCGGCTAAGCGTAGGTGATATCGTCTGGCGGCGTAATTTTGTACAGTCAAGTGCAGCGCAGTGTGTCCCTGGGTGGTCCGGGCGTCGCCGTGGCAGTTGGTGGTCGTCGTGCTCCTCAACCTCCAGCAATGACGTTGCAAGGCAGGGCGGATAAATTATTTAAATCGGCTTCCTAGCCGTAGCATAACACCCTGTGAATAAACGTCCACAGTGAGAATTTTGACCAGAGTCGCCTCCGCTGGTCGTGAACCCCATGAAGGTGTGATCCTAATTTATAGAGGAGAAACCGAAAGCAGGTGGTGTGGGTGTTCACTTTCAGAACGGAGCATTACAATAAAGCGGGAAGAGCGAAGCAGAGTGACTTGCACTTTTCTTAATAAAAAAAAGACACAAATAAAATATGAGCATTACTAAAAGATGGTCTAGATGAATGGCTTATTATTTCCAAGCTAGGCATAAGACAAGTGGTTTAATCTATAATGTTACGTAAATTACAAAAGTAACATTTATTAAAATTTAATTACATTTATACCGCCAAGAAATATATAGCCGTGGCTATGACTATATTATTATGATTAAGCGAAATTAGATTGCAAATGAAGATGTTTAAGCAGTTAAACATTATGCACACACATGATATAATTTTTATTAGCACTAACTTAAAACTAAGCACTACGGAATCAAATAATACTTGTTCAACACTTACCCTATTGGGGTGCGAAACGACACTTAAACTTAGTACTTATGTATTTGTGGACTCTTCCAAGAACGTTGGAAGTACCGACTATTTAATTGGAGCTTCAATAAGAATTCCTTTGTCTGCGCGGTAGCGTAAGACGACACGTAGCAGGGCTCGTGAACGCGACCGGCACAGGTTCGTCGCAGAAGAGGCGTCGGTGCAGTCTGGCGCTGGCGCAGCGGCGCAGGCCGCGGGCCGCGCAGGAACTTATCGAGATGCGCGCGCATGTACAGTCGCGCCGATCAAGTGTTAACGTAGTGCAATAATATAATTAATTTACTTTTGTTATATTTGATTTTATAATTTATTTATTCCATAGTTTTAGTATTAAATTAGTATAAGTTAATAATGTTAATTTAGATTTAAAATATGTATAATAAATATAAGATTTTCTTTATAAATTATATTAACATGCAATTAATTTAGTAATGTATTTTTAAAATAAAAATACATTTAAATAATTAAGATTTCATTTTAAAACATTCAGATTATATAAATAATTATAATTTAATAACTACATGTACGTGCAACGTTACAGTGTTCTTCAGTATCTTTTGTCTTTTCTATCTCATTATGTACCCAGATTGTACTGTCATCTTCTGTGTTCTTTGTTGGTATCATTAACTCACCTTCCATCACTATGACATCTCTCTTTACTGATATATCATTCCGTTTGGGATCATAGACACGATAACCCTTCGTTGTTTCTGAAAATCCTACAAGGATGTACTGTTCAGCCTTTTTGTCCCATTTTAACTCAACACGTACGCGACCCGACTCACTTCACGAGCCACAGTGAAACGATGATAGACCTTGTGTGCATTGACGCTCGCGTTGTGACTGTGGACGTGAAGCATATCCCGGACCTCGGGGCACATGCTTTCGTCACTACTGAGCTTGACATTAAAAAACGGAAGCCGACGCCGACGACCATTACGTACCGACCTCTAAAAGATATTACCTTTTGTGACTTCTACCAAGACCTAGACACAATTGACTGGGACCAAATACTCCACCTTGACGATGTTAACGACATGGTGCGGCGCTTTAATGACCTTTTACTTGGACTTTTCGACAGACATGCACCTGAAAAGACGATCGTGGTGAAGGAGGCTCCCAAACCTTGGCTGACGGGTAACGTGAGGCTTATGATGCGTCTTAGAAACGCAGCTCATAGCAAGTACAAGCAAACGAAGTCTGACGCACATAAACAATACTACCTCGACTTGAAGCACCTTGTCGTTGAAGCTATCCACAACGAGAGGCGAGCCTTCTTCGATCACCGTATTAACAACGCCACTGACACAAAGACGCTGTGGAAAGACTTGAAGCGTACCGTTATACCCGACCCACACTCGCAACCCGACCTACCGACGCATTTCGACGACCCTGACTTAATAAACTGTCATTTCCTCAATACACCTGGGAAACCAGAGGTCACTATATTCGACTTGACATTTTATGAATTCAGTAGACACGGAGACACGACTTTTACTCTTATGCCCACGACTTCGACAGCTGTCAGTAAAATTATAACCTCCATTAAAACGACTGCAAAAGGACTTGACTCGATTTCTATTGACATGTTGCATTTGACTCTTTCGAGGACCGCTGACATCCTGACACACATAATTAACACGAGTATTTTAACAATGACTTTCCCGAATGACTGGAAAATCGCTCAAGTGACCCCTTTACCTAAGATACCGAACCCAGTGAACCTGTCTGACCTCCGTCCTATTAGTATCCTTCCCTGCGCATCTAAGATAATAGAAAGGGTAATCTGTGATCAACTGTCGAGATACCTTGAGAATAACAGCATCCTACCTGAACTACAGTCGGGTTTTCGTAAGGGTCGGTCGACTGCTACTGCGTTGCTCGATGTAGTCGATAACATCTTACAGGCTCGGGATGCTGGTAAAAGTACTATTTTAGTTCTTTTAGATTTCTCTAGGGCGTTCGATTGCATTAGTTTGCCCTTGCTATTATCTAAGATGTCCTTTTACGGGTTTGACGTAGCTGCGCTTAGATGGTTTGACAGTTACCTGTCCGGTCGTGCGCAGACGGTCAAGCTTCGGAAAGCGTCGGGAGGTGCTTTGCTGTCCTCTCTTAGTCCTGTGACTAGGGGAGTGCCGCACGGTTCGATCCTGGGTCCTCTACTCTTTATATTGTACAGTGCCGACATTGTTACCAGTATAAGGAGTAGTAAGTACCATCTCTACGCCGATGACTTGCAACTTTACACTTCTAGTACGTTCTCAGATACAGTCAACGCCGTAGAGAACATAAATGCTGACCTCGATAGTGTTGCTTCTTGGTCGGAGAGAAATTGCCTTGTCCTCAATCCCATAAAGTCCAAATATTTGGTATTTGGATCGAAGCGTCAAACCCGTAGAACTTTAGATAGCCTGGCGGCCGGGGATATTACTATCATGGGCGAACCGATAGAAAGGGTGGTGGAAGCAAGTAACCTTGGCCTGCTCATGGACAGCGAGCTGCGCTTTGAGAGCCACGTAGCTAAAGTCGTGAGTGATTGCTTTTACCGCCTTAAGGTTCTTTATAATATTCGTGATTACCTCAGTGTTGATATGCGTGTCCACCTGTGTGAATCGCTTATATTATCTAGATTAAACTATTGCGATGTCGTTTATGATGGTCGTATACTTGGTCGGTCTAAGAGGCTAATACAACGAGTAACGAACGCGTGTGCCCGTTTTTGTTTTAGAGTCCCTCCCCGCTCCCACATCACTCCGTATTTGAACGCCGCTAACTTGCTAAACATGGCTGCGCGGAGGCGCATGCACCTGGCGACCCTTATGTTCGGTGTGGTGCAACACATGACCCCGTTGTACCTCTTTCAAAAGATCCAGTGGTCCAGTAATGTACGCAGATTTAAAGCTAGGGCGATTGTGCCGCTGCACCGAACCGCGGCGTTTCGGGGTAGTTTCAAGTTCGCGGCGTCCAAGTGCTGGAATGATCTCCCCCCTCCCATCCAAGGAGCGCCTAGCAAGTACACCTTTAAGCGTAAGCTTAAAGGTAATTTGTTGACGCTCCAAAAATCCTAATTTCCCAACCAGCACTTTGTAAATTAGAGTTTAGTTTTCTTTTGTTTAAGTTAATTGTGCCAAATTGTCGATGCTGTATACTGGCTAAGTACGTACTCGTTTTTCTACTTTAAAAAACGTTTATATAAGGTTTGACATGTAGTTTTTGTATTTATTTCGCCACTAACTATAAGTATTTGTTAAATAGTACCTATATAATTATTTATTTTTAAATTACACTTTATTCGTTTAGCGTACCGTCCGTCTGTCACACTCGGAGCTGGCTGAAAATCAGCGCTGCAGGTGGTTAACACCTCAGCATTATGCTGAGCCAGTGTCCGATTCACTGCCGCGAAGACACCCGCTACTTGTTTATTGCTGTTTTCTGTTTTCACTATTTTTCTGTGTGTCTTGTGTGTGTAGTGAATAAATGTATTTTTCTTTTCTTTTTCTTTTATATATCATTCCGTTTGGGATCATAGACACGATAACCCTTCGTTGTTTCTGAAAATCCTACAAGGATGTACTGTTCAGCCTTTTTGTCCCATTTTAACCTTTTCTGTTTTGGGTATAATGTGAACCATCACAGGACTTCCAAACAGACGGATATGATCTAAGTTTGGTTTCTGTCCATACCATACTTCATAAGGAGTTTTGTCTCCCAAGCTTGAAGTTACGGATCTATTCTTCAAGTACAAAGCTGTATTTGCTGCCTCAGCCCAAAATCTCTTTTCAAGCTTTGCATCGAAAAGTAAGCACCTCGCTTTCTCGACAACAGTTCTATTTGCTCGTTCACAGACTCCATTTTGTTCTGGTGTGTATGCATTAGTGTGCTGGTGGATCATCCCCCTCATCCATTGTCTGTTCGCAGGATCTTTATTTTCTTATTCTGTTGGTTTTCGACCATCGCTTTGAAATCTTGAAACTTTTTGAAAACTTCATTTTTATGCTTTAGGAAGTATATGAATGTCATGCGACTACAATCATCAATGAATAATAGAAAATACTGTGCACCACCAATGGATTTTGTTTCCATTGCACCACATACATCAGCATGTATAATCTGTAGTGTTTCCGTGCTCTTCTGTGACACATGTGAAAATGGCAGCCTCATTTGTTTGCCTTCACAGCAGGTCACACAGTTATTCTTCGACATGTTACTGGAATCTGGATAAAACCATCCAACCACAATGCCATTCTTCATTTTATGTAAATCACTTGTGTTTACGTGTGCTAATCTTCTGTGCCAAAGCTCTGCACTCTCTACAGCTGGTGCTGCCAACATACAATCTTCTACTTTCAAGTTTAGCTTGTATACTCCATTGATTGAGTCTGCTGTGGCTACCAACTGATTTTTCTTATTGTGAATGTAACAGTGATCTTCTTCAAAAATACTTTGTTTCCATTTTTTATCAGTTCACTTACAGACAATAGGTTAGTTGTTATGCTTGGCACACACAACACATTACTAACTGAAATATCGTAGTTACAATCGGTCGATATCTGTACATCTCCTGAGCACGATACTGGTACTTTCATATACGGTAACGGTGATTTCTGATAAAATTGACGAACTGTTCATGTTGTTTATCCACTCTTTGTTCGCTGTAATATGAGTACTCGCGCCACTATCAACGTACCATTCACTTTTACTATATTCTCCGTTGAGAAATACGACGCTAAAAGCATTTGTTTGCTTATTTTTTTGCAATAATGGACACTGGTTTCTATAATGGCCGGCTTGTTTGCATTTATAGCAATACACGTTTTTTTCACCAATCATTTTTGACGTACTTGACATTGACGTGCCACCATTTTTAGTCTTTGGTTTTCCGCGTTGTGATTGTGTTCTGTTCGCAGCGAATGCAGCGCCACTGGTATCCGTGTCGGCTTTTGAAACCTCCATGTCGATCAATTTAGACTTTATTACATCCGTAGTAATTGCTATGCCGGAGTGTTCAATCGCCATTATCATTGGCGAAAAACGCTCTGGTAACCCGGCTAGCAACAAAGATCCAACCCACTCGTCTGTGATTGCAAAGCCCGTGCCCTTTAATCTCTGTGCTGTCTAGACAACCTGCGTCACATATGAGGTCATAGAATCGCAATTCTCTTGTCGCAGCGAGATTAAATGCCGTAATAATGTTATTTTTCTTGAGAACCCCGAGTCATCAAACATTAATTTCAGCTTTTTCCATAATTCCGCAGATGTTTTAGTTTCTTTAATATGCACATATAGTCCCGAATCGATCGTCAAAACTATTTTTGCCTTAGTCTTTGCGTCTTCTGTTGGTTTTATCTCGAAACCCGGCACCGGCTCCAATTTAATGTAATCCGCCATGTTTTTCCACCAACAAATTCTCAACAGCGTAACTCCACTCATCGTAATTTTCTCGTCCTTTGAGCTTTGGTACACTTTGAATATAGTTCGCAGACATGATTCAACAGAAAGTCAACACTTTTCAACTGTAATTACTATTAGATACTAATTAATTACTGAAAATGTTCGTTTTATATCTCCCATAACCTATTAAAACACCGACTTTCCATTACCGAATAATCGTTATTTTTTTTAAATAATACTACCACAGATAACAACAGATGTCATACAATATTTAGTTATAATAAACAACAAATAATTCCTTGTAATCATCACTGTTAGGAAATGATACAATTATTTACATTTCCATTGGGGCCACGTAGAAGACATTGTAGGAAGGGCCTGATACCATGTCTTTGCCACACCTGTTAATTTTGGTAATGCACTGGATGATCTGATCGTTGCCCCAGTTACAGTACAACTTGGCGCACTCGTCTACTTTATCAAGCCACATGTGTACAGTCGGTCCCTAAACCATCGGGTCGAACTCTGTTATACAATTACCTAACATAGGAAATTTATTACCTTGAGATCTGTTACTATGCAAAGATTTGATCAGTTTCACCAAAAATAATTGATTATCTTTACTTGGAAATCATTTCCACTCCCTGACTCATTTCGCGACATCTGTATACCATTTCTGCTCTGTGACGCGCCGACAACGCTGCGCGCGCTGCGCTCGACAATACCGCCGCGACGCTCACGGTCACGGCTGCAGTGCTGAGTCCTGCTGCAGTGCTGACTCGTGCTGCAGCGCTGACTCCTACTGCTGCCACTGCTCTGGGACGACTCCCCGCTGCGCGCGCCGAGCTCGTGGCGAAGGTTGCGGCGCCCTCGACTTCTCTTGCTGTCTCTGCGCTCCATACTCCGACTCACCGGATGCGCTCGATGACAACATCAACTCCGGCTCCGATTTTGTTTATGAAAAGAAAGAAAATATATTTATTTACTGTAATATCATACCAGCCATACTTGGTTCCTTTGGATAATGTAATATCGTACCCGCAATACTTGGTGTCGTGTCCCGTGTTCCATCTCTCGATTTGTTAATTTATTTGCACTTATTTGATGTCCTTGCGGGAGCGGTTCACATGTATCATAGTTGTGTCTTGTATGCAAACGGCTCCTTCGATCATCCTCACTCGTGCTTAACAAGCGTCGCCTCACGACGAACATTTCACTCCCGTGCTTCCTTCTCGTGACGTTCACACTTGCGTTGCCGTTTCCTTATTTATTGTTTTGAACGGGATGTTCTTGGCTCACTTCAGCTCCTGTGATGCTCATCATTGTTGTGTTCGTAACACTCTCATCTCGTAAAGAATAACTAACACTTCTCACCGCCGTAATGTCAGGTATTTTTGTGGGCTTGTTTACTAATATCACTTCTGTGATATTATTATTGGATTCTTATTATTCTTCTTTCTTATTATTATTGGATTATTTATCGAACAAAACACTTTTATCTGATTATTGGTTTTTAATTATCTCTTTTTATATACATTTGTTCCTATCATTTCGTTACATATATGAAATCTGACATTCTCAAATCAGTGTTTACAGATCTTAAATATAATCCATCTCAAATACAGTGTTGTCAGTTATGAATATATTCAACTACTGATATATAGGAGTGTTTACATCATGCCATTGCTTAACACTTTGATATCTATAGTGATGAACCTTACACTAGGTACTTACGTACTTAGTTAACTTTACTACATACCTAATTAAGTAATGTGTCCCATAATAAAGCCCGCCTTTTGCCTTTTAAATAAACACCTATCCCGATCCGTAATATAAGTTGAACGTATTGAGCACTCTGGACGCTGTGTGTGTGTGTGACCTTGAATAGCGCCCGATCTTGTAGTATAGCTATACATAGATAGGTAGGTATTATGTGGCAGCAAGGCAAGCGAGGTCCGACGACTTAGAAAAACGTGAAGCGACATGTAGTACCATGTACCTATTAGGTACCTAGGTAGGTATATTATTTAGGTGTTTGTCATTCAAGTACCTACTTAGGTACTTAATTATTTTCTTAGTTAATTCTTTTTTATGAAATTAACTAGCGACCCGCCCTCGCTTCGCTTCGGTTTATGTGAGTTTTCTGTTATACCCGTACATAATCCAGAATTTATAATACATAATCAAAAATTCAATCAAGTCATCATCAATTGAATCATCTTCTATCTATTGATGAAAATCGCATTAAAATCCGTTGCGTAGAGTCTGTCTAATGAATGATGAACCGGGCTTTTATTTGACTGGCAGGTCTGGCAACACTATTAAAATGACGTTTTGACATTGACAAACAAGTCGTGGTTGGTTCGAGTCTGTCAAATTAAAGTTTTCTTCTGGAAATTTACGTACTAAACATGCGTAAAACTATCAAAAGTGGTGTGCAGCAGATCCTTTGTACCATTATAAACAAATATAAAGAAAAACAAGAGAAGAGGAAAGCATTGTTGAAACAAAAAATAGAGTGTTTACATACGGTGACCGAATTCATAGGTTATAACAAGGTTAGTATGGCATGTTAATTTTGATACTTATTATTTCTATATCTTCAATCCAAAGTTTCATAGAATATATACCTTTTCTGTCCTACCTATATCTTTTGAAATTGGTATTTCTTTTCCATTAAGAAATTAAACGATGTATTCCTTTCAGATGAGCTGGACGTGGATGGTGAAAACCAAACGGTTTTGAAAAATCTTCAGCAGTTGAAAGAGTTGGAGCAAAACGATTTACTATGCCAGAGTCAGACGAAGTACTGAGAAGAATTATCATCAATGACCGGTAAATACTAAAATTAATTAAATCATTGTCTTTCCCTATACATAGGTGTATTGTCTGTACCTATACCATATTGAATCTCTTAACAATCGCAAATTTATTAAATTAATTAAATAGACGGATGATTAATATAACTGACACTCATAGTTTCAGTAAAACACTAAGGAGGTGTTTATATACATTTAGTTAAAAGATATCATAAACATATTAATATGTACCTACGTACACTTCATGAGCTCTTGGAAAAAATGTTCGGGCTATACCTGTCTTCCTTGTTCTTAAACTGTTGCGATTTGAATCTCACCGATGCAATTTGATTTCACCTAAACCTAAATGTTCTTAGAGCTGTCGGACTGTACAATGGGGCTGTACTGCGTGTCACAATATATTTGTAAATTGTGATCTGTTTAATTCATTCCTTCTTTCTTCTTACAGATATCAGTGTTTCGACATTGAAGAGAATGAAGGCAAAGTAAACCATGGTGTCTTCAGTACTGCAGGAAAGAAGCGAACTCACAAGGCCAGAGTATCCAATTTAGATGTTTTGACATCCATGTCATCCGAAATAAAGTGAACGAATTTGATATTGTAAAGAAGCAAGTGCCTACACTCAGATGCCTATTAGCAGAGTTGAGAGAAAGCATCGGTTTTACCCTAATAATAAATAAAATATTTTTACTCAATGACTTGTTATTGGTGATTTTATTTACTGAAAGAGCTCACAAATGAGAAAGCATGCTGATGCAAGCATTATTATGGTGGTCTGCATTTTTTTTCATAGATAGTTTCAAAGCATCAAATACTTCGTGATACCCAAAGTCGCCAAATAGTTCGGTACACGTTTGGCGACTTTGGGTGTCACTATCTATTTATTTAATGCTGACTATACGGGTCAATCTACTTTTCTTTGTAGTTCGGTGCCAGGGTGACGTTTCCTGGGTCACTCATTAAAAAAAGTTGATCCACCCATACGTATTAAGTAGAAAGACTCGGGCTTCTACTAATAAACTGTACTTAAATATGATACCGTGTGTGGTCTTAATATGGATAAACGGACACTTGAGTGCGGTATTAGTAGACTTGAGTACCTATAGTTTATTAATACGGGCCTTAGTATTGTGAAAAAGGAAGCGTTTCCTCTTCCTTTGTGCCCACAAAAATAAACAAAATAAGAAAAGTATCAAAATCGTTTATTCCTATATTGATCGGTAATACCATATGAAGATTTTTTGAATTTGCCGCTTTTTCTCAGGTTCATCTTTCATTAGACAGACTCTAGTTTGAAAGATCTAAAGCCGGCCATACACGTTACGGTTACCGGAGAGGTCTACCTGTGCAGGCGACCGGAGCAAAACCAAAAACCAATTCTTTCGAGTGACACCGTACGGTGAACCTGTGGGGTCAGCCAAGAACCAATCGGTGTTAGCCATTTTCCATTCCATCGGCTTGAAATGTATGGGATGACAAGCGGTCACGTGGTTTATCACAAAATTGCTAGTCAACAACCCTCACGTACGATCGCCTGTGGAATATCGAAACGCCCAAAGTAGCGATCTGTGCTGTCACAAATGTCAAACCCATACATATGGCGAGCCAAGTGCCACTTAGCGTTTTCCATTCGATCAACATGAAATGTATGCAATGACAAGTTGGTCACGTGGTTTATCACAATGAACAACTAAAATGACGTCATCGAAATGCTAACAAGCGATCAGTGTTGTCAAAATGACATAATCTTAGCCAAATGCCACTTTTGACCACTATTCTTTTCCATATTCCACAGTTGATTCACGCTGTATTTTCTCACGGCATTGGGCTCACGCTAAGAAGCCATTCCATTGGAATTTGTTCAAAATGGCGACTTTTAGTCAGCTGTGAGGGAGGTGTACTTGAGACAAATAAGTTTTTTATGTATTCCTTGCAACTTTTTTGGGCTGCTAACAATTGAAATTGTTGACTAAAGCAGCAGCAAAACTTCTTAGCGGTGGTCTCCTCTTGGGAAGTGCTGGTGGATATTTGACGTGAAAAAGTTCCCGTTGCGGCCTACTAACTGAATAAATCTCTTGAGATGAACAAGGAAATTATTTTCGAGGTAAAGGAATGATATGAGCTACGTTATTAACTTATTACTCTACTACTTACCTACATTGATTTGATAAGCAAGTAAATAAACACGTATTTCATAGATGGTATTTTTTCAGGTCCTGTTTATTAACCATGGGATGTGGTGTGGCAACAGAAAATAGATGTCTTGCAGCACCAGTAAACTAGTAATGCAAGCTGTCAACCAGCCATTAAAATATGAATTTGGTTTCCCAATCAAGAAGTGTGTGGACGAGCGCTAAGCGTAAGTGAGTTGTGGTTTTTCCTAGACGGCATCTTTCTTTATTAGTGCACCTCTATATTCTCCTTCATACAGGGTGACAGGAAGGTCGATACAATCCTGTTTAGGAGGTATAGTAGAGCTCATTTGGAACAAATTAGGTCATGTAGTACCCTGGCCGAAAATTATTAGTTTCTGAGTTATTCATAATTTTAATCTGAATTTTTGTGATTTTCCCTTAAGTCCATGTCATGAAAAAGCCTTAATGCCATGTTTTATTTTGGAAGTTTTTAGTGGTATTTTACATTATTAGAATCATTACAAATCAGTGCAGTTTTCAAAAACATTTGGCCTTTTTATATAATCAAGTTTTAAGTAATCACATAAAGTTTGTTTCTCCATACCAAGTGAAAAACAAACTTGGGAATACCTAGTATGAATAGGGTACTACATGACCTAATTTGTTTAAAAGGATTGCATCGACCTTTCTGTCACCCTTTATATAGGTAATGCATAAATAATGATATTAATATGAAGTGGAAATAAAACATAATTAAGTATTAATTTTCTATTCTGTCCCATAACAATATTAAAGTTGGGGCCTACTAGTAATTATTATGAAAACCTATCTAAGTATTATATGATAATTGTTTACATTTTCGCAGGATCGACACTAATTATGATAAAATATAAAACAAAAAACCACATTTTGTATCAGTAAATGCATACCTAAGTAAATAAAAATTGTTCGATTCAGAAACTTTAATATTCATGCTCATCACATAAATATTTATCTTTAGCTCTACCAGCTAAGTTAATATAGTTAATTTTCAATTTTGGTTTGGTAGTGAGCTTGCCTATAAATTATGCTATGACAATACATATACATAGTATGGTATACTATGTCTTGTCATAATTTATAGTTAAACTCAGTGCGTAGTAAACCATAATACTGTAATATAAATTTTGTGTTCAAGGTGATCCAGAATACACACAGAGACCATGGATAATGATGCTGATTTCAAGGAAGGACCATAGAGTGGTGTTTCAGCGTTGATGAAATCCTATTTATTTGAGATGCTTGCTAGAGGCATATTCATTCCAGTATTAGCACCATTGTGGCATATATGTGAATATTATGTATATTGCATATTGCAAAATATGGAGTTTTTACTCATTACACTGATGATAAGTCAAGTCTCTACTTTACATCGTCATAAGGCTGAAGGTTGAAGATGATGTCAAGTTGCCTTTTGGATACTTACTTAATAACAATTATTAATAATACTTTTTAGAAAATTAAAACTTTAAATAATGAAAATTGATTTATTTTCTTTCCTATCATCAGTCATCACCCATGTAATAATAAAATGAAATAAGTTATGTCTGGATAAAGTTACTTTGACTATATTAAACTATTAGGTACCTAGTACAAATCGTTTTAAAAGAACTGCCATGAGGACCCAAAACCTGTATTAATTTAACTCGCATGTAGGTATATGTGTTGGATGATGTATGGTCCGACAATGTGAATGGTGGGTTTAATATATATTATTTTTCAGTAGTAACACTGTCTAATAATCTTTATGCATCCGCTCTATGTTTGTCTCTGCCTCTCTTCTTTTTACTGTCAATGGGACGACATCGGCCTTTTTCATGTCCGATAAGATTATATTAAATATAAACATTGTACACATTATTTTGATAAATAAACGTGGTAATCAATGTACCAGCAAGTGTATTATTGCTACAAGACATAGCTCTCCACTAGATCTGACTGTTGTCCGACTGCTGGCACCACCCGATCCTCGTGCTCTAACAGGTTTTGCGGCCCAGGCACCTAATCGGAATAAATCCATTGTCTGCACGTACGGAATAACTGAAATAGACGCGCAGATTGCTCATCAAGGATGTCTGAAGGTGGCGATGCTCATATTCCCCCGATGGAACCGTCGTCGAATCATACACCGACATCGGCCGTTTTGCTGGGCGGATCTGGCGCGGTGGAGAAGCTGGAGGGAGCATCTAACTACCACAGCTGGAAATTTACACTAAAAATGATGTTAAAACTAGAAGGCTTATGGGACCTGATCGAAAGGACGGACCCAATCACTGGCTCTGACGCCGCGCGCGATCAACGTGCTCTGGCTCGCTTGTGTTTGAGTATAAAGCCGTGCCTTTACCAGTATGTGCGTGAAGCAAAAACCGCTAGTGAAGCTTGGAAAAAGCTATCTGAAGTCTTTGAAGATCGTGGTTTATATAGACGTGTTCTTCTTTTAAGACAACTTCACAGAATTGAGTACAGTGACTTTAGTTCAATGTCAGAATATATAGAAAAGGTCATGTCACTTGTACACCAACTATCAGATATTGGAAAATCTGTTGAAGATCAAGAAATTGCTGAAATCCTGCTTAGCGGCTTACCGCAGGAATATGATTCATTGGTTTCCAATCTTGAAACGCTGTGTATTTCTTCTACGCTACAAAGTGAACTCGTTAGGAGTAGACTGCTTCAAGAAGCACAAAGAAAAAATGGTGTGAACGTACCTCCTTCAAACACGGCATTTGTCACGAAGAAACAAGTAATATGCAAGTATTGTGGAAAAACTGGTCATATAAAACCCAAGTGCTTCAAAATGAGGAAAGATAAAGCACTGAAGAAGAAAGAAAACCAGGAGCCCATCTCTGCATTCTTAGCTCAAAATTCTACTCAAGTCTTCATAGACAGTGGATCGTCCAATCATATGTGTAATAATAAGGAGTTACTATCAAACATTAAAGACACTAGTGTTCAAGTTATTGCTGCCGCCAATAATCAACAAATGATTAGCACATGTACTGGAGATCTTCACATAATTATAAACAAAAAGGTTAGAATTTTTAATAATGTCATGTTTGTCCCCAATTTATCTACAAATCTCTTATCAGTATCCAAATTATGTCAGAATGGTTTTACTGTTAAGTTTAATGATAATGGTTGTTTCCTATATGATAGGGATTGTGAAATTTCTGGCAATTATTTAATTAAAGCAACATGTTCCAATGGCATTTATAAATTAGATGGTTATGTGTGTGAGGGTAATTCGCTCAATAGGATGCACTCTTTGCTCCTGCAAGATGGGCAGGATACACCGAGTGCTGCAGTTGCTGCCAATGGTGTGGATCTATGGCACCAAAGGCTTGGTCACTTAAGTATAGCAGGTATGAATAGGCTAAGACAGCATGTTTGTGGTGTGTCATTTCAGGGTGAAGCTCAAAACAAGTGTGAGGCTTGTCTTAAGGGGAAGCTTACAGCTGAATCTTTTCCGAAAGCAAGCCCAACCCGTACAACACAACCGCTGCAGCTCATTCATAGCGACGTGTGTGGACCATTACCGGAGGCTAGCTGGGGTGGAGCCAAATACCTAGTCACATTCACAGATGACTTTACAAGAAAAAGTTTTGGATATCTAATGAAGAATAAATCACAGGTAATGCACTATTTTATTCAATTTAAAGCCTTAGTGGAAAAACAAATAAATTTGCCAATTAAATGTTTGCGAAGTGACAATGGTGGTGAATATATGAGCTTAAAATTCACACAGTTTTTAATAAGTGAAGGCATTGTTCACCAAACAACTGTTCCATATTCTCCTGCTCAAAATGGCATTTCTGAACGCTTAAATAGAACATTATTTGAAAAAGTTCGCTGCATGTTGCAGCATGCAGGCCTAGGTAAGCGTTTTTGGGGAGAAGCTGTTATGACAGCATTATACTTGAAAAACAGGTCTCCCACAACTGCTTTATCTGGTCGAATTCCTGAGGAGGTTTGGTCTGGGTCGAAGCTCGATCTTAACCATCTCAGAGTGTTTGGCTGCACTGCTTTTTCTCTAGTTCCTGAGCATAACAGGGATAAGCTAGACGCTAAGGGGAAGGAATATATATTTGTAGGTTATAGTGAAACTACTAAGGGTTATCGACTAGCTGATCCCTTGCTTCCTACAAAAGTCATTGTTTCACGCAATGTAGCATTTATTGAAAATAAATTCATTAATCCCAATATAAAAAGTTTACAACCTGACAGAGAAGAGATTAATTTTTATAACTTTGACTGTGATATAATAAAACAGAACTGTGATACATATAATATTGATTCTATTAATGAAATTAATGAAATAAATGATAATAATGAATTCAATAGTAAAAATGTATCTAATAGTTATAATAATAATAGTAATAGTGGATGTTTATCACTTTCAGACGGAGAATACTGTACAGGGAGCGAAGACGAGTCCAACTCTGCTGTGTTGTCTGCAGACGACACTGGCGCCGAGTCTTCTGAGTCGCCAGGCGAGACCACAGCTCGAGGAATAGCCGTGACTAGTCCAGTGACTGTCACTTCGCATACTGGTCGGCCTATTCGTTCTACACGTAATGTACAACCTAAACGTTTCTTAAACTATGACATGAGTCTTTTAGTTCATGAGAATTCTCTCGTCGATGATCCACTTACTTATGAGGAGGCAATGAACTCTTCATGCAGCATACAGTGGCAGAACGCTATGAAAAGTGAGTACGACTCTCTTGTTACTAATAATGTGTGGGAACTGGTAGATAGGCCAATAGATAAAAATATTATTAAATGCAAATGGGTCTATAAAGCTAAATATGACGCTTCTGGTCAATTTGATCGTTATAAAGCCCGCCTAGTTGCCAGAGGTTTCACACAACGCGAAGGCATAGATTATCAGGAAACCTTCTCGCCAGTCGTACGTCACTCCACCATGCGAATTTTGTTCTCCTTAGCTAATAACCTAGATTTAAACATTGATCATTTGGATGTCGCTACAGCCTTTTTAAATGGCGATCTAAATGAAGTAATATATATGGAACAACCAATAGGTTTTAATGATAAGTATCCCAACAAGGTTTGTTTGTTAAAGAAAAGTATTTATGGCCTGAAACAGGCAAGCAGAATGTGGAACTGCAAAATAGATAGTCTCTTACGCAAATATAAATTTATCCAGTCAAAGTGTGAACCATGTGTTTATGTTAAGTGCACTGGTGATGATATGGTAATTATTGCTCTTTATGTAGACGATTTCTATTTATTTAGCAGTCCCAATAGTTGTAATAAAACACATTTAATTTCAGTTCTTGAAAGAGAATTCAATGTAAAGAACTTAGGCACGTTAAAGAGTTGCCTAGGTATTAATGTCACTAGGGATAGAGTTAAAGGTTCCTTAAAACTCGACCAAAGTGAATACATTCGTAAATTGCTTGTTCGTTTCAATATGGAAAACTGTAAGGCCGTGTCCACACCAATGGAGGTAAATTGTAAACTACTGAACCCTAAAGATAATGTCAGTTTACAAGATGATATTTATAACTATAGACAACTGCTTGGTTGCCTGATGTATCTGTCAGTCTGTACACGACCGGATATATCGTATGCTTGTAGTCAGCTTAGCCAGTTTAACAACTGCTTTGGTCGTTCACATTGGTTAGCAGCAAAACGTATACTGCGTTATCTAGCAGGTACAATTCATTATTCGTTATGTTTTCATAAGAGTAGGAATTGGTCTTTAAATGCTTTTACTGACGCAGACTGGGCCAATGACGTCACGGATAGGAAGTCATATACTGGTTTTGTCATCAAGTTAGGCAATGATACAGTAAACTGGGAGTCACGTAAACAGAGGTGTGTCGCCTTATCCAGCACTGAAGCGGAATACCTTGCTATCAGTGATGTGTGTAAAGACATATCGTTTATTAAAAATTTACTTTCAGAAATTATACCTATTCAGAGTAAAGAAATAATATATACTGTATTCAATGATAATCAAAGTGCGCAAAAATTGTTAAAAGTCAAAGAATACTGCCATAAGCGCACTAAACATATAGATTTAAGGTATCATTATGTTAAGGATCTTATCAACAAGAATTTAATAAATGTTAAATACTTGTCAACTAACCAAATGCTTGCAGATGTTTTAACTAAACCTTTAAGTAAAGTCAAGCATGAGAGTTTTGTTCAAGCTATGAATGTGACTTAAGTTTTATTTATTTGATTTAAAATAGAATGTGTAATGTTAAGCTAAGTTTAACTTATTCTGTTGTTGCATATGTTCAGATATCTAATAGGCATGTAAAGTTAAATGTCAAGTCATAGAACTAAATGTAGTCACTTTGTGTCTTTATGTAGAGACATTATGTCGTTACTAATGTCTGTTTTGTTTTGTTTGTACACATTGTTAGACACATTGTGAACCATAAGGGGAAGTGTTGGATGATGTATGGTCCGACAATGTGAATGGTGGGTTTAATATATATTATTTTTCAGTAGTAACACTGTCTAATAATCTTTATGCATCCGCTCTATGTTTGTCTCTGCCTCTCTTCTTTTTACTGTCAATGGGACGACATCGGCCTTTTTCATGTCCGATAAGATTATATTAAATATAAACATTGTACACATTATTTTGATAAATAAACGTGGTAATCAATGTACCAGCAAGTGTATTATTGCTACAAGACATAGCTCTCCACTAGATCTGACTGTTGTCCGACTGCTGGCACCACCCGATCCTCGTGCTCTAACAATATGTACCTAGTTACATTCAATCTATTAATTAACAGAAGTTCTTGTGAATTAACATATAAGGACATATTCCAGCATTTATTAATTTATTTACCTTTAATTATTAAACGTACAATAAGTTAGTATAATGCACTAAAACGTCTAACTACAATTCATGTTATAAAAACATGTACTTTTTAAACAATTAAATTAATTAACAAGTGTTTTAACGTTTGTACACAACACAAGCTTAACAACATAAAGAGCGTACCTAGCGCTCATAAACTTGTAGGTAATCGAGATGACAATGTGTCAGGGTTCACTTAGGGATCGGTGACGTTCGGCAGCTCTAGGCGAAGCCTTGCGCGCGCTCCAGCTCCACAATGTTGGCAGATGGGATCGGGACGTTTACAGGAGCACTGTATAACAATAGCAAATGAAAATTAAATTATAGTACAAATCTTCTAAAGATTGACTTGAATTACAAAATACATTATTCTTGAACTCATATTATATTATACTATGTCCATCTATCAATGTTTTTATAAAATAATATTATTGTTATATACAGTGGCTGCCAGATTAGGAATGCTTGCGTTTTCCCCATTAAATTACCTAGCAAATATTCAAATTATCTCAGGTTTAAACTAATCTAATGAATTAATCTCAGTTCTATTCATACAAGCAATCTTTAGCACAATCCCACGGTATGTTTTTTGACCCGAAAAACGGCCATCCTCAGTTTATTTGCTTATTAGATAGAGGAAATCATTTTGAAATGAAGAGTAGCACTCCCGTGTGTGTAATTTTTTATAGAAATTGAGATATTAATATTTTATTAATTTTCAGGGATTTTAAAAATTTCTCGATAATCACAAAATAGCGCGTATTTTTTTCTCTTCTTCAATGAAAATAATAGAAACTATTATGTTAAGTAATTAATACATATTACAAAGTTAGTCAAACTTGTACAGTCGCCCACACACTTAACTGACCATTAAAGACGGAGCTGAGAATAAGTGTCAATGCTTGAAAGGGATGTAAATATATTTAATATGAAAAAAATATCTACATCCCTATCAAGCATTGATATTTTCTCTCTGCTCTGCCTCCAATGGTTAGTTAGGTGTGTTGCTGTGTGTATATAAATAAAGAAAGAAAAAGTTTTTAGTTTTTTGGTTTTTATTTTTTTACAGCTCTATTCCGACATATTGGGATTCGATAATAACTCTAAATAACAATGACAATAATACCAATGACTCATAAAAAAAATCAAACCCCTAACCCTCAGGATATAGGAATAATACGCTTCTAAAAAAAATTCAGATAATTCTGGTTTTAGGGTTGGCACATTAGTTTTAATTTTATTTATTTTTATTTCTATGATTTATTTTAAAATATCTTAGTTTTATTGTTTATTATGTATATAATCGAGTTCTTCAATTCTATCAATACCTTAAAGGTGGTCACGTTCAAATTAGGTTCAGATCTGATAACAAAGTGGCAAGTGAAGTCGGCCTTTCTTTTTTAAAGAGTCAATTATAAATTTCATCTTCGGTGGGCAATACTTCGCTTATATCATCATCCCAGCCTTCTATAAGTGCTCGAATCACATCTTCGTCACTTAGGTATATCATCGGAAATGTCATCTTGTTTTTTTGAACGATCTTCTTTTGGTATTTCGTGTGGTTTTAATAGTTGAAGTACGGTGGGTGGTAACGGCAACCTTCTTAATTTTTCTTGCCTTTGTTTCAGTCTCATATTTGAAATAAATGGATCGGATGATAGTAGTGCCCTGTTAAATAAATCGGTCACTGTTTTTATTCTGTCAGACTTGCGAGCATGATGTTCTCTGTCAGACCTCCAGAACTTATTTCTGGCTTCTCCCGCTTATTCTGACTGTAAACCTACAGGTACAGCAGAATTCTGAATTATGTCTTTGCCGTGTACTAAAATTTTGTGCAAGGTGACTGTCATCGGATGCCATTCAAAATTTTGGACGTATTTAGTTGCCAATGACTTGCAAAAATCACCAAACTTGTAGTCCGCAAGATAAGACAACTAGTATTGTATATATATCATCAAGAAGCAGATGAGGGATGCCTAGTATTTGTGCAAATATTTCTCGCTTTTTGTTAGACAATGCTGTACGGGCTATATTGCCATCATTTGTCGTCCCTGAATTGGGCCGCACTACATCAACCAGAAGTCCCATTTTCTGTCTTACTTCTTGCTGCACTTTTTTTTTTCTTTTCTTCCACAGTGATTGCCTGCGGAGAGTTGCGGGTGATCCTCCATTTTTTCACTTCCATTTTGTATCCCAGATGAAGCAAAAATTCTAAGACTCGAATCCAGGCGTGCAGTGGACTAATTCCAAATATAATAATAACTAACAACTAGGTATGAATTATTTTCTCACTGTTCACTAATAAAGCAGACCCTCTAATTTTTTTCATATAGCTAAGCACACATAGTTAAGAGTTCCAATCTAGATCTAAACTGTAACCCTGTCTCAATATTCTTCTAATACTTCTAATTCTGACTGTAATTTGTTTTGTGAACCAAATAAATAAATACTTATATAAAATTATTTTGTTAGGTGTCAGCCCTAGTGCAAAAATTTAAAAAAGCTGTAACTTCTGGATCCTATAAGATTGGGATATGATTTAATCAGGTAGTATTTTTAAACACTTAAGAAAGAGCGTTGTGTACATACTGAACCCCAATCCTAAGTCCATAAAATTAAAATAATGAAAATATACTTTTTATCGTGTAACTGCCGTTATATACACGATATTGTTGTTTTTATTTCGTCATAATATAGCTCATTTAACGTATTATACGAATACAATGAGAAATACAATGAAAAATGAGCATGTCTAAAGTTATAGCGATATCTGTTTTTTCTGGAAACCATATAAAATAATTAAACAAATTGTATCTCAATTACCATGAGAAATTGACACACGGGAGTGCTACTCTTCGGTTCAAAATGATTTCCTAGATTGATTTATTAGATAATAAGCAAATAAAATGAGGATGTCGGTTTTTCGGGTCAAAAAACATACCGTGAATCCGTCACAACTCATACAAACCTAGTTGTTGCTCCGACTAACATATCAAAAATTGATCAAAATCAGTTAAAATTTAGAGGGGTGGAAATAAAACGTAAAAGCAATTTGTATTTCACCATAGTCACCACCATATTCACCATATTCTAATTTGAAAAAAGACAAAGTAAGTACCTAAAGAGAAGGAAAAGCTAATAAACCATTTTTAATTTCTCGTGTATACGTGTGTGTAATGTTTAGGTACTTTACAGATATTTTTGGTTGGTATAGTATGTAGTTTTGCATCTGAAAGATGAATACAAGTTAATTGCATCTTAAAATAAAAAAAGGCCTTTATTCACTGATCTCTACTGCTACTTATATTAAATACAAATTTACATCTAATATTATTAATTAAACATACATACACATCCATACACTCACGCCTACATTCCCAGAGTGGGGTAGGCAGAGCTACAGGATTACCAACAATTATAAAAACTTTTGGTTAATTATGTTCTAACCACATTTTGCATAAACAGGCAGGTGTGATGTTGTTTGTTTGTTTGTTTGTTTGTGTGTGTATGTGTGTTATTAATTAAATTCTTAGTTAAAGTGCCATTGGTATCTATTTTTAGCCTTCTGGCGCCATCCTTCAGGAAAATGGTCTTCCCATCTCATTATCTGGCCCTCGGTCCTCTTATTACATGTTACAATACCTTATCAAGCTAAAACTAAACTAAACCACTATAACTTTCCATCAATATTTGCATTTCAACACAGAAAAATATCTTTTATTATCTACCACATAAGAAACCCACCGCAGTCACTTCATTGCAGAGTTAATGTGGTTTGACTATACAAAGTCATATTAAGATCTAGATGTATTGGTAAAAGAGAAAAGAAGTTATTTCGATTATCGATAAGGTTTATAAAGGAAATGTCGATTTAGTATTCTGTTATAGTTATGAATTTCCATTATAAAAACAGTTTTTTATAAAAACTTAGCTTTAAATAGTGACTTACATAAATTATACTTCAGTTTATTTAGAATTAGAAACCACAACAACATTTATATTGCGGCTCGTGAACTGTAATCTCTTTAAAATTTGTACCAGAGTAACAATTGACGACACGCAAAAAAGTGACATTAAAACAATTTTATTTTGCGGCTCCCAGACTATTGTAATCGCAATATAATGTTATTGTGGTTTCTAATTCTAAATAAATTGAAGTATAAATCACGCCTGTTTCCCAGAGACAGAGAGGTAGGCAGATACCACTTCTTTCCACCTGCTACGATCCTGACAAATCTCTTACACCTCTTCCACATTCATACGAACATACAAAATTACTTAAAACTACACTAATCTAACCTAACAAACCGCTACCAGTGGACATTGTTCTCAAAATGCTGGCAGCATTGCCACGTTGAATAGCAATGCTTAATCTTTGTGCCAAGTATAGGCCAGGATTTTGGTCACGAGTTGCGTCGACCAGGCACTTTGAGAGGTCTTTAAAAATACGGCGTGGTCCTAAGTTTCGATGAAAGACGTAATGAAACCTATACTTATAGCCTTAGATTTCGGTTTGATAGGGCTTTTCAACTGCATCTCCAAGATTTGGGATAGGGCTTTCAATCCTATAGGGTTGTATTATAATTTCATCAGAATCTATTCATTAAATTATGTTAACTTCATTATGTTGTTTGTGCATTGACAGTTGATGTCAATGTAATTCATTAGGTAGGTACGTTGATTGACGTTTCAAGTAGAGCAAAGCATAGACATTATTAGATAAAATGCCAATATAAACGAAAAAATCGAATGGAATAGGCGATATGATTTGATTGATGTTCTTGACTAAGACATTGCGATGGATTCGTGATGGAATCGCCTAAGCGATCCGTTTTGGATGAGTAGGTACCTACTACGAAACTTTGTATTTGTATACCTGTGGCCCGTTTCACGAAGCTACAAGTTACAAGCGGAACTCTCTTTCTAGCAGTACGAGTTAGAAAGAGAATTCCGCTTGTAATTTGTAACTTGTAGCTTCGTGAAATGAAACGGGCCTCTGGCAGTATTTAGAGAATACATGCTCGTTACGGACAGGTTTGCATAATGCATTCCTTAAGACTTTTGTCAGCCTCTCACAACAAAGTTCGGAGGCGCCAACAACGAAATTATTCACGCGCTAATCTGGAGCAGATAGATGCCATGCCCGATGGTTTATTTCGTCAGCACCTCCGCTTGGATAAGGAAACTTTTAAGGGGCTGTCCGACGAGCTAAAACAACGCACCCCGTTAAATGGAACCAGGGAGATTCCCTTAGACGTAAAGGTAGGAATGGAGTTATTATTTATTAGTATGTACCAAGTTGCAATACATCGATGTAGATGCAATTTTAAAGAAACTTTTTTTGCAGGTTCTATGTGCTCTAACATTTTTCGCTACGGGGGGTGGGCTCCGACCAAAGGGTGGTGGGGGTTTCTAAGCACTTGACGCAGCGGACAACAAGGCGTTGCATCAGGCAAGTGGTGCAACCCCTCAATAACCCGTGTTGTGCGAAAATGGATTGTGTTTCCTCAAACACCTCGCTGGTCGAACTCCAGACAAAAGTAAGTAGAGTATTCTAGATGGAGCCCTTTGAAAACATGATGATGATTACAGAGAAAATAAACACGGAAGTATATTTAAAAAAACTTGGACCTATTTGTTGAACCCTTTGCAATAAGTTGTATAGTTAAATTCTACTCTCATTTGAATTTGCAAATTCACACAAAAAGTTATCCTTAAGGAATGTATAGGTATATACCTACTATTCAATATGACTAAGGCTAAGCTAAACCTTATTTACCTATTAAAAGCTGTGAATCATTGTAACAATCAAAATTGTTTTAGGTTTCAACGGAACTTCTATCAACCCGGTGTATTGCACCCAATTACACCCTTCCTGCCTTTGTAAGGACAGGGGTAGATGAACACCCATTTTTTAATAGGAAAGGGTACCATTCCCTAAATGTCCAAATGGTAAGTGTAAACAATGAACATTTAGTAATATACATATTGGCTTTGCTGTATGTAACTTTTTGTGTTTAATAATAAATTTTAAACTATAAATTGTTCAGTTTTTACACAGTTGTTTAATAGCAAATTTCATGATCCTCACATTATCTAGAACACTTCTTAGACAGTTTCAAGTATTGCATAGATTATCTAGAAACCTCACTTAGCTGTATGTATGTTACTTAGTACCAATTTCACCGTATGATGTTAAATTTAATCAATGTTAATCGACTGATAGTTATACATTTTGACAGCTGTTAACCCTCTAATTGTCAGTTAAGTGGTTAACATTGTTTGGTGAAATTGGTACTTAATATAATAACTCATCTTACCCGTGTATTAAAGTGAAAACAAAAAAAAAACATATTGGTTAAGCCAGATTAACAAACAGCAATACATTTTTGGATATAAAAAGAAAAATCACTGTAAACCCTCTGATGTTAGCCTTTAATTTATTAAAAATTAAATACTAATAATGTACAATTATGTTAAATCATGACAAATTATTTAAAGTAATTTTGTTTATTGAATGTGAAATGTAACTGATGATTAACTGAACTTGTTAGATATAGGTATATGTGTATTGAGACTATTCATGATAATAGGTACAGATAATAAAACTAGTTCTTGCCGTGAAAAAAGAATTAAAGTGATTATGTATTTGTTTTAGGCGACTCAAGATATCCTCAGAAACCTTGGTTGAGGTTCTCGCGAGGAAATCTACGCGAGGACGCGTGTGCAGGCAAGAAACTGCGTTGAGCGGTGTTTCGGCCTGCTGAAGTCGCGGTGGAGGTGCTTGCTGAGGATACGCACCCTACAGTACGAGCCTCATGTCGCCGACCACATCACGGTCGCGTGCAGTGTGCTCCATAACATGGCGTTGGATGCGCGTCTACCCCCGCCCGATGAGCTCGGCAATGATGACGCGGATGCTACTAGTAGGAGATCTGAAGAGGAGACGACCTTCACCGAGCTGCTTATTCGATCAAAAGTATTTTATATCAAATTTAATATGTGATATAGGGTTGCCTACGAGAAATCAGTCCCGATTCCGGGTTGCCAACTTTAAAAAAACGACATATTGATGCGAATAAATACGTGCGACAAAGAGATCCCAGCGAAAAATCCAGTGCGATACAAGAGGACGCAGCATATATTGCAGCTGCTATTTGTCAAAATCATAATGTGAATGTGTACAGTCAACTGCATAAATAAGTGATCATTTATGTACTTTGTGGCTTTCAATCCTTTCACAATTTTGTATAACACTTCAAACACGACGTTAAAGTGACAAGGTACATAAATGATCACTTATTTATGTACACAAGTAATAACAATAATGAAACAAAATAAAAATAGTTCAAAAAAACAAAATAACCCTCCTTCTAACGCAGTCGGGTAATAAATATAGTTCAATTATTATGTTACAGTCATAAAATGTCAAGAATACAATAATATTTAGAGATGTCAAAATGCGGAATTTAAATAGAAGTAATTATTTCCTCGCAATAGCAATAGCTATCCAACGAGGAAATGCAGGCAGCATTATGGACACCATTCCCAGTGACCTAGGGGACATTTGTACATAGTGTAATACTTAGAATAAGTTAATTTATTTTAGTATTTAGTTTTAGTTATGTTTTTATTATTTGTCTTTTGAATAAATTATTTGTTAGTATTTCTATTATAAAAATAATAATTCAAGGTATAGGTAGGTACTATAGTTCTATGTTGGGTCAAAGTTCCAATGGGCCTATAGTACATACCTATATTGAATTGTTATTTTTATCACTTTTATTTAAATTCCGCATTTTGACATTTCTAAATATTATTGTATTGTTGACATTTTATGACTAACAATAATAACTGTAATAACTGAACTATATTTATTACCCGACTGCGTCAGAAGGAGGGATATTTTGTTTATTTTAACTATTTTTAATTTGTTTCATTATTGCTATTACTTTTGTACAGTCAAAAGCATAAATAAGTGATCATTTATGTACCTTGTCACTTTAACGTCGTGTTTGAAATGGTATACAAAATTGTGAAACGATTGAAAGTGACAAAGTACATAAATGATCACTTATTTATGCTGTTGACTGTACACATTATTTGATTTTGACAAATAGCAGCTGCAATGCTGCGTCCTCTTGTATCGCACTGGATTTTTAGCTGAGATCTCTCTGTCGCACGTATTTATTCGCATCAATATTTCGTTGTTTAAAAGTCGGCAACCCGGAATCGGTACTGATTTTTCGTAGGCAACCCTATATCACCGTGTTCGCAAAGAAATAAAATTATCTTCATTTTGGTATACATTTTATTCAATAAGCAGACCAGTGCAATTTATTACTACCGACTTCCTGTTCAGGTACAAACAGTTATACCCAATAGTTATGACGGGAAAAAAATAGTCAACCTAACGTTTGCATATTCTATAAGCTTCATATATTATACTTTCGATTGGTATGTAATTTGTCTAATAAGCAAGACGGTGCAATTTTCAAAAAAACAAACTTTTTTTTAATTACTTAAATATATACTGGACTGTTTTTTTTCAGTCAACCCATTCGCTACATATTACGTAATATATTAAATTTGATATAAAATACTTTTGATCGAATAAGCAGCTCGGTGAAGGGCGTCTCCTCTTCGGATCTCCTACTAACGGCCAAACCCCATATTCCATCCGCGGATAGATAAGGCTTACTTCGGGTTAAAATTTGACACTTGCCCATACAAAATGTGTCAAATTTTAATCCGAAGTAAGCCTATCTATCCGCGGTCTGAATATTGAGTTCGGCCATAAGAGCAGTGGCGAAACTAAAAACTGGCCTTTGATCTATTCAGTATGTTCTGTGATCAATCAGTATTGATACTTTTACAATTATGTTTATATTTCGATATTTGTATTCGCTTTTACACAAAATGGCGTATTTAATTTTATTTAGTTACTTACATATGATTATGTATGTACCTGTGCCATAATTGATCTCTTATGGCCGAACCCTATATTCAAACCGCGGATAGATAGGCTTACTTCGGATTAAAATTTGACACATTTTGTATGGACAAATGTCAAATTTTAACCTGAGGTAAGCCTTATCTATCCGCGGTTTGAATATAGGGTTTAGCCGTTAAAGTGTTCAATACTCTAATAAATACACACAATTACATTTGTTTTCGTTTATTATTTCACCAAAAAAAAATCCCTTGAACTTTTTTTACACCGTTTAGGCCCGGTTTTATAAAGCTCCGTTAGTAAATATGTCAGATCAAATTTTAGTAACTTCATACAAGTTTTTACATTCCTGACCGAAATTTGATCTAACGGATCTTTATAAAACCCAGCAGTTAAAAGATCAGTTTAAACGGAGTTATGTCCATTTAATTTTTATTTCACATTTATAATATTAGTAGAATTATTCTTTTATATATTAGATTCAGTGTTACGTAATGTTACAGTAAGGAATTAAAGTTTAAAATATTTATTGAATAGTCTTTATTCATACAATAAAGTATTAAAAATGACAAAAGAGTAATTTTTTGATCTTCATATTTACACATATATATATATCTTTAAGTAAAGAAAAAACATTTTGACGCGAGTAGAAAAAAACAAGTAACATTTATCAACAATGGAAAGGGATTTTACGTTCAAAACGCTTTTTTATTGTAATAATGGCAAATCATCTCTTTATTATAATTAGTTCTACAAAACAGTCGGGTAATTAGCATAGTTTTAACATGCATCTAATTGTTTAAAATTTAACAAAAGATGTAGTAGATCACATTTATATTTTTTTAACATTACTCAACGTTATTAATTTAATATAAGTGTAGTAATTATTGAATTATTGATATCATACATCCTTTTTTATTTATTTTACTTATCTTTTTAAGATTTATTTTTGCAAAAGTGGATCTTGTACTTCCTAAATATGAAATAACTTTTATACAATACATATATATTTGAGATCTTACTTATTGAGATCCTACCATTAACAGTTTACTTTTATAAATAATTAGGTTGGGTTATCGAAACAGTCTTTACAAAATATCACTTTTATTAAATTTGTGCATAAATCAACAGAAAAATAGGAACAATACATTACTTAATTGTGCTGTAAAAACCTTCTTACTTTCGCTGTGTGTTCATTATTTTTGAATAAATTGTTTTTCTTCTTCTTCTTAACACTCTTAATAATCAAAATTAAACAGTACAGTATTTTTTCCATGTTTTCCCAGAGCAGATTACCTTGTCAATCTGCATAAACCTTAATACAAATAATAAAATAATTCAAAAACAACACTCAAAAATTACATATTTTATAGTCATCAGTTAAATAATTTCAAATCTAAATTATTCATAATCAACTATCTTAATTATTTAAATGTTCGGTGACCTGCTGAGGCCCTACTGTGAAAATCGAAGTTTAAAGTTACGTTAGCTCCCTCTCTGACACTCGTCATTCGAGACTAAATCGAGAGAAAGGGATGGAAATAACGTGACTTAGAACTTCGATTAACTTAGAACTATTGTAACGATTGACATTGACTTACTTATCATGGTTACAATGTGTCTCTGGACCGATACTTGTAATGATTGATACTGACTTACCTATCATGTGTGTATGTATCTCTGAGCCGTTACCTATTGTATCGATTGATATTGATCTACTTATCATGGTTACATGTGTCTCTGGACCGTTACTTGTAACGATTAATACTGACTTACCTATCATGTGTTTGCTGGGCCGTTACTGGTTATAACGATTCATACTGACTTACTTACTATCTATCTATCTATCTTCTTCTATTATTATATATTATATTATATTATATTATATATATTATATAAAAGGCAATGTCCCGGGTGACATATCAACGCCCAGCCCAAACCGATCAAGATACAAAGTTGGAATTTTGAGGGGAAGTTGGTTTTGTAATGGAGGCGTCGTTTAAGAAGGGATTTTTCGAAATTCAACCCCTAAAGGTATGAAAGGGGGTTGCAAAGTTTGTATGGGAAAAAACATTTTTATGGTCCAATTTACTTGAAACTTGGTAGAATTGCTCTTCAATGCAAATAATGAGACACATAATTTCAGCGATTACTAAAATTCAACCCCTAGAGGGATGAAAGGGGGTTGCAAAGTTTGTCTGGGAAAAAATACTTTTATGGTCAAATTTACTTGAAACTTGGTAGAAAAGCTCTTCAATGCAAAAAATGAGACACGTAAGTATTTCAGCGATTACTAAAATTCAACCCCTTGGGGGATAAAAGGAGGTGGCAAAGTTTGTATAGATCAAATATTTTTATGATCAAATTTACTTGAAACTTGGTAGGAATACTCTTTAATGCAAATAATGAGATACGTATTTCAGCGATTACTAAAATTCAACCTCTAGAGGGATGAAAGGGGGTTGCAAAGTTTGTATGGGAAAAAATACTTTTATGGTCAAATTTACTTGAAACTTGGTAGAAAAGCTCTTCAATGCAAAAAGTTAAAAACGTATTTCAGCAATTACTAAAATTCAACCCCATGGGGATGAAAGGGGGTGGCAAAGTTTGTATAGATCAAATATTTTTATGATCAAATTTACTTGAAACTTGGTAGGAATACTCATAAATGCAAATAACGAGAGTCGTATTTCAGCGATTACTAAAATTCAACCCCTAGACGGATGAAAGGGGGTTGCAAAGTTTGTATGGGAAAAATACTTTTATGGTCAAATTTACTTGAAACTTGATAGAAATGCTCTTCAATGCAAATAATGAGACATATATTTCAGCGATTACTAAAATTCAACCCCTAGACGGATGAAAGGGGGTTGCAAAGTTTGTATGGGAAAAATACTTTTATGGTCAAATTTACTTGAAACTTGATAGAAATGCTCTTCAATGCAAATAATGAGACAAGTATTTCAGCGATTACTAAAATTCTATCCCTAGAGGGATGAAAGGGGTTGCAGAGTGTGTATTGATAAAATATTTTTATGATCAAATTTACTTGAAACTTAGTAGAAGTACTCTTCAATGCAAATAATGAAACATGTATTTCATCGATTACTAAAATTCAACCCCTAGAGGGATAAAAGGGGGTTGAAAAGTTTGTTGAGAAAAAAATATTTGGTATGCTCAAATTTACTTGAAACTTGGTAGAAATACTCTTCAATGCAAATAATGAGACAGGTTTTTCAATGATTACTAAAAGTCACCCCCCAAAGGGATGAAAGGGGGTTGCAAAGTTTGAATGGAAAAAATACTTTTATGGTCAAACTTACTTGAAACTTGGTAGAAACGCTCTTCAATGCAAATAATGAGACACGTATTTCAGCGATTACCTACTAAAATTCAACCCCTAGATGGATGAAAGGGGGTTGCATAATGTGTATAGATAAAATATTTTTACGATCAAATTAACTTGAAACTTGGTAGAAATG
Source organism: Acleris cristana (assembly GCA_948252455.1). Taxonomy (NCBI): domain Eukaryota; kingdom Metazoa; phylum Arthropoda; class Insecta; order Lepidoptera; family Tortricidae; genus Acleris; species Acleris cristana. Next base: position 49,252,725 of record OX411771.1, read on the forward strand.
CTCTTCAATGCAAATAATGAGACACGTATTTCAGCGATTACTAAAATTCAACCTCTAGAGGGATAAAACGGGGTTGCAAAGTTTGGTATGCTTAAATTTACTTTAAACTTGGTAGAAATGCTTGCTCTGCAATGAAAATAATGAGTCACGTGATAACTAAAATTCAACCCCTTGGGGGATGAAAGGGGGTTGCAAAGTTTCTATAGGAAAGAATACTTTTATGTTCTGATTTACTTGAAACTTGGTAGAAATGCTCGATTAAGGAAAAACTACCTCTGAGGAGGTAAAACGGGGTGTAGAAAAGTGGAAAATGATGTAACGGCTTCTGTAGTTTTAAATTAAAAATATTGCTTTCGGCGATTTTGGAAACAATTAGGGATAAATTGGCAGTAAAAGTTTGTAAGGGATTATGATAATTTTTGAAGGAAAAAATGTGGAAATGTATATTTACGCTACTGTTTTTATAAACAAAAAAAGTTACTTTCGACGATTTAGAAAAAACTATCCAAAAGGTGGTTAAATGGGGGGTAGAAGTTTGGTAGAAATTTGGTCATTTTGGAATTGGTCAATGTGGAAATTGATATTAAGATAACCTTCTTATAACAGACCTACCTACCTACAAATTAAAATTATGACTGAAGTTAGATACATGAAACTCGGTGTCAACACCAATATAAATTAAATAATAACCATTTTTTAGAACAATCCCTGAACAGTGTGAAAAGCGGGTGAAAGTTTGAATAGGAGTTTTTTTTTAGCCAGGTACATGAATTATAGTATCTAAAACAATATTTGCACCTTAAAGGAATGGTCAGTTAAGAGCAAATCCATTATCAATAAAAAATAACTAAAGGGAAAAACTTGGGATCTAAGACTACTGACTGTAATGATTGTATCGAAATTATGTAATATTCAAATTACTATTACATACAGAAAATATTCAGCTTCGTTGTTTTTCGAAAATCTTCTGCTACGTGGGTTAATTGTTTGTATAGAAATATGGCAAATTTATCTAGAATCGTATTAAAAAAACGTAATGGTGAAAGAGAGGCAGTGAATTTATTTTTCACGCCACTGCTCGGAAATATGGCCAAAGAAGGATCGAAATCAGAATAGAAAGTTGCTCTTAGTAGTACAACACAAAAACAGTCCAACAATGTTGAGTTGCAAAGTAAAATGGAGTGTTTTTAGACCAGTTTACTTTCTACTCTGCTATTGGTCGGTTATTTATGACATTAGTAACTCGTTCGGAAATAAATAAAAAAATGTTTGACAAATATGACATTAGAACGTTTAATTAAAAAATTAAAACGTCAAATCCGCTCAGTGAAAGTGTATTTTTGCGATTGTAAACGTGTTTTTATGTAAGTTTTTAAGGCGTACGTGAAAAACGCCTTTGCATCTTTAAATAAGGTAAAAATTAAAAAAGTTAAAAAGGCGGGAATGAAAATTACTTCTGTTCTTTTAATTGGAAACAAACGCTAAACTTTTGAACTTTTGATTGGAAATTTGTACGATATTCAACAAAAATGAGTGATACAAGTACAGATATGGATCTTACACCGCCTGAAATTCAGGATACGGCAAAGTCGGTAATTCGGAATTTACTGCCAATAAAATCCCGTCGCAAATATCAGAAAGTGTATGAAAATTTCAAAGCATGGCAAATAAATAAAAAAACGAACTCTTTCTCTGAAAGCGTAATGCTGACCTACTTTGATGAACTTTCAAATATCAATATTACTTTTAATTAAACTGTGTATTATGTCCTAACCTGTTTTATTTCCTTACATTAGGCGTGAAAAGCACATAGTATTGCCTCGGTAGAAAGTGCAATAGATGGACTCGTATCTTCGCGGTCCTCACCTGCGGCTCGGCCCGCGAACTAACTCGTCCATCTATTGCTTACTTTCTGTACCTGGGCTACAATGTACTATTGTATGTCAATTTTGTTGTTTTAAAGGTTAGAGCCATGAAATTAAAGTTCATGTGGACCGCTTACTAAAAATTCCATTCTAGACTTTTTTTTTAAAAGCCTTTGAAGGTGATGTAAATTATAACTGTACTTTTAGCAGAAGTTCTGACTCTCCGCAGACGAAGTCGCGGGCGGAAAGCTAGTCTTCTATATATATAAAAGGCAATGTCCCAGGTGACATATCAACGCCCAGCCCAAACCGATAAAGATAAAAAGTTGGAATTTTGAGGGGAAGTTGGTTTTGTAATAGAGGCGTCGTTTAAGAAGGGATTTTTCGAAATTCAACCCCTAAAGGTATGAAAGGGGGTTGCAAAGTTTGTATGGAAAAAACATTTTTATGGTCCAATTTACTTGAAACTTGGTAGAAATGCTCTTCAATGCAAATAATGAAACACGTATTTCAGCGATTACTAAAATTCAACCCCTAGAGGGATTAAAGGGGGTTGCAAAGTTTGTACGGGAAAAAATACTTTTATTGTCATATTTACTTGAAACGTGGTAGAAATGCTCTTCAATGCAAATAATGAGATACGTATTTCAGCGATTACTAAAATTCTACCCCTAAAGGCATTAAAGGGGGTTGCAAAGTTTGTATGGGAAAAAATCTGTTATGTTCAAATTTACTCGAAACTTGGTAGAAATGCTCTTCAATCCAAATAATGAGACACGTATTTCAGCGATTACTAAAATTCACCCCCAAGAGGGATAAAAGGGGGTTGCAAAGTTTGTTTAGGAAAAATATATTTTGTATGCTCAAATTTACGTTAAACTTGGTAGAAGTGCTCTGAAATGAAAATAATGAGTCACGTATTTCAGCGATTACTAAAATTCAACCCCTAGAGGGATGAAAGGGGATTGCGAAATTTGAATGGAAAAGATTCTTTATGGTCAAATTTACTTGAAACTTGGTAAAAATGCGCTTCAATGCAAATAATGAGACACATATTTCAGCGATTACTAAAAGTCAACCCCCAGAGGGACGATAGGGCGTTGCAAAGTTTGAATGGAGAAAAATACATTTATGGACAAATTTACTTGAAACTTGGTAGAAACACTCTTCAAATCAAATAATGAGACAATTATTTCAGCGATTACTAAAATTCAACCCCTAGAGGGATAAAAAAGGGTTGCAAAGTTTGTTTAGGAAAAAATATTTGGTATGCTTATAATTACTTTAAACTTGGTAGAAATCCTCGATTCAGCAAAAACTACCTCTTAGGAGGTAAAACGGGGGAAAGAAGGGTAGAAAATTGTATGGTATATTTTTGAAGTGAGAAACGTGGAAAATGTTGTAACGGCTACTGTAGTTATAAATTAAAAATATTGCTTTCGTCGATTTTGGAAGAACTTTCGGGTAAATTTGCGGTAGAAGTTTGTAAGGGATTATGATAATTTTTGAAGGAAAAAATGTGGAACAGTATATTAGGTTCCTGTTTTATAAAAAAAAAGTTACTTTCTGCGATTTAGAAAAAACTATCCCAAAGGTGGTTAAATGGGGGGTAAAAGTTTGGTAGAAATTTGGTCATTTTTGAAGTGAGAAATGTGGAAATTGGTATTAAGATAAAATAATGTTTACCTACCTATAAAAAAACCTACCTACCTACAAATTAAAATTATGACTGAAGTTAGATACATAAAGCTCGGTATCAACACCAATATAAATTAAATAAAAAACAATTTTTAAAACAATCCCTTAACAGTGTGAAAATCAGAAAGTATGAATAGGAGTTCTTTTTAGCCAGGTACATGAATTATAAAATCCATCTAAAACATTGCAATCTTCAGTGTTTTTTAAACATTTGCACCTTAAAGGAATAGTTACTGAAGAGCAAATCCATTATCAATAAAAAATAACTAAAGGGAAAAACTTGGGATCTAATACTACTAACTGTAAAGTTTGTATCGATATTATGTAACATTCAAAGTTACATACTTACCTGCAAAATATGAAAATGGGTATTAAGACTACTATTACCTACATACAGAAAATATTTAGCTTTGGTGTTTTTCTAAAATCTTCTGCTAAGTGGGTTAATTGTTTGTATAGAATTATGGCAAAGTTATCTTAATCTTAATCGTATAAAAAAACGTACATGAAAAAGTTGTTATTGTGACGTAACTGTAATAGTTAGACATATAGTATTGCACACTTTTTTGTACATATTAATGTCTTCTTTAAAACTGTAGTACATCACTTTGCTCTATTATCAATAGTTTCCGCAGCGTATGCATATAAGATTTTTTTTTCACACCTTGGGCTACATTATCAAAGTTTTTATACGGATCCCTAAATTTTTGGAAATTATTCTAACGCCTATGTTTTTCAGGGATAATGAAGGATTCTTATGGTGAAAGAATTTTTGAAATCGGTCCAGTACTTTCGGAGCCTATTCAATTCAAACAAACAAACAAACAAAAAATCAAATCTTTCCTCTTTATAATATTATTATTATTATTATTATTAGTGTAGAAGTGTAGATTAGTGTAGATGTAGATATACACACATCAAAAAAGTCTTGGGATAGGTACTCAGTAAGTATCCCTAGACAAATTTGATGTTTTGACTCAGTAGTAATATGCCTACAATATTGAAATGTTCAAAACTATCCCTAGGCACTTTTGATGTGTGTATTAGTGAGACCATTTCTCTTTTGAGTTACTTATGTATGATGAATGTTAATAATTTGTGTGATGAGGTTTTTCAAGAGGTTCAAAACGACTGCATCAACATTTATTGTAGAAAATCATGATTGGAAGTAGATACCTATAGAATTTCCTACCAATAAATTTAATGTGATTGTGTTCAGAAAATCTACTCTAGAAACAAGGGTCATGCAGGAAGTGTGAATTAATTAAGGTTTAGGTAATAAGCAATGGCCGAATACTTAAAATACTCTTAAATAATACATTTATTGTATTGCGATCGTCTGTTTACATTATGTTTGAATGACGTTTGTCTTTTATTACTTTAAAAACAGATCACAGAAAAAAAACGTCTTTCTAAATCGTAGACGAAGTACCTTACCTATACTATACCCATTTTTCTAAATAGCTCCGTCATTTTTGCACAGTTAGAGCGGTTCCGCAGGGGCACGTTTTATAAAGTTACAAGTTACAATTTTACAGGTCTAAACTGGCAACACTGCTCAAATGGCTAGTCGTCATTGGTCGAGGTTGTGTCAAATGGAAACTTGTAACCTGTAAATTGTAATTTGTAGTTTTATAAAACAGGCCCCAGTACGTCCGATCCGAATCCGATCCGAACCCGTGAAAATACGGATCTATAGAGAAATCGGATGACGGAAGCCATCCGTAGTGCGGAACCGCTCTAAGTAGGCGAGGTTAATTTTATTTCATAAATTATTTTAAATAACAATAACACTTTTAATCATAAAATGCTTCAAATTAGATCCTTAGAAAAGGCTATTCTTTCGAATAAAAATGTAAAAGCAAGCAGTTATTTTTTTGGTGTATCCCAATTAGATAATTATCGCATGAGTGCATTGAGTGCGATAAAAGACGCCTAAATGGCGGCCGTGAGCGGGCACTTGGGCACTACTTTGAAATTCGACGCTCGCAACGAAGCCCGCAACGCAGATCGATCGAACGACGAAGGTGAAGGCTACTATGAAGTAACTTCGAATTGTTCACTTACGTTTCGGAGCCATAGATCACCTTCGATCCTAGAGGAATTGAGCAACTTGAAGGGAAAGAACGAATGAATAAAAAGTATGGTTTACACTCATAGCGTTTAAAAACCGGTAATCAGATTTTTGTCCTAAATCGCCGATTAACAATTTATATCTTACTTGTACAATAACAAACAAAGTACCAAGGATAGTTTAATAAAATAAAATCTCCAAATAACGCTTGTTTTTTAATATTTAAAAATATTCTGACGTATCATTAAGTGTAAAAAATTATCTATCTGTCATATCCATGCCATGTGTCAAGCAACGAAATTTTGTTTTGTAAGTTTTCTTTTTATATTTAAACTTAATTTCCAATAACATCCCAATATTATATTATAAAACAGTTAAACTTGAGTCAAGACTTGGTGGTTTTTAAATTTGTATTGTATCTATTGTTTAGTTAACTGATATATTTGTTGGTTCTCTTGCTTACTTACTTTAGTACGAGTTTACCGAAAGATTTGAATGAAAACATTGTACTTATGGATTGCAGCAACCATCATCTTCTTCCCCTGTTACCCACGAGCGATTTGAAATGCTGATCATGCTCGTGGTTTTGTCAGGAGCGTGTAAGGAGGAGTACGCTCCCGCACCCTGTGGGAGCAAATTACTGTTACGTTAAACAGTCTCGGTGGTGCGGTCCAGTCGCCAATGCAACGGCAGAAAGTAAAATATCACGACATGGTATTATTTTTTATTTTCCTGTGCCGATGCAGGTGCATTCTCAATAAAATAAAAACAATACAACATTGTCTCATTTCCAGGGTGATGATGCGATCCCAATCGCCAAAAGAGGTCATCGGGTAAAACTTGCCCTATAAGAATGGATGAGAAAGTGTCAGTTTCACTCTTGGACTATGACCAATCATCCATACCCTAGGAACATTACAGCTCCTGTCATTTCAGCACCAATCATGTAAGCATACCTTCTTATGACTTGGCAGAAGTGTATGGGGTTAGCCCTTGTGCTTCTGTTTAGTCCACCAGAATAAATACTCTTTAACCATACAATTGTCCATGTGTTTGATATCCATGGATTTGTTTTTAGGGTTCCGTACCCAAAGAGTAAAAACGGGACCCTATTTCTAACACTCCGCTGTCCATCTGTCCGTCTCTCTGTCGGTATCTCATGAACAATTATATTTAGACAGTTGAAATTTTCACAGATGATGTATTTATTTTGCGGCTATTGTTATAAATATTGAAGGGAGGCTCCTGTACAACAAACATGATAAGTTCATGGTAATTGTCTAAAACTTGATGTTGTTGAAACACATCTTGTTAAATTAAAAAATGGCATCTGATTTAAATGTTATGTTAATGAAAGTATTGTTAACAAAGAAAAACAATGATTACAAATATTATTATTCTAATGTGGTAGCATAAAATTTCATTTAGTTACAGTATGTATTAGTATAAACTACTTGTAGAAATCGAAAGTGCCCATTATCTTTGCAAGGGGGTTTTATATATAATTTTAGGTATTTCATGGATTAACTGACTGTTATTATGTGCTGTGTTTATTTCTAGGTAAATATATTGATCCCATTACATTTTTTATAATATTGTAATTATCTGTTCACATAAGGCACCAGTCGGTGGTGATCTTGGCTGCTCAAACAGGCCAGGCTGGATATGGAAGATTCCAAAATCACCAAGTTAACCATTTGCGCAGAACTAACAAAATCAAGACAAGCGGTGCTCATTGACTCCAACACAAGGAAAATAAAATTAAAATGGAAAAATAATAAAAGTTATTTTATTACACATAACACAAAATTGAATTACCCTCCTACATGGTACTGCTCATTTTTCAGTACTTGCTGAAAATTATTACAACTTCCTATTAGAATAGAATAGAATAGAAAACATTTATTTCGCTTAATTATAAATTATTACAGTGTGTAAAAAGTAGTGCTGCGAAAATGGTATCCACTCAGCTATATGTCGTACGACCTATCGGAGGTGCGACACGCTGGTTTTCTGTGGACCCACGGACTAAGACTACTGATTAAGTCTAGCATTACCTACTTGCAATCATGAGAGGTGCAGTGGTTACCTTCCAGAAAAACAAAATTACAAATCCACCATCTCTCTCTTGGCAATATAAGTATACATGAATGGTCCTTTAATACAAATATAGAAGAAAAAGTACGACATAAAAATATGAAAAAAACTATAACAAATTGTATGAGGACTATTTCAATATTTTGTCTAAAGTTAAGCCTAAAAAAGTACCTCACCGCCTGTTTCACAATCGACAAGTAAAGCATATTTAACAGATAAAATTAGCCCTCTCTTTCTGACACTTGAAAATAGACCAGGAGAGAACCAACTTTAAATGGCAGATAAATTTACTGGTCGATTGTGAAACAGGCCCTTAGTATAACATTATCCATTCCATACTTTCCATACTAATATTATAAATGTGAAAGTGTGTCTGTCTGACTGTCTGTCTGTTACCTCTTCACGCTTAAACCGCTGAACCGATTTAGATGAAATTTGGTAAGGAGATAGCTTGAGTCCCGGGGAAGGACATAGGCTAGTTTTTATCCCGGAAAATTAGACAGATCCCGAGGGAGCAGCGATAAATGACTTCTACGCGGACGGAGTCGCGGGCAAAAGCTAGTGTATATATATATTTCATAACTAGCATTGTTTTTTGGGAGCATTATGATGGCCATGATTAGATTTCTCATCAATAAGTCAATAAATAACTGACTATCTCGTGCCTACACTGAACACCAATCAGGAATCAATCAATGAATCAGTGGAGATTGAAACAATTGAAATAATTTCTCTACATCCCTATCCAGGGTTAGGCTTATAAGGACTATATTGCAAAACGACTATGAAAACAAAAGACTTAGTTTCATAAGATCTTGGTTTGAGAAACCATGTCTCTCTTTGTTAAGTTCTTACTCAGCAAATATACCTAGCCACAGTTATAACCTCAGTGATATTTATATAAATTTTGATAGTATATTATCTAAATATCTCGGTATATACTTTGATGATCGACTAACATTAACTACGACCATGTAATATCCAGGTGTACATAGCTTTCTCAATTCTGACACATACAAGTTTTAATATTAATCCCTAGTGCGAAGTATACTTGAATATGGAGCGTTTGTTTGGTCCCACCATTACAAGGTTCATAGTGAACGCATAAAGCGAGTGCAAATAACTTTTATAAATGTTCTGTGCTATCTTCGACTTGGACGCAAATTCAGCTCATATGCTAGCCGACTAGAGCATTTTCAACTGCCGATATTAGCAGCACGTCGTAAATGCAGTGAGCTAATGTACCTGCATATCCTCCACTCACATATCGACTGTTCTTCCTTGCTAGCTTTACTTAACTTTACCACACGCTACAAAGCGTGAAACTTGACGCACAAAGTATTCCACCTACAAATACTTAAAAATAATACATCTTTTTACAATCCTATTATTAGAATGTGCCTAACTTAAAATGAAATCACAGCCAAGCATTTTTCTTTGGATATATTTAACTGTAAGCTTCTCACTTTCAAAAGAATTGTACAAACATTATTTATAAAGAACAATAACCAATTTTTGATTTGTATAACCTGATAGTAATTAAAACTTAAATATGAGTACTAATAAAATTAATGCCTTCTAACATTATTTAACTAACATGAATGTTTGTCTTACTGTGCACACATAGTTTAGAGTAATAGTCTAGACCTTAAAACTCTGTTTTTAGCATTATGTAACAAAGACTGTAACTTGTTTTGTGAGCTTTAAATAAATAAATAAATAAAATAAAACAACCTTGACGCTATGCCTAATTAGGCATTACTTACAACATAGACATTTTGCATCCTAGGGCATTGTACAAAAAAGGTGTTTAGTTGGTTGTTATCCAACTTGCTTACATAGTTGTTTTTCAATCTAGTCCTTACAAGCCTAACCCCCTCATCCAACAAAAGTATGGTTAATAAAAACACCAAAAAGTACTCCGAAAACTGAAGTTCATCATTCATGTTGTCTTAGTGAATCATAAGCAGCAGTTTTAAAATAAAGTAAGTATAATTTTTGTCAAAGGATAAACATTTGAAAAATTCGCTTAATATGGTCAGATGTCTCGGACAACATACTATTAATTATCTATTAATTAAAACTAAGATTTATCTATTTCGCACCCCCCGTGCAACGCCTCTGCGGTGGAGGAGACACGGACGTCGGTGACAGCACCAGGCTGCATGTTGCTCTAGCTCGTGACGTCGTCAGCTACAGCTCGCATGCAGATATTGTACAGCATACTGCATTCAATGGTGATCTTGCAGATCGTGCCAGCCATCTCGGGGGTAGTGCAGAATGCGTTCGGCCAAAAGGCATCTCCACTGCCCTGTGACAAATAAAATATATAATTAATTATAAATTCTGATTATGCTGTGACTTTGGACACATTGGTGTTTTAGTGGTGGTCCCACAAACTCTTACGCTGCAACTCAAAACATTATTATGAATAATGAAAAATAATCATTTTGACTTAACTAGGTACAATGTATAGAAAAGTCATACAAACATAATATCTTTTAGGATGACATTATGATGAGTGCGAATGATAATGAGAAAAATATAATAGCCATAGTATGTACTTACCCAGTTTTAATAATGCTGCGCTTGTTCGGGGGTACCTCACATGGGGCAGAAAAAGGGCCTTGTAACATCACACAGGCAACAAGTCATCACCTCTTCACCCAGCATCATCTCTTCTAACCCTGCCCTGGTAATCTACAATACCATAAAATTTAAGGCAACTCCAATCTGTAATAAATCAAATGAAATAGTTTTATCTCTCTTGATTGATCTGCATATTTGAACAAAAAAAAGGTAGACAAACATGCATACATTACATCACGCCTGTTTCCCAGAGGAGTAGACATTATACCTCATTAATAACAACACCAAAAGTAAACATATTTTCTTAAAAATAAGCATCGCTAAAACACTTTAAATACGTACCTAAGGGTTTTTTTGATTGAATAGGTAGGGTTGATGCCTCGGCTATTAAGCTTGGCTAGTAATAGCCTCTAACACCACTCGATTTAATCTGAAAGTGTTGACAAATTCCCCAAAAAGCCTCGAGTGTCACCCGCCGCCAAACTCGTCATGTACGCGCATCACTTTGCGGAGTACTTCGTTGAGCAAAAAACGTGACATCGTTCAATCTAAAATATAAACTTAACTCGATTTAATAAAAAAAGCTTAGGAAATAATATTTTACAGTAATAAAACCAAAAATCACTCACACTCACGCAATGAAAACAATGGATCGAAGGTCAAACGATAACACTTTAGTTAACGTGAGATTTGACGTTTCTCCCCGAAGAACTTTGTGTCAAAATCCGAAACCGCCGCCGAAGTTCGATTTTCATAGTAGGTCAATAGAAGCAACAAACGTCAAACGACGAACTTCGAATCCGAAGACGGGCCCCGAAGGTGTTCATAGTAGCAAACGGTGAAATCGAAGAACGGAACTTCGAACTTCGAATTTCAAAGTAGTGCCCCTTGTCTTGGCGGGAATGGTGAGCAATTTGAAAAACAACTATTTACCTATCTCTTTCTAACAATAGCGTTCGCTACGGATTGCCGTCTTGGTCTGTAGAAATATGGTAACATAGCAACTGTCAGTAATTGGCGACGGGTTTTAAATGCGTTTAGTATGAGCAGTACGTATCTAAATATAAAATATCATTGGAGTCGACGGGTTCCATCCATGCGACGCTGCGCGAGCGATGCGGCGCCTGCGCGGCGGGGGCAACAGTCTCCTGGATGTGCGTGTTGGCTAGCTAATGCTAGCTAGCAGGATGGACAGTGGCGGCATTACCATCATTATCCAAACTGCATTTAAATAATGATGTATATTCTAACATAGTCATATACTTAAGGTTTTTCTTTTCTTGTTACTAACAACACCTATGGATCTTGATGTCTGAAATAATCAATTTTAATTTTTATTTATTTATTTATATCACCTTTCAGTTCAGTACTTACCTAACGTTATTGTATGTAAAAGCGACTCTCGAGGAGGAAGAGTTCATTTCAGTTTAGTTCAGTTCATTTTAGTTTAAAATACCTATAATATTAATAAAAATGATTATTAATTTATTATCGTTTTACTGCCATGATTTCCATATATTTTAAAGTGGTATACGACCACTATATAAAACGTATTATAAGTACATCCTATTGCTAGACCCTGTTTCTAGGTGGTCATACTAGTATGCCCACTAAGAAGCGGGCAAACATTAATGTCCATTACAGAAACATTTGTCCTCACTGACCAAGAATCCGAACCCGGGACCCGTAGCTTCGTAGGCAGGTTACTTGTTACTATTACTACCAACTATGCCTATATATATATATATATCGCAGTACATCTATCAATACTTATATCTACTTCGCACTATGCTTTTGCGCTAGCTTTTGAACTAAAAGGCTGTCTATGAAACTCCTTGCCTTCCTCGCTTCTAGCCTATATCGCAGTAGGTCTAACTATCCATATGACTACTTCGCACTATGACTAGTCATCACGCGACGTCCCTTTACGCATTTGTACCTACACGAATTTGAAAGGACAATAAAAGTTATTTCTCTCTAAGGTCGTGTCAAGTTCTTATTATGATTTTTAGTAACACCTATCAGATGCTATCCCAGAATAATCAAAAAACACATCAAACTACTACTACAATACTAAAATTAAAATATTAAACAACGCGCAAAAGTGCCTGGTAAATATTAAGAGCAACCTGAGCAACACAGAATAACAAATTGCCCCCAAATATTTCACAGGTACAATATTTTTTTAAATCTATAACTCTTATTCTCCACGTGATTTTCATTTAGTAATTACAGTATTAAGACAATATGCCAGGGTAATAAATGCAGTAGTTAAGCAAAGAATGTGAGCATCTGATAGTATTTTTATCTTGTCAAGTTCTTATCATATTAAGAACTTGAGACGACCTTAGAGCATAAAGAGAATTAACTTTAATTGTTTTCGGAGCTGAAAAATACCCGATTTTCAACATTTTTATCCTCTAAAACTAAACATAATTGGCACGCGGGAGTTTACTCTTGCGAATGCTGTGTAAGACAAGATGGATCCATGGAATAAACCAGAGTGTTTTTGGCGTTTCTAAATAACTGTGTGACGGGCCTTCTTCTTATTCCCGCGGTCGCTTGCGAAAATGCCGATGTTTAATAATTGTTTTGGAAATTATATTCGAATTTATTGGTGATCAGTGTTTTTTTTCCTAAATAATGTACTTACAACGCAAACAGTATTAATAACGTACCTAGTTTACCTACTATGGTGCCACCACAGTACATCATGTCGCAGCACACGTTGGTAGTATTGTGGCACGGGTATTGTGCAAAAGCCGCCACAGTACATCATGAAGCGGCTTACGTGTGTACTGCGGTAGCACTGGTACCGTACAGATGCCGCCACAGTACATCATGTGGCGGCAGACGTTTGCACTATTGTGGCACTAGTACTGTACAAGAGCCCCCACAGTACATCATGAAGCAGCTCACGTGTGTACTGCGATAGCACTGGTACTGTACATGAGCCGCCACAGTACATCATGTGGCAGTTTACGTGTGTACTGTTGTGGCACGGGTACTGTACAAGAGCCCCCCCAGTACATCATGAAGCAGCTTACGTGTCTACTGTGTTAGCACTGGTTCTGTACAAATGCCACCACAGTACATCATGTGGCGGCAGACGTTTGCACTGATGTGGCACTGGTACTCTACAAGAGCCGCCACAGTACATCATGAAGCAGCTCACGTGTGTACTGCGGTAGCACTGGTACTATACATGAGCCGCCACAGAACATCATGTGGCAGTAGCCTTTGTACTGATGTGGCACGGGTACTATACATGTACCGCCACAGTACATAATGTGGCAGCAGACGTTTGAACTGCGGTGGTACTGGTACTGTATATAGGAGCCGCCACAGTATATCATGTAGCAGCTTACGTGTGTACTGTTGTGGCACGGGTACTGTACAAGAGACACCACAGAACACCATGAAGCAGCTTACGTATGTACTGCGGTAGCAATGGTTCCGTACAGATGCCGCCACAGTACATCATGAAGCAGCTTACGTATGTACTGCGGTAGCACTGGTACTGTACAGATGCCGCCACAGTACATCATGTCGCACCATACGTTGGTACTGTTGTGGCACGGGTACTGTACAAGAGCCGCCACAGTACATCATGAAGCAGCTTACGTGTGTACTGCGGTAGCACTGGTATTGTACAAATGCCGCCACAGTACGTCATGTAGCAGCTTACGTGTGTACTGTTGTGGCACGGGTACTGTACAAGAGCCGCCACAGTACATCATGAAGCAGCTTACGTTTGTACTGCGGTAGCACTGGTTCCGTACAGATGCCGCCACAGTACATCATGAAGCAGCTTACGTATGTACTGCGGTAGCACTGGTACTGTACAGATGCCACCACAGTACATCATGTGGCGGCAGACATTTGTACTGTTGTGGCACTGGTACTGTACATGTGCCGCCACAGTATATAATGTAGCAGCAGACGTTTGATCTGCGGTGGCACTGGTACTGTATAAAGGAGCCGCTACAGTACGTCATGTAGCAGCTTATATGTGTACTGTTGTGGCACGGGTACTGTACAAAAGCCGCCACAGTACATCATTAAGCAGCTTACGTGTGTACTGCGGTAGCACTGGTACCGTACAGATGCCGCCACAGTACATCATGTGGCGGCAGACGTTTGCACTGTTGTGGCACTGGTACTGTACATGTGCCGCCTCAGTACATAATGTAGCAGCAGACGTTTGAACTGCGGTGGCACTGGTACTGTATATAGGAGCCGCCACAGTACATCATGTAGCAGCTTACGTGTGTACGGTTGTGGCACGGGTACTGTACATGTGCCGCCTCAGTACATCATGTGGCAGCAGACGTGTGTATTGCGGTGGCACTGGTACTGTCTGACTGAAAAAAAAAACTTTATCTTTATCTTTGTTAAAATTTCGGTTTATATATTCCTAATTTCTGCCCATAACCAGTGTTTTTGTTTTACTATACGGGATACTTATAATGTTTCATCATATCTAAATTAAGTGACTGGAGAGCGGACTACTTAAATTCAGTTTAGTGTACGCTTGCTACTTAATGTACGTAGAGAGCATCTTATGTATGTAAGCGGAGTACTTATAATGTTCTGGAATATCTTAGCCGGCTACTTTTTATACGTACCCTGTGTACTTAAGACAGTATGTGGAGTAGGTACGTATAATGTATTGCCAATTATATACGATACACTTACATTGTTTAAGTAGCCAGGAACATTATAACACGTGATCGGATGCATTATAATGTTTTGGCATCTATGCTCAGTGCGAGACTGCCGTGCTACATATGTACGTAGCCTGCACCCTTACGTAATATGTCGGCATATTTAAATTAACGGTGCAGTAGACTTGTGTACTTAGGCGGACCACGTAAATAATGTGTCGGAATTTTGACAACTCTGTTAGTACGTATGCTGGTTCTTTAAGCGTACTACGTATATTTAAGTAGTCGGACTCTTTAATTTCATGATGCAGCATACTTACTACGTAGGAAACAACATTATCAGTAGCTCGTGACGTTTACAATACCGAACATGCTACTACCTACTTACGCGTCATGGGTCCGACTCCTTAATACGTACGTCGCAACCTTATTACGATAGCGGTATACGTAAGAAGTAGTTCGCTGCCAGCTCATTACAAATTTCGTATCCGTAAGGAGCCCGTTTTTCTCAGTGAGGTATGTTTGCTGTGGTGAACATTGCCAAATTAAGATTTAAAGGCCAACCGCTTGATACGCAAGTAAATATTCTAGCGTTTCAACCGCTGTCATTGTTGTCTTTAAGATATTAACGGAAATAATAAAATACACCAGACGCAGAGTAGTTTTCATTTCATTTAAAAGAATAAGAAAGTTATTTTATCTAGAATAATGTGCAAAGACAATAATTACGGCGAGTAAAACGCCGAAGAATCACCAACACGTACGTAGGGAAAAAAAACCGGACAAGTGCGAGTCGGACTCGCCCACCGAGGGTTCCGCACATGACACGGTTTGCTCAATTCAAAATTTGTACCGCCGTTCCTTGCATAAAGACCCTGTTGTGTGTTTTTGTGATTTAACTAAAAATGTACAGATTTCAGATTTTTTCCTATACTTGTAGTAAAAGACGGTGTTACTTGCAAAATTTCATAGTTCTAGGTCAATGGGAAATACCCTATACATTTTGATTCCCTGGAGATCGTCGAAATACACGATTTTGGCGACATAAAGGGCGGTATCTTTTTTTTACGTAAATGTAGAAGTTTGATTTTTTCACAGCTTCAAGGGACTGTAGACCGGAGTATACGGTTTGAATTTCAACTTGAAACCTTCACGCGTTCCTAAGATAAAGGGTCTTGACATACAGTCAGACGGACAGACGGACAACGAAGTGATCTTATAAGGGTTCCGTTTTTTCGTTTTGAGGTACGGAACCCTAAAAAAAATTTACATCATTCAACTCAGAGGGCATAGCCCTGCGGGCCAATTATGGTGACACTTATCCACGCAATACAACGTTTTTATCTCAAGATCAACGACATATTATCATCGTCGACGTAGGCTAACATGGTGGCATCGGTTACATTGTATTATCCACTTTTGACAACGATAAATGACAATCTTCATATTTTATCGATTTTGCTTAACATGGGTGGCCACTTTGGATCGACTTTTGACAGCTCAATTCGATAAGTTTATACGAGTGCCATGTTGGGGACGATAAGACATTAATCTTGAAAAAAACTTAAATTTAAGCGTGAGTATTGGTTTTGTAATGTCTCAATTATAAAAAAAGACTTCGATACTTAGAAGAAAGGTGTTTAACAATATATATTAATTGGTAATCATTGTTTGTAGAATGTCAAGTGTGTCTTTGTCGCCTCCCGCTTCAAGCCAAAAAAGAAAGAATAAACTGCTGTGCAGGGCTATAAGGGATGCTCCCAACCCCTTCGAGCTTCAGGATGAAGAGTTTCGACATAATATACAGAGGTTTAAGGAGATAGCACACCGTTTATGTGCCGAGTTCGAATTAAACCTCCAGCCGCACAATAATGACGAATTACCCATGTAAATAAAATTAAGGTAAGTAATATTTATTATTTACTAGCTGTTCGTACTTGGTATCACTCGGGCGATTTTGTGTTTCATACAAACCTTGTTCTGACAATTACGAAAACAATGAAAAAACAGCCAACTCGGTCGAGCCGTTCTCAAGTGATGCTCCGTCATAGATGTGGCAATTAAATTTTATATACATATATATAATAGACTATTATGAGTACCTATACCTACCAACTTGAATACTTAATGTTAGTTATGTCACTATTAGGGCTTAGGAAATAATTTTCAAAGTAAAGTAACTCATAAGTAAAAGTAAAAAAAAACAACACGCATTATTGCAGACTATAATTTAAACACCGTTAGTAAACTCACTATCAAAATTCCTATGGCTACCTTCCATCCCCATCATCATACCAGCTTGATGGTAGGTACCATTTTATACTGTTATCGGAACTGTAAAAGTATGCTAAATTTCAAATCAATCCAACAATTAAAAGTAGGTTAAAATTGGCATCCAAGATTTGATTGCATTGTTACTTTGTGATTAAATATGATAACTGATCATATTTCACAGGTACTAGCTTCACTGCACAAACGCATTTATAAAGTTCAACTTCATCTACATTGACCACCCTACGGGAACAATGATTGTTTTCTGGGATATAAGGTGTATCCTATATGTTAGTTCAGGGTAAAAGCTATGTACATTCAAAATTTCATCCATTTCCTTTCAGTCGTTACAGCGTGAAATAGTAACCAACATACACACAAACTTTCGCATTTGTAATATTAGGGTGATTAGTAAGGAAAAGGTTATAAGGAAACAAAGATGAAATAAAAGATGAAATAAATAAGAAAATGTTTAAATTTAAACAAATTTATTAAAAATCCCCTATGTAATTGCCAATTGCGACACCTATTTTCGAAGCTGATAACCCTCAAACGACCCAACCGATATTCATCAAACCGCCTATGTTCTAATTAAAAAAACCACATTAAAATCCTTCCATCGTTTCGAAAGTTACGTATCTACAGACAATTATAGTTTAGTTTTGCCTATGTCTCTATTAGAGACAGCTTTCAACATACAAACAAACAAACAATTAATTAAATATAATAGTATAAAAGAGTAGATGTGGGTGTTTCAACTTAATAACTTATTTTTAGTAGATAGCTTATGTGAATTGCAAAGTATTAGCAGTGAATGCATGACTCCATTATATTTCATATCTCTGTTCTTAAAATAGAGCTCGAAAGGGTGTTTAACTTGCACATTGGAAAGTAGTTTCTTCTGTGCATGTTAAACAAAATCTAGTAGAGTCAGGCAGACCAAGCTCTATTTAATAAACTTGTATAATAATTGTTTGGGATATGCTTTTCTTTGCATTAAAAGATCTTATTGTAATTGCAATTTTTAATATAAACATAGATAAAATTGAAATTAACCTATATACATATTATATAGTTTTGGAACTCCACCTCGGTAACAATTTTCGTATCCTCAAGCCTGGAAAAAAAGAACATTATTTTATATTTATATATTGTAATTTATATAGGTGACTCAGGTACTCTCTTGAGCCATGGATCATGGTGCCTATTTTGAATGCTAGCCCCAATAGTCCAGATGAAAAATACACCCAATGGCATTTTTAGCCTATGAACGTACTCATTTAATGAATGTAGTCATTTATATGCTGAATTGTGTCATGTAAAAAGGTATTCAGTGCTTAGGGCATAATCAGGGGTAAAACTATAAGCATTCAAAATATTTAAGACCTGTAGTGTGTTATAAAATATGATGCAATAAGGTTATTACTTATTATAATAATAAGTACCTTACGTAATAAGAATTCAGAACATTTTACTAATTTACACATTATTTTTCAGAATACAGCTGGACACTACCGCAGATAGCAATGATGTTGTTGCCACCCAGAAGTTCTCAGCAATAGGGCATTTATTAAAAGTAACTCAAAAAAAGGTCACCATAATAAATTATTATTTTACTTAACACTGTTTTATTTCATTTTCATACTAGAAGTAATTACACTAACCAGGTTTTTCATTAAAAGAGTGTATTACAAAATAGAGCAGGTAATCTGATTCTTTCTTAGATGAAAAATAGCCTGAGCTCAAGCTACCTACATACTAGGTGTAATCAGTTCAGCCGTTTATTATTGATCTATTATTGAGTAAATGTATACAGTCACACCGGGTAATTTTACTTCCGCTACATGCTTTATCACAATATGAATGTTATATGTATTCATCTTAGTAATATTATAAAGGGCGATAGGTAATTGTTACCCAAATATTCAAACTTACCCGGTGTGAATGAGTGTGAAATAAATTAAATACGTACTTACGGCTTTCCAAGCTGCCACAGATTTGTCTAGCTCAATAGTCTCGTAAAATAGAAGGGAGATTTTGCCTCTTTTGTTTCTCTGAACCCGAGTGGCCCACTAAATACACCATTGGCAAACGGGGGTGGCTTACCATGTATTCAAAGCTTGTTTTGCATTGCTGTACAGCAACTGTAACACAACATGTTTTTTAAAGAGTAACAATAATAAAGAAATCGACTAGAAAAAGCTCATATTAGTTCACTATATTAAACTTCCACATTTCTTTTTTGATATATTGTTGATGTGTCAACTTTCTCTTGAAATTTTCTTTCTTTATGGAGGTTTTTTCTCTTTGGCGTAACGTCGGCGTAACACTGCTGTCAGAGTGGTCGTGGTCGTCACGTTGATTTTGTGGCCTGCTTCACAATGCGACGCCATTCTTCGCGAACTGCCGCCCTCCTGGTACATTCGTGTAGAGGACCGTTGACGGCGGTTTTTATTTGGTTTCTCCACCTCATCGGCTATCTTCCGCGTGGTCTGATGCCCTCGACCGTGGCTTGCACTACCACACTACCAGGCGTTCGATAGATTCGCATCCGCGCCGGGATATACTATGCTTGATACCTAGTCTCTGCTTGATGTCTAGCTCTCGAAGAATGGACTCATTTGTTCGGAATTCCAACCACGATATATCGAGCATTCTCCTCTAACACCACATCTCTAGAGAATTAATTCCTAAAACTAACAATTGTAGTTCTTGCAAAAATAAACATTCGAATTTCCGATCAGTTCGGACCACAGATCCTAGAACTCGAATCGAGCTGTCAAGATAACCTATACATTTTAAAGACTATGCCTAGATCGCTCCTTTCAATGACTGCTTGATAGCAACTCATTTTTGAAGCATTATATAAAGTCCGCCACTCAACATCCAACATGTAGTACAAAAATAGATTGATTTCGTGACACTAGCAACTTTTTTCCAAAATGGTAGTAATCTCGCGTGATTCTTGTTACACTGGGCTTAAACACAATTGTCGTCGCTATATCGGCGCAATAACTTAATCGACACTGTCAACCATATTAAGGATTTTGATAAAATAGACGACTTAGTTAAAAATTTAGACATAATTATCCACTCGATAAAAAGGTGTCACGCATAATTGGCCCGCTGGGGTGTGATTCTCTTAAAAACGACGATTTCTCAATTAGGCAGCCATACGTTCGATCTTATCGACAGAAGCCATGCCAAATTGAAAATGCACGCGCTAAAATGTGATTTATTCGCTCTGTTGGGACTACTTAGGCCCGCCATACACGGACTGCTTTAAGCAGTCGGGAACCGACTACACTTCGTTGCTATTGGTCGATTTGCAGTTTCAATGCTCTAGAAAATGCAAACCGACCAATAGCAACGAAGTGCAGTCGGTTCCCGACTGCTTAAAGCAGTCCGTGTATGGCGGGCCTTAAACTCGCCGCTGCGACATTCACTCGTTCGTCCGACCGACCTCCGTTTTTGAGAGAATCACACCCCTGATGCAAATGGTGCTCACATTTCTCTTTCTATCGACACTAACCCCGTTAGAGTCTGTCTAATGAATGATGAACCGGGTTTTTATTTGACTGGCAGGTCTGGCAACACTATTAAAATGACGTTTTGACATTGACAAACAAGTCGTTGTTGGTTCATGTCTGTCAAATTAAAGTTTTCTTCTCGAAATTTACGGATTAAACATGCGTAAAACTATCAAAAGTGGTGTGCGACAGATCCTTTGTACCATTATAAACAAATATAAAGAAAAACAAGAGAAGAGGGAAGCATTGTTGAAACAAAAAATAGAGTGTTTACATACGGTGACCGAATTCATAGGTTATAACAAGGTTAGTATGGCATGTTAATTTTGATACTTATTATTTCTATATCTTCAATCCAAAGTTTCATAGAATATATACCTTTTCTGTTCTACCTATCTTTTGAAATTGGTATTTCTTTTCCATTAAGAAATTAAACGATGTATTCTTTTCAGATAAGCTGGACGTGGATGGTGAAAAACAAACGGTTTTGAAAAATCTTCAGCAGTTGAAAGAGTTGGAGCAAAACGATTTACTATGCCAGAGTCAAACAAAGTATTTAGAAGAATTATCATCAATGACCGGTACATACTAAGATTAATTAAATCATTGTCTTTCCCTATACATAGGTGTATTGTCTGTACCTATACCATGTTGAATCTCTTAACAATCGCAATTTTATTAAATTAATTAAATAGACAGATGATTAATATAACTGACACTCTTACCTAGTTTCAGTAAAACACTAAGGAGGTGTTTATTTACATTTAGTTAAAAGATATCATAAACATATTAATATGTACCTACGTACACTTCATGAGCTTTTGGAAAAGATGTTCCGGTTATACCTGTCTTCCTTGTTCTTAAACCGTTGCGATTTGAACCTCACCGATGCAATTTGATTTCACCTAAACCCAAATGTTCTTAGAGCTGTCGGATTGTAAAATGGGGCTGTACTGCGTGTCACAATATATTTGTAAATGGTGTTCTGTTTAATTCATTCCTTCTTTCTTCTTACAGATATCAGTGTTTCGACATTGAAGAGAATGAAGGCAAAGTAAACCATGGTGTCTTCAGTACTCCAGGAAAAAAGCGAACTCACAAGGCCACAGTATCCAATTTAGATAGTTTTGACATCCATGCCATCAGAAATAAAGTTAACGAATTTTATATTGTAAAGAAGCAAGTGCCTACACTCAGATGCCTTTTAGCAGAGTTGAGAGAAAGCATCGGTTTTACCCTAATAATAAATAAAATATTTTTACTTAATGACTTGTTATTGGTGATTTTATTTACTAAAAGAGCTCACAAATGAGAAAGCATGCTGATGCAATCATTATTATGGTGTTCTGCATTTTTTTTTCATAGATCGTTTCAAAGCATCAAATACTTCGTGATACCCAAAGTTGCTAAATAGTTCGGTACACGTTTGGCGACTTTGGGTGTCACTATCTATTTATTTAATGCTGACTATACGGGTCAATCAACTTTTCTTTGTAGTTCGGTGCCAGGGTGACGTTTCCTGGGTCACTCATTAAAACTATGATTTCAAAGGATATAAGTCCACTACCATTCTTTTATGGCTTTTCTCCTGAGTGTGATAGAAGTATACATTATAATATTTTTTCGAAGAAACTATCACTGTTGTCTCCTGGCTTACGGGACACTAACAACAACAAAAAAGTTGATCCACCCATACGTATTAAGTAGTGAGACTCTCGGGCTTCTACTAATAAACTGTACTTAAATATGATACCGTGTGTGGTCTTAATATGGATAAACGGACACTTGAGTGCGGTATTAATAGACTTGAGTACCTATAGTTTATTAATACGGGCCTTAGTATTGTGAAAAAGTACGCGTTTCCTCTTCCTTTGTGCCCACCAAAATAAACAAAATAAGAAAAGTATCAAAATCGTTTATTCCTACATTGATCGGTAATACCATATGAAGATTTTTTGAATTTGCCGCTTTTTCTCAGGTTCATCTTTCATTAGACAGACTCTACTAATAAACGTTGAGTAACGGTGGTATAGCTATACAATGTTTTGTCCTTATCTGTCATTGTGACATTTGGATTTGACAGATAAGGACAAAACATTGTATAACTATACCACCGTTACTCAACGTTTATTAGTAAGGGGGGAAATGTATGTTATTATATTAGGTGTTGAAATAGCAGCGGTCGACGTGATCTGTCATAAGACTCATAAGTTAACACCAATCATTATGCATTTGGTATATTTTTGAAAATCGCTAACTTAGCGTTATGCACCTTGACTACAACCCCAGTGCAGCCAATTTAAACCCATATCGCAGACAAAGTGTAGGTCGCTTTATCTAAGAGGTCAGTGCCGCCGCCGGTGTTTAAATTGTTTACTCGCATCACAGCGGTAGTCTAAACGGCTCAGATAATCGGCAGCATGGGGTGTTTAGAGTATCGCCTCCTAGTGCGGGTGGATGGTAGGAAACCGCGAGGACCTAAAAACCCGAACGGAATACTACCAACCACCACGGCACACCCCGGGCAACATTGCTGGTAGACTTGTCGCAGCTTTCACTGTGCCCTCTTTACCAGCAATGGCTAAGATCTCTCGGCTCCATCGGGTATGTAGGCGGCCCGATGGACTATCCAGCCTACCTGCGGTAGTCCTCCGCAGTCGAGCGCCGTGAGCGAGGATGCAGGAGTCCTGGGGGGTTGAGTCGAACGGAGTCGGGATAGCACTACCGGGAGACAACACGCCCCCTTTGGTCCGAATTTCACGCAAAACGGTAGCCTTGTTTGCTAGCCACTACAAGGTAATGGACACGCGTCCGTACGGTCGAGGTGGGTACGGTTCGCAGGCGAGATGTGTGGGGGCTCTCTGGGAGGGCGGGGTGTCGGCCATGCTGACGGGGCAAGGGCGTGTGGAACACCTGGGGGGATCCGGATCGATCCACCCAGCCACACTGTCTGCAGCTCCCGATGTCGCGCAGTGATACCTAACCCTGCACATCTATATCTCACGAGTACTCCTGGTGTTCTATTGTAGACATCCCCGGTGCGGGCTCCGTGGAGGGTGGGAAACTCGTGAGATGAAAAAACAGCAACGGAATATGGAACCTCATAGATCCGAAATCCCGAGAGTGCCAGAGGGGAAACCCAAAGGCGCTCAACAAGAGAGCAGTGCTCCTAACGGCGTGCCAGTCTCTCTCAACACACCAGGTGCGGGTAGTAGTGGCCAAGGGTCACACCACACACAAACACCACACAGAGGTGGCGGCAGGGCGCAAGCCCCGCCAGCTACCCACACACACCAAACACTACGGAAGGTAAGTGGCGCGAAAGTGACGCTAACTTCCTTCACACGTGGCTTCGAGGCATCGTCATCGACCCCGAAGACCACAAAAACACAACCACACGGGGGCGGCGCCAAGGCACCGCCACACACACACAAAAAGTCTGCGAGGGGCGGGAAGTCTGCTGGGAAACCGGCGGGCTCAAAACCCCGAGCGTGGACTCAACACACCCAACCTAGGCCACTACGCAAAGCCAGCCCGGAGATCGTCCCGCCTGCACCTGCGGAGAAATCCGCAGACGCGGGGCAGACAACGGCGCTGCTACCTACGCCCTCTGCAGCTTCCCAGCTGGACCCCAGCTGGAAACTTCCCGTGTTGACCACGTGGGGAAAAAGGGAACAAACCGCCAAGCGGGACAACCCAGTACCCAGTGTGACCGAACTCGGGAAGAAGAAGCACAGGAACCAGAAGCAGCGCCGCAAGTACCGTAGGTTACTGGCGGAACAAGCTGCTGCTCCGGTGCCTGACCAACAGTCAGGTGCTCCCGGGATGGAGACGGTGCGAGGCGCTGCAGGTGACCCCGGTCATCCGGCAACAAGCCGTGCCGCTCCCAAAGGGATAGGAGCAGCTAACAGGGCCTCGGAGGGGAGCCTCCCGGTGGCTCGGGCCACTGCTAAGAGGGTGCGTCTGGACGAGACTCTGTCTCCGAGAGGCGAGCCCAAAAAGCAGAGGGTCGAGCCATCGCCGGGTACCCCGCGGGTAGCGTACGCGGACGCAGCGAAGGCGGACCTGATGGTTGCTGTCACATCAGCAAACACAGGTCACCTTTCAGCTGAACTCGCCGACGAGGCCCTAAACCTCATCCAAGCCCGCGTGATGAGCGAAGCGGTCCAAAACCTGCAAAGCAGGGGCGGACCACAGTTTCAGGGAAAGCCGTTACACGTGAACGGCACCCTGAGGCTGTGGTGCGGGGACCAATCAGCGGTGACCTGGCTGAAGGAGTGTGTGGCCGCCATCACCCTCTCCTCAGGAGACAAACTGGTGGTGAAGCGCCAGAATGAAATACCACGCAGAGTACGCTGCGGCATTCTGCTCCCAGGGGTTTATGATGACTTCGGCGTAGTAGCGCACTCGCTCCGCTACCAAAACACCTGGGTGCAGATGGACCGGTGGCTTCTGCACAGCGCTGACAGGCAGGGGAAGGAGACTTTTGCCATTGTCAGCATACCGGAGACGGAGGTGCAGGCCATCCTGGACAGGGGGCGCCGGCTCACATTCCTGTGTGGGTCGGTGTACCTCAAGTTCCAGGGGCCACGGGGGAAGTTCGTGGAGACTCCACCCCCTAGCACCAACGCCACAGCAGCCACGCGGAAAGCAACAGAGCCGATGGACACGACCACTGCGACCAACGCGACTGACGACGTTGTCGAGGTTGCGTCCGGGTCCCAATCCCCGGCGCAAGGCGCCCCCTGCTCCGAGCACGATGAGGAAGAGCTCCTCCGTGACCCGTCGGAAAGCGGGGAGGAGTGCGCTTCGGGGATGGGCATGCTGGCCATCGGCGAGGGTGACGGCGGGGAGGGGTCATCGGGGCTTCGCACCAATGACGGAACCCCCTTCTCCCAGCTGTAATATCCTCCAAGCTAACCTCCACCACAGCGAAACCGCGACGGCTCAGGTCCGGAAGTGGCTGGAGGCCAACAACACCGCCGTGGTCCTGATCCAGGAGCCGTGGGTCAGGAAGGGGGGTCGCAGTAACTCCAAGGCGGAACCCACGTAGAACCAACCGCTTGCAATACACCGAGCGGCTGGAACTTACGTTGCCGTCGGCGGCTCCTATCCAAATCGAGGGCTGCGAAGCGATAGAAAACCAGGTAACTCTCCTAACGGAGGCCATTGTAGCCAGTTATCACCACGCCTGTCCTCTCTCTAACCCACCGGCCAACCGCGACAGCGAAGGAAAATGGTGGGGCCCTGAGCTGGAGAGGCTCAGGAAGAAGATGAGGCGACAACTGAACAGAGCAATGAACACCGGTGCAGATGACGACTGGGAGCTCTATAAAACAACCAAGTCTAGGTACAAAAAGCGCCTTAGATACAGGAGTACGAGCTCATGGCGTAACTTCTGCAACAACATAGAAACATGTTCACAGGCCAACAGGGTAAGGAAGGTTCTCTCCAACCAGACCACGCTCACCATGGGCTCCCTACGCAAGCCAGACAACACTTACCAGCTCGTCAGAAGAGGCAGAGCGGGTCCTCGTAGAAACGCACTTCCCTGACTGCGTGATATCCCAGTCGACAAGCTGGACGAGCGAAGAGGCCCCCCCGCCGGTAGATTGGGAGCAGGCCCTGAAGGTAATCAATCCCCATAAAATCATATGGGCAATCAACAGCTTTGACTCCTTTAAATCACCGGGTCTAGACGAGATCTTCCCAGCCCTTCTAAAGTGGGGCGGCGAGCGACTAATTCTGACCCTTGCCGGGATCCTCACCGCTTGCCTGGCACACAGGTATGTGCCTAGACGGTGGAGGGAGGTCAAAGTAATATTCATACCAAAACCAGGTAAGAGTGACTACTCAGACCCCAGATCCTACAGACCCATCAGCCTAACCTCGTTCCTATTAAAGACCTTGGAAAGGCTATGCGACAGGAATCTACGGGAGAGCAGCCTGGTTAGCGTACCAATGCACCAAAACCAACATGCCTACAGCCAAGGTAAATCTACAGACTCAGCCCTACATGCAGTAGTAAGTAAGGTAGAGGAAGCCATAAAGAACAGATCAATGTGCCTGGGCGTCTTCATAGACATTGAGGGGGCCTTCGACAAGACCAACTTCAACAGCATAACAACTGCGCTAGTCAGGCACGGGGCGAACCTGACGCTGGTCGAGTGGATAGGTAAGATGCTTAGCAAAAGGGTTATCAGACTCAATGCAAACAACAACCAACTAGCACTGGTGGCAAAGGGCTGTCCTCAGGGCGGCGTTCTCTCTCCGCTACTATGGAACATAGTTGTGAACGAGCTGATCGCCAAACTAAACGACAGTCACTACTACGCGGTAGGCTACGCGGACGACATAGCGATACTCACAAGCGGCAGCGTCACCAGCACGGTATGTGACGTCACCCGCTCAGCCCTAGGTATCGTGGAACGCTGGTGCTCAACCAACGAACTATCTGTCAACCCGAAGAAAACGGAGATGGTATTGTTCACTAACAAACGCAACCTGGGCAACTACAAACTCCCCAAGTTGTTTGGAACAGAACTCCAGTTATCAAATGAGGTAAAGTATCTAGGTGTCATACTCGACTGCAAATTGAACTGGAGCAATCACCTGAACAACAAGATAGACAAAGCAACAATCGCTTTCTGGCAGTGTCGCAGGATGGTAGGTAAAACCTGGGGACTACACCCCAAGATCATCCTGTGGCTCTACACGTCAGTGATACGACCAATCATAGCCTATGGTGCGGTAGTCTGGTGGTCACGCACCAAACTGTCCACTGTGGAAGCGAAACTACAACGACTCCAGAGACTAGCCGGTATGGCAGCCACCGGATGCATGCGGACTACACCCACAGCATCCCTGGAAGCCCTACTCGACCTCCCGCCACTGCATCTCTTCATCCAGCAGGAGGCGGCGGCGACAGCGGTACGTCTTAGAAATTTGCACCTGTGGAAACCCGCCAGGGTACCACACACCGAGATACTCTATGAAGCGATCAGCGAGGAACCGCTCATAGAGGCAGCTACTGACACAATACCAAAACAGTTTATCTTCGACAAGAAGTACAAAATACAACTGCACGAAGATCCGTGGGAAGGCCTCAACCCCAGGGAAGTAAGGATCTTCACAGATGGATCCAAGACTAAGTCGGGATCCGGTGCAGGTACTTTCTCGGAAGATCTAAACATACATATCTCAACGCCATTAGGAGCCTACAGCACAGTCTTCCAGGCGGAATGCGTGGGCATCATTATGGCTACAAAAGCGATCGAGCAAAGGAAGGTAAAGGACCTCCCTATTCGAATACTCTCCGACAGCCGATCAGTTCTCCAAGCCCTAAAGTGCTACACGGCAACATCAGGGCTAATATACGAATGTCACAACGCCCTTTCCAAGGTATGTAACATCAACCCCATCACCCTACAGTGGATAAAGGGACATAGCAACTCACGCGGTAACGACGCAGCTGACATACTCGCGAGAAAGGGCTCAGAAACGGTACTGATAGGTCCTGAACCATTTCTGCCCCTGCCGACCAGCTGGCTGCGGAACAAACTGCGCCGAATCACCAAGGTAAAGCACCAACACTACTGGAGCAACCTAAACACCTGCAGGCAAAGTAGAGAAGCCCTTCCGACAATCAGTCCCGGATTGTCGCGTAAGTTACGACTACTCAAAAGAGCCCAACTTCGGTTGATAACTGGAGCCATAACTGGCCATGCCTTGTTTAACAAACACTTGTTCACATTAGGTGTTACAGACAGCCCCCTGTGCAGAGCCTGCATGACGGCGGAGGAAACCGCAGCCCACGTCATCATGGAATGCCCTGGGGTGGCAACATACCGGGCACGTCACCTCGGAACACCGAGGTCGCTACCAGATGCCGTCGGCAACATCAAGGGTTTGCTAGGCTTCCTGGTGGAACTGGGTTGGCAGGAGTAGTGCCGCCGACCCTTCACGCAAAATAGTCGCAGATTTAAGTCGTCGAGTTGCGGAAAAGAGCCCGCCATAACCTATAACCTATAACCTATAACCTATATAATCGGCAGCATTGCTGGAGTTATCTACTTACTTCTCTGTCAAAAAAGTACCGGGAAAAGGTCATTAATACAAAAATATTAAGTTATTCTTCCAAATTTATTTTATCGCCTTCAAAGTATACTCCTTCAGAAATGATACATTCACGCTTACGAGTAATCCGATCATGGATTTTTTTTTTAAACGCTTTTTCCGGAATTGCGTTCAGTTCTCGACTCGAATTCTCTTTTATTTCTTCTACCGAATGAAAACGGGTGCCACGAAGTGGTAATTTGAGTTTAGGAAAAATAATTAAGTCGGCTGGAGCCATATCTGGTGAATGAGGTAGTTGCTCGATGGTATTTGTTGAGTTTTTGGTCAAAAATTCGTTTATAATGATGGCCTTGGCGCAGGCGCATTATCGTGGTGCAAAATCCAAGATTTTTTTTTCCACCAATCTGGCCTTTTTCGTCGAATTGGCTTTCTTAAACGCCGCATAACACTCAAATAATATTCTTTATTTACCGTTTGACCTTTCGGAAAGCACTCCAAGTGCGCAGCACCGCAATAGTTAAAGAAAACAGTCAACAGACTTCTGTTGACGACGTTGAGGGCCTACCAGAGCGAGGCAAATCTTCCATCACATCTCGACCGCTTTTGAACGCATTGTGCCACTCATAAGCACATGTTTTTGATAACATCGAGCCACCGTAAGCCTTCTGTTCCATTTTCAGCGACTCCGAACACGAAATTCCATTTGCGATGCAAAATTTGAGACAAACTCCTTGTTCGATGTTTTTGTCCATTATTAAATCACGCAGAAATTCGCATCACACACTATAGATGATCGAACAAAAAACAGCACTGTATTTAATCTATTTGACAGATGAAACTCAAACTCCGCGCCAAAATGGAAAACAGCCGTGCCAAACCAGCAAAAAAATAAAAAAAATAAAAAATTGAATTCGGAACCATAAACAAATTATCAATTCCCGATACTTTTTTGACAGAATGTATGTACTTAATCAATGGTACACTACCATTGAGTTAGAGTTAAGAGGTTGGCCCCCGTCTACTAACGTAGTAGACGGGGGCCAACCTCTTAACTTAACTACAGTCTCACAAATACAGTCACCTAATACATTGGTCAAGGACAGTGGATAGTGACTGGGACAGTACAGTAGTGTAAACCGGTCGACAGTAGCGAGTGTCTTTCTTTTTTTTCTACCCACTGTCCTTGCCACTGTACTTGCCACTGTCCTTGACCAATGTCAATCGGGCTTAATTACACAGACCTCATTGTCGCTAAGTAAATAGGATCGAATTCTATTGACTTGCACTGTACGCAAACACTAATACTAAGCACTAATCAGCATGTGTTTACACATTGGGTATTAGTGTAAGTGACAAGTATTAAGCATTAGCCACTAAGCCCATGCCTGCATTAGACTAAGGTGCTCAACATTTTCGGTATGGTAGTTGGCCTTATAAGTAGCCGCACACCTTAGTACCTTTTTGTTTTAAAACCTTTAAACGATTAGTGCGGTAGTTCAAACATAACGTTAAAGTGACAAAGCACTAAAATGTGCATTTTAGCTATTTAAAAGCCAAGGGTGACCATACTGTAATTTTAGGTAAATAAGAAAATGAATAAATAAATACACAGTTACATTAGATTACATTAGATTATTAAGGGCGGATTCGACTAAACGAGAATAAGGTATTATACCTAGATTAAACGCCGAATTTGTACAGACTAATCTCGGAGTAAGTCTTATTCCAGTTTGGCAAAACGATTTTTGTTATTCAATCATTTCTAGTGGATGCTACCGGCAGTAATGGAAAATTCCATGCGCCCCGCCGCCACCGCCGGCTTGCGAACAACATCCCTCTCGCTCGCACCCTTACAATTTGGCGATAGGGCCTAGAAACTAGTCTAAAGTAGTCAGTGACGCCAGTGACGCGACCGCACCGCACCCGGTAACGCCTGTATTTATTCTCTTTAGACTTCCCTCCAAATCTGTGGTCGTATTTTTCTAACTAACTAAAAAGTAACTTCGGTGTAAGACGCGCCGCGTGCGCATCGGCGCCGGGGCGGTGCGCAATGTCGAATGTTTTCACAAACCGGGAATGCCAGTGCATGGTAAGAATTAAATTTGAGTGTGGTGATAGTTTTCTACTTAAGTGCTTTTACGTATCACGAAAGACTTGCTTAGTTGTGCCAATCAAAAAGTGAAGGACACTTCGAACAATTACTCAAGGTAACTTAAAACATAAGCGACTTTATTAGTGTGATTACCGTGATTAGGTTGGTTTATCTGTTTTCTACTTTACAATCCTTTATCTTACATTTTTATTACCTACACTAATCGTTGTTTTTGACGGTCCCAAGCCTGAAAAGTACCAATGCAATGAAGGGAAAATTGGAATCTGATTTGTTCTGTAACTATCTTATTGGTCCGTCAAGTTGTAAACCGAGTTGGTTAAGAGAACCACCTACCACTCAGCCTTTTTTCTAGGTAGGTAGGTAAGTAGTAGTATTTATCTACCGGTAACCGAATAAATCTAGTACCTAAGCACGTACTTAAGTGTGGTGAACGTACCTATATAGGTACCGTTATAGGTACCTACGAAGGGCTGGAATGTTATTCTTTTAAACCACTTAGGTACTTACCTACTTTTAAACTACTGTAAACTAACCTTACGGCAGAACGTAAGTTAGAGTTATGTTCGTAGTTAGGTAGTGTAAGTAGGTACCTCACGCTTTGGCCGAGGTGTTACACGCACTAAAATGCTTCGACGGGACTAGGGACTTGGGTCGGCTGTTAATAACTCGTCAACTAATTAAAAACTGAACGTTTTAATGTCCGTTTCCCATATTCAAACCGTGGATAGATTTGATACCTACTTCAGGTCAAAATTTGACACATTTTGCACTTGGCAAATGCATACTTTTTAACCTAAAGTAGGTACCTAACCTTATTCCGTGTGATTAGAATATTCGGAATACGGACAGTACCTCAGTCGGACAGTCGGACCGTTCGCCGGCAGCGAGGCAGGCGGGTGCCGGGAAGGGCGGCCGCGCGGCGCGGCAGAGACCGGTTCCGCCGGGCTACCGGCGGGCACTTCCAATATCACCTACAAATTGAGTCAATGCGTAGTGTGCGGACCTGCCTACCACCTAGGGTAATTTAGCCGGTTTTCGTCCAGTTAGTAGAGTTGCCAGCTTTGGAGGACCCAAATAATATTATGTTTAAGAAATAAAATGTAAATACATTATATTAATTTTGAGTGCTAATATACTCTATTTTTAGTTTATTTATAGCATGAAGTTGTAATCTTTACTGTTTTTTTTATAAAAAATAATTATTATAAAACTATGGATTTTACTAGTTTTCGTCCAAAAATGTTGGTTTACGTCCTAATGTTATCTAGTTTTCGACCACTGTGTTTGGGGTAGAGCTTTAGTCCGTCAAATCAAATACCAGACTTTTATGAAGCAGTACTTTTAATCAACAAATTTCACAGTTGTTAATTGTAACCAGAAAGTTTTATTATTCTTACAGGACATAATATTCGTAAATAATTCGTAAAATATATATATTTTGGCAGGAGTCTTAATACTTGCACTAACAGTTATGAGTAATACTGATATCTTTGATATATATTCTAGTATTTAGGAGTTTTAAAATGTAGTTACACAACGATAGTTTTCATCAGTCTTGATTGATAGACCATTATAAAAAAAGGACTGATTTTAAAATTATGACCTCTTATTATAGACTTTAATTCTTAATTTAAACATAATAAACTTAAACAACGATACTTTCTAACAGTCTTGATTGATAGCCATTAAATTATGACATTGCACTTTTAATTGAATAATTAACCAACTATAGTTTTCAACAGTCTTGCTTGATAGACCTTAAATTAAAAAAAAACAAGACTTTTTTTAAATTATAACCACTTAGTATAGACTTTTATTCCTTATTTAAACATAATAAAATTAAACGACGATACTTTCTAACAGTCTTGATTGAAAGCCATTAAATTATGACATTGCACTTTTAATTGAATAATTAACCAACTATAGTTTTCAAGTCTTGATTGATAGACCTTTATTAAAAAAAACAAGACTTATTTTAAAATTATAACCACTTACCATAGACTTTTATACTTAATTTAAACATAATAAAATTAAACGACATCACTTTTTAATAGTCTTGATTCTTTTTATAAAGCCATTAAATTATGACATGGCACTTTTAATTCGTTCAATCAATAAAATCTAAATATTATTTGGGATCGTTATTAATCACAAACAAATCTCACACTTATATGGTTGATCCTTAATATCCATATATTCACGGCCTACAAATATGGTACACTTTAAATGGTACCACCAAGGGCAGATATCACACCCGATATTTTCATCTTCATCGTCTTCTACGTCAGAAATAAGGTCCTCTTCGCATTTCGAGCATGTAATTTTATTGGCCGTAGAAGACGGAGCTCCATAATTTTCCTTGCGAGCCCCCTGCGTTTTTCTGGGCTGAAAATCCGTATCCTGTGACTTCTTTCAACCTTTTTAATTTTGACAGAAACGTCTGTACGTAATTCAAAATAAAATAATATAATTTTTCTTTCTCCTTGTCTGCATTTTTGTTTTTTTGCTTACGGTTGCTTTCTTTTAATATTTTGACCTCATTCCTCTCTAATTTGCGTTTTCTGGTCTCTTCTTGTTTTATATTTTTTACTTGTTCTCTTATCTCATAATGTGCTCGCCAAGCTGCAGAAGAAATAGCAGCAGGAGCTTTGTTTTTATTCGATTTGATTAAGTTTGCCGGTTTATTCGGCAAATATAAGTGTCTTTCAAACGGATCTTTTAAATAAGATGGTGTTTTTTCAGGGACCATTAACGAATTCGAAGATGTACCTTCTTTTTCTATGATGATTGGACTTAAAGTCACAATAGGTGATGTAGATGGGTCAGGTGTTCTTTCGCGGGTAACAATTTCTGGTTCAACTATTTCATTGAAAGCTGCAAACTTTTCAGCTATGGCAATTGGACTAGAAGATAACGGAGCCTGAAGATCCACCGTTTTTGTCAATGTAGGTTTTTCGGATACGTTCAACGGATTTGAAGACATTGAATCTCTTTCTGTAAGATCAAATGGCAAAACTAGAACGTCATCCAGTGAAATAATTGTACCAACATCAAGGTAACTGCTTGTTAAATGTATTAAGATCCGATGGTCCGTCTTTATTTGTATCAACTCTAAGGTTGATATCTTGCAAGACATGCTGCACCTCAGTAGACATCTGGAGTGAATTCGACAAATTAAGACTCCCTGCATTTGATGGTATTTGACAAACACCGGCAGAAACGTGATGCGACGTTGAAATATTTGTACAATCAGATTCTGTCTCAATCGTGACTTCAGAAGCATTTGTTTCAACTGGCAAATGCTTTTTATAAATGTTAAGCTCTTTCATTATTACGCCTAGATTTACGTTCTTGTCTTTCAGCGCTAATTTTATTTGCTTTAATACTTTTTTGGTGGTCGCCACGTCAGATTACACCTTAATTTGTTTGCATCTGTCTTGAACTTAAATTTTCCAATGTATTCATAACGCATTTGGTGTAGTCAGGAGCATCTGGATTCAATGGGTAAAGCTCACATCGTTTGAACCCATTTTTGATACACTGATCCAGATTTGTATCTTGCAAAGTCTCTGCGAACAACTTACAAAAAATCGTTTTTGTAACCGATGAATTTAGATTTTCGGGCTTTGATAGAAATGCTCGTATTGTATTCTTCCAGCTGGCTTTTAGAGGAGCAAATACACTGACATCAGCTGGTTGCAGGATGTGAGTTGTGTTTGGAGGAAGGGCATATAATATTATTTGCATTTGCTCACAAACTGTGGTAAGCATCAACGACATGTGGGATTTGTGGCCGTCTACTAGCAAGAGCACAGGTTTTTGAATACTTTTACGTTCTAACCAGTTATTGAAATCATTGGTGACGTATTCAAAAAAGACTTCACCCCTCATCCACCCTGACTCTGACCTGCTCAAACACCAATCAGGTGGCATGCTTTCAACGACTGTTCGTGGCGGTCGAACGTAGGGAAACACCACACAGGGTGGACAAACATCTCCGTTTGCATTAAACGTCACAAGAACCGTCAAGTTGTCCTTTTCATTTCCTTGTTTTATTTGATATAGGTTACGAAAACCTCTGGGACCCAACACTTTCCCGGTTTTTGGGCAAAGTGCAAAGCCGCTTTCGTCTCCATTAAAAATGCTTTCGGGCCTGTTTAGAATGTCTATATGATTGATTTCGTCTAAAAAGGTCTCTAGCCCTTTAAACCAATGTCTTATGGATTCTTCTGTTATTTGTTCTCTAGCTTTATTAAGCCCTTCAGCACTACGACACGAAATCTCAGGATTTCTTTTAAGAAAATTTGTATACCATGTTTGACCTGGACGATCGTCTTTAAATTTATTCGGGGTCTTGCTGTCTTTAATATTTTTTTGCACCGAATCCAATAGTTCTTGTTTTTTAACAGGAAATCCACATTTGGCTATATTAATCAGCCATTCAACAATTTTTTTTTCACCCTCCATCATCGTCAATACAGGATCAGGTCCACGTTTCTTTTTGCTATCTGTTGTTTTACCATGTATACGGTCGAGTACAGTGGATTTGGGGATGCCATATTTTCTACACGCTTCTCTTACCGACAGCTTACATTCACGGATTTCCGTAAGAGCCTTTTTCAAGGACTCTTCGGAGTAAGGTGCAGTTTTCTTTCTTGGATTTTTTTCCAATGAAGTCATCTACAAAAAAAATGAGCTATAAAAATTACAAAGAACCGACCTATAACTAACTTTTCTATGTGATTGAGTTTTTTTACATTTCCTATCAAAATAAATATTATTTTAAACGGAAGCAAATAATTGAAAATTTACCGTCTGAAAACTTGTAAAGTGTATAGAAGTAGTTTTTACTTTTCGTCCATTGCATTTCAAGCAAATGGACGATAATATATCCAGCATAGGAGTAGTTTTTAGTTTTCGTCCACTCCTATTAAAGCAAATGGACGAAAATATATCCAATATTTACAACAGTTTTCAGTTTTCGTCCACATATTAAGGATATTATTTTACCCATGCAACACTGACAAAAGAGTGGACGAAAATTAAATGTCTAATCAA
Source organism: Acleris cristana (assembly GCA_948252455.1). Classification (NCBI taxonomy): domain Eukaryota; kingdom Metazoa; phylum Arthropoda; class Insecta; order Lepidoptera; family Tortricidae; genus Acleris; species Acleris cristana. Next base: position 49,288,763 of record OX411771.1, read on the forward strand.
GTAACCTCTAAAGATCATTTTACTTTAAACGCAAAGTAAAATCTCATACATTCTTGGTCGGACGAAAACTAAATGTTTTGCAGTTTAGGTTATTTAGTATTAGTCCGCTAAAATTTTATATGTTTACCGTTAATAATATAAGATTACGACATAAATTTAAGTTCATTATGTTCAAAATAAGTCTTATGCACAAAAACATTAATCACAAACATGCAAATAACAGTTGTAATGTATAATTTTCAGGCGTGAATAAACGCATCAGCGATACACAATTTATTCCATTTCTTGTCAAGTTGTTATGTTGGTATCTTAAATTAATCTTATAATCTATGGTCAATTCAACTACCAGTGGACCTGTATCAAAAAACGACTGAATCTGTGGCATATGCACCCGGTGTTGCTAGGGGCATATTTCACTCTCCTCGTTTGTAAGTAAACCCAGGTCACTGTATTAGTATTATTTTAAATAATTATTTCCAAAATTGTTTATGTAGTCCAGTTTTAGTCTTCTTTTTTATTCCTCAGTCGTTTCAGGGTTCCAGCATATTTTAATGACAGACGAAACCCGAGTTTGCTGCCTTTACGTAACTATCAACTAAACCCTGATTTTTAATTGCGTAGAATTCTGACAGCCATCTGACAGCTATCAAATTCTGACGTTTCAGGAGTAACAAACATTTTTTTAATTGTTGACGTTTTTGACCTTCATTTAAATTTGTTGCTATTCCACATACATAAGGTAGAGTAAACAAATCGGTATCCCGACTTATGACCAAATCATCATTTGACAAACTATATCGTTTTACAAACTTTCATTTCGCAAAAATGTATTTGTGCTTAAACCGTTACATATTACATTAGTTGCATAGGCTATTAAATAGGTTAGGTTAAGTTGGACTTTTGACCAATAAAAAATATAAAATTATCCGGCGGGAAGTACCTGAGGCACTACTTTGAAAATCGAAGTTCGAAGTTACGTTAGCTCCATCCCTGTCACTCATCATTCGAGACTAAATCGAGAGAAAGGGATGGAGCTTTTTTTATCGAAAGGGAACGGCAAAGGACATAAAATAGCATAAAGCGTCGTCTTTAGTTTGGCAGGACGAATGACAGTCGACAACTGTCATTTTAAAGTCTATTTTTTCCAAAATAAAAACGCAAAACAAAAATGATTAAATATAATAATATAATTTAACTCCAAAGGTTTGTAATACATGACAATGTTCTGAATGATACCAACAACTATTATCTTTTTCCTGTGAAATTTGTTTAACAAAATATTATGTATGGATTGTGCGATATTAAAATAAAATTACTTCGTATTAATTAACTTTTTATTATTTCATTTTAAATTCTAATATGTAAATCATATAAGTAATATTCTAAAGATTTTTTTTTTACTTTTTTGCACCACACGTTCAAGGAATATTTTGTAGTCTGGCAAGACCAAGAAACGTCAGAATTCTACGCAATTAAAAATCAGGGTTTAGTATCTGTACTCGTATTGACGTTTAGTTTTTACCCCGATATGTGGAGATTTACAACATTAGAAAGTGGTATTGATCTAGATATCGATTTCGGCAGGTCATCACCGGGGTCGTTCTGTTCTTATAAGCCAGCGAGCTAGCTACATGTAATTTTATTACATATTGGAGAATTACATACCATACCTCCATCCCTTGTAAGTGTTTCGACGTTTTGCCTGAAGTGTCTAGTGAATTATTATTGTGTATCGTATTGGTTTTGACCACGCATTCTTATATTCCAGTTACCGACAGTCCACGTAGTATTTCTACATATTATAACTTGAATAATAATCTACGTGGCAATTATCACAGCAACGGTAAGTGTTTATAACCCTTTCGCTCTTCAGAGCCGTGTTGTGTGTCGAGTGTTACCTAAAAGTCAAGTCCATATTTCAGCATTTATTAAATACCAGCGGAGTACACTAAGGGACACTTGTGCCACATCCTGCCACGTTTTCCACGGACCTTTCGGCGTTCCGGAGTCGACATTGGTCAGCGCAGACCGTAAGCAAGGCCATTATCCTCCAAAAGGTCAGTTCCTCTACTTATTTTACAAGTTTGGAGGTTATTACTTGTGTGCCACGTCATGTCTGTCTCTTCTCTTGCTAACCATATCCAGCTAAACCTCCTTGGAACGAGCACTGTTAACTATTTAAATTATTGTGCAAGGATTTATGGTGTTTTCTTAAATTTACTCTGCATTTGGACACATAATGCCTTCTTGCATCAGCTACGAACCATGAGGCAGTCTCTTTATGCCTAGCGAACTGCTGAGTCATCTTCTAAATCTTCATGCCACCTTTTCTTTACCGGGTTCTTAAATTAACCCTCTCAACCTATCATTTAACTTCCGCATTGCCTGCGTATGGGTCGCTTACACCTACTCCCGGACCATTCCAGGAGGTGCTTGGTACGGGCCTAGTCTTAGGCCACGCCAGTTCTTCCAGCGAGGTGTCAACGTGTCAACTCTGCTCGACCACACCCGCAGCTAAGCGATTTAATTCATGTTTTAACGTCCAAATTAACATCTTACCAAAACCAAATTACTTACTAGCGTCATCGACCAAACGACAACAATACCCCAAATTACTTACTTAAACTATTTTAACTACATAAACCATAGTTACAAAAATAAAGTTGTACCTATTTCTAAATTATTGTGTTTACTTTCTTGATACCCAGTTAGGGCGTAAATATATAGTATTTCAGTGGCGCCCGAGCAGTTGTTGTTGTTGTTTAACTAGTTCCCTCTTTTAGAAGGAAATAGTGGTCGATGAAGCTAGGTAGTGTTTAAGTGGTTAGATATTGTGTATATTTTACCGTTACATCTTATTGTGATAATTGTGTTAAACTGCCGGCAATAGTGGAATTATTATTACCTAATATCTGAGTATAACTGTGTATATAAGTTTAGTTGTAATATTTAAATCTAGGGAGAAAATTATTATTTTTGATTGGTCGATCACGCTCGTTTTACACTACTTTTCTCTAACATTACGACGTGCGTGGTTCAACGATATCGCTACACTACTATTATTCCAGGTGGTAGGACCTTTATGCACGGTCCGCCCGGGTCATTACCACAGTCTCACCAAATAATCCCACTAGTAAGCAGCAGTGCTTGCACTGTGTTGTTTCAGTGTGGATGGTGAGATTTCCGGTTATTATAACTTGCATAAGAGGCATTCCACCTAAAGCCTCAAGGTTTTTTTTCCAGTTTTTTTTTCCTATATTACCTTAACTTCAATTAACTTACCTTCAATTAACTTTAACTTCAACTGGCTTTAACTTCAACTGGCTTTAACTTCAACTGGCTTTAACTTCAACTGGCTTTAACTTCAACAACCTTTTATTTTGGAAGTCCTCAACTTTAATATTCCTTAACTTTTTTATAATAAATTACATTAACCAACAAATTCAAGTACTCAGTGGTTCGCTACCATAAATAATTATAACCATAGTATATTCTAAATTAATTTGAAAACATACCTATTGCTGTTCGCTGTCACTGACTGTAATAATTAAATTTATTTCTCTCACATTACTTAAATAACATTTTTAAAATGTCAAATTCTACATTGGAGGAACGTCCAATTGCATTTAACTTATTTAAAAAAGATGAACTTGAGTATGAGGTAAAAGTACGACATGGCGTCCCGCTTGCTACTGTCATGGACCTGCGGTGTCAGATTAGAAAATTAAATACCGAAATACCAACTGATGAGGTCGCGGATTACGAGGGCGACGTCACTGAGGAGCTTCAACTTATCGCATCTAAAATGGAGGAGCTAAATGTTTTATTGCAAACTTCGGTACAACGCCACACTTCTTTAAAGGTTCTTAACCGTGTGCAAGCAGCTGCCCATCACCTCTATCACCGTCTGACACGCCTATCGCCTTCCGAATCGGAATCCACGAGGCACCTCGAACTAACCGAGCAGTTGGATAAGTTACTTTTGCGGTTGGATAATATTTTAGATAATTTCAAAAGTGCATTGACCCCGGACATTAACCCCGAGGCCACTGCACCTAATTTACCTTCCCCTACTGCAGCACCAGCCTGCGCAGCCACGCGCTATAATGCGGTACACAAATTAGACTTAAAATATGATGGTAGGTCCTGTATTAAAGCGTTCCTGCGAAGATTGGAGCAGGTACGTGCCTCTCGAGAGATTTCAGACGCAGCGTTGTTCCGCTCAGCATGTGAACTGTTCACAGACGAAGCGACCTCATGGTTTGACAGAATTTGTGATCAGGTCCATTGCTGGACGGACCTTAAAAAACTCTTGCTCCGTGACTATTTACCAGTTGATTACAATGAACGGCTTTTAGTTGAAATTAGGTCAAGGACGCAAGGGCTTGATGAATCTATAGTTAATTACGTCAGTGTCATGCTCAAATTATTACTCACGCTTGGAAACTCCACTGTTTGAGCATGAGAAACTTAGTATATTGCTACAAAATATTAGGCCTTTTTATTCAAAACAACTAGCTTTATTTCCAATAAGATCTATTAACGAACTTAAAGACCATTGTCGACAACTTGAGGCGGCGGCTCAACGCGCCGAACGTTTCGCAGAACCCAACAGGGATATAAGTAAGTCACTGGCTCACGACTTAGTTTACAAACCAGCCACTTCAAAAAATGTTTCCTCGGTAGGCGCCCCTGTTGACTTCTGCGTGCGCTGCCGCGTAGATGGTCATACCCTTAGGTATTGCAGGGCAGCCCCCAGGCTGATCTGCTACCGCTTTGGTGAGAATAACGTAACAGCTAATACTTGTCCTAAATGTGCCTCCGGACAAAATAAAGCAAAAAACTAATGGTTCCGAGTCAGGGTATGGTTGACCCGGATCTAAGTAAACCTAAAATAAAATACAAAACTAGATATTTTTTCCCAACAACTACAAATAACAATAACACGTATACTACCTTAATTAAAAACCATACCACATCGGAGAAGACCCTTAACCCTTTAAAATCCCCAGTAACAACTTCTACCATTTACACTAATAGACATACTTACCCAGCTACGACTGGTTCGATTTACACCCAAACCCCAATCCCCTCCCCTCCTGCTGTTGTAAATAACAATCCCATTCCGGCCGCTTCCTTTCCATCCTTTCCATTCCTTCACCAATACCACATCCCAACTAATAGCACTAATTACCATACTTCCCCGCTTACTAACGCTTACCCACCCACTAACTGCATGCTCCACTCCAATCCCGCTACCATAAATCCCGCTTATAACCTTCCCCAATACCACATCCCAATTAATACCAATAATTACCCCTTATCCCCGCTTACTAACGCTTACCCACCCACTAACTCCACATCCCACCCCAATCCCGCTGCTACTCCCCTAGAACAATGTACCCCTATTTACCCAAATAATGAAACTCACCTGAATAATAAAATTTACCCAACGAACAATTTACACCCAAATACGTTTGCTTACCCAACCCCTATATATTACAACCATAATAATGCTATTTACCAAAATAATCAAATTTACCCAACGGAAAAATCTACCGAAATTGCATCTGTATACCCAAAGTCAACTATTAATAACTGTAAATCGTCAGTAAGCTCACATAATGAAACTTACCCAACCAATAAAATTTACCCAACGGTAAATTCCAATTTAAATACGTTCCCTAATTTAAACCCAAAGAGATATAACTATAATAACGAAATTTACCCAAATAATGAAAGTTACCCAATGGAAAAACCAGTCCAGAAACTAATTTCGCAACATTCTAACACTACTTCACTAAAAGTTCTTAAGCCCGATAGCACTGTCCGTAACATACCAGTTAAAATTAAATTAAATAGTACGATAAATAAAAAACAATCACCACCTAGGTCTGCCTTGCAATACCGCCCATCGAATAAGGCAGTTCAAGATGAGTGGCGGTCCTGGTTGTCGACAATAAGGTCATTCTTTGAAAGCAACGATGCTATCTTAAAATTTAATAGTTTAGTCAATGGTCATGATTTGCGTCCTTACCTTAAAGTTAAAATTTACGATGTAACCTATACCGGCCTCCTGGATTCTGGTTTGGAACTGTCGATTATTGGTAACTATTCATAAATCAAACGATGTGAGTCGCATAGTGACAGCGAACGGTTCCTCTTCACCTATATCGGGCTATGTGTTCTTAACGTCACCGTTAGTGATACAACAGCAATAGTTAAATTTTATGTTATACCGGAGGTACCAACAAAACTTTTATTCGGCATTAACTTTTGGCAAACTTTTAATATAGCTCCTGACGTATTATCATTATTGGGTAACGATTGTTTATTGTAAGACGAAGATCACCAACACTGGCTGTCAAAGAATAAGCAGCTGATCTCGCTATGTCCATATAAAATATTCTTATTTTAATTATATTGATTGTATATTTAAGCTTAACTGTTATTAAATAGACAGTTTACAAGTAAAATATTATCTTAGTGATATATTTCTAGTGTTTTAGTGACGTATAATAGTGTTCCGAAACATATTAAATTTGTAACCGTAAGACATCGGTTACACGCTCAGTATTTCATCAGTCTGGCGTCAGTTCAATCATGATCGAGGGGGACGCAGCTATTATGTTAATATACTGCGTCCCTTTCGAGCACGGACTGAACTGACGCCAAACTGATCGTGTAACCCTTGTCTTATAGGTTATAAATTTGAATTCGGTGTCTGCATCTTATACTTGTCGGCTTGGTTTAGGCACTATTTACTATAAATACTGCCTGTGGTAGCCGCTGGATGAAATTACATAATTATAGTGCAGTGTAGACACTAGTAACGTTACTATATTCACGTAAGTAAACTTGCATTCCTTGGACAAACAATTTCTTGTTTTTTACGATCTTAATTAATCAAAGCCTTGTAATAATGATGACCCGAAGGGCAGCTGCTGTCGCTGCGCGTCAGCAACAAAATGACAAACTTCAAATAACGTTGTTAGAGTTGAAAAAATCCAAGGAATTGTGTGCCCAATTACTCAGTGAGAGAGAGGACAGTGAGAGGGAACTACTACCAATTCTAGAAAGTAGGGATAAGTTAAAAAAGGAACTCTCTTTACTAGAAAGTGAGTATAATGATATAAACATGGAACGGGTCAAGCTCCAAGAAACAGTGGAAAAGTTCTCTGAGTGTACCGAACTGTACGAGCAGGCCTTTTAGGACGTCGACTCCCTGGAGAGAGCGCTGCATGATGCCCACGAACAGATCTACGAGCTTCAAGAGGCCAACCAAAACACTGCAGAGGTACACACTCAATCATTATTTGAGGAATTGGTAGCGAGTGACCCTCAGTTGATTCCTGCTTCAACCGACAATCCTGTGGTTACCATAGATTTAACTAATGACATTTCCACCACAACAAGGTTAAGTAGTTGTAGCAGGAATAAACTAAAAAAACACATTAAATTAAATAGATATATAAGAAAATCTCAAAGGTTGTTAACACAAAATAAACGGTATACAACAAAATTGATATTAAATAAAATAAATGTAAAACTAGTTGATAAACTTAATGAATATGCCAATATGTTAGGAAATAATAAGTTAAAGTATGACACTGACACACAAATGTTACAATTAAAAATACAGAATTTGGAGGAGTCGATACAAACATTAAATAATTTGCAAGAGAACTCGAAAAAAATTATAGCTGAGTATTCTTTAGGTATGGATGACCTAATAGGGCAGCTCAACTATAATTTAGAGCTGTTTCAGTCACTGGCGGACAATCACACATGTGTCTGCCAAACCATGAGTGTCTGTCCGGCCACCAGCGGACTGAAGCAGAGCCTGTGTGTTAGTGTTCCTGCACTCAGTGCACTCAGTGTTCCTACACTGAGTATTCCTGCGCATAGTGTTCCTACACTTCCTACAGTAAATAATGACAGTACTAACACATTGACATTTAAACATAAACCTGACATAATTATGTACTGCGATGAAATTGGTAGTAATATGGGCTCAATATTGAATTCATACACTAAGGGACATAGTGTGATCAGCAATTGTTTACCTTTAAGCAGCTTGGAAAATATCCAAAATCAAATTATTAAGGACAGAAATATTGATATTGACACAACTTTGCTTATTCTTATAGGAAATAGAGGGAATGTAAACAAAAATAAATTAATTTCATTTTTTCAAACACTGAATAGTCTTGTAGTAAAAAAAATCATATTGTTTACATTCCCTTATTGTAAACAGTTGTCACAGAAAGAAAATGATATAAGACATAATCTAAATATGACATTTTATAACATGTGTACATATAATGATAAGATTGACATTATTGATTCTAATAATTATATTAGTAATAATTACATTTTGAATAAAGGGAAATTTTACCTTCCCAATTATCTTAAAAGACAGATAGCTATGTCGCTATCTTATTTATTTGATATTTCAGCCAATAATTTGGCTCCTGCTTCTTTTGAGCAACCAAAAATGCACCTGGAAACCGTTCCAAATACCATCAATCATTTAAATTAAATGTAACGACAACAGAGGGCGTCAACTCTAGCAATCTAAATCACAATAAATGTAAGGCCAAATCTGGCAGCAAAGTATCTAATAGTATCACTCTGGTTCACCAGAATATTCAATGTATAAGAAGTAAAGACCTCCAAATTGAGTTATTTCTTGATAGTAATAATATTGATATTTTATGTATAACGGAACACTGGTTAACTGGTAACGAGGCTATGTTTAATTTTATCAACCACCAGGTCGGCAGTCTGTTCACAAGAAGTATCTCGATACATGGTGGGTCATTAATAATATTAAACAATAAATTTAAATTTAAAGAACGTAAGGACATTGTGTCCTTATCTGTTGAACGTACATTAGAACTCGCTGCAATAGAATTACAGCAATTCATAGTAGTTTGTGTATATAGGCCACCCTTAGGAAATTTCGAAATTTTTGAAAAGAACATGGAAACTATCTTAATCAATTTATCTCATTTGAGTAAAAAAGTTATTATATGTGGAGATTTTAATGTTAATATTTTGGAAAATAGTTCACTAAGCTCCAGATTAATAAATCTTTTCAAATCTTTCGGACTGGCTCATACTTTTATGGAGCCGACTAGAGTGACTGACACTAGCGCCACGTGTATTGATAACATTTTTACTGATATAATTCCTATTAGTAAGAGTTTGATCAGTAACCTGGAATCGGATCATCTAGGTCAATTAATTAAATTGGAGTTTGTATCGCATAATGTTGTGAATAAGGAAATAACTTTTGTGCCGCTTACTGCAGGTCGTGTGGAGAGAATGCGACATAACCTAGTGCATAATCTGCCCTTTTTAACAACTGATAAGGGCCCTAATGACATGTACAACTCATTCTTTCACACATTCATGAAACAATTTGACATGATATTTACATCTAAATCGGTCATGGTCGGTGGCGCAAAGGTTTTCAGTGACTGGGCTACTGCGGACTTACATAAACGAAGAGCAATACTGTATCAACTATATGAGGAACGACGGTTTAACGCTAGTGAAGAGTTTAAGGAACATGTCAAAGAGTTTTCTAAGAATTTCAAGTCAGACTGCCGTATAGCTAAGCGAAACTTTTTAAGTGATAAAATCTTGAATAGCTCTGATGTCATTAAAACGACTTGGAAAATAATTAATGAAGAAACAGGTCGCCGGAAAAAGGAATTTAATGACTTTCGTTTAAAAGTAGATGGTAAAATCCTAGAGTCTAATTTAGATGTTGCAATTGAATTTGAAAATTATTTTACCAACATACCAGTGTCCACGACTAAGTGTCTGAACTCTTCGCCGGCGTCTGCCATTTTATTATTAGAAGATAACGTGTCTGAATGCAGTATACACTTTGAATTCAAGCACGTTACTGCCTTGGATGTAATCAAAGTATTTAAATCAATTAACATTAAGAAAACCAATGATCTTTGGGGGGTTTCGGTTCACGTCCTTAAATCCTTAATGGAAGTCATAGCATCTGACTTAATGATCATATTTAATCACTGTGTTGATTGTGGTGAGTTTCCTGATCTTATGAAACATAGCAAGATAATTCCATTATTAAAAACGGGTAGTACTTCTGACCCCACTAACTTTAGACCGATATCGATACTACCCACTTTCAGTAAAATCTTTGAGAAATTAATTTTATCACAGTTAATGCAACATTTTCAAGATAATAATTTATTACATAATAAACAATTTGGTTTTACTCGGGGTCGCTCGACAACCGAAGCTGGTGTTGAGCTAATTAAACATATTTTTGATGCCTGGGAGGGGTCACATGATGCTTTAGGTATTTTCTGTGATTTGTCCAAGGCCTTCGATTGCGTTGACCATGACACATTGGTTAGGAAGCTACACCATTATGGAGTTAGAAGTACTGCGCTAAACTTAATTAAAACGTACTTATTCGGGAGAATACAAAGGGTAGACGTGAATGGAAAACGATCACCTGGGTCTTTGGTCTCAATGGGCGTGCCACAGGGCTCAATTTTGGGTCCATTTCTATTCCTCATTTACATAAATGATTTACCATACCTTATAAAGGACAACCATGATATAGTATTGTTTGCTGATGATACCTCACTCGTATTTAAAGTCAAACGACAACAGGAGTTTAATGTGGATGTAAACAATGCTATATCAATAATTTTAGAAAGAACTGTGACATACATAATGTTAATACCAGAAATAAACATAAGCTCGCAGTGCCCTTTACACGGCTTCACAAAATAAAAAACTCTTTCATGGGTAATTGTATAAGGTTCTATAATAAGCTCCCAAGTAGTGTTACTCATTTATCAGTAAATAAATTTAAGAGTTACGTTAAACGTAAACTAATTTCTAAAGCTTATTATAGTATTAAAGATTATATGAATGATGACAATGCTTGGGACTGATATATATATATTTTTTGTATTACAATTATTAATGACCGTGGAGACTATATACATCTCCCTGTATGATTAACTTTTATTTTAATATGACATCTGGAGACTCTATACCATCTCCAAAATTGACCGTGGAGACTTTCTACATCTCCCTTATTTTTTTTAATTTGACATCTGGAGACTCTTTACATCTCCAAAATTGACCGTGGAGACTTTCTACATCTCCCTTGTTTTGTGTTTTTTTTTTTAAATTATATTTAATTCTTAATTTTAATTTGACATTTGGAGACTGTTTACATATCCGAAATTGTATTATTTATTATAATCTGACATTTAGCTATATTTAATTATTATTACTACTGGGACCTGTACATCCCTGTGACATTTAAATTATGTAGCTTAAGTTTAGTATTGTAATAAGTGATTTATTTGGAAAAAACGGCTTACTGTTGAGTTTCTTGCGGCGCTTCTTCTCAACAGTGGTCTCTTTGGAAGCGCTGGTAGACTCAGACATGTAAAAGTGCCTGCAGGGCCTACTTACTGAATAAATTATTTGAATTTGAATTTGAATTTGATCATATTAATACCCTTAATTCTGAGGTGAGATTTTTACAAGGATTAGATTCCTTATCGTACGAAGACTAACTTCAAGCAGAGAATATTCTTAAGGAATTTAAAACCATTTCCTCTGAAGAGAAAGGTTTAGGGAGGACCCATCTGCTTACCCATACTATCGACACGGGTGACGCGAGACCCATAAAACAGCGCTTTTACATGCTATCTTCTTCTAAGCTCGCTGAGTTGAACAGGCAGCTCGATGAAATGCTTGAACTGGATGTTGTCGAACCAAGCAGCAGCCCATGGAATAATCCAGTAACTATGGCACCTAAAGCAGATGGTTCCCTACGATTCTGCTTAGACAGCAGGAAATTGAACGAGGTCTCGAAACACGATGCTTACCCTTTACCTTTAATTAATCAGATACTTGACCAACTCGGAAATGCCAAATTTTTATCATCGTTAGACTTAAAATCAGCCTTCTGGCAAATAGGTCTTGATTCACAGGCATCCAAGGAGAAGACCGCCTTTACAGTTCCTGCTCGTGGCTTATTCCATTTCAAAGTCATGTGCTTCGGCCTAACTTCCGCGCCGGCGACGCAGCAACGCCTGATGGACATCCTATTTGGTCCGGAGTACAGTGGTCGTATCTTTATTTACCTAGATGACATCATAATAGTTTCCGAGACGTTCACTGAGCATCTTACCTTATTACGTACAGTACTAGAACGTCTTCGCTACGCTAACCTTACTATAAATTTATCAAAATGTAATTTCTTTCGTAGGCAACTTAAATATTTAGGCTTCGTGGTGGATGAATACGGTTTACGCACAGATCCTGACAAAGTCAAAGCAATTATTGACTTCCCTATACCGACATCTCGAAAAGATGTCAAGCGTTTTCTCGGTACCGCATCTTACTACCGTCGTTTTATTAAGAACTTCAGCAACATAGCAGGGCCTCTTAACCAATTAACTTCAACTCGGAAGGGCGCTCCACCTTTTCGTTGGTCACCAGAAGCCGACAGAGCTTTCAGCGAACTAAAGGTAGCCATGACAACTGCACCTGTCCTAGCCTGTCCAGACTTCTCCAAACCATTCGCGGTACATTGCGACGCGTCAGACTTCGGAATTGGTGGAACCTTGACTCAGGACTTCGACGGTGAAGAGCACCCCCTGGCGTACTACAGTCGTTCACTTACGCCGCAGGAGAGGAACTACTCAGCCACTGAGAGAGAAGCCCTAGCTGTCGTCAATGTTGTTGAACATTTTAGGCCGTATCTCGAAGGGGACCGTCAATTTAAAATAATAACGGACCATTCGAGTTTAAAATGGTTCCTTAACCTTAAAAATCCTACAGGACGCCTCGAGAGATGGGGTTGTCGTCTTTCTCCTTATAACTTCGTGGTCGAGCACCGTCGTGGTTCGGAAAATGTCGTGCCGGACGCCTTATCAAGAGCAGTTCCGGTACACTTAATCGATACCAGCACCATTGCGGATGCGTGGTACTTAAACCTATATAAAAAATGTGAGGCCAATCCAGGGTCGGTGCCTAATTTTCAATTGAAAGACGGTCGCCTGTATCGGTATACAAAAATTAAAAATATTTTAATATCCGAATTCGAATGGAAGGAGGTTATCCCTATGGAATTCCGCGATGAGATAATGCACGATAATCATTCGGTTCCTACAGCAGCTCATCTGGGTACGGCGAAAACTTATAAAAGGCTGAAACTCCGCTACTTCTGGCCAGGCATGTACCAAGATGTTGTTCGGTTTGTCGCTAATTGTACTGCGTGTGCAGCGTATAAGCACAGTCAACATCCGACCCCAGGTTTCATGGGAAGCGCGAAGCTCTGCTGTCGTCCGTTTCAGTGCCTAAGTCTGGACTTAGTCGGACCCTTACCGCCTTCAAGACAATTAAATACGTACCTATTTGTGGTCGTTTGTTGCTTTACCAAGTACTGTATGCTGTTTCCAATGCGCCGCGCAACCGGAAAGGTGATTTCTCAGAGGTTGGAAAACCATGTATTTATGGTCCACGGCATTCCGCAAACAATCATTGCGGACAATGCCTCCTATTTTACTGGCGGTGACGTTCAGAAGTTATTTGCCAACTACAACATTCCTCAATAACACTACTCCCCAGTTTATTGTCCCCAAGTTAACACCGTAGAACGTTATAATAAAACTGTGGTGACTGCGATCTCTACGTTCGTCGCATCGGATCATCGTACGTGGGATATTAACATTTCAAGGATCCAGTTTGCACTTAATACCTCTGTAAACGAGTCTACCTCGTTCACTCCATTCCTACTAGTTCACGGACGTGAAGCTGTTCCTGATGGTACTATCTACAATGACTCTGAAGCGGTAGAGGAGATCATCTTCGCTTCCAGACGCGATTACTTTGATAAGATAAAGGTGCTAAAAGAAACTTATCCAACCGTCAGAGAGTTATTGCAGGAAGCTCACGATCGTAACATCAAGTATTACAATGAGAAGCGACGTGACATAGAATTCAATGTAGGTGATGAAGTGTGGAAACGTACATACAAGCAGAGCAACGCCGGGAGATATTTCGCTGCAAAGCTGGCTCCTAAATATGAAAAGTGCCGCGTGATACGGAAGGTGTCCCGCTTGGTATACGAACTGGAGGATGAAAATGGGAAGCGATTGGGAAAATGGCACATAAAAGACTGTAAGCCAGTTTCTATCAACGCTACCTAATGTTAAAATTTAACTAAATTAACACAAAAACCCCCGGACCGTAAGGTAAATTTATGGATCGATAACAACTGTCCTGGGCGTTGGATTAAACATGGAATGATTACTGAATGGAAAGTTTTTTTTGTGCGGAGATTTGCGGGCACGTTTTTTTTTTACTACTTCTTGTAGCTTAACTAATTCTTCCTGGACCCCAAACAGCAGGAATAAGCCTACACCGGTGCGGATTGTGACATCTTAAGGAAGCCTATACTATTTCTTTTCAGAGCGGGTGGTGACTCTACAATTACTGCGATATGGGACGCATCTTCTCTCTTCTACTTACTTACTTACTAACTCTTTCTTTCTCTTATTTTGATCTTTTGAGTAGCTTTCCCGACCAGCACCATCTTAGGCCTAAATAAGCCTTTTCACTGATGCGGATCGTGACATCTAATAAAGCCTACACGTACCGATACTGAGCGGGTAGTGACTCAGATACCTGGATGTGAATTTTTATTGGAGTCTCAACGCGTCAAATACTTTTCTTAGGTAGGTAGAAATAATGTTTTTTTACTAAAGGGCGCAACTAGTTCAAACTTGCGCTATGACCGCTTTTTGTATAGTTATTCTATGCTTATGTTCAAAACTACTCGGTGCACTGGACGAAACTTGGAGCCGGACGGGAAACCAGCGAAGTTACCCTACGTAATACGTTGCAAACCTTAAATGTTTTATTTCGTACTGATTTCCTTTGCTAGAGTGTTTGTTTGTGATTTTGTTCTTTCGCGTGTGTTAGTGCGTGTGTGTGTGCCTGGTTCAGTGTTTTGCTCTGTGCTAACTCGCTGAATTATGTTTGATTTAAGTAAATAGGTATTTTTTGTGGAACTTACAATAAAAACAACTTGATTCTACGCATCTACTTATAAGAACACCGGCCGGTAACTTAAATTGGTACGTTCTGCTTTTTGACTACATGCAACCGTAGGGCACTTAGTTAGGTGTAGGTACTAAATAAGTTAAAGAAGTTGACAGACGGTAATCACCTGGGTAATAGGTAAGTACCTAGGTACAGTCAAGGGAATTGATTCCTAGACCACTTTGGACTATGTCAAGTGACGTAATCAATCAAAACGTAAGACTTCTTATGATTTTATTCACAGTGTCACTTTGACATAGTCAAAAGTAGTCTAGAAATTAATTTCTTTGACTGTACCTAGGCATACTTACCTATTATTATTTTTTGCCAATAACTCTTAGCATGTCAAACAGAGCTTGGATAATAAAGTTAGTTGTTGCCACATACCTAGGTAAGATTGTTCAGAATCAGAATCAGAATCAGAATTATTTATTTGTAAAACATAGGTAGAGATATACAGGTGGAGGAAAAAATACAGCATGTATCACTATGTTTTGCCTGTTGGCATACAAATATCAATGTCATGTAGATACAGTAACATTATAAAATAAAAAATTACAAGCACAAAAAAAAACAAAAAAATACAAGTGAACGAATAAATACTCATCATCAATCCTTATAATTAAATGCATACATGTCAATTGGCCAATTAATACGAATAATGAATTTATAGATCGATGTCACTTAAAAAATCTTAGTCTAATCTTATCTAACTTAACTACAGATACGGTTTCTATTTTACTTGTTTCATAATTTATATTCATGTCATTATATTGTAATCGCTGATAAAAATGCATTATGTTAGTCTTAGTCAAATTGATTTTTAGATTGTTATTGTGTAACCACAGAATTATGTCTGATATTATACTATTTATATCACTTTCATACATAGCTGGGTTATGACATTTTACAATAGATGTGCTGTCGTCGGCAAACAAGATCATAGGATGGCAGACCGATTTTGGAAGATCATTGATATATGAACTATCCTCGTTGCGTATAGGCATAGCGGATGGGGCTGGTACCGACTTTGCACTCGAGTGAATATTTACGTTAGGTATGTTGCTGATTAGGTTACTTTTCTTATCAGTAACATTGTTATCCTTTTCAGGTAGATTGGCTGTACTAGAGCAGTTGCATGATAAACATATCCATCTTTTCCTTCTTTCCGGTGTCATTAAATCATACAGTTTGGATCGATTAGTGCACTCTACGTGGTACGCTTTTTTGCACTTCATGCACTTAAGGTGATCTTTGTGTAAATTTTTTTGGCATTTTACACATGTCGGCGCCATACTTCACATCTATTTAGTAAAAAAGTGAAGTTCTTCAACTATTGACATCAACTATCAAATTTAAAGAACTTAGGTAATGATCTTCTTTAACTTTTTTTTTATTTAAAAAAAAAAAGGATGTAAGAAAAAAAAAAACAAATATTAGTCTTCACTCACGTTCTAGAAATTACAAAAAGTTGAAAAAATATTCGGGCACCATGAGTTGGATTCGAACCCGCGTTCTCAACAACGATAGGCCGTCGCTCTACGCACAGAGCTATCAAAGCGACAGCGACGAGGGTGAAAAAATAGTCCGTACTTGGCGTTAACAGCGATCTTTGCACTTATTGCAATGGCTCGTCGACCTCGCCGTCGTCGTGGTCGAGGTCAGCACTGACCGATAACGATCTTAGCACTGATTGGTTGATGCAACTATACGTTCACATGAATTGTCTATGTGTGTGTGAGATTTGAACAGCGTAACGATTGCTATTTAAATAGTTTTGGTTGATTTTTGTCTATTTTAGCTCACTTTTTTATTATATTTTAACACAAGAATGTTCACTAACACTTCCACGTTATTATGTAAAAAAATTGCACAATTATCCACTTTTTTCACTTTTTTCAAATTATTTTCATGGGACGACAAGTAACCCGACTGCTTTTAATTAGCGCGCACGCACACTTGTTAACGTCAAACTCTTTTTTTATTTTATTTAGGTGTATACTTAGTAACTTTTTGCTTACTGTCATAAGGTCATAGCATAGGTACTTAAGTAGGTGTTAAGTTTTAGCACGAAGTACCTACCTTAGTTCAGTAGTTCCAGCAGTGATAGTTTATGAACTAGGTACCAAAACCCTTAAAACATGGAGTTTCTAGTATGTTATGTAGGTATGACACGTGACGTGACGCGAGACACGTGACCGCCACGCGGGTTGACGACCGGCGCCGGCAACGAGGCCACGCCCCCTCATTGATACATCGTACTACGATTAACGGCACCATTACTGTGTTGATTCTTCATACATTGCGCCATTGCGCGGCGAGTTTTGTTAGGAAAATAGAACTTTTTAACCTTACGTTTCCGGAAAAAAAATCCAGTGGATTTCAGTTCAGTATAATGGTCTGAAACTATAGTTTCAGTTTTCGATGAGCCGTCGCTTACACCCTGTATAGTTCATAAAGCCTATTTCTACTTCTATGAATGCCTCCAGTAGCCCATTCACTAAACTTGGTTTTTGCCCAGAAACAGTTTTCATCTTGAAATTGTTATTGAACTGGTGAAGAATTACATCGAACAAATCATTATAAATACTATTAGAATCCTTATGTGAAAAGGATAACCCACTTTCTGAACTTTATTTTTAAATAATTTTAAACGATAGCTGGTTATGGGTCTGTATGTTATTGTCTGTGGTTCTTGACGAAAATCATTTAAAAAAGAAGCCTTTTGGCCACTATGATCAGAATTAAAGCAATTAAATATTTCCTTATCCAAACATTCGCAATTACAAAAAATATTGTCTAAACAGGTTGCACTTGAAGCACCTATCCGTGTAGGTTCAATGAACAAATTATGTAAGTTAAAAGATTTAAATAAACTTAAGATCTTAATAGTATTATTTGACGATTCAAGTAAGTTAACATTAAAGTCGCCACAAACAATAACATGCTTTTGGGTTTTACATGCAAATTTTAACATATTTTCCATACTGGATTCAAATGTGCTGAAATCGGCCGATAGTGGTCTGTGTAACCTTCCCAATAAATAGCCTCTTTCAACTGAATAAACTCTAACTAAAGCCTGAAGTTAAACCTAACTAAAACCTGAAGCCTAAATATAACACTGAAATGAAAGCTATGAAAATTTGTATTAAGTTTAACTTCAGTAAAGCTTCTATGTAAAACTACTAAGATTATAAGGTACCTATTAACTTTCCTATCTTTAAATATAGCTATCTATTGAGTAAGAATGATTTATTAACGTTGAAATCGCCATATGATCGTCTAGTGTCAAGGAACCTACTTTGTGAACCGTTATAGATAGTAACCTAAGAACTTTTCATGCATATAAGTTTGGTATAAATATGTGGATATAACCTAACCCTATACGAATTTAGTTTATTGTAATATTTTATAGTTAAATGTAAAGAAATTACAACTTATAAACTAAGAGAGAAATCTTGGTGTTTGAACTTATGAAATATATTGTTACGTACGTGGGGGTAGGTAACTGATAGAAATGCACAAATACACCGATAATCAAAAGTAGACTTTAATAACGCAGTCACTTAAACCGTTACAAACAATTATCGCACAATAAATTCGAATACTCAGATGATTGCTCGGGTCGCTCTTGTTCGCACTGTTCGCTTTCCAATTAAAGACTGAATAGGTACTTGCAATCGGTCCGCCTTTATAGTTCCCGTCTCCGATCATTCCAGAATGCGTTCTGGAATGATCGATGTACTTTGCCCCGCCAAGGTCGTTCGAGACTATTCGTTGCTGGAATGTTCTAAGCCTTTCTACCTTGTATTGTTTGCGATGTCCTTGACCTTGACTCACGGGTCTGGAATATTCTGCGTATTGCCGTCTCATTTTTAATCATGTTGTGGAATGCTTCTCGAAGGTTCTCAGTATCGCTGTCTCTTTCTAATCATGCTATCTCTTTCACAAGCTTCTAAAGCATCGAAATTCACGATTGAAGATGAGACGCCTTATCCCATCGGCGTAACACTACCCCCCTCCTAAGACATGCTCGTCCCGAGCATTATTAGTTCCGTAGTATCTCGCCAATCGGTCAACGTGGACAACCTTGCAGGGACTTCGTTGGCTTCGCTGTATCCTATACGTAACGTCGTTAATCTTAGTAACTACTTTGTACGGCGCTTCCCAATTCGGTGATAGTTTCGGGGATTTCCCTTTTCTTCACGTGGGGTTATGCAGCCACACCAATGAACCTTCCTCGAACCCCGCTTGGTTAGATTTTCGGTCATATCGAGTCTTCATCTTCTCGCTGGCTTGAAGTCCATGTTAACGAACGTGACTGTGAACATCGTCTATCCGGTTTCGCAAATCGCTGGCATACTCTGTGATCGATTTCGGCGAATCTGGAGGACGTCCAGTTAAAAGGTCTGCAGACAAACGAAGTTCTCTTCCAAAGTTCACGTAAGCTGGGGTGACAGCAGTACTTTCGTGAGTTACCGACCTATATGACATCAGAAAGAGAGGAATATGCCTATCCCAATCCTTTTGGTGACTTTCAACCACCTTGGCCAAATGTCTCTCCAGCGTCTGGTTGAATCTCTCGACCATTCCGTCCGATTGTGGGTGATATGGCGTTGTCCTGGTCTTATGAGTTCCCAGGATTCGGCAAGTCTCCTGGAACACCTGGGACTCAAAGTTTCTGCCTTGATTACTGTGAATTTCTAGAGGCACCCCAAATCGACAACACACTTCCATAACTAATTTTTCCGCTACAGAGACTGCTTCTTGGTTAGGGATGGCAAATACTTCAGGCCATTTGGTGAAGTAATCCATTAAAAAGAGGATGTACTTTTTCCCTAGTCGGATGTCGGAAACGGCCCTGCAACGTCTAAAGCAATTCTTTCCCAAGGAGCTCCAACATTGTACAACTTGAGCGCTCCTCTACTGCGTGTTTGCGGCCCTTTGACTGAAGAGCAGTTTGTACACTTCCTGCACCAGTCTTCCACATCTTCACGGCAGTGAATCCAGTAGAAGCGTTGCCGAATTTTCATTAAGGTTCTCTTGACTCCAAGGTGCCCACCGGAAATTCCATCATGGAAGGATCTCAATACATCACTGACTCTTTTTCTCTGGACAACCACCTGTAAGTGAGCATCCTTTCCATTTGTCGACTCCCATTTCCTGCACAATACGCCATTATGCATAACCAAACTTTCCCATTGGGCCCAGTAGCTTTTTGTTTCAGTACTCATCGGAGCTACTTCACACCATTTCGGTTTGGGAACGCCTGCTTTGATCCAATCGAAAATGGGTTTGATGTTCTGGTCTTCTTGCTGCACTTGTTGCATGACTTCACTGCTCCATTCTTCACTTACAGTATCAGTCCTCAACATTCTCACACAATCTTTGCCCTCTTGCCTTAAACAATGTTTACAGTCATCCGGGCAAGGTCTTCGGGAAAGAGCGTCCGCGTTGCCGTGAGATTTTCCACTGCGATGTTCAATGATGAAGTCATATTCCTGTAGTTGTTCAATCCAGCGCGCTACTTGACCCTCAGGATTTTTAAACTCCAATAACCATTTTAAAGCAGTATGGTCAGTTCTGATACGAAATTTGCGCCCAAGCAAATATTTACTGAAATGCTGCAACGTCTTGACAACTGCCAGCAATTCCCTCCAAGTGACGCAGTAATTTCTCTCTGGCTTCGATAATGACTTACTAAAGTAGGCGATTACAACTTCCTGATCTCCTTTCTTTTGTGATAAAACTCCTCCGACACCAGTATTGCTCGCGTCTGTGTCAACAATAAAATCATTCTCAGGGTCTGGGTATCCCAATATTGGAGTTTCACAAAGCCTTTGTTTGAGATCCGCGAAAGCTGCTGCACACTGATCACTCCAGTCAAATCGTCGTTTTTCTTCCGTAAGCTGGTGCAAGGGCTTCGCTATATCTGAGAAGTTTTTCACGAAACGTCGATAGTACGAGCAAAGTCCCAAGAAAGCACGAACTGCGGTCTTGTCCTTCGGTGTTGGCCAATCCTTAACGGCGCTTATTTTCTCAGGATCGGTCTGGATACCGTCTGTTGACACCACGTGTCCCAAATAATTCACCTTACGCTTGAAAAGTGAGCATTTTTTCGGGCTGAGTTTCAGTTTCGCATTTCGCAGCTTAGCCAAAACTTGCTTCAATTTTCTAAGGTGATCGTCGAAGTCTCTCCCAACTATTATAATGTCATCCAGATATACCAGGCAAGTATCTCCCAGAAGACCAGCAAGTATTTGTTCCATCAATCTCTCGAAGGATGCTGGTGCATTACACAATCCAAACGGCATAACATTGAATTGCCACAGTCCCTTTCCGGTCGAGAAGGCTGTTTTCTCCTTATCCTGGTCCTTGATTTCCACTTGCCAGTAGCCACTTTTTAAATCCAACGTGGAAAACCACTTCATTCCATTTAAAGTGTCTAACGTGCCGTCGATTCTTGGCAGTGGATAACAATCCTTTTTGGTAACATCATTAAGGCGGCGATAGTCAACACAAAATCTCATGGTGCCGTCCTTCTTCTTTACCAAAACTACCGGTGAACACCAAGGACTTGTTGATGGCTCAATAACTCTGTTCTTCTTCATCTCTTCAATCATGTCTTCCACTTCCTTTTCGCGAGCTACTGGAACTCGCCGAGGTCGTTGTCGGATAGGCATGGTTCCGCCAGTGTCGATCTCATGTTGTACAACTCCAGTTCTTCCAATATCACCGTCGTGCGCAGAGAAAATATTGCTGTAACGCATCAGTAAATTACGCGCTTTCAGGAGTTCTTCCTTGGTGAGATTGTTTTTGCAACCATCCAATAATCCTGTAATGTCCACTGCTGTACTTGCAGGTTGTCCGCTTCCATTCGATCCCTGGCAACTTTGTATCCAATAAATTTCTTCGCAAGTCCCGACAAGGGTTCCTTTACTAAGGGCGTATGTAGTGTCGCTGAGATTTAGGATCCTTATAAACGCAGCAGATGACGTTGTCACAACCGTGCGAGCTGCTATCCACGGTTTACTACCGTCAATTTGTTCTACTAAGACGCAGCGATGAGATCCTCGTCCTGCATAGGTTGGTAATTTCGTAGGAACTAGGGCTTGCAATCTTGGTTGAAGAATGGTCCTTCTTGCGCAGGAGACTTGTCCACTTACGCCACCTTCCATAGGGACTTCATCAATCTGAATTTCAGGACTCCACCTTTCAAGTCGATTTGGCAGCCATGTTTTCTCATAAAATCTAATCCAATAATGCAATCGTCGATGATAGCAACGATGACTTTGTGCCAGTATTTCTTTTCCCCAATTTTCACCTCCACTTCTTGCTCCCCCAGGACAGAAATGTACTGGCCGGTAGCCGTTTGCAGCTGAAGATGCTTGGGTCGGACTAGATGATCTCTGGTTAAATCTTTCTGTAGCCGAGAACTAAGAAGCTCCGGTGTCGATAGTCAGGTGACATGGTATTCCACCAATTTCTCCTTTGACGACCAGACTGTTCCCATCATTCACCTGTGAGATCATAACTGGGACATTTTGACCACCAGGGGCCCGTTTCTCGTAAAGTATTAGTCTAATAATATTAGTGTTTTGCCTCATTTTTTAGTTTTATTTACGAGACAAAACACTAATATTATTAGACTAATACGCTTTGAGAAACGGGCCCCAGCCAGCACTCGTCCCTTAGTCCTGGCTTCTACTCGTTTCCCTGACGCGGCTCTACTGCATCAGAGCCTGCGGGCCTCTCCGTTGGGCCTGCTGCATCTCGTCGTGTTTTATTTCGTTTTGGGCAACTAGATTGTAAGTGCCCGCGTTCTCCACACCAATAACACCTCGGCCCAAATTCACGGCGAGGAGCAGTCGGGTCCCTGGATGAAACTTCTCGCACCCTAAAAGGCCTCGAGTCCTGGCGTACAGCTTCCACCTCCAAGGCGTGTGCAACTGCATTCTTCAAGCTACCATGATGTCCCAGTCGCACAGCAGCTCTGACTTCCAAATCACGGATTCCGTCAATGAAGGCCTGTACTAGCATGCTGTCTACCAACGAGCCTGATGCAGTTTGATACGCCTTTCTGACCAGCTTTTCTATTTCCAGAGCCCACTGTTGTAATGACTCGTTACGTCCCTGGGTTCTGTCTTTTAGCTGAGCTCTAAAGACGTGCTCGAGATGACTGTCACCATAACGTGCCTCCAAAGATTCAAGAAGGCGGTCGTATGTTCTATCTTTTCCCAGCGCTTCCAGAATGGTGAGGGCTTCATCTCGTAGCGCCAAGGTTAAGGCCGTCTTCGCCTGGTCTTTGTTCCACCCATTGGCCTGGGAAACGGACTCAAATTGGAGTTTATAGGCCGCCCATGATGAAGTTCCATCAAATGGTGGAACTTTGAATCTTCCAGCTACCGAGGCCGACGACTCAGGTCCGGAGGCACCGTTGACCACTTTAATTTCTAGCTTTTTAACTTCGTTCCTTAAAGCCTGGAGACGATTTTCAACTTTTTCATTAACTCCCTAGAGATGGTTCTCGAACTTTATGTCCATGTCAACAAGTTTTCCTTGAAACTCAGTAATTTCCTTCTTCCATTCACAAGTGGCCTCTCGTACCTCTTCTAGGAGAATTCTCGATTTTTCCTCTTGAGATTTCTTCTGACTGAGTATCTCATTCCGGAGGCTTCTAGTTTGTTCCTCTTGAGATCTGGATTGTTCTTGAATAACTCTCGATTGTTCCTTCAACAGGACAAAGATCGCGTTGAGGTCGATTTCCGGCTTAGCTGACGCTGCTGTAAAAGCCGGTGCCGTAGCGGTGGACGTACAGCTGCAGTTTGGCTCCGGGTTTTGACCCCCTCCTGCTCTTGATCTTGCGGAGTTGCTGGCATTTTCTATCCCACTTCTGACGCCAAATGTTACGTACGTGGGGGTAGGTAACTGATAGAAATGCACAAATACACCGATAATCAAAAGTAGACTTTAATAACGCAAGCATTTAAACCGTTACAAACAATTATCGCACAATAAATTCGAATACTCAGATGATCGCTCGGGTCGCTCTTGTTCGCACTGTTCGCTTTCCAATTAAAGACTGAATAGGTACTTGCAATCGGTCCGCCTTTTATAGTTCCCGTCTCCGATAATTTTTTTTTTTTTTTTAATAATAATCCATTCCATAATGCGTTCTGGAATGATCGATGTACTTTACCCCGCCAAGGTCGTTCGAGACTATTCGTTGCTGGAATGTTCTACGCCTTTCTACATTCTATTGTTCGCGATGTCCTTGACCTTGACTCACGGGTCTGGAATATTCTGCGTATTGCCGTCTCATTTTTAATCGTGTTGTGTCTTTCTCATGCTTCTCGAAGGTTCTCAGTATCGCTATCTCTTTCTAATCATGCTATCTCTTTCACAAGCTTCTAAAGCATCGAAATTCACGATTGAAGATGAGACGCCTTATCCCATCGGCGTAACAATATGTATAGGTCTGTCATAGTCTTTGGTAAGTACTAGTTAGGGTTATTAGATTGAAACTGGAAAGTATGCTTATGGCATTTTATTTTGCGCCTAAGGTCAGAGCCCATGACTTCCCGCTCATGACTGTGGGACTCGTCTACCTGACTGGGCATCCCTCCAGTGCCTATCTTTTATTTATTTCTCTTTCCAGGTGGGAATAATTGATTTTAAAGTCTTTGTCAGTTGTTAGTAGTAAATTGGTCAGAAGAAGTTTTATATACGCTCCATACTCAATGCAAGAGTGAAATTTAGACTAATAGGCATTTAATATTGTATTGTTAGACATCACTAGCGACACGGTACATCCCTAGCAGCAGCGGCAGTGGGGAGATGGACTGGATGGCGGCTATATAAGCGGTTGCAGAGAGGAACGGGCCTCTTTTTTTCTGGACACCTTCGTGCGATAACTTTGCCAATAGCGATTACTTATTGTGGTTAATTTATTGTTAATATTTAGAGTTTAAAGCTAGTTAATTAAATATTTTGTTAATGTAGTATCTTTTTTACTTTTTCACTAACAGTATGTATACCACATTTAGTCTACTAGGAGCTGAATTATTAAGAGTCAAAGTCAACTGTCAGAAATAAGATTGTAATGGTAATTAGTCATGTAATACCAGGTTTGTTAGGTTGCAGATAGTAACAGTAAATAGTCTGGAAAGGCCAAGTTAATGAAGATTGAAGTTTAACATTGCACGATAACTTTTAAGAAGAGTTTTATTTATAACTAGAGGACGCCCGCGACTTCGTACGCGTAGAATTAGTTTCCCGATACTCCCCCCCATTTCTTCCGGTTGGGGGTCGATTTTCGGAAAATCCTTTCTTAGTGCTCACTTACATCATGAAAGGAACCCCTGTACCAAATTTCAAGTTTCTAGGTACAGTAGTTTCGGCTGTGCGTTGATATGTCAGTCAGTCAGTTTAGCCTTTTATATATATAGATAGATATAATATTTATAATATAATTTTATGTCAAATTCTCGAATGATAGTGAAACTTTCTAGTCTTGTTGAATGCTGGTTCTAATGATGATTTCAATCATAAATTGTAGATATAAGTTGAAGTATATTCCCGCAGGAATGGAATAGTGGTTCCTACTGCTCACAGACTATAAAGCCGGTTTTCCCTTGAGAACAACCAGGCAGGGTGCATAACCCATAGCGTAAACAGAGAAATCACTTGATGTAAGATATTCAATATAAATTGAGAGAAATCATTTTATCTCGTTGGATCTTTTATGTTGAAGTATATTTGGCTATCTGCCATAGACTAGAAATAATCACGTATCTTTATCTCACTTTGTTTAAGCTCTAGGAATACTGGAACTGTTGAATATAATGTACAATCTGTTACATTGATATTATTTACAAATTGCGGCTTAATTTGAACAAGCTGTTGATTGATGTTATAACATATCAGAAGTTGGTTTTGCAGTAGATAGTTACTTTATTATTCGAAGGAGAAAACAGTTTACTAAATCACAATTAAACTTTTGTAAAATAGATTTGAAAATATAGTAAAGCTTTCTAGTCTTGATACTGTTTGATGTTTTTAAGTACATTTACTAGAAGGAGTGACCTCGGTCATTGTAGTGCATGTTTTTATGCATGATTCCTGTGGGAATGGCTGATTGAATTAACTGTACAGTGGCTAACCGGTGCTCGTAAGCAGTGACGGTAGAGACGTATCTCAGTATGTACAGTTTAACTACCGTTTACTGTTTGGGAAAATAATGATAGTCCATGTGTTCTAGTAGTTAATTTTAATACAATGCTTCTACTTCTAACACATACATTTTGTATAATGCAGGAGGCTAACCAGGCGGGCGTCGCGTAACGTATTCGTCGTGTACACTACTACGTTTGACCGCTAACTCCAGACTGGCCTACTTTGTGGCGGCGCCCGCGTCGTTTTCCAAAACTGCTGACGTACATGTATATGGTAGGGGTGTCGCCACAATACTCCCCCCCTTTTTTGAGAAAAATAATCATAAAACAAAAATACAATAAAAATATTAACAGTGAACAATGTTTTTCTTACTGACTATTGAACCCATTGAGATAAATAGACTAGAGAAGCAAACCTCATTATCAAGCGGTAAAAAAAGTATGACCACTTCTTAGCCGCGACGACGTAGCTTTGAAACCACTACACATTTTAAAATAAACACATAGTAAAAATATATCGGTCTCACTTACACAAGTTGCAAGAACAATGATGTCACTGACATTAGATAAGGACAGACACAAAAATATGCCATGGTAGGTTGGTGTTGCCGACCATATGAAAATTTGCCCAATATAACAAATAAATAGGGATTTTTTAAAATAATACTTACTTTGTAATTAATTAATGCATGAAATTATTTTAAATGCGTATTTCTTATTAGATTACTAGAAATAGGCAAGGGTAATAAAATAAGTACGTAATTTTTTGTTTCAATGTTTTTTATTACCTATATGTAGGTATAATATTATAAGATTATTACTATGTACAAAGGATAAAATTTGTTTGCATGTATAGTGAATGGAAGATATAAAGTCAATCCTGACATCTGTCATCGCACTACAATTTATAATCGTCATAGACTTATTAGAGAAACAAGTCCATGGATATCACACGCGAGGACAATTGTTCGGTTATAGTACATTACTGCAAAGACCAGTAAGTGAGCCTTCCTGGACGAGTATGAGGTAAAAGCCCGAGCCGCCAGGCGAGGGCTTTTATACATACGAGTCCAGGATGGCTCTTAATGGTCGAAGCATGTATAGTGCTTTACTCAAAAATAGAACAAGTAGAATGATTTAAAAAAAAATGTTAAAATATTGATGACCACATGTGCACAACCCTCAGGGCGCTAGTCTGACTCTTAGCCGGTCGCTTACCCGGTTTTTTTGGGTCCATATTGGCTCATATAAAATTGGTCTTTAGATTTTTTATACATATAACGATTTGTGTCTATACTCATCATTTCTTCGAAAAAATTTCCTCATACTTCATTTCTTCGAAAAAAAAATCTCATACTTATCGCAACTCATAATGAATTTTTTTAAGAAACTGTTACTTTTTGAGGATTGTTATAAATCTAACCTAACCTAACCTAATTTTATCTACACGTAAGATATTTAAGAAATTCTGGAAAGTGTACGGTTCCATGAATATTGGCGTTATAAGTTCAGATGATTATGAGTTCCGATCATTAGTATAAAAATATTTTTTTTTAACATTATAAGGAGTGATCCTTATGATGTAAAATGTTATGAGAAAATTTTTCGGAGTTCCAATAATCGGAGTTGCAATTTTATATGAACTTTGGCGCACCCGGTTTTTTTATTTGTTTTTAACGATTCACAACTCGTCATACCGGCCGAGATGTACTAGGCGCACATAAAACTGAGATGGTGCGGAGCAAGCGATGCTGAAATGAAGAGAAATCGCGCGATGTCTGAGGGCCTAGACAAAAAGCCAACGCTCCCAGGCGTTTTCCTTTCTATAAAATTCAACGCCTAAGCGTTTCTACCCATAATTGCCTAGACAACATGATGTAGAATAGAAAATTGCACTGTCGATTCTACGGGATCCTCTGTGTGCGCTATAATGATGATTTAGCCTTAAATTGTCTATGCTTTGCGCAAATTGAAACGTCAAGTGTCACTGTCAACATTATGACATCTGTCAAAAGTATATTTGCAGGTTATAATCTCGGCTTGTAAACAAGTATTTTTTCATCACTTATAGTTAAATATCGTCTTGCGGTTAGATTTGATGTTTAACATGTTAAGAAAAATCTTTTTGTTTAACCTTTTAGACAAGAAGCAAACCGGCGGGCCTTTGATACTAATTAATAAGGGCGGAAAACACTTCAACGAATGATATTATTACAAGCCAAGTAAAACTGTGTTCACAGAAGAAGGATTATTATAAGATACCTATGTTAGGTAGGTTTAGATGTGTTTTATGTACGTTCTTAATCTCTAAATACCTAGTTTGTAATATTGTAGACATAGTATTTTCTTGGATAACTTTATCTTGCTTGATAATAAGCTTAGCGGTTGGTACTTACTAACAATGCTTCTTTATCTTAAATTCTAATGAAACAAAAATATAATAAAATTGAATGAATTAGTCTTATTAATTATTAAACATGACAATTAATTTAAAAAATGGTCATATTTATAAAGCCTAACTAACAAAAGCTAGACAGGCCGGACACCGTCTAATTTGGCCGCACTGCAACCAATACGCCTGACTGTGTCCGGCATTTTCCGGACGCCTGGCAATGCTATGTCTGTACATAAATTTGTTTGGATGTTAGTTTGCATAAATTTATTATACTTTTAATTTCTTTACAAAGGTTTATGCGCTTAGGCTACGCTAGGCTATTACCTACGTTTTCATAAATAATTATAAACTTAGTAAAGACAAAGACAAAGCTGGCTAGTTGCTAGGTTTTTTATATAGAACCTTTCCATATTAAAGACTAAGTAATTCAATTTGTGTAAGAATGTTATTAGGGCCTGTTGTTAGATCAGTAGCTAAACTAACTAATCGTTAAAAATCGTAACTAATGGTTCAAATTTTAACAATTAGTTGAGTTAACTACTGATTACACAATGGGCCCTTTGAAATTTTATAATAAATATAGGTATGGCATTAATGAAAATTTAATCTTGTAGCCAAAAAGAACCCCTTTCCCCCTTATGCCTACTTACATTTTGTACCAAGATTTAGTAAACTAGCAAACTATTTTATTATATATAAGCCTTAAACATGTAATAAGCTTATTTATCTTTCAGATGCAAAAAGTACTAACAACAACCAAAAATATTTGTGTACAAGACTAAGTAGGTACACTTTGGCAAGATATTGAAAATGGTATTTTTGAACAATATAACTTTTGTTCATATTTATTTGTTTATTCATTCAAATTTCAACATATTTCCTGTCAATTATCACTTATCAGATTAATCTGATAAAATTTGGGACACACGCCATCATGTAAGTAATGCAGTTAAACTATGAATATGCTGATAATGAAAATGAAGTGGCAACATGATCGCCATTGTGCTAAATGGAATTTAGTGTGTGTAGCCGAGTATGTTCCTGAGTCTTGGATATTTTCTTTGTATTTAAGTATGTATGTCTCTTTGCAATTTTGTTTACATTTGTCTAGTAATCATAGTTCAAGCCTTGTTTGGGGTTTAATGGTGGTACAAACTTGTGCAGGGTCTGTCTAGATTGCAGCCACCATCTTATCATTCAACTTACTACTAAGTAAGCATTTCATTGTTCCGGTGTGAGGATAAGACAAACTGTGAAAATACTAGCATAGAGGCATTCCATCTTAGCCCTCAGGGTTGGCAACTCATTTGGAGTCCTGGGATTGCAGTCTTGAGGTCATAGTCTTGAGAATTCAAATGTCTCAGATCCCAGTTATCATCAGGTGGCCTGTGAGCTTGTGTTTTCTCCTTGACTTGACATAAAAAAAGGATAATTTGCATGAGATTGGCCCCTAACATTTATTTATTAAATAATGTTTTTTAGATTGAAACTTATAACTAATTGAAATAATTAAGTTTTTACTCATTCTAGAAACAACATACTTATTTAATTTTTAGTAAAAAAAAATGTGCAATAGTTCAGTAACTTAATTGGTATTTAAAAGATATTTTTTTATGTTAGTATGTATGGTACCTACTTGAATTTAATGGGGCATCTAGATCTCATGTTTTTGTCGTCAACTCCCGGGTCACCCTGTATATGTATATTGTCACATCATTACTTATAAAATCATAAAATCATTGCTTGATGGACATAATTGTAGCATAAAAGTTCAAGAATACTTTTTATTAGCTTTTATTTAACTTGCAATGTATGTATGTATGTATTTATGTACGGGTCAAATCTTGCAAGTTAAATTTGACCCACTTCCCGTTAACGGAATGGGCTGAAATATGGACGACGTTTGTAAACCCGATGACAATGCAATATTATGTTATCTAAGAGCTGATCTGATGATGAAGTCGGAAGGTGGCGACAGGATCTCCGCTATTCTTAACGCAGACCCACCGTGTTAGGATTCAATAGTTTGTCTTGATAAGCAGATAAAGATTCTGCAAAAAAGTACAGTCGGCAACAAAAGCTTTACCCAAAAATGTTATTTTTTGTGATAAAAGTTAATCTTTTGGCAATTTGTATAATTCAATTTACATTTGCCTTTTTTTTACAGAGCTCATGTCCCAATCCAACTTGTCAAAGTTTCCGCTAGCGCAAGTAGCGTCGCGCCCTTGCTGGCCTCACCTTGAGCTGGACTCCAAGCCTGAGCAAGTCTGCGTGTCAGCATGCGTAAAGGGCTACATCCTGGCAAAATTTCTCAGAACCAAAATCTTACGCATGTTGGGTATTTTGAGCACCGGTGTCGATGGTATGCGTTAAAAACGTGACGCATAAGACACGTCGCTAAATTTACGGTGCGTCAGCATATTTTGAGCACCGGTTTGGTCGATCCGTTACATGTATGATGTATGCCTATTCCTGTTTGTTCCACCTTGAATTGTATTGTGATAACTGATATGCAATAAAATTATTGAATTGATACTTGTACCTACTTATAGGTACAGTCAAGGAAATAAATTTACCACCCACCTAAAGTTCAAAGTCAATCTGACATTCTACAGCAATAAGGTTGAGTTTCCTATCAATTACAAATGACTTGGCATCTCTAATGACAATGACATCTTCAAACACATTTTCTTTGAAATGGGTAGCAAATTAACTTCCGTGACCGTACAACAATCACCAGAAAGCGACGCTGATGACACGGTTAGCCTAGTTAGTCCTCTGCCTACAAAGCTAGCGGCCCCGGGTTCAATTCCCGTTATTGGCAAATATTAGTGATGAACTGATTTGCAAGTTAGTTATTCGGGATAAAAGTACAGTTGCTCTATATAGGCACAACTGTTATTATTATGCTTGTTTGGAATTTTAGACGGCCTATAGTTATGTATATCTTTATAAAGCTTTACGTAATAAATCACTGCAAAACTAACTGAATACAAAAACAAATAATGCAACTTTATTTTATTATTATTTTGTTATTATGATTGAAAAAAATGACCTTCTGCTGGAGTTTCTTGCGGCGCTTCTTCTCCGCAATGATGGTCTTGTCCGAAGAGCTGGTAGATTCACTCATGTTACCGACGTGTAAAAGAGCCCTCATGTGGCGTATCTACTGAATAAATATTTTGAATTTTGAATTTTGAGTTACTGTATTTACACCATTTGTTCATAGTGTTCATACTAGATTATGATTTTATTGGTTGATTCACTAAAGCTGCCACGAATGGATTGAATGGGCGAAATAAACTGCAGGTACATGTGTGTTTAAATAAAACAGGTATTGGGATTGATGTTTAAACTGCATTTAAGAAGAACTTAGATATACAATCACATGTGGTTCCATTTATGGCAGCTCTTGTAAATCGATATGTATGTTAGTTACCCAGACATTGTTCATATTCATTATTCCACATAGGAAATGAAAAGAAAGAAATTAAATCAATATTCAATCATTTTATTCTTTTATTTCGTAAGAATCACCATTAATAATTGCTATCATCCTAAAGGCGTCTATAACCTTCTCCTACCTACCTATTATTTCTAACAATGTATGAAAATTTGAAAACCCTTCTGTGAAATGGGGTCCTCAAATCTAGCCCTGCTGTTAACATACCAAAAAAAAAGTATATAAGAATATTAGTTACTTTAATGTATAATATATACATTGTATGTACGTATGTATGTAAACACTTTATTGTTCAAAACACAGAAATTTAAATACATAAATTTACAGAATTGGAATGTACAAAGGCAAGCTTATCCCTAACATAAAATACTTAATATAAATGTAAGTGAAAGTTGTAGACCACATTTTATTCGAGTAAAGATACTAACATTAACAATACCAACATCAATATACATTTTTGAGATTAGTAAAGTAAGAAAGAATCCTAACTTATTTACACACACAAGAGATCAAATCACCATCGACTTCACAATTTGTGAAAAATAACAAACTTGTTAGTTCTCTGAAAATATTCAGTTCAGGGACCCACCACATGTCAGTACATATATATAATAGAGGACGCCCGCGACTTCGTACGCGTAGAATTAGTTTCCCGCTACTCCCCCCATTTCTTCCCGTTGGGGGTCGATTTTCGGAAAATCCTTTCTTAGTGCTCACTTACATCATGAAAGGCACCCCTGTACCAAATTTCAAGTTTCTAGGTACAGTAGTTTCGGCTGTGCGTTGATATGTCAGTCAGTCAGTTTAGCCTTTTATATATATAGATAATATAGGTACCACTGACGTTAAAACGAATACAAAATGATAATATATTTTACAAATTAAAGGTATTTTTGACAGTAAACAGTTTATACATTTTGAATGACTATGGGATATAAGGGATAATTTAAGTAATTGTGTAATTCAGTTATTGAGTACGTAGGAAGGGTTTATGTTGGACATTAAATATGTTTAAGACTATTGTAAACACATAATGCAATAAATGATATGACTAAGATATGACTATGAATTAATTCTAATATAATTACCTCATTGCAACATATTATGCTATATAAATAATCCTTACTGCAGATTTAAATTTTAAAAGCATTAAACCATTCCAAAAACCATCAAACATTTTACCTTTACCTAAGTAAAATACAGACAGCTAACTCACTTGATGTAAAGGTTATTGGGTTTCATAACAACTTCTCATGATTAAATGCTTTAGATTCTTACAAAATATTATTTTATGATTACCTACTATAAGAGCAGTTTTTTTAGATATAGGTACCTATCCCAATTGATTCCAATTATGTTTAATCACCTCGTCGTCCATTCAAATCGTTGAATTTCTCCCTTATTGATGTGGCTCCCAAAATGAGCGTCATTTCATTGTCCATGGCCCCTGAGTAATCTGGATTGCCTAAGACAAAAAAAAGTTATAATTTACAAGCAAACTCAGTAGGTAACTTTTCCAAGCAAGATGGGACTTTTATCAACTTGGTTTGTAGCAGATGGTATCTAACTTCTCACTAATATTATAAATGGGAAAGTTTGGATGTTTGTCACTTAATCACACCAGAACGACTAAACGAATCTGGATGAAATTTGGCACAGAGATAGACTACAGTCTAGAACAGTCAACTTTTATCCAGAAAAATTTGGACAGTTCCTGAGGGAATAGCGCTAAACGACTTTTATACGAGCGAGCAAAGTCGTGCGCAAAAGCTAGTGTTTAATAAATATTTATGTGACAAGGATGAATATTTTGTTTCTGAGTGTTGGGTGTTCTCTATGTATGTATTTATTTATAGAAGTACCTAAACAAAGCCTATTCCTAGACCTTGATAATTTGTGTAGTACTATCATGAGGTATTAATTTAAGTGCAAATAGTTATACCCATTGTTGTTTAAAAGAATTAAATACTTAATTAAATTAATATCAGTCACAAATTAAGCTCTAGGCTTTATTTAATTTGTTCTATATTGGATACATCTTTGAATAATCTTATTTATAATAATTATGTATTTTTAAACAACAATCTGTGTTAATTATAACAAACAATTTGGAGAATCCATAATTTAGATATACTTAGTGGAAAAATAAGAGAGTAAGGAACATTTTCTAAATCAATGACCCCCTGCGGCAGCTTGAAACTAGTTTAGAATATGAAATAGAACGGCAGATTCAAGCTTGTGTAAATGGAATAGCACAACAAGACACCTTAGAGATTTATCATAACTTTAATATTCTATGGGTATGTGGGTGAGCTTTTGAATCATTCTATACTTAATTTGTATTGATTGTGTCAAGATATAAAGCACATCATATAATGAATGGGAGAGTGGTAGTTGACCTCATAATACTTATATGCATTTATAATTGTTTCTAGGAAGGCCTAACCTTAATTAGATAGGTATGTTATATTTAATATTTTCATTTCATGTCATCATACATTGATCACTGTATCAAGGGAAACAGTGTGCTTATAGAAGCAGTATTCAGTGTTAAAAGAAGATATAGGTACCTACCTACCTCTCACTGATGCTTAGCAAATTAGCATTCGTTCACATTTCTTGTTTGGGGTAACAAAATCCATATCTTAGTAAATAATTAATTACTTAATGGCTGGTATTACTAGTTTACTAGGTGCTGCATGACAACCATTTTCCGTTGGTCATATCCCATTCCCGTGGCAAATACACGGAACCTGCAAAAATAACCATCTATTAAATACATGTTTATTTAGGTTGTTATTGTTGTAAGTAGGGAGTCAGGTACCGTAATTCACATCAGCCTTACCTTTTACTGCGAAAAGAACTACCCTTCGTACTCTTGTAGCAAGGGTGCCTACTGAGTCCAAAGTTGTTTTAATGTTATATTATTGTAGCAGAGTAGGTAATTCACGTGTAGGAAATCTTTCTCACAAGAAAGCATATCGGCACTTCTAATTTGGTCTTGATTCGGACGAACTCGACGATTCTGATACTTTTATTAAGCACTTTTCATTGTTTGCAACTCACAAAAGTCACAAAGAATACATAATTTGAAAAATAACAATTCAAAAACTTGAATTATCACCGCTTGTTATCAAGAATAATAAGCACTCACGCACAGCTAATTCACAAACCGCCATTTTGATTGCTTCCTTGAGCGCTTTTCTTCAAGTCTTCGGCGTTAGAATAGTTTTCTACATTGTACTGTAGAATACAGAACAGAATGCACGTCAAAAGTGCCACTTGTCTCACCATCTGTATGGATTATGTCATTGTGACAGCTCTGAGCGTTTTTCTGTTCGTTTCGATTCGATTTAAAACGAACGAAATAAGAACGTTGTCTAGGACTTAGCGATTCGCTTAGATAAACCACGTGATCAATTTGTGATCCCATACATTTCAAGACGATAGAACAGAAAAACGTTAGCGGCGTTGGCACGTTGTCTGACCCCCCTGGTGTGAACGAGATAACGCTTTTAGTTTCTGATGCCCTGGTACTTTTGGAGCTGAATGATCAGCTTTTCATGTAGTATAAGTAGCCTTTTTGAAGGCTCTCACAGTCTTTACAGATAGTT
This sequence comes from Acleris cristana, assembly GCA_948252455.1. Taxonomy (NCBI): domain Eukaryota; kingdom Metazoa; phylum Arthropoda; class Insecta; order Lepidoptera; family Tortricidae; genus Acleris; species Acleris cristana. Next base: position 49,324,535 of record OX411771.1, read on the forward strand.
CCAAATTCAAATAATATGATATGTTATGGAATTTCCATACTTACTTACTGGACACTTTTTGATTCCAAATTCGAAATTTCTCAACTTTACTGGACACTTTTCCAGTTGTCCAGGAACGTCAACCTACTGGCTCCTTTTTACTGGTGTTATGGCAAGATTACATAGCATTTTTGAGTAAAAGAGATTTACACTGGTGGTCTAAACAGAAGCACATGGGGTTAGCTCCACGCGCTTCTGTCAAGTCCTTTGAGGTTATCGTAATTTGTAGGTACTGGAAGGACAGCTGTCAGGATTACCTGCTTATCTGCGTTTTACTATCAGTGGCTTGTTTTGTAAAGCTACAAATTACAATTTACAGGTAACAAGTTTCCATTTGACACAACTTCGACCAATGACGACCAGAGGCCCGTTTCACGAAGCTACAAGTTACAAATTACAAGCGGAAGTCTCTTTCTAACTCCTTTTGCTAGAAGGAGAGTTCCGCTTGTAATTTGTAACTTGTAGCTTCGTGAAACGGGCCGCAGAGGCCGGTTTCACGAAGCTACAAGTTACAAATTACAAGCGAAAGTCTCTTTCTAACTCCTTTTGCTAGAAAGAAAGTTCCGCTTGTAATTTGTAAATCGTAGCTTCGTCAAACGGGCCACAGCCATTTGAGCAGTGTTGCCAGTTTAGACCTGTAAAATTGTAACTTGTAGCTTTATAAAACGTGCCCCAGGATATGCAGGCCTGTGCAGTGCAGTCTTAATTTGTCTTTATCCCTGAAGTGCTTAGAACATAATAATATTACACTTGATTTAGTAGGCAGCAAGTCGGTCTATTTTCTCAACAATCGAATGATTTCCACCGACTTCTTTTGACGTAGGAAGGATGGATAAGGATGTAGCCTTAGGCACCCTGAAAATGTATCAATATAAAATAGGTAACTAAATGAAAATACTAGATTTTTCTATTATCATTAATCTATATTTTTTATTAAATCTACTTCCAATATATTAGAACTCAAACATAAAATTTAAAACCTCCCGTCAATGTGGGAAAACCAAAACGATATTTTAATGGCAACACTGCGCCTAAATTGCAATATTTGGTATTTTAAATCGATTTCTGGGTTTTTTATGTTAATTTGAATACATAAACAATTAACTAACGTGTGGAAAGTAATTCCGCTGGATTTGTTATCTTTTTGTCATCTCGAATTACATTCTTTCACTACGCATTTTCCCATTTTGTAGCTCGGTGCAACTCTGTCGGCATCCCAATGAGCACTGAGTTGAAGTTTGCTGACATATGGCTGTGGCCTTATGTGAAGTGGCAACGCTTTGTTGCTGTAATTGGTAATCTAGTGTAACATATATATCAATGATTGAACCCTGGTTATTACACCGACTTGCTTGCACGTTCGGTATCACTTTCACATCCGTCGGCGGCAATTTGCTGACAGCCTTTTGTAACCACCGCTGTGTACGCTTTGCACACCGTTTCTTTATAATGTAACATAATACCAAGAATAATAAAATGCCATACACTATGAGTCCGATTGCTACAATATTAAGTTTGTTTTCGACTTGGGTTGACAGATTGTATGCCGTTGCTATGGCAATGGCATTGTGGGATTCCTTGTCTCCTTCCTTGCTCTGTCCGTAGCCATATTGGTTCTTCCCAATTTTTCTTTTAAAGTATGTATTGAAGTATGCGCGACGTACTCTTCGAATTTTAAAATCTCAATTGTAAATTTACTGTTCTTGTCACCTTTGTTACTGATGTAATGATGTTTTAAATAATGTGAGCTCGGAAGAAAACAAATTTCTCTGATTCGTCATTTTGATGTCCTAGTTTTATATTCCAACTATGTCACAGTACTCTTGCATAAACAATAGGTTATTAATCATTATTGTACTGTTATGTGTTATCTACTTGCACAGTTATCGACTACTGTTATTTTTTTCCACTGTGTTTTACATTTGCTGATCCCACTCGTATATGCTTACGTTACTTACTTGTTCGACCCTCTTTCGTCATATTGTTTACATGTATTATTATAGGCTTACGCGTATAATATTGCCATACTTAAAACCTATTTCTAATTAATTATTAGCTCTAATGATTAATGGTAGTTGCTGCACCAGACCTACTCTGCTATATTTAAATATGAAGTGTCACCAAACAGCATTCCGGTACAGCAACGCTGAACAAACTTAACACTATTGATAACGGATTGGTTTATTAATCACTCGGTCTCTACGCGTTGTATGTGTCGTTAGTACTGGCTCCGTTGTTTGCGTGTGTATGTCTGTCTCTTGTGATATAGGCCCTCAACTATTTAAACTATCCTCCGTTTCTTCTAGCGACTGATTTAAGATGAATGCTGGTTTTAATAAATCAATTGATATTTCTATTTGTCTATTTGGCATTTGGTCTTTGAAAGTTTTCTGTCTTTTAGCTATCACTTGATATGGTCCGTCATAAACAGGAGTTAGTGATTTCTCAACCATGTCATTACGTATGAACACATGAGAGCAGTTTTCCAACTCTTTGTGTACAAATATTTTCCTGTAATCCCTATTTCTACGTGTCGTGGGTCCGATCCTATGCAATACGTTCCTAATTTTACCTACAAACGACAATGGGTCTACTGATTCTGTTTGGGAATTTATATAGAAATCTCCCGGTAATCTAAGTACCTTACCAAAAGTTAGCTCCGCCGCGCTGACGTCGTCATCTGACCTGCTGACTGCCCTTAATCCTAACAATACTGTCGGTAGTTCTTCTAGCCAAGAGTCATTTTCCGACAACCTGGCCGTGAGAGCAACCTTTAATGATCTATGCCACCGCTCTACCAACCCGTTACTTTGGGGATGATATGGCGTTGTGTGTATCCTTTTAATGCCTAATAACTTCATCAATGATGTGAAAAGATCACTCTCGAATTGTCTTCCCTGATCTGTCGTTATGTATATTGGCGCTCCGAATCTGCACATCCAGCTCTCATACACCACCCTCGCGACCGTGTCCGCCGTCACATCCATTATCGGTATTGCTTCTGGCCACCGAGTACACCTATCTAACATTGTTATCAAATACCTATACTCCTGTTGCGTCATCGGTAGGGGCCCTACCAAATCGATATGTATCTGTTCGAACCTGTTTGACGCTCGAAAGGTGCCTAAATCTGAAACTATGTGTCTACAAATTTTACTGCGTTGGCATTGAATGCATGCTCGAGCCCAGGTGCCCACGTCCTTATTCATTCCCGGCCAATAAAATCGTTGTGCTGTCATTTTGCGTGTGGTTCTGATTCCTGGATGACTATTGCTATGTATCATATTGAAAACCGCTTTTTTAAATGAATCTGGTACATAAGGTCATGGTATGCCTGTGGTCATTTCGCAACATATGGTATGTGCGGAGTCAGGCAACAACATTGTAGCGAACCGCGCCTCGCTGGAATTCGCTTGCGCAATTCGATCGTCCGTTTCCTGTGCTCGAGCTAGTTCTACAAATTCAATCACTGTGGGGCATGTTATCGTTTCTACACGTGATACGTTTGTATGCTGTAAACACACTGAATAACAGGTTCCTAAGTGCCGCAGCGGCGTGCGGAGCGCCGCGCGCCGGCGTCGCCTGCGAGCGGTGCGGCCCGCCTCTGATCGCTCCTTTAGACTTCGCGCGTTCAGCGCTGAAGAAGTGTACCGCATAGTGACGTCTGTGATTCCGCCAAAGACCTCAGGTGATATATATGGGATAAGTATGAAGCTATTGAGGAAAGCTCCAGCTCCCCTGGCCCATGTTTTGACGGAGCTGTTTAATCGTTGCATAAGGGAGGGCACCTACCCTGCACCGCTAAAATTAAGTAAAATAGCCCTTATATTCAAAGGTAAGGGAAAGATGGGGGATATGGATGGTTATAGACCAGTCTCTATTATCCCTGCGATAGCGAAAGTCTTTGAGAACGGACTCTGCAGCCGCCTCTCGGGCTTCTTAGACTCAACTAACGCCCTATCCAACAGGCAGCACGCCTACCGTGAGGGTCGTTCGACGACATCCCTGACTCGCGAATTGGTCCGACGTGTCATGACTGCACGAGAGAATAGATAACAGGTGGCCGTCTTGTGCTGCGACCTATCGAAGGCCTTCGATGTTGCCGATCACGCCGTTCTTACTGCTAAGCTGCGGCATTACGGAATTGATGGCCCGTCGTTATCCCTACTTGAAAGTTTGTCGCAACACAGATCCCAGATTATGGTCGGAGACGGGGGGAAAGTGAAATCGGACCCATTGGTGACTACCATGGGCGTAGCACAAGGATCATCGGTCTCAAATTTGCTTTTCTCCCTGTTACTAAATGACCTTCCGGACGCCATAAAGGCTGCTGACATTCTTATGTACGCTGACGACGTCGCTGCAATTGTTACTGCGCGATTTATTGGCAGCCTAGAACAAAAACTGAACGAGACCGCAGCGCAGCTTGCTCGATGGTTTAGCGAAAACGGTCTAGCTTTAAACCTGAAAAAGACCCACTATCTGGTGTTCAACTTGTCGGGCCGCAGCCCCGGACAACTTGCGGTATTTGTAGAAAGAATATCCCTAGACCAAACTAACACTACTACATTCCTGGGATACGATATAGACACTTGCATGAAATGGGATCATCACGTGAACTGGCTGTGTACTAGACTTGGTAGCGCGTGCTTTGCCTTAGGCCGAGTCACCAGGATGGTCTCTGATGTCCTTGATCCAGTATGGCGCGGAGCTCTGGGGACGTTGTGCTGAGTGGGAAAGAGTGTTCCGCCTTCAAAAACGGGCAGTCAGAATTATCGCGCGTGTGCCACTTGACACCCCCGCTAGGCCTTATTTTCAAAAACTCGGTATATTGACGCTGCCAGGTATAGTCATTTTTCAAGTGGAAGTTTACGTAAAGGTCAACTTAGCGTCCTATAAAACCCACAGCATGGTACACAAGTACAGCACGCGCAACGCTAACAAGCTTGTAGGTATCGGCAGCAGACTAAAGAAGGCGTCCAAGCTCACCCACGCCATGGGCCCCGCAGTATACAACAAGCTGCCGGATAGCATAACCACGGCCCCGAGCTTATGCAGTTTTAAAAATCGCCTGAAACGCTGGCTTATTGAGCACTCGTTCTATGACGTTGATGAGTTTATCGCACTGAAGTGATCTCGGTAGGCTCGGTTTAGAAAGTATTTATTTCAAACTTGTTAATTCTAATTTTAACTAATTTAATTACATTGTTTTTACGATGGTTTTATGTGACATCTTGGATTTTGATATTTTATGATCTATGCAATATTTGCATGATAGCATATTGGAATTATCCATTGTAATTATATCTTTTTTACGTGTAAATTGGGTCTACTAACAAAATTACTTATGACTTATGACTTATGACTTAACGCGTCAGCTACTACATTCTCGGAACCTTTTATGTTTTTCTTTTTCGGAAAAATGTATCTTAACTGTTCCCTCTTCTTCCTCTAAATTTTACAATAACTCCTTTACATTTCAGGCTGTTAGGTTGTGGAACTCTCTTCCTTTGGAACTGAGACAGGCTAAATCATTTCCTATTTTTAAGAATCTTCTAAAAGAACACCTTTTGTCACTTCCTTAGTGGTTTTCCTTACTTATTTTGTATTTATATATATTTGTTTTTTTTTTTTATTTATGTATATGTATTTATTTTAAGGATATTTATGTTTTTAAAAATTGTTTATTTCAGTTTGCACCGCCTGCCTATTTCTATTGTATATTATTAACCATCTCTTCTTTGTAAGGTTGTCTGGAAGAGATCGCTATTTAGCGATAAGACCGCCTGTTGACTCACTATGTAGTCTTTTTATTTTTCCTGTATTTCTGTTACTTGGTGTATGTGGTGTTTCAATAAAGTGTTTTGTATTGTATTGTATTGTATGTGTCTAATATCGCTGGTGAATTCGCTAACGAACATGAGCTGCCTGGTTCTCCTTGGCGTCTCGTTAGCGGTGCCTACTTTCTTAAGCGCGAATGTTAGCGACTTATGATCTGTATAGACTATTAGTTGTCTGCCTTCTATGAGGTACCTAAAATGGACTATGGACATAAAAATAGCTAGCAATTCTCTATCAAACGTGCTATATTTCTTCTGAGTGTCTGAAAATGACTTCGAGAAGTACCCTAGTGGCCTCCATTTATTGTTAACTTTTTGCTGAAGTACGGCCCCTGCCATTGTGTTTGAAGCGTCTGTCATGAGCGCAAGCGCTACCCCCGGTAATGGATGTGACAAAGTAACGGCGATTTTTAGGCTCTCGTTACTTTCCGCGAAAGCGGCGTCTGCATCCGTATCCCACTGTATTTTGGTTTGGTCTTTTTTTTTTTTTGGAGTTATGCAAATATTTATTTAGATGACTTTGTTCATCAGCTGCTCCTTTAATTTATGTGGTCTATAAAAGTTAATCATACCTAGAAACCGCCGCAATTGTTTGACATTTTCCGGTTTTGGGAAATCTAGAATAGCCTTAACCTTCTCATCTAAGGGTTTAAGGCCTGATGGAGAGACTGTGTACCCCAAAAAGTTTACTGTTGAATTTACACTTACTCAAATTTATTGTTATGCCAAATTTGTCAAGAATACTCAAAATTTTGTCTAAATGAGCTTGATGCACCTTTTCCGTCTCTGACGCTATAATGAGGTCATCAATGTAGCAAAAAAGTGATGATTTTTCACCATTCGGATGGACAAAGTCTTCTACCTCCTGAAAAATGGAGTTCATAAATTGCTGGAACGTCTGAACTGCATTTCTCAGCCCAAACGTCATGCGCGGAAATTCGAAGAGACCAAAGGGTGTGATGATTGCTGTTTTTTCGATGTCTTCGGGCGCCACCTCTATATTATGATATGCACGATTTATATCTAGTGTCGTAAATATGCTCTTACCTGCCATTCCATAAGTGAAGTCATGTAACCTTGGAATTGGGTATCTGTCCGGCTTTGTTATTGCATTGAGTCGTCTGTAGTCCCCACACGGTCGCAGTTGCCCATCCTTCTTGGGCACGACGTGCAGTGGACTGGCCCAGGCGCTCTTGCTGGGTCTGCATATTCCCAATTCCTGCATGATACGAAACTCCTCTTTCACCTTGGCATACCTGTCCGATGATAACGGGCTTGCCCGCGCGTATACTGGTGGACCTGTAGTGTCGATGCAATGCTTGACTCCGTGCTTCGCTGGCTGTGAAAAAGACACTAGCTTGATCGTGTCTGGATACTTTTCCAGAATTTTGCGATATTTATGTGACGACTGGACTGTATTTACAGAAGAGGTAGCCCGTACTATCGACCCGCACACGCCGTCTGAGCTTTCCACTAGCTTCCTACTATGTAAATCTACTACTAACTTATTGGTCTTTAAAAAATCAGCCCCGAGGATAGGTTGACTGACTTCACACACCACGAATGTCCACACTATGGGTTTGTTAAACCCGAGGTCCAGCTCAAATGTTAGGGTGCCGAATGTTTTTATTTCAGATCCATTAGCCGCGTACAGTTTATACGAACAACCGCGTTGATTTCCGCCACTGATTCCATTCATTGGGATCACTGAGACGTTTGCACCGGTATCTACCAGGAATGACATTCCATTCTTACGATCGTAGACGCACAGGCGGTGGTTACCTGACGCCGGCGCACCCCCCACTGCTACTCTAGGGTGCACCGAATCTAGTTTCCTCGTCTTGATTGTGTAACAATGCAGTTGTTACGTTCCTTACCTGTGTGCATTTTATAGACAAATAATAATTGAGGGTATGTTGGTGTCTCACGTACACGACTCCAGTTATTTTCCACTCGTGACGCGAGTTGCTATGTGCATTTCTTTGTTCGCCCTACTCATATTCGAAATTAACAGAAAGGGGTGATAGCTTATAAATAGGCCACGCACCCTTCATTCGGCCTCTTTGCCGCCTCACCTACTACTTTGAAACAACTTGACGTGTTGTTTTTAATAGGTACTAAATACCTAAGTTTTATTATATTCGGTGCATTTCCCCAAATGGACCCCGCCACGGCTTGGAGCATTCCATCGCTAGGAGCATTCCACGGCTTGGAGCATTCCACCGCTAGGAGCATTCCACGGCTTGGAGCATTCCACGGCTTGGAGCATTCCACCGCTAGAAGCATTTCACCGCACCGCTAGGAGCACTGCACCGCTAGGAGCACTACCGCTGGGACAACACTTCTTGCGTCTTGGGATCGGGCTCTAAACCCTGTCCACTTCTCTTCTTGGCCGGAGCGGCCTCTAACCACGGTGACCAGGATCGTCGAGTGGGTTCCGGTGCTACACACCGTCGGGCTGCCGTCGGTTTCTTCACCGCCGCTCCGCGTCACCTACTGCGAGGGAAGTGCTAGCTCGCTTCGCAGAACCAGACCACACCCTACGAACCTACCTACCCTGTTCTGATCACACTACCGGCGTTCTTATTTCTAAATAAACTATTTAAACTTCTCCTGAGTTTTTACTTGCCACCCGGTAGAACGTGACAATTGCCATCCGGATGTACCTTGTCACTGATCCGCTGCTGTTCGTGAAGGACCTCCCTGCTGCCATCCACAGGGCTGCTGGCAATTCCTCGCAAATCTTCCGAAACGCTGAAGATAATCGCAATATCTGCCTCGCTGCATAGTACCTCTGCCTTGCGGGAATCCTCCTCTTCCTCTAAACCAATTATTTCCATATTCTGGCTTTGTTTCTCCCTGATTTCTTATTTGATTTACCTCTTCTCTTAGCTGAGTGAATCCTTCCGAAATCTTTCTAATTTCTTGCATTATTTCCGTTTCCTTGTTATCTTCTACTTGACTCACCCCTGCTATAACCCCGCGCTTTGTTGTTTCCAGGATTTTGTCCGCCAATGCCGTCAACGCCTCCATCCCCAAACCTTCGTGTGGTATAAGTGCTGTTTGTACCGCTAGCGGTAGTCTTCTTAACCATAATCTCCTGAGGGTGACCTGCTCGACGCTCGCGTTCCTTGCTGCCTCGCTCATGCGCCTGAATAACTGCGATGGTTTCTGCTCACCTAAATGTAGTTCATTCATGAGCCTATTGAACTGTTCATCTGCTGTTTCTTGGAACTCATTTATTAATCTTGTTTTCAGGGCCTCGTAGCTTCTATTCTTCTCCTCCAGTAGGTCGCTAACATGGCTCAAATCTTCTCTACCCAATTTGGCTAAAACCAGGTCGCACTTCGTGTCCTGTCCTATTTTCTGAGGTCCTACTATAGCCTCGAACTGCGCAAACCATAGTGTGGGCAGGTCCCTCCAGAACGGTGCTATCCTGTTTGCAACAGTCACTGTGCACACTTCCGTAGGTTCTGATGGTTGTACGATGCCTCCTTTTTTTAGGTCCTCCATGATGATTTTCGGGGAAAAAACAAAGTTTTTATTCCCGCCTGGTTAGCACAAACTATCGTTATGCGTTTCTTCTAATTCTTCTCGAGGTCACCACTTTAACTACCGTTTACTGTTTGGGAAAATAATGATAGTCCAAATGTTCTAGTAGTTCATTTTAATACAATGCTTCTACTTCTAACACATACATTTTGTATAATGCAGGAGGCTAACCAGGCGGGCGTCGCGTAACGTATTCGTCGTGTACACTACTACGTTTGACCGCTAACTCCAGACTGGCCTACTTTGTGGCGGCGCCCGCGTCGTTTTCCAAAACTGCTGACGTACATGTATGTATATGGTAGGGGTGTCGCCACATACAGCAATCTATCTGCCTTGAAGATTGAATGAGGGAAGACAATCCAACTCATAAATATGACTTTGATATTTACTAAGACGTTGTTTGTCAGTTAAAGACTAGAAATATTTACTTCTGAAAAACTAGTATAAACTTTATTGGATAAGTCAATGTGTAATAAACCGAGCATGAGAACAGGCCGTGTGATTCGAAGGTGACCAGAGCAGTAGACTCATCAAATTTATACTTATGAGCGCCAGATGAGCTTACCGACAAAATAAGAATTGGCTAAATAAAAATCATAGGATCAGTAATAGATAACCATTTATTACAACAAAGGTTACAAAATGCCTCTTACTTCTTTCCTTTTTTTGTAGATATCCAATTTATAGGTTAAGTATTGGTGGTGAAAATACCTTGGTACATATCGTCACACCCATATACAAACAGTAGGTAACACTGAAATTAACATTAAACACGTTAAGAACGAGACTTATATCGGTTGCTTTGGTACTTGTAGAATTTAAATAAAAAATGTACCAGTTCCCGAAGTAAGAGTTTACGTGCTGATCGACGTGAACCACGAAGTTTTCCCGGGGAACATCACCCGCAGGATCCCGAACACGAGGAGGTCGGACACAGCTTGGCTACAGGTCAAACAGCGCCCGCCGTTACCATCAATTGTAGCAGTATCCGCCTTGGGGATCGCGGCAACCGATGTACCCGCAGTTGGACTCCGTTAAACAAGGTTAAGTTTGGTTCCAGAAATAAACCGTCGAACATCCACGTACCCGAGTAGATACGGGTTCGCCGTGAAAGAGTGATGCGGCGTAGTAAGTTGGAAAGTAACTTAGTAAATTTTCATCTGGGAGTAACTGAGTAAATTTTCATCTGGTAGTAACTGAGTAAATTTTCATCTGGGAGTAACTGAAATTAAAACAAATAATGTGAGAAACATCAACATAAAACGATGTCACCGTTTCCACCTAGACACGATAAATAGGCTTAGAACACTCACCTGAGTAGTGGGTAGACATAACACGGAAGAATAAGTATTGATTTCCCTTAGGACCTTATGTCGAGAAGTTAAGTTATAAAAAGCTGGGCCGGACGCTGAAAAGAATGAAACAAATTTATTGTAATGTCATCATACTAGACATTAAAAGACACCTCTTCGACCCAAAACTCACCCCAAAGCGAGAAAATTGATCTGGAAATATAAATATTATGTGTTCACATCGTAATGAATAATCCGAATGAGGTCGATATACCAGAATTATCTCGAATACCAATAGTCATGCGATCCGTTTCATCATTGGAATTAGTGATGCATTTGGGACATGACTGACCGAAATCAATGAAAACATGACACAAAAAAAGGATTAGGGAATAGAAGGAAAACTCCAGACTTCTTCCTATTTTTACCGCAAAGCGTAGAACTAGAATAAAAAGCGAAAGAGGGTGACGTTTATCTATATAATTGAACGAAACTTGCCTAAAACGAAACCAAAATTCCTTACTGCTGCGTTTTTTTCGCCACGGAAGACCAATAATTATTTGCCAAATTTTAAGTATTTTGAATTATATGTTTTAGGATTTAGTGAATATTTACGATTAAATATCCTACGTAATACTCAGGGTTAGAATAGATTCATGTGGAAGCTGAAACGGGTTTCATCGTAAGAAAAATATATGGACGCCTGTCAAATATGACAGCCGTGGATGAAGTGATGAGAAAGAATTGTACCGAAGTCACGGCATGTATTTCTTCCACAACCGCTGGCATTATAGCCCAAAAGAAAGTTATAAATTGACTTTGAAAGTTACAGTCTCGTCTGAAGTTTAAGTAAGTTTTTTCTGTAGTAAATGTTAACAAAATCTATGAACTGTAGGCTAGAAAGTGTTACAAATGTTCAATAATCCGTTATCTCCATAGGGCAAAACAGTTAAATATAGGAATAAATAGCATATCCCACAGATTCTTTAGTTATGGCGGATAACATATTTAATTTAAACTTCCTACTATTTTCCCTATATATTAACGGTATAAGACCAGACACAAATGAGTTTCAAGGATTACATTTAATTCTTAAGAATTAATCCTACATGCCTAGTTTAGTTCCTATTGGTTTATGTCCTAGTTCTCTATTTACCCTACATTGAAGCTACCCTATCCCTACTGATAAGTCCTGTTCTACTTGCTATACCTAAGGGCTTACCTCACCCAGTAATTAGCTAGGTCCCTAGGGAATCTGGAAAGTTCAGCTGAGTCGGCTGAGAAGGCAACCTAAACGCTCGTGTTGTGTTTACCTCCCCCCTCACTTTTGGTGAACCGTAGTTCTAAGGGACAGTGAGAGTAAGGCGCCCTATTGTGTGGTTTAGTATATATACATAAAAAACAGATTTATCGGGACCCAGCCTCAACTCCAATAAAGCTTCCGTGAGCGCGCGCCGGCATGTCAACTAGTGATCCTCACTTGTTCTTTAAAGGCTGACATTGAGACTAAGTAGGCACTTCTACGGATGTTTATGTTGGTAAAGAGACATCCAGGCTCTTACTACTATACACTTGTAGTGTATGCTAATCTAGCTTAACTCAACAAAAATTCCCCACTATACAAGGAATGTTCTTTAATATACAGTTAATTAATGTATTGTAGACACGAATGATAACCAACCCAAAGTATTTGAATACAGAAAGATATATTAGTACACATATTGGTATTTGGGAAACCTCGCCAGCTGTGTCCGGACTCTGATCACAGTGGTTAGCTAAAGGTGTCCAGGCCCAGCAAGGATTTCTACCCACCAATACAAACAATAGAAATACAATCATACATTAGAAAGCCTCACTAACTGCAACCCAGGCTATGTAAACCAGGATTAACAGTAGCAAGAGAAAAATAAAGCAAAAGTCCCTTACCAAGTTATAAGTAAAAATATCAAAATAAACCAATTTCAATTATAAAAATTCCCACAACCCGTCTACTGGAGTGAACCTGGAAAACAAAATCTTTTGATTAAAGCACAAACCCCAACCAACACCTATCATACATAAAAATACAGAGCTTTCGCGCTGCATTCCTATACATGACAGTAAACCACACCCCATACAATAATACCTATTACCTACTCCTAAGCAAACCGTTTTCCCTATCTCCTCGCGATTAGAATTTATTTACTACGCTAAACTGTGAAAACGCGTCTTTCAAACACTATCAAAGCAATACATAAACCTATTTAAAGCAGGTAAAACAATAGTTAGTAAATGAATCGCACGTACTTAAGCCGTACGTATTTTATACCTCCCTGCTAGCTCTTAAACAAAGTTAACGCTAACTATACAACCGATATAATTGAAAACACTTTAAAAGACTGCAAATACTAAACCGAATACTACGAAGTTTAAATTTTGCTGTAAAACAAGCACTAAATCATGAATTTAACCGCGAACGTATCGTCCTCCTATCCCTCTGTAAAACTCGTAATTAACCGAAATTTACACAAAATAAAGCAAATAAACTGGCGCAACACGATATTAAAACCAAACGAATTGAAACACGATTAAAATAACTACGAACCGTAAGTTAATTTTACGTAAAGCGTACCCCAGAGAGTAAGCCTATCCCCTTTGAACGACTTCAAAAATATAAAATCTCCGCGATGAATGGCCAGAAAAGAATGCCCATATTCCTTTCGAAAACTCTATATATAGATTCAACAGCGGCCATCGCGCTCGTGCAACTCAAACCACTTGAACAACTCATGCATCTCATGCCAGTTAAACCACTTGTACCAGTCATACCTTAGCTCCAAAATTATCCCTTACTATAAGTAACATTAAGGTATACTTTCAATCCCCATTCCAATCGCTTAAGTCATTTTAATCATTACATTCCTACATCTCCTGATTCGTGATTTGAATCTACACTGATAATTGAAACTAATCCTTATGCTATTCAATACACAGTACATTTTTCCATCATTCCCAGTATTACCGTTTTTAATATCTGCTCGAGTCCGTATTCTGACGGCGTCTATCTCCATCACTGTCGTACTCTACCAATTCGAACATGACAGACGCTGCCCGTTTGTACCACCAGAATCATAGTAAGGCGCCATCTACTCGGTGATGTTCGTTTACGCAATCGGCTTGGTCCGATTCTAGCGAGACAACCTATATAGTTCCTTCCTTCTCTCTCTCGTGTTCATTACTCAAGAACTATATCACTCCCATTTCTTCTATATAACCATTGTTTATTGAAGAAATAAATAAGATTTATAATTCTAAAGCTTGTATTAAGCAAATAAGATTTGAATTGAATAAGATTACAAAACTAGAACATGACTTGATTAACAGCTTACTAAAATGGTGAGAGTCCTTCTAGATTTTTATTGCATTACACTTGTTATGATGTAATTTTGCGGACTGTTTTTAGCAGGCGCTCAAACTTGTTGCATTCGCATTTTAACACTTATTATTGTATTCATACGTGAATAAATATAATTAATATTTAGCAGTAATGTTATTTTATTAAAAATAGATTTTGCATATTAATCAGCTCTCGCTAAAGCCTGAACTAACTCTAATTATATTTGTGAATTTGAACGGGCATAAATATCTGGACCGTTACAATCAACCCCCGAAATTTACACAGGAGACAAATTGTTTAACCGGCGTAAATTTTCTAATCTCCCTTTAATTCGCAAATATACTCTACTTATTTGTTAACACTATCTCTCAACTGTAAAACCCATTACAATAATGGTGTGATGTGTATTGAAACCTAAATAATCGATATTGATTCTAGATTGCAACCCTCAACCTGTCGATATGCCAACCATGAACTATCATCACTCTTCGCAAGGAACACAAGGTCTCAGCAAGAGGAACCTGGGTTATGAATCCAAATCTACTCTAGTAGTATGATTTTGCCCCTTCACAACGATTCGACGACCACATTGCCCGGTCTATGACTCTGGCCTACTTTGCCCAAGCCATAAGTGATTCTGGCAAAACCCCCCCTCTAGAAACCAAATGCCTTTGATAGCTAAAATGCTAACAATCCAATAGTTTACATATCCAAGTTAAAAGTCTCACCCCATCGTCAATCTCTATATACTTTGGAACATGTGAAGTTGCCGAAAATATAATGACAATTGCCACTGTGGGCTGCCGCGCCGGTAGAGTATGAGTTTTCTATGGAAGCAGACTAGAATTTGCACTTTGATCTAACCTAACACCTATTCTATAGTTAACCCATTGTTAGTGTAGTGCCTTGAAATTTAGTGTCAACAAATCGATATCCAAATCTATAGGGTCTGTTGATTAATTAGAGCCCTTGCCTATTTATTTATTTTATTTTTTTGAAAAAAATACCGTTCATCAATCCGATTTTCCTTCCTCAGTCTCTTTTCCACTCTACTCTAACCAATCATCAGGCCCAACTAGAATGGAAATCTAAAAAAAAACTACTTATTTACTGACTATAATATACAGAAAATTTCTCCGGTCAATCAACCATTTCACTAATGAAGTAACTATGCATTGAATCTACAACCCCTCTTCCTTATAACGACACTGGCCCACAAACTACTTTGGAAGCATCATTATTTAATAATTTCGTCAACTTATAAAACATTTAATGTCTAGTTTATATTAAATGAGTTTTTTTTTTACAACTGATACAAACATTGATGATAACCAAAAAGAACTAAGTGCAAAGAATAATATATCTTTTATAAGTATACTTAAATTTTATATTTTAATAAAATATTAAAATATCAATCCCGCCACCATAATTCTAATTTATTCTTATCTAAACTTAACCTTAACCCTTAAACCTTAAATTATTAATTTTGTTACGTTAAAATTGAATTTGAATTAATTATTTCGCATTTGAAGTTGAATTAAATCTTAATATCTACATAATTTTGCACTCCACATAATTGTAAATTCCCAACACCCAAACCTCAGATGTGTATAATTTAATCTATATTGCTTATTCTATCCCAAAGTAAACGATTTATTATTTCCATGGCTAAATCTATTTGCAATGTTTACAAACACCAAACCCAATCTACCACCACCGTTCTCTCGTTTTAAATAATGTACAATCTTAAAATATAAACCATTTAAAGTTCCTCAGATACCTAATTATGATTAGTTTATTTTTCACTTTATTAGCATAATATAACATTATCAAGATTTATCCCATTAAAAATTCAATATTTCAAACTTTCAACACACTTAATAGGTATGTCATTTAGAACCTTATGATATATGTTAATGAATATTTTAAAGTTTCTAACTCTATCCCTATTGTTACCTAGTTCCCCCTTTTTTTATTATCAATATAATATTTAATTATCCTGAGTGTTAACTCATATTAAATTTCGCGCGCCAACTACATTGCAAATTGATACCCGCTTAGTTTGTCCACTATTTACCCGGACGTTATATCGCAACTTTTATCCTGGTCATTTATTCATACACCCTCAAACTGCGATTTGTTCTTTCTTAATCTTCCTAAACTTTCTTGTTTGACTAAATTTAATCTAATCATGTCACTGAATTCTATGATTGCTAAACACCCCTGTTTGTGGGATTCTAAGGACTCGTTTTTCTCCAGTATTTCTATGAAAAAGCAAAATCGAAATGCGATTCTTGATGAATTCAACTCCACCTCTGGTGTTAAGATTACTGAGTCTCATTTAAGAAATCGAATCAGGGCGTTTCGGAATTTGATAAAAAAAAACAAGTCACGTCCAACGTTGGTAAGTTCCTTATAATTGTTATTATTTATTATTAATTTAATTTTAGTACTATCTTAATTGATTTACTTTCCTATACCACCCTATAGGTGTCCAGAAGTTGTAGTGTCCCAGACTTGGCCCAGTTACAAAACCAAACTACAGCCTGTTCCACGACAGCAAATGAAACGACCACCCATATCACCTGTGACCCTATCTTGTCCTGGTCTAACTTGGACTTATGCGGGGAACAGACTGCCAACCTTAACCCTACTTTGGATGACTCGTCAACTGTTCCTTCGCATTCCATAGAAATGACAGCCACTACCTCTGTAAGAATTAATGTTCTAAACTATATCCCCATAGGATATAATAGCTATACTCATTTAATATCATTTGTATCTTGTTACTTTCTAATGATCCTAACAATTGTTGTACCTAACAATTTTTGAATTTGGATTGATGTATTTAACTTATGTTTCAGCTTCTAGAGGAGATAAGTCTAACTACAGAGGAATCTCTATTTTTAGAAGGTGAAGTCCCTGAACCTTCATCTGTAGAAGACCCTTTGTACCAATTCAATACAATACAATACAAATACTCTTTATTGAACACCAGAAAACAAAACAAGGAACAGTACATTTGAATAACATATATGTATACAACAGGCGGTCTTACCGCTAAATAGCGATCTCTTCCAGACAACCTTGGACAGAGAAATAATAAGACAAAAATACATGGCAGGCGGTGTAAACTAATTCCTTCAGAACTCAAACTAAACTACAAGAAACACTTTTGTTATAATAAAATCTACTTATACATATTTATATAAACTACATATAAATACACACATACCTCATGTAAATGAGGTAAACTACATACCAAATACACACTAAATACCTACATATTATAATATATACAATAATATATATCTATATAATATACACATACATAAATTCCAGAAATCAGCCAAACAAAGATAACACACAAGGTCATAGGATAGTAAAAATAAAAGTAAAGGAAAACATAGTAAAACTACGGAAGCGATAGATACTCATGTAAATGAGGTAAACTACATACCAAATACACACTAAATACCTACATATTATAATATATACAATAATATATATCTATATAATATACACATACATAAATTCCAGAAATCAGCCAAACAAAGATAACACACAAGGTCATAGGATAGTAAAAATAAAAGTAAAGGAAAACATAGTAAAACTACGGAAGCGATAGATAGTGGTCCTTTAGCTTGCTTTTAAAAATGTTAATAGACTGAGCACGCCTTACTTCTACAGGCAAAGCGTTCCATAGCCTTATAGCCTGGATTGTGAAAGAATTGGAGTAAAACTTAGAGGAAGAAAAAGGGACTGACAAAAGAAGGTTTTGGGAAGCTCTAACAGAATTAAAATAATTGAAACGTTCCTTAAGGTAACGCGGGGTTGCAGGGTTGAAAAGTATGCTGAAGAGGAGATTTAAAATATGAAAGTTACGACGAGCACGGATTGGGAGCCACTTGAGCTGATTGCGAAAAATGGAGACGTGGTCATACTTGCGTAATCCAAATATGAACCGTATGCACAAATTTTGAATACGCTCAAGCTTATTAAGTTGCTCCTCAGTAAGGTCCAAATAGCACACGTCAGCATAATCTAAAATAGGAAGCAGTAAAGTTTGAGCAAGCGCAATTTTAGTAGCTAGAGGCAGAAAGTTTCGAAGTCGTCTTAGAGAACCTACAGCTGCAAACATCTTCCTGCTAGTCTCACTAACTTGAGGTGCCCATGACAAAGAGCGGTCCATAATGACACCAAGATTCTTAACCTGAAGAGAGTAAGGAATTAGAACACCGTCGAAAAATACTGGGGGAAGATTTACAAAGTTGACTCTAGAAATAAGTTTGGAGCTGCCAATGACGATTACATGAGTTTTAGTTGGGTTTACTTTTAGCCCAAACCCATTGCACCAATGTAATATACGCTTTAAATCTTCATTGGCAGCGTCAACCACGGAAGAAAGATCGTCAAGCGTACCCTGGGAATAAATTTGAAGGTCGTCAGCATAAAGGTGATAAGAAGAGAGAAGGTTTTGCGTAATAGAATGAATGAAAATAGAAAAAAAGAAGCGGAGACAGCACGCCACCCTGCGGAACGCCGGCTAGCGTGTTGCACCATGAAGATCGGGAATCTTCCACCTTTATTCGCTGCCGACGACCGATTAAGTAGCTATGAAACCATTCAATTACCGCAGGAGATATGTTAAGGGAGCGTAAAATTCCAAGCCTTATGTCAAAATCAACGGTATTAAAAGCATTGCTAAAGTCTAACAGCGTCAAAACCGTCAGTTTCCTGTTATCCATGCCAGCGCGAATGTCGTCCGTGACTTTGACAAGAGCAGTAGCCGTACTATGACCTGGACGGAAACCGGACTGAAAGGAGTTAAGGAGGTCATATCTGTTTAAGTAGGAAGACAATTGCTGCTGATCAAGGCGCTCTAGGATCTTGGATAAGAAAGGAAGAATGGATATGGGACGATAGTCGGAAAAAGAAGCGGGATTAGGTTTTTTGGGGAGAGGGACAACTTCAGCATCCTTCCATAACGAAGGAAACTCATTGGTCATAATGGACCTATTAAGGATACTAGAGATAATAGGAACAAGAAGGTCAAGCAAGGGAAGGATCATGTTACGACTAATGCTATCAACACCAACTGCGTTGGAACTGATTGATAGTACGCTCTTCTTAACATCACTGTTTGAGAATTGAGAGAAGGAAAAAGATGAAGTATCAGGAGTTGAGATGTTAGAAAGACATTTAAGCGTGTCGGCTTTTGCCGGACCATTAAACAAGGTAGAAGAAGAGAAATGCTGATTCAGCTGATCGATGTCAATATCGTTGTTACTAGAATTAACTTGAGATTTTCCAACTCCTATTGATTTGAGAAACTTCCATACTTTAGCAGGGTCACCACTTTCTACGGATTTATGTATATGACGACTTTGCGCGTCACGACATATTGTGCCACATCGGTTGCGCAAGGTTTGGTATTTAAGTTTATTTTCATCCGATGAGTCGACTTTGTATCTAGATTTTGCAACATTCTTTTTGTGAATCAAGGATCTAATTTCTTCAGTAAGCCAAGGAGCAGGAAGATGCTTAATTTTGACTGGCCGAACTGGAGCATGGGCGTCATAAAACTGAGTAAGTAGGGAGTTAAACAATGCGACCTGGTCGTCTACGGTATTAGCGTCAGAAATAACACTCCAGTCAACCTTAACAGCGTCTTCACAGAGACTGTCTGCATCCAACCTACTAAAATTGCGCTGGAGGAGAATTTTGGGCTTAGACTTAGGGGGCCGGACTTTATACGACAGATAAATTAAGTCATGGTACGAGAAGGCGTCCGCAGAGTATTGACCGAACTTAGCAACAAGAGTAGAAGAAGAAGTTAAAGCAAGATCTAAGAGTGATGGGGAACAATTAGGAAAACAATGAGTGGCATTACAAGGAAGAATAGTCATGTTGCAAGCAGTCGAGAGAGAAATAAGTGATTTTGAACGATAGTCATTTTTAAGGAGACAAGTGTTGAAATCACCCATTAAGATGTGGTGTATAAAAGAGGGCATCAGATCTTCGAGAAGCTTTTTAAGGGAGTCGAAATAATTAACATGTAGTGAAGGGGAATAAAATACTCCAAGTAAAAGTTTAGTGTGGGAAAGAGTTAAGCTAAGAAAAATATACTCTGCGGCGTCACAAGAATTTTGCGTTGACGTACTTACAATTGAGAAAGGAATATGGGAACGAAGGTAGATGGCAACCCCGCCACCGCCTCTCCCAGTACGATCATTGCGAATCAAATGAAAACCTGGTAGAGAATAGGAAGATGTCGCTAAACACGGTTTAAGCCACGACTCTGAAATTAAAATTGCGTGTACATTTTTTAGGTCAAAGGTTAGTAGCACGTCATTAAAATGAGCAGGAATGCTCTGAGCGTTTATATGAACGATATTAAAATTTTTAGTAACATCAGAAAATTGAGCATCAAGAAAGTCGTGGAGAGAAAGAGGAAGACTGAAAACTATCATCGCTTACCGAGCTGGAAGAAAAAGAAACGTAATTATTACTATCGTTACTATCAGTTTGGCTGGAAAAAGACATATGTATATATAAGATATAAAAAAAAAATAAGTTATAATAAAAAAATAAGTTAAATATTTAAAAGGCGCTTTAGAAGACACTACCTGCCAGCAGTAAAACAAAGACAAGAAATAATAACGCAATATCGAAAGTTTGTTTAGGATTAACGAAACGAAACAAAGAGTGTCACAGTGTCAGAGAGAAACGTCATGTCAAAGTGACAGTTAACTGATAAATTACATATTTACAAAAATAAATCGATCGATCATTAAAAATGATTGAGGGTATAATAGAAGACAAATAACATGCAACCAAAACAAGAGGTCCAAAATATAACCCGTACAATACTGCCAAATCACGAAGCACAGAGATCAAGACAATAAGTACCTATCACAAATAATTATACGGCATCAAAGCTAGCAATGATTCTCTTGGACTTCTTGGCCGGCGGCACACTTAGCAAGGTACCACTGGCGCTGGTACGAGGAGATGAAGCGGCAGGGGCCGCAGGCACGACTGGTATGGCGCTGACCTCCGCAAGAGAGGTAACGCGGTGCCGCGCACCGCCTGCGCCCAGAATATGCACCACCCCGTCACGAGTCCAACAGCTCCGGACTCCGAAGCGTTCACGGGCCGCCATAAAAGCATCATGGCGACACTTCGTCAAAAACTCCGACAGTGTGATTCCCGTGCCCTTCAGTGCCGTCTTGCCAACTATACCTCGTCCCGACTCACGATGTCACGAAACTTCACAAGGATGGCTCTAGGCTTATCACTACGAGACCGACCAGTGCGGTGACAGTGTGCAATCGCACCTGCATTCTCCCTCTTGAGATGTTTGTGAAACTTCGCACTAACAAGAGCTCTTTTTCTCTTTCTTTGAATCTCTTTTTAAACTGGTAAACTTTGTTACTCTTCAATAATAATTTATTTTCTTATACCTAACACTAAGTTAACACAATTTTGTTATAACTATATCAATTCTCCTCTTTCGTTCACTTTAATATCTGACAATTTAAATTATGATATTTTCATTCCTTTTTTTTTTTTTTTGTGCTTTTAATAATCTCCCCCCTCTCTTCTTTCCAGGTTGACACACTATAAAAAGAGTTGATTAACTCACAACTGTCCCTTTTCTGTTTCTTTTCTTACTTAATTAAACTTAAATATTTGTGTAACTTTTTTTTTTAGAAGGGCCGCCAACACTCCCCTCCATCTATATTTATCTCAGTTTCCCGTTGTTCCTTTTTTTTCTTAATTCTTTCTCTTTCCCTTTAAAAAAAAAAAACAAGAACCTGAGTTAATAAGTATAGATGAGCCCTTCCCAAGCCCAACTGATTCTATATAATTCAATAGTTCAATTAGTGTTGCTTCTTAATACAATTAAGTATTCTGAACATTGTTCTGATACTTAGATTGCTTACATTTTTTTTTCTTAAGTTAATAATTCTATTTACATTTTTTTTTTTTTGTACATAATTAATATCTACACTATCACATTTAAACCACTTTTGAATTACAATTTTTCACAACATCTAGCCTTTGACTAACTCAATCAAATATTATACAAAATTACCTTTTATTTTTCTTTCAATATATATATGTCAAAACTTAAGATCAATCATACCTTCTCTATTTTTTTTCAATTAATTATTTTATACTTATATTAATAAATTAATGTATGTGCTATAGTAATTCCCCAAATCAGCCTCAACCCCAGTTCCTTTTATTTATAGTATCTAGTTCAATGTATTGTAATTAATTTTCCTCTTATTTGATCAGTTTTTGGATCCATTAATAAATATACATTTCGATAAGGTATCCCTGCTACTATATAGGGTCCCTCATAATTTGGTTCAATTTTTTTTTATGATATGTTGTTCTGCACTGGATTTATTTAGTCTCCTAATTTTAACTAAATCCTCTACTTGGAATTGGATAATTCTGAATCTATTATTAAATTTCAACTGTCGCTTATCCCCTGCCTTTTGTAGATTTTCCCTAACCTTCTCTCGTATTTGATGTATATGATTGGTTTCTACATTATTCCCTATTTCATCATCAAATGATAACTGAGTGGACTCCCCGTACATCACCTCACAAGGGGTGTACCCTATGCTTTCATGAAATGTGTTATTATACAGAATCTCTAATTTAGGTAGAACTGAAACCCACCCTTTATGATTATGCCTACAATAAGTTCTAAACAGTCGTCCTAGCTCTTTGTTTACCCGTTCTGTAGTATTAGGTCTCGGACTTCGTACCGTAGTATATATAGGTTTTACCCCTTCCCTTAACATACTTTCTTTCCATAACTTGCTTGCAAACTGTGAACCATTATCAGAAATTATTACTTTAGGTTTTTATTATGTCAAAAAACTTTTTAATTTTGCCTAATACTGTTCTAATCGTAGCTTTCCGGAGCTCATAAAACTTAACAAATTTACTGAAAGAATCTTGGATGACCAAAATATAATTCATTCCAAATGCTCCTGTAGGTAAAGGCCCATATAAATATACCATTACTACATCTCCTATATCTTTGGTAATAATGGAACAACAAGGTCCTACATATTTTATTGTATCAGTCTTAGTTATTTGACAATCATGACAACCTCTAATTATTTTCTTTACTTGTTTCGTTATCCCTTTCCAATAAAATCTATCCCTAATATATTTGATTACTTTGTATGCTCCTTGATGTCCCATTTCCAAATGAAACTCTAATTACTTCTTCCCTCAATACACTGGGTAAATATATCACCCTCCTAACCGTATTTGATGGGTTAAAATACAAAATTCCATTTTCTAATGAACATCGGTTAGTAATTCTTACTTGTTTATTTGATAAAGATTTTTGTTCATTCGCTTTTGACAATATGATTTTAATTTCTTCATCTTCCTTTTGCAAAATTGGCCTTATTCATTTTAGATTCCACATATAAAATCTCTGGTAGGTAATTTAAGCTTATCTTCCTGTAACCAATCCTTTTCTGGTAAGTATCTAGACAAAATATCTGGAACTACGTTTTCTCTACCTTTAATGTGCTCAACTTCATATTGGAAGTGCTCCAAAAAATGTACCCAACGAGTGACCCTTGCATTGAATGATTTCCAATTTTTTACAAATGTAAGAGCCTTATGATCTGTCTGTATTAAAACCTTTGACCCTCTTAAGTATGTTTCGAATTTTTGAAAGCAACAAATAACAGAATAAAATTCTTGCTCGGTTACTGTCCAATTTAATTGTGCGCCCCTTAAAGCTTTACTATGGAACCCTAATATCTTCATTTCCCCTGTTTGATCCCTTTGATATAGTACTCCTGCTAACCCTATTCCAGAACTATCGGTTTGCAAATAATATGGCTCGTTAAAGTTTGGATGGTGTAATTGTATGGTATCTAGGAATAATGATTTTACTCTTTCAAAAGCTTCTTGTTCTTCTTCCCCCCATTACCATTGTTTCTCCTTTTTTAACAAGTCACATAATACCTTAGTTTGTGAACTCAACTGCGGTATACATCTTCTATAAAAGTTACAAAGCCCTAAAAAAGCTCTAATATGTTTTAATTTCTTAGGTACTGGAAAATCTCTGATCGCTTTTACTTTCTCAGGATCCGTCCGTAACCCTACTGTTGATATAATATATCCTAACATCTTAACTTGTTTACACAAAAATTCACACTTTTTGAAATTACATGTTAACCCTGCTTGTCTTAATTTGCTTAATACCACATCTAAATGACCTAAATGCTGTTCTAAAGACCCTGTAGTAATGATAGCCAAATCATCCAAATAATTTACACAATAATCTCTTACCTCATGACCTAATATTGTATCCATTTCCCTGCTAAAACTACCTACTGAAGTTTTAAGACCTTGTGGTAATACATTATAAACATAGGATTTGCCATTAAAAGTAAATTCAGTGTAAATTTTACTTCTTTCTGATATTGGTATTTGAAAATAAGCATTATTTAAATCAATCACACTTATAAAGTTTGCTCCATGAAAGGCATTCATTACATCTAGCTGTAATGGAGGCTTTTCTGTTTCTGATATCATTTGTTTATTAATTTCCCGTGCATCTAGTAATACCCTTATAAACCCATCCTTCTTTAAAGTAAATGTTAAGGGACTACAGTATGGAGTAGATGACCTACTAATAATACCCTGATTTTCCATTTCCCTTAACTTTTCCTCCACCTTCTCCCGATAGGCATAAGGTAACGGATAAGTTTTCCTAACTATTATTGGCTTTCCTGAATCCATTATAATTACATGTTCATAACAATTTGCCCTACCTAATTCCTTTGAAAATAACCCTTCATACTTTCTTAATAATTATTCTAATTTACCTCTGTCCCTTATAGTTAAGTCTATTCCTGTCTTTAAGATGTGCTCTTCTTCTACAATATCTGATTCTAGCTCTATATTTTCTTCTCCTACACTTTCCTTTCCCTCTTCTATTTGACTATATTCTTGTTCACTAAATTTGACCATCTGTTTAAGCCCGTTTTGCTGTAGTATCATACCTTTATTTGCAGAACTTAAAATGATATCTACATTATTAGCTTTTAACCAATCAAAGCCTAATATGATAGGTCTAGATAATCCCGGTACAAATAATGCTCCAATGTTCATTTCAAAATTGCCTATAGTAATGGATAACAATGCCATATTACGAATGTCTACACTTTTATGGCCTACTGCTGTTTTTATCTGAAAATTTTGATTTCAAATTTTGCCAAAACTCTTCTGAAATGAACGTTATGTCGCTACCTGTATCAACTAATCCTATTACCTCGAAATCAAATATTTGAATAGCTACCTCGGATCTAAAATTATTCTTACTACTTTGATCTGTTTCAACCTCTTCAAATACTGATGTTATTGAAAATTTTGTGTTTTCATTAATTAGTTCCTGTTCTTCTTTTAATTTTAACACATCTACAATATTATGTGCCACCTGTAACTCCCTAAGTTCAGGTTTTTTTGTACCCTAATCCCTCCTTTTCCTTCTTTTGTAGTACTTCTCCTTTTATCGGAAACTTAATTCCCCTAACACTTTTCCCTAAAACTTGCCCTGGCCTCCAATTAATTTTAGTCATGATACGCAAAATTTTGTCCCCTAGGGTTGAAGCTGACTTGGGGACGTGTACATCAGCTTCCTCTAGTTTAACGCCATACTGACACCTTCTCCTAATGAAGATTCTTCTACTAGATTGACAGTATTCTTCTTTTGCTCTCCTCTCTTATATTTCACTTGAGGTTTACGCCAATGCCGGTATTGCTGCTGACTTTCATTTTTTCTTTTTTCATAATTATTCGCTTGTTTTTCACGACTGTAGCATTAAAGCCCTGTGTATCAACACTTTCCATATTTCTTATAATTCAGCCGTTGCTATTATACTATGAAATGTGTTCTAGCTGTTATCCAAGCCTGTTGCATATAACGGGGATAATGTTTGATCATTTATTGTCATCTACTAATTGTTTTTCAGATATTTTATAACTTAATTTTTGTGCCCTTCCTGTTATTCGCAAAAAATAATTTAACATTGAAAGATTATCAGATTTAACCCAACTTCCTTGCACTTCGTAATTCACTGTGTTCGTTTTCCCCCCAATACGTCTTGAAAAAGTCAGCCTTGAAATCTTCAATTGTTGTCCACCTATCTTTATATATTCGTGCCCAATCTCTGGCGTCCCCTATTAACCATTCTTGAATCGTATCTAAATCATTGCTTTCTTTAGGTGCTTTCTTTATGTAACTATCCAAATCCTCGATGAAGGTGACTGGATGATAATCTGTCCTTACTCCGAATTTTGGTTTTTCAACATTAAGATTCCTAACATTATAGATCACACTTTTATATTCATTGCTATGTAGAGTTCTTTCCACCTCTAAAGAATTCATAGGCATGTCTATTTCTTTCTCAGCGATTAATATTGCAAACTTTCAACTCCTGCTAAATTTGTGGATGTGGATTGTCCCTGAATATCCTCTACTACCTCACAAGTTTCTCTTGTATTGTTTTGCGAATCTATTATATCTAGAGCTTATTAGGTGTAATTAATTAATACAGCCAAAATAAGATGCCACGTTTTTATTCAACAAAACACAGAGGTTAGAACACCGAACTCACGTCCGAGCACAGATACACTAAAACCACAGATTCTCCACAACAAGTGTTTCCGTCTATAACACTCTCCCGCACTTATAAAACTAATAATTATGTTTAACCTTATTCTAAAATAACATTTTCTAAATATTAATTCTATCCTAAATCTTGCCCACACTCTAGCAGTTGGTTGGCATGTCGTTTCCACTGAAGACCATCCA
The DNA here is from genome assembly GCA_948252455.1 of Acleris cristana. Classification (NCBI taxonomy): domain Eukaryota; kingdom Metazoa; phylum Arthropoda; class Insecta; order Lepidoptera; family Tortricidae; genus Acleris; species Acleris cristana. The sequence continues at coordinate 49,351,505 of OX411771.1, forward strand.
CTTCTACCATAAAAGTTACCCCTGGTACTACAATTTTACTAATTTTACCTAATGACCAACTCTTTTTATTTTTTCTGAAATCTTTTACCATCACTTTTTCGCCCTCTGAAAGTGTTTTATAATGATCCTTACTATTTAAAGTTAATTTAACTTGCTCTATGTCTATTTCATTATGTACTGGATTTGGTCTCAGTAATGAGAAACGACATCTCAACTCTCTCCCCAACATCAATTTTGCTGGACTTTGGCCTGTGGTTTTGTGGACACTACACCTATAATCAAAAAGGAACAAATTACAAGCATATTCTAGTTTTTTTCCACTCTCTACTATTTTGATCACATGTGATTTGAATGATTCCACAAAACGTTCAGCCAGTCCGTTTGTGGCGGGGTAGTATGTTGGGGTAAATGTCTGTTTTATCCCCACCATTTTACAATAACTCTTAAACTCCTCACTGGTCCACGTGGGACCATTATCAGTTACTAAATGTAACGGGTACCCATAACGTACAAAGATGCTTTTAAACATCTCAATAGTTTTTTGTGCAGTAATATTGCTCATGACAAATGCCTCTGGCCATTTTGAAAATGCATCCACTACTACTAAAAACATTTTTGAATACAATGGGCCCAAGAAATCTGCATGTAACCTATGCCACACTGTTGGAGGCTGTGGCCACACTGTTAATTTAACTTTTTCTGGGTTTTTATGGTTTTGCAAACAGTTTATACAATTTTTTGTTATACCCTCAATTTCCTTATCCATGTCTGGCCACCAAAAATATGATCGTGATATTTCTTTCATGCGTGTAATACCTAAATGACTGGCATGCAACTCACACAACAATGTATCCCTAACATTTATAGGTATAATTACTCTGTACCCCCACAACAAACATTCTTTTTCCATGCTAATTTCATTTTTTCTTCTAAAATATGCTTCATATTCTTCCCCTAAATCATTTTTTGCTGGCCAGCCATCTCTACAGTACCTTGAAACGTCACATAAAATTTTATCTTTTTTTGTTTCTTTTTGAACAGTTTGCCAATTTAATGTGTTCAAGTTTGATTTACTTATATAATTAACTGTGTTAGCTTCAAAACTTTTTTCAATCACTGTGTCATTTTTACATTTTGTTTCATTACACTTTGTGACTACACGTGATAAGTAATCTGCTGGGTTATTTTTCGATTTTATATGTTCAATTTCATAATCAAATCCACTTAAGAAAATTGACCAATACTGTAAACGCCTCGCTGCCATTTTTGGTATTCCAAATTTTGGTCCTAATATTTTTGATAACGCTTCATTATCAGTTTGTAGAATGAATTTATGTCCAAATAAAAACTCATAAAATTTGCTGACTCCAAAAATAATTGCATACGCCTCTTTCTCCAGGATTGGGTATTTAATTTGGGTATCATTAAGTTTTTTGCTTGCAAATGCTACTGGTTTTATGATATTAGTATCATCTTTTATAGATAGCACAGCAGCTACTCCAGTATCTGCAGAATCACAAGTTAAAATAATTGTTGAATTTTTATCAGAGTGTGATAATGAAGATGTATTTGCCAGAGATTTTTTTATCTCCTGAAATGAGTTATCACATTCATCAGTCCAATCAAATTTATCTTTTTTTAAACAATCATACATGGGTTTTAATGTTATTGCCATGTTTTGTAAAAATCGGTTATAGTAATTCACTTTTCCCAAAAATGATTTAAGCATTTTTACATTATTTGGGCGTGGCAATGACAGTAAAGGTTCAATTTTACTTTTAATAATTTTTACTCCAGTTTTATTTACCTCAAATCCAAAAATATCCAGTTTCTCCTCAAAAAATTTACATTTATTAATTTTTAATTTCAGTCCTGAATCCTTAAGCCTTTGTAGTACTTGCTTTAATTTTTCATTAGTTTCTGGCAATGTTTTTCCATATACATATATGTTATCTATATATACAATAATATCTATACCATTTAATTTTTGCGTGATTAATCTTTGGAATGACCCAGGGCCAGTACTTACACCAAAAGGTAAATACAAGTATTTGTAGATACCCTCTTCAGTGGCTATAGTTACTAGTTTTTGTGATTCCTTATCTAATGGAGCTTGTAAATAGGCCTCTTGTAAGTCTAATTCACAAAAATAATTGTTGCCTTGTAATTTCATTAATATATTATTTATTGTTGGCAATGGGTAATGATCAATCTGCAAATATTTATTTATTGTGATCCGAAAATCGCCACATAGCCGAACTGTTCCATCTGGCTTTAGTACCGGTACCACTGGAGTACCCCACTCTGAATACTCCACCGGCTCAATCCGCTTATTTGTAACCAATCTTTCAATTTCTGCTTTAACTTTATCTTTAACTGCAAATGGGACAGTTCTGACTGGCATAAATATTGGCTTTACACCTGGTTTAATGGATAAATGGATTGGTTCCCCCTTAAAATCTCCCATTCCCGGTTCGAATAAGATGGAAAACTCACTTTTTAAATTTTCAATCAATTTATCTTTGGTAATACTTTCACATACCTTTTGCTCAAACCTTGGTGGCCATAATTGCAACAAAGAGAGCCAATCTTTGCCTATAATTTTTGGCAAACCATCTTTAACCACAAACAATCTTTGGTGGTTCACATTAACAGATTGATAACTTATATTTAAATCCTCAATAACACCTAATGGTGTTGAGGTTGACTGGTCAAAGTTAGTGAATATCACATTACGCTGTTTAATTTCTAAATCTGGAAAATATTGTTGTTTATCAGCTAAAGTAATTGTACTCACGTCTGCTCCAGTGTCAACCTCAAACTCCACAACTTTATCATTAATAGCTATTTGCAATGTAGCGGCTGGAATTTTATTTTTTTCACTAAAATAAAAAATGTCAAATACTTCAGTTTCTGATACACTGTTGCTTTTTTCTACTTCAGCACCATTGTCTTCCAAACTTGTAGTTTCCACTAAACTTACATTCTTCACTTTATAAGCTTTATTTTTACCACACACTCTAAAGATATGTCCTTTTACACCACACTCACTGCAAAACTTTTCCCGGAGCGAACATTGTGCCTTAATATGTCCATTTTTACCACAACAAAAGCATGATGTACTACTGGTACTATTGTTTTTATTGTTATTGAATTTTTTCTTTTGAAATTGAAACATTTGTGTTTGACCTTGCTCTTTATCCTGATTGTACACTAATTTATAGGCTGTTTCTACAGTTTTTCCTATATTGGTTAACATTTCCAATGATTGGTCAGCTTGCTTTAACAATTCAAATTTCACTGAATCACAGTAAGTTCCATTTAGTAATCTTTCTTTTATTTCTTCATCTAAGCTCTTAAAGTTGCAGTTTTTTGACAATTTTTTCAGTTCTACTATATATTGTTCTATGGTTTCATCAGATTTTTGACTTCTTTTTCTGAATTCTGCTTGATGTAATGCATAGTTTTTTACAGGATGATAGTATTTTTTTAGTTTCTCACAAATGTTTTCATACGTTTCTTTAATTGGTGATGTCGGCGTACATAAGGTCGTTAATAATTCATATACTTTCGTGCTTAGCTTAGTGATCAGTAATGGCACTTTTTTATCATCGCTTACGTCGTTTAACAGGATAAAACATTCAAATTGTTGCTGATATGCATTCCAATTTTCACCCGTAAATACTTCCAAGCTGGTGATTGAAGCCATGTTTATTCCTGGTAAACAATTTTGTTTTAATCCATCAATATATTGACGTAAGTAGTTCCTTATTTCACTAATGGAATGTGTTTCTGAAAATAAAGTTTCTTTTGCGAGTTTATTCGCGATTTCAATCAGTTCCTCTTTAGATTTTTCTTGTATCCAAGCTTTTTTCTTTTGTTTAATTTGTTTTTCCACAACATCCATGAAATTTATATATGTGAGGTTCAGGTTCAAGTTTTATTTGTTGAGCGATTTATCTCAACCACATCGGATTTCGGGTTTACGTCCTCGTCGCCAATGTTATATCTAGAGCTTATTAGGTGTAATTAATTAATACAGCCAAAATAAGATGCCACGTTTTTATTCAACAAAACACAGAGGTTAGAACACCGAACTCACGTCCGAGCACAGATACACTAAAACCACAGATTCTCCACAACAAGTGTTTCCGTCTATAACAGTTTTTATACTCTTTACTTCCCCAATTATCTGATTTAGTTTGTTCGTCAGCGTATTAATCAATCTATACATTAATCCCCCCTGCGCTTGCGATGGTTTTTGTGTCTTTCGCACTCGTTTCGGTGCTGACTGCAGGAGGTGTTTTTATTTCGCTTTCTATTTCTCTCTCTGTACTTGCCGGTACTTGCTCTTCAAACCGACTTGGCCGTTTACGGTTACGTGTTCCTTTCCTTCCTGGCATTTTGATCCACTTCACTTATCTTAAAAGAAAAGGAGAAATATATTATACATATATACTTAGACATATAAACCGTTTAATCTTTTTTTTATTTTTATTTCTTGTATATTATTTAGTGATTAACGAAACCCAGAAGGATTTTCAGATGATTTTTCATTTGTACCGTTCCTAATTAAATGGGTACAACTTCAAAGTTCTAAACTAGTATCACTATTAGATTGATTCCATCTTTGTTTTTCAAATCCCGCACATGCTATATAGTACAACACTAATTCTTCATTGTTGTCAAATAATTCGCGTGTCCTTACTGTCCACATTTTTGCTCAATTAATATCTGAACTAGTGAGGCTTTAATCCTACTTATAATCTAAACACTTAATCATTATATTACATATGTCTACCTAATTCATGCTGTTCTAATTTCCTTATTTAATATAAGTTGACGGCTAAACATCCTAATGCATAATTTTGATATCTATAAGTAGATTCTAAAATTTAATAATATTAAAATTAGATTCTCATGGTTAATATTTTTCTATAAATACTATTTGAAGATAACTAAATCCCAGAGAAATAACATAAAGCATTCTGTGTACAAATGGCAATAAACAACTTCATCACAAACAAAGTCACAATCCAATTATAGTATTAAAATAAACATTGTATCATTTTGACGTTACGACTAAAATTAGCAATAGCAACTGTAAATGCTCCAATTGGGATTGTTTATTTTTGCTAACCCCCCATTTTTATTATTTTTATCAAAAATATAAAGTATTTTAAGAAACTAAATTGAATATTTCAGCAATTCATCGCTCCAATATTTTTTTATAATTTATTGAAAATTTGAGATACGACTTCTTGTAAATTACATGTGGCGGCTGAATCTATAAAACAGAGACACAAGAAAGACAATAAAAAAAAAGTTTTGTTGTCATCTGTCAACTCTCAATGTCACCGTAAATGCTCTGAGCCTTTTATAACCTAACTTGCTTGCACATTATCATTGATAATATCGTCACAACAACATTTGAAACAAAATATTTTCAATTATGACCGACAAATTTGTTAAAGCTGATTCAAGAAACCTTCCCAAATTGGATAACGGAGCTTTGATGGAATATATTGCCTCAAACTCCAACCATAATTTGGCTGAAATCAGAGGAGCAAAAATACTAATGTAAGTATCATTCATTACAAATTATTCTTTGAATTGGTGCTAGCGTGACAAGCGATTCGCTAGGTAAATCTTACCACGTATCACCTGGATACATTTCACCGACTTGCCAAAGTCATTGCCACGTGCTCAGACGTAGATTCTCCCATCCACCCATCCTCGAAATTGAAAATGCACAGTTCGAGTCCACACGTGATGTGCATCAAAGTCTACAATAAAATTCCAAACTACATAAAAAGCGAAGAGAAAAATAATATATTTACCAAAAAACTAACGAAATATTTAATTTATAATTGTTTTTATTCCCTACAATGAGTTTTTTGAATGTGCAATAGAATAAAAATGAATGTGTAATGCAATATATTAGTGCCATATGTAACATGTACTTAGTTTAGTAATAATAAGATAGTTTCTATAAGTGCCAAGCATAATATTGTAGTGCCCGACAGGGTTTCATGGCAGAACGAAAATTGTACCTTAAACACCATTGTACCTACCCATGAAAGCAATGAATAAACTGATAACTGATAACTGATAGATGACCCTTCTTAAATCACTTGAATTATAGACGAATTTTGCTCAATAAATGTTACTATTTCAGGTCGTCGCGTGATTCCTATTTGGACACTGCTGTGGGATACGTGCAACTTTGTAGAGAAGGTGGAGAGTGCCATGTCAAAGCCAGAGTAGTACCTGAGCACAAAGTCAACAGTAAACCATATACTGTTGTTTGCAAAATAAATGAAGTTGATGATGTTGTCATAGACTCAACTTGCGAAGATTGTGCTGCTGCAGCAGGTGGTTGCAAACATTCGCTGTTGCTGCTCTTCTGGTTAGTGAAAAAGAGTTCTGAACCTGCATCAACTTCAACAGAATGCTATTGGAAGAAGCCTACGCTGTCCACAGCTCGTACAACACATATCTTGGCCAAAGATATATTTCCAAAAGCAAAGAAACCATCTGTGGCTCCAAAAGATCCTTCCATTTTGGCATATTTTTATGAAGAAAGTAAGAAGAGGGAGATCAGAAATTCTTTAATAATTAAGTACAATACTGAAATGCCTAGAGACGTCAGTATGAACATTTTTGATTTAACACTTACATTTGTTGAAAAGAATGTAACACATGATTTTAATAATTTTAAAATCTTTCTAAGTGAAATTGTAGATCAAAAAATCATAAATGATATAAATAACAAGACAAAAGGCCAAAGTTATTCCAAATATTGGCACAACATTCGTCAGGGACGACTAACAGCATCTAAGCTGCATGAAGCTGCTCACTGTCAGACTGATGGTTCATTGGTGGAGCAAATATTGGGTGGATACAAAATCCCAGAGACAAAACAAATACAGCGAGGCAAGAAGCTTGAAGGTAGTGTCTTAGAGGAAATTTCAGATAAGCTAAGTGTAAATATACATAAATCAGGTTTTGTTTTAATAAATGGAATACTAGGAGCATCTCCTGACGGTGTAGCTGAAGACTTTGTTGTGGAAATAAAATGTCCAGCAACAGAAAAAGCAGTACGCACATACATCATGGATGGGAAAATTCAAAATAAATTTAAAACCCAAGTACAATGTCAGATGCTTGCATGTGGTAAGAAGAAAGCTGTGTTTTGTGTTGCTGACCCACAGTTTGAAGTAACAAAAAATATTCATTTAGTTTGGGAAACTTATGATGCATGTTACATAAATAAAATAATTACACTTGCTGAACGGTTTTGGGAAACATATGTATTTCCAAAACTAATAATAAGTGCTCTTAATTAACTAAGTATTTGTTCCACTAGAGTAGAGTACAAAAAGTAGAGGTTATATTGTGATGGAAATTTCCATCACCATGCAAAGAACGGTTAACAGTTAGTACCCGTTTCGCCGGATTCTCGTTTCACCGGGATTTTGTTAACAACTAAGAGTTCTGACTGTCACATTTATAAGAAATTCCGGCAAAACGAGAATCTGACGAAACAAGAATCTTGCGAAGCGGGAACTAAATAAGATTTGTGATCTCTTGTTAGTAATTTATAGTTTTTTACGTTAAGAATGGTAGGAAAATTTGTTATGTTAAATTTAAACAACAAGTTGTATCAATTTTTTAATAAATGCCTAAGACTATTAAAACACAGTAAATTTTATTTCAATGTAACTCTAACATGAATTCTTATACATATATATTTTAGACCCATTTCAAGTAGTGGTCTCTGATAGGTGGTTATGCAACGAAAATCGGACGTGAGTAGTTAAGGGCTAAAAAGTCCGTTTTATTTTTAACTACTCTTTATTACCTCATCTTGCAAGTTTATTAGACCGCAAGCAATAATGACTATTTCATCCAAATAAGGTACATATTTGTAGTGAACTACAGAATGTGGCTTCAAAATTAAGAATTCTCTTACTCGTCGGATTACCCTTTCGACATGTATTCTTAAACTAGCTATTACTTTACTCTTCATAGCTTCCGCCACAGTTTGCTTTACTCCACTGAACACACTCGGAGGTCTAAGTAATTTCATTCCGCGAGCGTTCAACAGACATTCAATTTCTTTAAACCCCCTATCAGCCAAAACAACAGCATTTGGTTGCAAAGTATCTAGTAAATTACTTTTCTCTACCAAAGCCTTATCTGAAATTCTTCCACCTACACCTTTCGAAACGAAACTTATTAAACCATCAGGGGTACAACCAATCAGATATTTTACAGTATTACACCCTTTATATTGGGACCAAGTTTGAGACTGTCTTAGTGTATCAGAAGGTTTAGAAATCTGTATTTCAAAACAATCTATAATTATTTGCACATTGGAGTACCTGATTTGAAATACTACAGGAAGGTTTCTTTTTATTATCATTGGCTGTGGAGACAAAATAAAATTCTGGAAAAAAGAACTAAGTGCTTCGATACCATTTAAAATCATTGTTGACAATTTTGTGCGGGATATCTCAAGTTCATCACTTATTCTATCAATAGTATCATTTTGTTTTATTTTTAATAAAGTTGTTACAATACACAACAAATCAATTTTTACTAATGATTTTTCTACTATAAGATCAATAAGCCACGTACTGTATTGTTTAGGTAAACCTAAATACATTTTTGGTTTCTTGAAAATCTTTTCCAAGTTCAGTTTTCTTAAGTTGAATTCTTTTCTAATCAATGTTTCACGTTCTTCTGATTCTGATGTAAAACTAAACAAAGATGGAGAATCTGACACTTGTGTTGAAGAACTTTGTTGTGAAGATTGTACTTGAACAGGTATCATAGGGGGGTTAAGTTTGCCAATCTTAAATCTTGTGTTTGTGGATTTGTCCATCATTTTAACAGTTGCCTGAACTGCAACTTGTACATTAAACAAGGGCCAAGAACCAGATGTACAGGGCCTTTTTATTTCCTCATATTTCCTTTTCTTAGGTTGTGGTTCAGCGGGTAATAGCAATTTTGCCAAATCAGATTCACATTCATCTAGCTGTAATCCACCAGACACCTCTTCCTGTAAATGACCTCCAATATTTCTAAGCTTTGCTGTAGGTTTGAATCTTGGTTCTTTGTTTTCAGATTTAAAGTAAAAGTTTGTCAAATCCTGTTCAGGCTGTAATAAGAAATTATTTTTAAGTTTGTATTAATTTAGTAATATCTATAAGCATATTAACAGAACAGAGAAAATCTTTAACATGAGAGTACACTGTGTTCAACAAAATGGGTAGTTACATGAGCCACATAAAATTGATTGATGAAATTTGGTTGTTCATGACAGCCTTTAAACAGTTTAGTTTGATTGCAAGTCGGGGAAATAATTGATTAATATGCAGGAAGGAGTATCCATTTCATCACTTTGCATTTATAAAAGAAATCTACTAATCTACATTATGTTAATATGTTTAAAACTTAACGCAGGTATTTTTATATTAATTGTACTTACATCGAAGTGGTCCTCGCAGCAGTATTGGGTATAACACTGGAAATACTCCAACTTAACTTTATGACACCACCTTTCACGTAAGTCTTCCCGGATGCGAACTATTGTTTTTGAACTATTCTTTGAATCATTTTTACACGCAGGAACAAAACATTTCCTGTATTCTTCCATTTTTAAGGGATTTTGTGATATTCAACAAATTGAAAACAACGGTATAACCTAACATTCATTTAAGTCAGTGACAGTGACAGGTGAACTTTTTTTTTCATAACTAAAGTCCAAGACTTTAACGGATTCAGCCGGTGAGGAAGGTTAAACAAAGGTCATATGTATATTTATGAAAATATCTTGAATCATTGATTATTTTTTCGAAGTAAGTGCCTGAAATTGTTTCAAAACCTCATATCTCGAAATGGTTTTCGAAATAGCTCTTAAGAAAAAAAATGAACAATCCCAATTGAACGATAACGTCAATTAGTAAAGATCTATGAAAATTTTGGATTTACCTAGCTATAAAGTGCTCTACTCAGCTAATACAGGGTGTCCGGCGGCAGATTTATGTTTTAAAAGTTAAATTAAAAAAAAAAACTATTTTACATATCGTTATAATTTATGTCTTAAAATGCAGAAAATTAATGCGGATTTCACTTTTTAAAGATGATGTCGTCAAAATCTCGTGCATCGAGCTGCCATCACTGCTCGAAACGGAGCCTAGTGTTTTGCGCCACACGGTTTACTAGGCTTGGGTAGATCGCGCCGATTTCACGACGAATATTTTCTCTTAAATCTTCAATCGTCTGCGGATTGTTGCCATAAACGTTTCCCTTGAGGAAGCCCTATAAAATGAAATCCATAGAACTTAAATCAGGCGACCTCGGAGGCCACAGGGTGTCCCCATAGCGACTGATAACTTTTTTGGGGAAAGCTTCACGAGCCAAACACATGGAAGTTCTAGCCGTATGTGGGGTCGCGCCATCTTGTTGGAACCATGTGTGTGACGAGAACGATGTATGAGCTCGCAGTTTTGGTAAAAAGAAGTCCGTGATCATTCGCTCAAAATTCTCACTGTTCACATTTACTGCCTAGCCTCGGTCATTTTCAATGAAAAATGGCCCAATAATTCCGTTAGAAGACAAAGCGCACCAAACAGTAACCCGAGGATAATGCAGTGGTTTTTGGTATTTCTGTCGTGGATTCTAAGTTCTTGACGCCCAATAACGGCAGTTCTGCTTATTTTCGTGCCCATTCAAATGAAAATGGGCCTCATCACTCCAAAAAATTGAATTAACAGTTCGGAACTTCGCTAACATAACATCACAGTTTTTTTTGCGTGTAGTGAAATCATTAACTTTCAACTGTTGCACAATTTGAATTTTAAAAGGATGGAACTTTAAATCCTTTTTTTGAATTTCATGGATGGCTGCTTCCGGAAGTCCCAAAGACACTGCGCGTTTCCTTATTGAAAGTCGCATATTTTGACGTAAACTTTTTTCCACCATTTCCACACTTTCCGGCGTCCTTGACGAGCGACTAGGTCCGGGTCGGGAGGTATTCCTAGCCAAACCAGTTGCGCGAAACCTCTGTACCCCGGAACGAATCAAATTAACTCTTGGTTCATCACTTAAGCGGCGAATTTTATAGTGCGAACTAAACCAACGATGCGCAATAATACAGGAATCGTCGCCCTTTAAAAGCGCTTCGACAGCATACGCGCGAAGCTCTCCTGACCACTGCGACCTCGTGACTAACAAATCCGCACGATCGGTGATTCTAATGACGCCACCGAACCCTCCGCACCATTTATTACTTTTTGTAAAATCAAGTTCTAAAATGTAAATCTGCCGCCGGACACCCTGTATTACCGCCTTCTAGGGAAGATTCAATTAACCTACACTTACATCTACACCTTTTAAAATACAACTCACATTTTAAACCAAAATTTGATACCTACATACAATTCATTGCAACTATAGAAAAATAATCGTAAGCCCCTTTTTTTTTTACTGTCAATGCATCAAAAATTTACCTATGTAACGGAACGTTATGGCGACATTTGTTCGAGTACGCGTGAAACTACCACAATCTGACAATACTCTGTAGTGGCGGTTTTAAGGGGAACTGGAACAGCCTAAGGGTGACAGTTATTAGTTTTGACGTTTCTCAGGAAGCTGTCAGTCATGGTAAAGAGCTTGCGATGGCCGGCGACACAAACTTACTTTTGAAAGGGTTCGTGGATTTGAGTGGCGCACGGTGTCGGATTTGTTATCTTAAATTCTCGCGAGTTTTTAAGGCGTTAAATCTGTTGTTTTTTGTGTGTAGTTGTGTTGTGTGTGTTTAGTTGGTGTTGGTTTGTGTAGTTATTGTGCAGGTAAGTGGTTGTTAGCGGAGGAGCCGGCGGTATCTCTAATGTGAGATTGTTGCCGGCTTGTCCGCGTCGCATCATGGCGTCCGGTAGTAACTTTGACCCCGGGATTACTCGTGTTGACCCGGAGTCGGGGTTATCCTCTACTCCTGATCTTTCAATGGAGATTATAGAGCACCCTCCATCCCCTGCGTGCTATATGGATGTTCAAGAGTTAGTTCCTGTTAGGAAAAGAGATCATTCAGCTATCGCTAGTGAGCCAAGTTCCCCCGAGCATACAGATCCGCCGAAAATGTTACGTTCTGACTCAGTCTCTGTGTCTCAGCAAGACTCACAAAATATAATTCCCCTTGCTCAATCTGGGCCTACTCAGTCGCAGCCTCCTTCGCAGAGCCAAACAAATTCGTCGACGCCCCACCGAAATGCCTACATTTTTTCTGATAGTGGGCCATTTGTTGTCCACGTTGTTCGCGAAGTAGCGGAGCCGGACTCTGGTGTCCACATAAACCTAATAAAGTTTGGGCAATTTTTGTTTGCAAAAAAGGTATCGGGAATTAAGGAAGGTGGTGTAAAAAAAATTGGTAGGAACAGAATGGGTGTAGAATTTATTAGCGCGGGTAAAGCTAACGAGTTTCTCAATAATTCAGTTATCGGAGCGGCTAAGTACAGATCTTTCATCCCGTCTTTTAACATCTCACGAACTGGGATTGTTAGGGGTGTCCCTAAAGACTTTTCTAATCAGGAGCTCCCTGATTTATTTGAAACTCCACAAGGATTTGGAAAGGTTATAAAGGCCAGGCGCCTGAATTATAAAGCCAGAGACCTTAACGGTGGTGTCCCTCAGTGGGCCCCTTCGGAAACTGTAGTTTTGACCTTTGATGGTCAGTCTCTTCCTCAGAGAGTTTTTCTTTTAATTTGTTCTCTAGAGGTGTCTGTATATAATTTTCCGACTGTCCAATGTTTTAAATGCTGCAGATTTGGACACGTTAAAGCCCAGTGCCGCTCGCAGCCGCGCTGTGCTAAATGCGCCCAGCCTCACGATGCTAACGAATGTGGAGTACCTGATGACAGTGTGAGTTGCCTGCATTGCTCCGGGCGGCATAAAGCTACCGACAAAAATTGCCCCGAATTTGTGAGACAGCATTCTATCAAGCTGACAATGTCTGATGAGGGAATCTCTTATGCTGATGCTGAAAAAAAACACCCAACCTCTAAGCGTCCCTTCAATGAAGTTGTTAGCCAGCAAAGCTCCTATAAAAAAACCGTATTTATTCAAAGAAAGCAACGGGCTCCTGCCTCCTCTCATGGGTATGACCAACAAGCGCATAATTCCGTAATAGAAGGTTTCAATCAACCTCTACCTGGCAATGGTGTGGCATTCTCTAAGGTCCCCGAAGGCAATCATCATGGTGCTTCCCAAAACCCTGACTTGCCCCATACCCGTTCTGATTTTGGTGCCGCTCTTCTGTCAATTGTGTCCTCTATAATTGAAATGTTTGCTAGCAACACTTTTTGTGTACCGTCCAACGCTGCCGATTTCTTGAGATTATTGTCTTCTCTTTTACCTAAGGGATCCGAGCCTGTGGGCCGGTCTCATAATGGCTCTTAATATCGTTCAATGGAACAGTAGGAGTATCAGCCGTAACAAGGCTGATCTCCTCTTAATTAATAATGAATGTAACGCGGCCATCATCGCTTTAGCTGAAACGTGGTTAAAGCCTTGTAATAATTTTAGATTTCCTGGTTATGTTTGTCTTAGACAAGATAACCCTAATGGGTATGATGGATGTGCCCTCTTAATAAAAAATGGTCTTAGTTTTTCTCGGTTCGATTTACCCACTCATTCTTCTTTTAACGTTGTTGCCTGTAGAGTTTTGGATAACCCCAGTATTATTTCTGATTTTTGGAGGCATGTTGCTTCTGTTCCTGGTCCTCTTCTTATCCTTGGGGATTTCAACTGTCACAGTCCTCTTTGGGGCTCTCACTGTCTTGATTCTGCTGGTCGTAGATTTGTGGACTCATTGGACTCTCAAAATCTGTGTATTCTGAATGATGGTAGGCCTACTCGACGCGTTTCGCCCTCTCAAAATCCTTCAGCGGTTGATATATCCTTGTGTTCTCCTTCACTAGCGTCTCTTTGTTCTTGGGACGTTTGTCATACTAGCTATGGTAGCGACCATTTCCCTATTTTTATTTCTTATGTTACTGGTTTTTCTATTCCTCCCCCGTGTCCCCCTTTACAAAGGTTTAGATTACTGAAAGCTGACTGGCCTTCGTATGTTGCCCTTGTCGACAGCAAAGTTAGTGCTCTTCCTCCTATCTGTTCTGACAACTACTTGGAACTTTATTCGCTTTTCTCTAGGTGTCTTTTAACATCTGCAGAGGAATCAATCCCTTTAAAAAATGCTTGTATTAATCGCCGTCCTTCCCTTCCTTGGTGGGACTCTGAGTGCACGTCCATAGTGAATGAGCGGAAAGAGGCAGAATTATCATTTTGTTCTGACATGTCAATGTCAAAATTTATAATATTTAAGCGTGCTCAGGCTAGAGCAAAAAAAATTCTGCATGCTAAAAAGAAGAAAGGATGGAGTTCATTTTGTGAATCCATATCGCCATCTACACCACCCTCAATTGTGTGGCGTAAATTGAAAATTTTTCGGTCTTCTTGTGACACTTCTCCTTCCCCTTCTTCTTTTTCTTCTACTCCCTCGTGGATGGATTCTTTTCTAGATAAATTGGCCCCTCCTTATGTTCCTGATTTGGCAGAATTATCTACATCTGTATCTTCATCTCCTCCGTTAAATGATAACTTTTTGAGCTCTGCATTCCAATTGTCTGAGCTCAGGTGTGTGCTAGAGACTCTTTCTGATTCCGCTCCAGGTCCGGACGGTATAGTATACTCATTCTTGGCAAAAACGAATTCTGAGACTCTCTTATACTATCTGAACCTTGTGAATTTTATGTTTGATGGGGGCTGCGTTCCGGAATCTTGGAAGGAGCAGTTTGTGATTCCCATTCTCAAACCCGGGAAGGATCCGAGTCTGGCTTTATCTTACCGTCCAATTGCGCTTTCGTCTGCATTATGTAAAGTTGCTGAGCACTTACTTAAAAATCGCTTGGACTGGTTCATTGAAAGTGAAAATATCCTCTCTCGTATGCAATTTGGGTTTCGAAAGGGTAAGAGCGTCTCAGACAGTCACTGCATTTTATCAATAGATATTCGTCTTGCCTTCTCTCGTGGAGAATCTATAGCTGCCGCGTTTCTGGATGTGTCGGCGGCGTACGACAATGTCCTGCTTTCGGTGCTCAGGGACAAAATGTCTAAGCTGAGCATTCCCCTGAAGGTAGTTAACTTTGTCGCCTGCCTTCTCACGTCAAGAACTATAAAAGTTAGATGGCAGGGTAGTATAAATGGGGAAAGATCTATTTGGAAGGGACTACCTCAGGGCTCTGTCCTTAGCCCTCTTCTGTATAACTTGTACACCGTTGATCTTGACAAATCTGTTAATATGTCTTGCAGATTACTGCAGTATGCGGACGATGTTGTCATTTACAGCAACGATAAAAGTCCTCTTGTGGCTTCAGAAAATTTAAATGTTGCCTTGAACTCCCTAAAGCTCTGGTTAGATTCTCATGGCCTTTCTCTGTCTCCTGCAAAGAGCTCTTCTATTATCTTCTCTAGAAGCCGTCTTTCCCCTCAGTGTCCTATTAAGTTTGATAACGTTGAAATTCCTGTTTTTGACTCGGTCAAATTTCTTGGAGTGGTTTTCGATAGGCGTATGACGGGAATCTCTCATCTCTCCTATATTGTTAAAAAGTGCGAGAAAAACATTAATCTTCTGCGTGCCCTTTCAGGAGTTTGGTGGGGTTCACACCCCTATTCCCAGAAACTCTTATATAACGCTTTTGTCAGAAGCCACCTCGATTTTGGCACTTTTATTTTTGAGCCTTGCAGCAAAGGTGCTCTTAAAGCGTTAGAATCAGTTCAGATGAAAGCCCTTCGTGTGGTCACTGGTGCCATGTCATGTTCCCCCAATAGAGCTATTCTCGTTGAATGTGTCGACCCCCCTCTTGACCTCAGAAGGCAATTTTTATCTGACCGTTATTTTTTCCATGTTTTTTCTTCTACATCCCATCCTCTCACCCCAAAACTCAAACTACTTCAAAAATATTGCTCTTCCAAGCCGTACTGGCGGATAAAAAACAAACCCAGACTGGTTACAAGTTTTGAGAAAGTTTTAGCGCTGAGAGCTCCTGTCCAGAGAAGCCTCTCCTTGCCTCTTTTCTCGATCCCTTTTGAGGCAATAGTTCACTCTCCTAACATCTTCTATAACAGTGGTATTTCAAAAAACTCTCCTTCTGCTAATTCTATCTTCAATAAATATGTTAACACTCATTTCCCTTCCCACTTATTTTTTTTTACAGATGCTTCTAAACTCTCAGATTTAGGTTGTGTCGGGTCCGCGGTGGTTTGTCCTATGATTAAGTATACAGCCATGTTTAAACTGCCCCCAGAGTCATCAGTCTTCTCAGGTGAATGTCTTGCCCTTTGGAAAGCTGTGGATCACATTTTCGCCAATAAGTTTCCTAGATCAGTCATCTTCTCGGACTGCCTGAGCGCTCTTCAAGCCATTTCCCTCCATCCTCTTAAAAATTGTGCCCGCCACTTCATTGTCTGTCAGTTAAAGCAATCTATTTTCTTGTGCCACTCTTCTAATTTAGAGATTTGTTTTGTGTGGGTCCCTAGTCACTGCAATATCTCCGGTAATGAAGCTGCAGATCAGGCAGCTAAGATAGCTGTAATTCATGGAGATGATTCCTCTTTTAAGATTTTCTCACCGGATCTAAGTCATATTCCTGCGAATTCCTTAATCAAGAAATGGTCAGCTCGATGGTCTTCTTCTAAAAAAATTAATTACTCTTTTATTCAACCCAGGATACCATCTAGGCCCTGGTTCTTTAAAAATCGATCAATTTCTAAAAGACATACTAGTGTTATAATAAGGCTTCGGCTTGGACGGGTTTGCTCGCCGGAACTGCTCCATAGATTTAAAATAAGAGATTCTCCCCTTTGTGATTGCGGTAATGAAATAGGAACAGTGGATCATATATTTTTTAATTGTCCCATTTACAACAGCAAATGTGACCTATATCATCTCCTATCTAAAACTTCTATTCCCCTTCCAATTAATATTTCGTCTCTCCTGTGTCATATTGACAGTAAAAAAATCGTTGCTGTTATCTGTAAATTTATAGACAAAAATAATATTAAACTCTAATATCCATGTCCGTTTCTTAATCTTTTTTGCTATTATTTTTGTTATTACCCGATATATTGGTGATGGTTGCTTTGTGTTTGTCCTTTTTCTTCAGGTTTAGCGTTCTCCGATTGTTGTAAATACTTATATTTTTATTTCAATTTCAAACCCGTGCAAATCTCGGATCTTGACATTGGCAGAATTGTGCTGGCAATCAGACACAGAGGCCATAAATAAATAGAAGAAGAAGAAGAAGTACTTTTGAAAGATAATCGGAGACGATCGGAGGAGTTCCGTCCTCCATGAGTAATTTTAAGTCCGTTTTGGAGCTGGCACTTTAGGTGAGATTGAAATCAAAGGATATTTGTGAGCTGCTGGAAATTTCGTGAAATCTAACCCTCGTGCTTCTTTGCAGGATTAAGATTTAGTTTTATACGGATGTGATACCAGAAAATCACTGAGGCTCGCATACTACAGCAACACAGGTGGGTGGCGAAAGAGTCTTCCTGGTTACTTACCAGTTTTGTCGTGATTGATATTAAAGGACATGATTTTCTTTCAGTCACGACACATGCACGGACAGGTTTTGTCACTTTTTCTATTGGGATTGGGAAAACGGAATTGTATCCGGATTCTTCGGGTAAGTGTTTAAAACCCTTTTCAATCCCGGATAGGTATTTTTAACCAGAGTCTTAGGGAACGCCTGCTAAAGCTCTTGTGTATTTTCAGGTGGGATAACTTTGATAATTTTAATAATAAGTATAGTAATAATTAACTACCATTAAATCCTTATCATCATAATCAAGACAACGTCCATAAAGGAACCGTTAACTTAAGAAGCTCGGGAAGCTTCACTTCTTTTAACACTTCGGAGACAGGCAGTAGGTGCCGTCGCGGCAAGTCCATCTGCCCACCAGCCCGGAGGGAAACCCTCCAGTGGTCAGACGGTGAAGGTTTGAGCGGCCCTCCTGTAAGTTCTGTGTCAACGATAGTGTTCAAACTTCAGTATATAACGCTAACTGATTGCGTTAAATTTACCAAGACTCGAATCGAAATACACGACCCTGTCTCTCTGTCTGTCATGGTGTGGAAGTATAATAATATTAGCTCCTAAGGAGAAGTGCATTAAAGAACCACACACCACTGACAGATGAGTTTCATTTACATTTCCATATAAATATTCTGTGAACCTTGAATGAGCTAGCCCGGGTTATAACTACATTTAAACCCGACCAGAACAAAGCAAGCGTTACAGTGGCGCCCCTTATTTTCTTGGTAAATTTATCGTTTTTTTTAAATGGAATATTTCAGGGTGGAAAACCAATAAAAGAAGCGTGTCAACGCTGGTTTCTTTCCTCTCTTAAAATTCCAATTTTGTAAAGATAATAGTTGCTTGTGCTTGTTGTAGCTGTAGTATTGCGTTTTATTTCTTTCTCCGTTGTCAAGTGAATAAGTATAAGCATGGTACATGCTTATATATGTTCACAATAAATAATACATTTCTGGTGCTTTGCAATCTTTCAAGGAATCTGTGTGTGCAATATTTATAACTATAAGGAGTTTAATTGACCAATGTGATATGAAAAGTGGTTTATAAAACATTTTAAAAGTGATATTGCCATGATACATACATAAGTGATTGGTGTGTGTTCACTAATGAAATAGCTAGATTTTACAGTTTGAGGAATATAAAATAAGTAGAATATAAATGCTAAATACAAGAAAATTAAAAGCATAATTGTATAGGAAAGCATTTTGTAATTGATTGGCTAGTGAAAATAGTTTTAACATATTGACAGCAGTTAACAATAAAATAAAAATAAAAATGTTACAGTAATTAACTAGTGTTTCAGGAAAACAACATTTAAAAAAGTGAACAGGTTAGTTAGATAATAATATTAGCACCTAAAACTCGGATGGCAAATATTTAAGTAATTTTAACACATTATTTCACATTCACAGCCCAGCTCCTAAATTCGCATAACAAGTGGACTCATTTTGGGGTACTTGTTATTGAATTTTAAATTGACAATTGTAGAAATGTTATTTTAAAATTTTGGACATTTAGGCCATAGAAGTTGAGTATATATTATCAATATCACATACAAAGGAGGTTATTGAATGGTTTTAAGCACCTTTTAGTGCATTTATATGCATTTGTGCATATTTATAGGTAATTTTCTGGTATCAACAACAAGGATTTAGGTTAGGTTTCATAGTCATACAAGTTTTAAAGTGGTTGGCTCCAAATTGTTTTGCGTTTGTTTTTAGTATAACATAACAATGTTATATCAACATATTAAGCGGAACATATAGTCTAAGGACAGTGTTAACTTATTGTTTTTTCATATTAACTTCATAACTAACTCGCTGAAGTTAATATTTGTTTAAGGTTTTCATTATAGCTATACTGCTGGTGATTAACCATAAGGCTTTAACATTATAGCTACTTGCTGGTGTTACTTCTTACTTCATCCATACATTATAGCCTAAGAGCTGGTGTATGTGACCTTATTTTTTTTCTTTCTCAACATTACAGCACATTGCTGATGTTACTGTTACTTTAAGTTTAAACATACAATAAAGCAACTTGCTGGTGTTGTTCCTTATTTCAAACAAACATTATAGCAACTTGCTGGTGTTACTTCTGATTTCATACATGCATTATTAGCTTAAGAGCTGGTGTATGTCACCTTTTTCAACATTATAGCTAATTGCTGGTGTTATTTCATATTTAATCCATACATTACAGCCGAAGAGCTGGCGGTGTATGTGACACTTTTTCCTATTGTTGGTGTTATTATTAAGTCTAAATTAAAACGTATATTTTAGCCATAATGCTGGTGTATGAAATATTGCAGGTAAACATTATAGCTATTTGCTGATGTTACTTCTTATTTGATACATGCATAATAGCTTAAAAGCTGGTGTATGTGACCGTTTTCAACATATACCTAGCATGCCGCTGTTGTTATTAATTTTTATAGTATAGACATATATTATAGCCATAATGCTGGTGTAATGATACTTTTGGTGAACATTATAGCTACCTGCTGATGTTAATAATTAGATTAAGAACACATAGTCGAAGAACTTTGCGTTTTCTCTTGCTTAGGAAAATAATTTAAGTACTGTTTTGACAAACACATTAGACATAAATACAATTTAATAAGTACTACTTTGAACAAGATATAAAAAATTAAACTTGAACTTGTTATGATAACCTAGTTATTAACTACGAACGATTTTAACTTAAAGTTGAAACATTGCCTTTGGTGTTCATGTTTCAAATTTAAGCAAGTTTATTAGAAAACCAACTAACTAAGAACAATTATAACTTAAAGTTGAAATATTAACTTAAATGTTCATGTCTCAAATTTAAGCAAGTTTATTTGAAAACCAACTACCAGTTAGTATGTTAACAAAACTGGTGATGATTTAAAGACATATCATTTATAGACTTAACTTTAAAAATTGTAACTAAGAGAAATCTAACACCACTACGGACAGAGAGATACGGTTGTATAATTATTCACAGAAATTGGATTTGCTTCATAACTTTAAAACTTAAAACTTGATAAAACATTATTTGCAAACATGGACTTACAGAGAGTATATTATCATTCTTTATTGAAGGACGAGTTAATGTATGAAATAAATATTCGTGCCGAGACACCCGGTGATACAGTACAAAAAATGAAACAACAGATAAAATGTTTAAGCGCGGAGTTTCTTCCGGAAGAGATTATAGGTGAAGAGTTAAAAGCAAGTATCGAGTTGCCCATAATCACTGAAAAAATAAAAGATTTACAAGCTAAACTAAGTATTCTGGATAAAACAAAGGATAAATGGCTGCTAGTTCGTGTCAAGTCTTTGTACTGTCATCTTTTCTTTCGTTTGCAAAGGGTTCAAGGATTAGATTTGCCTAAGGAAAAGGAGATTCATTTGTCATTAAAGTCTAAGTTAGAGCAATGCTCAGTAATTATAGAAAAAATATTGCCTAAAAAGGACGGCGAAGGTTCAACGAGTCCCTGTGAGGGGGGTACCCCAGATTCGTTTGAGTACAATAAAGAACCAAACAATTTCAACATTTTAAAACACATCAGCACCAAATTTAACGGGCTGACCAGTGTCCATTCGTTTTTAGAAGCAGTCAACGAGCGCGCTCAAGCTTTCGGTATTAGTGATGAGAAACTTTTTAATGCAGCTTGTTGTTTGTTCACTGATCAAGGTCTCTTGTGGTACAGGGGAAATAAACATAGGTTTCAGTCCTGGAAGGAGTTAGGTATCTTGTTACAAGAAGAATTTGCACCAGTAGATTTCGATTACAGGTTGTTAGGTGAAATTCATGCTCGCACGCAGGGTCAGGATGAACCAACCCATATTTATTTTGCGGTGATGAGTGGAATGTTTTCACGACTTTTAAAACCTCTAAGTGATGAAGATCAATTAGACAATTTGTTACATAACATTAGATCGTCGTTCTCGGAGCAGCTAGCTCTGCAGGAGGTTAACTCGGTAGATGCTTTGAGACGTTGTTGTAGGAAAATAGAGGTGGCTCACCAAAAAGGCAAATTATTTTCGGAACCGCCTAGTAAATCTACTTTAAACCCAGACTTTATTTATAGGGGTAAACACATTAAGCAGGAGGTCACCGCTGTTGCTTCAATTACCAGTCTACAAAGCATTGATTTAATATATACAAGATACACAATCCGCTACAAAAATGTTGTTATAAACTGTCCCAAATGACATTGACAGCTGTATTCAGATACATGCTAACATCGCTATTTTTTACCTTAAACATTCATGCAAAAAAGAACTCAATATACTCGTCAAGTATAGACGTCAAGTGTCAAATCTGCAAACTAACGTTTCAAAGTATTTGCAACGTTTTAGTGAAACGGCCATTATCACAATATTTACGGCAAAAGTGAACATCGGAAGAATGGAGTCGCAATTCTCATTTTTATATTGTATTAATTATAACGAAATGACAAATTAAAAAAAACGCTTATGAGATGTTTTATAAATGTTATTGTGTTACACAACTTAAGCTATATATACAACAATAATAATAAATAAATAAAGGGAAAACAAGCTATAAAAACCCGTCCCGTCGATTGTTGTTATTTCAATTTTAACAGTTTAGGTATCCTTTGTCACCCGGAATGGTGACAGGCTTCTAGCGACACACATCTAAATCGGCTCAGGCGTTAAGAAATTATGGTGGAATAAAGAATCGTACATACATACATACATGAACCCTGAAAATATTACACTCCTTTACTCCAAACAAAACAAGATCTTATCCTAACTAACAAAACGTAAAGTAAAACCTAATTTCCTTGAAATAAGTTTAATTTATTATATAATTGTATTTTAGACCTACATTTACTTTGGATGCTTTCTTTTTTTGCAATGTAATGTAAACGGACGCACATCTATTAAGCAAAGATGAGAAAAAAAGTTAAGCGAAGCAACTTAGCAATAGTACACATGTCTAAAAATATATATCTTCGTTTTTGTTTTTGTCATTAGATTTGTTCATAAGAAAATCATCACCTAGAAAAAGCTTTATAAATGCGATTTCACCCAGGATATTTTAATGCACTAAGAAATAATGTAAATTAGCAAGTTCTCTTATAAAATGAGTGGAAGTGATTACAATTATTATTATTATAAAAAAAACAATCACCAGCCTGATAAACATTATCTCATAGTTAATTTTTGCTCGCCCTTTTCTTTACATAACAAAAGGAAAGGGCTCACTTTAACTGACAGATACTTTTATTTTATGATTGTAAAGTCAAGCTTTAATAGTAGTTTGTATTTTTTGAGATTAATATAAAAACTATTGTGTGACATTTACTTACATTCAAGATAGGTATTGCAGATTTAGTCAGTCTACTAAAGCCTTTCTCTGTGGTATATACGTCTGTGGTACGAAAATGGGTCAAACACACAACAGACGACTTATTTGGCTTGAACAGTTGATCACGCCTATCTCGTGCTAATATTGCGACCCATTTTGCACGTCGTAGAGGATTTCGTGGAAAGCTTTAATTTAAAAATATAAGAAATATTATTACCTCTATAAACACTTTTTTGGTCATAAGTCAAAACAAACAAACTCGATTAATTAAATTTTTAAAAGTAATAGCTACTCCATATATTTTTGTTTCGTGATAAGTCATCATTTGTACGTACAATATAAATTACAAAAAATCATGAAAGCATTATAAGTTTAACAAGAATCTGTTTATAAATAAACAGAACTTACGTAAAATAAGACATTCCATCCTTTTTTTTTTAGTTTTTTTGTTATTATTTTTGCAGTTTTTCACTGCACATTTCGTCATGATTGACAACTGCCACTGTCTGTGGTCGAAACAAGACTAAAAGCAAAACTACTGCCCAAGTCGATTAGGCAGTAGTTATGACTTGCCATTTTTTCCTGCTGATTGTGTATCTAGTATATATTAAATCAATGCTACAAAGCCAGTTTGTGCCGCCGCAACATCAAAAGCAGTACAAGCCGGCACAGTTCGTGCAACAGCGAAGACAATTTATACCAGCACCCCAATTTCAAAACCAAAAGACCCCTCAGGTCCGTAAGGTTTATTGTTACAGGTGCAAAGTAGAATCACACAGTAGGTACCAAGGCGTGTAACGACAAACGGGTATTATGTTTTAAATGCGGGGAGATGGGTTACACCTCCCGTTCATGCCCGAAGTGTAGGTTAAATTTAAAGCCAAAAAACTAGTAGCTGTGGGTTGTAGTGTTACATCAGTAGGGGAAACCGTATCCACTGATAGTAAAAATTGGTTACAACTTGTAGCTAATTATTTTAAGCACAACTCCATCGCCACGGTCCTCTTTCAACCCGACAACAACGATGTTTACACAGGCCATATTTAAATGTGGACATTTTGGATTTGACAATTTGTGGATTATTAGATTCCGGTGCAGCTATTTCGATTTTAGGGAATGGCGCACACGAGCATTTTGTTAATTTAGGTTATTCGATAGTGAATTCTCAGGAACCCGTCACAGTAGCTGATGGTTCAGTATGTAATACGGTTGGTTTCATCTCACTCCCTATTACTTTTAAAGGAGTGACGAAATTAATTAAATTTTATGTGATACCATCGATAGTATCGAATATCATTCTTGGAGTAGATATTTGGAAGGAATTTTCATTGATGCCTGAAATATTTGAGAATATAACTTATATCAAAAAACCATTTGAGTTTATAAAAAATGCAGCTAATATAGACACACAATTCAACAATATATTAGCTTATGACACTTTAACTTCTGATCACAGAGAATTAGCCGAAATAGTAATTAAAAAGTTTAAGGATATATCTTTTGAAAGTAAAGGCTTAGGCAGAACACATTTAGTAGAACACAAAATTGATACTGGCGATTCTATGCCAATCAAATGCAGACCATACCCTATGTCACCGGAGAAGCTAAAAGAATTAAAAAATAAGGAAGTGGATAAGATGCTTGAAATGGATGTGATTATACCAAGTGAAAGCCCGTGGAATAATCCAGTCCTGATGGTTCCCAAATCGGACGGGACATGGCGGTTTTATTTAGATTGTCGTAAACTAAATGCAATTAGCAAAGGGGATGCTTATGCAATACCATACATACCCCAAATTTTAGATACCCTGAGGAATGCAAAATTCATTAGTTCGGTAGATTTTAAAGTAAGTTTTTGGCAGATAAAGTTAGATGAACAGTCACAGGAAAAGACTAGTTTCACGGCACCCGGTAAGGGTCTTTTTAAATTTAAAGTCATGCCTTTTGGACTGTGCGGTGCACCAGCACGCCAACAAAGGTTGATGGACATGCTTTTTGGTACTCCATTTTGTAGTGAAGTGACTAAAGGATTAGTTTTTTGTTATGTGAATGATGTAATAGTAGTGTCAGAAGATTACGAAACCCATTTACTATTGCTAAATAGATTACATCAACGAATAAAAGAGGCAAATTTAATGATTAATTTTGAAAAAAGTAACTTCTTCCGAAAATCACTCAAATATTTAGGATACATTGTGGATGAGTGCGGTTAAGAACGGATCCTAGTAAAGTGCGTGCTGTAACCCCCCCCAGTATAAACCCCTATAAAACGCTGCAACCCTATAAAACTCTAACTATCTCCTGCATTAATGTAAAGTCTAAAGAAAATCCTAACACTCTATACTGAAACACTGAAATGAAAGCTATGAAAATTTGTATTAAGTTTAACCTAAGTAAAGCTTTTATACAAATTATTAAGCTTATAAAGTACCTATTATCTTTCCTATCTTTAAATATACCTATAGAGTAAGAACGATTAATATTGTTGAAATAGCCATATGATCATCTAGTGTCAAGGAACCTACTTTGTGAACCGTTATAGATAGTAACCTAAGAACTTTTCATGCATATAAGTTTGGCATAAATATATGGATATAACCTATCCCTATATGATTTAGTTTAATGTAATATATAAAAGTTAATTGTAATGAAATTACAATTTATAACTAAGAGATAAAAGTCTTGTTGTTTGATCTTATGAAATATATGTATAGGTCAGTCATAGTCTTTGGTACTAGTTAGGGTTATTAGATTGAAACTGGAAAGTATGCTTATGGCATTTTATTTTGCGCCTAAGGCCAGAGCCCATGACTCCCCGCTCATGACTGTGGGACTCGTCTACCTGACTGGACATCCCTCCAGCGCCTAACAATCTTTTCTTTCTCTTTCCAGGTGGGATTTATTGATTTTACAGTCTTTGTCAGTTGTTAGTAGTAAATTGGTCAGAAGTAGTCTGTCATCAGTCAACAAAAGGACAAGAGGGTTTTCAAGCGCTCCATACTCAATGCAAGAGTGAAATATAATCTAATAGACATTTGGTATTGTATGTATATCACATTAGATCTACTAGGAGCTGAATTATTAAAAAGTCAAAGTCAAACTGTCAGGATGTAGATTGTAGTGGTAAATAGTCATATATTAGACCAAGTTTGTTAGGTTGTATATAGTAATAATAAGTAGTCTTAAAAGACCAAGTTAATGAAGATTGAAGTGTAACATTGCACTGTAACTTTTATGAAGAGTTTATTTATAATATATATTTATAACATATTCTCGAATGATAGTGAATTTTTCTAGTCATGATGAATATGGTTATGATAATGATTTCAATCATAAATTGTAGATATAAGCTGAAGTTTATTCCCACAGGAATAGAATAGTGGTTCTTACTGCTCACAAACTATAAGGCCGGTTTTCCCTTGAGAACAACCAAGCAGGGTACATAACCCATAGCGTAAACAGAGAAATCACTTGATGTAAAATATTCAATATAAATTGAGAGAAATCATTTTAATCTCGTTGATTCTTTCAATGCTGAAGGTATATTTGGCTATCTGCCATAGACTAGAAATATTCACATATCTTTAATTTACTATGCTCAAGCTTTAGGAATACTGGAACTGATGAATATAATGTACAATCTGTTACATTGTTATTATTTAAAATTTGCAGCTTACTTTGCACAAGCTGTTTTATTGATGTTATAACTTATCAGACGTTGGTTTTACAGTAGATAGTTACTTTATTAATTAAAGGAGAAAACAGTTTACTAACTCTCGATTAAACATTTGTAAAATAGATTTGAAGATATAGTAAAGCTTCCTAGTCTTGATACTATTTGATGCTTTTAAGTACATTTACTAGAAGGAGTGACCTCGGTCATTGTAGTGCATGTTCTTATGCATAATTCCCGTGGGAATGGCTGATTGAATTAACTATACAGTGACTAACCGGTGCTCGTAAGCAGTGACGGTAGAGGCGTATCTCAGTATGTACAGCAATCTATCTGCCTCTGAAGATTGAATGAGAGAAGACAATCCAACTCATAAATATGACTTTGATATTTACTAAGATTGTTGTTTGTCAGTTAAAGACTAGAAATATTTACTACCTGACAAACTAGCATGAATACTTATTATTGAATATGTCTATGTTCAATAAACTGAAATCTCCTTAAGGCAAAACAAATAAATATGGGAATAAATAGTATATCCCACTGATTCTTTAGTTATGGCGGATAACATATTTAATATAAACTTCCTAATATTTTCCCTATATAGTAATGGTATAAGACCAAACAAGGATGAATTTAAAAGTTTTTTTTTTTTAATTAACAAGATTTAATCCTACATGCCTAGATGAATTCCTATTAAATAATGTCCTAGTTCCCTATTTTTCCTACATTGAAGCTACCCTAAACCTACTGATAAGTCCTATACTACTTGCTATACCTAAGGGCTTACCTCACCCGGTAATTAGCTAGGTCCCTAGGGAATCTGGAAAGTTCAGCTGAGTCGGCTGAGAAGGCAACCTATAGCTCGCGTTGTGTTTACCTCCCCCCTCTCTTTTGGTGAACCGTAGTTCTCAGGGATAGTGAGAGTAAGGCGCCCTATTGTGTGGTTTAGTATATATACATAAGAAATAGATTTATCGGGACCCAGCCTCAACTCCAATAAAGCTTCAGTAAGCGCGCGCCGGCATGTCAACTAGTGATCCTTACTTGTTCTTTAAAGGCTGACATTGAGGCTAAGTAGGCGCTTCTACGGATGTCTATGTTGGTAAAGAGACATCCAGGCTTGCCCAAGGCTCTTTTAGACTCTAATAGTTCCAAATCAGAGGCTCCGTTAGGCTTCCTCGGACTTGTCAGACATTTACTAGTGGTAGCCTGATCACCAGTGATCGGGGAAAACGGTGCAAAACTTTAACAAAACTTGTAAAGCTGACCATAAAGGAGAACTTGCAACGAAGAAAAATAAGAATATTGTTGAAAAATAACAATATTATTGGCAGATTAGTGTTCAATTTAACTCTATATCAGAGTCTCGGATTTGGTATAAGGATATTAATAGTTTTATGGCTGTAATGTAAGTTTTGTTTAGTTTTGTTAAAGTTTTGCATCGTTTTCCCCGATCACTGCGGATCACTGTTCTGGTACAAGTGTATGCTAATCTAGCTTAACTCAAAAAAAATCCCCACTATACAAGGAATGTCCTTTAATCTACAGCGATGTAAAATATTGTACCAGACACGAATGATAACCAACCCAAGGTTTCTGAAAAGTACACAGAAAGATATATTAGTACACGTATTGGTATTTGGGAAACCTCGCCAGCTGTGTCCGGACTCTGATCACAGTGGTTAGCTAAAAGTGTCCTGGCCCAGCAAGGATTTCTACCCATCAATACAAACAATAGAAATACAATCATACAATAGAAAGCCTCACTAACTGCAACCCAAGCTATGTAAACTAGGATTAACAGTAGCAAGAGAAAAAATAAACCAAAAGTTCCTTACCAAGGTATAAATAAAAATATCAAAATAAATCAAATTTAAATATAAAAGTTCCCACCACCCGTCTACTGAAGTGAATCTGGAAAACAAAATCTTTTGATTAAAGCACAACCCCCCCAACCAACACCAATCATATATAAAAATACAGAGCTTTCGCACTGCATTCCCATACATGACAGAAAACCATCTCCCACACAATAATACCTATAGCCTACCTACTCAAACGCAAACCGTTTCCCTATCCCCTCGCGGAAGGAATTTAATTACTACGCTAACTGTGAAAACGCGTCTTCCAAACACTATCAAAGCAATACATAAACCTATTCAAAGCCGGTAAAACAATAGTTAGCTAATGAATCGCACGTACTTAAGCCCTACATATCTTATACCTCCCTACTAGCTCTAAAGACAAAATTAACGTTAACTATACAAACGATGTAACTATCACTTTAAAAGATCGCAAATATTAAACCGAATACTACGTAGTTTAAATTTTACTGTAAACTAGCACTGAATCAAGAATTTAACCGCGAACGCGTCGTACACCCTTTTCTCTATAAAACTCGTAATTAACCGAAATTTACACAAAATATAGCAAATAAACTGGCGTAGCACGATATAAAAACCAAACGAATTTAACGCGACAAGGTAACTACGAACCGTAAATGAATTTTACGCAAGGCGTTCCCCAGTAAGCGAGCCTATCCCCTTTGAATGACGAGATAAAGGCAAAATATAAACGTTCCGCGATGAATGCCCAGAAATTAATGCCCCTATTCCCTTTGAAATCTCTATATAAAGATTCAACGGCGGCCATCGCGCTCGTGCATCTCATGCATCTCGTGCAACTCATGCATCTCTTGCAAGTTGAACATCTCATGCAAGTCATGCATTAGCTCCAAAAATTATCCCTTACTATAAACAACATAAGGTATACTTTCAATCCCCATCTCAATCGCTTGAGTCATTTTAAATATTACAATCCTACATCACCTGATTCGTGATTCAAATCTTTACTGGTAATTGAAACTATTTCTTATGCTATTCAAAACACAGTACAATTTTCCATTATTCCCAGAATTACCGTTTTTAATATCTACTCGAGTCTGTATTCTGATGGCGTCTATCTCCGTCACTGTCGTATTCTACCAATCCGAACATGACAGACTCTGCCTGTCTGTACCACCAGGAATCATAATAAGGCGCCATCTACTCGGTGATGTTCGTTTACGCAATCGGCTTGGTCCGATTCTAGCGAGACAACCTATATAGTTCCTTCCTTCTCTCTCTCGTGTTCATTACTCAAGAATTATAACACTCCCATTTCTTCTATATAACCATTGTTTATTGAAGAAATAAATAAGATTTACAATTCTAAAGTTTGTATTAAGGAAATATTTAATTAATTAAGATTACAAAACTAGCACATGACTTGATTTAAAGCTTACTAAAATGGTGAGTGTCCTTCTATACCTTGTCTATTTAACAAAGTTAGTACTAGAAAACAGAGAATGCACGTAATTGGTCAGCGATAAGGACGATGCACAGGCACAAGGTAGGTTTACATGCCTGTCAAAGTTTAGTCAACATCTGTCGCTCTTACGGTGCGGACGCTTTCAAGTGCTTATCTTTGGTTACAAATTTTTACCTGGCCTGTTTATTGGACTGTTTCCCATTTAAATTACATAATTAGGATTTATAGATGAATAAACATGACATGACAATGTCATGTTATCAATAAGTTAATTATTTGAGGTGCCTCTAACTACAAACAAAAATCACGAGAAATATTACGAATATTACAACAAGCGGCATGTAAGCCGAGCCCGCCATCGACGTGCGATTGTTGACGCCCACTGGCAGTTTCTTGTCCCTTTCATTTTCATACAAAAGTGCAACAGAGACAACGCTTTGCTAACTCTGTTAAATAGACAGGGTATAGATTTTTATTGCATTACACTTGTTATGATGTAATATTGCGGACTATTTTTAGCAGGCGCTCAAATTTAATGCATTCGCATTTTATCATTTATTATTGTTTTCATACATGAATACATATAATTAATATCTAACAATAATGTTATTTTATTAAAAATAGATTTTGCATATTAATCAGCTCTCACTAGAGCCTGAACTAACTCCAATTATATTTGTGAATTTGAACGGGCATATCTGGACCGTTACAGTGCGGTTATTGATTTTCCAGTGCCAAAAAACTCGAAGGAGGTAAAAATGTTCTTGGGTACTTGTTCGTGGTATAGACGTTTTATTAGAAATTTTTCCACAATAGCTGCACCTCTTAATGCACTTACTAGCTCTAAGACTAAGTTCGTTTGGACCACTGATGCTTATCGCGCATTTGTGGATTTAAAGAACCGATTAGTATCAGCTCCAATTTGGATTTGTCCGGATTTTACCAAGTATTTCACAGTACATTGTGATGCTTCTAGCTATGGAATCGGAGGACTGATTACGCAGGAAGTAGAAGGAACCGACCATCCAATAGCTTATATAAGTAGATCTTTAAATAAAAATGAAAGAAACTACAGTGCAACAGAGAGAGAGGCGTTAGCAGTAGTGTATGCTGTTGAAAAATTTGAACCATACCTAGGCTCTAGGCCGTTTACTGTTGTTACTGATCATGCATCCTTAAAGTGGTTCAAGAATTTAGAAAACCCGACGGGACGTCTTGCTCGATGGGGATTTCGCTTGTCGCAATTTAATTTTACAATAGAGCACAGGAAAGGAAAGGACAAAATCATTCCTGATGCTCTCTCTCGATTGATGAAGGTTGAAGTAATTAATACTACATCATCAACGGCCGCAAGCGACGTTTGGTTTAATAGGGTCTACTCAGGTTGCCAATCTTTTTCAAGGAACTACCCGAACTATCGTGTCAAAAATGGAGTTCTATACAGATACAGTAAAGGGAATATTCTTTGACAGATGATTTTGACTGGAAGGAAGTCGTGGCTGAGTCGAATCGCACTAAGGTCATTTCCGAAAACCATGAACCACCAACTTCAGGTCGTATGGGAGTTTTTAAAACGCACCGAAGGATAAGTTTAAGGTATTTCTGTCCGGGAATGTACCGTGACAAATTAAATTTTATAAAACAGTGTTCGACGTGCTCAGCCTATAAACATAAAACGACTCTTACTCCAGGACAAATGGGTAAACCTAAACAATGGAGAATCAAAAACTAATCACCAATAAAAAAGAGATGGAGAGGGGGGCAGAAGTAGGAGGAAGGCCGAGCACCAATAAGACGGTGCAAGGGGGACCTCCACGGATGCCGGAGGAAGAAGTGGAGAGGAGAGAAGAAGGCGGGGCAGAAGTGAGTGGAAGGCCGAGCACCAACAAGACGGTGCGAGGGGGACCACCGCGGATGCCGCATATAGATCTGGAGAATCTGTCCTTAGAGGACGAGGAACTTCTGCTGAACCCGACTCAGACTCTGAAGGAGGAAACCGCCACGGCGGTAACCACGACTGAGGGCGACGGTTTCAGAAGAAGGCTTACCAAGGCGGAGAAAAAGAGAGGAAGGGCTGAAAGGAGGAAATTAAAGATGAAAGAGAGAGCGGCGGGAAAGAACCCTAGCCGTAGCCAGGCGATAAGGAGGCCCCCGCCGCCAGAGAGGGCGCCGAAAACGAAACGGCAAGCAACTGACCCGGACGAAGGAACCTCGACACGGCCTCCAGCTAAGCGACCAAACCGCGGCGACTCGCTGACGGGCAACCGTGCGACCGCAAGGGAAGCAGGGGAGTTCGCAGTGGCGATTAGCCGCGAGGATGGTGTACCGCTGGATGAGTCACTAGGAACCGAAGTCAGGAGAATTGTTAGCCGGTTCATTACGGAGGCCATAAAAGAGCAGGGCATTCGCGGGAAGCCGCTTCAATTCGCAATGTCAGGGCTGGTGTCGGAAGGATTCTTCCTTGTGACACCATCAACGGCAGAAGCGAGGGAGTGGCTTCTCGGGAAGGACCTGGGGGAGCCACAGGGACACAGACTGAAGGCCCGAATGCTTAACAGCTCGAAGGTCAACATCTGGATCCCTGGCTCGCCGGATGAATTGACGGAGGATCCGCTCCTCTACCTTAGGGCCCAAAGCTGGGATAGGGAAGAGGAGCTGAAAATCCAAGGATGGATGCAGGTGAGCAGGGAGGATCTCGTCACGGGTATCCGGGTGTGCTTTTCGGTGCCCAAGAGCGTGGAGGATGCGTGAGGTGAGGAGGCCAGCCAGTGGCTGTTCTTCCAAGCCACGCGCATCTGGGCGCGGTTGACGAGGTCCTCTCCTCACAGAATGAAAGAGGCGACGGAGACCCCGGTAGGGAAGGGGAACAGCAGCTGCAGGTGCAGCTGTGGTGACCCAGCGCTGCAGCCCGGGAACCAGGCTGAGGCAGCCCAGGTCGGCAACCATCCACCACAGATGGAAACCGAAGGGGGCTCCGCAGACTAGGGAGACGGGAGGCAGTCTACACAGAACAAATACACAACCAGCAATGGACAACACAGACAAACAACACACACTACACAGCAACACAGACAGATACAAAAAAATAAGAATATGTCAAGTAAACCTCCAGCACTGTAAGGATGCTATGTCCGAACTGTGCCAATACATAGTGAGGGAGAAAATTGACATTGTCCTTATGCAAGAGCCGTACGCATGGAAAAACCAGGTAACAGGACTGGGTAGCCTAGGGGGCGACCTCCACATTGTAAGAAATGGTGAACTGCCTCCTAGGGCATGTATATACGCAAGTAGAGACTTAAGAAATATGGGATGCCTAATGACCATATGTTTCAGAGACCTAGTGGTGGTAGAATTCAGCCTCGTGACCAGGACCGGAGTGCGGGTTAAGGTAGCGATGGCATCCTGCTACATCCCAGGTGAAAGCAACGCGCCAACCAGAGAACTGGAGGAAGCAATCAGAAGATATAAAGGTAAGGGAACACCCATTCTTGTAGGTTGCGATGCGAACTCACACCATGAGGTGTGGGGGAGCAGCGACACCAACAAGAAGGGGGAAGCACTACTAGAATTTATTGTAAGTAATGACCTTGACATACATAATACAGGTACAACCCCAACCTTTATAACCAGGGCAAGAGAGGAAGTACTATATAACCTCAGGGGAGATAGGCAAACATGTAAAAGACTGGAGAGTAGACCAGGAAGACAGCATGTCGGACCACAGGAGACTACTGTAAGGACTGGACTACTACACGGAAAGAACAAAGATAAGAAACCCAAGGAAAACGGACTGGGAGAAATACAACAGCATATTGAGCGAGTGGACACCGAGCCACAGGAACCCAAGAACTAGCGAAGAACTGGACAGAGCCACTGAGGACCTGAACAGGGCCATAGCGGAAGCTTATCAGACAGCATGTCCAGAGAGAACGTGCAACGGAGATAAAGGACAGCCATGGTGGAATAAAGAGATACAGAAACTAAGGAAAAGAACTCGTAAGGCGCTTAGACTAGCTCTAAAAAAAGGCAATGATCAAGGCTGGAACAAATACAGAAGTATTAGGAACAGATACACTAATACAAGGGAGAGGCTAAGAGCACAAGGTTGGAAGACCTTTACGGGAGAAATACAACGCTACTCGGAGGCGGCAAGAATAGTAAGGAAGGAAAGATCCTGTCAATTAGGAAGCCTAATGGTAGGCTCAACCGAACTAACAGATCCCAAAAAAGTACTACAGCACATGGTGAGCACACATTTCCCAGATTGCAGGGAATACTGCATACATGAGGCTGCGAAAGAGAACAACAGTGTAACAACAGGAGCAGGGGTAACACAAAACCTAAGAATTAGCAATGAGTTAGGGGAATGGGCCATAAATTCCTTCGCCCCTTACAAAGCAGCAGGACCAGATGGAGTAATACCCATATTACAACAAAAGGGACTGAAATACATCTGGAACAGCCTAAGGGAAATCTATGAAAAGAGTCTGGAAATAGGGCACATCCCGACCATCTGGAATGAGGTAAAGGTAATATTCCTACCGAAACCAGGAAAGAAGAAGTACAAAGACGCAAAATCGTTCAGACATCATTTGCACTGAAGGCACTGGAGAAGATCATAGATGTACAAATAAGAACAAGCATGCAAACAGGGAGATTGCCCCTACACGGGCATCAGCAAAATCAACAGAAACAGCCCTTCATAATCTGACCACAAGAATAGAAAGAGCTATAGAAGATAAAGAGCTGGCACTAGGATGCTTTTTCGACGTGGAGGGCGCCTTCGATAGAGCTACCTTCGGTGCAATAGAGAATTGCCTAAAGAGGGACGACATAGACTCAGTAGTCAGAAAGTGGGTAATGGCAATGTTAACAGGTAGAGCGATCCAAGCACAACTAGGGGGAGACGCGATAAGGATAAGGACGAGCAGGGGCTTCCCGCAAGGGGGCTGTCTGTCACCACTCCTGTGGTGTCTCCTACTAGACTCGCTTATTAGAGAAACAAATAGAGGGGGTATACATATGCAAGCGTACTCAGATGACGGGGTACTCTTAATAAGGGGCAAAACCCTCAGCGTAATGAGAGAAGTCTTGATAAGAGGGATTAAACAGGTACTAAACTGGTGTCAAAGCAGAGAGCTAGACCTGAACCCGACTAAGACGAAAATAGTACTCTTCACCAATAAAAGGAAGCTGCCGACTCTGACACCCATTAAAATCAAAGGTAAAGAGATAGAAACACTCAAGGAAATAAAATACCTGGGGGCAATACTAGACAGCAAACTGCTATACAAGACACATGTTAAGGAGCAGTGCAGAAAGGCAACAATAGCGCTGTGGCAATGTAAGAGAGCCATAGGAAGAAGATGGGGACTAAGACCACTGATCACACAATGGATTTACAAAGCAGTGGTCCTACCAAGACTGCTATATGTAGGCATAGTGTGGTGGCATAGAGCAAGAATAAAAGATATAGACAAGGAGTTGACGAAGGTCCAGAGACTAGCATGCCTAATGACAACCGGGGCAATGAGGACAGCTCCCACTCAGGCCCTGGAGATAATGATAGGACTGAACCCCGTACACCTCGAAGCGGAGAAGAGAGCCACAGAACAATGGTATAGAATAAAAATGAGCAGAGAGTGGATTGGATCCGAGATGGACAAGAGACACGCAAGCATACAAAGGGAGTCAATGATACGCATGAACATGCTCATGATCAACAACGACCTAATAAAGAAAAAGAAGATCTTCGACAAGAAATACAGAATCCATAAAGGAGAGAGAGATAACTGGGAGACAGAGATACCGGAACCCAGAGTGACATGCTTCACGGACGGTTCATGGAAGTCCTCAACTTAAAGAGCAGGGGCAGGCATTTATAACCAAGAAACGGATGAGCATACAACGATACCACTGGGGGCTTTACCAGTGTGTTCCAGGCACAAGTGTATGCCATCTTGAAGTGTGCACAGAGTCTCAAAGAAAGAAGCAATATAACGGAAAGCCACGTTATAATCTACTCAGATAGCCAAGCAGCACTGAAAGCGCTAGATAATCCGGTAATCAAATCCTCCCTGGTGCAGGAATGTAGGGATGAACTGAATAATCTAGGCACACCATCCTATGTAACACTGGCTTGGGTACCAGGACACAGCGGAGCAATAGGAAACGAGAAGGCAGATGAACTGGCCAGAGCAGGGGCGGACCAACAATATCTGGGCCCGGAACCAGCACTTCCGATATCCGCAATGGTAACAAAGGGAGTCATCGCCAGAAGAATAGAGACAAAGACAAATGAGATTTAGACAGCACAGGGATGCCGGCAATCCAAACTCATGATAGGAAGGGTAAATAAGAACAGAACAAGGTACCTATTAAATCTTTGTAAGTACAACCTAAGTATACTAACAGGGATCTTGACTGGACACTGTCCACTCAACAGACATCTGACGGTAATTGGAGTCAAGCAGGATCCTCGATGCCCACACTGTGGCAAAGAGGAAACTAGTCAGCACGTCCTGGCCGAGTGTGTAATGTACTCGTCACTGAGATATCGCACATTTGGGCAGGATGCGCTATCAGTAGAATCACTTAAAAGCATTAACTTACAGGACGCACTGGTGTTCTGTAGGAAAACAAGAAGATGGGATCAGTGCTGGATGGGAGCGCCGCCGAGCCGGTAACCTGAGGCTCGATCAAGGGGAACAGGGCGGAATGAATGGATAGCCACTCGACCACCCGTCTGCCTCGGCCGCGTCCCCACTCATCATAATCATCATCAAACCTAAACAATGCTATAGACCGTTTCAAGTGATATCAGTAGATTTAGTCGGACCACTTCCGAGGTTCACGATCGGGCTATATGCATCTTTTGGTTGTCTCATGTTGTTTTTCAAAGTATACCATGCTATTTCCTTTGAGGCGCGCAACAAGCGCTAATGTGGCGAAAAATATGGAAAATTATGTGTTCTTAGCTCATGGCATTCCGGAAACAGTGATTACCGATAATGGGGTTCAATTCACTGGATCAGAGTTCCGTAATTTGATGAAAGCATATAAGGTTCCTCGTATCCACTACGGTCCGAGGTATACGCCACAAATAAACATGGTAGAAAGATACAATAAAACAGTCATGACGATGATATCTTCGTATGTGAAGGATGACCACAGATCGTGGGATCAAAACATTTTTAAAGTGCAATTTGCATTAAACAGTGCGGTGAATGAAACCACGGGTTTCACTCCGTTTTTCTTAGTCTATGGCAGAGAACCAATAATTAACGGCGATTTTTATAAAGACACAAGTGATACAGAATATTTAGTGGCCATGCCGAGGGAAGAGTATGCGGGTGAATTTGGCGTATTGGAACAGATTTTCGTAAAGGTTCGGTCAAACTTGGAGAAGGCTGACGCAGCAAACGCGAAAACGTATAACTTACGAAGACGTCATGTTAAGTTGTCGGAGGGTCAGGAAGTTTGGCGGAAAACGTACATCCACAGCGATGCAGAGAAATTTAAAGCTTCGAAACTAGCACCCAAATACAAGAAGTGCATTGTAAAAAAAGTACTGTCACCGTTAGTATACGAGTTGATCGGCTACGACGGGAAACATCTTGGTACTTGGCACATAAAGGACATAAAACTTTAAATGAGTGATCACTCTGGGTCATTGTCGTTAGGTTTAGGTTTTTTTTTTGTTTTAGCCGTAGGACGTGTTTCACGTGTTGGTTGGTGACACGCTGTTACCACTAACGACGCCAAGGTTATAAAAAAAAAAACTGGGTACAAATAAGAGAGTTTTCTTTGGTTGTTCTCAGATTAGTTTAAGCTTACCTTTAGCTCAATCTACTCATTATTTTGTAGGTATTTCTTTATAGGTGCTTACACAAAGGTGTAAAACCTCATATCTAGAGTTGCGTTTGCTACATAAAACGACTACTCCATTGTTGGGATTTAAGGAGTCGCACTGGGATCGACAGGAGTGACTCGGGACTTTGTATGTTTGTAGGTGGTACGCAGTGAGAGTAAACTGATGCTGTAAGTCGGAAGATGAGGAATGAATGGTGAAGTCTGAAATTGTGGGGAATATTGTGTACTTGTAGAATTAAAATAGTTAGGAAATTAAAGTGGTTCTTTAGTACCTTCACGTTCACTTGATATTTTTTATAACACTTTGGAGGCTTGCCTTGTTTCAGCACGGTGTAATCCAGGTGAAGCTTTCGCTACGTTTTAAGTCTACTTGAGGATAAAAATCTATAGTTCTACTAGGAGCTGTGTTAGTTTCAACTCTGAATAGCGCTGAGGACATCGCAGTTTCTCCTTACTCTCGAAACTTTTCGTAGGGAAGGGGGTATTGTAACGGAACGTTTTGGCGACATTTGTTCGAGTACGCGTGAAACTACCACAATCTGACAATACTCTGTAGTGGCGGTTTTAAGGGGAACTGGAACAGCCTAAGGGTGACAGTTATTAGTTTTGACGTTTCTCAGGAAGCTGTCAGTCATGGTAAAGAGCTTGCGATGGCCGGCGACACAAACTTACTTTTGAAAGATAATCGGAGACGATCGGAGGAGTTCCGTCCTCCATGAGTAATTTTAAGTCCGTTTTGGAGCTGCCACTTTAGGTGAGATTGAAATCAAGGGATATTTGTGAACTGCTGGAAATTTCATGAAATCTAACCCTCGTGCTTCTTTGCAGGTTTAAGATTTAGTTTTATACGGATGTGATACCAGAAAATCACTGAGGCTCGCATACTACAGCAACACAGGTGAGTGGTGAAAGAGTCTTCCTGGTTACTTACCAGTTTTGTCGTGATTAAAGGACATGATTTTCTTTCAGTCACGACACATGCACGGACAGGTTTTGTTACTTTTTCTATTGGGATTGGGAAAACGGAATTGTATCCGGATTCTTCGGGTAAGTGTTTAAAACCCTTTTCAATCCCGGATAGGTATTTTTAACCAGAGTCTTAGGGAACGCCTGCTAAAGCTCTTGTGTATTTTCAGGTGGGATAACTTTGATAATTTTAATAATAAGGATAGTAATAATTAACTACCATTAAATCCTTATCATCATAATCAAGACAACGTCCATAAAGGAACCGTTAACTTAAGAAGCTCGGGAAGCTTCACTTCTTTTAACACTTCGGAGACAGGCAGTAGGTGCCGTCGCGGCAAGTCCATCTGCCCACCAGCCCGCAGGGAAACCCTCCAGTGGTCAGACGGTGAAGGTTTGAGCGGCCCTTCTGTAAGTTCTGTGTCAACGATAGTGCTCAAACTTCAGTATATAACGCTAACTGATTGCGTTAAATTTACCAAGACTCGAATCGAAATACACGACCCTGTCTCTCTGTCTGTCATGGTGTGGAAGTATAATAATATTAGCTCCTAAGGAGAAGTGCATTAAAGAACCACACACCACCGACAGATGAGTTTCATTTACATTTCCATATAAATATTCTGTGAACCTTGAATGAGCTAGCCCGGGTTATAACTACATTTAAACCCGACCAGAACAAAGCAAGCGTTACACCTACATAAATACCTCTTTCTTTCTTTATATTTTTTTTTTAAATTGTATTACCAAACCGATTTTTAATTCACGACAACTCGACAAAGACATTAACACATAACACTAAGATTGCTATACTATGTTATTGTCGAGATATTTCCGTATTCCTAACTAATCGCTACACTTTAACTTGCACACATACGACTTGACAAACTTACAAAGAAAAGCTTTTTAACTTAATGGACAAATCACGTAGAGATGCTTGGACCTGCAGCAGATGTAAACAATCAAAGTTACAGCAAAAGAAAACTAGCACGCCGATCATTAAAACAAAAAATGTTGTTGTTACTTCAAATTCGGATGAAAGCATAAAGATTCCAAGTAACAAGGTTACGAAAACAACTCCCCCATCACCGCGACCCCAACTACACAATAGCTCATTATATAACGTCACTGTGAGAAAATACATGGTACCTACACATAATTCGTTTGAAACATTATCTGACGATGATGATGAGAGCTTCGATAAATCAATCCTTAAAAATGACACCGTGAACAGGTTGTCCAGATTTAACAGTAAACTACAGGGACGAGGTAGAAATGCGAAAAAGTAAAATTTTAAATTTAGAAGAAAAGCTGGACATACAAGACAAGTTCATTACAAAACTGTTACTGGAAAATGACAGCCTGACAAAACAATTACCAGAATCCACTCTCCAAATTCAAAAATTGAAAACCATCTGCAGTTCTACTACTACAACAGTAAACAAACATACGAAGAGCTTCAATAAATCTACCCTTAAACAGGCGCAAACAAAAGAAAACAAACAAATTATGGAACACAGCAAGACTTCACCAGTCCTAAGGCCTCATGACACTCAACAGGGCAAAGGAAAATGCATCGGGAAGACCGATACTTCA
Source organism: Acleris cristana (assembly GCA_948252455.1). Classification (NCBI taxonomy): domain Eukaryota; kingdom Metazoa; phylum Arthropoda; class Insecta; order Lepidoptera; family Tortricidae; genus Acleris; species Acleris cristana. Next base: position 49,391,915 of record OX411771.1, read on the forward strand.
AAATCAAAGGTATCTATTGAAAACTCTGAATTGTTACAGCCGCAAGTTGACATTAAGGCTGACCATAAAATATATATACTAGGCGGGGAACAATGTAGGGGCTTAGCGCCTGCGTTACCTAAATCAAGAGAGAAGTCGCCTTACGGAAAATACGCTATAATATCTGCTGTCAAACCGAATGCACGCTGTGAAGACATATTAGCATCATCAGAGACCGTAAATGCAAAATCCGGAGATGTTATTGTGGTTAATGTGGGTGAAAATGACAATAACCCTACAAAGTTTCTTGCAGAATTATCTTTTTTTCCTGAAGTTGCACACTAAACCCCAAGTAATTGTAATGGGAGTTAAAAAGGGTGTACATTTAAATGAAAATAAATTAAATGACACTCTTAAGGTATACTGTAAAAAATTTGACAATTGCACTTACTTGAGCTTTAATGACATAGACTACAATTATCCGTATTATATGTCTAAATTATGTTCCAAAATTAATTTCCTTATTGATTCCATGTACTACGACAATAGGTATTTGAATCTTAATATGTTTAGACAAAAAACTGTAAACATTGCACCTAAGGCAAGAAGGATTGGAACATGTAAAATTAGGACCATACCATATTATTTTATACATAATACAAATCTGTTCAAAATGATAAACAGGGTATAACAGTGGTTAGACAAAGTTATATTACTGAGTGCTTTCCTAAAGAGAGTATGTAAGTGGTGGGTCACTTGCTCTAAATACCAGCACCAACTTTTTTCGTAACTGACGTCAACAATGGCTCATTCACAGTGTTACATCAGAATATTGCAGGCCTGATCAGTAAAAAAGAATTGATAGAGCTAACGTTGGATGAATTTGAGGAACAAGGTAATTTTTTTGACGTACTATGTTTTAGTGAAACATTTTCGAAATCACGAAGTGAGAGTAATATAGATATTTCGGGTTATCAGTTAGCAGCGTCGTTTTCGAGGCGCCTACAGAAAAGAGGTGGTGTCTGTATATTGTGTAAACCCGAAGTTCAAACGCAGACATTAGAATTTTTGAGAGAGTTTTCGGAAGAACTGTTCTTTGAATGCTGTGGTATAGAAATCACTTCATTGAAAACTATGGTAATATGCGTTTACAGAATACCGTCTCCCAACTGTACTATTTTCTTTCATAAATTGGAATGTCTTCTGAACAAGTTGAATCAAAAAACTAGGTATAAAATAATAATCGCTGGAGACTTAAACATAGATGTATTGAAGGAAACCGAGAGGTCTAAAGAACTCTCTTGAATTGTAACAAACAATAATTTTAAATTGCATATATTGTGCCCTACCCGTCAAAATTCATGCCTGGACCAAATTATCTCAAATATACCCGATGCCCAGAGTGCAACTCATAAATTGGGGTTATCGGATCACGAGACTGCTCAAAGCATCGCTTTTTACTGTGTTGAAGAAACCTAAATCAAAATTATCTGGCTATTTTTATAAAAGGAACTACCATACGGAAAATGTTTCCAAGTTTGTAACATGCCTTGGTGCGCTATCGTGGTCTGACGTATATGACGAGATGGAGATGAGCATTTGATAGTTTTTATGGTACCTTATTTTGTTTAATAATTTGTGTTTCCCAGTAAAGAAAATTAAACTTACAGCAAGATCGAAAACGGAAAACTGGTTCACAAGTGGCTTAAAAAAGTCAATTAAAACAAAAAGACATCTGCGCTTTACCTATTATAAAACCAGCAAAAACAAGGGGCGTAGTTGCATCAAAAGCAAATATAATAAATATTCTAAGCTCCTTAAAAAATGCATACACCAATCTCAAAAATTTGCCAAATGCAAATATATTAGTCAGTCCAAAAATGTATGTAAAGCGGCATGGGAGGTTATAAAAAACGTGACCAAAACTAGTCCCAGTGACGTAATCTTTGATAAATTATTAATTAATGATGAAGTCTTAACAAATCCAACTGACATCGCGAATGCTTTTAATAATTACTACATAAATATGACCTATTCTAATACTAATAATCATAACAAACCTGACACCTTGAACATGAATTCTTTGAATGCTAGCTTATTCCTAGCTCCTCCGGATGAACATGAGATCATAAAAATTATCCATTCCCTCAATTCTACAAACTCAACTGGTCATGACGAAATTCAAACTCATATAATTAAAGAATGTAAACCTGAAATCGCATCTGTATTAAGTTACTTGGTGAATTTATCATTCACCAGTGGTGTCTATCCAGAACCTTTAAAAAAATCATTGGTAAAACCCCTTTTTAAAAAGGGTGCCAAGGACAGTGTTCAGAATTATAGACCAATTTCCTTGATACCTGTAATATCCAAAGTTTTTGAAAAGGCGATGAACGAGCGTTTGACTAGATTTCTTAACAAACATAATATAATCAAAAAGGAGCAGTTTGGTTTCCAGAAGGGAAAATCGACCTCTTTAGCAGCGTTTTCTTTGATCAACAATATTTTGACGTGACAACGTCTTATAAATTGGTTTGCCGGGTGACACTTCAAGAAACTGCGTTACGCTCCGCTCACGTTATGCGCTCACAATGAGAGCGAGTGAGAGGCACGCGTCCCTTCCACTCGGGCATGGTTAGCCCGCCTAAGAGCGAGAGAGACAGACATAAAAAGTCAAACCGAGACGACCAATCACTGCGTAAGGTAGTAAGCGCGCGATTTACAAATTCAAAGATCAAATGTGAATTTGTTTTCTCCTTTTAGAAAATACACTTTGAATTAAAATCGATTGATATTAACAATTAATGTGATTTAAATAAATGTTCTAACTTTTAAATTTAGTTTTTATATTTATAACAATGTAAAACAAGTTAAATTTATTAATAACTTATAAGTTATTAATAAATTTAACTTGTTTTACATTGTTATAAATATAAAAACTAAATTTAAAAGTTAGAACATTTATTTAAATCACATTAATTGTTAATATCAATCGATTTTAATAACAACTGATTGATTTAACATAAACCAATTTTGTGAATTCTTGAATTTGTTATTTATATTAATAACTGTTTCAACAAAGTTCAATTTATGCAAAAATTTGAAATAAAAAATGAATTTAATTAATTTAAATTAATGTTTTAAATATAATTCTTTGTATAAATAAATGTTTTAATTTGTTACTATTATTTCATCCTTCTTCCTACTATACGATTGAATATTCACATTAAAATTATTTTACCACTCAAAGTCGTTGTCACGTAAAACTTTCGCCCGTATATCGACTTTACAGGCAACCAATTTTTTAGATGCATGGATATGTCAGTTGCAGCAGTATTTGTTGACATGAGCAAGGCCTTTGATTGTGTATCGCACAAAATACTATTAGCCAAATGTGAGCTTTATGGTTTGAGAGGCCTCGCAAATGAGTGGCTTAAAAGTTACCTACAAAGAAGGACTCAGTTTGTAGAAATAAAAAAAATCGATTCCGACAATGTATTAACTGCTTATAGATCTCCTAGAGAGAGGGCGCTACTGTGCACCGCGAAACATCGGCTCTGTATTGTTTTGTTTAATAAAATTATAAAAAGCAACTTCAATCTATAAAAAGTGGTTTAAACTACAAAGTTAAGTGTAAATACGCCATAGACATATTAGAACTGTTTAAACATAAGTGAATCATGTGAAAATCAAACAAAAGACGTGAGCGTTTACTACACAAATAAACAATAAATTAGGTCATGAACACACGCTACAGCAGTGTAAAAAACATTTATAATATAAACTTTACGTGAAATCAACAATATTTTGTAATAAAGTGTACAGTAACAAATAGTGCAATAATATTTTAACCTAAAAATACAAAAGCAGTGTCACCAGTCGGTTGATCAAAACTTAAACGTCACACATGTGAATATGTTCAATAACGCCACCTAGCGCTGAACAGCTGGACCTGCAAGACAAATATCGATCTATCAAGATCCATTCTATAGTGCTCACTCTACCAACCGCAAGAGGGCGCAAATATCAATATACTCATTGTACCAATACTGTTGTTCTAAAGAAATACAATGGAGGAACTTACCGCGATGATTAAAAACTTACAAAAAACATTCGATGAACAGAGAAACGAGATACGCGACATGAAACAGAGTATACCACAAATAATAAACAATAACATAAACGCCAAATTTGCAAATCTAGAATCGAAATATAATGCATTAGAAAAAACTGTAGAAGGACAGGGCCGGCGCATTCAACAACTGTAGAGAACAACAAGAAAAAAGAATTTAATATTTTTTGGGGTAGAAGAAAACGAAGAAAGCTATTATGATCTTCAGAACAGAATACTAAAAATTATTAACCAAAACATGGGAATAAATTGCAATAAAGATAATATTGAAGAAGTGAAGCGTTTAGGAAAAAAACAATCAGATGGCGGCAAGATAAGACCTGTTGTTGTATCATTAACTACAATGGGGGTGAAAATAGAACTTTTAAAAAATAAGAAAAAGTTAGCTGAATCAACATAATAATATTATATTAAGGAAGACTTCCCACCTGAAATAATGGAAGAACGAAAAAAGCTGACAGTTCAACTTCTAGAAGAAAAAAATCAAGGTCGAAAAGCATTATTAAGGTACAATAAGCTTATAATAATCCCAGAACACCAACAGAGTCATCACAACAGGCCTTATCGAAACTACAAAACAAACAAAAGGCACTTATCTGAATCCCCAGAAAATATCCGCGAAAGCCTTATCGCAAATAATAAAAGCACAAAACAGCCATCCAAAAAACAAAATTCGAGCATCGAAAAATATGTAACAAAAAATGCTCCAACCACCTCCACCGCCGCCGCCACCACTAGTAAAACTGCACCGCCTCTGCTCAATGCAAACACAAAAACCTACTGACGGCGCGCGACCTCTCCACGCTCACCCCCACCACGGCCGGTCCCCGCGGGGGTAAAAGACCACAACCCTCCACTCCAACCTCTCTACATATGGACGTACAACGCGAGATCTTTGCTGTCAAATGAAAGATTACTTGATTTTAAACTGGAAATCTCGAAAATAAACTATGACGTCATCGGCCTTGCAGAAATAAGAAGAACTGGTTATAATATTGAAGAAGATGACACACATATATTCTGTTACTACGGCGAAACTAAGGGCCAATACGGTGTTGGTTTTCTTTTAAAGAAGTATAAGAAAAATTTAGAGAGCTTCATTGCAATATCCGAACGAATCTGCATTTTAAACCTTAATTTCGAAAACACAGTGATTTCACTTGTTCAAGTCCATGCGCCAACTATAGACTCAAGCGACAACGATATAAGTGCTTTTTACGACCAACTCCAAAATGCCAGAAGACAATGTGATAAAATATCAAATTATAATGAGTGACTTCAACGCTCGAATTGGACAACGTCTCAATGGCGAAGAAGAGAGAATAATTGGTAACTACTGTTATGGGAAAAGGGATAAAAGAGGCGAGACGCTTCTGCAATTTTGCTCTCAGAATAACTTATTTATTGCAAATAGTATGTTTAAAAAGAATCCGAAAAACATGTGGACATGGCTGTCTCCAAAAAAAGCTAGAAGTCAAATAGACTACATACTAACTAGTAATAAAAAGAGAGTCACGAATGTCGAAATAATAAATAGACTGCCCTTCCCCAGCGACCACAGACTTATAAGATGTACAATACAAATGTCTCAAACAAAGAAAAGTAGAGCCAGGTACACAAACACCAACATGAAACTGAACACAACACAAGAAAAAGAACAATTTATTGAAAATCTAAACAAAAAATAAACTTAATTAAAAGTAAAGAAGCTGAAGATATTGACTCTATGTACCAAAAAATAAAAAATTGTATATCTAAAAGTATTAACCCTATTAAGAAACAACCCCCAAGGAAACGCTATATAATTTCAGATCATATAAAATGTTTAATACAAAGACGAAAAGAACTTACAGATAAAAAATCCATAACAGTAGAAGAAAAGAAAGAACGTAGAAACTTATACAAAGACATTCACAAACTTATTCGAATAGAGCACCAAGAATACAAAATAAAAACAATGGAAAACTATCTCATCTCATCAGGAAGTTTAAAAAAAGGTTACAAGGCGCTGGGCAGTACTAAACAATGGATTCCCTGTCTAAACGAAAACTCTATAAACACCAAGACGTTTTCTAGGTCTAAGATATTAGACACTGCTACACATTTTTACAGGAACCTTTATTCATCACAAGCTACGAATCGAGAGAATAGCCAAATGGTAGCTCAAAGTTCTACAACCCTAGATAGATTTTCAGCTGCAGAAATCTTAAAAAAAATAGAGTGCTTGAAAACGGACAAAAGCAATGGACCGGACGAAATTTCAAATGAGGCAATTAAAACAGGCCGATTTATACTAGTGGCGCCAATAACTACATTGTTTAATAAGATCCTTGATTGTAGGAAAATACCATCAGAATGGGCAAAATCTGATATAATTTTATTATATAAAAAAGGAGACCCCGCTGATATAAGCAACTATCGACCCATTAGCTTACAGCCAAATATGTATAAATTATTTGCATCGTGCCTTGAAGAACGCCTTGTGAAGTATACTGAAAAACACCAACCACCTGAACAAGCCGGTTTCAGGAAAAGCTTCTCCACTACAGACCACATCAACGCATTGGAATTAGTCATAGAAAAGTACGCAGAACGAGGGAGACCCCTCTACCTCGCTTTCATTGACTACGCCAAAGCGTTCGATTCTATATCTCATGAAAGTATGTGGAAAGCCCTAGACGAATGCGGCGTACCTTCAGAAACCATCGAACTCTTACAAGATATATATAGCAAAAGTATGAGCCGTGTTAAAATGGAAACTAGAGGATCAGAAATAAAAATCTGTCGAGGAGTAAGACAAGGTGACCCTCTCTCTCCTAGAATTTTTATAACAGTTTTGGAAAGCATAATGAAAAAACTAAATTGGAAAAAGAAAGGTATAAGTATCAAAGACGAATATCTAAGCAATCTCCGGTTCGCAGACGACATTATCCTATTCGCAGACTCAGCAACTAAATAAGAAAAAATGGTCCGTGAAATTGACACTGAGCCGTGAAATCGGCTTAGAATTAAACTCCAAGAAAACAAAGATCCTGACTAATGCTGAAAAAATACCAATACATGTAAATAACACCCTACTTGAATATGTACAAAAGTATACATACCTGGGCAAACAAGTATCATTTTCCAAATCCAGACATCAGGATGAAATAAGTAGACGGATAAACCTAGCATGGAACAAGTTTTGGAGTTACAAAGAAGTACTGAAATCGACACTGCCTGTAAAACTCAAGAAATTAATTCTCGATTCCTGTATACTGCCATGTCTATCTTATAGCTGCCAGACTTGGATATACAACGCCAAAACCAAACATAAAATACAAACATGCCAAAGGGCGATGGAGAGAAGTATTTTAAACTTAAGAAGAATTGACAGGAAAAGAAATACCGAAATCAGAAAAACAACAAATGTAATCGATGCTCTGGAACACTGCAAAAACTGAAATGGAAGTGGGCTGGCCATGTAATGCGTATGAATGGAAATAAATGGACAAAAAAAGTAACTACGTGGTCAGGACCCCATTATAAAAGGAACAGGGGAAGACCTAAAGAAAGATGGGAAGACGAGGTACGAAAAGTAGCTGGCAAAGAATGGATTAAAAAGCCAAAAGACAGAAACGCATGGAGTAAAATGGAGGAGGCCTTTACTCGCTGAGAGGTCCTTAATGAAATTAAAATTAATAATTAAAAGTATTTTAATGCATGCAAACTATAATACAGATTGATTACCTAATTATTATCACTTTAAATGTAAAATTATCATACTCTTTTGTAAAATAATAATAATAATATTATTGATTAATGTAATGTAATGAATGAAATGTAATATTTTTTATTAAGGAAATAAAGAGGCTCTAATAATAATAATAATAATAATAATAGATCTTCTACAAAATTAAATGAATTTGGTGTACCACAGGGTAGCATTCTGGGGCTTATATTATTCCTGTTGTATGTGAACGATCTCCCAAATGTAACGGACTTAAATTGTACACTTTTTGCCGATGACGTGTCAATTGTGATACCATATCGGGATATAAAGGCATATAATGATGAAATAAATCAAACAGTTTGTAAAATTATAACTTGGTTGCGTAAGAATGATTTAAATGTAAATATAAATAAAAGTACGTTTATACAATTCATTAATAAAAATGGTACCAAACGCCCTCTGTACCTATGGTGATCAAGTTATTAGAGAATCAACTCAAACAAAGTTTTTGGGAATAATCTTGGATGACAAATGCTCCTGGAATTATCACATCAATAATGTATGCAGTAAAATAAATTCCTTCGCATATGCTCTTTGGCGACTAACAAAAATCAGTACGCAGAATATTGCCATCCAAGCCTACCATGGGTACGTGTCTTCCTTGCTTAGGTACGGTATTATTCTATGGGGGAACTCTTATCATGCTAATGTGGCATTAATAGCACAAAAGCAATGTATCAGGGCAATAGGGTAAGTACATTTATGAAATCTGCTTGTTTGTAAAAACACAGCCCAACTTGTTTAAAACATGCAAAGAAACTTGCAAGTTTAACACTAGGTACCCTAACAAATTGGTAATACCAGAAAAGAGAACAAAATTGTCAAGTAGGAATGTAAACAGTATGTCAGTTAGTATTTACAACAGACTGCACGATGAGATAAAAGAACTACCACTGGCCAGATTTAAACGTGCACTCAGAAAATGGCTTGTTCAAGAGTGCTTTTATTCTGTCAATGAATATTTTGACTGTTATAAATAATCGACTATTTTTACTTTTTATTTTTTTGTTTTTTTGCATGCCAGCTGCTGGTGAAATGTGTGATACTATTAATTTTAAGACATCTTATGTACCTACTACATTTTAAACAAAATAAAGTTATTCTTATTCTTACATACATACATACAACATGTCATGTATTGTAATAATGTTCCCTAAGTTTTTCATATCAATAATACCCTTGTTAATGTCGCAACCCCCTTTTTAGGGTTCCGTACCAAAATGGTACAAAAGGAACCCTTATGGTGAGACTTCGTTGTCTGTCTGTCTGTCTGTCTGTCTGTATGTCACAGCAGGTTTTCTCAGCAACTACAAATGCTATCAACTTGAAATTTGGCATAGTTGTACAACTTGCTTGCCCGCATCTATTTGTAGTAAAAAAATATGAAATTAATTTTATTAATAATTGAAAAGGGGTCTAGAATGGGGGGTTCAAAAATGAAAGTGGTTCGATTATAGCAAATGGGGTGTCATATGAAAGGTCTTAATCTGCACATTTCAAAACTATTTTTTTGAAAAATTTTTGTGATGTACTTTTTGATTTAAAAATTTTTTTGATGGCTATAGCCAAAAATGTACAAAAAATGACCGTTCCCCCCCCTTTATCTCCGAAGTTTATTAATCGAAAATTCTGAAAAAAAATTTGACGTATAGATATTTACTTATATTTTCTGGGAAAAATAAAATAAAGTGTTCATTATTTACAGTTTTTGAGAAATAACAAAAAAACTAAGAAAATCTGTATTAAAATTTAGGCTACTCAAAATCGACCTTATTGCCTGAAAAATAAAGCTTATAACAAAATGAGTATTTTCTTTTGCGGTTACCAAGCATATTATCTTCAATACGGAACCCTCGGTGCGCGAGTCCGACTCGCACTTGACCGGTTTTTTTTACACAACATACATACATACAACACAACAAACTCACGAACATTCTTGTCGTGTATTGCGACTTTCTATTTTCTTTTGAAAATGAAACCCTAATTTAATCGCAACCATAGATATATGATAACACTATGCTTTCCTACCTCTATGAATTGCAACCCTTTACATACAACTCATGTGTTGCAATAGATATAAATCAATTCAGTTCCATGATGCTAATCAAAATGAAACTGGCAACCCTGACTCAATTCCTCCACAATTGTTTTTTTTTTCTTTTTAAATGTTTTCTAATAATTTTCTTATATCTATTAATATTTAATTTGTCCCTATTATATCTCATTAAATATAACTATAATTAAAAATAGAATAAAATAATATTTCAGTCGTTTAATTAATTGCGCATTTGACCTATTGTGTATAATGGTCCTAATATTTGTCTAATTAAACTTACACGTTTAGGTTTTCGAACGATTCCGACAACTATCCATGGTACGTCATTGTCCGTCTATTCTATGGCCAGCCAGCCCAATATTGTTTACTAGAATAATAAGGAAGCCCTGTGTTCTTAATTTTTATTCACTATCTTATTGTATTACTAGTATTTGTCAATGTCTCCAAGTTCCGTGACTGTCATTGATGAGATAATGAAATAGTATTATAACGGAAATGTATCTATTCTCAACATCAAATACCAGAGTGATTACCAAACAATTGGACTTTTCATATTATGTAAGTAAACCATTGGCTTTCTTCATTGTTTAATCCTGTTTTATGTATTTGCAAATTATACTTATACTCATTATTATCAACCTTAGTACATGTTGATGCATACAACTTTATTGTATAAAGTTTGTCCAAAATTTAAATTAACTAATAAAAATATCTAGCCTACCTCTCCTATCTAATAATAAGTAAAGTTGTTAGATATTAAGCGCCTGTTGGCTTTATTACTTAATGTTGATTTCAGTAACTAATGGAATAATTTGTTTTTGTTTTAGCAACAAAGAAAAATGATACCCCTACAGTTATATAAGCGGAAGTTACCCTGTTGATATGATGATGTTAATGAGAGTTTACCTGTCTTCGGGTTATAATTAAACTAGCAAGAACTATGTGAGATGTGAACCCAACTCAGCCTAAAGGATTTAGCTCTGTTTGAACGACTAATTAAAATGATGTGATTTGCATTCCCTTCCCTTTTATTAAACTTAAAATTAATGTTATCCTGTCTTTCGCATCTTTTCCTCTGCAATGCATTACTATTGGATTAAACAATTCCTACCTTTGTGTTTCTTAATTATTATTTCCCTAACCTACCTAACTAATTATAATTTGTTCATACATTGTTATAAACTACTATGGTCAAATTCTAACTTGATAGAATCTGTTTATACCTGCATTTTCTATTATATGTGCTTGGTGATAAACAGCTTTGTTTAATACACATATTAGATTATCTTGTATGCCCTTAAAACCCCCCGAGTTTACTATGTAAGAAGTTTCAAATTTAATACCGCAGTACTAAATATTTCTTTACTATTCAGACTTTGCTATTTAACAAGGCCTATTAACATCTATATTAAATAATATAGTGATTTTATGTAAATGTAAAGTCATAATTCTTTTCTAATAACCCAATTACTAACCTGCTACTTTTAAAGCTTTATGAAATTTTGTAAAATGATAAAACAGCTGGTTTTTTTATAGAGTTTGCTTCCTAAGCATAGTAACCTTCTCTTTTTTTTTCCTTCTAAGTAAAATATACATCTGATCATCTGAATTCTAAGTTATAACTAAACAACCCCCCAACTTTTAATCTAGTGACATGGTCACTTCTTAAGCTTTGGATAATAACTACTACTGAATAAGTAATAAGTAATAACTATAATTTCATAATACATTCACATATAAAGTCACTGCTTTGATTATTACAATTACCTAATTAATGTTTCTTTTACCTACATGCACACAACACGCATTTGTCATACCGTTTTAAAATTACAATCGAACTTGTCTACTTTATTCCTTTTGATCTAGGTTCCAGTCTTAATTTAGATACACTCCTAACATATTCCAAATGGGGAGATCAATCATACTGTTACGTACGTGGGGGTAGGTAACTGATAGAAATGCACAAAAACACCGATAATCAAAAGTAGACTTTAAGAACGCAAGCACTTAAACCGTTACAAACAATTATCGCACAATAAATTCGAATACTCAGATGATCGCTCGGGTCGCTCTTGTTCGCACTGTTCGCTTTCCAATTAAAGACTGAATAGGTACTTGCGATCGGTCCGCCTTTATAGTTCCCGTCTCCAAATATTCCAGAATGCGTTCTGGAATGATCGATGTACTTTGCCCCGCCAAGGTCATTCGAGACTATTCGTTGCTGGAATGTTCTACGCCTTTCTACCTTGTATTGTTCGCGATGTCCTTGACCTTGACTCACGGGTCTGGAATATTCTGCGTATTGCCGTCTCATTTTTAATCGTGTTGTCTCTTTCTTATTCTTCTCGAAGGTTCTCAGTATCGCTGTCTCTTTCTAATCATGCTATCTCTTTCACAAGCTTCTAAAGCATCGAAATTCACGATTGAAGATGAGACGCCTTATCCCATCGGCGTAACAATAGATATGTGGTATCCGAATCATTCAAAAAGTAAGTTTAGTTTACAGAGTTGATACTAAATATTACTAAAGGTAAGTGGGATCATGGCAGAATAATTAATAATTATATCTTTCCTCTTTATTTATTTTTAAGATGACCTATGCTCATACTGCCAAATGTATACTGAATTTATTTCTGCACAAAATCTTTAATGGTTTGATATAATTAATTAAATGTATTTGTTAAAACCAAACATAAAACTCAAAGAGATAAACTAAAATTTAATAAATAAATACCCTACCCTATATTCAGTAAAGTTATAAGTATATCTATAACCTATGAAATTTAAAATCATAACTACATTTTAATGGTTATTTTTAAGGTTCCGTACCTCAAAAGGGAAAAACGGAACCCTTATAAGATCACTTTGTTGTCCGTCCATCCGTCCGTCCGTCTGTCCGTCTGTCAAGACCCTTTATCTCGGGAACGCGTGGAGGTATCGAGTTGAAATTTAAACCATATACTCAAATCTACAGTCCCTTGAAACTGGGAAAAAATAAAACTTTTACATTTACGTAAAAAAAAGATACGGCCGTTTATGTCGCAAAAAACGTGTATTTCGACACTCTCGAGGGAATCAAAATGTATAGGGTATTTCCCGTTGACCTAGAACTATGAAATTTGGCAAGTAACACCGTCTTTTACTGCAAGTATAGGAAAAAATCTGAAATCTGTACATTTTTAATCAAATCACAAAAAAACAGGGTCTTTATGCAAGGAACGGCGTACAGTGCGACAAGAGCCCGATCTAGGTGGATAATATTATTTGACGCTAAATATAAGATGAAAACTCAACACATTGAAGCTAGAAATATCAATATTTATAAAAAGTTGAAAAACAAGCTATTTTTAACGAAAAAACTTAATATCCAGTATAATTTGATCTCCCTGTACGCTGATTTCCCCTAAAATGTGAGGTCTGCTTAAACTGGTTTTTGTATGACGTTGTAAAAAGGGCGTTATTTGCTCTAATTTTCAAATTTATATTATTTTAAGTTGTATAGAAAATTTAAGGCCTTCACCATTCAGTCAATTAATATCTTTTGCGATAATGTCCCGAAATGGTTCTGTATTTTTCCACATTCAGCACATTTTTCATAAAATGTTTTTGGAAGTCCGAGCGATAATCATGAAAAGTAGTCAAATAAAGCCCTTCATTTATCTTTTTTGCTGTACTTTAACCATTCTTCATAAAACTCCCTCCTCGGTATCAACGCTTCGTTTTCTTCAAAAAAGTCAAAAACACGAATCAGCACGAGGTTTCTAATTAAATAAATATAAAGCGTATTAATGAAGCTATCATTGAAAAAAAATACAGGCTGGGTACATGTGCGCCGAGCAACAATGAGCTGGCGGCGGCGCGCCGACCCGACAAGGTCGGCCACGCCGGCGTGACCATATTTTGATAACTTTTTAAGCGAAAGTTACATACATACATACATTAAATCACGCCTGTTAACCATACACATTAGTTATGATAAATGAACTGCTAGCTACTCGCCAACAGATGGTGTTAGTAATCGTAAATGATGCTAATTTTGAATGTTACTTCTACGATTAATATAACATACATATTTGTGTAAGGGCATGCTTTGATGGTTCGGTCATTTGGAAAGGATGGATGAAAGAAGATTGACGAAAGAGATATACAGAGCTAAAGTGAGTGGAAGGGTCGGAAGGGGCGGCTACTTTTTCGAATCAAATCGGAGAAATACTGGAAAAGGGTCGAATTTTAAGTACCCGAAACCGACGTGCGTGCATGACTCGATGCATGAATGTGGAAGAAGCGAAAGAGATTTGTCAAGATCGTAGCAGGTGGAACGAAGTGGTCTCTGCCTACCCCTCTGGGAAACAGGCGTGATTTAATGTATGTATGTATGTACATATTTGGGTTATTCAAGGTACTGAGCGATACAGAGCTATAACACGCTATACGGAGTTTTTTTTTTGGCGGTGTCTGATAGACGTTACGTCAGTCGCAGAGAATTAAAAATCTGTGTTGAAATTTAGGCTAATCAAAATGGACCTTATTGCATAGATAATAAAGTACATAACAAAATGAAGAAAGTACTATTGCGTTTTCCAACCATATTATCTTACATACGGAACCCTCGGTGCGCGAGTCCGACTCGCACTTGACCGGTTTTTTTTTAATTAAACGTTAAATTTTCTGCTAAATTTTTAATAGATTAAGAATTTCATAATTTTCCTATACTAAAAATATATCGAAAAATACGACTATGAGTATTTTCTAATGATCTCTTAAGCTACCTTTATAAACTTTATTCTTTTTATACCTAAAATATTTTTGAAACTATCATAATTAAAGAGATGAATAAATAAATTTTAGAAGATTATTTAAATATTTATGTAATAGTAATCTTTAATCACTAATTACTATCATAAGTTATTTAATATTTTAACCATAGCAACTTTCTTTGTACAATAGAGAATGTCAGCCGGTTTAGATTTTTGGCTTACCGTATTCTTCATTAAAAACAAAAAATAGCTGTAAAAAAATCATTTCGATACGTCAAATAGTTTTCGAGATATTGAATTTTAAACTTCGTATGCGGCGCTCGAAACTTGGCGGCTAGCGCTCACGGATGATGACGTCATCGTTTAACAGCGGTACGCGCCCTTATATGAACGAGTAAGTTTACAGGGCTATATATTTTTAACCGTAATAAGTAGCCAGTTGAAATTTTCACAGAATACGTGTTATTATAAAATCTATCGTTTAAAATTATGAAATGAACAATAAATCAAATCCCAAGAGGGGTCCCCATACAAGAAACATTAAAGATAAATTCTTTTTTTTAGCAATTTTATACGGATTGTATTTTTGTAATGGCTTCTTATTTTGATGCTATTTTAAGCTTAAATTGTTGTCTAATTTTCATTGCTTACGACTAAATAGCAATCTTAAGTAAAACTTCTACAAATATGTGACAAAACTTATTATCAACACGATGGTTTAGGCGGTCACCCATCCTGTTTTAGACTACGCTTGTAGTTGCTTATTTTTGTAAGTCGTAATACTCGTTATTATTTTTTCATCACACTTGCTCGTAAATAGTGTCCTAACATGCTAGAAAAATCGACCGTAAATCCAAAATAATACCCGCGGGCCTTTTTTTTACCATTACGCCCTATCGTACGTAAAAGCTTTTTTTTTAAATAAAATGCGTGGACTCAAACTATCATTATACGTCAGGACCCCAATTCTGGTGCCATAAGATATGAAATTTCATTCGAGATGAAATGTCAGTTGCATACAATTTTCTAAAAATCTCGCATATAAACTATTGATCTCGACTGTCACTAGAATCGGACTCCTGAACACGTTTCACATTATCTGTGGTAAGTCATAGAAAATGATGTAGTCTGTCGACTGCCGAAGTGCCGATAATATTAATAAATAAGTTA
Organism: Acleris cristana; assembly: GCA_948252455.1. Lineage (NCBI taxonomy): Eukaryota > Metazoa > Arthropoda > Insecta > Lepidoptera > Tortricidae > Acleris > Acleris cristana. The sequence continues at coordinate 49,407,781 of OX411771.1, forward strand.
AAAATATGTATGATATTTTTTCTGATTTTATTTTTTTCCTCGCAATTGTGATGAAAAACATTGTATGTTACACGGGTGGTAAAGGAATTACAAAACTCGAGTCATAAAACCCCTTAGCCTACGGCTTCGGGCTTCTAACAAACTCTCGTTTGTAATTCTGCCTTTACCACCCTTAATACACAATGTACTATTACGAATTCGTTTTGATGTTACTATGGTAGTTATGGTTATCTATTGTTTTGTATTACATACAGTTTAACTAAACAAACTGTCTGTCACTGACCGGCTTTTCTGTTTGTAATGCTTGTCGAATAAGATGGTTAAATAAAATTAGAAAAATAATCAACCACTTTTAATTTTGGGTTCACCGTTTTTTACATAAAAATACCAAAAAAGTATGTTGAAACATGCCAAAAATTAAAAACCAAGTGCGAGACGCGGGACGCAGGCGGCAGAGCCCGCAGCGGTAAGTACCTACCGTCGAGTAAAAAGATATGTATACAATTTTGGCCCTTATTTCAATGGAATAAGGTGAAAAAGTGTATACCTACATATCTTTGTACTCGACTGTACTATTTAATAATTATGATTCACGCAGTTCGCTACGCCGGCGCGGTCGCGTACAGCGTACCCGTAGTTTTAAGGAATCTTACTCGTTTAAAATGTCGGAGCCGCGGAAGTCAAGATTTTCCTCTATTGTATCAAAGTGTATAAATGGGCGTTGGTCCCACAAAAAAAAACGAATACACACACTACCTTGCATACCTACACGAAATAACACGGTAATAAATAAATGTAATAATACTCAAAAACAGTTCAACACTAGGTACCTACTTGCTACTACCTACAGTTGGCGTGGCGGCCGCTAATGCCTAGACCTAGCGAAGCGAGAGTGTTGTAGGTATGTAGGTACCTATCTAATTGCGAGTGAGCGACTTGGTAGCGCCCGCGCGCGAAATTTGAAATCGATGTAATGAATACACGAAGTATCAGAACTACTACTAGGTCAATCAAACATTCATGTTTTATAGTTCGTTCTTTTATACGGTAGCGATATTAATTATCCTACCTACCTACCACCGCTTACCACCAAAGTTAAGCAACCACCGCTTACCTAAACATCGTGTTGATTTAAACTAGGTACTTTTAAACATATTTGCAAGAGATTGACTACAGTTTACTGTTTGGTCGTAAACTATATATGTTAGTATAGAGTTGAGATTATTATTTAAGCACCGACACCGAAATAAAAAGCTATCATACAAATACAACCCGTACTTCGTCTTCCAAAGTTAAGCAACTACACGCGTAGTCTAAAACAGGATGGGTGACCGCCTAAACCATCGTGTTGATAAAATCAGTTTTGTCACATATTTGTAGAAGTTTTACTTATGATTGCTATTAAGTCGTAAACAATGAAAATTAGACTACAATTTAAGCTTAAAATAGCATCAAAATAAGAAGCCATTATAAAAATACAATCCGTATAAAAATGCTAAAGAAAAAGATTTTTTTTCATGTTTCTTGTATGGGGACCCCTCTAGGGATTTGATTTATTGTTCATTTTATAATTTTAAACGATAGATTTTATAATAACACGTATTCTGTGAAAATTTCAACTGGCTACTTATTACGGTTAAAAATATATAGCCCTGCAAACTTACTCTTTCATATAAGGGCGCGTACCGCTGTTAAACGATGACGTCACTGCAGCAAGATGGCCCCCACGCGCTTTAATATTATTGACCCAATTTTCAAACGCTTGTAGAATCAAAACTACTGGGTCTATTTGAATGAAATAAAAAGTAGTATGTTTGTTTATTTATAAACATTACTGTTACAAAGTTTCAAGCGATTTGGCGTACCTACTGACATTCTTCATTAAATCTTCGCTGTATCTGTGACAAACGACAATGCCCTACTTTCTCCAAATTAGTTTTGTCTGTTTGTTTATTATATTAACTTAATTTATTTTTAAAAGTTTAAATTGCCTAATCTAAAATGCATAAAATGTTATTAGGAGCATAGCAATATGTAACGTGTCGTGTTAACCTAAACTATTAGGTACTAACTTTTAAGTCTATTGAGATGGTTGCAGATAAATAAAGCGGACGAGAATATCTACATAGTATTCACGACTCATCACGGTATAGATGGAAGATGCCAATCTAATAAATTGTTGAACGCGCCTGTGAATTGAGTATTTCCTACAAAACTTACATGACCTAACCTATTGTATTTATTTTGTAAAATATACATGTTTTTTTATATTGGAGTATTAACTTATTTACCAAATCATATCCCTAACCAACATTTATACCAAATTGTATAGCATTATCCTCTTTCACGGCAACAATTGTACCCAACCTAGCTCATTCTTACTCTTTATTCTAAAGTGCTTATTTAAACTAACTTGCAAAAGAGAAACATAATACCTAACTCAAGTTCAATATCCTGGTCACGGAACGCTAAATTGTAACCCCCCTCAATAAATAGCCTCTTTCAACTGAATAAACTCTAACTAAAGCCTGAAGTTAAACCTAACTAAAACCTGAAGCCTAAATAAAACACTGAAATGAAAGCTATGAAAATTTGTATTAAGTTTAACCTAAGTAAAGCTTCTATGTAAAACTACTAAGCTTATAAGGTACCTATTAACTTTCCTTTCTTTAAATATACCTATCTATTGAGTAAGAATGATTTATTAACGTTGAAATAGCCATATGATCGTCTAGTGTCAAGGAACCTACTTTGTGAACCGTTATAGATAGTAACCTAAGAACTTTTCATGCATATAATTTTGGTATAAATATATGGATATAACCTAACCCTATACGAATTTAGTTTAATGTAATAATTTATAGTTAAATGTAAAGAAATTACAACTTATAAACTAAGAGAGAAATCTTGGTGTTTGAACTTATGAAATATATGTATAGGTCTGTCATAGTCTTTGGTAAGTACTAGTTAGGGTTATTAGATTGAAACTGGAAAGTATGCTTATGGCATTTTATTTTGCGCCTAAGGTTAGAGCCCATGACTCCCCGCTCATGACTGTGGGACTCGTCTACCTGACTGGGCATCCCTCCAGTGCCTATTTTTTTTATTTCTCTTTCCAGGTGGGAATTATTGATTTTACAGTCTTTGTCAGTTGTTAGTAGTAAATTGGTCAGAAGAAGTTTTATATACGCTCCATACTCAATGCAAGAGTGAAATTTAGACTAAAAGGCATTTAATATTGTATGTATACCACATTTAGTCTACTAGGATCTGAATTATTAAGAGTCAAAGTCAACTGTCAGAAAGAAGATTGTAATGGTAATTAGTCATGTAATACCAGGTTTGTTAGGTTGCAGATAGTAACAGTAAGTAGTCTTGAAAGGCCAAGTTAATGAAGATTGAAGTTTAACATTGCACTATAACATTTATGAAGAGTTTTATTTATAATATAATTTTATGTCAAATTCTCGAATGATAGTGAAACTTTCTAGTCTTGTTGAATGCTGGTTCTAATGATGATTTCAATCATAAATTGTAGATATAAGTTGAAGTATATTCCCGCAGGAATGGAATAGTGGTTCCTACTGCTCACAGACTATAAAGCCGGTTTTCCATTGAGAACAACCAGGCAGGGTGCATAACCCATAGCGTAAACAGAGAGAAATCATTTAATCTCGTTGGATCTTTTATGTTGAAGTATATTTGGCTATCTGCCATAGACTAGAAATAATCACGTATCTTTATCTCACTTTGTTCAAGCTCTAGGACTACTGGAACTGTTGAATATAATGTACAATCTGTTAGATTGATATTACTTACAAATTGCGGTTTACTTTGCACAAGCTGTTTTATTGATGTTATAACTTATCAGAAGTTGGTTTTGCAGTAGATAGTTACTTTATTATTCGAAAGAAAAAACAGTTAACTAAATCACAATTAAACTTTTGTAAAATAAATTTGAAAATATAGTAAAGCTTTCTAGTCTTGATAGTATTTGATGTTTTTAGTACATTTACTAAAAGGAGTGACCTCGGTCATTGTTGTGCATGTTTTTATGCATGATTCCCGTGGGAATGGCTGATTGAATTAACTGTACAGTGGCTAACCGGTGCTCGTAAGCAGTGACGGTAGAGACGTATCTCAGTAGGTATGTACAGCAATCTATCTGCCTTGAAGATTGAATGAGGGAAGACAATCCAACTCATAAATATGACTTTGATATTTACTGAGACGTTGTTTGTCAGTTAAAGACTAGAAATATTTACGTCTGAAAAACTAGTTTAAATTTTATTGGATAAGTCAATGTTCAATAATCCGTAATCTCCGTAGGGCAAAACAGTTAAATATAGGAATAAATAGGATATCCCACAGATTCTTTAGTTATGGCGGATAACATATTTAATTTAAACTTCCTACTATTTTCCCTATATATTAACGGTATAAGACCAGACACAAATGAGTTTCAAGGATTACATTTAATTCTCAAGAATTAATCCTACATGCCTAGTTTAGTTCCTATTGGTTTATGTCCTAGTTCTCTATTTACCCTACATTGAAGCTACCCTATCCCTACTGATAAGTCCTGTTCTACTTGCTATACCTAAGGGCTTACCTCACCCAGTAATTAGCTAGGTCCCTAGGGAATCTGGAAAGTTCAGCTGAGTCGGCTGAGAAGGCAACCTAAACGCTCGTGTTGTGTTTACCTCCCCCCTCACTTTTGGTGAACCGTAGTTCTAAGGGACAGTGAGAGTAAGGCGCCCTATTGTGTGGTTTAGTATATATACATAAAAAACAGATTTATCGGGACCCAGCCTCAACTCCAATAAAGCTTCCGTGAGCGCGCGCCGGCATGTCAACTAGTGATCCTCACTTGTTCTTTAAAGGCTGACATTGAGACTAAGTAGGCACTTCTACGGATGTTTATGTTAGTAAAGAGACATCCGGGCTTGCCCAAGGCTCTTTTAGACTCTAATAGTTCCAAATCAGAGGCTCCGTTAGGCTTCCTCGGACTTGTCAGACATTTACTAGTGGTAGCCTGATTACTGGTCTGGTACAAGTGTATGCTAATCTAGCTTAACTCAACAAAAATTCCCTACTATACAAGGAATGGTCTTTAATCTAAAGTTAATTAATGTATTGTACCAGACACTACTGATAACCAACCCAAATAATCTGAAAAGTACCCAGAAAGATATATTAGTACACATATTGGTATTTGGGAAACCTCGCGAGCTGTGTCCGGACTCTGATCACAGTGGTTAGCTAAAGGTGTCCAGGCCCAGCAAGGATTTCTACCCACCAATACAAACAATAGAAATACAATTATACAGTAGAAAGCCTCACTAACTGCAACCCAGGCTATGTAAACCAGGATTAACAGTAGCAAGAGAAAAATAAAGCAAAAGTCCCTTACCAAGTTATAAGTAAAAATATCAAAATAAACCAATTTCAATTATAAAAATTCCCACAACCCGTCTACTGGAGTGAACCTGGAAAACAAAATATTGTGATTAAAGCACAACCCCCAACCAACACCTATCATACATAAAAATACAGAGCTTTAGCGCTGCATTCCTATACATGACAGTAAACCACACTCCATACAATAATACCTATTACCTACTCCTAAGCAAACCGTTTTCCCTATCTCCTCGCGATTAGAATTTATTTACTACGCTAAACTGTGAAAACGCGTCTTTCAAACACTATCAAAGCAATACATAAACCTATTTAAAGCAGGTAAAACAATAGTTAGTAAACGAATCGCACGTACTTAAGCCGTACGTATTTTATACCTCCCTACTAGCTCTAAAACAAGGTTAACGCTAACTATACAACCGATATAATTGAAAACACTTTAAAAGACTGCAAATACTAAACCGAATACTACGTAGTTTAAATTTTACTGTAAAACAAGTACTAAATCATGAATTTAACCGCGAACGCATCGTACTCCTATCCCTCTATAAAACTCGTAATTAACCGAAATTTACACAAAATAAAGCAAATAAACTGGCGCAACACGATATTAAAACCAAACGAATTGAAACACGATTAAAATAACTACGAACCGTAAGTTAATTTTACGCAAAGCGTACCCCAGAGAGCGAGCCTATCCCCTTTGGACGACTTCAAAAATAAAAAATCTCCGCGATGAATGCCCAGAAAATAATGCCCATATTCCCTTCGAAAACTCTATATATAGATTCAACGTAACGTACGTACGGCCGTTGCGCTCGTTCAACTCAAACCACTTGAACAACTCATGCATCTCATGCCAGTTAAACCACTTGTACCAGTCATGCCTTAGCTCCAAAATTATCCCTTACTATAAATAACACAAGGTATACTTTCAATCCCCATTCCAATCGCTTAAGTCATTTTAATCATTACATTCCTACATCTCCTGATTCGTGATTTGAATCTACACTGATAATTGAAACTAATCCTTATGCTGTTCAATACACAGTACATTTTTCCATTATTCCCAGTATTACCGTTTTTAATATCTGCTCGAGTCCGTATTCTGATGGCGTCTGTCTCCATCACTGTCGTACTCTACCAATTCGAACATGACAGACGTTGCCCGTTTGTACCACCAGAATCATAGTAAGGCGCCATCTACTCGGTGATGTTCGTTTACGCAATCGGCTTGGTCCGATTCTAGCGAGACAACCTATATAGTTCCTTCCTTCTCTCTCTCGTGTTCATTACTCAAGAACTATATCACTCCCATTTCTTCTATATAGGTAACCATTGTTTATTGAAGAAATAAACAATGGTTATATAGAAGATGGGGGATGGAGTTGCTCACGTCCGCAGGAATTGCCACTACTACCCTGCACGTATCCCCTGGGTGGCGCTAATCGAGCAACAACCTTTTGGCGGCTGTACCTGTCGTTTTTCGAAAAGCGATCTCACAGCCCTTAAAATCGTTCTGGATATTTGCAAAAAAATAATTGGTTGCCTGTAAAGTCGATATACGGGCGAAAGTTTTACGTGACAACGACTTTGAGTGGTAAAATAATTTTAATGTGAATATTCAATCGTATAGTAGGAAGAAGGATGAAATAATAGTAACAAATTAAAACATTTATTTATACAAAGAATTATATTTAAAACATTAATTTAAATTAATTAAATTCATTTTTTATTTCAAATTTTTGCATAAATTGAACTTTGTTGAAACAGTTATTAATATAAATAACAAATTCAAGAATTCACAAAATTGGTTTATGTTAAATCAATCAGTTGTTATAAGTTATTAATAAATTTAACTTGTTTTACATTGTTATAAATATAAAAACTAAATTTAAAAGTTAGAACATTTATTTAAATCACATTAATTGTTAATATCAATCGATTTTAATTCAAAGTGTATTTTCTAAAAGGAGAAAACAAATTCACATTTGATCTTTGAATTTGTAAATCGCGCGCTTACTACCTTACGCAGTGATTGGTCGTCTCGGTTTGACTTTTTATGTCTGTCTCTCTCGCTCTTAGGCGGGCTAACCATGCCCAAGTGGAAGGGACGCGTGCCTCTCACTCGCTCTCATTGTGAGCGCATAACGTGAGCGGAGCGTAACGCAGTTTCTTGAAGTGTCACCCGGCAAACCAATTTATAAGACGTTGTCACGTCAATAATGCTCCGAAGCTCGCAAAAAGGCTCTTTTAAGAGCCAAGAGACAAGAGATGTAGGGTCTATAACCCGAGTCTACCAACTAAACATAGAAAGCATAAGTTCTGCGAAATGCGAGGTTATGCATAGGTTACTGATAGAACATAAGATTGATGTGCTCCTATTACAGGAAACACACACTAGACATGAAGAAGACCTGCTCAAAAGAGGAACCATTCCAGGCGACTATATGGCCCATGCAATAAATCATGCCCAGTATGGTATAGCAACCTACGTAAATGCCAATACCACGGATGTTGAAGTGGCCACAGAGTACTGCCTTGACGGCCCCGATGTGTACGTCTCCGCCATCAAGATTAAAGAACTCGTCATAGTGAACGTATATAAACCACCATCATGCACATGGTCAAGAACCATCCCTATCTTCTCACATCCCTGCGTCTATGCGGGTGACTTCAACAGCCACCATACAATATGGCGCTATAACACAAGCGACCGGAACGGTGCACATCTGTTGGAATGGGCAGAAAATAACAATCTCCATCTCGTGTTTGATGCCAAGGATAGGGGGACTTTCAGGTCTGCGCGCTGGAAAAGAGATTACAACCCGGATCTTACCTTCGTTACACGTGACCGTAACGGGGTGCCCCTACATACGTCACGCAGAGTACTCACTGATTTCCCAAACAGCCAACACCGCCCTGTGCTTATAGAAATTGGCATCAAAATACCGACATCAAAATCAATGCCTCTACCACGATGGAATTTCCAGAGGGCACGTTGGTCTGGTTTCACCTCAGATATGGATGCCGCAATTCGATGGATACCTCCTGTGGCCGAAAACTACGAACGGTTTACTCGTCTTGTGTACGCTACGGCTAAAAAAAATATCCCAAGAGGATACCGCAAAATATACATCCCCTGCTGGTCAAGCGTAAGTGAACAGCTGTACATGGACTACAGGGAATCTGGTGATCACGAAGTGGGTGAAAACCTTATCCCGTCGCTAAACGAGAACAGGCGCGAGAGGTGGATGGCGACAGTCGAGTCCATGGATTTCAAGACCTCGAGTAGGAAAGCTTGGAGGATCCTAAACAAGCTAACCGGAAAATCCAATGTTAGGTCAAACGGAGCGTCACAACTACTTACGAACTCCATAGCCCACAGGATTGTTGACGTGTCACGAGTGAAGGGCCCAAAACTTGAAACCAAAACAATCAACCTTCATGCGTCACGACATAAAGCTACGTTACAGACCGACGACAGCCTATCGGGTGACTTCTTGCAGGACGAACTGGACCAAGCGCTCAAACAGCTGCCTCTTGGGAAGGCTTCCGGTACCGATGGCCTATACAATGAGTTCTGGAAACACGTGGGACCAAAATGCAGGAGATGGCTTCGGGCTTTTTACTCGGATATTCTACACCGAAATAAATTGCCACCTAGCTTCAACCGGTCAAAAACCATAGCAATACTCAAACCGGAAAAGGACCCACAGGATCCGAAAAGCTATCGCCCTATCGCGCTATTAAGCTGTGTGTATAAACTCCTTGAAAGGCTGATCTACAACCGCATAAGGCCGCTTGTAGATAATATCACCCCCATCGAACAAGCAGGTTTTCGTAGCGGACGAAACTGCGCCGACCAGATTCTGTCTTTAACAACTCATATAGAGACGGGCTTCCAAAAATGCCAAAAGACCATTGCAGTTTTTATTGACCTGTCGGCTGCGTACGATACAGTATGGAAGAAAGGCCTGGTGTACAAACTTATGAAGGTGGTGCCCTGTAAAAGAATGGTTGGACTGATAAACAATATGCTGAGCAACCGCGAATTCACCGTCCATCTGGGTGATAAACAGAGTCGTACAAGAACGCTCTGTACGGTTGACTCTGTGGCACAGTGGAGCGCAGTTAACAAGTTAGAGCTTAACGTACTTAAGTGTAAGGTTATCACGTTCACTCGTTCAAACAACCCGGTTTATGCCACGTACAGCATGTCGAACATCCCTCTTACTCGCGTTAATACAACTCCGGACTTAGGCCTCTCCTTAGATACCCGTATGGACATGCGAGAGCATATCGTTAACACCTGTAAAAGTGCCAATAAAATGCTAGGTTTCATAATAAGGACCGCTTCTCAGTTTCGTGATCCTAAAATAGCCATAATTCTATATAACGCATACGTTCGGTCTAAACTCGAGTATAACGCTATAGTGTGGGATCCACGTGAAGAAAAATATGTGTCTATGATAGAGCGAGTCCAGAAAAAATTCGCTAGGTACCTCTATAAACTGAAATACGGATACTACCCATATCTTTTCCCGTCTTTGTTTGTTTCCGGGATGGTCGGTTTGGAGACTCTTGAGCTGAGACGAAAGATCATATCGCTCACCCATTATTGTCTGCTCTTACGACACAAAGTAGACAATCCTACGATCCTGGAAAAGCTCAATTTGTTCGTGCCAGATCACTACACGACTGCTGTGGGCCGAAGTGGGCGGCGAGTCCGTAACCTTTTTGCCATCCCTAGAGCGCGCACTCTGCACGCTGGTAACGCTCCTACTATCAGAGCCGTGGCGTTAATAAACGAGTTCCTCGCACAGTTCCAGGATGCTGATGTGTTCGCCGGCAATTGGCCAGCTCTAAAAAATGCTTTAGAACGCTATATTAACGTATTGTATTGTAGAATTACGTATTTTTTTTTTTCTTTACCTATTATTTGTACCTTTTGTGTCTATATTTTTGTTACAATTTTGTGTATCTTGTTGAGCATTTGGGTTTACCTGTAAGTTCACAAGAATAGACTCTAAATAAATAAATAAATAAATAAATAAATAAATGCTCAACAACGGACTACCGCAGGGCTCAGTACTGGCCCCGCTTCTTTTCAATTTGTATACCCATGACATCCCAGAAACCACCAGCCAAAAAATCATGTACGCGGATGATGTGGCCATCACCAGCCAGGGTGCCCATTTTGGAACTTCAGAGGATATCTTAAACCAAAATCTAATCATCCTTGAACAATACTTCAGGAAATGGCGCTTGGTACCAAATGCAAGTACTTAAAACAGAAGTGACAACTTTCCATCTGTGCAATAAAGAGGCAAGGTACCAACCGAACATATCTTTCTCGGGAAAAACAATTAAGTACAACCCAACGCCAAAATATCTCGGCGTGACCCTCGACCGCGGCCTAACTTATGCACCGCATATAGATAAGCTTAGTAAGAAACTCCAGACGCGAAATAACATCCTGCATAAGCTATCGGGAACTACTTGGGGAGCAAATGCCGACGTTCTTCGTGCCACCTGCCTCAGCTTGGTTCACTGAACAGCAGAGTACTGCGCGCCAGTCTGGCTTAACAGCGCCCATGTAAATCAAGTGGATGTGCAACTGAGACAAGCTATGAGATGCATATCGGGAACTATCGCAAGCACTCCCACTGGGTGGCTACCTGTGCTCAGCCATATAGCCCCCCCGCACTTACGAAGACAACAAGCACTAGTCCGAGAAGCACAAAAGATCCTGGCCAAACCAGAATTACCTGCCTACAAGGAGTTTAAAAACCCTCCACCACACCGACTAAAATCTCGCCATCCACCATATAGGACTGCATCAACCCTTTTAAATACTCCCTTCGACATTGCCAAGAAATGAGCCCAAGAATGGAAACAGGAATCCCCAACCAGCCAAGGGACTAATATCGACCCCACAAAGAAACCCACTGGGTTTTCACTACCAAGGCGAAATTGGTGCCAATTAAATAGACTGCGGACCGGCTGGGGTAGAAGCCGAGAGTTCATGCACAAATGTGGATGGAGGGAGTCTCCAGCATGCGAGTGTCGAGCAGCGGTGCAGGATATGGACCATATAATCCGCGAGTGCCCACTTACCAAGTACCAGGGCAGCCCAGCTGATTTGTTCACCCTAAATAATAATGTCACCCAATGGATCCAGCAATTGGGTGTACTGCTATGATTTGCATATATTTTTGATTAAGAACGATTGTAATTTATAATTTGGCCATACGAATAAATAAATAATTGAAGAAATAAATAAGATTTATAATTCTAAAGCTTGTATTAAGCAAATACGATTTGAATTGAATAAGATTACAAAACTAGAACATGACTTGATTAACAGCTTACTAAAATGGTGAGAGTCCTTCTAGATTTTTATGCAATAAATACACTTGTTATGATGTAATTTTGCGGACTGTTTTTAGCAGGCGCTCAAACTTGTTGCATTCGCATTTTAACACTTATGTTTTATTGTATTCATACGTGAATAAATATAATTAATATTTATCAATAATGTTATTTTATTAAAAATAGATTTTGCATATTAATCAGCTCTCGCTAAAGCCTGAACTAACTCTAATTATATTTGTGAATTTGAACGGGCATATCTGGACCGTTACATCTGTAAACACAAATAATTATGTAATTTTCTAGTTCTACGCTAGAAATTTCTACAAGCCTTTCTATGGATAGCCTAACAATATCTTTCCTTTCTTTTGACTTTACCGTACCTTTAACAATTATTAAAGAACCACCATGAATGGCGATTTTCTGGCAAAAAAACTTACTAATTCAAAATTAACAAAATCAAAAATTAATTGACCGGGTCTAAGCCAATGTTCAGTAATACACATAATTTGTACATTTTCAGTATCTAAAAATAATCCTACTTCTAATTCTTTGCTGGAAAACCCTTGAATATTTTGATGAATTATATTTATATTCAAAGGTGTTTCCGCTGTCCTATAATTTAGTTTGAATGATTAGGAATGGCATTTGTACCACTATTAAATCTATTTGGTTCTATATTAAAAGTCAAAAGTTCAACCAAAGTCAAAATATATTTCTTTGGCAAATGAATTTTTTCAGATGTGTAATTTGTAAAAAAAAAAACTCCTCTACCCCATAGTGTGTGGTGTCGTTGGATAGGTCTTTCCAAAATATTGCGGGTTTGTAAATACAATTATTCGATTCCTATACAAAATCTAGCAAGTCGATAAGAATGGAGTTCAGCTGCGGGGCGAGCGGTGAGGTGCGCGGCGTTGGGGGGAGGGTCGTCAACGCGCGCCAAACAGTCACTAAGTCTGCGCTGGCGCTGAACGGTTTGCGTTGTGATTTGAATTTTTTTAACTATGGGTTAAACATAATACTGAAAAACTAGAATTAAAACTATTATAAATATATTTTAAAAAGCCGATTTCGCACTAACATGACCTTTCGCGACGTTTCGCCAACTATAGGTAAATATGTACCTATTTCGATCATCCGCTCCTTAGTTATTTAATTATTTATTTATTTATTTATTACACGTTTTACACGGCATTACAGAATTCCATTTCGCCGAGAAAACCAGATTGATACAATTTACTTACACTAAAATACAGTAGTCACAATAATAATAAAAATAGAATAACAAACTTATATCAGTACACTCGATTGCCTATCATTCATCTTCTCACAGAATCGCAAACATTCTCGACATACAGCATTCCATCTCCAGTCAAACAAGTCGCATTCGGGTGCCGATGCCAGGAGCGCGTTAAGGAGCGTCAGCGCGCGGAGTAGCGGCGCACTCTTGCGGGCCACGGTGCGCGCCGCCGGGACCTCTAGTAGCGGCCGCGGCTTAGGGCGAAGACATATAGTGGCAACTTGCGGGACTTGCGCCCTACTAGCTTAGAACAATCGGACTTACCGCGCAAAATGCCACAAAAAGTAGTCAGCAACTTTTCGTTACGCCTTACCTCAAGAGAATTAAACCCCAGAGTGCCGAGTAAAAACTTCGTTATAAGTAACCTACCGATATAAAAAACAAACTGTGTAAGTACGCATAAGTTTTTTTGGGTTAATTTATTTATGAAAGAAATCATACGCACATGGTTCGTGGCTTAATTTTGTGTTGGTTTTTCATGGAATCTTAGACACAGAACCAGAACTGTGCAAATTTTGTACACTTTTTTGTGGATAGGGCGCATAACGTCCCACTCGCAAAACATCCCTTCAGCAAAATTACGTCCCATTCGCAAAACGTCTTCTCTGCAAATGGTCCCTTATGTAAAATACCGCATTCGCAAAACGTCCCCTTCTTAAAAGGTCCCACCCCTTTCGCAAAACGTCCCGTCTGCAAAATGACCCATTCACAAAATGTCCCGTCTGGAAAAAGCTTGTTTAAGTAGAAACTAGGAGTCTTCTCATGGGAAGGAACGTTTTGCGAACGGGTCATTTTGCCAAAGGAACGTTTTGCAAACGAGTCATTTTGCGAAAGGGACGTTTTGCGAACGGGACTTTATTTATGTGAAGGGACGTTTTGCGAACGAGACCTGTTGCAGAAGGGTAATTTAGGAAAGGGGCATTTCGTGAAAGGGACTAAGGGAAATTCTGCGAGTGGGACGTTATGCGCCCTAACCTTTTTTGAATTAAATATTAATCAAATAACTTAAATTTACTAAATTGGGATCTGGATAAATTCAAGAAGAAGTTTAATATTGTTTTTAATAAACTTTTTGAAATAAATACAATTTTCGTCGTTATTCCTTTTTATATTCTCCTTTAATTATTTAAAAACACTATAAATGTCCACATTTTCATCTAATCAGATACATTTTAAAGTAACTTTGAGGTGAACATGTTGAAAATTTATTAATCATTATAATTATGTAACAAGTATTTACTTAAAATATTGCACACTTAATTTTAAACTTCAATGATCACAACACACATAACTACTTAAGTACTAGGTTTTTACACAAGAGAAAAACGCTCAAACCCACCAACAAATCAGATCAAAAAACCAGACTATGCTAGGTTATTGATTTTGGTTTTTGAGACATTTCCAGCGACAAATCTACTAGTAAGTCTCATAAAAGTGGCATTTACATTGTTTTTTTTTAATTATTCTATAAGAGTCATTTGGGTAGGGGTCTACTCGCACACATATTTTTACGCATTATAATCATTACGCATAAAAATCAATTGTCATAAAACGGTTTTCATAATAGAAAGGGTTTTATTTTAATTATAAGGGTGTTATGACAATTGATTTTTATGCGTAATGATTATTATACGTAAAAAAAATATGCGAGTAGATAGTCCCCCGCGTCATTTATTTTCATAATTTAGCACTTACAATCAATAACTTAGGGCTTATAGTTTTTAAGAGGTACATAAAAACGTTTGTTTTGTTTCTCCTGTAATATTTTCTCAATGGCTCTTACTAGGTTTTAGTTTAGGACAGCCGGGCGGACCAACATTTAAAGTCCTGATAATACGAGAATGATAATTCGTTCTCGCCTCCTATTTGCTATTTATTTTGTTGTATGTGCATAAATAATTTCCCAGTTTGAAATTATATACAAGTTCGCATTCGGATTAAGTCATTGCTAGGAAATCCAGTATTAGCCTAGATTAACAGACGTACCTATTGATAATCCAAAAAGATTAAACTTCCTACACATAATTATGATGATGATGATGATGATGATGATGATGATGATGATGATGATGATGATGATGATGATGATGATGATGAGTGGGTACGCGGCCGAGGCGGACGGGCGGTCGAGTGGCTCTCCATTCATTCCGCCCTGTTCCCCTTGATCAAGCCTCAGGTTACCGGCTTGGCGGCGCTCCCATCCAGCACTGATCCCATCTTCTTGTTTTCCTACAGAACAACAGTGCGTCCTGTAAGTTAATGCTTTTAAATGTCTCTGCTGATAGTGCGTCCTCCCCGAATGTACGATGTCTCAGTGACGAGTACATTACACACTCGGCCAGGACGTGTTGACTAGTTTCCTCTTTGCCACAGTGTGGGCATCGAGGATCCTGTTTGACTCCTATTACTGTCAGATGTCTGTTGAGTGGACAGTGTGCAGTCAAAATCCCTGTCAGTATGCTTAGGTTGTACTTACCAAGATTTAGTAGATACCTTGTTCTGTTCCTATTTACCCTTCCTATCATGAGTTTGGATTGCCTGCATCCCTGTGTTGTCATCCACGCCTCATTTGTCTTTGTCTATATTCTTCTGGCGATGACTCCCTTCGTTACCATTGCAGATGTCGGAAGTGCTTGTTCCAGGCCCAGATATTGTTGGCCCGCCCCTGCTCTGGCCAGTTCATCTGTCTTCGCATTTCCTATTGCTCCGCTGTGTCCTGGTACCCAAAAGCAAGTGTTACATTGGATGCTGTGCCTAGATTATTCAGTTCATCTCTGCACTCCTGCACCAGGGAGGATTTGATTACCGGATTTTCTAGCGGTTTTAGTGCTGCTTGGCTATCTGAGTAGATTATAACATGGCTTTCCGTTATATTGTTTCTTTCCTTGAGGCTCTGTGCACACTTCAAGATGGCATACACTTCTGCCTGGAACACACTGGTAAAGCCCCCTAGTGGTATCGTTGTATGCTCATCTGCTTCTAGGTTATAAATGCCTGCCCCCGCTCTTTTAGTTGAGGACTTCCATGAACCGTCCGTGAAGCATGTCACTCTGGGTTCCTGTATCTCTGTCTCCCAACTATCTCTCTCTCCTATATTCTTTTCTTTATTAGGTCGTTGTTGATCATGAGCATGTTCATGGTCATCATTGACTCCCTTTGTATGCTTGCGTGTCTCTTGTCCATCTCGGATCCGATCCACTCTCTGCTCATTTTTATTCTATACCACTGTTCTGTGGCTCTCTTCTCCATTTCGAGGTGTACGGGGTTCAGTCCTAGCATTATCTCCAGGGCTTGTGTGGGGGCTGTCCTCATTGCCCCGGTTGTCATTAGGCATGCTAGTCTCTGGACCTTCGTCAACTCCTTGTCTATTTCTTTTATTTTTGCTCTATGCCACCACACTATGGCTCCATGTAGCAGTCTGGATCCTAACCACTGCTTTGTATATCTATTTTGATATCAGTGGTTTTAGTCCCCATCTCCTTCCTATGGCTTTCCTGCATTGCCATAGCGCTATTGTTGCCTTCCTACAATGCTCCTTTACATGTGTTTTGTATAACAGTTTGCTGTCTAGTACTACATCCAGGTATTTTATTTCCTTGAGTGTTTCTATCTCTTCACGTTTGATTTTGATGGGTGTCAGAGTCGGCAGCTTCCTTTTATTGGTGAAGAGTACTGTTTTCGTCTTGGTCGGGTTCAGGTCTAGCCCTCTGCTTTGACACCAGTTTAGTACCTGCTTTATCCCTCTTATCATGACTTCTCTCATTACGCTGAGGGTTTTACCCCTTACTAAGAGTACCCCGTCATGTGAATACGCTTGCATTTGTATAACCCCTCTATTTGTTTCTCTAATAAGCGAGTCTAGTAGGAGACACCACAGGAGTGGTGACAGACAGCCCCCTTGCGGGAAGCCCCTGCTCGTCTTTATCCTTATCGCGTCTCCCGCTAGTTGTGCCATGATCGCTTTACGTGTTAACATGGCCATTATTTACTTTCTAACTGCTGGGTCTATGTCGTCCCTCCTTAAGCATTTCTCTATAAAATCCGTAGACTACAGTAGGATAAACGCCACACTAGATAAAGTACTTAATTGGTTTACTAGCAACAATTTGCTACTAAATGCTAAGAAAACTAAATGTGTTAGGTTCGCTTTGCCTAATGTTAAATCGGTAGATTCAAGTATTTTTCTAAATGACGAGTGTCTGCAAATGGTAGATAAGGCAGTTTTCCTAGGCATAACAATAGATCAAAATTTGCAATGGAGTCCCCATATAGCTGTACTGGCAGGTAAACTAAGTTCGGCTGCTTACGCCGTTAGGAAAATTAGACAACTAACTAATGTTGAGACAGCTCGCTTAGTTTATTATACTTATTTCCATAGTGTTATGTCGTACGGTATTCTGGTTTGGGGTAAGGCAGCTGACATACAAACTATATTTGTTATACAAAAAAGGGCCATTCGTTCTATTTACAACTTAAATTCACGTGACTCCTTAAGAGAACTTTTTAAAGAAATTAATATCTTAACTGTAGCGTCTCAATTTATTTATGAGAATATTATTTATGTTATTAAGAATTTAGATTTGTTCACCAAAAATTCTGATATACATAATTTAAATACTAGAAATAAAAATAAAATCGCTATTCGAAAATTCCGTGTCCGTAAAGTATATAAATCATTTGTTGGTCAATGCATTCATTTCTATAATAAATTACCTGACGTAGTTTTAAAGTTACCCTTTTCAGCACTTAAAAATTACTTGAAAAAGTCGTTAATGTCTAAAGCGTATTATAGGGTCGAGGATTATCTAGCAGACAAAAATGCATGGCCTAAACTCGAAACTTAGTCAATAATAATTTGTTCAAATGTAAAACCTTTATCTTGTCTAGGGGACACTGTTGATGTAGGAAAACATGTCGAAACTTTGTTTATTATTTATTTTTTTGTTTTTGCCTTTTTCTCCGTCTATATCTCTCCTAATATTTTTGCCATGTTTTCCTGCTGAACTACGCATGATATTTGATATTATATTTAAATTAATATTTATAGCTTTATATAATACTAGACTAAGTTGTATCATTGTAATAAGAAATATGGTTAAAAAAATGACTGACTGCTGAGTTTCTTGCGGCGTTTCTTCTCGGCAGTGGTCTCCTCTTGGGAAGCGCTGGTAGACTCCTGACGTGTAAAAGTGCCCGTGCGGCCTACTTACTAAATAAATGTCTTTTATCTTTTTATCTTTTATTTATTTATTTATTTAATTAATTGCATTCCATAATGTCATGTTACAAAATTATCATAATAAGTGATGTATAAAATAGCAACAACTTACACTATGCTTACAGTTGGACACAACAATTCTAGAAGAGAGGAGGGCCCACTTTATATTACATACTAAACCTCTCTTCAACGTATGATTTGATATTATAATAACATTTGTCTATTAAAAACTCTTAAAATTTTAGTAAAACGGCCTATATTATTTTCCTCTTCAATTGTTAATGAGAGATTATCATATATTTTTATGGACATCACATGTGAAGCTTCGGATTGCATTTTAAGCTTTGTTAATGGCTGTACAAGTCTGTTTCCTCGGTGCGGGCGCAATGAATGTGTTGTGTGCAAGTCTTTTCGCATTCTGTAGAGATCCGGATATTGACGGACAAACTTGCACATTTCCAAAATATAAATGCACGAAAGGGTTAGTAATTTATGCTTCTGAAAGTGTGGTTTGCAACTATCCATGTTATCTATATTTACAAGAATGCGGATGAGCTTCTTTTGAATAATGAAAATGGTTATTCCGTCCGTACTGTTTCCCCACAGCACAACCCCGTAACTAAGCCATGCATAAGCATACGCCCTCCACATCGAAAAAGCATCCTAGTGCTAGCTCTTTATCTTCTATAGCTCTTTCTATTCTTGTGGTCAGGTTGTGAAGGGCTGTTTCTGTTGATTTCCCTTCTATGTAAGCATGCTGATGCCCGTGTAGGGGCAATCTTCCTGCTTGCGTGCTTGTCATTATCTGTACATCTATGATCTTCTCGAGTGCCTTCAGTGCAAATGATGAAAGACTGATTCTTCTGAACTATTTTGCGTCTTTCTAGTTTTTTTTTCCTGGTTTAGGTAGGAATATTAACTTTACCTCATTCCAGATGGTCGGGATGTGACCTAATTCCAGACTCTTTCATAGATTTCTCTTAGGCTGTTCTAAATGTGTTTCAATCCCTTTTGTAGTAATATGAGTATCACTCCATCTGGGCCTGCCGCTTTGTAAGGGGCGAAGGAATTTATGGCCCATTCCCCTAACTCGTTGCTAATTCTTAGGTTTAGTGTCTCCCCTGCTCCTGTTGTCTCATTGCTGTTATCTTTTGCAGCCTGATGTATGCAGTTACCCCTGCAGTCAGGGAAATGTGTGCTTACCATGTGCTGTAGTACTTTTTTGGGGTCTGTTAGTTCGGTCGAGCCTACTATTAGGCTTCCTAATTGGCAGGATCTCTCGTTCGCCAGTACCCTTACTATTCTTGCCGCCTCCGAGTAGCGTTGTATTTTTCCCGTAAAGGTCTTCCATCCTTGTGCTCTAAGTCTCTCCCTTGTATTAGTGTATCTGTTCCTAATACTTCTGTATTTGTTCCAGCCTTGATCATTGCCTTTTTTTAGAGCTAGTCTAAGCGCCTTACGAGATCTTTTCCGTAGTTTCTGTATCTCTTTATTCCACCATGGCTGTCCTTTATCTCCGTTGCACGTTCTCTCTGGACATGCCGTCTGGTAGTCTTTCGCTATGGCCCTGTTCAGATCCTCAGCAGCTCTGTCCAGGTCCTCGCTAGTTCTTGGGCTTCTGTGGCTCGGTGTCCACTCGCTCAGTATGCTGTTGTATTTCTCCCAGTCCGTTGTACTTTGGTTTCTTATCTTTGTTCTTTCCGTGTAGTAGTCCAGGCCGTACAGTAGTCTCCTGTGGTCCAACATGCTGTCTTCCTGGTCTACTCTCCAGTCTTTCACATGTTTGCCTATCTCCCCTGAGATTATCGGTATATCTAATACCTCCTCTCTTGCCCTGGTTATAAAGGTTGGGGTTGTAAGTACCTGTGTTGTGTGCAGGTCATTACTTACAATAAATGCTAGTAGTGTTTCCCCCTTCTTATTGGTGTCGCTACTTCCCCATACCTCATGGTGAGTTCGCATCGCAACCTACAAGAATGGGTGTTCTCTTACCTTTATATCTTCTGACTGCTTCCTCCAGTTCTCTGGTTGGCGCGTTGCTTTCACCTGGGATGTAGCAAGATGCCATCGCTACCTCAACTCCCTCTCCGTTCCTCGTCACGAGGCTGAATTCTACCACCACTAGGTCTCTGAAACATATGGGGGTCATTGTCAAGCCTAGGGATTTTTTTTGTGAAAAAATGAAACACGTGATTTATAAAAATAAAAGATATATTATGACTCTTACTTTACGTAACAACAATAGTGAGTATCAGTCTGAGATCAATAATTAGAAAAAGGCGATTTATAAGGAAATAGCAAAATTTCGGTTCCACCGAAAAGACTATATATCCACCAAGTAGACTAAAATCTTAATTAGCGAAAAAAATAAAAATAAAAAGTGATTAACATCTTGAACAATAACCTAACCAACAAAAAGTTGGAAAACCCCCGACACTGACATTTCAAAGTTCAATACTTCAAAAACGGCTGAACCGATTTCGATATAAAATTTCTAAGAACCACCGCTAGAAAACCTGCTTTCAAATAAAAAAAACCGCATCCAAATCGGTTCATCCGTTTAAGAGCTACGGTGCCACAGACAGACACACACACACACACACTTAGACGTCAAATTTATAACACCCCTCTTTTTTGCGTCGGGGGTTAAAAATAACGTTAATGCTATCTTCACATAATCAAAAACAAATCAGTCACCTAAAAGTATTCAAAGTAAATAAAAAATGTTTTGTGTCTGTCTACCGAAAAGACAATTCATTTCGGTGGTCAAATATGTCTTCTTCGTCAGAAGACCAGAAGCGTTGAATCCGTTTACTCAGATCAGGGATTGGTGGTTTCTCTGGGTCTGACGTTGACGTATCTGAGCTGTCAGAATATTCGTCCGAAAATTGTATGCGCTTATGGACATAACCTTCAATATGCAGTGATGGACTGCGCTCGCCAACTTTCAATGGTTGCTGCATCGAGCCACTCGCAATTGGACTGGACCATCGGCTTGCCACTGGACTGTTTATATGAGTCAAGGTGCTGGTGTGTCATTCCGAGTAGGACTTTGCAGAGGAGTCGTCAAGACTGGTCTTGATAGACTTGGTACATTATTTTGGAGTAGTCTAGGACATAGTGCTATGTCAAGTTTTTTGCAACCTAAACCCTAATGTATACAGGTACTTTCTGGATTACATTTCATACAGCTCAATCTACGAAACTGAATAATCATTGGTTTACGGCGACTCCAAGTAACCTGATGCACTTTAATGGTTCCACGAAACGGTGTAATATTGATGTTTTTTATTTTATTCTCAATAGACTCCACATGCGTCTCATCTACCCTAATGACTTCAATGCCTTTACAGTTTTGAAGAACACACTCCATGAAGGCATCCAAATTATGGACATCGTTCCCTTGAGCGACGTGTTTATCAGCCGTACGCTTTAGACAACCACCCACGCCATCAGGGGCTCCTTTGCCGTGTCCACTCTCACTGTAATGCCAGATTATGTCATCAACGTTAGTCTCCTCGCTCAAGTAAGCTGCAATTAGATGAAACATCGTCTTGTTTCTGTACTGAGTCGAAGGCCCGTCACTCAAAATATGCATCCGTTTCAAATTTGGAACAAGGGTCTTCATTGCGGCTATAATCGGCTTCAAATGAATGCAAATGTAAATAGGATCGTTATTCCTAATCTCACTCACGGTACAAAATGATTTTGCGACGAGTCGTTTCTCTTCCGTAGTAACGTTCACATAATAAAAAACGCTTGTATGCAGTGACAATTGAGCTTTTGAACCGCCAAAATGTGCTGATTGTATTTCAGTGGCATACTTGCAGTTATAATTTTCAGAAAAGTCAACATGCAATAAACCCTCGTTGTCAGACATTGCAACTTTAATGTTTTTGATACTAGCATATTGATGCAGTACATTACAAGAATGCTGCATAAAACATTCTAGATTATCCAGCAAATGGTTAACTAATTGACGTTTAGTTGTGCAGACGGTTTCTTTAACAGTCTTCTGACACATTTTTTTTTGTCCCTTGACTGTTTCGCATACCTTTTTAGTGATCCAGCGTTCGTATTTTATCGTGTCTTTATGGTTGTAGTCATTGAACACTATTTTCTTTTGTTTACATTCAGTACATGCTCTTTCGAGACAGTTTTCAGTCATGTTTGTGCAACAAATCGACTTGCTTATTGCCATAGCAGTATTTTCATTAATTACTCGCCCGTTTCTAAGTGCCTTTGCAATATAATCCATGTTAGTATGAATGACACACAAACAAGTCTCGCGTGCTGCAGTTTTAGGATCTAATACCCAGAATGGTCTATGTCTGCAAAAAGTTTTGTAGGATATGGTTTTGCCTGTCTGAACCATATATTTTTTGTGCAAATTTATAAGGGAGTCATTGAGAAATCTCATTTGTTTCTTTTGTTTATTGCGTGTTATTGTCTCTCTTTTGCCAAATGTAAGACGACTTGATTCATCATTGAGCAAATATTGCTCTATATTATCTCTCAATTCTTTTTCGTTCTAAGAACTTTCATTTCTTTTCTTTTTTTTGTTTCTTTTGCAGCCTTTTGTTTCTTGTTCCGTAATCTGTGTAATCGCATTCTGTACTTTGACAGTTAACATTCTAAACTCATCAACTTCTTTTTCAGTAAATCATTTTCTACTTTCAACCTTCTTCTGTTTCTCACTGCAATACGTGCACCCATTTCAGCTCTTGATGATACTATAGTTACTGGACTCGAGGGCGGTGTTTCGCGTGCAATAAACTTTTCAGCTTCTTTTTGTATTTTGACTTTATCTCTGCGTCTTCTTGCATCCTCTCTCCATTTCCTCCTCAAAAGCTTTTTTTGCACATCTGGTAAATCTTCTATTGTTTTTATTTTCCCTTCAGCTTTCTTCCGATGGTAATATTCTCTGTCCTTTTTTCGCTTTTCTTCCAAGGATTCTGGATTCTGTTTGAGTTTTTCACGTGCCTTCCTCATACTCAGTTTTTTTTGCTCACGGCGTCTTTTTTTTTCTGGGTATCGGTAAGCTTACTTCTTGTTTTTGCCATCGCCTCACAACAAGTAATGCACACAAACGAAAAGAAGGTAAAGCTGTGCAAAGAAAGTACAGGAGATTTTGTGAGGGAAACGAACGAACGCTTATGATGAATCATTATTTCCCATGCCGTAAGATGCATTAGGGTGGTTTTAAAAAAAAGTGTACAGTTAAGGACTAAACTACAGAAACAGTAACTTTAGTCATGTGAGAAACGAAAATTTGTAATAAGTTTATAGTGCCCTCAAACGCTAGTAAGCAGTATCTTAAATTCAATAAACGAAGCAGATTCAATCCTCACTCGTTAGTCATATGATCGCAATAGCAACAGCAGTTTTATCTGAAATACCACCATTTCGTCCCTTTAGTTACTCAACCTCATATCTGATCGAATAGTTAGATAGGAAAAGCACTCATGTTCCCTAAGAATAAAGACAACTTTCCTATCTAACTATTCGATCAGATACGAGGTTGAGAAAGTAAAGGGACGATTTGTTTTACAACAGTTAACTTAATTTTAGTTACTCGCATGACTAAGGTTACCGTTTCTTAATTTAGTCTTAAACTATATACATATTTTTTTGAAAACCACCCATTACAGGTACAGTCGGCCTCATAGGTTGCTGGGCACCTAAGTGCCTTGTCGTTTTCACTCGTTCGACAACTTCATATGGCAGTTTAACATGACGTTTAATGCGACACGGTGCAAAGGTGTTGGGCCCTTTGTGAGGCTGACAGTTCCAACCATTGTTGTGAGAGACGTGGTGGTTCAAAACATATTTATCCATAAAAATAAAGCGAAAATGAAACAAAAATAGGTAATTAGTCCTTAACTGATAAAAACAACAATAATCAGAAGCAGTTTTACAAGTTATAATAACTAAATAACCCACACTCAAGAAAATATTCCACTCGGTGGACATCTGTCGTTTCGGTGGACAAAAGTTCTACCGAAAAGACGTCCACCGAATGGAATTTTTTCGCAAAATCATTCACACCACGTGCCGTTTATAGGTTATGTCAAAAGCCAAGGCATATTCATAAAGTTTGTAACGGAACTAACTTCATCTTAAGCCAATTCCTCACTTCACAAAATAAAGTTACAAACGGTAAGAGCAAATAATAATTAAAAATAAGCGATTTATAACTTTGGAAACAAAATAATCAATATATATAGGTATATATAAATATATTAGGGCAGAATAAAGTACTGTAAGGTAATCTAATTCAATTATGTTTTAAATTGAATTATATTTAATAGAAGGAATTTAGATCCAATATCATATAAAATAAATATTTAAACAATTGTCATTATTGTAGGAGAATGAGAAATTAATTAGATAATAAATACCTAAGGAAAGTTAAAAGCAAAATTAAAAACAATCAACAAAATCTGTTAAAATTAAATTTATTAAGGAAAGTCGAGAGGCAAGCATAGTTTAGGAATAAATAATGTGACTTATCAATTAGGCAAATAAAAATAGTCTTTATTTGTTGGTCATTATGATGGGTTTGACAAGAACAGCTGGGAAGCGAGCGCCATTTTTTTACGGCAACAAGGAGGGAAAACTCTTATAGATAGGAAATGAACTTTAAATCAAAAGTCGTAAAGTTGGGATTTGAAGGGACGTAATATCTGTAAAACATGTGTAATAAAATGAGGAACGTAAGAAGGGAAAACTCTTATAGGTAGGAAATGAACTTTAAACCAAAAGTCGTAAAGGTGGGATTTGACGGGACGAAGTATCTGTAAAATATGTGTAATAAAAATGGCGAACGAAAAGAGGAAATCTTTTGTAGATTGATAATGAACCTTATGTTAAAAGCCGTAACGGGGAAATTAGGAGGGATGTAAAGACTGTAGTTTTAGTAATTAAATGGTGGCTGTAGAGAGGGAAAACTTTGATAAATAAAGAAAATAGACTTTAAACCAAAAGCTACAAGGATTGATTTAGCAGAGATGTAAAAGTTGTCGCAGCAAAAAGTTATAAATATAGGTGGTTAAGTAGTTCGGGGCTTCTTTTGCTTTGCATCGTTGAGGGGTAAGTTGTTGCCGTTGTCCGGAGTTGGAGATTATCTTCGTGTGGTATATAATATTTTCATTATCGTGTACTTATTTATTGTTGGTTTTATTTATGTAAGGGATTCCGGAGGACCTGTGAGCTGCACTTCGTGATTGCAATAAACTAAATAATTCATTTTACTTACAATATAGGATTCTAACTTAATAATTTCGTGTAACTATGTGATATCATGTGTATTTTCTTGGTACTAATATTTTCTGTTTTCCAGATCTTTGCTGTGATGGTTATATGTAAACCGTCTAATAAAGATCCGAGGCAGACGTTGATCACATACAAAAACCGCATTTACAGTTTGAATATGTTTGTAAATCTGAAAGAGTTTCACAATCAGAAAACGGATGATTTACCTTCATTAGTCAAGTAAATTATGGGTTTTCGCGTACAAGGACTGATGCCTTAACTCGGTACATCAGGCGTTACCGCCATATATCTCATTTATTCCTCTCAAAGGACCACAAGTTGGACCGTTTTTCGGTAGAAATTGAGTCGGATACGTGGAATATTTTTGGTGACGATCCCCAAAATCTTTATATATGTATATATCTGACCAAAGTAGGTATGATCCCGGCCTGTCTTTCATCTGAAGGTTTTTCATTAAACCGAAGGACAGGTAGTAGGCTACTCATAGAGGGCTTTTGCCTTCGAAAAACTCTTATGCTAGGTTAGCTGGTCTAGATAGTTATTTCTTACACCGGAGATAACTAACACTACACACACGATTAACGTAATAATAAAAGTCGTTTTGGACTTTTAGTTGCATTAAAACAGTAGTCTGGTAGGAATCTAGGGTTTAGTTAGCTAGAAACTCATCCTTTACACCGAGGCGGAGTTTATAAACAAAGCACATATCTATTGTGACTATAGCTAGGCATAGACATTGGAGTCATTTGTTGCCATGTAAAACAAAAGAAAAACAGTGGTAGTTTTGAGTCTGATGAATATAATAAAATCACGCTTAGGTATAAAACCTTGGGTAAATTAGGTAATTAAAACTAAATTTTATTTGTACGAAACTAAATTTATAATAAAAAGAAATTCACTTAAAATATATTTAATTTTGGCAAATTCCAAATGTATAGAGAACTAACAATTTGATAATCTATGGTATTAGGGTTTCTAAAACGTCAAAGATTGATTAGGTAGTTAGTTAATTCATTGATAGCTAACTAATATAATATATTTATTAGTGAGAATTGTAGGCAAAATTGTATTTTATGGATCAGCTGAGTTTGGATGAATTTACTACTAGGTTACTAAGTTTATTTAAATCTTTTAATTTAGGTAATCTGTTCCTTGAACCTACACGGATAGGTATTAGTAGTGCAACCTGCTTAGATAATATTTTTTGTAATTGTGAATGTTTGGGTAAAGAAATATTTAATTGTTTTAATTCTGACCATAGTGGTCAGAAGGCTTCTTTCATCAATGATTTTTATCAAAAATCTCAGACAATAACATACCGACCTATAACTAATAATCGTATGGAATTATTCAAAAATAAAGTTCAAAGTAATCTTTCAGTGTTACCTTTCTTACAGAATGAGTGTAATAGTATTTATAAAGACTTGTTTGGCGTAATTTTGCATCAATTTAATAACAATTTTAAAATGAAAACTATTACTAGGTCGAAAACCAAATTTAGTGAATGGGCTACTGCAGGCATTCATAAAAGTAGAAATAGGCTTTATGACCTATATAGAGAGAGGGAGGACAATAAGAACGCTGACTTTCTAAATTATGTTAAGAATTATTCGAGGACTTTTAAGCAAGTTTGTTTAACTGCTAAGGCAAATTTTCTTAGTCTTAAACTCAAATCATCTGACAATAAGGTAAAAACTATATGGAATATTATAAATAGAGAAACGGGAAAATCAAAAACTCATGATAATCAAATCACACTAAACACAGGTGACAAACAAATCACGTCAAATAAAGACGTCGCCTTAGCTTTCGAACATTATTTTTCCAACATAGCCATTAATACTACGAAATGTCTTAAATCATCCGCGGTTGAAGCTAAATCATTACTTTGCACTAATGTCAGTAAATGTAATATAAACTTTGAATTCATCCCCATTGATTCAGATTCAATAGTCAAGGTATTTAAATCACTTAGTTTAAAAAAGACGGAGGATTTGTGGGGCACATCAGTTAAAGTAGTCTTTCATATCATAGATGTAATTGCACCCCATCTAGCATTAATTTACAATAATTGCATATCAGAGGGGATCTTTCCAGATCTCATGAAATATAGCAAAGTCATACCTCTTTTTAAATCGGGCGAGTTAAGTGATTTAACGAACTTCCGTCCCATTTCCATACTACCAGTTCTAAGTAAAGTCTTTGAGAAATTAATGCTGAATGATATGTTAGGTCACTTTAATAGAAATAAACTACTTAGCAATAACCAGTTCGGCTTTACCAGAGGTCGATCAACAATTGATGCGGCATCTGTACTCGTTAAATATATATATAACAGTTGGGAGACATCTTGCGATGCAGTAGGAATATTTTGTGATCTTTCTAAAGCATTTGATTGCGTAGATCACGCGACCCTTATTTTAAAATTAGAACATTATGGATTGTCCAATAAAGCTTTAAATCTTATGTCTTCTTATCTAAGTGATAGAACTCAAACAGTTGTTGTAAACAAAACGCAATCTGTTGGAGCTACAGTAAAAATAGGAGTGCCTCAAGGCTCTATTTTAGGTCCTTTTTTATTTTTGGTTTATATAAATGACTTACCACCAACAGTACATAAACTTTGTGACATTGTACTTTTTGCTGATGATACTTCACTTATTTTCAAGGTAGATAGAAAATCCGTAGACTACAGTAGGATAAACGCCACACTAGATAAAGTACTTAATTGGTTTACTACCAACAATTTGCTACTAAATGCTAAGAAAACTAAATGTGTTAGGTTCGCTTTGCCTAATGTTAAATCGGTAGATTCAAGTATTTTTCTAAATGACGAGTGTCTGCAAATGGTAGATAAGGCAGTTTTCCTAGGCATAACAATAGATCAAAAATTGCAATGGAGTCCCCATATAGCTGTACTGGCAGGTAAACTAAGTTCGGCCGCTTACGCCGTTAGGAAAATTAGACAACTAACTAATGTTGAGACAGCTCGCTTAGTTTATTATACTTATTTCCATAGTGTTATGTCGTACGGTATTCTGGTTTGGGGTAAGGCAGCTGACATACAAACTATATTTGTGATACAAAAAAGGGCCATTCGTTCTATTTACAACTTAAATTCACGTGACTCCTTAAGAGAACTTTTTAAAGAAATTAATATCTTAACTGTAGCGTCTCAATTTATTTATGAGAATATTATTTATGTTATTAAGAATTTAGATTTGTTCACCAAAAATTCTGATATACATAATTTAAATACTAGAAATAAAAATAAAATCGCTATTCGAAAATTCCGTGTCCGTAAAGTATATAAATCATTTGTTGGTCAATGCATTCATTTCTATAATAAATTACCTGACGTAGTTTTAAAGTTACCCTTTTCAGCACTTAAAAATTACTTGAAAAAGTCGTTAATGTCTAAAGCGTATTATAGGGTCGAGGATTATCTAGCAGACAAAAATGCATGGCCTAAACTCGAAACTTAGTCAATAATAATTTGTTCAAATGTAAAACCTTTATCTTGTCTAGGGGACACTGTTGATGTAGGAAAACATGTCGAAACTTTGTTTATTATTTATTTTTTTGTTTTTGCCTTTTTCTCCGTCTATATCTCTCCTAATATTTTTGCCATGTTTTCCTGCTGAACTACGCATGATATTTGATATTATATTTAAATTAATATTTATAGCTTTATATAATACTAGACTAAGTTGTATCATTGTAATAAGAAATATGGTTAAAAAAATGACTGACTGCTGAGTTTCTTGCGGCGTTTCTTCTCGGCAGTGGTCTCCTCTTGGGAAGCGCTGGTAGACTCCTGACGTGTAAAAGTGCCCGTGCGGCCTACTTACTAAATAAATGTCTTTTATCTTTTATCTTTTTTAAAAGTGATAAGTTCTGAATTTTAGTCTGAGTCAAACTAAATCTTTGCTTAGAGAAACATAAGAAAGATACGAATTTCATATTCTAGTAAATTACATTGTTTATGCATAGATCAGTGACGGTAAAAGACCTAGATCTAAGAAAGTAACGGAAACCCTCTGGCTAGATTGATAAAGGGCAGAGGACCTACTTAACAATATTCTTATGTTTCTTGAGGTCGAGATTGACCTTTATTTAACTTAGATGTTACCTACATATAGAGTCAAAACTAGCTAGAAGGCGAAATGACTTTCATAGTTTACTACTTATTATCTAGATAAACATAGATAATTACCTATTTACTTTGTCACGAATTGAGATAAAATTCATACCATCCTTATTGTTATAAAAGAATCAATCAGCCTAGAGACTATTCATTACTATATAGAAATAAAGGGCAGAGGACCTACTTAACAATATTCTTATGATTTTTGAGGTTGAGATTGACCTTTACCTAACTTAGATGTTACCGACATATAGTGTCAAAACTAGCTAGAAGGCGATGTGACTTTCATAGGTTATTGCTTATTATCTAGATAAACATAGATAATTACCTATTTACTTAGTCAAGAATTGAGATATAATTCATACCAAATATTTAGAATTTAGAATTTTAAATAGAGTAATAATTTCTTATATTATAGATTACCCAAATTTGTCCTTTACTAGACAACTGACTGACTAGTCGAACATATTGGTAAGGAGGCTGCCCTAGTCACTGGAGGATGCCTATTGAAGAAGACTAAGGTCTTGGGATAACAATCCCAGAGCGTAGGAGGAGCTCTCTTCCCCTATGGGGCCACTAAAACCTATAAATTCCTAGATTGCTGCAATCTACACTCCAATATCCTAAGCTACACTTTAGATGCTTAATATTGACTTTATTTCAAATAATTTCTCACTTTTTAGAACAGTTTTAATAGGTAGGAGTCACTAAATAAATTAGGATAATAAATAGTTATAAATAATAGGTTGTTTGTAAATGTGTAGTTATATTATTAGGTAGTATTAGGTAAAACTAGGTCATAAAACAAAGACTTAAAAATTCTATGGTTATAAAAATATAATTAGGGTGGTCTTGTAAAGTGGTTGGTAAACACAATGTCCATCTATTCTATATTGTTATAAGTAAATAGAGTTAGAATTAAGTCAAGCATAACTATCTGAACTTTAAAGCTTGAAACGGAAAGTTAATATGGGAAGGGATAGGGCCTGCTTACAATTAGAAGTAGGATAGACAGCCTAACAGCGGTATTAACTTGATCAGTTACTATTTAGTGTCTGCCACAAAATAAATTAAGTTAACAAACAATTTAGTTGAAATACCATTACCTCAGCAATAGTAATTAAGTACTAAGGAGAAAGTATTATACTTAAATTAGTTAGTATTTTTGTTACTCGGAAACTAGACCTTTATAGAATTTTAAATCTAAATACTAATATAGTATAAATTTATAGGTATATTGAGTAATTGATTCATAGTATAATACAATTCTAAATAAAAAAATAAATTATTCAGATAGTAATTAACTAAACAAAGGAACCTAACATTTTGAATCTATAAATCTTAAACAAATACTACTAAGTCCTATATATCAGAACTAATTTTAATTCTTCATATTTTGTGGTATGGTTGGTGGTAAATTAGAGTAGGGAAATATATTATTAAAAATTAGAATTGTACCAATCTCTTTTTCATTAAAGATCTTAGGTTACTATTTCAGGTTCACAAAGTAGGTTCCTAACACTAAATGATCACTTGGCCAAATAAAATCATTTTCAATAAGTACTATAGGAATTTCTAGGGCATTATAATTATTAACCATATGATAATCCTTCAGTAGAGTCATAATAGGAGTATTGGCCCGGTCCATTCTAGGGATTGATTTCAATTTGGTGCCATCATGCTCAGGATTTAGGTTTTGTTAGGATAGCTTAGGCTAGTTAAATATAGAGATAACTTAAGTTAGATATTGATAGTTAGTAATAATTAGATATAGTTATAGTTCGTTTAGAATTAGAATTAAAAATAAAAAATAATTTATAGATATAAATAATAAATAAAGGGGGGGGGGTTTCAAGTTTCATTGATTGACTTAAAAATAACAATGCTTGACTAATCCATAGTGATTTACTTACCAAAATACAGCAGTAACCGGAAAGACAACTCAACTTTGACACCACTAAATATTATTCTTAACACAATAACAACGTCTTCTGCGTACGAGTCACGGCGAAATGGCCTCTGACAGGGATAGTGCGATATTGGATGCGTTCAATTTTACGTTCCGTTCCATCATTTAACCTATTTACTTAATTTTAGTCAGTATCGAAAGTAATGTCTACCGGAAAGAAAAAAAAATTTGCAACAAGATTCAATGATGCAAAAAGTGTGTTTTAATTCTATAATTTTTTTTATACTTTTAACGTCAAATGGAAAACATACTGTTGATAAGGAAAATGTATCATTTTTGTAAAATAATAAAAAACACGTATTTTTTAAAAGCTACGTTCTATTGAAAGGTAGTATCCGAACAGTCCACCGAAGTGGACAGTTCGGTTTCATGGTTGGTATAAAGTAAATAATAAATAAATTTGTAGTAAATCTGTTACAGTATGGTCTAGTATATTTCGTTTACTTTATTATTATGATATAAAATTAAGACGCATTTTACTAAGTGGCTTATACGTGATTCGTAAGAACAGTTTTGGGTTATGACAATGACCCATGGTCAATAGGCATCCCATATTTCTTAGGTCTCTACTTGCGTATATGCATGCCCTAGGAGGCAGCTCCCTATTTCTTTCAAAGTGGAGGTCGCCCCCTAGGCTACCCAGTCCTGTTACCTGGTTTTTCCATGCGTAAGGCTCTTGCATCAGGATAATGTCAATCTTTTCCCTCACTTTGTATTGGCACAGTTTGGACATAGCATCCTTACAGTGCTTGAGGTTTACTTGACATATTCTTATTTTTTTGTATCTGTCTGTGTAGCTGTGTAGTGTGTGTTGCTTGTCTGTGTTGTCCATTGCTGGTTGTTTGTTTGTTTAGTGTAAGCTGCCTCCCGTCTTCCTAGTCTGCGGAGCCCCCTTCGGTTTCCATCCGTGATGGATGGTTTCCGACCTGGGCTGCCTCAGCCTGGTTCCCCGGCTGCAGCACTGAGCCACCGCAGCTGCACCTGCAGCTGAAGTTCCCCTTCCCTACCGGGGTCTCCGCCGCCTCTTTCGCTCTGTGAGGTGGGGACCTCGCCAGCCGCGCCCGGATGCGTGTAGCTTGGAAGAACAGCCACTGGCTGGCCTCCTCACCCCACGCATCCTCCACGCTCTTAGGCACCGAGTAACACACCCGGATGCCCGACGAGATCCTCCCTGCTCACCTGCATCCACTCCAGGATTTTCAGCTCCTCTTACCTGTCCCAGTTTTGGGCTCTAAAGTAGAGGAGCGGATCCTCCTTCAGTTCATTCGGCGAGCCTGGGATCCAAATGTTGACCCTTGTGCTGTTAAGCAATTTGTGCCCCTTTAGCTCCCCCAGGTACTTCCCGAGAAGCCACTCCCTCGTTTTTGCTGTGGATGGTGCCACAAGGAAGAATCCTTCCGACACCAGCCCTGACATCGCGAATCGAAGCGGCTTCTCACGAATGCCCTGCTCTTTTATGGCCTCCGTAATGAACCGGCTGACAATTCTCCTAACTAACGGATGGTGTACCGCTGGATGAGTCGCTAGGAATCGATAGCGACTCATCCAGCGGTACACCATCCGCGCGGCTAATTGCCACTCCCTTGCCTCCCTCAATTGCTTCCCTTGTGGTCGCACGGTTGCTCGTCAGCGAATCGCCGCGGTTCGGTCGCTTCGCTGGAGGCTGTGTCGAGGTTCCTTCGTCCGGGTCTGTTGCCTGCCGTTTCACTTTCGGCGCCCTCTCCGGCGGCGGGAGCCTCCCCTTCGCCAGGCTACGGCTAGGGTTCTCTCTCGCCGCCTTCTCTTTCATTCTCCCCTTTTTACGTTCCAGCTTTCCTCAAAGTCAAAGTCAAAGTCAAAGTGATTTATTCGTAAACATAGGTAAAAATTAGTTACAGTGGTAGAGTGAAATGCCGGTATCACTATGTTTTGCCAGGTGGCGTACGAAAATCAGTAAAAAATAGTGCATGAAACAGACAAACAAAACGTCAAAAATAATTTATGATATTACATTATTTTTACAATAGGTATAAACATTTTAAAAAAAACAATTAATATTTACAAAGGTCTGATTAATCTATCTTAACTCTAGAACAAAAATACAAAAATGCCAAATTGGAGGAAATTACTTTAAATTTTTATTTAAGAACAATGTCAGAGAATAATAACATTTAGAAATTAATAATTTTGAAAGTATAATTTTAAAATCTTGCAACGGTGTCATTCTTACAGCATACGGTATATTGTTAAAAATCTTACTAGCTAGGCAGACTACGCTTTTCCTCATCAGTGCAGTATGCGAGAATACAGGACAAAGATTTTGATTATGCCGGGCCCTTGTAAGGCGTACAAATATGTTTTGGTTGGTCTTTACAAACATGGCCACTTCAAAAATGAGAATGCACGGCATGGTCATAATGTTCAACTTCTTAAAATATGGAACACAACTGTCAGTTTGCTTTAGGCCACACATTGCTCTAATGCATCTTTTTTGTCCTTTAAAAACGTTTTCCCTGTTGGTGGAGTTTCCCCAGTAAATAATACCATAGCGAAGTGCTGAAGCCACATAGCCATGATAGGCTGCCATGACTGCATCAATATTTACTTGTTTAGCAAGTTTCTATAAAGCAAAAGCATATCGATTTAGTTTCTTACACAGTTCGTCCGTGTGTGGTTTCCATGACAGGCTGTTATCGATAGTAATTCCTAAAAATTTCGTTGTATTAACGGATTCAATATCATACCCTAGATAATTACAGTGGAGAGGTATTGTTTGAATTCGCTGTCTAAAATGCATAATTTTCGTTTTGTCTAGGTTTATCACTAGATTATTGTTTTTAAGCCATTCAATTATAATATTAATAGTTTTATTAATTTCAATTTCGTACGTATCAATACCGTTGCATTCAATTATTACCGTGCTATCATCTGCGAATAGAACCATAGGATGTTTAACATGCCTAGGAAGGTCGTTGATGTACATTAAAAACAAAAGAGGACCTAAAACGCTGCCCTGGGGTACACCGTACGTTAATTTACGCATATCTGACCTATACGATCTCTGTTCTTTTGAATTCACACAGATTTGTGTAAGTTCAGTATATTGTTCTCTATCATTCAAATAAGATTTAAAGAGATCCAAAACACTTCCACGTATGCCGTAAGCACGTAACTTTTTTATAAGTATCGAATGATCTACATAATCGAATGCTTTCGTCATATCCATGAAGACAGCGCAAATCCGTTTCTTTTTATAAATCTGTGTGATTACTGTCGATATTAACTTATATATTGCCATATTAATCGTTTTCTTTTTACGAAAACCTAATTGTTCGTTTGCAAAGAGATCATATTTCTCAAGAAAGTTGTAAAGAGCTTCATATATTACATTTTCAAATATTTTTGAGAATATGGAAGCAAGGGAAATGGGTCTATAATTTTTAAGATTATCTTTATCACCTTTTTTATACACCGGCTTAACAATAATTGGCTTAAGTTTATCTGGATAAACACCACTCGAAATAGATAGGTTTATTATATGGCTAAGAGGAGATGCAATAATGTCAGACACAAACTTAATAGCCTTGGTGCATATCTCATCATATCCTACACTATCTTTGCTTTTTAGACTTTTGATAATACCACTTATGTCATGCGGAATAGTTGGTCTCATGTATAAAGAATTCGGACAGTTTGTTGTAACGTTAGGTGGGCTACCATGGGCCGTACCCTGAATTTCATCAATAAAATAGTCATTGAAAGTATTTACTATGTCTAATGGATTTATAACTTTGTAATTATTGTATTTGATTTTATGTTTTTTGTACAATAAAGTGTTTACATACATACATACATAACAGTTGTACCGTCTTTTACTATTTTTGAAATTGGTTCTCTGGGGAAATTTTGAGTAATATTTTTGATAACTTGCCATGTTGCTTTTGATTTATTCTGGGCACTTTTTATATAATGTGTGTTTTGTGAAAATTTAGTGAGCTTTATTATTTTGTTAAATTTAGTGGCATAGGTTTTAAATGTACTTTTATTCAATAAGTTAGGATGGGATCTATATTTCCAGAGTAGTTCCCTCCTTTTAGTCAAGGCAAGTTTTACTACTCAACCTTGTTGGCTCTTTTATCTGTAAGTGTAGGTTATGATTCAGTAATAGATATTCAAATTCAATCGTATTGTTATTTCTATTTAAAATGTTTATGTTAAAGTCACCACACACGACAATTCGACCGTCGATACGAGTAAAATCGTAACTAAATTTAAGTTCTTTTTTGACTTTTACAGGGAGAGTTAAGTGAAACAAGATCTACAAAACTGTATTTTTACATTTTTGATACATTGAGAAATAAAAAAAATACCCAATTTCATAACATAGTATGTCGAGGTTCATCAATAGTAATCCACTATAACATTAAGAGAAAATCATTGTAAGTAGACTTAAGAATATTTTTTTACCCGAAATCGCTTCCAATTGTCACGATCACAGGCCAGTATCATCGCATAAATAGTTACGATTTTAATGTGCCAACGTTTTAGCAAGTACAGAGCACGTAAATGTGGTTAAAATGTTACTCTACTTTAAGAGCTCGCGCTATAGGTGTTTCGGTTTTGCGCCTAAATTACTTACTATGATTTTACTGGCCCGTTCTTTCCATTTGCATTTTTTGCCTCGAAAAATTAATTTTGAAGACGGTTTTTACATGCACCGTGTGACGTGGATGTAGGAGCACGTCTGTTTATGTGTATTGGAAATATTTATATTTTTTCAAGTAAGTGTTTATTACTTAAATTAATATAGAAAAGTTCCACTGAATCTAGTTATGAATGAAGAGTGGTGGAAGTACCCATAAGAACAAAACTATTTACCTATTGCGATTGTATTATAAACCTGTTTAATTAATTAAAAGGTTAATTCGACCAAACAAGTAAAACTTTTACTCAGTGTATTTACACTTTTGAGTACTAAGCGCCTACTAAGTAATACTAACGGATTTTTTTTCGAATATTAAGTATTCTGGTTTTGTTAGTAAATACCTACTTTCTTTAGTTAGGTAAAAAGTCGCTAGAGTACGTTAAGAGAAACAATTAAAAAAATATTTCCGGCCGGTATTTCGTTACTATTAACTAAAAATGGCATTTTTTTTGTAAGAAGGCCCCGATGTGTATAGTACCTATTGTATTGTATGGCTATACCTACGTACTTAACGTTTGTTTGAGCGTGATTTGAAATATTTCAAAGGATTGATAAAAAGCTACTTCACCGATTTGCGAAATTCTTTTGAAAAAATAAGTCTAATACTTCTAAGATAGTAAGTTATTAGATACAACGCAGTGTGACTTTCACGCTGCGTTAATTGCGGAAAGCTTTAAACTTGTGCTTGTTTTTTGTCAAAATATTAGTTAGGTAGGGTAGGAAAGTATTAAATAATTATAATCACTAAAAAGGGTAAAATTAAAATTAAAATAATTAAGAAAAGAAGGAACCGACTTTAAACGGAGTCATTTGTTCAGGACATCTTGGGTTAACCAAACTGAAGTCGGCGTCCTAGAATATTTTAACCAAAAAGCCGACTTTAGTCTGACTCAGGTCGATTCATTGTTTTTAAACATTTTTAATAATTAAATAAAATATTAGGAATTAAGTTTTCTCCGTGTCAGTGGAGCGATACCTGAACACTATAGACTTTTATAGAAACTTGCCTCACTCAAATGAAACTGAGCAAAATACTTTTGAAGATTAAGATTCGCTAGTAAACTCATCCTCCCATATGTAATGTAGTTACGTAATATTTAATTATATAGTTACTGTCAATTGGAAATAAAAACATAATTAATTTATTAAGTATTAATGATATTGGTCATCGATGAACACATAACGTACTTAATTGAATTGTCATAAAGTTATACGTACCTGGTCTATTATTTTATCATTGTGATCTCTTTGAAGAAGAAAGGTAATTATAATAGTTAATTAAAGTAGTCAAAATACTAAATATTAGCACTTAATAGTACCAAAGTGAAAGTTTATGTTTTGTTACCCATTTGTTACTAAATAACTTGATTAAGCCAAGGCAAGTGTTGATGTTTATTTATTTATTACTATTTAGCTGGCAACCAGATTAGTCCTGAAGTATCTAAGTAAGTACTTAACTACTTATTGAGGGTGGTAATTACCAAATTATGGTGTTAAAGTACTTTTATTGTTTCTTAATTATTATTTATTAAATAAAAAGTTAAAAAATGTTTAAACTATTTTGTAATCTATTTTTTATTCTTTCAATATTCAGTAAAAATATTTTTTAAATGAACAATAATGATAATTGCCAATTATCTACTTGAAACTAATACAATTCACTGTATAAATATATATTTTTTATATTTTCTAACCGGAGTTACTATATTTTAAGTCATAAAATACAATGAAATAGCCGCGAATCTGTACGATGATATTGGCCTAACAAATAATGGCAAAACTTAGAGCTGTAAGATGGTATTGTAATTTACAATAACACTCGATAGTCGATAACGCAAAATACGTGATCGTAACTCGATCTAAAATTTAAAATAAACAGTTTAGAAATAAAATAAAAATTTAGAATTAAAGAACACCAAATTCTGAGAAACATGATAAGTACATTTGTACGAAAACATAAACTAATAAGTAAAATATCGCGGTTTGAAGTTGCAAAATACGTTTTTTCGCTCTCCTAAAAAACCTCTGTTTTGTAGTTACGATTTTACTCGTATCGACGGTCGAATTCGTTTTTTCGTTTTGTCACACGTATTTTTAAGTAAAGTGTCAAACTTATCAAAAAATACAAATATATTTGAACTAGGCGTTCTGTACAGGCAAATTATAATTAAATTATTTCCAATTAGTTCAATAGCACAGCATTCAATTGAACACCCTCTCTTTTTTTCTGCCTTGGTGGGCCGTCTGCTGAAACCGTCGCCCTCCGTCGGGGTTGCCGCTGTGGCGGTTTCCTCCTTCGGAGTCTGCGGCGGGTTCAGCAGAAGATCCTCATCTTCCAAGGACAGATTCCCTAGGTTTATACACGGCATCCGCGGGGGTCCCCCTTGCACCGTCTTGTTGGTGCTCGGCCTTCCTCCCGCTACCGCCCCACCTTATGCTCTCTTCTCCTCTTTTCCACCCGACATCCGTGGGGGTCCCCCTTGCACCGTCTTGTTGGTGCTCGGCCTTCTTCCCACTTCTGCCGCTCTCTCCATCTCTTTTTGTGGTTTTTATTAGTGTTTTGGTGCTCCATAACATACTAATGTGACTTCGTCCAACTCGCTCCCCACCCACCACGGAGCCCCATCTGGGGATGCTATGACGCACCAGGGATATGAGCTGGATATAGGTTTCCAGGATGAGCTGTTGAGTGAGTCCGCACGATGTCAAGCCCTCCGTCACCACTACGGTGACTCGGGGCCGTACTCCGCCGACTACCAACCTCATCACCCCAGAACCCTAGCCCGCGGCCAGCCTACTGTAGACGCGACAGCCGATTGATTATAGCTGGCTGGGCCAGAACCTCCCGTGTGAGATGAATCCCGAGCCAAAGCGGCGTGTTGTTATCTGAGGGTTACTGCTACCCATTCCTATATTTTGGATAGGAGGCCCGCTGCGACATGCCACGTCATCGCTTACAGCCGTTTGGATAGGATTTGTGGGATGTGTGAAAGGGTGTTGTAGGACGCCAGTAGTTCGACTGGTTGTTTTGGTTCTACTCGTTTAATCCGGGGAAACCGAGTAGTTGACAGGCAGCAACCTCGGGAAGGAACACAACCAGTCTTGCCTAGGGTATCAGCGCAACTGTGAGCTCCACCCTCGGCCGTTAGCCATGCCAACTACCGGGCAAATAGATTGACATAGGGACGGACCCATATCACCTGGCGACCGGTCGCAAACTATCGTTGATTTGGACCCGCCCCCGCCCACTACGCATAATTATGTATAAATATAAATTGCGTTTATGTACTAGAGGGAAAAGAAAATAAAATAACAAAAAAGTAATACACATATATACCTACATATGCACGCTGACTTGGGATCAGTACAACGTCTGACGGGTTTATGCAAACCAAATAGGTTCCGATTATCCGTCCAAACACTAAATTACTTAATTAATCTTTGGAATACTTTTGGACAGTGCTTCGTCCCTCGTTCCGTCTCG
This sequence comes from Acleris cristana, assembly GCA_948252455.1. Lineage (NCBI taxonomy): Eukaryota > Metazoa > Arthropoda > Insecta > Lepidoptera > Tortricidae > Acleris > Acleris cristana. Next base: position 49,447,651 of record OX411771.1, read on the forward strand.
TTCGAAAAGCCACGAATCTAACCGCGTTTTACTATTTATACCCCAGCCATTTTTCTTTCCAAGCCATCGACCAGAAATCTTGACCCCTCCACAATATCGTATTTTCATATACACAATATCGCTCCTTATATACAATTTCGATTTTAACGCTCACAATATCGGGTTTATGTATTTAAATACTTTATGGCACAAAATTAAAATAGTGTACAAAAGGCGATCTTAATGCCACTAGCATTCTCTACCAGTCAACCTTAAGGTGAAACAGAAATTAAAAAGTAGGTAGGTGCAATAAAATGACAATCCTTTCCCTTTATCTAAATTTGGGTTTTTTTAAAAACTATTTTTTGATTTTATTATTCTACAATATACTATAAATAAACGTACATACATATTTATTAATTAAATATATACATATATACAAATATACGACAGGCTAACATAAATAATGAAGATTTAGCCTTATAAGGCTAGACAAGAAAACTAGTGAGAGAGAGATAAAGGTAAAACTCACAAAGCTGTTCCTTAAAACTATATTAATTAGGAGCTTGTTGTATGCGCAAAGGTAAAACATTCTAGAGTCTTGCTGATTGAATCACAAAAGAGTCAGCGGGTATGAGAAAGAGTGGTTCAGAGTTGGCGACTTCATGACGAACGTACGGGGCGGCAATGACTCTCTGAGACGAACTTGAAATTGCTTTTGAGATAAGAATAGGGGATCATTTAATACTGAAAACAGCAGAGAAAGTATCCGAAGTTTCCGACGCTCCTGTATCGGTAGCCATTTAAGTTGAGATCGATAACTTTAGATGTGGTCAAATTTCCTAACACCAAAGATGAACCGTATGAAGTTGTTTAGGAGACGTTAAAGTTTATTAAGGTAATATTCATTAAGGTCTAGGTAACACACATCTGCATAATCAATAATGGGAAGGATGAGAGATTGTTCAAGCATGAGTTTTGTCTTGGATGGTAAGAAATTCTTAAAACAGTAATAGGGCCCTCAATGTTCCAGTCACTCGACGGCTGACGTCAGTCACCTGAGCAGACAACACTGGCTGTCAAAGAATAAGCAGCTGATCTCGCTATGTCCATATAAAATATTCTTATTTTAATTATATTGATTGTATATTTAAGCTTAACCGTTATTAAATAGACAGTTTACAAGTCAAATATTATCTTAGTGATATATTTCTAGTGTTTTAGTGACGTCTAATAGTATTCCGAAACATATTAAATTTGTAACCGTTATAGGTTATAAATTTGAATTCGGTGTCTGCATCTTATACTTGTCGGCTTGGTTTAGGCACTATTTATTATAAATACTGCCTGTGGCAGCCGCTGGATGAAATTACATAATTATAGTGCAGTGTAGACACTAGTAACGTTACTATATTCACGTAAGTAAACTTGTATTCCTTGGACAAACAATTTCTTGTTTTTTACAATCTTAATTAATCAAAGCCTTGTAATAATGATGACCCGAAGGGCAGCTGCTGTCGCTGCGCGTCAGCAACAAAATGACAAACTTCAAATAACGTTGTTAGAGTTGAAAAAATCCAAGGAATTGTGTGCCCAATTACTCAGTGAGAGAGAGGACAGTGAGAGGGAACTACTACCAATTCTAGAAAGTAGGGATAAGTTAAAAAAGGAACACTCATTACTAGAAAGTGAGTATAGTGATATAAACATGGAAGGGGTCAAGCTCCAAGAAACAGTGGAAAAGTTCTCTGAGTGTACCGAACTGTACGAGCAGGCCTTGAAGGACGTCGACACCCTGGAGAGAGCGCTGCATGATGCCCACGAACAGATCTACGAGCTTCAAGAGGCCAACCAAAACACTGCAGAGGTACACACTCAATCATTATTTGAGGAATTGGTAGCGAGTGACCCTCAGTTGATTCCTGCTTCAACCGACAATCCTGTGGTTACCATAGATTTAACTAATGATCTCCACCACAACAAGGTTAAGTAGTTTTAGCAGGAATAAACTAAAAAAACAAATTAAATTAAATAGATATATAAGAAAATCTCAAAGGTTGTTAACACAAAATAAACGGTATACAACAAAATTGATATTAAATAAAATAAATGTAAAACTAGTTGATAAACTTAATGAATATGCCAATGTGTAAGGAAATAATAAGTTAAAGTATGATACTGACACACAAATGTTACAATTAAAAATACAGAATTTGGAGGAGTCGATACAAACATTAAATAATTTGCAAGAGAACTCAAAAAAAATTATACCTAAAGAATACTCTCTTTAGGTATGGATGACCTAATAGGGCAGCTCAACTATAATTTAGAGCTGTTTCAGTCACTGGCGGACAATCACACATGTGTCTGCCAAACCATGAGTGTCTGTCCGGCCACCAGCGGACTGAAGCAGAGCCCGTGTGTTAGTGTTCCTGCACTCAGTGCACTCAGTGTTCCTACACTGAGTATTCCTGCGCATAGTGTTCCTACACTTCCTACAGTAAATAATGACAGTACTAACATATTGACATATAAACATAAACCTGACATAATTATGTACTGCGATGAAATTGGTAGTAATATGGGCTCAATATTGAATTCATACACTAAGGGACATAGTGTGATCAGCAATGGTTTACCTTTAAGCGGCTTGGAAAATATCCAAAATCAAATTATTAAGGACAGAAATATTGATATTGACACAACTTTGCTTATTCTTATAGGAAATAGAGGGAATGTAAACAAAAATAAATTAATTTAATTTTTTAAACACTGAATAGTCTTGTAGTAAAAAAAATCATATTGTTTACATTCCCTTATTGTAAACAGTTGTCACAGAAAGAAAATGATATAAGACATAATCTAAATATGACATTTTATAACATGTGTACATATAATGATAAGATTGACATTATTGATACTAATAAATAATTATTACATTTTAAATAATTATTACACAGTAATAATTACATTTTGAATAAAGGGAAATTTTACCTTCCCAATTATCTTAAAAGACAGATAGCTATGTCGCTATCTTATTTATTTGATATTTCAGCCAATAATTTGGCTCCTGCTTCTTTTGAGCAACCAAAAATGCACCTGGAAACCGTTCCAAATACCATCAATCATTTAAATTAAATGTAACGACAACAGAGGGCGTCAACTCTAGCAATCTAAATCACAATAAATGTAAGGCCAAATCTGGCAGCAAAGTATCTAATAGTATCACTCTGGTTCACCAGAATATTCAATGTATAAGAAGTAAAGACCTCCAAATTGAGTTATTTCTTAATAGTAATAATATTGATATTTTATGTATAACGGAACACTGGTTAACTAGTAACGAGGCTATGTTTAATTTTATCAACCACCTGGTCGGCAGTCTGTTCACAAGAAGTATCTCGATACATGGTGGGTCGTTAATAATATTAAACAATAAATTTAAATTTAAATAACGTAAGGACATTGTGTGCTTATCTGTTGAAAGTACATTAGAACTCGCTGCAATAGAATTACAGCAATTTATAGTAGTTTGTGTATATAGGCCACCCTTAGGAAATTTCGAAATTTTTGAAAAGAACATGGAAACTATCGTAATCAATTTATCTCATTTGAGTAAAAAAGTTATTATATGTGGAGATTTTAATGTTAATATTTTGGAAAATAGTTCACTAAGCTCCAGATTAATAAATCTTTTCAAATCTTTCGGACTGGCTCATACTTTTATGGAGCCGACTAGAGTGACTGACACTAGCGCCACGTGTATTGATAACATTTTTACTGATATAATTCCTATTAGTAAGAGTTTGATCAGTAACCTGGAATCGGATCATCTAGGTCAATTAATTAAATTGGAGTTTGTATCGCATAATGTTGTGAATAAGGAAATAACTTTTGTGCCGCTTACTGCAGGTCGTGTGGAGAGAATGCGACATAACCTAGTGCATAATCTGCCCTTTTAAACAACTGATAAGGGCCCTAATGACATGTACAACTCATTCTTTCACACATTCATCATACCACTACAAAACTACAAAACCACTACTCATCATCACTGGCGTGCGTTTTAGGCCCTGCACCAAAGGCCATGTTTGAATTTTTTATAGAGGTTGTCTCCTCGCGGCCCTACGCAACGGCCATCGCCCCGGACGCCTAAGGGTCCGGATTACGATTTGACCGACGGAAGCCTAAGCAGTCCGCCGCTCAACAACCTCAAAGGTCCACACCGCTAAGCGCCCTCTGCAAAAACAGAGGACACAGTTGCACTCCACCAACTACTCTCCGAAAAGAGTAGCCGGGAGCAACTTCCTCCTCAAATGCGCACTTTCGGGAAGTATTTAATTCCCCGGGACCGCGCTGGCCCAGAAAGTGGTTATACCGCCACCGGCTCGGTGAACCCCCCCCCCCCCCTGCCGGATATTAGCCAAGGGCTGAAACAATCTCCCATAAGGAGAAAGTCTCATCCAATGCCCAGGGTGCACCAGCCCAGATGCTGCGTTCTCTCCGGATCGAGATCAAAAGAGACTACAACACCCAGGCCAACGTGGAGGAATCCGGCCCGCACCCCAACCTAACTTAACTTAACGTAACCTAACCTAACCACAAACCACAGATTATCAAGATTACATTCAATAAGTAAGTTTCGATACCCTGTATTGAATATTTGCCTAAAATGGATTAAGTTTAAAAGGATTACTTTTCTAACATGAATTAATTATTACTACTTAGTTCCTAATTTTCCTATTGGTTTAGAAGGCTAATTTACGTCTCCTAGCTTCAATAAATTTGATTGTTACGTCGACAGAGATGGCGTAGTAGGACAAACTTTGTCTACATATACCTAGCTAATCAAATTACGTGTTTATAAGCTTTCCACGGTATAATGGAAAAAGCTACTAACTTTCTAAGATCCCTAAACACCTATTAATGTATTGTTTTGGAGCAATTAAAAGTCCAAAATGACTTTTACAGTTACGTTAAACGTGTGAGTAGTGTTAAAGGAATTCCGGTGTAAGAAAACCTTTGCTAGAGCAACTAAGACCTAACATAACCACGATTTCGGAAGTAAAACTTCCTGTGTCTAGTCCTAAGACCCTTAAACCTGCTATTAAATATATAAATATGGGGACCAACGCCAAGAGTAATCTATATATCCACACAACAATCGCAAACTGATTTCGGATCCACTTGGACGGGCCCTGAAAAGGAGATATGATAAATTACCAACAGCGTTGCCTGACATTCCGAAATAAAGGTATCAGAGACCTTGTACGCGTACCTTCCAAACTCACCCAGTTAATGAGTTAAAACCGTCCATTTTCTGATTGTGGAAATCTTCAGGTCTCAACTCACAACCAAAATGTGAGTGTAGGTATTCATTTTCGTAAACTACGACTGCCTGGAGCTCTGCGTAACCGACTACCATTTGTGGCGTCGTTACAGAGTTCTGGAAAACAAAACAAGGTTAATAAACATGTTGACACAAACCCGGAACACACAAAGACCAGTTATTAAAACATTCTGACAATCCTAGCTAATAAGAAAGTCGGCTACATTATTCCTGTGTAGCGATAATCGTTAACTTGTAGCGTTACTCAAACGCAACATAAAGCAACGCACAAAATATTATCACCTATAATATAAGAGCACAATACAAATAAATAAATATAAACAAGACAAAATGGATACATGACACCTCTCAGCAAAATATCAACTCACCCCTTCGACGACCGGAATAAAAAAGCCCCGCTCCGACCCTAACCAGCGTTTATATAAAAAAACCTGATCATGCGTAGAAACCCCTAATTTTCGCCCCCGCTGCATGAAAACTGCGTATAAGATCGCTTGGGTGCGCCAAACTTTCCCCGCGAAAGTAATTTCAATTATCTAACTTCAGTGTCTATTTCATCATGTCAAGTAACAAATAAAGCTCACTTTCGTTTGAACTGATCCCTTCTCATATTTAGTGTCTCCCAAGCGTACCCTGCATATATCGTAGCTGGGATGTGCAGAAGTTTTCCCGGGATAATACATTTATCTTTCTAACTACAGTGATTATTCTTACATGACATTTAATAAACAAAGTTCATTATCCCTTGAATTTGTCCCCTACTCATCTTAGCATTATAACGGTCATAGTTCTTTTTTTTTTATTCTACTTCCAGCCAATTCGATCCTTCTTTATTAGGTTTTTCAACTATAATGTTGCCTCATTACAAAAGAATTTGTGAAATCCTTCCCTCTTTAATTTATTTTACTAACATAACGAAATAAATCTATTTATTTTCTAAATTCCAATTAGAATGATCCCCTGTTTTATTTATTATTCAGTTATTTGCTAGCTCCATAGCGCCATCTAGGTAACTCAAAGTTTTTCCCGCTAGTCGCTCAGAATTAACCTGTCAATTTTTAATTTCTAATCGTTTAAATAGTTGTCAATATTTTCCAGAGAGGGTATAGGTACCCTAACGGTGAGTAAAATGAAGAAGTCCAAATTAACAAACACGCTTTTATTAAGGGTCCCACAAAGCTTCGTAAACTAGGATAGTCTTAACAGATTTATAAAGCGAACACGTAAGCACAAGAAGAAAGTCACACGCGCAAGAAAGGAAAGTCACAAGCACCAGAGAAAGAGTCATAGGATAGAACACAGTTAAATATGCAAGCTTAGCACCGTCGGTAAGCAACTCGCGTACTTTATTAGGGAAGCTCAAAAGACATGCATTCGCCGTCGCAGTCGAGATCGGACTGCCGGCCGCTGCGCCGCGCGGGCGCAGGCCGCCGCGCGTACAACCGGTAACCCGCCATGCGTACACCGTTGAGCGCAAGTTTGATTTTTACCGACTTCAGCCGGGGAGGTTAATGAGTTTAAATTATTATTTTAATTGTTTATTTTCGTGTACTGTGGTCGCTACAAGGGCGTTGTTTTCAGTTTGTTTAGAATCTAATGACTAATTCCTAGCTATCTGATGGCGAAGATTAACCTGAGTTTTAAACTGGATTTTAAAGGACATTTTACACTCGTGTTCCAGTACAGGCTCCGCTAGCAGGTTAAGTAGGTCATAGGACAAGAAGATCTGCTTTTTGTCTGGGTTTTTGTGGGGCTTAAGCATTTATATCAGGATGCATTTTATTTATTATTATTTATTTATTTATAAGGAAACAAACAGCAAAATATAACACATTGAGATACAATCATAGCTTAAAAATACATTAACCAAAACAGTTTCCACTTATAGAAGAAAAACATTTCTGTTGCTCAGGTAAGACTTTAATTATTATTTTTTAAACTAACATTTGCAATTTTCGGGTATTTTAACAATGGTTGCAGAGTATTATCCTGGTCTAATTCTCGTTAGTTTTATTTAACTTTATTTAACTTTTCTATTCTATTTTTAAATCTATTACAATATTTATATATGTCGGAGATGAACGGTCATGAGTACGGACGCTGTATTGTAGCGCAGCGCGGGAGTGTCTGCGATTGGCTGTCAATCGGCACCCATCCCCACTCCGTGCGCTAGGGCGGAGCCAGGTAGACCAGATGGGGAAGAGTCAGTCTCTCGCTGAACACGCTAGTGACTGGACGGACTGGCCTACCCAGGAACTGTCCACGCTACTACCATTCTTAAAATTAATTTCTCATAGTTTCTTGATTGTGCCGAATAAAGTTGATGATTGATACTCAAGTGATATCTTTACTCGATATCCCAACTGTCGCCCACTCAAGATGTCTGACGACGCCGCCAATCAAGTCCCCACCCCGTTATATACTATTTTTGAGATTTCATTGATTTATCGATTATTCCAGAAACAAATTGATTCATTTTCATTCTAAATATATCTTTTTCAGAAAATAGTTGGTTATACTTTTTACATGCTCTAATAAGTAGTCTATTTCTTGCATAGGTATGCAGTCCGACTAGAAGAGATGGCAAATAGGTTCGAGGAACGGGTTCGTTGATCAGGGCGACGGAAGAATATGTTTGAAAGCAATTTGGGCGAGTCTATATATCCGTTAATAACCTTATACAAGAACACTTGATCCTTTATATCACGCCGCTTTTGAAGAGACGCAATTCTCTTAACATCAAAGGATTTAAATTTGTATTTCATGCGCCTGATGAACTTTTTCTGAATATTTTCTATTGCGTCAGAATGCACTTGAAAGTGAGGGCTCCAGACCGTAGATGCGTATTCTAAGTTGGATCTGACGTACGCATTAAAAAGAAGCTGCATGGTGTTGGGGTCTTTAAATTCTATACCCTGGCGAAATATAAATCCCAACATTTTATAGGCCTTCGAGACCATTTTATTAATATGTAAAGTAAGTTGCAGTTCATCGTCAAGATAAACACCTAGATCTTTTACCTGTGTAACCCTCTGAACTACTGTATTATTAAGAGAATAATTGTACACGAGGCAGTTACGCTTACGAGAGAACGATATGGAGTGACACTTTTCGACATTGAAATAAAGTCTGTTAACTAAACAGTATGCACTCAGTCTATCCAGGTCACTTTGTAAATTGATGCAATCGGCATCTGAAAACATTCGATCACATCATCAATAAATATATTAAATAACAAGGGTAATAAATGGGAGCCCTGTGAGACGCCAGAGTAGACAGGAACAAACGTGGAAGTATATCCCTTAACTGCCACCGCCTGGGTTCGATCACGAAGATAAGAAGTAATCCACCTCAGGAGATTGCCGTGGATGCCAAAGGTTTCAAGTTTTTTAACAAGTAAAGTATGTGAGATTTTGTCGAATGCTTTTGAGTAATCTGTGTAAATCGTATCTACTTGACAGCCCTTATCCAAAGCATCGAGGGCGTAGTCCAGTAGCTCACACAAATTGGACTCTGTTGAATGTTTATTAATAAATCCATGTTGTTGTGTAATAAGCTTTGGTCTTATAGCGTAATAAAGACTGTCATAAATGATTTTTTTCAAAAAGTTTTGGAATAACCGACAATTTTGAGATGCCTCGATAATCTTTAACATTATGCTTGTCTCCACTCTTAAAAATAGGAACTACGATTAGATACGACTTTAAAGATAGATTGGTGTCACTATTAAGTGTTATAATATTTAACAGAAGGACACCTTTACTTAGGCAGACTGATGCATGCTATCCCTTAGCAAGGGACTTGTCGCTTTTGTGAGGGTTTCCCAGAGGTTAGGTAGACTAGCTATCGATAGTGAGTTAGGCAGGTAAATAATTTGTTGTTTTAAAGGGGGTAATCAAGTTGTAGTTGGACTTTTATTCTTGGGTAGGTGTACTGACTAGGAGGGAGCTGTAGCCAGGTTAGCGTTAGGGTCCCAGCCTTCTCATACCGGGCGATATGTGAAGGTTCGTTGCTTGTAGCGTACTAGCTGCATCCAAGTAATACTGGCTGGCTATTACGTCAGTCATATTCGAATCGAAAGATTTTAAAATGTGTAGAAATGGTTTTTGTTAGAACAGTGTCAGTCGCTTATAGTACGGGCGGTAACGACCATAGTTCAAAACTTTGTATCGTATGAATTCACTTGGTACAGATGTATCCTAGGACAAACTGTGCTGATTTAGTCCGATAGCCATCAGCCAACCCCTGGTGGGTAGGGAGGGGAGCTATTCAAAGTTACACGCCGCCGCGCTTCAGATAAAAATTATATCAGCTTCAGTTTACCTATCACCTGGAGTGTGGTGTCATTTTCTGATAAACCATAGATGTGGCTTTCATTTTTAATATAATAATTACACTCCTTCATATAAATTTATTAATATACATAGAAAAGTTTCACATCAGCTTATGTTCTTTGTTTCAATACACAATATTTTATAATTTATGTACTACATCATATTTACAAAAAATACGGTTAAAAAGCCCAATTTATGCAAATTAAAAGTCATAAAGTTTTAATTCATATCATTTATTTGAGACGTGTAAAATAAACAAATATACCTGCGAATTAAGACAGCGGGAGGAACTAACTCAGACGAGAACTCGTCGCGCAGCCTGTTGCACTATACTATTGATATCACGAATTGCATATTATTTCGTAATTTACAAATTAAACTTAAGGTGAATTCATAAATTTAACCCATAACGTGGTTCTTCCTATAAAAAATTGCCGAGAGATATAATTAATAAAAAGGCAGTTATTCATGTAAAAACAGTGATCATTAATGTTTTAGATGGGCTGTATTTTCAGGGTTATACACACCTACAAACCATCATTCAAATACATGGAATTCATATATAGCGCATAAACATAAACAAAACTTTAAAAATTTGACTTTCGCATTTAAATTAGGGGATGTTCATAAATTAAAAAAAATTAATGATATGCATTAATATTTTTAGACTCGAGTACAATTCACAAAGTGAAAAAACATGATGTGATAGGGCCATTTCACTTAACTAAATGTAAAAAAGCTACCCACTTAAACTTATTATATATAACCAAAGGTAGTAAAGCACATTATTGCTTTTTCAAAAATTTATTAAATTATCATTATTATTATTATTTTGTTATTTATTAAATTAATTTTTAAATTTATCTAGATTAGTATCTAAACAATTATCTAATACACAACATGCTACACATATTTGTGATGGTTGCCTAACAAGCTTTACATCACATGAAAATTTAATGAAACATTTTACCTTCAGAACAGGATAAAAAGAAAAACTGGTTCAATGAAAATATCCCATCAAACCAAATTAGCTTCAATAATTATGATCGTAAATTAAGCGTGCCTTTTGTTGTTTATGCCAATTTTGAGGCTGTTTTAAACCCAATTCCATCATGTTTTAACAATCCTCGTACATCCTCTACAACAAATGTACCAAAACACGAGGTACATAGTTTCGGATACTACATTAAATGTTCTTATGATGATAAGTTGTGAATGAATACAACATACAAAGGTAAAGATTGTGCACAGACATTTATGAAATAAATTAAAAAAGATTTAAAGAACATTTGTAGGAGTAATACTTTTGTCAAAACCCCTTTGCCTTTATCTGATGCAAACAATTTAGACATTGCTCAGAGTAGTACACGTTACATTTGCGATAAAAATTAAACGGTGATTCTACTATTTCTTATAATCATCATACAGGTTTTTATGAAGGAGTAGCACATCAATTTTGTTGACACTTAATTTTGTACCTGTATTTTTCCATAATTTGAGCAACTATGATACCGTAAACTGGGGTTACATTGATCAATTTAAAAATTTAAACTTCTTTATCTTTTACTACGAGGCGTTAAAAATTAAATTAAAAAAATTGAAATATCAACTTTTCAAAATCTTTCAGTAATATTATTGTTGATTTGCTAACTTCAAAAAAATCGAAGAAAAAAAATAAAAATATGGTGATCAAAGTTATACTGACAGTGGGGTTACTTTGATACCCCATGTTATTTTAACGGTTATCGATAGTAACAGGAGCATATGTTTCATAGAAAGAAAAAAATCGGTTCGTAGGGTAAAAAGTTACAAGTTTTTCCATTGTTTTGGGGTTACTTTGATCAACAAAAAAAAACCATCAACGAATAATCATCTTTATTAAAGGTTTTAAACTTAAAAAGAACATTCTTAAATAAAAAGAGATCAATCTTCTTATGAGTACCTAATTTTGTAAGTCTTGTTTCTTGTAAGTCTATAGGGTATACTAATCAACTATAAACCTACCTACTTAATTTAAATTTTAAATTCCAAAACATTGACATCGAACGGGAATTCAACATAATCGTCCGTAGTCATGGGTTTAGGTAAAAATGACGGTATATCAGACTTCTCTATTTCAGATATATCGTTCCTGATCCTTTTGAATCTCTTCTTAGAATTGTCTGTTGATTTGAATCCCTCAACCAACAACGGATCTAAGTTTACTATTTGACAAACATATTTGTACATTTTTTTTCCACGTGCTGTATAAAATTTAGCGAGTACAAAACGTTCCACAGCACACTCAAGTTCTTCGTCTTCGCCTTCAGGTACATCAGTATCCGAACTATATTCATTTTCTGTCTGAGATAGGTTTCGTACTATTGACAAGTCTGTATTTGTCATGTTTTCTGGTGTACTATTTTGGGACACTGGTTCAACTTGACTTGTACTGGGTCCTGGCTCTTGCGTATCTAAATTTGATAGGCTATCATTTCGTTCTAGGCCATCATTCTGTCGATGATCTTCAATAGTAGCAATACTTTTTCCAGGTATAACATTCAAGCGTTTTTTTCTTCTTGCTGGTTGATTAGAGTCGGTTCCATACCGTGATTCTTTAAGAAAACTTATCAAGGTACTTTCCACATCTTGTTCATTTAACTGACCCTCACTTGGAAAACGATTTAGAACCTTTTGCTAATGTTAAAAGGGTATATCCCAGTAGCACAAAATCCACTCATCATGTTTCGCTTAACTCCTGAAGTTATGTCTTTGAACTGTGAATTTGGTTTCGGAGCAGTCTGATCAAGCTTATTGATAGCCTTTTTTAACAGCAGGGGAAATGTGTCCTTAGGAACCGAAGCGACTTTTAAATGTTGCATTTTCCAGTTCATCAGCGTTTGACGCCACGCCGACTTCATAGGGCGAAAAAATGCCACGTCTAAAGGCTGGGTCAAATGCGTCGAATTTGGTACTAAGCAGACAAAATCTATATTGTTTTCAGAGCATTTTTGCATCACATCATTGTCCAAATGAGAAGAAAGATTGTCCCCTAATAGTACCTTGCGGCCATCCAGTCTTTTTGTGTGAGGAAGAAAACAAGTTTCAAACCAATCCCGAAATGTCGGTGCATCTATCCAGCCACTTACTGTTCTATTGAATCGGGAACCTTGTGAGCAACATGGTTGGTTGCAACATGATGGTCCGCAAGGAGCTTGTTCCTTCCATGCGTCATAGAGATGTAAACTCTTGTAAATAATATAAGGCGGTAAAAGTACGCCATCTGCCGAACCGCAGACCATCACGGTTGTAGCACTTTTGGAAAAGTTTATTGCCTTTTCAGGGTACTTGACACCTCTGCAAAATATTCCGATTTTTTTCCCTGGATCGTCACTCATGTTTGTTTCATCGTAGTTGAAAATGTTTGAGAGGGGAACATCTTTTAAGACGCTTTGCAAATTTTCAAAGTATTGTTTGATGGTTTCAGGGGATACCACTGCTCTTGCACGCTTAATATTAGCAGCAACTCGTTGCGAGTAGTCGGATTTGTGTCGATTGATGATGGAATAAGCCCAGTCTATGCCAGGGAGGTTATTTGTAAACTTGGTAACCATTCTCCCCTGGCGATCTAATAAAGCCTTGGCAAACATACGAAGATCCATTGTATTGAGCGGAAATCCCCATTCCGCACATTTTGCTGCAGATTTTAGTATGAGTTTTTCTTCGGATTCCGAGAAAATGGGTTGTGCTCCAGGTTTTTTGATATTTTTTCCATGGTACTTATTAAAAACTGTACCATATGGAATGCCATACCTCTCTGAAGCTCCGCGTAATGTCAAGCGACCATCAGCGACCGCAGTAACAGCTCGTTCTAGTATACTATCTGTGTAATTTTTGTATTCTCGTGACCCCAACCGCTTTTTATATGTTTTTGGCATGATTCTGTAAAATAAAATCTAAATTTAGCAATAAGATCCGTTCACAACAACCATAATTGTCGAAAATATTGCGAGTCTATAAATACGCTAACTTACGGGGTTACTTTGATCAACGATATACTTTGAACTTGTCTCCTACTCTCCTTAGCATTATAGCCGTCATTTCTTTTTTTATTCAACTTCCACCCAAATAATTTGTGCAAACCTTCCCTCTTTAATTTATTTTACTAACATAACGAAATAAATCTATTTATTTCTAAATTCTAATTAGAATGATCTGTTTTTTTTTTATTTAATTTCAACCATTTCCTTCGCTTGCACCACAGCGCCATCTAGGTAATTCAAAGTGAACCCATTTCTCTGCTAGTCGCTCAGAATTAACCTGTCAATTTTAAATGTCTAATCGTTTAGTTCATTATACTTTGAACTTGACTCCTACTCTCCTTAGCATTATAGCCGTCATTTCTTTTTTTATTCAACTTCCAGCCAATTCGATCTTTCTTTATTAGGTTACACAACTATAATGTTACTTCACTACAAAATAATTTGTGTAAACCTTCCCTCTTTAATTTATTTTACTAACATAACGAAATAAATCTATTTATTTCCTAAATTCTAATTAGAATGATCTGTTTTATTTCATATTATTAATTTCTTTTATTTCACACCTCAGCGCCATCTAGGTAACTCAAAGTGAACCCATTTTTCCGCTAGTCGCTCAGAATTAATCTGTCAAATTTTAATGTCTAATCGTTTAAATAGTTGTCAATGTTTTCCAGAGAGAGCGCTGTTTTCAGTTTGTTTAGAAATCTAATGACTAATTTCTAGTTGTCTGATGGCGAAGATTAACCTGAGTTTTTAAAAAGGACACTACACTCGTGTACCAGTACAAACTCCAGCAGTTGCGTGATGGTGGACAGGGTGTCCGGATCCTTGCCATAGCGCTCCTCAAACAATGAGCGCAACTTGATAGGGTGACTGCTATAGTAATTGGCCACTTAAGCTGAAAAGGTATCTTCAAACCTCGATATTTAAAAAAAATAATAATGATACGTACACGTCTTGTGATTTTAATTAAAGGCAAATTTAATGAGGTTATAAGAAATAAAACAGATTATAAATCAGATCACATATAATATTTGAAAGAAGAAAAAATAAAGTCAAACCTCCCTAAAATTAGTAATTGGCCATCAATTTACAGTAATTAGCACCCTAAGATACAGTAATTAGCCATACAATTTAAACGAAAAATGTCATGAAATAAAATAATAATTTGACATAGCCCAGACCTAATACTGTTGCTGCCATAATTTATATTTAAAAAAAATCATCATCTTCTTCGACACTTTCTCCACTTTCATTTTTAGAATCACTACGGTCATCATTTTCCATGCAAAAACAGTTGTGGCATAAGAAACCGTCACTTTCTTCCTGTGGTATATGTATATGGTGGGATTTTGGAATGCACGTCTTGTGAAAAACTTTTTGGCATTCACTACATTTTAATTTAATCTGCCTCACTACTTTTTTACATACACCACAGCAAGTAGTATCATTTTTATTTTTCTTTACCAATTTGCTTTTCTTAATTTCCTCTAGCTTTCTCTTCCTTTCTTCTTTCTTCTTTTCCCTCTCGATTCTCTTTGCCTGCTTCTCTTCCTCTAATTTTCTCTTTTCATTGGGTTTATTTTCTAGAATCTTTTGGTACTGTTGTCCTGATATGTGGTAAAGCAGTCTCTCGATATTGCGTTTTCCCTTTCGAGTTGGTTCTGGGGGTATAGTTAAATAAGCTCTAAGATGAGTATTTGAACATGTAGGTGGGTTGCAGCTTAGATTGCCTATATCTGCCACTCCTATGTTTTCTAAAGTATTAAGATCTCCGTCATTCGTGGAATTCTTGTTATCATGTTCACAAGTGCTCTGGTTGTCGTTTTTGTCTGTATTTAGTTCGTTTCCAGTTTCTTGTTCAGTGTCTTGGATTCTGTCTATAGATATGTTTGACTGTTTTATGTGTTTTTCGATGTAATTTAAAGTGGCACACGACGTAACGTTATTTTCAGAAACACAATTTATAACCGTCGCAGAATTATTTTCTCCTTGTTCACTTGTAGCATCTGTTGCTTCTCGTCTAATATCATTGTTTGTAGTGTGTCCTTTCCCACTTTGTAGTGTGTCCTTTGTCCAAGGCTATTAGTAGTGTGTCCTATTGTTTGTAGTGTGTCCTTTGTCCAAGGCTATTAGTAGTGCTTTCACTGCCATTTTTGTCCGAATTGAAGTGATCCCACAATCGATACAGAGTGAAAAATGACTCATTATTTTGCACATCCCGTACCACATTCTTGATGTCTCGGAATTGGTTAATCATCTCTGTACCGACAATGTCTTTAAACTCCGAAAATAATAATGTTTTATCAGATTTACCTTTTTGTGCTGTAGACCCATCAGAACTCATTACATGAGAACTGGATGTAGGCTTTGCTAGGCACTTAAAATAATCCACCGCATCAGGATTGAAAGGATAGAGGCCACAAGCTCGAAAACCATTGATAATGCAGGCATGACTGATTTTGTCAGTTACTTTTTTCAAAACAAATGCAAAATTTTCTTTAGATACTACTTCGCCATTATTTTCCAGAAGCCACTCTCTCACAGCTGTTTTCCAAAACTGCTTCACAGGCCGAAATAGTAATACATCAGCTGGCTGAAGAATTCTGGTGGCGTTTGGATACAGAGCAAATATTTCTATTTGAAGAGAGTGAGCTAATACACTTAGCTCGTAGGTTAAATGAGATTTGTGACCATCTACAAATAACAAGACCGGTAACTCAATGTCGGTTTTCAACAGAAAAGGGTAAAAAATATGCTCGATGATATATTTAAACGTATCGCCCATTGTAGTGAGGTCACCAATGTAACAGCTGATACATACAGCTGATACCTACCTCTTCTCTAATTATTAGTTTAACGATGCTATAAAACTTTATAGCCTCTATTAAGTTTTATAGTTTAAATCCGCTGACAATGCATAATCATAAGTTCCACACCAGTAACCCTAGACCTTGATACTGACTAGAAACCATAGTATATAAGCTGTACAATTTACCAATAAAGCACAGTATTCCTCCAGACTCTTGAGTTGTCATTATACCTCTCACCCTACACTTCATGGCGACCCTGCCAGTCGGGCTGCTCGAGGCAGCCTCAGCTTCAGTCAGTACGCCGCCGCTCGGACCAACCAAGTAACCAGCCAGCAAAAGCCAGCTCCAGCCAGCAAAAGCCAGCACCAGCCAGCAAAAGCCAGCTCCAGCCAGCAAAAGCCAGCTCCAGCCAGCAAAAACCAGCTCCAGCCAGCAAAATCCAAGCTCCAGCCAGCTCCAAGGGACCAGCCGAAAAAACCGATCCGCCGCAGCTCCAAGCACGACATGGGACATCAATGCACGAAAGAAGATAAAAAAGAAGAGGTCATCATCGCTCAGAACGGCCAGTCCAACGACGCAACCACGAGCCAAACCTACAGAGGCGAAGTTACGGTGTATTTGACCACGACACTACTCATTGTCGTATGCATCATATTCATCTATGCATTGTGGAAGAAGATCCACGAATGTCTAACTAAAAAGATCGAGCGCCAAGCAGTAGCAGCAACGATGCGGAACCGGCCAGAGCAGATCGTCTAGCAACAAGTCCACGCAGCAGCAGCAGCAGCTACCCACAAACAGCACAGCACAGCAACGTTATGAAGGTATCAATTTAAGATAACCCTAACTATAACTGTGTAAAACCTTGTATTGTTCGCTTACCCGAAATTAGTCAGCACTAATAACCCATATATTAGTAAAATTTATTAATGACTTCAATTCAGGAGTTATATAACCAATTAAAATCACTACAAGAGGATATTAGAAACTTAGGACCAAAACGCCGAACTGAGGCTATTGGCCAAAATAAATTTCAACAAGTAAAAACACTATATAAGCAGTACGAAATATATATAGAACAATATAGCTCCAAATTAGAAAAATCAGAACTATCTGTAAAAGACAGTGAATTAATACAGTCTTACTTTCTAAAAATAGAGGAAGTTTATAGTAAAATTATAACAACATACGAACAAGACAACAAAAATTTAATCACAATGACGTCAAACGACAGCTTTGACCTAAAAACAGCTGTATCATTGTTACCAGTCATGGACGGCTCGGAAGCCGTCACAAAGCAACTTATAGATGCCATAGACTTATATTCCGCAATGATTAAGGATACAGACTACAAGTTATTGATTAATTTTGTAATTAAGACAAGACTAACGCAAAATGCCAAACTTAGAATATCCAGTAACCATACCAAAATAAGCGATTTAATTGATGAAATGAAGCTCCATCTTTTACCTATTAAATCAGCAACCGCGATACAAGCCAAACTAACGACAGCAAAACAAGGGAATAGGTCCATCGAACGTTTCGGACAAGAATTGGAGGATTTATTTGTAAACCTCACCATAACGCAGGCAAATGGAAAACCAGAAGCCTATACCATTTTACAACCCTTAAATGAAAAAACGGCCATTACAAAGTTCGCAGAAGGATTACGAAATGATAAGTTGAGTACCATTATAGCGTCCCGAAATTACACCTCGCTCAAAGACACTATACAGGGAGCAAAAGACCAGGAAGTGTCTATAACACCCACACCTGGACCGGAACAAATGTTCCACTTACGGAAAAAAGGATACAATGTCCGTAGACCTTACCGAGGACATTATAGTACACCTATGGGTAAATACACTCGCACGCAACCGGGTACAAGTGCGCAAAATAAACCCACAGGAAAGTACGCACAAACAAATAATTCTAGACCACTAAGAACCGAGAATAACTTTTACAGGCGTACACATACAAGTTATCGTGGCCGACGTCAAAATCCATCATACAGACGTCATCAAGTTAATACGGTGATAGGAAGTGAACGAAATACTAGCGATATGTCAGAAGAGTTAAAATTTTTTCGTCCCTAAAAACTACATTCTAACGTATAGTCATATGAATTCAGTTCAGTTTGCAATAAACGGCAAAACGCACATATGGCTTATTGACACGGGCGCAAGCCTAAGCGCCATAACACATGACGCAGCGATATCAGCCGGTAGTCATATGACACCCAAGACGACTCACATTAACGGAGTAGGAGGAAATATAACGTCATACAATATAATTACTTTAAACTTACAGGCAAAAAACTAAACTTTTGAACATAAATTTCATGTATTTCCAAAATTACCATTACAAGCTGACGGAATTATTGGACAAGATTTCTTAAAAAAATATAAAAGTGTCATAAATTACGAGAAAGAGATAATCACGTTAAATAATAACATCAAAATAATTACAATACCATTAACTTTAAAACATAATGAAAACGGAATTAATAGTTCAAATCAGATACAAATACCCGCACGAAGTCAATCAATAATACATGTATCTACAAACTGTACAAAGGATTGCGTAATATTATCAAGCGAAATTGCTGAAGGAATATTTGTAGCCAATGCCATAACTACAACCAAAAAAGGAATAATAACAGTTAAAGTATTAAACACGAGAGACGAACACATAACTTTAAACAATTTCACACCGGAAATAAGACTATTACGAGACTATAATTGTTTTTCATTTGAAAAATGTAAAACAAATGCAGATAGAGTAAAATTACTACTTTCATTTTTAAAGTTAGAAAATTTAAATAAGGAGGAAAGTAAGTCCATTGCTAGTATTTGCGCGAAATACGCCGACATTTTTCAACTCCCAGGAGACTCTTTAAATACTACAAACCTATATGAGCAAAAAATACGATTAAAAGAAAACGTGACACCAATATATAGTAAACCGTATCGTTTACCTCAATCACAAAAATCAGATATAAATAAACAAATAAAACAAATGTTAGAAAATGACATCATTGAAGAATCCCAGTCGGAATGGGCAAGTCCATTACTCCTCGTTCCCAAGAAAACAGACTCGAGTGGAGAAAAGAAATGGAGATTAGTAATAGATTATAGAAAAGTCAATGACGTAATTGAAAACGATAAATTCCCCTTGCCCAACATCACTGAGATCCTAGATTCTTTAACCGGTGCTATGTATTTTAGCACTTTAAATTTAAACCAAGGTTATTATCAAATCAAACTAGATCCCAAAAGCAGAAAATATACCGCGTTTATAGCAGATAAACACTATCAGATGAAAAGATTACCAATGGGACTTAAAACTAGCCCAAATGCTTTCAGCAGAGCTATGACCATAGCTATGTCTGGACTAAACTACATACAATGCATAGTTTATTTAGATGACATCATTGTCATGGGTCGAAATTTACAACAACATAATAAAAACTTAATTGATGTTTTCGAAAGATTAAGAAAAGTAAATTTTAAACTGAACCCATTGAAATGCAATTTTATGCAAAAAGAAATTTTATACCTAGGACATGTAGTAACTCCCGAAGGAATAAAACCTGATCCAAAGAAGATAACAATAGTTCAAAATTATCCAGTACCAAAAAACGCAGATGAGGTCAGACGTTTTGTAGCATTTGTAAATTATTACAGAAAGTTTATTAAAAATTTCTCCGAAATAGCCTTTAACAAATTTATTAAAGAAAAACGTAGAATTTAATTGGACAGAACAATGCGAAAATGCATTTAAAAAGTTAAAAATAAACATTAGTACCCCACCAGTACTACAATATCCGGATTTCTCAGATAACAACACGTTCACGATACACACAGATGCATCAGGCACAGCTGTTGGAAGTTTATTATCCAATCAAAATGGATTACCAGTAGCATATGCAAGTAGACCTTTAAATAAAGCAGAAAAAAATTATCCCACAACGGATAAGGAATTACTAGCCATCGTATGGGCAGTGAAATATTTTAGACCATACATATATGGGCGAAAGTTTAAAATTATCACAGACCACCGTCCACTAATCTATTTATTTGGAATGAATAATCCATCAAGCCGACTCACCAAGTTTCGTTTATGTCTAGAAGAATATGACTTCACGGTAGAATATTTGAAAGGTAAAGATAATGTAGCTGCAGACGCGTTATCTAGAATAGAAATAACTAGCGAAGAACTCAAAAATATGACAAAACAAGTGGTATCAGTGATGACCAGAGCACAAACGAAACGAATGAAAGAGCAAAACATAAACAATGACTCAAGAAATAAGGACTACCACCGTGATGGGTCTGATCAACCAAGAATAGTGGAACTCCTTAAAAAACCAGAAAATGTACCAGAATTAAGTTTCAATGAGCATGACTATTGCAAAATACTCGAACAAAAAGATTACGTTACGAGCCATAATAATGAAATCGTGTACTCGTCATCCTTGGCGACATTGTGTGTCAAGCCTAGTATTCAATCGCGTACGAAACGAGCTTTTCTAGCGAGGGCATTAGGTGCATTTTGCAAGGCACAACAAATAAAGGAAGTATGCATACTATATAACAATGACACCGCGTGTACAATAACAGAGCTAGCTCAATATATAAACAAATATGGTACAGGGTCCGGACCCCGATTATGTATCATTAAAGGTGTCACAAAAATAAACAATAAAGATGACAGACGTGTCATATTGAACGATTTTCATTTATTACCCACAAGCGGTCACGCGGGGATTCGAAGAATGACCAATAACGTGAAGCGTTACTACTACTGGCCAGGAATGGATAATGACATTGTGAAATTCGTAAAAACATGTCATAATTGCCAAACACAAAAATATCATAAAAATGTAAAACAACCACTTTGTATTACTAGTACGGCCACAGCTTCTTTCGATAAGGTATTCTTAGATTTATGCGGACCCCTAACTAAAGATACCAACGGATATTGCTATATACTTACGTTACAGTGCGAGCTCACAAAATACGTAGAGGCATATCCACTTCTAAATAAGGAAACAGACACAGTCGCGAGAGCATTAGTTGATAATTTCATATTGAGATATGGAATTCCAAAAGAAATTGGAACAGATAAGGGAAGTGAATTCATTTCATCAACTATGCGCGAAATATGTAATATTTTAGGAATAAAACAATTGCAATCAACCGCTTACCACCACGAAAGCCTAGGTTCTTTAGAAAATTCACATAAAGCTTTAGGAGCATTTTTAAGGATACAAACAAATAACCAAGCTCACCAATGGTCAGATTGGTTGCAATATTGGTGTTTTTCATATAATACGACAATGCATTCAGCAACTAAATATACACCATATGAATTAGTATTTGGAAAATTATGTCGTATAATATAAAGATCAAGTAGATCCAATGTATAATTATGAATCATATCCTATAGAATTTAAATATAGATTACAAAAATCCCAAGAGGATGCTAGAAATAATTTAATTAAGTCGAAAATAGATAGAAAAGTAAGTTATGATTTTAAAACTAATCCTATAAACTATACGATAGGAGATTTAATATTAGTTAAAAAAGAAGATAGAAATAAAATGGACCAGTGTATAAAGGACCATATACTGTAATTGAAGATCAAGGTACGAATGTAAAAATATTAGTTTTAGGTAAAGAATACATTGTGCATAAAAATAGAACAAAACCTTACAGCATATAAATTAGACAATCAAACACCACCACCAAATAAGGGACCGCTATCCCCAGATATAAACAGAGTTTAAGAACGCGATACCAATAAATATCATAATATTCCATGCAAACATAAAAATAAATGCAACAATGAACTTCATAGCCATATAAGAAACATGTAACATAGACGTAAAATAAACTGTAAACGGATAACATTAAGATAGTTTAAGAATTTATAATGTATACCATAGCCATAAGAAAATTAAGTAAACCTAAGCCAAAAATTGTTTTAATACAAAATTTGTCTCAAAAAAAAGGGGGAAAGCTGTAGTGAGGTCACCAATGTAACAGCTGATACATACAGCTGATACCTACCTCTTCTCTAATTATTAGTTTAACGATGCTATAAAACTTTATAGCCTCTATTAAGTTTTATAGTTTAAATCCGCTGACAATGCATAATCATAAGTTCCACACCAGTAACCCTAGACCTTGATACTGACAAGAAACCATAGTATATAAGCTGTACAATTTACCAATAAAGCACAGTATTCCTCCAGACTCTTGAGTTGTCATTATACCTCTCACCCTACACTTCACCGTCATCCAACCTGAACTACTAATAGCCACGCCCCAATCATCAGGTACAGTTTTCCTGATTCTATCAGGTAAACGTTTATAAGGAAAGACAATTGTAGGCAATACCGTGTGTCCATTAGCCGACACTGCAAAAAGTACCGTTATATTTTCTGTAGCTCTTCCTTTATCAACAATTTATATATTTCTCTCTCCCTTTTCAGCAAAAACTTTTCCAGTAGATGGGCAGGTTTGAAACCCACTTTCATCAGCATTAAATATTCTTGATGGGTCATCTAAAATATGCGTTAAATCAGAGTTGTTTAATTGATCTCTGACTTGGCTAAACCATTTTCTGATATCAGATTCTGTCACACATGCACTCGCCTGCGTGACAGCTTCGCCTGTTCTTTGAGTTATTCTCGGATGGCGTTTGAGGAAGCCTTTTAACCATCCTTTGCCTGGTCGGTTTTCGTGAAATGGATTCTCTCTTGGGTTTTTGTTCAGAAAGGTTTGAACGGAATCTAAAATATCATCTGCATTTCTAGGAAATCCTCTTTTGCCCATTTTGCACACCCATTCTTTTAAATGTGTGTCTTCTTCTTTTGTCAAGTAAGGCTGTGGTCCAAATTCATTTTTACTGGTTGGGTGTTTTAATTTGAATTGTAATGTTGCTCTAGGAATGCCATACTTTTTGGCTGTTGTCCGAACTGATGCACCTTGACTTATCTCTTCCAGAGCGTTGTCCACTTGTTCTATGGTATATTGCGGTATTTTAGGCATGATAAATCAGTCTGAAATACATTTTAACATACAATATGTCAAAACTTGCTAAATTCAATTTAATGTCAAATTGACAAAGTGTTAAAAACTTATTTGTGGCCTATGTAGCTCAAATGCAAGGAGGTCAAACAATCAGAATAAAAAAATATTAAGGTCTATGGCTAATAGCTAAAATCACTCTGGCTAATTACAATGAGTAATTGGCCGCCTTACTTTTTAGGTATTGGCCACCCCCGGCTAATAACTGATCCACTATATTTATGACTGTAGATTTTTTATACAGATTTTATTACACCATTGTAGTTTTGAAACTGCTTTTCAAACACATTTAATGGGAAATGAGTAATTGGCCGGCCATGGCTAATAACTGTTTCCCACAGAAATTCAGATTCAGTTATTAGCCGTTGAAATATTTTGGGGTTATTGTTAGTTTGTAATCTTTAAAATAACAAAGAATTGATATTTACTTAATCCGGCAACAAAATAGTACTACACGCAAGCATTAGCTACGTAACTTTAATATAAAATTAAGTTCTTCTAAAACTCTTACCTTAATTTTTTCTTAACAAACGACCCACATTTGTCAACACTTTTAGTAACTGAGATTCTACCGCGTTAGAACGTCGTCTAGACAAAATCTTATGAACTAAAACGAAAGCTGGAGAAATACTGGTATTTTTTTGGTCCCATTCATTCGAGTTCATGCTTCTATTGCCTTGTTTCTTTTTAATTAATTTTGTTAAGAGTGGCCAATTACTATGGAGGGGCCAATAACTATAGCAGTCACCCTAGGTAGCTTCTGCAAACATAAGTATAGCTCAAATTATGACCACTCTTTGACAGGTTGCTTTAATTTTTATAAAGCCTGAATTGCCTCCTGAAGAGGGTCAGAAAACTCTGAGCGCAGTTGACCGATTGACGTGACTATAGGTAGGTTGACTATCCTACTGATATAGGCGTCGAGCAGCAATCTAGTATTTTGATACCTAGATTTCAATAAGTTTATGGCTACGGAATAATTTTTGTCATCCACCGGTAACTGACGTACGATATGAAGTGCTTCACCTGAAAGTGATGAACTTAAATAATAATGTCGCTCAGCGTCCGATATATCCCTATCGTGAACGAGGGATTGAAAAAGATCAAAGAATGAAACCCACTCCATTAAGTTACCTGAGAACTTAGGCAACTCAACAGCCGGCAACTTTGCTATTGTTTGTGAAGGCAGCTTTGTGCGAGACGAAGTAGACAATCAGTCATCTCCGTTTCACATAGCTCCTCAATTTTGAGTAGCAACTTATTTACTTCATTAAACTTAACCCTATATGAAGCCACGTCCTCCTAGGACACTTCATCACTGGCCCCCACCAGTAACTCATAGGCTTCAACAAACAAAACATAATATTGATTAAAATGTCGCCTAGTGACTGCGGCGGCAATTGACCTTGTTGTGTCGCTTATTGTTGCTGAGAAATCTATTTAATTATTTATTTATTTATTGTTATCCTGAATACGATAAATAAATAAATAAATAAATAAATAAATAAATAAATCAAGCAACATTTGATATTTAGAACTGAATTGTGTTCGAGCCTTTTGCACGGACATTTTGAATACCGTAAAACTACACAACTATGGTCCTGGCCTACAAAAATAGTCCAATTTAACTTATCATTATTCTAAAAATAAGATATTTTTAGCTATAGGTAGAGTTTAGAGCAATCGATTCTAGGCCAAACAGTAGATATACCCAGCAATAACAGCAGTAAGGTTGTGACCTTTCAGGTTGGTGGATTAAAATAAATCAACAACTTAGATCAGCAAGATTATAAAATTTTATTATTTAAAAGAAATGGTCGTGGGTTCGAATCCCGTCTAAAATTTTGCCTCCGCGGTCCGGTACTTCCCTGTACGCAAGATGCTCTAAGCGGGTGAAGATGATGAGGCCGGTGATTCAGTTGTGCTCCTGGAGGCGGTGACGTCACGGGAGCGTCGCGTGACGTCACTGAGATGACGGACAAATTGCCGGCAGCCGTAGTCTTTAGCTACAAACGTAGCACCCTGTGAATAACGCACGGTGTCACTAGTTGGCCACGTCGCTCATCGATTGAGAACACTCCGAAGAAGCCAAAAGCGTAATATGAAAGTAACGGCTAATAGTTGGTGTAAGTGTTTCAATCAGAAC
Source organism: Acleris cristana (assembly GCA_948252455.1). Classification (NCBI taxonomy): domain Eukaryota; kingdom Metazoa; phylum Arthropoda; class Insecta; order Lepidoptera; family Tortricidae; genus Acleris; species Acleris cristana. The sequence continues at coordinate 49,473,393 of OX411771.1, forward strand.
GGATTTACAAGCGGGGCTGGAGGCTATGCAATTAGGCAATTAATAATAACGCTCAAGCAGAATTAACGACAATTAAAATTAAACAATAACTTGGCATTATTAAATTAGGTTAGGAAAAGATTAGTAAAGGCTAGCGTTGCGTATAAGATTTTACAATATAAAATCTAACACAAAGGGCTCACTTATATTTTAAATTGTTTAACACTTACTCTATTGGGGCTCGAAATAACACTTGAGTATGTTCCTGATAACGTCAGAAACTAGGGTGTGCACTGCCACCGATATTAAATAGTATGGAATATTTCAATAGTTCGTTAGCGCGTAAGATGACACGTAGTAGCACTAGTGAACTCGCAACAAACGTAGGTCCGCCGTAGGTGTCAGCGCCGGCGCAGGGCGCATCGAAAGTTCTCGAGCGATTGCGCAGGCTGCGCGCGCATGTACAGTCGCGCTGATCAAGTGTTAAGCATTTGTAATATATTATTTTATTTATTTTATTGTATTTGTTATTAAAATAGTTGTTTAGTTATATAGAGGTATTAGATTATAAGTAATTAGTTTTAAAATTGTTAATTGTATTAAAATAATGATATTTTATTTGTAAATATAATTGGGTAGATATAATTGATTAAAATTGTTAATTCATAAGATATCGGTAATAATGTATAATTAATTCATAATTTAAGGTAAAATGAACGTGCAACGTTACAAGGTATCATATATTAGAATAATGTAATGAGGAAAATGGGACTATTGTTGCAGGCTAGGACCATAGTTGTGTAGTTTTACGGTACTCAATACACACTTAATATACAGACTATACTTACAAAGTTATTTGATCACCGATTTATGATGAATGATACCAAAACTAAAGATTGTAAATACCTACAGATATTACTATACGTTCAAACACTAATAGTTCATGTATTGAACAATAATACTTTAGATTATTCGTTAAACACAATTCAATTTCAATTTTTTTTTTTATTTATGGCAATCGGTCGCTATTGGTTGCAACCATTACTGCCAATGACTAGTTGAGTTGTAGTGACAACAGCGCCGTGTATGAATTGATTGACCAGTTGTGAAATTGGGTCCGAAACAGGGGTTGAAGGTGTTTGTTGTGAGCTCGTGAAGGACAAAAACAAAACATATAGACAACACAAACATTAAACGGGGAAACATAAGCTGAAGCACGTTAGGTTGTTATAATGTAATGATCTGGGAGTGAATGTACCCTGCAAGTTTTATAAAATTGTATCATCCGTGAATGCAAGGAAGAGAAGGGATTTTAAATCAATTGGTTTGGGTATGGACGCAGGGAGTATGTCATACAAAGAGACTGATCGGTTTGGACAATTGAAAAATATATGTTCCGCGGTGCCCTCCTCTTGGCCACAAGCACAGATTGGGGATTGGATAATACCCAGCCTGTGCAGGCGTTGAGAGGTGCACGTGTGTCCAATACGTAGTCTGCAAATAACCGATGTCGTCTGTTTGTCGGCTAAACGGAAATGGTAGAACCAGGGTCTATTTGGGATTTTCGGTTGGATGTCACCATAGTAACGACCCTTAACAAATTTGGACCTATCATAACCTTGTTGCCAGTTTGAGTTTAAGTCAGATAGCTAGATAGCTAAGGAAAAAAGATCATGGAAGAAGCAATAATAATGTTCTGGGCTGCCAATTTCTACTGCCTTCTTCGCGTACGCGTCGGCCGTCTCGTTTCCTACAATTCCTGAGTGGCTGGGGATCCATACAAACGAGACCTCAAGATTGCTGAGGTAGCAGGTGAGTAGGGACTGTCTTATGAAGAGTACTAGTGGGTAGAGATCTCTGGACGCGAACTGGTTGGATTTTATGGCCTGTAGGCCACTCCGAGAATCCGAGAAGATGACGGTTTTGTTTAATTTGTGAGAGTTTATAAACTTAATAGCTTCCAGAATGGCGACTAGTTCTCCCGTGAATACAGATGCGAGTGGGGGGCATTTGAAGCTCAGAACGATAGAATATTTAGGGATCCAAACTGCCGATCCAACAGCTCCAGCGTTCGACAGCTTGGAAGCATCCGTAAACATACCAACTAACTGGAAGAGATCCCTTAAAGGGATAAGTTCGCCTTTGTACATACCTTTTGTGTTTCTGTTTCTTTTTGATTTGTTATTTTCTGTTTGTACAATAAAGAGTTTACATACATACATACATACATCATCGTCCAGTCACGCCAGAAATTATCAACTTTACTATTGAACAGCGGATTGGCGCCCGGTTGGTTTTTCGCTATTCCGAAGTCCAAAACAATACCTACTAGGTTGGAACATGAGGGCGTCGTACGGAGTAGAGAAAAGTGGGAGTATGGAACAAGAGAACGATGGATGCGGGAGGTTGTGGAATTTGCGGTAACTTTTAATTAAACACGGGCTAGATTTATTACGCCAAAAATCGTTGTTGAGACTTAGGTCGGAAAGAGTCCGGAGTTTAGAGATAAGGGGATGATCGGAGAATAGGGATATTTTATAAAAGAATCTGTCTGCAAAGTACTGACGGCGGAGGAACAGGGGAGCGTCCAAAGCTTCTACTTGAAGAGCGTTAGTTGGCGAAGATTTCATAGCCCCTAGGATAATCCTAAGGGACTGGAATTGAATTTTGTCTAACTTGTTTAGAGATACCTTGCTGCAAGGTTCAAGGACGAATGAGCCATAATCCAGAACGCTTCGTATTAGGGCGTTGTAAAGCAGTTTTTGTGAGTATGGATGGGCTCCCCACCATACCCCTGACACACAGCGAAGAATGTTTATATTAGACTGACATTTTTGAACAACATAATTTATGTGAGGAGTCGCCGATAAACGAGAATCCAGCGTAACTCCCAGAAATTTCGCCTTATTAGAAATAGGGATCAGTTCGTCATTAAAAACAATGTCTATATGTGGGATAGATCTCTTCCTAGTAAAGACGACGGTGTTACTTTTGGACGCGGCTAAAGACAGACCATGAGATGAGAGCCACTCTCCCAAATAGAATAAAGCTTGGTTGAGGCTATTAGCAGCTGTGTCAATAGAAGGAGAGGATGCATACAGGGCCAAGTCGTCAGCGTATTGCAACACATTGCAGAACGGAATAACCGCCTCCTCCAGATTGTGAGTGTACAGGCTGTATAACAGAGGGCTTAATACCGAACCCTGTGGAAGACCCCTCCAAATAAGCCTGAGAGGGGAATGGGTGTCACGGTGTCTGACTTCAATAGATCTTTCCATCAACGTGTTGCACATGAAATGTATCAACTTCTCAGGCAGACTCAGCTTGAATAATTTATCCCTGAGTAAGGAGAGCATTAACATTGTCATATGCCGATGAGACGTCCAGGAATACTCCGACAAGAAACTCGTTTCTAGATATCAGTATCTCGATGTCTGTAGTTAGTATCGAAAGACTATCCATGGTACCCATTCCCCTGCGAAACCCAAACTGACTCCCAGCCAGGATTTTGTTGCTTTCCACGAACCACTCGAGGCGCTTTTTGATCAAGTGTTTCACAATTTTGAGCAGACAGGATGACAGGGCAATGGGGCGGTAGGAAGACGGGATGGTAGGGTCTTTGCCTGGTTTTGGTATAGGGATGACTAGCTGTTTCTTCCATGCCTCTGGCACAAAACCAAGGTCGAAGAACATATTGATTAAACTAAAGAAAAACTTTTTGGTATTTAAGCCTGAGTGGATGAGGAAGGAATACGGAACGTTGTCCAAACCTGGAGCTGAGATGCGCAAATGGTCCAGACAGGCTAAGAGCTCCGGTAAAGAGAACGGCTCGTCAAACCTATTATTAGAAGGAACGGGAGGGGAGTACGAAGAAGGGAGGGAGTCAAGGTTTGGGGCCGAAGGGGGAGACAGAGTCAATAAAGCCCCTGAGCCATGCCGAGGGGTCATTGCTGCTAATCTCACAGGGAGTGAAAGCACCACGAAAGCGCTTGATAGCCTTCCATAGCAAAGTTGCGGGAGTACGTGGGGACATACTTTGGCAGAATCTGATCCATCCGAGTCTTTTTTTCTTTTTGAAAAGGCGTTTGGTTAAGGCCGCAACTCTTTTAAAAATGAGGAAGTTCGCAATAGTCATGACTAGACAGTAAGCACTTTCTGCATCTTTTCTGCGGCGAATCATTTCTGAGCACTCCCGATCCCACCAAGGGGGCGAGGGTCTCGAGAATCTGCCTGATTTTTTAACAGGAATGGTTTTATCAGCCGCAGTCTTCAGAGATCTCACCAGATCTCACCAGAGAATTGACTGGTGACACTGAGGGGAACTCACTGACAACCGAGTCTGTGTCAACAGCAACTTAGTCCCAGTCTGCTTTATCGAGGATATAATGTTGCCGGTTTGGTAAATTCCTCTGCGGAGAAAAAGAAGAAGGGCAGGAAATTAGGATAGGGAGGTGGTCACTACCATGTGAGTCGTACAGAACCGACCACGAGAGCAATGACCTAAGGTCAGGGGAACATAAAGAGAGGTCTATCGCGCTCGCGTTCTGGCCCGGAGCCGTCCTGCGGGTCGGAGAACCATCGTTAAGGAGGCATACATTATAGTCATCAGATCTACGAGATCGCAAGCCAATGAGTCACAGTCAGCGCTTCCCCACATTAAGTGGTGACAATTCAAATCTCCCAAGATACATACATACATACATACATAAGAAAAGGACCCGCGAGAGCAGAGAAGAGGGGTTCTAGGTCGGAGATTCCGATTGAGTGGGGATCTGAAATATAAATGGAAAGTATACACAAATTCATAACTTTGGCTGCAACTACATTAATGCCTAAAGGGATAGGGGGGAGCGCTAAGCGGCTGAAAGTTACGGATGATTTGATAAGAAGTGCAGCTCCAGCATACCCATCGCCCCTGTCATTCCGGAGACATGCATATCCCGGCACCCGGAAACGGGAGCCAGGAACTAACCAGGTCTCCGAAATGGCAAAGGCAAGGGGATTGTGCGAGTTAATCATTTCGTATATCTCGTGCAAGGTAAAGGTAAAGGTAAAGGGAAGTCATTCATTTTTGACAGCATATTGATAAGGAGGGACAGCATGACCTCTATTAGGTTCTCATTGGGAGCAGTGAGAGACGGGCCAGGGGAAGGAGGGCCCAGGAGGGCTACTCTATTGACTGGGGATGGGGGGTCCCGTTGACCAATTACTGCTTGATGGGCAGCACGGTCATATCCTTGAGATAGGGGTTGTCGGGGGGGTCTGGAAGTAAAGGTAGTTTTCCTGTAGGATTGGGAAGGAGAGGACCCTGACGGGGAAGGTTGAGAGTGACTTAGGGATTGGTAGTCTTGGGAGGGGGAGTGGGCCACAGGGGCGAACATAGCTTTGGCTATGTCTGCATACGTCCTCTTGACAGGAGGAAACCTCTCTAAGGACTGTGAATACGAGATATTCTCCTGGGACATTGAGTTTTTAATGGACCTTTGGCGGGTCTGTTCCGGGCATGATGCACTGGTGGCGAAATGCCTGCCAGAGCAGAATAGTCACTCAGCTAGGTCCTCCTGTATTGTGCAGCTTCTCCCAATGTGGTCCTTTGCACATTTAAAACACCGAGGTTTCGACCTGCATTGGTCTGAAATGTGTCCAAACCGACAGCAATTGTGGCATTGTATAGTCGGAAGCTGATATGTCTCGACTATGATTGACGTGTACATACAGTATATTCTAGATGGCACAACCTGACCGCTGAAAGTGAGGACTACAGTCCCAGTAGGCACCCATTCAATGACTCCCTCTTTGTTTACCTTACGGTTTAGTCTTCTAGCTTTGAGGACTTCTCCACATCCCGTAGTGATTTCCACTGATTTCACAAAATCCTCCATAGGGAGGTCAGTAGGGATACCCCTAACAATCCCCATACGGGTTACATTAAAATTAGGAATAACTGCAAAACTTGTTCGCCCGTAATAACTGATTTGTGAGAAGAGCAGTAGCTGCTTCTGCAGTAGTAAATTCGACACTAATCCTGTTTCTACCTACACTTTTAATTCCGTCCTTAGTAATGTTCTGAACCCGAGAGCCTACCATATCTGTCCAAATTTTATAGGATTCAAAGTAGTTCCAGCCGTTGGGTGGGATTCTAACCGTGAAACATGGACCAGGTAAACCCTTGTCTAAACTGGAGTATGTCTTGGTGTCTGACAATGATGGGTGTGTGTACACATGTTGGATGTGGATGTGTGTACACCGTGGAGACTTTCTACATCTCCCTTGTTTTGTGTTTTTTTTAATTATATTTAATTCTTAATTTTAATTTGACATTTGGAGACTGTTTACATCTCCGAAATTGTATTATTTATTTTAATCCGACATTTTAATATATTTAATTATTATTACTACTGGGACCTGTACATCCCTGTGACATTTAAATTATGTAGCTTAAGTTTAGTATTGTAATAAGTGATTTATTTAGAAAAAACGGCTTACTGTTGAGTTTCTTGCGGCGCTTCTTCTCAACAGTGGTCTCTTTGGAAGCGCTGGTAGACTCAGACTTGTAAAAGTGCCTACAGGGCCTACTTACAGAATAAATTATTTGAATTTTTTGAATTTGTTGAATTGAAGCTGAAGGGGCCCTATTTTGCATTTTAGCCGGCTCCTGGGAGGCGTCGGCTTCGGTATGGGCTCTTTTCCTATTGCGACTATTTGAACCGATTTCCATTTCTTCCTCAGCAAACATGTCTTGCGACACATTTGTCGAGGAAGCCATGGAAGCGTCCTTTTCGGATTGACGTCATGGTTAGTAGCTATTGTTAGCAGCGTACAAGATTGTTAAATACACTTACTGATACCGGGAACAGCACTGGGTAACAGACGAATCACAATCAAAGAAGAAAGAATAACTAAGAGCAAAAAATTTCGCTAGTCAATCACAGCACACGTGCTATCACCAAAAGGTCAAAGCAGAGTCCTTCGTTAAACACTAAATAACTTTAAATAATTCAATGTAAACAAACATCATACCTGATATGACATTTGACACAACAGACAGACTGATAAGTGCATAGTGTAGCACAGACTAACCACAAATATTGATCGGATCGACCTATGAAAACCTATTACAATCTGCCAACCTCAAGTTGACATTGACAGTTAACAGATAGCAATTGAAATAGATGAGTTAAATGTCCATAAAGAAATGTTTGACGTTTGACGTACCGGTGAAAGGTGCCATCCTGACAAGTTGTGTCACCCCGCTCCACGCGAGATAATCTCTAAAGATGGCTGACGAATTTGAATTGTGATGCATGCGCCCTCTGACGTCGGAGCTGGCGGCGTCTTGGTGCAGAGTCCCGTTATCGAGACAAAATGGAAGGCGTATCTTATCTCCGATAAGAATTGACGAAATTCTCGCGTTACGCGTGACACCGACACGTACACTGAATTTAGGCACAAATATACGGCACTGAAGCTAATATTACAATGAATCTATGATAGCACTGAGCTTCCGTGACGATCGATGCAATCGTTGTATGCGGGCGGCGTGTCCTGCGTGACCTTGCACCACGCCGACCCCTTGACTGTATGATGAATTATGAACTCGCGCTCCGCGCTTAGTTCCCAGATTGATTCTTGGGTCGCGAGTAGGCCGGCGTTGACCCTGAAGGCTACCGCGTGCCCAGTAAATTTTGATTATCCCGTCCTGGGTTTAATTATGGATTCTCTCCTCATGGGTTCCATCAAAAATGAACGATAGTAATAGCCGCCTGATCCTGGCGGCTGGCTGTATTACCGTTTCGGTGGTGGGTGATGAAAATTGAAGATGTATTGTATGTATGTATGTAAACACTTTATTGTACTAAAGAAAAAAACAGAACAATACAATTAATATAAAAATAAGTACAAAGGCGAACTTATCCCTTTAAGGGATCTCTTCCAGCTAACCCTTGAGAGATTGAGAAAAGTTAAAGGTTGTGAATCGAGTAAGCAAGTGTACAAATTTATTTAGAAGAACAAATAAAATAAAAAATATAAATATAAATATATAATAGTTAATAAAAAAATACATTTGAATACCTACATAAATAGATACAGAAATATATATTAATACTTAAATATACATACATAAACTAAATTTTATGTACCTAGAGGATAGTTGATATTTAGGAGATAGAATCAAGCCAGAACTTCTTTAATTTGCCTTTTAGGGAATCTACCGTTTGTGATTGCCTAATGCCAGTTGGTAGCCGATTCCACAACCAGACAGAATGCACCGAGAAGGATTTGGAATAGGATTTGGATTTGTTAAGGGATTGATAAAGAAAAGGTCGGTCAGTGTAGGGATAAGTCTGTGCACAATACCGTTTAAAGGTCCAAGTTAGGGCTTCTTCACTAGGCCTAGGTCAGCTAGGTGTTCAGCGATTCACTGAGTCTTGCCGGAGCTGTCCCGATCTTCCAGGGTTCGTCTAGTCCAGGTTATAAGCTCACGCACAAGAGCAAAGCACACACAATATTGTTATATTCGGGGGTAGACATGTGTCTCATACCGGTCCATGCGCATCGCACTACACGTCGGTCAGTACTGAATGTCAAAGCTAGGGAGAGGGGTCAAAAGGTCGCCTATGAGTGGCGGGGATCCCAGGGTAAGAATTAAACATAGCCCCCGCCCTAAACATAATTAGATGTTTAGGGGAAAACTAATCTATTGGTAGGCGAATGAGCCTAGTTAGAGGGCGCTTTAAGACGCCTGTACAAGTCTGAACATCGACAACCCGAATAACGTCATCTTGTCCAGGGAATATCCGGATGATGCGGCCACGTCTCCATTCTAAGGGAGGAACGTTATCGTCTTTAATAAGGACCAGATCTCCAACCGAAGGCGGCGCCATGGGTTTCGTCCACTTGTTTCGGGCTTGCAATGTGTACAGATATTCGGTGTGCCACCGGGACCAGAAATGTTGGGTTATCTGTTGTATTATTTGAAACCTAGTAAGACGGTGCATTTTAGAGTCCTTGAACGGGTACTCGGGTACAGCGTTCAAGGGCTGTCCTATCAAAAAGTGACCCGGAGTAAGAATCTCAAAGTCATTGGCATCACGAGACGCAGGGCAAAGAGGTCGGGAATTGAGGACTGCTTCTATTTTAGCAAACACTGTCGTGAGTTCCTCAAAGGTTAAAGGGGTATCACCAATGACCCGTTTAAGGTGGGTCTTGGCAGATTTTACAGCCGCTTCGAATAAACCACCCCAGTGTGGACAGGACGGTGGATTAAACAACCATTTGACGCCGCGTTTGGATAGTTCTTCGCCAATTTCAGGGTGCTTGTCGGATAAAAACGCCTCTAAATCCGTGAGATAGTTGTTTGCTCCAACATAGTTCCTGCCGTTGTCGGAACGAATAAGACTTGGTAACCCGCGACGGGAAGCAAACCGAGTAAAGGTAGCAAGAAAGGCCTCTGTGGTCAAATCAGAAACGATCTCAAGGTGGACAGCCTTTGTGGAGAGGCATACAAATACACACAAATAACTTTTAATTAATTTTCGATTACGATAGGACTGCAGCTTAGTATAAAATGGGCCGGCGAAGTCGGTACCAACACCGTCAAAAGGCCGAGAGGCGATTACGCGGTCCTTAGGTAAGTCACCCATAGGTGGCTGTAAGGTATCGGATTTTAGGCGATAACACGACAAACATTTGAAAATAATATGTTGGATAGCACGAAGGGCAGATAGTATCCAAAATTGGCGACTTAATACTCCTAGTAACGTTGTCGTACCAGCATGAGCATTTTCTATATGGTGATGCGATATAATACGGTAAACAAGTGGGCCGTTTTTGGGTAATAGGAGAGGGTGACGAGACTCGAACGGAAGTTGGGAATTACGTAGCCTGCCCCCAACACGAATGAGGCCTTGATTGTCTAAAAAGGGGTTGAGACGTTTGATAGAGGAATGAATTTGTTTTTTCTGTGACAAGGATTCAAATAGGTCTGGGAAAGAAGCAGTCTGGGTTAGTTTGACCAGCTGTAGAAGGGCCTCAGTTCGCTCCTGTGGTAACAAGTATGATGAAAGTACCCGGGACTTCGGATTTCTACAGTTATAAATAAATCGCCTAATAAACCCCGTAACTCCTATAAGTTTATTGTACGAACTGTATCGCTCGAGTAAAAAAGAAGCATCCAGAACGTATTCAGTAGGGGTTGAAACCAACAGACACCGTAGCCCAGGGAGGTTGGAAGGCGAATTGGATTCATGGGGTGGCCAATTATTAGAATTCTCAATAAGCCAGGGCGGCGACCACCAAAGGAAATTTTCAAGAAGCGCACTAGCATTCTGGCCACGTGACGCACAGTCAGCGGGATTTAGTTCGCCAGGGACATGTCGCCAAATTGATGGCGTCCCACAATTATTAATTTGACCCACTCTGTTAGCCTCAAAGGTCTGGAGGCAGTGAGGAGGAGTCTGGATCCAAGCCAGGACTATTTTGCTGTCCGTCCAAGTATATATGGCATGCAGCACTAATGTTTTCTGCAGACAGGAAGCAACGTGCTGCACTAATTTTGAAAGGAGCACAGCTCCTTGCAATTCCAGCTTTGGAATTGTGAGTCGCGTCCGAACGGGGGCAACTTTAGTTTTGGAAGTTAGCAAGTGGACGGAGCAAAGGCCTGACGATGTTTGCGTTCGGAGATACACGACCGCCGAAAATCCAGCCTCTGACGCATCGCAAAATCCATGTAGGGAAAAGGATGAGGGGTTCTCAGGGATAATATGCCGTGGTATGGCCACTTGGTTTACATTGTTCAAATCTTGGGTAAACGATTGCCATTCGTCGGATAGTTCCTGGGTTAGAGCATCATCCCAATCGAGACCTGAGAGCCAAAGCCGCTGGATGAAAATCTTAGCCTTAAAAACTACTGGGGATATCCACCCGCATGGATCGTACATACGAGCAATCAAGGAAAGAACCTTGCGTTTGGTTGTGGAAAGATCGGTGTTGAAGGTACACTTGTAGGTAAATGTATCAGTCTGAGGGCTGTACTGCACTCCCAAAACTGCAACTGTTTGAGGATTTTCAGGATCATGAAAGGAGTGTGGTTGCTGGAGATGCTCGGGAGGAAGATCATCTAGGATTTCAGGTTTATTACTTATCCATTTCTTTAACTCATAACCTCCAGAGGCCATGATTTGTTCTAACTGGCGCCTCAAAGCACGAGCCTTTGCCACCGATTCAGCGCCAGTCAAGCAGTTATCCACGTAGAGATCATTCTCAATAACAGCAGCTGCTTCCGGGAAGTTAGACCGTTCTTGGTTTGACAACTCCAAAAGTGCACGCATAGCGATGTAGGGACTAGATCGCAGGCCGTACGTGGTCGTGTTAAGCTCATAGGTAAGTAACGGGGCTGATGGGGATTCACGCCACAGGACAAGTTGAAACCGACGATCTTCATCAGCGACCCAAGACATACGGAACATCATACAAATGTCAGTGATAAACACTACAGGATGTCTACGAAAATTAAGTAAAATAAGACTGATGTCTTTCTGTAATTTGGGACCGGTATGAAGACAACTATTAAGGGACACGCCCAAAGAAGTGACGCAGCTACCATCAAAGACGACGCGAATTTTAGAGGTGTCTCCAGATTTTTTAAAAACTCCATGATGTGGGATAAAATAGTGTTCAGCGCATAACGGATCGAATGAGGATAAACTCATGTGATGCAAAGCAATATACTCACGCATAAAGGCGATGTATTTTTCACGCAACTCTTGATTGTATTGCATTCGCTTTTCCAGATTTAAGAATCGTTTCACTGCTGTCTCTCGGGAATTTCCCAGGGTTGGGCGATCTGACAATAGGGGAAGCCGCACTTTAAATCGACCATCGGGTTCACGAGTGGTCGTAGTTTGAAAAAGGGCCTCACACTCAATGTCGAGGGGGTTAGGAGGTGGATGTTCTGGGGTCTCCTCGATTTTCCAAAATCTTTCCACGATTTGGGACAAACTAAGGCCAGTCATTGGAGGATGAGGATCATCGGCGTCACAGGGTATAGAACCAGACAGTATAAAGCCAAATATAGTTGAAAAGGCGCTTATTTGGCTTGTAGGTATGAATTGCTTCTCAGAATTAAAGATTGCTCCAAAGACGTCCGCTCCAAGCAATACGTCTATGGGCCCCGGGAGGTAAAAGGTGGGATCAGCTAAGCGAAGGTGCGAGGTAAGTGCGACCAATTTATTAGGTAATTTTAACTCTGGGTGATTTCCCGCTATAACGTTTACTACCATAGCTCTAGTTTGGATAACTGGTTTTCCAGAATGAACAGGCTTGAAACACAAAAGGACTGTACCGCAGGAATTAATTGTTTGTACATTGCCTATTCCTCTGACCGGAGTTGACGCAGAGCAAATAGGGAGGTTCAGACGGTCTACAGCCATCTCCGACGTAAGAAGACAGCCCTGGGCTCCAGTGTCACATAAGGCCCGAGCCTCAATAAAGTAACCGCTAGGTGTTTTAATATGGATAAGTGCAGTAGGCAACAATACAAAAGAATTGGTGGGTATAGTCGATTGTAGGTGAGGCAAGGGCGGTGGGTCTAAGTCTAGCTAGATTTTATTTTCTTGCGTACGTAATCTTGTTACGTCGCGATAAGTCATTTGAGCTTCACGGCCAGATTGAGATGGCGCCGGGGAATAAGTTTGGCGCGCCGGGGGGGGAGAGCGATAAGGGCGTCTGCCACGTGTGGGTGTCGGCGAACGTCTGGAATAATAAGTCGTATGAGGCGTTGGCGGTGATCGGCGGGAAGTGCCAGAGCGGTAATACACGCCCCCGCCCGTGCGAGGAGAAGGGGAGCGCGAGGTGCCTGGCATCACTTCACGGAAGGAAACAGCAGGATTTTTGCGTTGTTCTGGATACTCTGGAGAACGTGGATCGTTGAAACATAACAATGTGTGGTGGGTATTACGTCGGCACGTTCCACAGTGGTAGTCGCGTTGGCAATAGGCAATTGAATGCTTGTCTAAACAGCGGTAGCACAAACCAGCACCCTTTACAAACGTCGAACGGTCTCTGGGAGTCAGGTTCCTAAACTCAGGACACTCCCTTAAATAATGTGACTCGCTGGAGCAATGGTAACACAGACGTGTGAGCCGGTTGGAAGGCACAGTAACAACAGGGACAGTAGTAGTGTAAGCGTGCTTGTTTAGCAGAGGGGAACGCGGGCGCGACTAAAGTGGTACGGTCGGAGTCGCATCAACGAGGGATGCGTTCCCGACGTTATCATGATGGCGGCACTCGTCCTCCAAGAATACCAGGATCTGGTCGAATTTAGGTAGTTCAGTATAATTTCCATGACGACGTTCAAATCTAGATCTAAGGTCACTAGGCAATTTAGTCAAGCAAATGTGCACTAACATGTAGGACCAATGGGTTACAGGCAACTCGAGCCGTTCGAGACCTCTAAAGGCAGTAAGCAACGGGTTTAGAAATGTCGCACGCAAACCAGTTAATCTGGAATGGATTTCAGGCAAAGTCAGGATTTGGGATATATAATTGTCCGCCAGAACGCGTGTGTTGTGGTATCGCCGCTTCAGCAGCTCACGAGCCACCTCATAGTTGCCGGCCTCCATGCGCAGATGCTGCAGCAGGCGACGAGGCTCATCAGACAGCGCACCCAGAAGATACTGCAGCTTCATGATGGGGGTCAGGTGTGGTTGGGAATCCACGACACTTTCAAATTGATCAACGAAGCTTATCCAGGAGTCAGCCCGCCCGTCGAACTTGGGCACAGGAAGATCCGGTAACTTACTTGAGGTCGGGTCAAACATAGTGAATCTAGCCGGGAGTCGAGAAGGTGTGCTACTAGCGGTAGGTTCTTCAGTTTCATGTTTAGGGGAAATCTCAGCGTGTTTGATTTTAAGGTCATCGACCATATCTCTAACTACACGGGCTTGTTGACGAACATAGTTATACTCACTCCCATCTATATTTTGGTCTAAACTTCCGAAAAGCTCCGAACAGGCATTAGTAAACTTTTCATAATGCCCATCTAAATCACTCAATCTAACACGCAATTTAGCCTGCGATAGAGAATTCAAAGACTCGTGAGTATGTCCAACCCACTCACTTACAAAACGAACAATTCCAATATTCCGTTTAAATGCAGTAGAATCAGTGTACAAAACCGATGGGGATCGAGCCGGGTCAGTATCGTTCTCAGACATATCGAATGCGAGTAAAGTCAGAACAAAGGTTTATATTTCGACAAACAAACAGATAACCCAATTTAATAATTTGCACTATTTATATAGATAATTACAATATGTTGCTATGCACGCCGGGCGGCCGGGCCGGCTCGGTAGAGATAAGGAATGTTATATGAAAAAAATGGTCGCAGGTAAACGGCAAGTACATTCAACTATCTCGTAAACAAGTGACGTCATCCAAGTTATAATTTAAATTTATATTTCACTTGTAGGCAATCAACGTAGATCTTGTACTAATATTCCATAGCTAAATTAATTGTGTTATCCTAGTTGTATAGGGATACAATGTTATTCGCAAAAAAATCTTAATTAATGGCGGAGTTAAGCTAAGTTTAGTTTATTGAAGGACACGACAAAAGGAACGAAAACCAGAGGGGACGCAACCACGCTCTGCTACCAAATGTTAAGGGATTGATAAAGAAAAAGTCGGTCAGTGTAGGGATAAGTCTGTGCACAATACCGTTTAAAGGTCCAAGTTAGGGCTTCTTCACTAGGCCTAGGTCAGCTAGGTGTTCAGCGATTCACTGAGTCTTGCCGGAGCTGTCCCGATCTTCCAGGGTTCGTCTAGTCCAGGTTATAAGCTCACGCACAAGAGCAAAGCACACACAATATTGTTATATTCGGGGGTAGACATGTGTCTCATACCGGTCCATGCGCATCGCACTACACGTCGGTCAGTACTGAATGTCAAAGCTAGGGAGAGGGGTCAAAAGGTCGCCTATGAGTGGCGGGGATCCCAGGGTAAGAATTAAACAGGATTTGTGGGACGGGAAAGCGATGGTGAGATTGGCCTTTGAGCGCAACCGGTTTTGGGAGCCAGTAGCCATGAAGCTAAATCGCTCAGAAAGGTAGAAGGGAGAACGAGGATTAAAAATAGTATTAAAGAGCAGTGACAGGATGTGAACGTTTCGGCGAAACCGAATAGGTAACCAGTTTAGCTGTGCACGGAAGTGGGAGACATGATCGTATTTACGTAGGACGAAAATGTATCGAATGCACACGTTTTGGAGTCGCTCCAGTTTATCAAGGAGCTGTTCTGAGAGGTCCATATAAGGCTCGTCAGCGTAGTCTAAGAGAGAGAGAAGAAGAGTTTGGGCTAAAGTTATCTTGGTTTGTTGAGGAAGAAAATTCTGCAGGCGCCTAAGAGAATGAAGTGAAGCGAAGAGCTTGCGACTGACTTCGGTAACCTGAGTCGACCAGGAAAGTGTCTGATCTATAGTAATACCCAAATTTTTTACCGTAGAGGAAAAGGGAATTATGGTACCGTCAAACACCAAATTGGGTATCACAACGTCAGACAGCTTCGAGATGTAGTGGAAACTTCCAACAACAATGGCCTGTGACTTCTTTGTATTTACCTTTAATCCAAAATTAGTGGCCCATTTCTGGATCGTGGCAAGACCGTCATTGATAAGGTCAATCAGGGAAGGGAAGTCATCAAAACTAGCCCCGCATAAATCTGTAAATCGTCAGCGTATAAGTGGTAAGAAGAAAGAAGGGAGGTCGTTATACCATTTATGAAAAATGAAAAAAGAAGAGGAAAGAGCACAGCCCCCTGAGGGACACCAGCAGTGAGAGTATTCCAATGTTAATTATTTTTATCCATCTTAACACGCTGGCGCCTTCCAAGGAGGTATGACTTAAACCACGTAAGGGCCGAAAAAGAGAAATTTAGGGTCTTGAGGATGCCGAGAAGAATATTAGAATATAAAAACTGTGTTGAAGGCGCTACTGAAATCTAACAAAACCAGGATTGTCAGATGTTTATTTTCAATATTTAAACGAATGTCGTCGGTTACTTTGACCAAAGCAGTGACAGTGCTATGCCCGGGGCGGAAACCAGATTGAAAGGGATTAAAAAGGTTGTTCATATTTAGAAAACGAGACAGTCTTTGGTTAACAAAGTGATTATTTTGGAAAGTACAGGGAGAATAGAAATAAGACGATAATCGGACAAGGACACAGGTTTTGACACTTTAGGAAGAGGGAGTACATGAGGAAGTTTCCACGATGTAGGAAAACAGCCCGAAGAGAAGGAAAAGTAGATTATGTCGGAAAGGAGAGGAGCAATGGAATCCGCCACCAGCATCAGCATGTCTTTGCTTAGGCCATCTTCACCGACGGCCTTGCTTTTTATAGACTTCAGAAGGTCTATGGTCTCCTTTGGAGTAATAAATCCTAAAACAAAAGGGGTTCGGGGCATTAGCAAGAAGAGATAGTGTAGTCTTTACGGAAGGGTCTAAAGTGACCGGAGAAGTGCTAAAATGCTTATTCAGGGCGTTGAGATTCATTTTATGACTAGAAGAGTGAGTTTGAGATTTGCCTACCCCTAGTGACTTCAAAAATTTCCATAATTTATGGGGGGGGGACAATTCTGAATAGACTCATGGATATAACGACGTCTTGCTTCCCGGCACTTCTTGTTGCAACGATTACGCAGGATGACGTAGTTATGATGACTATTCTCAGGATCGTGGCGTAACCACAAAGAAGCACCCCAGGTCGTGCCACAGAGCTTATGCAGGATGTTGTTTCTGGTTTCAATCTTCATGGAGAGCTTGCCGAGATGTTCGTTGTAGGTTAATGACCTATCCAGAGTAATGCCTAAATATTTTGGACGGGGGTTATATTTTAGAGCTTCTCCCCCGAAACACACTGTTGGTTGGTAATGGGCTAACCGATTATTTAAGTGAAACGCAGACACTTCAGTTTTACTAACACTTGGGATCAGTCGCCAGTATTGGAAGTACTTTGATAGTCTCTCAAGATCCGCTGTTAGAACTTCCTCTCCTGCAGTGAAGTCTCTGCTCTGCGCCACTAACGCAATGTATGAATTTCGAAGCTGTTGTAGATGGAAGATCATGAATGTATAGATTGAAAAGTTGTGGAGCCAAAACAGACCCCTGCGGTAACCCGTTTTCCAGTTTCCTTCTACGGCTCTTTCTGTTTCCCAGGAACACCTCGATTTTTTTTAATGCCTGTTGATGATAAAGAAGTTTTAAAGTTAATCACGACGTTAAATAACAGTAATACTTGTGGATATGATGACATATCTACAAAATTAATTAAGTCAAGTGCAATATATTTGAGCTTTCCTCTGGCACATATTATTAATCTTTCTTTTGAAAAGGGTGTTTTTCCTGAACAAATTAAATTATCCATATTTAAGCCTTTGTTCAAGAAGGGTAAACATGATGACCCGCATAATTATCGCCCCATAACTATCGTACCTATTCTGGCTAAAATTATGGAAAAAGCCATGTTTGTGAGACTGAACAACTTTTTATCCAAGCATAACCTTCTGCACCCAGAACAGCATGGTTTTCGAAAAGGACATTCGACCGAGTTAGCGTGCTTCGAACTTGTGAAGTATGTGACAGAGGCTATTAATAGCAAGGTACCAGTTACATCAATTTTCTTCGACCTTAGTAAGGCCTTTGATTTTGTGGATCATTCGATATTATTATCAAGGTTGAATGCGTGCGGAATCAGGGGACGAGCCCAAGATTGGTTAAGAAGTTATCTTAGTGACAGAAAACAGTGTACAGAATTAACTAAAATTGTAACTGATAAGAATAGTTTTGTTAAAAATATTTATAGATCTAAATGGCGCGAAAACCATTCTGGCGTTCCACAGGGAAGTAACTTGGGACCGCTATTTTTTTTAATTTATATAAATGATTTGCCTAGAGCCACCTCATCCAAATGTATTCTCTTTGCCGATGATACGACGTTACTTATTAAAGGGAATGACAAAGCCAATTATGAAATAAATATTAACAACGCTTTAAGAGAGTTGAGTTCATGGTTTCGATCTAACAACCTACAGACAAATTAGTCCAAGACTAAATATGTACAATTTCAGTCCCACAGAACCAAAAATTTGCAATTAAATGTGTGTTGTGATAATGAGTTAGTGGAAGAAACTGCTAGTATAACATTTTTAGGCTTGACAATTGATGAACATTTGAATTGGAAAAATCACATTGATTCCTTGTGCTCAAAATTGGATCGTTTTGTTTTCGCCGTAAGAAAGCTCAAGAAATCTGTCTCCACCGAAGCAGCAATCACGGCCTATCATGGTCACGTTTCTTCTTTATTGAATTATGGCATTATTTTGTGAGGAAACTCAGTTGACATGAATAAAGTTTTTAAAGTTCAGAAAAAATGTAAGCGGGCTATTAAAAATGCATGGTTCCTGGACAATTGTAAACCTTACTTTAAGGAATTGAAAATTCTACCATTGATATGTATGTACATACTTAGAGTTTGCCTATTTTATAAATCACACCCTGAGTATTTTAAGCAGCGAAATGAAGTTTTTGTTAGGGAACCAAGGACACAATATAAACATCTTTTGCATCGTCCTCTCTGTCGCTCCGACATTTATAGAAGAAATTCGTATAATATGTGCATATTAGTATATAATGCCCTTCCAATGGAAATAAAAGTGCTATAGGGATCAAAGTTTAAAAATTACCTGACAGCTTGGCTTCTTCAGAATTGCTTTTATACATTAAAAGAATATTTAAATCGTGAGACTGGATCGAATTAAACTAATTAATTAATTAAATCAATTTATAATAATAAATAGTTTTCATGAGACGTAAATAATGACTACCTAATTTTTGTACTGCACTTCATATATAATTGATGTGTGAAATACTTTTAATATTAATTAATTTTGTGTTATTCACATTTTGATTAGTTAAGGTTAATTATTTAATAATTTGCATGTCGTATTGTCGACGGAATGCCTGATCTGTAATACTATTTTAAGACCTTATGTAACGCATTTTGGCAAATAAATTGATTTGATTTGATTTGATTTGATTATTCCTATTATTTATAAAAAGATCTAACAGTCATAAGTTCTTATGACTTTGAACTTATCATTGTTTAAACAAATATAAATAAAAACAAATAATCAATTAGGTTAATTTTACTCACATAGGTTAGGTTGGGTTAAAGTTGCGATAATTTGAACCCAGGACATCGCTAGTTTTGGAGGCAGGGTCACAACCAACTAAGCTAACGCATCGTCTTTAGAGCTCTTACAGTAAAGAAATACATGTGATGAATAATTTCACAAAAGATCTTTCAGAACCAAAGTGTGTCTGAGAGTACGTGTAGGTATGAGGAAAAATATAATGTGTTTTTTTTATAGTAGGCAAGTTACTATAAAAAATGATTTCACATAATATTTTTCCTCATATGACCGACTTGTTCCCTATTCTCAGGGAGTAGGTATGATATAATTATGACTTTCTACTAGTGGTAATATTCATATGGAGCGAACTATTGCGCTATGCTCATGTAAGATTTCTCTAAGCTATTTAACAGACTGTAAAACCGCTATTAATATTGAATCTTTCCCTTCTTCAATATGTATTCTATGTACTATTAATGAGATGAATATGAAAGTTATAATGCTGTGTGAAAGGATATAGCGGGTCGTGATGATCACTATCTTATTGATGGTTTAAGAAAATATCAACTGCCAAAGTCCTGAAGGTGAGATTAAACAGAGGGAAGAGACTAAAACTAAGCACCTGAGAACACTGAGCTCGGCCTAGGTTGGATGTTGCATTAATAAATAATAAAGTAAGAGACTAAGACTTGATAGGGAAAATATTCTTGTTAATGATGATTTATTATATAAAGGTATATGTAAAAATTTACAATTCTTTAAAACTTTAGGATGGGAAATGGAAAAGACAGTATATTATTTATTATTATTTTAAGAATGTTTTATCCTACCCAAGTATTCAAAGTTACTGGTTGTGACTGCAGCAACGAGAATAATTTCTGCAGTCACAACCAGTACTTAACTTTGAATACTTGGGTAGGATAAAATATTCTTAAAATACAATACCTAACCATTTAAGTAATTGTGATTGGTGAATTTAATGCATGATAAGGGAGAATTATATTTATAACATATCAATGAACTTAGGTACTTTTACAAAAATATTCTCATAAAATATTTAGCAGAAGTTATTTTTTAAGTTGTTAAACCTCAGAAATCTATGTTACCTAGTTAGACTGTAATGTTAAAAATGATTTTATACCAGACCTAACAGAGATTTAAACTCAGTAAGGATGTTCAGGGATATTATTAGTAAGAGGATTTCGTCTTAGGCAATCATAGAAGATAAATATCTTCTACCGATCTCTCATCAAAACCACATTCGCAGTTGTCCTTAATCCGTATATTCACCAATTACACCCCCGTTTACGTATGGCCAAGCGTACGTCGACATTACATAGATATGTACTTAAATTCCAAGGATACTAAACTTGTCCGCCAAACTCCAGCTATTCTGCACGTCACTCGAGACTTGAATTCGGAGTTCTAGTATAGGGTACAGAACCCTCCTACTTCTGCTTGCTTCTGCCCGATGGCTCAATTTTGCCAAGTAAAAGTAGTTATTGTATACAGAACGTCACTAGACGGCGTCGGAGTCCGACGGTCGGACCCAGATTTAGGTGCCGTAGTACTTCATGGAGAGTATATAGGATCTGTAATTTGGCGCGCCGCGTCTCCGTCTTGCATGTAATGTAATGTAAACAAAACAAACAAATCGTGAGACCGAACTCATAACATAAAAAACTTCACAACAGATATAACAGACTAGTGATCTGGCAATTTTTGCAATATACCTATACCTACCTATAACAAACAAAATGAAGTATAATACAAATGCATAAGCTTAATTATTTTTAATTATAATATTTATCCTTTTATTTAGTTAATTATACAAATTGGTATGAAAAAATATAAACAATTTATTTTATACCATTCCGACATCAAGCAATTGTGAACCAGCTTTAAGAAATTAAATAAATTTCTCTGTATAATCTGTGGCATCACCGTTCACAACGCTTTCCCTTTGCTGACATTACTAGCGAATTGCGTGTTAAAGCAAAGATGAGCGAGAAGGTGAACGTATAAGGCTGCCTAATTGAGAATATACGCGCTAAAATGTCTTTTGTTCGCTCTGACGGAACTAATTAAACTCGCCGCTTGGAAATTCACTCCTGCCTTCGATCACCTTAGCTATTCAGAGAATCACACCCCTGATCACTGAAAATCATCACCTGTCGCTGCAAGGTAGCGTTGACCGGTTCAACTTCAGAGTTCCCAGTAGATGATGTATTTCGGTGAGGGTTTTGATTAGTCGTTCCGAGATTTACTTCTCTTCCAGTGCTACTACTACATGACTTTACGCATTTCGTTTTTGTTTCTGCAACTTTGTCTGCTATTTCTAAGTTTTCTATTTTTACATGTATCGACTTACTGCTATCTTCAATACCATTTTGTTCAAATTCTGTCAAGTCTGTAAGATTGGTCTCCATGGGTTTTCCTGCAGGAGTGGACTCAGTCAAAAGTACCTTATCTTTGACCTCTGCAGCGTCGGCAATCGGCGCAATGTTTGGATGCATGCCAGTTAATTTCTTAGACAAGGGTTACACGATCAGTTTGGCGTCAGTTCAGTCCGTGCTCGAAAGGGACGCAGCTATATTAACATAATAGCTGCGTCCCTCTCGATCATGATTGAACTGACGCCAGACTGATGAAATACTGAGCGTGTAACCGATGTCTTATTCAAACCAACAGATTTAGGTGTAGATTTCTTTTGCCCTGCATTGTTTTGGTCATCTAAAAGTTTTTTGAGCACTAAGACTTGCCGTACCAGTTCTGAGTAACCCTTTGTCAATCTTCTTACTTCTGATTATCAATTTCTATATGGGCACTACTGAGTTTTGTCGTAAGCATTGTAATTTTAGCCCTAAGTTCGAGCTTTTATGTACTTTCAGTATAGTCCGGTAAGCTATGGGCACTTGTATTCTTATTTTTATCTTTAGGGGTAAAAATAAGAATTCCCTATTGGGTTACTGGCTCGAATCTCAGGCTGTTGCATTTTTCTTGTATCGCTTTTCGCCTCCCAATCGTCACATTGCTTATTTCTTGTGGACTTTTAGGCACAGTCAATTTTTGTTTAAATGTAGACGATGTTGAATGCAAGGTACCTAATTGGTGCAAGATTAATATATTTACTATATCTCCAGTGGGCTTTGTATGCTACGCGAGATTTACCGCCTGTTTCACAATCGACAAGTAAAGCATATTTGACAGATAAATTTAGCCCTTTCTCTTTCTTACACTTAAAAATAGGAGAGAGCCAATTTTAAATGGCAGATAAGTTTACTTGTCGATTGTGAAACAGGCCCTTAGTGTCATATTTTACGTCATCCATCGTAAACAGAGTATATAATAGACTAGGCCCGCGCGTATTCCTTTGAGATGGAGATAGTATCTATACATATAAGTATGGTATATATGCAATCAATTCTGAGTTGCCAACAATTAGAAAATTTCCCCAATAACTACTATTTACCCGACTTCAACAACCGGTCAATTGCGAGTCGGAAATATAATCCTCGTGCTTGTAACATTGGTTTTAGAACATAATACACTATAATTTTCGTCCGGCGTTGCTTACTGTTTTAAATCACATTCGCAATAACCTCCAAATGTGTGTACCTAAGTATTTGAATATTGAAAGTTACAATATCGAACGTTCAAACATCTACAATAATAATATTTTTTTAGGCCTGAAATGCCTACGATTAAAATGCCACGCGTTTACAACGCGCGTTCAAATATCGAAAGTTACAAAATGGAACGTTCAACATATCTACAATCGTGATGTCTACGTCTGAAATGCCACATGATTAAAATATGGAATGCTCAAAATATCCAAATTTATATGACCTAAGTTTATCTTTAAAATTTTAGGTCGCTAATTATAAAACTGTAGGTACCTATGTACATAGTATAAATTTGATAATGCCGCTTTCGCGCAAGGCGGCTTACTTTGACTACGTACTTACCTATTATTGGCGGCACGCGCAGTTAACCCTTCTAGCATAAAGTTGGGTTTTAATTACCCAATCAATAATAATTGTATAATCTGAAAAGTTTATCTTGCGTGTGATCTTAAGTGCATCACTCGTTCACTCGATGCAGCTCATATTAACCGGCGAGCTTAAGTAGTCCCGTCAAAGCGTACAAAACACATTTTGGCGCGTGCATTCTCAATTAGGCAGCCTTAGACAATACTGAGATCGAACGTGGCTTACTTGACTCTCACTTCACGTTTTACATTGCTTATCTAAATCTCTATTACACCTAAGTCAATACATATTAGAGTTATAGGGACTAACGAATTAAAAATGTGTCTTCTACATTATTTAACAATTTCGCCTTTGCGCGTCGGGATAAATTATCAGCATGACTTATTCATTAGATCATTAATTTGACCTTCCTTATGTTAATAGTGTTGGCGATTAATGAAGGTAAGGTTTTTTCGTTCCACCACGACTACTCTATGGCTTTTTAATATTTTAAATAAAATAAAATGTCAGGGAAGCCCCGGCGGTATTAAGCGTCTGATTGCATGTAAGTATCCTTCTAATATCCGCGTTAAAGTCCGTCTTTAAGTCCAGACACGGATAACCGTGCGGGCGGGCCTTTACCCGTGGGTAATACCCATCCGCGAGGGTTTGAGACAGGGTGTTGGTAATAAGGGCCACTCTTGTAAAATCACAGTGCCGTGCGGCTTTCTTTGAGCATTGGCAGCTCGCGCCGCGCGGTATTACACAACATTGAATAAATATCTGAATAATAATGTCACGGGAAAATCTTACATAAATTGACCTAGGTAGTCCCAAACTAGGTTCTAGGCTTGTACTTTGGGTACTACGTAACGATAAACATACTTACCTATGTAGTGACAAATACATACTTAATATTACTATATAGGTACATATATAACACCTAATACTCAGAAACAAATACCTCATTCACATGTTAACTGACACGTCACACTCAATAACTTAAATTACCTACTTAATACGTATTTATTTCACATAAGTAGGTATCTATAGGAATACGCAGGCCGGTTACATTAATCACTAGCAGCTTTTATTAAATCTGGATAGTTGTACCTACCTAAGCTAGGTATAGGGCACAGTTTAGGCGTTTTGAAACGAATGAAAATGTCATGCTGACAATAAAATAGATTTAACAAAAGCTGCAAGTGGGCTATAAGGTTGTACTGATCCCAACTCAGCGGGCATATGTATATATGCAAGTATATATGTGTATAAAAATTTTTCGGTATTTCTTTCCCCTCTAGTCATAATCGCAATTTATATGTACTCATACATAATTATGAGTAGGGAGTTTAGTCCCGTTGGATTATCAGTAGGTACGCTGTTCGACTAGGCTAACACCGGAGATTACTTAATTCGAGTACGAATTTGTACCTATATAGACTCAAACCGGGAAATTATCTATGCATAATTTAAAACGCCTACAACAAAACAAATAGCAAATAGAAGGTATAAACGAATTATCATTTCCGTATTATCAGGAGTTTAAATTTTGGTTCGCTGTGGAACCTTGGCATAATGACAACGTCACATGATGAGATAGGAAATTACATAGGAATTATTCGTTGGTATTGTATGAAAGGGTTCTATGTGGGTTGATGTTTGAAGTTCATGACCGAGTTTGAGATATATAGATAGTTTTGGGGAGGTCAAATACCAATATGAATATCTAAAAGGATATTATGGTGTAAAAAGAATATAAGTATGAATCATATCATTACCGCAGTTAATGCTAATTATTTTTAGTGAGAACATGTAAGGTAGATTGATAAGTGAGGGTATTTGTTCGATTAGTGTTGGTAACATGGATATGCTTCGACAATTATTCCTTTTATAGTCGTTTTTACTATGTTTTATAAATGCTATATATATATATCGTAGAAATTTTGAACTTGTAGCATTTGATTTTGGATGTTTTGCTGCATAACCAATCAGAGATAATATTAAAATAGATAAATTACCTACATATAAACTTATTTCACCTCTTTCTTTTTAAGATTATTTGATTTCATTTGTCTGTCTATTAGGATCAGATTGAACTACAAATTTAAACTAGGAAAATGGAAGATCAACACAATAAGAGGAAGAATTTTGGTTTAGACTTGGGTTGTTTAAGAGGTAATGGAAGAGGTTATTTAAAAGATCAAAATAACTGTTTTAATTAATTAATTTGTATGGAGAATTTGTTTGGGCTAGTCCATACTGTGTTTTCGTTGTTGGTCTAGAGCGACCAATTTATAAAGAATTATCGAGTCGTTATTGCGAAATACCTCGTTATTACTTATATGAAAACTCGTTATTGCGGGTGTTAAGTTCGTTATTGCGCATAAGGAGCCATATTGCTTATATGAAAATCCGTTATTGCGGGAGGGTCAAGATTACTGGTCGGGGCTTTGGAAGAAGAAATGGCAGGGGTATAAATAGGGAAACGGGGAAGACTCTGGGCTTTTTTTGAACGAGACTGAACGAGGGACGGAGCGCTGCCCAAGAGTAGTCCAAAGATTAATTTAGTAATTTAGTGTTTGGATGGAGAATCGGAATCCAATTGGTGAGTATAAATCCTAACCCGTAGGACGTTAAATTTATTTAACGTGACTTTAAGAATACATCAGCGTATTCTCGTCTCCCCCCTGTCGTGGTCAGGACACCTTTAACACCTGGTTTACCAGGCTGCGGGCTGAGTCCGGTTCGCAGGCGACGGGGTTATCCTATATAAATGCATGTAATTTGATCCCAAAACCTACATACAAGCGTGTGGCTATTGCAGCAATGTGGTAGTCTACATGTTTGGCTAACGCCGAAAGGCGGTGTGTGATCTTCAAGCGGATCCACCAGTGACCTTCGGGTTGTTGAAATGCTTGTCCTTTCGCCGGTACGGTACACGTGGAAGGGGCCACAGGTTGGCACAGGCGACAAGGCTGTCCTGTCATGGGGATTCCAACAGACCTCTGTCCAAGAACGGAAGCGTGTACCTCAATGCCGGGAGGGTCCCCCTTCCATATCCTTTATCCTATTCTTGAACCGGCACCGACTGTAGGAACCTGGTTCAGGCAGATAGGGAGTCATTAGGCACGGGTAGGCAGGATGTGCATGCAGCTTTATAATTGTATTTTAACACCGATTGTAGGATTCTGCTTCAGGCACATAGGGAATCATTAGGCACGGGCAGGCAGGGTGTGCATGCAGCTTTATAATTGTATTTTAACACCGATTGTAGGAGTCTGCTTCAGACTGATAGGGTTTCTTTAGGCACGGGTAGGTAGAATGTGTTTATTCAACATCCAGTGATAAATGGAAAAATGGGATGTGCATGAAACTTATTACAGTTCGTTCAGTTCTTAATAGTGCTCGGCTTATAATAAAAATCACATTAACGTTTGCAATTGAATATATATTTGATTGCCAAGTGCTATTGAGAATCTGGAAGTATTGTACTTAATTTATTTGTTTATTTGTTGAAACTATTTTGTTTCATGATGTGTTTATTTGCTATTTATTTCATGATGTGTTTATTTGCTGTGTTTTACTATTTATTTCATGATGTGTTTATTTGCTGAATTTTGCTATTTATTTCATGTGTGTTTTCCTCTGTTTTACTATTTATTCAAATAAATAAATAAAAATAAAATTCAGGATGTGTCTTATTTTTTTGTACTTTGTAGTTAAAGGGTAATTATGCACGAATTCACATTGTAAAAATTGATATAAATGATTCAATATGTTTTTTAAAATTCTTAAATTTTGAGATGTTTTGATGAGGTTGAATAAGTTAGGACCTGCAATGCAAGTTAAGTCATACTATCCAATTTGCTTAAAATATTCAAACCTATGTAGTCAGGATAGGTATTAAAAGAATTCAAAACTAATTTGTTCCTTAAAATTTACTCTGTTAACTTGTAAATTGTTAAATTGAAATTCGTGCATAAATCCTATAACTTTTCAGGAAATTTTACTTGTGTAGCAGGCAGGCAGGTAAGTGTCTATTTTGATTTAATAATCCCGTTCGGGATTAATAAACTTTATCTTATATAAAACCCTTTATAAGCATTCTTTATCTTAAACGGTATTTCAATTAAGTTAGAACTTTTAAATTTTATCTATAGCCTTACAATCTAGGTCAAATTTTATTGTTGAAGTATCAGCGGAGAGGTATTTGTGGTTTGTTATAGGTACAAAGAGATATTGGAGGTAAAACTCAACTGAAGCTTCTATTTTATGGATACCTATCCTAAAATAAGACAAAGGATGCTCAGGGAATTTATCTATGTGACTTTTAACATACAGGTACCATAACTATTTACACAATGAAACCCTATAACCTAACTATTTGTTCGCTCAATACATCATTGACTATAATAAATTAAAATAAAAGATAGGTAAATAAAAGCACACCTTAAAGATTCAGTAAATTCAGCAAATGTTGAAATTATTATGGTGGGTTGATGATGATTCTTCTAGATTGTTAATATAACTACATTGATAATAGTTTATCAGCGGTGATCAGTGCTCTTAGCAAGTTATTAGTACCCTGAAATAAAACAATATTAGTTAACGCTTTGTTATATTATGGGGTAACACTTCATAGGTATATGTCTTTTGATATGCAGGTACCATAACTATTATACATTAAAACTCTATAACTTAACAATAAATACAATAATTTGGTCATTACGTTACTGTTTATAATGAAATTAAAATAAAAGGTTAGGTAATTAAAAGCACACCTTTAGGATTCAATAAATTCAGCAAATGTTGAAATTATTATGTTGAGATGGCATCAACGCCACTTTCAAGATTGTTAATAATACTGCGTTGCTCATCAGCGGTGCTCAATGCTTTTAGCTAGCTAGTAGTATCCTGAAATAAATATAATTTTATCACTTTACATTACATAGGATTACTAAGCTTGATATAAAGATGTTGGTCTATAATTTATGAATGCTAGAGATATTAAACAGGACTATAAACATAGAATAGCTTACAGTACCTTGCAATTGCGGTTTATTTATTTATTTAGTACAGTGGGTGATCGAATCAACTTTATATTTCTTGTAGGCAATAGAATAGTACATTTAACACTTTCTTTGCCAGGATCTCTGATTTTCATACAAAATGGACGCACCTAGCAGGATGGCGGCAGTTAAAGTGGCTTACACTTAATAAATTAACATTTTCATACCTTAAGTATTTCACTCGATGAAATTTAATCAGGTTCTTCGTTTTTATATTCTTTGTGAAGTTCGGAATAAAGTAGATAACGATGGAAATTCATATTTGGAATGAGAGATTGTTGAGAGCAAATAGAGGCTTGGTAAATCATTTTATTGTTAGATCTGAAAGATCGCAATAATAAAATAGAAATATTTACGGATGCTAGGCATCGATAAGTATCTTTAATTAAATAGAACCAACCAGAATTACAAGATAATTTTCGATAAACGAGATAGAAAGCCAAACGCCCGCCTTTAATATCAACGAATTTGTCTGTGTTTATGGTCACAGATAATTATGGTCTAGTCCAATAGAAATACAGATAATGTAGATTACACTACTGTGCAAGTTATAAAGCGAAACATTCACGGATCTGCAATATATTAACGATATAGTTTTATATCAAGTAATTGGAGTGTGAATTCATACATTTGTTAGCGTCTGAATTTGACCCAATAGTCTAGCAACATTGGTTTTGCGATCTTAGACACCACGACATAGTTTGTTTCACGCTGTTTTACTGATTAAGAAAGAGATAGACGTTTAACAATCTTAGAATAGAGAGAGCTTTAGACGCAATACAGTATTAGGAATTAAGACGGCTTAACTGTTAGTTCAAGTCATGACTAATTATCAATAAGATAGTTCGAGTTGACATATTATTTAGGAAACACTAGGATTAGGATGCATATCCTGGGGTAGGGTTAATTTTGTTTGTAATATTATGCCATTTGATGCAATTTTACTTGTCGCTTGTTTGATAAAATGAATTATTTGTTCAATTTACTAAAATATTTGCAGATACTTTTGACTTTATTTAATTGAGAAAAGCAAATGTAATTGGATTAATAATTCACCCGTTAAAGGTGTGACGATTTAGTGGCAATGTGTCGGCTCTTGGCTTGATTCTAGGTGCCCATGCGTGCATGGGTGATGGCACGGGCTATTCCGAGTGATTGGACTAGGTCGTTTCGCTGTGAACGTGGGTTCCATGAAAATCTCTACTTGAAGTGCTAGATCGAGTAGGAATGCTTACCTGGTGGACTGGAGACTCTTGGAGGCACTCTCACATGTAGTTCGTTGTGGAGATGAGACGATACATCATACCAGGGCTGTGGAAATGAGGCTCGAGATGGCTACCTTTATGTCTTCAGAAAACCTTGTCCTTGTATTATGCTTCTGAATTTAGAAACTTTTAAGTGGAGATTAAGTAAATTTAGTTTAGTGCGACTTTTATTGTAGTATGGGAAAAAGGATATGCCATGTCAATATGAGATTTAGATACAGACAAGATTGTTAATTCTTAGAATAGGAAGAACTATAGACGCATGTTAAATTTGGTTGGAGAATTAACATGACATTTTAGGTAACACTAGGATTAGGATGCATATCCTGGGGTAGGGTTAATTTTGTTTGTAATATTATGCCATTTGATGCAATTTTACTAGTCGCTTGTTTGATAAAATGAATTATTTGTTCAATTTACTAAAATATTTGCAGATACTTTTGACTTTATTTAATTGAGAAAAGCAAATGTAATTGGATTAATAATTCACCCGTTAAAGCGGTGTGACGATTTAGTGGCAATGTGTCGGCTCTTGGCTTGATTCTAGGTGCCCATGCGTGCATGGGTGATAGCACGGGTTATTCCGAGTGATTGGACTAGGTCGTTTCGCTGTGAACGTGGGTTCCATGAAAATCTCTCCTTGAAGGTAGCCTTGAGTAGAGATTCCCGTATCTTCTAGTGGCAAGGATACCAGGGTTTCACCTTGGAGACTCGGGTTCGATTCCCGGTGCGGGAATACCGAAAGTCTCTCCTTAAGGTGGCTTTTAAGTGGAGATTAAGTAAATTTAGTTTAGCGCGACTTTTATTGTAGTATGGGGAAAAGGATATGCCGTGTCAATATGAGACTTAGACACAGAAAGTATTAGGAATCAAAAGGGTTAATTACTGTTTGGTTTGAGACCTAACATGCCATTTAGGAAACAATAGATTTAGATTGCATATCCCGGGGTAGGATTAATTATTGTAATGTGCTATTGAAGCATCATTTACAAGTCGCTTGTTTGTTTAAATAATGGAAAATCTCTCCTTGAAGGTAGCCTTGAGTAGAGATTCCCGTATCTTCTAGTGGCAAGGATACCAGGGTTTCACCTTGGAGACTCGGGTTCGATTCCCGGTGCGGGAATACCGAAAGTCTCTCCTTAAGGTGGCTTTTAAGTGGAGATTAAGTAAATTTAGTTTAGCGCGACTTTTATTGTAGTATGGGGAAAAGGATATGCCGTGTCAATATGAGACTTAGACACAGAAAGTATTAGGAATCAAAAGGGTTAATTACTGTTTGGTTTGACACCTAACATGCCATTTAGGAAACAATAGATTTAGATTGCATATCCCGGGGTAGGATTAATTATTGTAATGTGCTATTGAAGCATCATTTACAAGTCGCTTGTTTGTTTAAATAATGGAAAATCTCTCCTTGAAGGTAGCCTTGAGTAGAGATTCCCGTATCTTCTAGTGGCAAGGATACCAGGGTTTCACCTTGGAGACTCGGGTTCGATTCCCGGTGCGGTAATACCGAAAGTCTCTCCATAAGGTGGCTTTTAAGTAGAGATTAAGTAAATTTAGTTTAGCGCGACTTTTATTGTAGTATGGGGAAAAGGATATGCCGTGTCAATATGAGACTTAGACACAGAAAGTATTAGGAATCAAAAGGGTTAATTACTGTTTGGTTTGAGACCTAACATGCCATTTAGGAAACAATAGATTTAGATTGCATATCCCGGGGTAGGATTAATTATTGTAATGTGCTATTGAAGCATCATTTACAAGTCGCTTGTTTGTTTAAATAATGGAAAATCTCTCCTTGAAGGTAGCCTTGAGTAGAGATTCCCGTATCTTCTAGTGGCAAGGATACCAGGGTTTCACCTTGGAGACTCGGGTTCGATTCCCGGTGCGGGAATACCGAAAGTCTCTATTTAAGGTGGCTTTTAAGTGGAGATTAATTAAATTTAGTCTAATGCGACTTTTATTGTAGTATGGGGAAAAGGATATGCCGTGTCAATATGACACTTAGACACAGAAAGTAATAGGTAGGAATCAAAAGGGTTAATTACTGTTTGGTTTAAGACCTAACATGCCATTTAGGAAACACTTGTTTTAGATTGCTTATCCCGGGGTAGGATAAATTATTGTAATGTGCTATTGAAGCATCATTTACAAGTCGCTTGTTTGTTTAAATACTGGAAAATCTCTCCTTGAAGGTAGCCTTGAGTAGAGATTCCCGTATCTTCTAGTGGCAAGGATACCAGGGTTTCACCTTGGAGACTCGGGTTCGATTCCCGGTGCGGGAATACCGAAAGTCTCTATTTAAGGTGGCTTTTAAGTGGAGATTAATTAAATTTAGTCTAATGCGACTTTTATTCTAGTATGGGGAAAAGGATATGCCGTGTCAATATGACACTTAGACACAGAAAGTAATAGGTAGGAATCAAAAGGGTTAATTACTGTTTGGTTTGAGACCTAACATGCCATTTAGGAAACACTAGTTTTAGATTGCTTATCCCGGGGTAGGATAAATTATTGTAATGTGCTATTGAAGCATCATTTACAAGTCGCTTGTTTGTTTAAATAATGGAAAATCTCTCCTAGAAGGTAGCTTTGAGTAGAGATTCCCGTATCTTCTAGTGGCAAGGATACCAGGGTTTCACCTTGGAGACTCGGGTTCGATTCCCGGTGCGGGAATACCGAAAGTCTCTCCTTAAGGTGGCTTTTAAGTGGAGATTAAGTAAATTTAGTCTAATGCGACTTTTATTGGGATATTTTGGGTAAAATCTTCCTTGGGTTGACCCAACCGACAAACACTGACAATAAAGACAGTTTAATTGGGGAATAGCAATTTTTGCTTTTGGTGGAGCGATGCCCAGGTCTGGTGACGAGTCGCACAGAGACGTGCGGATGCCTAAGTTGAGGCGTGGAGGGGCACGTCTCTCTCTCTTCAATCTTTTTGAAGAGGGACCAGTAGGGATTCTGGTATAGCGGTTACTAATAAATTTGCATTATATCTTTCATTATAATCGAAATTAGGAGTATTAGTGAATTTAGGTAGCTTAGGGTTATAAATTTAGATAGGTATAGGAAGTTTTAACTGTTGAAACCTAGTTACACTTGAAACTGTTTATTATACAAACTAGAAAGCTGGTTGAAAGTAGTGCTTTCGTTGAGTGAAACTTGGATTAAACTATCTAGAGGTTTTGGTTAGACAACGTCAATTGAATGTCCGGCTTAGGTATTTAGATATGGATTTACAACACTAATGT
This sequence comes from Acleris cristana, assembly GCA_948252455.1. Lineage (NCBI taxonomy): Eukaryota > Metazoa > Arthropoda > Insecta > Lepidoptera > Tortricidae > Acleris > Acleris cristana. The sequence goes on from OX411771.1 coordinate 49,506,122, forward strand.
CGAAAGTTGCCAATAACTTGACTAATGATTAGAACGTTAATAGCTGACTAAATGTGTGAACTTACAATCGATTAACATTTAACACCGAATGATGAAATTAATACTATAAGGGCACTATAGGTAACTTCTCGCGGTAAGATATAGTTAGGAAGGTTATGTTATGAGAATTATAATAAGTTAAATATTATTTAAGCTAATTAGATAATAGGTTCATAAATAAAGACCCCAAAATGTTTATTAATCATTAAATCTATGTAGTTAATGTTCTTTAAAGTACCTATCCAGCACACTCGAGTATTCCTTAAAAGAATCAGTTACGAACGGGTACAACTTAGGGTCCTAACTTAATTAAAACTAGATGATCACGCTGGCCAATTATTTGTTTATATTTTCTATTTATATATTTATTTATCTCTTTTCCGCTTATTTTTGGGTGGGGTAGAGTACGTTTCATTACAAGGTATAGGTAAATATCAAAAAATAAACAGCATTCTTCACAACACAAACTCTAAATAGGTATGTAGGTACCTTTCCGACTCAAAAGGTATGTTGATAAACGATAGCTCCGGATTTCTTATACGATTATTTAAACACCCGTAAACTGAACAACATTTTCTACTTTTCGGCAAACACATTGTCGCTCGATGTTTTAACGCGCACTACAACCAAACGTGACGGAACGCAATGACGCCGCGGCCCCGTCTAGTCACCATTCCTGCACCTCTATTTGTAGTTTCGTATGGGAGGTTCGCCACACCCACAGCCGTGGTCGGCGTAACGCACACATGCAAGCCTTGTTTGAAGACGATCTACTTTTCTATTTATACTATGCTATGTATCGCTGCTTAAATACAAAAGAAAAACAAATTAAAAACGAATATAGTTTTACTAATGTAAAAAGGTAAGTTTAACGGATTATAAGACGTATACACGCGAGAGGGACAGGTAAGTGCATCTCGTTTATTCATACGTAATTGTGTATAAACGCATCTCAGACTTCCCACCCATCACTAGTCCAATGCCTACTCTATTCTATTCTCCCTCTACGTCATCCATGAATTAGTGTCAAGTAAAGAGTTGCCAGTACAATTAAAAAATATTTTTCTTAAAACTTATTAAGGTGTCACGAAACAAGACAGTCAGGCTCAAGCACCTTGCTTAGAGCACGCAGGATATAACATTGTAATCTGTGCACAGGATAACCATAGATAGAGAACTAATATAATTTTCACTGTGACATAAGACATTGCTATCAAAACAAGAAAGTAAACAAATCGAATGTACATCATTGATTTTCAAGGTAGATCGAAAATCCGTCGATTAGAGTAGGATAAACGCCACGCTACGTAAAGTATTTAATTGGTTTACTAGAAACAATTTGCTACTTAATGCTAAGAAAACTAAATGTGTTAGGTTCGCTTTACCTAATGTTAGGCCGGTAGAATCTAATATATTTCTAAATGAGGAGTGTCTGGAAATGGTGGATAAGACGCTTTTCTTAGGGATAACTATAGACCAAACTTGCAATGGAGTCCCCATATAGCAGTACTAGCAGGTAAATTAAGTTCGGCAGCTTACGCTGTTAGAAAAATCAGACAACTTACCAATGTTATTTCATAGTGTTATGTGGTACGGTATTCTGGTTTAGGGAAAAACTGCTGACATACAGACTATATTCGTGTTACAAAAAAGAGCCATTCGTTCTATATACAGGGTGTTTTTTTGGTCAGCAACTTCCACAATAGGGGTTAATATATTCATGATTCTGAGCTCAAAAAAAAAATTAAAAAAAATTTTTTTTTTTCATGATATGTCGAAAGAATATCCTCGCTACTTTATAAATCATGGTCTCTCGTTTCTGTAGCTACGAAGGGGGTAGGCCGCTTATCATCACGATTGTTATTGTTTGATACTACCCTCACAAAACTATGCGCAAGCGACGTCAGTACCGTGTTTGTTTTGAAGCGAGTGCTTGTTAAGTAAAGTGTTAAATCACTTAATTGTTACAAAAAATGTCTCGGCAAGAAAATTTACTTCTTGACAATCGGGACATGTTTGATGTTGTAAACATTTACTTTGTGAGTGGTCAAAACATTGCTGACACCGTTAGAATTTGGACTGAACGATTTCCTAATCGGCATGCCATTACATGTTACACTGTATGGTCTATCGCTAGCAACCTTTACGTGTGGGGCACTTTTGAAACGCCACGCCATGCTCAAGGAAGAGGCCAAAGTGGGCTTGCAGTGGATGTTAAGCAGGCTATTCTCGATTACTAAGAAGAACATCCACGGGCTAGTACTCTCTTAGTCTTAAGCAGTTTAAATACTAATTTGCGACGACGAGCTACATTGTGCATTAATGTGCATCTTGGAAGGCGGCCGTCACTTCGAACATTTATTACAAGTGACCTAATGTAAAAATTTAAATTTCGTAAATTTTTAACAATCGTTGTACAAAGCTGATTCCCCTTTTTAAATACGCCATAGACAACTTGCGGTTTTGTAATCCATACCGTTATTCTGTAGTTAAATGCTATTTCAGAACGATTTTGCAACAATAATCCACATTTTGTAATCTTTGACTGTCCTAAGCCTGTAACAAGTATGAAGGGAAAGATGAATCATAACATTGTGCACGGTGATTATGTCATTAGTCTTCGGTAAACAAACACGTCGCATGGTAACCACAATTAAGTGAAATAATGGAAAAAATTGAAAATGCGATTTCTCTGACCTCCTAAGGCATTTTAATTTTTTAATGTGATATTCGGATTCAGCATTAATTAAACTATCTCTCCTGTTTTGGAAGTTGTCGACAAAAAAAACACCCTGTATAACTTAAACTCCCGTGATTAAAGAAATTATTATTTTGACAGTAGCGTCACAATTTATTAAGAGAATATTATTTATGTTATTAAAAATCAAGACTCTTTTATCAAGAATTGTGATATACATCATTTGTATACAAAAAAAAAATGCTATTAAAAAATTTCGTGTCCGTAAGTATATAAATCATTTGTAGATATGCATTCATTTCTATAATAAATTACCAGTACTTAAAAATTACTTGAAAAAGTCATTGATGTCTAAAGCTTACTATAGGGTCAAAGACTAGCTAACAGATAAAATGCTTGGCCTAAATTAAACACCTAAATATCTTAATAATAACTTAGTCATACAAATATGTAACCATTGTATATTGTCTAGGGGACACGGTTTCTGTAGGAGAATGTATCGAAACTTTTTGTGGTTGTTTTGCACGGTCATAAGTAAGTTTTTTTTTAAATTATTACTATTTATGAGTTCTTGTGGAAATACCGAGTTTTGACACATTTTGCTGCTCAACTACGCATGATATATTATACACATTTTTTTTGTTACATTCATTGTTTTATATAATGTAAGGTTATGTTTTTTCATTGTATAATATGATAAGCTGTTTTAAATACGACTGACTGTTGAGTTTCTTGCGGCGTTTATTCTCTGTAGTCCAAAATCGAAGCGCTCGTAGATTTTTGGCGTGTAAAAGTGCCCGTGCGGCCTACTTATCTTATCTTATCTTGTTGGTGGGGTCCTGACGGATACACTTCGACCCTATGGGATCTTTTGTGTAATTACCCCTCTTTTAGCGCTTAATCCAATGCAGCCTCCACTCCTTCCATTAATTCTGAGCGACTAGCAGAGAAATGGGTTCACTTTGAATTACCTAGATGGCGCTGTGGTGCAAGCAAAGGAAATGGTTGAAATTAAATAAAAAAACAGATCATTCTAATTAGAATTTAGAAATAAATAAATTTGTTTCGTTATGTTAGTAAAATAAATTAAAGAAGGAAGGTTTGCACAAATTATTTTGTAATGAAGAATTGGCTGGAAGTTGAATAAAATAAGAAATGACGGCCATAATGCTAAAGTGAGTAGGAGACAAGTTCAAAGTATAATGAACTAAACGATTAGACATTTAAAATTGACAGGTTAATTCTGGGCGACTAGCAGAGAAATGGGTTCACTTTGAATTACCTAGATGGCGCTGTGGAGCAAGCGAAGGAAATGGTTGAAATTAAATAAAAAAACAGATCATTCTAATTAGAATTTAGGAAATAAATAGATTTATTTCATTATGTTAGTAAGATAAATTAAAGAGGAAAGAATTGCACAAATTATTTTGTAATGAGGTAACATTATAGTTGTAAAACCTAATAAATAAGGATCGAATAGGCTGGAAGTTGAATAATAAAAAAAAAAAAGAATTATGACCGCTATGATGCTAAAATGAGTAGGGGTCAAATTCAAAGGATAATGAACTTTGTTTGTTACAATATGTTATGTTGGAATAATCATTGTCATTAGAAAAGTAAATGCATTATTGCGGGAAAACTTCTGCGCATCCCAGCTACATTATACGCAGGGTACGCTAGAGAGACGCTAATATGAGGAGAGATGAGTTCAAACGAAAGTGAGCTTTATTTGTTACTTGAAATGATGAAATAGACACTAAAGTTGAATAATTGAAATTTCTTTTGCGGGAAAAGTTTACGCATCCAAGCGATCTTATACGCAGGTTTCATACAGCGGGGCCGAAAATTAGGGGTTTCTACGCATGCTCAGGGTTTTCTATATAAAGTCTGGCGAGGGTCTGAGCGGGGCTTTTTTATTCCGGTCGTCGAAGGGGTGAGTTGTTATTTTGCTGAGAGGTGCCATGTATCGTCCATTTTTGCCTTGTTGGTTTTTATTTATTTGTGTTGTGCTCGTATTATTATAGGTGATATTATTTTGTTCGTCGCTTCACGTTGCGTTCGAGTAACGCTACAAGTTAACGATTATCGCTACACAGGAATGTTGTAGTCGACTTTCTTTTGCTAATATTGTGAGAATGTTTTAATAACTGGTGTTTGTGTGGTCCGGGATTGTTTTAACATGTTTATTAACCTTGTTTTGTTTTCCAGAACTCTGTAACGACGCCACAAATGGTAGTCGGTTACGCAGAGCTCCAGGCAGTCGTAGTTTACGAAAATGAATACCTACACTCACATTTTGGTTGTGAGTTGAGACCTGAAGATTTCCACAATCAGGAAATGGACGGTTTTAACTTATTAACTGAGTGAGTTTGGAAGGTACGCGTACAAGGTTTCCTGATACCTTTATTCGGTATATCAGGCTCCGCTGATGGTACTTTTTCATGGTTTCTCTTCAGGGCCCGTAGAAGTGGATCCGAAATCTGCGAATGTTGTGTGGCCATATAAAGTACCTTTGGCATTGATCCCCTTATTTATATATGTATATATAGACCACCGTAGGTATTTTCCCCACCTGGAAGCCAACTAAAGGCTAGAAATAGCCGGTTGAAGGGTCTTAGGACTACACACAGGAAGTTTTACTTCCGAAATCGAGGTTATGTTAGGTCTTAGTTGGTCTAGTAAAGGTTTTCTTACACCGGAATTCCTTTAACACTACTCACACGTTTAACGTAACTGTAAAAGTCATTTTGGACTTTTAATTGCTCTAAAACAATAGATTAATAGGTGTTTAGGGGTCTTAGGTAGTCAGTAGCTTTTCCATTACACCGTGGGAAGCTTATAAACACGTAATGTGACTAGCTAGGTATATGTAGACAAAGTTTGTTCTATTACTGGCATAGTAGAACAAACTCTGTCGACGTAAGAATTATAATTATTGAACCAAGAAGACTTAAATTAGCCTTCTAAAACCAATAGGAAAATTAGGAACTAATAATAATTAATTCATATTAGAAAAGTAATCCTTTTAAATTAAAATCATATTAGGCAAATATTCAATCTAGGGTATCGAAACTTACTTATTGAAAGCAATCTTGATAGTCTGTGGTTAGGTCTATCTATACCTGACAGAAACGTCAAATTCTAAAACCGTCCGTCTAGTTAGAAAATCTAAAACATTGATTGATTAGTTAGAAAATAAATAAAGCGCTAGGCTGCGGAGTATGTATGTTGTCCGATAAACCCGTGTTGGTATGATTAGGGAGTTCGTTTAACATGAAAGGTATGGTAGTGGTTATAATTAGCACATAGGTAGAGATCTAAGTTTAAGAAGCATTCGCGTCTAACCTTAGTGATAAACCTAGGCGGCTAACTAGGGAGACGCCCGCAAACATGTTTTATCCGTTAGTGTGTATAAAGAGTTCTCGTTAAAACTGTCTCAAACGAATAAAAGTAATTAGTTAGCTATGTGTATTTACACAAGGTTGTTGTCATAGAAGTCATCTAAGCACGTAACGAAACTTTTTAGTCTACGGTATTATTATTAACTTTCTAGGATAGTAAGGGTAAATTAAAGAGTTCACGTTAAAACTGTCTCAAACGAATAAAAGTAATTAGTTAGCTATGTGTATTTACACCAGGTTGTTGTCATAGAAGTCATCTAAGCACAACGAGAGTCTATGATATTATTATTTACTTTCTAGGATAGTAAGGGTAAATAAGTACGGTTACATACCTGCTAAAAGAAAAGCTAGGCTTATCATATTTAGATATTATTCCGAAGAGGTTCTAGTTGTAAGTATTAAATCGTCATCATTATAAGCTAAACATTATCTTTAAACATCAGATAAAGCAAATAAATCTAGGTTAACGTAGTCCTTTTGTATAGGTAAAATTCAAAGTGATACTTACGAGTTGGTCTGTCCTTTCAATACACCTTTAACAGCTATAGATGTGCGGTACATACCTAGCTACGGCTTTCTGTCTCTGTCCAAGGACAATCAGTGGTCACTGTACTTACACATATGCTTAGTTGTTGTCTGAAGGAACCCTAGTGTTGAGTATACACTATGCGGTTCAAGAACACACCACCTTTGTGAGAATATTAAGGTTATTAAAGAAGTTATTTAGTGATAAAACCAAAGGGCTACTAATTTAGTTAAATTAAGTGTTGAAACAGGATATCTGAAAGCGCATTAAATCAATTATAGGGCTACTTACTAGGGATAATTAATTTTAGATATAGTTTAGTGTTGGCAATTTCAATGAAGTAGATGGTATATGTAAAATTCACACTATAGTGTTTCAGACTAAGTTATGAATGTACTAGAGATATAGTACTGAAATTGAATTATAGTAATCTGAGTGATTCAATAATTCATACTACAATCCAGAGAATAAAAGGTTGTAGAACCCGCTTAGTAGGGTTACATGATAAATACAGTAGGTATACTACTAAATAGTTTGGCAGTTATGACTATCAATTATAGAGAAAGACACACAAAGGTTGTCATAGGAAAATTGAATTTAATTCCTTAGGTAAGAAGTAACAGGCTAAGAAATAAGAATAAAGCCTAAAATTAAGCATTGATATTATATTGTTCAAATATATTATTTTGTGTTGAAAAGTAAAATGAATAACTGAACTAAAGAGTTTAATCCTTTGAGTTTGTCTCGGTCTCTCTTCTCAAAGGATCCTTTTGGAGAGACTAGTAGAATCAAGTTTACCTAATTGACTAGAATTAGTATACTAAATTTTAACACTAATAGAATAATGTGTTATGCTAAATAATAAAATATATATTAATGGGCGGGCTCTGAGGTTATGGTTGAAGATCAGCGGAATGGCGAGAGATGGAGCCTTTTCCTTAACCGCTAATATATTATTGCCATTTTATAAAAGTATATCTAGTAAGATATTTGAATTAACCCGAGAGTTTGTTCTTAGTTATATAGTTAATATCTGAAGCTTCAAGTAATATTCTAATTCGCTTAATAGATATTTTGTTTCAACAGTAGAATGATTATATTTCATGTTAGGATTTCTATATTCATGCTAGCTATAACTCTATTCCTTGGTTAATAATAGAATGTTAGGTTAAGTAATTAATCCTTTCCAATAGACTATTATAATAATTTGAATCTAGTTTCAATTAGGAATTTTATTAATACAATTCTTTACTGAATAGTTAATGCTTTTAGTTTGATTTAACAACATATAGATGTTAGCTGGCAAGTTTAATGGTATTCTCTAATAGTAATCAGTAGGAAGGAGTAATTAGGAACTTCATAATAGACTAGTAATAATAATCTCTCGCTCATTAAAGTTCTTTGGTTTACTATTCGGTTCACAATGTAGGGTTCTTAGACATTAGACAATCAAGAGGCCAACTTAAAGATAAAAATATCTTAAATATAAAATTTTAAAATTGTGTATTTGGGGGGGTCAGTACAGGAGCTTATATACAAAACTAGAGGTTGAAAGCCGAACGAAGAAGTTTGACTTTATTACGTATTTAAATATTCCACCTCTTTCTTTCACATGTCACAAATTACTTCCATCTCATTCTTACCCTAACTAAAGAAAGAGATGGAATATATTCGTGACGCAATTAAGGTTAAAACTCTTGTTTCGAACGGATGTTCGGCATTCAACCTCCAGTGTTGTATACAAGCTCCTTAGTCGTGAGTCGTGACCAACTCGATTAAATTTTTCTAATGTTGGCAGTATGTGTATTTTCTAGATGGCCATGCCGAAACGTGAAAAAAAAAGTGTCATGCTATGCTCTGTGTGCTATGCTATCAATGACATTATGGCGGGCAGCAGAATAGAGGAATAATTTTAAACGTTGATTTTCTGTCATTGCGAAAAAAATAGACCAGTCGTAAAATAATTTTAATATGAACTTATAGATCTTAATAAATACGTCGTTTAACGTATAGCCGAGTTTAGATACATGAAAAGCTTTTATTTGAATAATATGACGTAGCTCAATTATCTTTGACTCCGTGGCAAAATTCAAAATTCAAAATTCAAAATATTTATTCAGTAAATTGGCCACATGAGGGCTCTTTTACACGTCGGTAATATGTAGTGAATCTACTAGCGCTTCGGACAAGACCATCATTGCGGAGAAGAAGCGCCGCAAGAAACTCCAGCAGAAGGTCATTTTTTCCAATCATAAAATACAATAATACTTAAAAGTAACATTACAAGGTAATAAAGTAATAAATAATTATTTAAAAAAAACTAACAAATAAATCATTACAAATGTAAGCTTAATAACATTAAATTAAAAATATTGACTAGGAGAACAACATAACGAGGTCAGGAACAGTAATTAAAATAACTAAATGGAAAACAGGTCCTTGCAAGCGTGAACAGACCGGACCCCACAGACAGCACCCGTTCACGAGTATGACGCGTATCTCAGCCATCGCCTCCCTCAACCATGTGTTCGGGAAGGTCGCCACCTTCCCGAACCCGATCAACGACGCCGCCGTAAGCAAAGACCTTTGAGTGAGCATGACATGCTCATGCTGCCGGACAATATATCAATAAAAAGTAGCTGTCCGGCGAGAAACATCACAATGTGTTCTCATTTCAAAACTGTCTTGTGCACAAGAACCAATAAATTACAACGAGGAAAGTAAACATTAGGTAAACTTAAATTTTAAAATGGCTTAAAGGTATTTTGCAATAAGCGCTGCCCAGCTATTATTACTATTTAAAAAAGAAGAACCCCAATTAAACTACTTAAAAAACGTCTTTATCATCTAGGAAGTCATTTACAGTATCTTACCCATCAAGCAGCACTTAATGCGAGACTTAAATTTATTGAACGGCATATTGACAATATCAGTAGGTATCTTATTGTAGAAGCGTATACAGTTCCCCACGAACGATGTACTTACTTTACGAAGACGATGACCTGGGACTACGAGTTTATCCTTATTTCGCGTGTTGAAATTGTGAACGTCGCGGTTATGCCTGAAGTCATGTATGTGTTTGCGTACATACATGATATTTTCAAAGATATACTGCGACGCTACAGTAAGAATATTAATTTCTTTAAATTTATCTCTGAGTGAGACCCGTGAACCCAGTTGATAAATAAAACGTATAGCCCGCTTTTGTAATACAAAGATGGCCTGAATGTCAGCCGCTTTGCCCCACAACAAAATCCCATAACTCATGACACTATGAAAATAACTATAATACACCAGTCTCGCTGTCTCGACGTCTGTAAGTTGGCGGATGCGCTTTACCGCATAACTTGCGGAGCTAAGTTTACCAGCAAGGGTGGATATATGTGCATTCCATTGCAATTTTGAGTCCAAAGTAATACCTAAAAATACTGTTTTATCTTCGAATCCCACTGTCTCATCCTTCAGTTTTATACTAGTCCCATTCACTCCTTTCACATTTGATAGAGAAAATTTCATGCACTTGGTTTTCTTGCCATTTAGAAGTAAGTTGTTGGCTGTAAACCAGTCAACAGTTATTGACAACGTATCATTAATATCATTTAAATTTGCCTGTTTTCTATCTACTTTAAATAAAAGTGAAGTATTATCGGCAACCAGAACTATTTCATGTTTGTCGCGTACAACATAAGGGAGATCGTTGATATAAATCAAAAACAAGAATGGGCCGAGAATTGAGCCTTGAGGCACTCCCATAGCAACAGCTGATCCAGGAGATTGCGTTCTATTTATGTCCACCCGCTGAGTTCGGTGAGCAAGGTAAGAAATAATAAGATCAAGTGCACCGTTTTTAATACCGTAGTAGCTTAGCTTCCTTACTAACGTAACATGATCAACACAGTCAAATGCCTTGGATAAATCACAGAAAACTCCAATTACATCTAGTGATTCTTCCCAGGCATCAAATACATATTTAATTAGGGTAGAACCGGCATCTGTTGTTGACCGTCCTTTGGTAAACCCAAATTGACTACTATGAAGCAACTTATTCTTACTAAAATGTGAAGATATTTGGTCAAGAATTAATTTTTCAAAAACTTTACTCAGTGCTGGCAGTATCGAAATTGGTCTAAAATTTGTGGGTCTGTTCTTGCCCCTGACTTAAACAAGGGTATAATCCTACTGTGTTTCATCAGATCGGGAAACACTCCAATATCTACACACTTGTTAAATAAAGCAGCTAGGTATCGTGCAGTTAACTCAAAGATGGACTGTAGTACTGTGACGGAGAGGCCCCAGAGATCTTCAGTCTTTTTTATATTTTACGTCACACCTGGCCATAATGTGAGTTTTATCGCACGCTGAGCGCACGGTAAAACTCGCATTGTGGCCAGGTGAAGACGTAAAGTTGTGTACTCATCACGGGCAGTAAAAAAGAAAGCCCTCTATCGCATTTTTTTTTTGTTGTCGCCTTAAGGGCCAAAGACTTAAGTCCTTGCTTTTGTTAGCAGGATATTGAAATTTACATTTAAAAGGGGCAGAGATGAAAATCCCTTCCGGAGACCTGGGAATGGAGGGCCCAGGTACTACCGGGCTCGCACCGGCTAAAAACACCAATGCCCCTTGTTGTGAATGAAGTTATAAACTCCCGCGGATACTACCCCAGCCAGTGCTGAAAGGCCGGAGGAGAAGTTCATTCCTCCGTTTATTTATCCGCGGGGTTAGAAAAAAGGGGGTGGGAATGGGGAATGGGGAATGGGAAGGGGGTTGCTTAACTTAGGTGAGTCGCGGAGTGGGAATCCTGACGCATGCATTCTTACGGACTACGGGCTTCCTTTCTTTGCCCGACAATGGAAGGGTTGGGTCGGAGATCTTTTTGGACCGCTTGTGTGGCTGTGGACACCATCTTTATGGGTGGGGCTACCCTTTTTTTTGAGGCTTACTCTTTTGCCTGGAGATAATGTTTTCTTTGCGCGTGTCTCCTTGCGCTGCCCTCTTTTTTATGACCTCTTCCATTGCAACCTAGCCTATACATCTGCTATAATGAAAAGGGGGGAGCAGGTCTCAGTTTAACGAGGGACAAGAGAATCGCGCGCGGAGCCTTACCCCAGCCAGTGCTGAGAGGCCGGGAGAGAAAATCATTCTCCCGTTTAGGTGTCCGCAGGATTCTCCATCCCCTGTCCTACCGACACCCGTTAGGTGTTCGGGAGATGCGTGCGTTAGGGGTTGCTGTTAATATAAAACTTAAAGCTAGTTTAGTTCTGGGTTAAGTAAGAGATCGTCCAATTTAAAAAAGAAATAAGAAATAAGTATTTATTGCATCATCCTACAAGATTAGGGGTGCGTTGGGGTTTTTATGTGGAAGAAGAAAGTTTGGGTTGAGGGAACAGGATATGGGAGGGGGTTGAAGTTGGAAAGGGGGAGGGGGGGGGTACGAGTACGAGGGTTTTTGGGGAAGGTTGGGAGATGTTTGGGGGGTGGTTTCGGCGTGGGATCCTGCCGGTGTCTTGTGGCCGAGGGGTTTGCGTGGTGTCAGATTTCAGCGTAGCGTTTAACAGAATAGTCAGGGTACCGAACTATTTGTTCCTTAAACACGCTACGCGTACCACCTTTTCTATAAAACCCTTCGTGCTTTCGCGGTTGGCTTCTGTTCCCAGTAGGGCTTTCCAGCTTGAGCTATCCGGAGAAACTTTGACTCCGGTCTTTTGCTCAAGGTCAAGCCTTTCCACGCCGAAACGCGGGCACTCGCAGACAATGTGCCAGATGTCCTCGTCAAGGGTCGGGTCGCAGACACACGAGGGTGTGTCTTTGATCTTAAAACGGTGGAGATAGGCGGCGAAGCCTCCGTGACCAGTAAACGCTTGAACCAGGAAGTTTGTGAGTTTGAGTTTCTTTAATATGCTGTTCGCATCTCTCACAGTTGTAAAAAACTTCTTGGTTGTCGCACCTGTCCCAAATGCCCCGTAGCGAACCTGCCACTGTTCGACCGTGTTCTGTCTTATCGACCTCTTGGCGTAGGACACCGGCACCATGTCGTATTGGGGGGCGGTCTTCTTCCTAAGGGCTGCTTGCTTTGCCAATTCATCTGCTCTCTCGTTTCCTGGCGTTCCAACGTGAGCTCGCAGCCAATAGAACCTGAGATCGGTCCCCATTGCTCTTGTTTGGGTTGTTGCGTTTTTGATCTCTTGAACCAAGGGGTGTGTCGTGTCCGGTGATTTGAGGAGCTCCAGTGAGGATCTTGAGTCACTGAGGATGCTGACGCTCCGCGCCTTGTGTTTCCCTGCGATCTGCACTGCCCTAAGTAGAGCGTACAGTTCGGTTTGAAACACTGTGCTATAGGGCGCTAGCTTGAAGGTTGAGTGGCGGATTTCTCTGCCATTCTCCCACCATGTGAGTGCCGCTCCCGTTTGGCCCTCAATTTTACTCCCATCGGTGTAAATTTGAGGGCCTTCGAGTTCGTATCCATCGACCACGTCTTGGTTGAATTCCTCCAAGCAGACGTAGTCGATGGACACAACCCTTGACGGGTGCGGTCTCTTCAGGGCGTCAGTTTTTTTCTTCAACTTCTCTTCCTGGTGGAATGTGGTCCTCACTGTAGCCCTTTTTGACCTCGTAGAGGCTTGCCGCTTCGTGAATGCGCAAATCCAGTGGGAGGGTTCCCGACAGTATCAGCGCCGATGTCAGAGAGACCGTCCTGTACGCTTTGCAAATCTTCTGGGCGAAACCACGCTGTATTGAATCTAGCTGGTTTCGCACCATCAACTTGTTGGCAGACTCGTGCCATGCGCTTGCTGCGTACAGGACGATCGGCTCTATCACCGCCACGTAGATGGTTTTCACTATCTCGCTATTGAGACCCCATGACACCCTCGCCGCACGTGACAACTGTCTGTAGATATTCGTTACCTTTCGGCACGTTTTTTCTACGTGTGCGTTGAAGGTCAACTTACGGTCTATGGTAAGTCCCAATAGTTTGATTTCGTCGACAAGCTCTACTGCGGTTCCAGCCATTGAGATTCGGATGGGGTCCCATTTCAGCTTCCTCGTTATCACCATGGCTCCCGTTTTGTGAGCGGCGAAGTTAAGCTTATTTTGGGTACCCCATTCGACCACTTTTTGGAGAGTCCGTTCGGCGACCCGAGACCGCATGATAAGGGTACACTACGCGGGCGAAATCAGCGAAAAGCCCACCACAAAGGGTCCTATGTGTCCAAGGTTCTATAGAAGGTCCAATCTTCTGGAATGTAATTCTAGACGATCTCCTACAGATGCTCAACGACACGGACGCCCACTGTCAGGCCTTCGCTGACGACGTCACTCTGGTGTTTTCTGGCAACGACTCAGCGGGCCAATTATGCGTGACACCTTTTTATCGAGTGGATATGTCTAAATTTTTAACTAAGTCGTCTATTTTATCTAAATCCCTAATATGGTTGACAGTGTCGATTAAGTTATTGCGCCGATATAGCGACGACAATTGTGTTTAAGCCCAGTGTGACAAGAATCACGCAAGAATACTACCATTTTGGAAAAAAGTTGCTAGTGTCACGAAATCAATCTATTTTTGTACATGTTGGATGTTGAGTGGCGGACTTTATATAATGCTTCTAAAATTAATTGTTATCAAGTAGTCATTGAAAGGAGCGGACTAGGCATACTCTTTAAAATGTTTAGGTTATCTTGACAGCTCGATTCGAGTTCTAGGATCTGTGGTCAAGTGTGGTCCGAACTGATCGGAAATTCGAATGTTTATTTTTGCAAGAACTACGATTGTTAGTTTTAGGAATTTATATTCAGAAACGAATTAATGCTCTAGAGATGTGGTGTTAAAGGAGAATGCTCGATATTTCGTGGTTGGAATTCCGAACAAATGAGTCCATTCTTCGAGAGCTAGACATCAAGAAGAGACTATCAAGCTTATTAAAAGCTCGTATCCTCACTTTCTTTGGACACGTATCGCGGCGCGGATGCGAATCTATCGAACGCCTGGTAGTGTGGTAGTGCAAGGCACGGTCGAGGGCATCAGACCACGCGAAAGATAGCTGATGAGGTGGACGAACCAAATAAAAACCGCCGTCGACGGTCCTCTACACGAATGGCCGCAGTTCGCGAAGAATGGCGTCGCATTGTGAAGCAGGCCACAAAATCAACGTGACGACCACGACCACTCTGACAGGAGTGTTACGCCCACGTTACGCTAAAGAGAAGAAACCTCCATGAAGAAAGAAAATTTCAAGAGAAAGTTGACACATCAACAATAAATCAAAAAAGAAATGTGTAAGTTTAATATAGTGAACTAATATGAATCTAGTCGATTTCTTTATTATTGTTACTCTTTAAAAATTATATTGTGTTACAGTTGCTGTACAGCAATGCAAAACAAGCTTTGAGTACATGGTAAGCCACCCCCATTTTCCAATGGTGAATTTAGTGGGTCACTCGGGTTCAGAGAAACAAAAGAGGCAAAATCTCCCTTCTATTTTAGGAGACTTGAGCTAGACAAATCTGTGGAAGCTTGGAAAGCCGTAAGTACCTATTTAATTTGTTTCACACTCATTCACACCGGGTAAGTTTGAATACTTGGGTAATAATTACCTATCGGCCTTTAAAGTAATACTAAGATGTAGCGGAAGTAAAATTACCCAGTGTGACTGTATACATTTACTCAATAATATATCAATAATAAACCGCTGAACCGATTAAACCTAGTATGTAGATAGCTTGAGCTCAGGCTATTTTTCATCCAAGAAAGAATCAGATTACCTGCTCTATTTTGTAATACATTCTATTATAAAAAACCTGGTTAGTGTGATTACTTCTAGTATGAAAATTAAATAAAACACAGTGTTAAGTAAAATAATAATTTATTACAGTGACCATTTTTTTGAGTTACTTTTAATTAATGCCCTATTGCTGAAAACTTCTGGGTGGCAACAACATCATTGCTATCTGCAGTAGTGTCCAGCTGTATTCTGAAAAATAATGTGTAAATTAGTAAAATGTTCTGAACTCTTGTAACATAGTAAATTACAAAAGGTACTTAAAATCATAATAAGTAATAACCTTATTGCATCATATTATATAACACACTACAGGTTTTAATTATTTTGAACGCTCTATAGTTTTACCCCTGATTATGCCCTAAGCACTGAATACCTTTTTACATGACACAATTCAGCGTATGAATGACTACATTCATTAAATGAGTATGTTCATAGGCTAATAAAAATGCCATTGGGTGTATTTTCCATCTGGACTATTCGGCCTAGCATTCAAAATAGGCACCATGATCCATGGCTCAAGAGAGTACCCGAGTCACCTATATAAATTACAATATACAAATATAAAATAATGTTCTTTTTTTTCCAGGTTAGAGGCCACGAAAATTGTTACCGAGGTGGAGTTCCAAAACTATATAATAATGTATATAGGTTAATTACAGTTTTATCTATGTTTATATTAAAAATTGCAATTACAATAAGATCTTTTAATGCTAATGAAAGCATATCCCAAACAATTATTATACAAGTTTATTAAATAGAGCTTGGTCTGCCTGACTCTACTAGATTTTGTTTAACATGCACAGAAGAAACTACTTTCCAATGTGCAAGTTAAACACCCTTTCGAGCTCTATTTTAAGAACAGAGATATGAAATATAAAGGAGTCATGCATTCACTGCTAATACTTTGCAATTCACATAAGCTATCTACTAAACATAAGTTATTAAGTTGAAACACCCACATCTACTCTTTTATACTATTATATTTAATTAATTGTTTGTTTGTTTGTATGTTGAAAGCTGTCTCTAATAGAAACATAGGCAAAACTAAACTATAATTGTCAGTAGATACATAACTTTCAAAAGGATAGAGGGATGTTAATGTGGTTTTTTTAATTAGAATATAGGGTGATTTGATGAATATCGGTTGAGTCGTTTGAGGGTTATCAGCAGTGATCGGAAATAGTTGAGCTAATTTACCTAAACTTGACGCATATTCATTCATGCGTGAGTGAGATGGGAATACATTATTGAATGAACATGCATCATCATAGCTTAAGGTTATTTAAATTTAAACATTTTCTTATTTTCTTTTATTTCATCTTTGTGTCCTTATAACCTTTTCCTTACTAATCACACTAATATTACAAATTCGAAAGTGTGTGTGTATGTTGGTTACTATTTTACACTGTAACGACTGAATGGAAATGGATGAAATTTGGAATGTACATAGCTTTTACCCTGAACTAACATATAGGATACACCTTATATCTCAGAAAACATGCGGATGAAGTTGAATGTTATAAATGAGTTTGTGCAGTGAAGCTAGTTCCTGTGTTATGTGTCTGTGGACAAAGTAACAATGCAATCAAATCTTAGATGCCAATTTTAACCTACTTTTAATTGTTGGATTGATTTGAAATTTAGCATACTTTTACAGTTCCGATGACAATATAAAATGGAACCATCAAGCTGGTATGATGATGGAGAGGGAAGGTAGCCATAGGAATTTTGATAGTGAGTTTACTAACGGTGTTTGAGGTATAGTCTGCAATAATGCGTGTTGTTTTTTTTACTTTTAGTTACGAGTTACTTTACTTTGAAAATTATTTCCTAAGCCCTAATAGTGACATAACTAACATTAAGTATTCAAGTTGGTAGGTATAGGTATTCATAATAGTCTATTATATATATGTATATAAAATTTAATTGCCACATCTATGACGGAGCATCACTTGAGAACGGCTCGACCGAGTTGTCTGTTTTTTCGTTGTTTTCGTAATTGTCAGGACAAGGTTTGTATGAAACAATAAATCGCCAGAGTGATACCAAGCACGAACAGCTAGTAAATAATAAATATTACTTACCTTAATGTTATTTACATGGGTAATTCGTCATTATTGTGCGGCTGGAGGTCTTATTCGAATTCGGCACATAAACGGTGTGCTATCTCCTTGCACCTCTATATATTATGTCGAAATTCTCCATCCTGAAGCTCGAAGGGGTTGGGAGCATCCCTTATAGCCCTGCACAGCAGTTTATTCTTTCTTTTTTGGCTTGAAGCGGGAGGCGACGAAGACGCACTTGACATTCTGCAAATAATGATTACCAATTGTAATATAATGTTAAACACCTTTCTTGTAAGTATCGAAGCCTTTTTTGATAAGTGAAACATTACAAAACCAATACTCACGCTTAAATTTTAGTTTTTTTCAAGATTAATGTCGTATCCAAGTCTTATCGTCACCAAGTTGGCACTCGTATAAACTTATCGAATTGAGATGTCAAAAGTCGATCCAAAGTGGCCACGCATATTAAGCAAAATCGATAAAAGATGACGATTGTCATTTATCGTTGTCAAAAGTGGATAATACAATGTAACCGATGCCACCATGTTAGCCAACGTCGACAATGATAATATGTCTATGATCTTGAGATAAAAACGTTTTATTGCGTGGATAAGTGTCACCATAATCGGCCCGCAGGTGCAGTAAAAGCAAAAACCGAACGGACTCTATCGCATATTTACGACCCTCGCCTACGGCTCGGGTCTCAAATACCTGCGATTTCGGGCTTTCATTCTTTTACAGCCCTTGTTAAGTAATGTACTAAAGTGACCTAAAAGTTTTAATAACAATTTTTGGAGAGACATGATAAAATTTAAAAACATCTGTGCATTCCTTCACATTTGATCTTAATAATATTTCAGCTTTATCAGGAGATGATGATAATGATTTAGTGGTATCTAAAGGTATATTTGTAAAGAACCGCTCAAACTCTTTAGCTACATCTAGGTCCGAGTTCACCACAGTACCTTCAACTTGGAGGCTGTAGTGAGGGTCTCTAACTCTAGTTTTACCAGTTTCAGTATTAATTACATTCCAAACAGTTTTAACTTTGTTATCTGAGTTACGGATTTTGTTAGAAAAATATTCTGACTTTGCGGCGGCACAAATTTGTTTGAATTCTTTAGAGTAGTTTTTGACGTAATCTAGAAACTCTGGCCTATGATCAGTAGCTCTTCTAGCATATAACTCATACAATTTATACCTTTTTGCGTGAATTTCTGGTGTAGCCCAGTCACTAAATTTCGTACCTTGCTGACCTTTTACCTTCCTCAAACTGAAGCAGGCGTCAAATTCCTTGACAATACAATGAAATAATGAAGAATACAAGCTATCCGGATCATCCCGAGTACACGTCATATAATTTAATTGTTTGGTGAGCTTAGCATTAAACAAGTCCAATCGATTTTTAGAAATTGGCCTAAATATAAAATCTTGAGGAGCATTATTAGTGTTTCCCTTAAAAGAAGCTTGTTGACCGCAGTGGTCCGAACTTAACATATTAATTATTGATTTCCGTATAGGGTCAAAATTACTAAATATATTATCAATACACGTTGCGCTGGTTGCTGTGATTCTGGTAGGCTCATAAAACAAATTTACTAACTTAAAAGATCTAAAAACGCTCAGTAAGTTGATAGACATGGGCGATTTGTCGAGTAAATTAACATTAAAATCTCCACACACAATTATACCCTTTTTACTATTAAAAACACAACTTAGAACATTTTCTAAAACGCTCTCAAATAGTTTGTAATCCGCTGAAGGGGGTCTGTATACGCAAACAATAATAAATTGCTCCATTTCAATACACGCAATTTCAATGTGTCGTTCAATGGACTGCATAACAATATCTTTACGCTCCTTACATTTAATGTTATTTTTTACTAGTATTAAAGATCCCCCCCGACTGCAAGATTGCCTAGCAAACATACTAACTATGTTATGATTATTAAAATTAAACATGCACTCGTAACCTTTAAGCCAATGCAGTAACACATAAAACGTGTACATATATTAGTACTATCTATAAATAAACCAATTTCAAGTTCCTTACTGGAAAATCCCTGTATATTCTGGTGAATAATATTTATTACATTGGCCAATAGTAACTATTAAAAAAAAAAACTTTCCACCCTAGAGATGAAAACGCAATTTTCCACCCGGCTATCTACCCATTCAAATTAAACTTTCCGAACAGGAGAGATGAAAAAAATATATATTATTTTTACACTTTTTATTTTGTTTAAATATTCACTTATGTTACTTATTAAGTTTTAAAAATAAAACAATATGAATATCGCTTTTAAAGTATTTGAGCTAGAATTCATTGTAATTCATATAATTACTTTTAGCAAACCGTAAAACGAATTAAAAGTTATTATCATTCTTTAATTATTTTTAGCAAAATGAGTTTTGGATGCACCTTTTATTTTAGTATAAAATAACTTAAGCACTTTTTAAAGTTTAAAAAAACTAGGAGACAGCAGTTATGGCAATCAGCATGATATTTTAAAGTAATCAATGATAGTTATCGATTTTTGTTATGTCCAAAGACATGTAATTCACGTGATTAAATTATGGTTAGTGACTTTTGACAAATAAGTTGTATGAACTTGAACACCTTTAGTGAAATACTATCTAGCTTCTGCCCGCGACTTCTTCTGCGTAGAATTTGTAATTTTGCCATCCCATGGGAATAGTGATTTATTTCGGGATTCAAGGTAGCCCTGTGTGTTAATCCAGTGTATAAGCAAACTTTATTCCTAATTGTATGTAACCAAATTCGTCCATCCTTTTTAGCAAAGAAGTAACAAGCTCGCGCACCTTTCGCATTATAATGTAGTATAGGATGTAAATAGGTAGGTACATCCAGCGCACAGAATCGCTCTGGTCGAAATCGTAGTCGATAAAAATACCCTCGGTAGGTATGTGAGTCCGACTCGCACTTGACCGGTTTTCAGTATTTGTTGTTTTTTTAGGATTTGACCTATGTATAATCATACCAAATTTTGAAGCTTGTGTGGTTTATCTTTTTTACGATACAACAAAAAGGAAAATTGTGTGCAGATTTTTTTATCACAATTTTGTATTTGAATAATACAAACTGACAATATCCCAAACAAAGCAATAAGGGTGAAATTCTTCAATTAATGAGTGCATTGAGCGCGACCGGGCTTTGCCGCTCCTATTTAAACTCCCGGCGTCCGCGACGCTGCGAAGAACTTTGTCGCTGTACTTTCATGTATACACTAAAGTCTCTCAATTTCACACGGAACGAATTATATGATTTAGATGTTAATGCGTAATGTATTATAGTAGGTGAAGTAAGTGCCCAATTAGTTTTTAAAGAACAAAGAATAGTTTTTATTTGTAAATAGTAGCCTATACGGAGTAAAAGAGGGTGTAGAACTTTGTAAGTATGAGAGTTTCGTCATTTTCGAAGTTAAAAACGTGAAAATTGGTATATTATTATTAAGGTTTAGTATTTCCAAAATCCTAAAAAGTTATACATTTTTATTTGTAAATAGCTTCTACCCGCAACTTCTTCCGCGTTGATTCCGATGATTGTTTATCCCGGCTCAATCCATTCATTTTTAGGGTTCCGTACCAAAATGGTACAAAAGGAACCCTTATGGTGAGACTTCGTTGTCTGTCTGTCTCTATGTCACAGCAGGTTTTCTCAGCAACTACAAATGCTATCACCTTGAAATTTGGCATAGTTGTACAACTTGCTTGCCCGCATCTATTTGTAGTAAAAAAAAATCAAATTAATTTTATTAATAATTGAAAAGGGGTCTAGAATGGGGGTTCAAAAATGAAAGTGGTTTGATTATAGCAAATTGGATGTCATATGAAAGGTCTTAATCTGCACATTTCAAAACAATTTTTTTGAATTTTTTTTGTGATGTACTTTTTGATTTATAGCCAAAAATGTTCAAAAAATGACCGTTCCCCCCCCTTATCTCTGAAGTTTATTAATCAAAAATTCTGAAAAAAAAACCTGACGTATAGATAATTACTTATATTTTCTGGGAAAAATAAAATAAAGTGTTCATTATTTACAGTTTTTGAGAAATAACCAAAAACTAAGAAAATCTGTATTAAAATTTAGGCTAGTCAAAATCGACCTTATTGCCTGGAAAATAAAGCTTATAACAAAATTAGTATTTTCTTTTGCGGTTACCAAGCATATTATCTTCAATACGGAACCCTCGGTGCGCGAGTCCGACTCGCACTTGACCGGTTTTTTTTATCTTTTTTTTCTCAGGGGAAATCCATTATGGATACCAATCGACCAGGTGGAGCCGAGTGGTTATGTCGAACTCATACCGACTAAAACCCCTGAGGTGTTCCTTCTCCCACCATGAACGAGGTCGCGGGAGTTGTATTCCATCCGCTAACTCGTCTATCAGCGTTTGCCCTTACGGGCTCGTCTTCAACAGGGTTTTTTTTCCCTCCTCCGATGAAGGCGCTCCGGAGCACTCGGCCTCAGCCTTCCAGCTCTGGACCCTTAATTGTAAGCGATGGATTCCCCGGCCTATCGCCCACGGGTCCCCAATACGGCGGCAACCGGTTGATATGTGCCAACCGCCGTCTGCCTGGTCTTCTGCGGTGTATTGGGAGCGAGTTAAGATCATTTTCTCGCTCCCGCTCTGCCGCTTAGCGATATTACTGGTTTTCGATCATGGCTTTCGCGTTCCTATATCCATGGACAGAGCAGCGCGAGGCACCACCCAGGCTGGGCACTCTTCACGCGTGTGCTGAGCTGTGTCCATGGAACATCCTGCGCAGGGTATACTCAAGCTATATCCATTTCAAACTTCATCCAAAGCCATCCATTCGTTGCAGCGTGAAGAAGTAACAAACTAACACACAAACTTTTGCATTTATAATATTGGGTCCTTACCTATGAAATTGGCGTTATTTTTACGTATTTTATTTCGTACGGAATTTGTTCATTTCAATTTTAACTTCCGAACTATTTTTAAATTTCATTAATACAGTATGTTACAAAGGTTTTAGATACAAATAATATGGTTCAATTTCTTATTTAGTGTTTAAAATTAAAGTGTGAACTCAACTCTTTTCATGTGCTCTGAGTTCAAATGTTTCAATTACGCAGAGTTTTATGAAGCTAACTATTTTTAAGTAATTAAGATATGTATAATATAGCTTAGAAGTGTCCAATATTCCTGGAAGAATTTTGTTTGGTTTGTATTTGACGTTACTAAATAATCCGCAAAATTAAATGTATGAAAACCACCGTTTTCATAAAATTCTCCATATAAAACGCCAATTTTATAGGTAAGGACCTAATATTTAATGATGGGGACCGGTAGCATTTTATGTCACTTTAACGTCAAACTAATATAGATAAGTCTCATTAGTAGGTGTAGTGTATTAGAATAAACGCCCTGCCGTTGGCAACAATTCCTGCCTGTCAACTGGATGTGACATTGATCTGTCATGGCGGTAGGTCGGTGGGTCGCGGTGTGAGCGTGTGGGGCCAACGCAATACTGTGGTTTTATTACCTATCCAATAACCTACTTGATCCTAAACCTTAGGACGTTACATTGGCGACGAGGTAAAGAACGTGAGTAAATGCATAAATTGTTAATACCTGCAAGAGGAAAAAAACAAAGAATTGAGGTTGGATCCATGGTTCAAATTATGAGTTCATGTTTGTCGTAAGTCGTAGCTCTATTAGCTTAGAACATAACGTAAACAAACTGACACACGCTTAGTCTAACTACTTAGTCCAAAATAAGGTGTCAGCTACACTAAAAACAATCGGTTGCTTCTAACAAGATTGTGATTGTTGTGCATAGGCGTCTTGATTCCATACGAGCCTAATAAAGACGTTGGATGCATCAACTAAGATGTTATTTCAATCACTAAGGAACTTGCTGTTGTTACTGTCAGCTTTGTTTGATGTGACCGGTATTATTGAAGTTGTATTCATTTTATGTCAACTAAGAGAAAATCTTTCTTGGTTGGCTCTTATAGTACCCGCCAAAACAAAATGTGCTCATTGTTGTGTAGTTGGTATCGGTTTAAACTAAAAACTACATATTTGCGATGTTACGACTACATCGAGATGTACTAAGTACCTATGTCGGAAAAAATAGAACAAAGGTTACAGATTAAATAAATATTACATCGTTAATATTAATGCTACACATCAATAAAATATTTAGTGCTTGTTAGTATAGTCAAATGTAACAATAAAAACGGAGGAGGAAAATTCCTTGAGTTTCTCATAAACTTTTAACTGTGCCAGGTTATGCAATAAACAATAAACAATTTAATTGAAAGTCCAATGGAAAAAAGGTATATCGATAACAATACTAAGGTGTGATACTTCCCCATAAAGAAGTTTATAAGGGTGAATGTTTCAATCATAAATAAATGTGTACTGGTTCTTTTGTTACATTTTGTCGTGGCTGTAAACAATTATATAGAAATATAGTTATTCACCTGTCTATACGTGTACTATATTACAATAAAATAATAACCACCATAGCATTTATTATCCACCAGCTAGCCTGACACCATGGCGGTAAGTAATGTGCATTAAATACTATTAATTTCTGACACAAGTACGATGCACATGACGTAACCGACCTTATGCTATGGCGATAACAGAATAACTTAGGGAATAATCTCCTCGACTAGCTGGAAAATAAGTAAATAAAAAATAAAAAAAATGAAATTGGAAAACTGTGATGCAGTAATCTGATAATTTCCTGATAAGTATTTAATGTTAATTATCAAATAGCACGACATTTCTGTTGCAGTAATAAAAAAAAAAACTTGTGACATAATTTTGCAGCCAAAGAGGTATGTTTCCCTGTCATCACATATTATTTTAAGATGACTTGTGCCACACACTAGTAAGTATGTTACTCTGCCCTATCAACTTTGTACAGTCAACGTCAAAAGTAAGCTATTAAAATTTCAAAACATGTTCTCGCATGATGCCCCAGATATAACAGATACCAAATATACCAAATACCAAATATACCAAAGTGTCATTTTCCACTGAATATTTAATTAGTTAAAAGAAAATGATCATAATAAAATAACACGGAAACAAAATGAGAAATCAATATGTCAATGCGAAATACAAGATGTCATAACTGTCTCTGTACAGGAAACTTGAATAAAGAATGATGAAATTAAATTTGTACCTAAGTGTCCACAAGAATATAATTTACTTTTATGGTAATGGCTGAATACCCACTTCTGTTTTCTTTAAAATATTTATTGAAGTTATTGGTCTAGCCTGATGACCAAAATGATGATTCAACGAGGCCTCACCCTCATTTTCTGTTTAATTTGACAGGGTTTCTTGCTATTATATCTCGTTCGGTTATCTTACCTGAGTCAAATGTCACACATATACGACCATAAGTTTACAAACATAAATAAGATTGCCGACTGTATTTCAACATTGCATTGCAAAAATCTTAAATGAAAGCACATATAACGAATTAAAAAGAAAACTATCACGACTAATTAGACTTGATTGGTTTTTGAGATACGGCGAATAAAATATTTATATCTACTAAAAAATATTTAAGACAGTCAAATTTCATCAGTTCCTTTTGCTGATGACTGTACTTTACTATACATTGGTCATGAGATCAATAAGTACAAATACGCTATTAAAAACGGCCAAGTACGATATGGACGTGTGATTGATGATGTAGCGAAATGTTGCCTTGGTGTTGTCTAAATAACCATTCAAGTATTGTAAGTACCTTCCGTTCCGTTCCGTTCCAATGACTACACCCAGCCAGCAGTTCTGCTGCAAAGACGCAGAGTCGTTTACCACCATCAAAGAGGTAAAAGCAGGTCGGTTAAACAGGGGGGCTCAGATGCCCACAGTGACACTACGCGAGCTGTAGGACGAGGGTGTATAGGAACCTTAACATCCCCCGTCCAGATACCAGGTCCCGTAGGGACCTCGTGGATACCTAAGCCCTCTCGTACAGCCTCGTTGTCGCTTGCCACCCGATGTCAGCAACTGCCACTCCTGTCTGAGACACCGGGGAGCCGGAGTTACAGGTAGGGAGTGTTCGGGGCTTTTGCAGTCGGATGGGGTGTGGGAAGGATAGATCAGACCCGAATACTAGCATCGTGGCCCGAATGAGGGAAGATAGATACTATAATTGTTGTGTAATAAATACGGAGTGGAAGTTAAGACTGCTTTTTCCACTCGATCTCAGGCATTTTGCTTCCTGGTTCATTTTATTTTCCTTCATCTTCAGGTTCCGTTTCCGTGTCGGTTTCTGGACTCTTGTGTATTTTTTCGGCTTGTTTTTTTAAAAGGCTCCTGTTTGGCGCTCTGGATCTCCAATAGGTTCGACTCTTATTAGTGTAGTTCTCTATGTCATGTGCTAGGGATGGAGTGCCATAACGTTTAATCCATAGGTCATAGCCGGCGAGATCACCATTTTATATATGAGCCGCGCAATGCGTTTGTACTGTACTGTTTTACAAATTTGGTAAGGACCTTTGAATTTTTGATCGCTTTGGCACATCTTGTTTTAATTAAAGCTTTAGATTGTGCGTCGCTGTAATATACGACCTCAAATATTGTATTTGCTCGACAGGTTGTATCAATATACCTCCCATAGATTTTGGTAGCTGCTCGGCTGCTGGGGGGCCAAAGGGGTCCCTAATGACTAGTTTAGTTTTCGTGTCGTTTATGACCAGACCAATGGTTTTGAGCAAATCTTTCATTTTCTTCACTATACGGTCTAGGGTAGTGCAACAGTCGCCTACTATGATAAGATCATCTGCAAAAGACAGAATTAGCGGTAGTGTAACCTTTACGTCCTGGTCTAGCTTGACCACATCCTCTTCTTCCTCTAGAGTTCGTAGCACATCATCCATTAAAACTGTAAATAGTCTAGGTGACAGGGGGCATCCTTGTTTGAGTCCTTTACCTTTGTTGATGATTTGTGAGTTTTGACCACACCACGTGATAATGGTTCGTTCCCGCATACAAGCCTCGACTATCCTGTTTGTTAGCGGTATGTTTGTGCGGGTGACGAGCACGTCTCTCAAAGCACTCAGATCTACATTGTCGAATGCTTTTTCAATGTCGAGCGCTACCATATACAGCCTTCTACCCTCCCTCCAGTTTACGTCTAAGACTCTACGGAGTGTAAATAGATGGTCCTCCGTTGACCTGTAGTTTAGAAACGCGACCTGATAACTTCCCAGAGCTTAGATTTTCTCATCCAGTTTTCTTAAAAGGAAATTGGCGTAGATACGGTAACCTACATTACAAATCGATATTCTTCTATAGTCGTTGACGTGCTGTGGGCGTGCTTTCTTTGGTATCGGTACCTGCTTTGTAATGAGCCAGTCTTCTGGTATTTTGTTTTCCAACCATGCTTCGCCCATTATGTTGGTGACCTGATCTGATTTGATCCGTTCCCGGGACTGTCCCTCCTTTCAACTTACTAATAATGTTCGTTACTGTTTCAATATCGGGACCGTAGTCTTCCGGTACTCGGTTTGTGCTGTGGTCTTCTGGTCTAATTGGATCTCCTTCGCTTTTTTTTAATTCCGAAACTCAATTGGACATCGGAATATATTTGTTGCTGACTGTTCTGTTCTCTGGTTTATTTTTAAAGCTGCGCAAATACTTGTACGTAACCTTCATTCGAACTGCTCTGTGCGCGTTGCTGAGATTGTTAAAGAAGCGTTCACATTTAGTGTTAAAGTCTTCTTCCTGGGTCCTACGCCAGTGTTTGCGCGCCTGTTTAACTTTTTCGGCGTAACTTTGATCTTCCGGGCACTTATTTTTAAAGAAGAGGGCTTTTTGCAAATTTGCAAGAGCAAGGCGGGCTTCTCTAGATCGGGGTATTGACTTCGGGGGAAGTTTTCTTGCAGCTTGTATTAATATCCCATTAAGCTGATTCCAAGTTGGATTTTCGTTAGCATGTTGTGAGATAAGCAGACGTCTGATTTCTTTCTGAAATTACTTTTTTATTTCGTTGCTTTGTAAGGTTTCATAAGCGACCGTTTTGTAATTGAATAGTTTTACTACATTCTCTTTTTCCGAGAAGTTGGTATTTTTCTGTCGCTAGTAGTTTTTCTTGCTTTGGAAGCTTGTGTTGCGGATTGATCCTCATACTATTTTGTGATCGGATTTTACGGATTTGGCGAACTCTCCTCTTACAGTATGGAAAAAAATGGGCCTTTGTTTAGATGATAAAATATGGTCGATCTGTGAGCTTTTGTTTCCTGAGGTCCATGTTACCTTACATGATGTACGACCCCACGAATTGTTTAACCTGAGGTTTGGTTCTAATATGAAACTCATTAGGAGGCTGCCGTCCGTACCTAATGGACTCTTGGTGTAAGAGGTTGTTTTTAGATACCTGTGAGCACGCCTTTTTCACGTCCCGTAGTCCTACGTGTGCATTAAAATCGCCTAAGATTATTGGGTAGGCCTTCTTAGGAGCTTGACGCAGAAGCGTGCCTATGTTTGCCAGGCATGTTGAGGCCCCGGCGGGCATGTGAGTGTTAATTATAAGCAACTCCGCCGGGGCTCTGCTATTTGTTAACTCTATTTTTATGTGGACAGCTATGATATTGGAGTATTTCTTATACGTTCTCGTGGCTTTTCTCCGCCATTGAGGAGCCAGTAATAGTTATTGGAAACCATTTCACCGCGTGAAAGGTGCGTTTCTTGCAATACCGCTATGGTTATACGCCTTGCCGCTAGTTCTTGGTCTATGCGGGCCCTGTCTTTCGCTGACGCGCAACCTCTAACATTCCATGTTGCTACCGTGACTACTTCGGAAGGTTTCGGCACCCTGGACCGGGGGTGTTGAGGGGCCCTGACTAGTCTTTGGCCCGTTGCATCAACAATGTGCACACTCTCTACCGAACTATTTAGGTCCGGGGTAGGCAAACTCGCTATGACCGGGGTAGGGCTAAGTGTTTGTGCGTCCGGAGCGTCGCACGTGTTTCATTGTTTTACTGTTTTGCTTGTACTTGCGTCTGTCTGTCCTTTGTTATTCGTAGCGTCCCTGACACCATGGGCCTTTTGCGACACAAACGCTTTCTCCGCTTCCGGAGAAGTAAATACTACGGAGTCGTAGTGGTGATTATGAAAAAATAAATGTATTCTTTTCATTTTTGCGTATTCCGCTATTGGGGCTTTGTAATACAACGCTCGCTGTTGTTTCGTGTGAACATAGACGTTTACTGTGAAATACTGCGACGCCGCTAAATATGATTTCCTCACCACCCCAGAAACCGCCCTTAGCCCGGTTCTGAATGTAGCTATCTACTAGTTGTGAGTAGTGTGGTGACGTGTCATTATGCGCAGCCGTGATGTCCAGGATACTACCTTGGAGGGCTAACTTAATTTGAGTATCATCCCTTTCTGAAGCGAGGTGGTTGGCAAGTTCCTCTCTGATATACCGATGGTCGTAATCCATATCCAGCAGTGTTTTCATTTGATGTGCTATCGCTCTAAATAGACAATTTCCGTCCTTCGGAATCGAAATAATTTCCATTATTCTAACCGCGTTTGTAGAAAGCGTAACATTCGTTTTTAAATCAAAGGAATGACTCGTCCTTTGTTTGGTTCCTACGTACGCAGGTTGCTTGTTCTCGGAACTATTGAGTAACTTTCGTCGACTTGTGCAATTGCTTCCAGATGTGGTCGTTGACCGTGGGGTAGTACAGAACCGAAGCTTGACCCTTTTTTTTCCCACGGACTTGACGGGCCGGGTTTTTCCTTTCTCCTATCTTGTTTGAAATGTTACCGTATGTCCTTACCCTATGTTGAGATAAAATTAAATGTTATTATGAACGTGAGCTTATTGCCTATCGCACTAACCTGAGTCCTGTAGGTTACGTAAGAAGCCTCTTTGTATACCGTTTTACGCTACTTGAACCCTACTCCTCTGCCGTTTAGACTAATTTATCTAAACCCTTTGCTACACGTACTTTTTTTTTTAAATTCTTATTTTAAATTCTACTCTAGTTAGTTATTTATTTTAGAGGCTAAGTACGTGTTAGTGAGTGCTTTTATTGGAGTTGGTTCGATATGTCATAAACGGCCGCGTATGGTGTTGTATGACTGCTACAAGCCGAATTCTATACACCCTATTAACTTAGGTACAGTTTTTGGGTAGCCCTATTACGCTCCTAACAATATATTATGTTTAACTCGGATTCATAAGCTATTGGGAGGCCGCGATAAAAAATAATCTAAGATCTACTCGCAAGAGACAGTTAAAGCGTATGTAATGAAACGATCTCACCCGAATGTTCGCTCATGTGCCCAGGATGTTCTGGCCAGGGCAGCGGTACTGCTGCGTGGGGCACGCAAGCCTGCACCCTCACACGCTCACACTCGCCGTGATGGCGTGGGGTGGACGCGGCCACCGGCACACGTACACACTTGCCGCACCGAGAAAAGACGCGGCCAAACACACAACGCACACACGAAATTAATAAAGACCGAATTTTGATTCGAATTAGGCACCCACAACGCGATTCCGTTGTTGAGTAAAGGGCAACCGGGCCGTGGCCGTGGCACCGTAAGGTTGTTCATGTAAAGGTGGATTCACATTGGATGGCCATCAGGAGTGCAGGTGTTATTATATTCATATCATAGAATTGTTTGGAAAAAAAAAAATTCCATTATAGGACACTATAATATGGTCACGCCAATACACTTTAAAAGCTATAATGATCACGCAATGCTTGCTAAAGCACGAAAATTAAATAAAGCTTATTGAGAGCACGCAAATATTTCTTAATACTACAAGGCTATTGCAGTTATTATACTGTTACTTAATAAATAAAAGCCATGCAATACTGACACTAAACTATGGTCACGCCAATACGCTTTAAAAGCTATAATGACCACGCAATGCTTGTTAAAGCACGCAAATTAAATAAGGCTTATAGAGAGCACGCAAATATTTACAATGCTTGTTAAAGCACGCAAATTAAAGAAAGTTCATAGAGAGCACGCAAATATTTACAATGCTTGTTAAAGCACGCAAATTAAATATAGCTCATAGAGAGCACGCAAATATTTACAATGCTTGTTAAAGCACGTAAATTAAATAAAACTCATAGAGAGGACGTAAATGTTTACAATGCTTGTTAAAGCACGCAAATTAAATAAAGCTCATAGAGAGCACGCAAATATTTACAATGCTTGTTAAAGCACGCAAATTAAATAAAGCTCATAGAGAGCATGCAAATATTTACAATGCTTGTTAAAGCACGCAAATTAAACAAAGCTCATAGAGAGCACGTAAATATTTACAATGCTTGTTAAAGCACGCAAATTAAATAAAGCTCATAGAGAGCACGCAAATATTTACAATGCTTGTTAAAGCACGCAAATTAAATAAAGCTTATAGAGAGTACGCAAATATTTATAAATATCACAATGCTATGTCAATTGTTATACTGTTACTTAACAAGTAAAAGCCATGCAAAGTATATCTACGAGTCTTAAGCCCCAATATGACTCATGCAATGTCTTTGCTTCCATCGCAGCAGAATACGCTAACGAGCAGGGGCGCGCTATGTACTGGCGTGCACAAATGGATAACTATCGGTCGGTGCCAAAGATAAACGTTACTTATTTTCCTTCTCAGTTCATTAAGATTTAATATTATATATGTAGGTGACACTGAAAAGAACAAATTGGTAGGCAAACGGCGTTCATACTTGCACTACCTAACACACGAGCGTACATATTGCGTGCAACTTAGGCTACACTAACAATCTACTTACTGAATAAACATCTTTTATCTTTTTTTATCTTTTAATGCAAGGCAAGGTGCATTCATTTTTTTTTACTGGTCGGCCGACCTTACTTTATGTATTTTATTCATAGTTCATATACAAGGAGGAAGGAGTATACAAGGATATTTATTTTAAGTGCGCGCACACAACATTATAACTTTTTATTCCATATACATACAGGCAGGTCTTTTAACACATCCTTTCATAAAAACTATACCATGTGTCCAAGTATCTTTACAATTGGTAACTCGACCGAATCATAATCAGATGACAAGGATTCCGTGCCTGCCTTGTATCCTGGTGCACCTTGCTATTGATATCAATTCGCTCAACAGCGCATCTCGGGCAACTGTTGATAATGAATAGTATCATTAATAAATAATTATTTCTTGCCATCTCTTTAAAAAAAAACATTCAAATCGCTATCAAATTTCTCATACTAAATGAAAACTTAGGCTTATAAGAATTCCAATAACTCTTAGGTGATCAATCTAATCGCTGGTTGAAATACTTATTTACTTTTGCTTTCCAAACACTCTGCATAAAGCACAAACCTAACTTTACCAATACCTATCTCTAATATAAAAACCTTTTCATAAGCCTACTCAATACCTCAAATACTTTCATCGACATCCTTTACTTTTTAAACTTTGCCTAATTCCATCTATTTCCTATCCAGCAAACCTAAATTAGTCCAACAAATTATCTTTATCCCAACGTAAACTCATAGTCCTGCAATACATACCTAATATACTTTTATTCCACCGTTTTTTTTTTTTTTAATTTGTCAAAGTTACTGCTATTTGTTATATCCGTGTAAACGTCTCTGTCAAAGTCCATAATATCTATCTTTAACTTTCTATATAAAAATACTAAAATTAGTTTTACTATTTGAATTACACTGTAATTTAAATTAAAAAAACGATTATTATAATAGTACAAAAACAACTTATGAGATTATGCAAATGGAACGAATGACCTTTTCAAAAACCAAAAACTATAGGTACCTAATTTAAGTTCTGAATTTTAAAATGAAATTCAATCGACTAATCATTGTTAAAAAAAATCTAATACTCATAATCATAATATAATTTAAATCAAAACATAAACATGCATTAACTGGTGCACGGCACTCCGCCTGCGCACGAAATTTGACCTGTAATCACAGACGCGTGATGATATTCCATCTATGTAGAAGACGCGCCGATCTAATTATAGACGCGACAAAATAACTTTACACGTGTGTAATTAAATTTTATACACAAATCATTGCATACTGATCTTGATTCTGATTATTATCTGTAAAACTAATTGAACATTATAAGAAATATACTCGACAACAAAAAGCTTTTAATTACGAAATAATAACACAAACCTAAATACCACAATTGCGCATAAATACCCAATCGATTATAAGTTTAACAGCAACATAACTGAACTAAGTTTATTAAATTCTTAGCTGTTTATTGTACTCGTACGTATTAATGATTAATAAGTAATTATATTGTTGTCTTTGTTTTTATGATTTCTAACCTAACCACTTCACTTCACTTCACTGATTCTCACAGAAAGTTTTGGGCGTCGCTGAGAA
Source organism: Acleris cristana (assembly GCA_948252455.1). Taxonomy (NCBI): domain Eukaryota; kingdom Metazoa; phylum Arthropoda; class Insecta; order Lepidoptera; family Tortricidae; genus Acleris; species Acleris cristana. The sequence goes on from OX411771.1 coordinate 49,539,030, forward strand.
TCCCTAGTCCTGCTCCATCATCACGACTCCAACTACTCCCGGCTCCACACAAAAAACAACCCTTTATCCACTTCCGGCTCCTCGGCAGCGACCACTTTTTTTTCTCACTTCATCAGCTAATGTTTAATGTCAACTTTTACGTTGTTAATCTTTACTTTCACTTTTTTACTTAAATTTCACTTTAATAAAATCCGCATTACAAACAATTTTGTCATTAAGATTTCCTCTTTTCAAAAAAGGCGTCCAAATCTGTCACATTAGTATTGGCTGGCGCAGCGCGCCGCCCCAGCGCCGCACGGCGGCAGCACTGGCAGAATCGCCATGTAATGTTGGGATTAAATGACACTACATTAGTCGTTGGATGTCAGGTTTATTGTGTCTCAAATGTTACATGCATAGAATATATAAGCTAACATATTGGTGAGAGTGTGAGTGTGACTTAGCACACTACAGAGTTGACTGATGATCTAAAACCGAGAACTAAAATACCACCTATGCACCAGGTGTGGTAAACCGATTCAAAATGCTGATAGCCAAAATAGTCACAGATAAACCCTGCAAAAAAAAAATGCGGGTACATTCGGCTCAGTGTAAGCGCAAGGTTTAGCGGACAAATGAGAGTAATCTCTTAATTTTAATATAATTTATTAATTGTAACGTATTTTCGAAATGTTACTGCAAAGATTATTTGAGACGCCTATTCCTCGAAATGATTTTTAAATGTTCAAATATCGTTGAAAACAGGTGTTGCCATGTATTGAAAAAAAGTGTGTGGTGTTTGTTAAGGCATTTAATTTTTAACACTAATCCAGCAAACAAACACTCGAAGAAAGTTTTCTATACCAGCTAAAGATGTGATAGGTACGTACTTATCTACTTATGGAATTATTTCATGTAGGTATCTAATTATGAATACCATCAGGTTTAAAAGCAAGTGAACGATCCCTAGTCTTCTTTCAGATGATCAAAAAATAAATGAATTGAAGTATTTAGACACAGTTATCTGATAACCTGTGTATTTAAAGATAAGTTGATGAAGAGAATAAATTGAGTATCCAAGTGGATATTGCTCTGATTCTTTCCATCTGAAATTACCTACTATTGGAAATCGGGATTTTTTTATTTGCCACGTATATTATAGATGTTTTATTGTGTATTAACACAAAATAAATCTGTGTGTTAATTTATATTAATTACTACAAATAAAAGTTTTGAAGTAACGTAACACATTGCAATACTTACCCTAATAGGGTTATACTTAGGATTTTTATTGGGTTTTTTGTATAAATGCAATAAAATAAATAAATAAGTTAGTTAATAAGTGATCAGTGCTATAGCTGCATTGATATAATAGTAAGAATATGAATGTTTAGAGTTTGTCTCAGGCATATGCAATATTAGGTACCTACCTACCCAAACTGTTTAAGTACAATAAATCAAAGATTAAGTAATATAAATTAACCGGCGTATCTGCTCTCTGTATCATCATAATGTAGTAACTCCCGAAGGAATAAAACCTGATCCGAAGAAGATTACAATAGTTCGAAATTATCCATTACCAAAAAACGCTGATGAGGTCAGACGTTTTGTAGCTTTTGTAAAATATTATAGAAAATTTATTAAAAATTTCTCCAAACTAACCCAACCATTAACCAATTTATTAAGAATAAACGTAGAATTTAATTGGAATAAGCAGTGCGAAGACGCATTTAAAAAGTTAAAATTAACCATCCTCACCTCACCAGTACTACAATATCCGGACTTCTCAAATAACAACACGTTCACGAATCACACATACGCATCGGGCACAGCGCTTGGAAGCCTATTATCGAATCAAAATGGATTGCCCGTGGCGTATGCAAGTAGACCTTTAAACAAAGCAGAGAAAAAATATCCTGCAACAGATAAGGAATTACTAGCTATCGTATGGGCAGTGAAATATTTTAGACCATACATATAAGGGCGAAAGTTTTAAATTATCACAGATCACCGTCCACTAATCTATTTATTTGGAATGAACAATCCATCAAGTCGAATCACTAAGTTTCGTTTATGCCTAGAAGAATACGATTTCATAGTAGAATATTTGAAAGGTAAAGATAATGCAGCTGCAGACGCGTTATCTAGAATCGAAATAACTAGCGAAGAACTAAAAAATATGTCAAAAAAAGTGATATCAGTAATGACAAGAGCACAAACGAAACGAATGAAAGAGCAAAACATACACACTGACTCAAGAAATAAGAATTCCCACCGTGATGGGTCTGATCAACCAAGAATAGTGGAACTCCTTAAAAACCCCAGAAGATTTACCAGAACTAAGTTTCAATGAACATGACTACTACAAAATACTCAAACAAAAAGATTGCATTACGAGTCAAAATAATGAAATCGTATACTCGCCATCCTTGGCGACACTGTGTGTCAAGCCTAGTACTCAATCGTGTACGAAACGAGCTTTTCTCGCGACCTAATGAGCACCTAATGAGGTGCATATAGCAAGGCACAAGAAATAAAAGAAGTATGCATACTATATAACAATGACACCGCGTGTATAATAACACAGCTAGCTCAATGTATAAACAATTATGGTACAGGAGTAGTATTTCTGCGGCAGGTCGGGGCACCATTTGCGTAGCAGAATTTTTTAGGTTTTTTTTATTAGAAAGAAGTATACAGTGTGTGCGGCGGATTCATTTTTAGGTGCTTTTTTTGTTCTGCCCTTTGTGTTGGGCGGCAAAAAATGGGTGTTGACAGGTAGTTCGTAGAAAAAAAAAACCTTAACCTAACCGACTGTCTATTATTATTGAAGTGTACGACAGGTCCTATTGTTGTTTTTTCTTAAATAGATTACAATATGTGTTTTGGTGTGTTTTTTTTTTTAAACGTTTTATTTTTATTAAGCATTGGGTTTTTGCCTTCATTCCCACGCGAATACTGCCAGAATTATGTTGAAATGGTCATAATTTATACAGTTACGATGACATGGGTCGTGAGAGTAAAAATAATAGATGTACCTACTATATTTATAACGATTAATATCTTTTTATATTACGAAAATGTCTTCGTTTTTGTATTTTATTACAGCAAGTTTAATCGTGTAGCATTAGGAATTTGGATAAGAAAATATAAAAACTCCGAGGGTTAAAGATATTCGATAAACAAGCAAGTTATAACGTGTCACATTTCGAAACAACAGGTGTTCGTTTAAGCAAGTTTAGACGAGACGCATAATTTAATTTGTATTCAAACAAAAAACTTCGATGCTCCACAGATATCGCGCTAAGAAAACTAGTTTCGACGTGTCGTTTTCAACAAGCGTCTGTTTTTTTTTTGTTTATCCACGATGTTAGTACGGGTGTTTATGAGTATGTGTGCTGCCTAATAAAAGCGAAGCTTAAATCGATAGGACCGTCATTCGTGCAGATTGGTTTGTTTGAAAAACAGTGTAGATTCTTAAAGTGGTTGAAAGTCTCGTAGTGCTGTGTGCATTGAATTCGAGTTTAAGTTTGAAAATCAGTGTCTACGAGATAAAATGGAGGTTAGTTTTTTACACTAAGTGACTATTGTATACATGTATGTAAACATTATACATATTTCTATTTGTATACATCAGCGTCTCATAGATCTTTTCTTCTTTTGTTTTAGATATCGAATGAGGACTCACTTGAGTACAGTATGAAAAGTTATTATTATGGTAATTTGAGTGAGGATGAAACCCGAAACAGTTGGCTCAAAGACTGGCAGAATGCTTTTACCCGGATGACCGTCAGGACGGTGAGTCGGACCATCACAGGAGCATCAGAGACGATACGGAGGGAGACAACCCAGCAGTGGAGTCACACCTCACTGGCGATGATCCACCTTTCACACAAGTGGAAATGGATACAGTAGTCAGAAGTATGAACCCGAAAAAGGCACCTGGGTCGGACGGACTCACGAAGTATTTTTTTAGCAAATTCCTGCCTTAAACTAGCCTACTTCCCCAAAACCTGGAAGTCAGCACACGTCTGCATCTTACGGAAACCCGGTAAGGAGGACTATACCCACCCCAAGTCATACCGACCGATTGGTCTATTGTCGGTACTAGGGAAAATCCTGGAAAAAATGCTAGTAAACAGGATCAAGTGGCATATCCTCCCGGCCCTGAAAAAACGTCAGTACGGGTCCATGCCCCAAAAGTCAACGAAAGACGCCCTCTATGACCTGATGAGACACATAAGAACTGAAGCACAAACGAAGAAACGCATCGTGCTACTTGTCTCGCTAGACATAGAGGTAGCTTTCGATAACGCCTGGTGGCCGAAGCTCAGAGCCCAACTGGCCAAGAAAGGCTGCCCGAGAAATCTTTATCATACGGTCTGCTCCTACCTGGACGACCGCATGATAAGGGTACACTACGCTGGCGAAATCAGCGAAAAGCCCACCACAAAGGGATGTGTCCAAGGCTCTATAGGAGGTCCAATCTTCTGGAATGTAATTCTAGACGATCTCCTACAGATGCTCAACGACACGGACGCCCATTGTCAGGCCTTCACTGACGACGTCACTCTGGTGTTCTCTGGCAACGACTCAGGTGCAGTAAAAGCAAAAGCCGAACGGACTCTCCAAAAAGTGGTCGAATGGGGTACCTAAAATAAGCTAAACTTCGCCGCTCACAAAACGGGAGCCATGGTGATAACAAGGAAGCTGAAATGGGATCCCATCCGAATCTCAATGGCTGGGACCGCAGTGGAGCTTGTCGACGAAATCAGACTGTTGGGACTTGTTATAGACCGTAAGTTGACCTTCAACGCACACATAGAAAAAACGTGCCGAAAGGTAACGAATATCTACAGACAGTTGTCACGTGCGGCGAGGGTGTCATGGAGTCTCAATAGCGAGATAGTGAAAACCATCTACGTGGCGGTGATAGAGCCGATCGTCCTGTACGCAGCAAGCGCTTGGCACGAGTCTGCCAACAAGTTGATGGTGCGAAACCAGCTAGACTCAATACAGCGTGGTTTCGCCCAGAAGATTTGCAAAGCGTACAGGACGGTCTCTCTGACATCGGCGCTGATCCTGTCGGGAACCCTCCCACTGGATTTGCGCATTCACGAAGCGGCAAGCCTCTACGAGGTCAAAAAGGGCTACAGTGAGGACCACATTCAACCAGGAAGAGAAATTGAATAGAATAGAATAGAATAGAATCTTTATTTGCATAAAACATGGGTCAGAACAGATGTTACAATAGTATAGGAGCCAATCATGTCCTGCTGTGCCAGCGTACAAATATTGTTAAAAAAAAATATCAAATTATTATACATTTAAATCATAGTAAGGGCCGGCGCTGACTGCCGGCATGGCACGGCGTGTCATGGCAAAGGATTTCGGTACTGATATAACTATTTTTAATCTTATTACCATGAGTATAGAATTCATGTTACTTTATTTTGACACAACGATGCCGAGGGAGGCCGCGGTAGGACAGAACGTGCCTAAGCATTCCACGGGATGCCGCGGCATGCCGCGGAAGGCCGTGTTAGGGCCGGCGCTGACTGCCGGCATGGCACGGCGTGTCATGGCAAAGGATTTCGGTACTGATATAACTATTTTTAATCTTATTACCATGAGTATAGAATTCATTTTACTTTATTTTGACACAACGATGCCGAGGGAGGCCGCGGTAGGACAGAACGTGCCTAAGCATTCCACGGGATGCCGCGGCATGCCGCGGAAGGCCGTGTTTTCCTTCGGAATGCTGCAGCACAACTTACCGTGCCATCCTGTGCCGTGCCGGCAGTCAGCGCCGGCCCTAAATTAAAATTATTACAGCAGCAACATACAAAATAAATAAAATCATTCAAATTTACACTCATTATTAAGGAAGTCATTTACAGTGTAGAAACAATTATCAATTAAATATTTAAATAACAGTTTTTGGAATTTTTTGGTTGCATGTTCCTTAAAGTCACCTGGTAACTTATTGTATAACCTAATAGCCATGCAGTAGGCATTGTTTCGGAATAACGCGAGTCTTTGAGAGGGAGCTACTATAACAATTTTTTTCCGCTTATTAGGTAACACTTTAAATAAGTATAGATGTTTTTTGACAAATACACACATTTCAAAAATATACAATGATGGCAGGGGCAGTGTGTTTTTCCTCTTAAATAAAGGTTTGCAACTGTCTAAAAAGTGAGCCCGACATAAGGACCGAATACACTTCTTTTGGGCTTTAAAGATACGAATAGCATCCACAGAATTACCCCATAAAATCAAACCATATCGTATTATTGATGAGACATAACCATGGTATGCTGCAGTTGCTGCAGCTTCAGAAACAACAGATCGTAGTCGACTAAGGACATATACAAATTTGTCAAGCTTAACGCAAAGATTTTGAACATGAGGTTTCCAAGTGCAAAACTTATCTATAGTAACACCTAAGAATAATGCTGAGTCACTTTCACTTATATGTGTACCTTTATAAGATATATTGGTCTTTGTGGGATTACCTTTGTAAGTCTGAAAATTTACAATCTGTGTTTTACTTAATGTAACGCCTCAGTGTTGCCAACCTGGAAGCCAGCCATAGCCACGTCATCGCCCCACCATCTGCGCCACGCCGCTCAGCCAAGCATCGTGGTGGGGGTTGAGAAGCCAGCCTATATAAGCCAGCCACTCTTCACTCAGAGCATATTTTCTGACTGATAACGATTGCAAGGGTAACCTCTGCCCAATTGAGTACCCATATTATTATAATCAGTGATTAAAAGTATTCTTTGGAAAAACTGTTTATTTTACATCTGCCACTCTTCACCTGCTGTTACAATTCAGAAGAGTGGGATCTAACAACGCTTACAATGAAGACGCGATCGGCTGCAAATAAACGGCCACGACCACCTGATTGGGACGCTGAGCACGTGGCCGATACCACCGATACTGACGATGCAGATATGGCTCTTCATTACGACCAAAATGGAAGCGATGGACCCTCTACGCCACCCGCAAGGAAAATTCTTAAAAGTCTTTTGACGCAAGAGGTACAAAGAGCTATGCAAGGCTTAGAAGACATACCAGATCTTTCACGACCGAAGCATCATCGAGGTGCATCATTGATCCCAGAGTTTGACCCCGAAAATGAGGACTGCACCGTTCAGACTTGGCTGAAGAAAATTGATCAACTAGGGGATATCCACGATTGGGACGAGAAAACAAAATCATTCCACCTACAAGACAAGCTGCGGGGCCAAGCTCGTAAGTGGTATAATCGCCTCGAAGAGTACGACCACACGTGGGAAGAATGGAAAGAGATGATAAGTCGGGCATTTCCAAAACATCGAGACTACTCCAGTATACTGGAAGAAATGCTAGGCAGAAAAAAAACTGCCGAATGAAAGCATGACCAAGTATTATCAAGAAAAAATCGCCATGTGCCACCGTTGCAAACTCTCCAACCTCGCCACAGTATCATGCATTATCCGTGGCCTACCGTTAGCACTACAATCGAATGCGAGGGCTTTCCAGTGCGTCCGACCAGAGGAGCTGTATGAAGGCTTCCTGTCTGCGTTGGATGATTATCGTGCGCCTTATCATTCCACCGAATTCAGTCGCACGACTCACAAGGAAAGTACCCGTCAACAAATGGAAAAGAAAACGCCTGTCAACGTGGAGACAGATCCGTGCCCGCGCTGTAAGCAGACTGGACACTTGGTACGAAATTGTCCTGTACCGGACCAACGCACCTGTTTCAAGTGTGGTGCAAAAGGCCACATTGCATTACGTTGTCCAGATAACCTCAAAACCAGTGACAAGGCCGCCATTAAGGAAGTGAAGTTGATCCAAAGCTACAACGATATCTACAAAAAAACCGCGCGGATCAACGGTATCTACGTAAAATCATATATAGATACTGGTAGCCAAGTCAACATACTTAATCAAGAAGTCGCAGAGCTTCTCAACTTGAAAGTGCAACCGTCGTTCGTCGCATTGAAGGGGTTTTATGGTGATAGCATTCAGAGTAAGGGTGAAGTAGAATTCAGACTCCAACTTGACGGCCTTGATGTACCCTGCAAAGCCCACCTAACTGACGTCAACATGAACGGGATCAATTTATTGATCGGCCAACCTGTCATAAATAATGAAGGCGTATTTTTGACAATCCAAAATGGCGCTGCCACCCTCAAGATCAGCGAACATGATTTTATGACAAACATAGATGTGGTTGACGAAAACCAACGCTTTAAAGTCATCACCGCGGTCAAGGAATGTTTGCCACCAGGAACTTCTATCATCAAGGTTCACATACTTGGCAACCGACCCGAAAACAACGTGATCACGCCAGCTCGACACTTTGACCTGCATGGAGTCACCTACTCGCTGCCAGCTACTCTGCTTCGTGGCAGCGCAGGCTACCTTAAGGTTGTCAACACCGGCAGCAAGGATGTGGAGTGGAGCGAGGGAACCGTCCTGCTACGTGCTGAGAGTTGCGAAGAAGCCCAGGTCAGTCCAATTGCCAATTATTTGCCTTCATTCGCCAACAATATTTCATGCATTAGCCTTGCCAAGCCTAACGATACCCAAGAGATAGGTGGAGTGAAAATATTAGATCTAAATATAGGCCCATTGAATGATACTGAGTGTAAAAATTTGATCTGTTTACTTTCAGAGTATAGTGATTGTTTTGCACATGATACAAAAGACCTAGGTTGTTCCAATTTAGTCCAGATGCAGATAAAGTTAAATAACGAACATCCTATTTACTATCGTCCCTATAGACTCTCTCATAGTGAACTGGGAGCTCTAAAGTCTAAGATCTTTGATTTGTTAGGTGCAGGAATAATTAAAGAGTCGAAATCAAGTTACGCGTCACCAGTTTTACTAGTCAAAAAGAAAAATGGAGAGTATCGTCTATGTGTTGATTATCGAGCATTAAATGCAGTTACTATCCGTGACCGATATCCGATGCCCAATGTAGACGATCAATTATCTCGGCTAGCCGGCAGAAACTACTTCACTAGTTTAGATATGGCTCAGGGCTACCATCAAGTCAATATAAGCCCCGAAGATACACATAAAACAGGGTTTATAACGCCTTTCGGTCACTATGAGTATATGCGGGTACCCTTTGGCCTGGCAAATGCCCCCTTTAGTGTTTATGCGTTTAATAAATAAAATTGTAGAATCGATAGGCGACGATGAAATTCTAGCCTTTCTAGATGACATATTACTACCATCTGTTGACGTTGAATCAGGCATTGAGTTGCTAAAGAAGGTACTTAGTAAATTAAGAGCTGAAAACTTAAAATTAAATATGAGTAAATGTTCATTCTTGCAGAAAGAAATTACCTATCTAGGCCATACAATTTCTCCGAATAGTATACAACCGGGTGAATTTAAGTTGACAGCTGTATCTCAGTTTCCAGTCCCACGTAACGTGCACGAGATAAGGCAATTTATAGGCCTTTGTAGTTATTTTCGCAAATTTATCTTTAATTTTGCCACCATAGCAAGGCCACTCACTGAACTCACAAAAAAAACACTTCATGGACGTGGAGTGAAAAACAAATGCAGAGTTTCGATGAGCTCAAACAAAAGCTTTGCGATAAACCCGTCTTAGCTATTTATGATCCCTCGCTGCCAACGGAAATTCACACGGACGCAAGTAAATTAGGAATCGCTGGCATATTGTTTCAAAAACAAACTGATGACACTTTGCGCCCTGTTATGTATTTCAGCCGAGTCACAACTCGAGAGGAAAGCGTTTATCATAGCTATGAGCTAGAGACGTTAGCGGTAGTTGAATCTTTGCGTAGGTTTCGCGTATATGTGTTTGGAAAGAAAGTAAGGGTAGTCACTGATTGCACGGCGGTTAGCGCCACACTAACGAAGCGCGATTTAATTCCGCGAATTGCACGTTGGTGGCTTCTGATTCAGGATTTTGATATTGACATTGACTATAGACCGGGTGAACGAATGAGACATGTGGACGCGCTCAGTCGGAACCCTGTGGATTTAAACGCTACCATGTCGCAAACGCAAACTACCGTGGAGCGTGTATCCGAACGTTTCGCACCGGTCATAGACAGTGTCAATGTCAACCGTCTCGAAGTGTCAGATTGGTTTACTACAGTTCAAAGGCAAGATGATAAACTCAATAAAGTAATAGAATTGATAAATAGTGGTTGTACGGACTCTGATATAGTTAAAAATTACATGTTAATTGATAACAGACTTTACCGCAAGACACTTAACGGTAATCGCCTTATAGTACCGGATTTTGCACGTTGGAAAATATTACAGATGCACCACGACGACATCGGGCACGTAGGTTTGAAACGATGTTCTGAGCTTATCAAATCAAATTACTGGTTTTCAAAAATGTCGCGATTTATTAGGAAATACGTCTCGTCCTGTCTTCACTGTGCGTATGGAAAGGGCGAATACGGAAAGAAAGCGGGAAAATTACATCCCATACCTAAACCAACAGAGCCCATGAATATGATATATATTGATCACCTTGGACCATTTTGTAGAACTAAAAAAGGTTATCAATATATGTTCGTAGTAACAGACTCTTTCTCCAAGTTTGTTATTGTGGAGCCTACACGCACAGTGAACTCAGTCGAGACCATTCGTGCCCTTAAAAAGATTTTCAGTTTATTCGGGGTCCCTGAGCGTGTTGTATCTGATCACGGAAAGGCCTTTACCAGTAGGTATTTTAAAAAGTTTTCTACTGACAAACAGTTTAGACATACCTTGTGTACTATTGCTTGTCCACGCGCAAATGGGCAAGTAGAAAGAACAAATCGTACAATCTTGGACGCATTAAGGTCAACCGAACCTAGTGAGGCAAGTAACAACTGGGACAATAGCTTGCCCGATGTAGTGTGGGGCATTAACAACACATCAAATGCCTCAACCGGTTACAAACCATATGACTTAATGTTTGCTCGGACAGGTAGATCCATATGCGATATTGTCATTCCAGGACAGGTTACAGAACCTGTACAAAATAGGCGTGAGAGGGCTGCAGGCCGAAACAAAGTGGCTAGTGCTAGGATGAAACAACAGTATGACAAGAAGCGAAAAAATTGTGTTATCTATAAGAAGGGAGATTTTGTGCTTTGGAAACAGGCTCCAGTTAACAGTGCTAGCAAGGTCAACTCCAAGCTAGATGACCTTTATTCTGGCCCTTATGAAGTTGTGAGGGTGCTAGGTAAGGACAGGTACAAAATTAGAAGCATAAAGGGGTTACGAGGGTACAAAAAGTTCACTGGGCTTGTGTCGGCAGATGCTATCAGGCCATATAAAAGTGCAGCACCTATGACTGACAGTGAGAGTAGTACGGATGACCAACTAGAGACTGAGGACCTTATCGATCTTTTAGAAAGTTAGATTACCCCATATTGGATCATTTATTCTTGATTTAAAACTAATATTGTGCTTTCTCTCATTGCGGGAGCAATTGTTGCAGGACGGCCGAGTGTAACGCCTCAGTGTTGCCAACCTGGAAGCCAGTCATAGCCACGTCATCGCCCCACCATCTGCGCCACGCCGCTCAGCCAAGCATCGTGGTGGGGGTTGACAAGCCAGCCTATATAAGCCAGCCACTCGTCACTCAGAGCATATTTTCTGACTGATAACGATTGCAAGGGTAACCTCTGCCCAATTGAGTACCCATATTATTATAATCAGTGATTAAAAGTATTCTTTGGAAAAACTGATTGTTTTACATCTGCCACTCTTCACCTGCTGTTAATATATATAATAATATTCAAATTATTATTTTCTAGCCAATTTATGATGTCATTTAGAGTTGAGTTAATTTCGTTGTTAAATGGAGTCAAATTATCATTTTTAAATACTATTGTTGTATCATCTGCAAAAAGTATACTCTTATGATGGGCAATACTTGGGAGGTCATTAATATAGAGCAGAAATAACAGTGGTCCTAATATACTACCTTGAGGTACGCCATACTTATTTACTCTATACGGTGATCTGTACACGGCTTTATAGTTGTTAACTGTACTTGTAATTTCTACACATTGTTTCCTATTACTAAGATAACTTTCGAACCAGCTATAAGCAAGACCTCTTATGCCGTAGGCGTACAGCTTTTTTAAAAGAATGACATGACTAACGACATCGAAGGCTTTACTCATATCCAATAGTAGCGCTACTACCGGTATCTTACTATCTAGGCTTTGCGTTACTATTCGCATTAGTTCAAAACATGCTAAAGTCGTCGATTTATTTCTCTGAAATCCAAACTGGTTTGGGTTCAGAATATTATGTTTAGTTAAAAAGGCATATATTTTTTTGTACATGAGTTTTTCTAATATCTTAGAGAGAACTGGAATGGAGCGTTATGGGACGGTAGTTTGATATGTCCGATTTAACTCCTTTTTTAAATAACGGCTTCACAATTGAATATTTCAAACGATCTGGAAATGTTCCTTTTTCATAACAAAGATTAATTACGTGGTTTAGAGGAGCCGAGATACTCTTTACACATTTTTTTAGTATAGTGGTGTTTATGTCATCATACCCAGTTGAAGGGGTATTTTTAAGGTTATTGATTACTTTTACAATGTCTTCGGAACCATCTGGTGATAGGAAAATACTATTTTGGTTTTGAGTGACTGAGGCCGGTATCGTATATTTATTGCCTTGTCTGTGTTCATTTGTTGTGTTAATCAGGTATTCATTAATTTTCTCTGCTATACTTCCGGGATTTCTATAAAATGTTCCCTGGTATTTAATTTCGTTAATATCTTTCTCCTTGTTTTGGAACATGGAATTGTTTTTGATGATATTCCATGAGGCTTTACACGAGTTTTTGGCTTCCTGTATTTGTTTAAGATTTGTGTTTTGATGAGATTTTAACATGCATGTTTTAAGGATTTTGGCATAATGGACGTAATGTTTTAAATTTTCTTTTTTATTTGATTTTGAATTCTTATACTTTAAATAAAGACGTCTTTTATTAATACAGCATTTTTTGAGCCCTTTTGTTATCCAATGTTTTTTTATGTCTTTATTTACATTTTTAACAGTTATAATTGGAAAACATAAATTATATAGTAAAGACAGAAGGTCATGAAATGTATTAAATGCTTCATTTGGGTCTTGTATTTCATAAACCTCAGTGAAAGATAACGAGGACATGTATTGTACAAACTTTGTTACATTTTCCTCACTATAGTCCCTTTTCCGTTCAAACAGTAATGTCGGTTTCTTATTACAATTTGTATTAGTTTCAAGTTTACAAGTCATAGATTGTCCAGTTTCATGATCAGATAGCCCCAGTAAGTGAGTCCTAGGCTGGACATTGTCTATGTTACTAGCGATTAGGTCAATACATGCTGCATTTCTTGTTGGTAAGGTTATGTGATTTTTCAGGTTATAGTTGTGTAAAATACTAGTCAGTTCCTTCGACTGATTATTATTTTTTAAAACATCGATGTTCCAATCACCGCACAAAATTATGTTTATTTTTCTACGTTTGGTTATTTTATTTAAAGTATTGATCAATGTGTCAAAAAATATATTTAAATTAGACGCTGGCGTTCTGTAGATGCATACTATTATTAAGTTTAGGTACGGTATTTCGGCACCACAGCATTCAAAATCATATTTACAAGAAAATTCACTTAAATCTAGTGGTACAAAATCCATGTCGTTCTTAATCATTATACAAGTTCCACCTCTTTTTTCATTCGCTCTGCAGTAACTAGATGCCAGGCTATAATTCTGAATAGTTAAGTTTGATTCTGTCCCTTTTTTAATAAATGATTCGCTTAGACAAATTATGTCGACAGACCCTATTTCATTACAAAGATTGTCCAATGTCAGTTCAAAAATGTCTTTCTTATTGATGATACCAGCTATATTTTGATGCAGAATAATTATCTGTTTACTGTTCACCTCGAAAAAATGTTACACTACCCGTTTTTTTCGTATTATTTGACATTCGCTTAAAATAATATGGAATTGTACCCTTTGCTAATGAGTTAGAATCATTGGCACGTAGCTGTCGAGTTTTTTCATTATTTTGATTAATTTTATCAAATAAATATGGTATAGTCCCTTTCGTAATACATTTTGAACTTATGTTTAGGGATCTGTTTTGTATGTGGACCAAATTAAGATATTTGGTGTTGTAATCTGTGCAATCAATTTCAAAGTTAATGTTTTTACAAAAAACCGACAGTATTTCATGTTTCGTTACCGTATCACTATGCGTGAAGAAAAAACTGACGCCCTGAAGAGACCGCGTCCGCCGAGGGTTGTGTCCATCGACTACGTCTGCTTGGAGGAATTCAACCAAGACGTGGTCGATAGATACGACCTCGAAGGCACTGAAATTTACACCGATGGGAGCAAAATTGAGGGCCAGACGTGATCGGCACTCACATGGTGGGAGAATGGAAGAGAAATCCGCTACTCAACCTTCAAGCTAGCGCCCTATAACACCGTGTTTCAAACTGAACTGTACGCCCTACTCAGGGCAGTACAGATCGCAGGGAAACACAAGGCGCGGAGCGTCAGCATCCTCAGTGACTCAAATCACCGGACACGAGTAGTAGGGATTCGCCGGTTCTGGCCCCGCCTCTACTCGGCCGAAAAAAATGGTGCTCTGAGGAGCGAGAGGTGGGGTTTCGCTCCTAAAAAAAAAAAATTTAATTTTTTTTTCGGTGTTTATCCCCCCATTTAGAGCGTTTGGGAAGGGTCCCGAGACTCCCAGATCACTCCTTCCCATAGCTTGCAATAGTCCATGTACTCAATACAAAAGGTTATCAACTACCTGGGTACCCTTTTTGTCCCGTGGACGTTGCCTATTGTTTGTGCGTGCGCCAACCCCTTTGTTCTCGGGGCGCCCAACACCATTGTCTTGCATCGCACGCGTTCATACCTTTTTTTACATATTACCTGATTGCGCTATTAACTGTTGTAATGTGATTTTTAATGTTATCTATGCTTTTCTCATATCATTTAATTAAATTACAATAGTGGTTTTCTTAACATACTGTTTTTAAGGATCATAGTTCTAACCTAACCTAACCTACCTTGTTGAAGTTAACCTAAAACCGTGAAACCTGTCCTAGCTTAAAATACCTACTGTTTTTTAAGGGTTACAGTTCTAACCTAACCTAACCTACCTTACTGAAGTTAACCTAACATTATACAACCTAATCTAACTTAACATAACAACTGTTTTTTAAGGGTTACAGTTCTAACCTTTTTTTTTTTTTCTTTTTTTTTTGTCCCGGGGGAAATGCCTGTGCATACCCGCCCCGACGGGGGCCTGGACGGGTTATGTCCGACTTGCACGGACTAAAACCCCCGGGGTGTTACGCCAATCGCTTTAGGAGGAGGCTACGGGACCGCTATAGCGCCAAAACGTAGCCCCCCAGTAGCGGATGCCCTTTGGGCTCGCCTTCCGGCGGGGACCTTTATAAGGGTCCTCGCCTACTCCGCTGAGGGCACCCTGGAACACAGCAGGGGCCTTCCAGCTCAGGACCTTTTACTGCAGGTGATAGACCCCCCGATCCATCACCCGCAGGCCCCCGTTACGGTGGCATGCGGTTGACGTAAGCCAACCGCCGCCGACCCAGTCGCCTGCGGCGCATTGGCAGCGCTTCGGGATCAGCCTCACGTTGCCGCTCCGCTGCTTCCTTCAGCGTCATTACTATTTCGCTCCCCTCACTCCCACGCCTCCTCGCTGCCAACCATGGCTTGCGCCAAAGCAGGCAGCGAGAGGTCCCCGCCTACTACCGCGGACAGCGCCGCTCGAGGCTCCGCCCAGGCTGGACACATCTCACGCGTGTGTCGTGCCGTGTCTGCTACCCCCTCTCCACAATGGTGGCATGCCGGTCTCGGCTCCCTATTCGCCACCTCACACAGATATTTGCCGAAACATCCATGACCGGTTAATAGCTGTGTGAGGCGGAACGTCGGTGCGCCGTACTTTCTTTCGGCCCAGTCCCTAAGGACGGGTCGAATAGCAGCCACGAGTTCCCCGCTAGCCCCTGGGATCTCCAACCTTGCCGACCACTGCCGAAAGAGGTCGTCACGGGCCCTCTCTCTCCACCCATCGACCTCTTGCGGATGCGGTCGGCTGCCCTCCAGCCTTATTTCAGCGCCTCGCCAGTACACCGCCGCTAGGACCCGAGCGTCCAGGTCCCACGGTGGACAGCCGGCGAGCACGCAAGCTCCAGCATGCGACACAGTACGATATGCTCGAGCCACCCTGAGCGCCATGACCCTTTGCGGACGTCGTAAGAGGGCCAGATTGCGGTTACA
The DNA here is from genome assembly GCA_948252455.1 of Acleris cristana. NCBI lineage: Eukaryota > Metazoa > Arthropoda > Insecta > Lepidoptera > Tortricidae > Acleris > Acleris cristana. Next base: position 49,555,323 of record OX411771.1, read on the forward strand.
CAGACCTTCCGCCCATATTGGCGCTCCGTATAGTGCAATGGAGCGCACCACACCCATATATAGACGTCGGCATGTTCCACTTGGTCCTCTTAAGTTGGGAAGGATGCGTCCGAGCGCCCCCGCTGCAGCCACCAGTTTTGGGGCCAGGCGTCGAAAGTGCTCGTCGAACCTCCACTTGCTGTCGAGGAAGAGTCCTAGGTATTTCATCGTCGACCCAACAGCAATAGAGGTTCCCCCCACCATGATCTCCGCTCCAACCGGTGGTGCGTTTCAGGGCCCACAAAACACCAGCGCCTCGGATTTGTGCAAAGCCACCTCGAGCCCCAACCGGCGTATACGACCAACCACCTGCGCTACTGCCACCGTGGCGAGGATCGACGCCTCCCTGTGGGTGATTACAGTTCTAACCTAACCTAACCTACCTTACTGAAGTTAACCTAACATTATACAACCTAATCTAACTTAAAATACTTACTGTTTTTAATACTTTCAAGAAAATAAAGATGAATCAACCAACAAAGAAGTTACGAGTGGTTTTAAATTTTAACACCCCATGGTCGGCTGTTATTAAGGATCACCTAACTTTACATGAGCTTAACCTAAGCTAAGAACTGATTTAAATCTAGCTTAAGTCCTAATTTTCACTTAATTGAATTTACCTAAGTTAATGTTAGTAAATCTAGCAAACGTAGTATTCGTAGTATTATCTTAAGTCGTTGTTACTTAGAGCCTATTCTAAACAACTATCAAATCCATATATTGCATATAGGTATTTCTAAATGAATGACCTACACTTAGCTTATTAAAAATATAGTGGTTAAATGCAATCTAACCTACGTACGGGTATGTATCTACGAGCATGTATCTGCGGCTAACATTGGCTATAACATTATCTATCTAGTACGTATATGGGGTTCATCTCCACATACATTTTAATTTTATTGTAACACACTAGTATGTAAAACTAAAACGAAGCATGTAAACTGGTTCTGACTTGATTCAAAGCTCTATGGAGTACGTATTTCAATCAAAAAAGCATGTATCGACAAGTTTCGTGTACCGGAGTGCATTGTTATAACGGTTTAATTGTTTTATTGGTAGCCGCCTATTATGTTTTATGGTCACAACGGATGCGATTGTTACTTGTGCGTTTTATTATTTTGGGTGTTGTTGAATAAATCGGGCGTCTGTGTTAGATGAACTACAAGTTCAAACGTGTTTTTAGGAAGACGCTTAACTTACGAAGCGTATAAAAGCGGTGGGGTATTGTGTCTGAACAACTATTAGCCACGCAACAGTCTTCGTTACCGGAGCTCCCTGTACTTAAAGCAGTATATAGACATAATAGTCTTGTGTCGTGCAGTGAAGTGTTTATAAAAAGGCTATATATCAACCGGACAAGACGACGGGGCATACGCTTCTCACTTGATTAAAATCGAGATATATGATTTGCAAAAAATTAAAAACATTCCACCCACTGAGCACTGGAAACACGCAGATGTGAGATTAAAATTCTACGCGCCTTCTGAAGAAGACACTCAGCTCCAAACTACACGTGATGTTATATTTAACATCACAAAGCAAGTAGCTTCTAAAGACAGTTGTATGAAATATTTTATTGACAATAAGAAACAATAGTGATAAAAAGTGTTTGTGTAGGTTAAACAAAAGCTTGTTATTGTATTACATGTAAAAACCTTACCTTTTAAGAATTCAAGACCTTTTCCAGTCTAAACAATTATCTTTTCTTTGTAAAATTAAATTGTGCGAAATACTTTATTTACTATAAGATGCAGTGATAAAAAGTGTTTGTGTAGATTAAACAAAATGGATAGTTTGAACTGTGACATCTACGATGCCCAACTCATCAGACTCTGTGAAGAGCTTGAAGAAGATCAAGATTATTACTTGACATCGGGGAATTCATAAGCCAACTTCATCGTGATGCGTAAGTTATATTTTTAATTCTTAATATTCCTGTTGTAACCTGTGTAAAAGCGCTTGACCAGTACTTACCTGACAAAGGATGGGTTTCTGACTTGTAGTAACTTGATCCTATTGTTATGGAAGCAGTTAGGTGGGGCGCTCCTATATAAGTGAGGTATTCGATGTTGAAATTATTCATTGTTTGCGTTACTGTGTTTGAATTACTAAGGTGTCGGTTTATTCCATCATGGTGTTCATCATAATCCATTTAGTTCGTGATCAAATTGAGTGTTTAAGTAAACAGTTTATTATAACTAATTTTCATAGAAGTATACGACTGTGGTTTATATCGAATCAATTACCCACCACACTATTAGAAGATTCTGATGTAAGACCATATTTTACACCATGTGATGGTCATATTAAAGGCAAACAAAATAGTTCGTGTTCAGATGTGATTGATGGAGTTTTAACAATGCAAGCATACTGCCAACAATGTAGACAAGATTTGAGTTAGTATAATATCCCATCCAATTAATTAAAAACTTTGTATTTGTTATTAAGTCATACATTATGTTTAATTTCATGTTTTCTTATTTTTATAGATCTTCCCAAGTCGGGGGTGGAGTAAAGAGGACAGCTGCAGTTTCGAAGTCAGAAGAAGTGCTGGCAAAGAAAAACCGCCCTTCAACTAGTCGCGATACAGTATCAACATCATCCTAACCAATCTTAGATGAGAATGTGAGTACAAAAAATAATGATTATGTTGAATGTTCTGTGTGTAGTAAGTTTGTATCCAAAAGATATTTCACCAACCATTTGAATAGTAATATCCATAAAAATAATGTCTTAAGGTCTGATATTCAATGGGTTAATGTACAGTTAATTGAAAACGTATTTAGGAATAGGGTGGCTACTTATAGAATATTGCTTAATGAAAATATTCGCAACCCATTTACCCCCGAAACAATTTTACAAAAAAATAAAGAAAAAATCTTTACATTATTGGATCGATCACTTACTGATCATTGTGCTTTAAAAGTAAATTTCATTCTTAATGCAGATTTTACTCAAGATACCAAACAGCTAAATAATACGTTTGACTTTCAATTTAGTAACAATGTGGTGAATCTTAGCAGCGACAAAAATGATATTTTTATAACTATAGTTAACGAAATTTTAACAAGATACATATAACTTTGAGAGGAAAGATAGTGGATGGAGCTTAGTAAAATTCAACTATCTAGATGTGAATGTAAATAAATTTAACCCATTACGTGGTTCTTCCTATATAAAATTGCCTAGAGATATAATGAATAAAAAGGCAGTTATTAATGTAAAAAACAATGATCATGAATGTTTTAGATGGGCTGTATTGTCAGGGTTATACCCACCCACAAACCATCATTCAAATACATGGAATTCATATATAGCGCATAAACATAAACTAAACTTTGAAAATTTGACTTTCCCATTTAAATTAGGGGATGTTCATAAATTTGAAAAAATGAATGATATAAGCATTAATATTTTTGGACTCGAGTACAATTCACAAAGTAAAAAACATGATGTGATAGGGCCATTTCACTTAACTAAATGTAAAAAAGCTACCCACTTAAACTTATTATATATAACCAAAGGTAGTAAAGCACATTATTGCTTTATCAAAAATTTATCTAGATTAGTATCTAAACAGTTATCCAATACACAACATGCTACACATATTTGTGATGGTTGCCTAACAAGCTTTACATCACATGAAAATTTAATGAATCATCAAAGAAACGACTGTTTCCATGTTTGCACGAATTTACCTTCAGAACAGGATAAAAAGAAAAACTGGTTGAATGAAAATGTCCCATCAAACCAACTTAGCTTCAATAATTATGAACGTAAATTAAGGGTGCCTTTTGTTGTTTATGCCGATTTTGAGGCTTTTTTAAACCCAATTCCATCATGTTTCAATAATCCTAGTACATCCTCTACAACAAATATACAAAAACACGAGGTATATAGTTTTGGATACTACATTAAGTGTTCTTATGATGATAAGTTGTCAATGTATAGAACATACAAAGGTAAAGATTGTGCACAGACATTTATGAAATACATTAAAAAAAAATTAGATAACATTTGTAGGAGTAATACTTTTGGCAAAACCCCTTTGCCTTTATCTGATGCAAATAATTTAAACATTGCTCAGAGTAGTACATGTTACATTTGCGATATAAAATTAAATGGTGATTCTTCTATTTCTTATAATCATCATACAGGTTTTTATGAAGGAGTAGCACATCAATTTTGTTCTGAAAAATACAGGGCACCTAATTTTGTACCTGTATTTTTTCATAATTTGAGCAACTATGATAGTCATTTTATAGTACATGGGCTTGGATTTGAGGAAGGGGACATTGAACTGATACCAAAGAACAAAGAGAAATATATTTCCTTTTCTAAATCTTTGCAAGTGAATAATCGCACAATGAGATTGAAGTTTGTTGATTCACTAAAATCTATGAGTTGCAGTCTTGAAAAATTAGCCAAAACCTTGACAGCTGAACAATTTCGTGAATTAAAATTGAGTTTTCCATGTGAAGAGGATTTTAAACGATTAATACGAAAGGGTATCTATCCCTATGAGCACATGACATCATATGAAACCTTAAAATTAACTTCTCTTCCCTCTCAAGATAAATTCTACAGTTCTTTGACTGATTGCAACATATCAGAAGACGATTATGAACATGCGAAAGATGTTTGGACTCATTTTCATTGTCAAAATATGGGGGATTATTCTGATTTATATTTAAAAACAGATGTTTTGTTACTTACTGATGTATTTGAAAATTTTAGAAATGTATGCCTTAGGACATATGGATTAGACCCAGCTCATTATTATACTGCTCCAGGATTAAGTTGGGATGCGATGTTAAAAACTACAAAAATAAATCTAGAGCTCTTAACCGACATTGATAAAATTGCTTTCATAACTAAAAATATTCGAGGTGGCATATCGCAATGTAGTAAAAGACATGCAAAAGCTAATAATAAATTAATTCCCAATTTAAATAGGAAAACGAATTATGTTCTACATTACAGAAATCTAAAACAATGTTTGAAGAATGGTTTGCAATTACTTAAAATCCATCGTATTTTGAGATTTGAACAATCTAAGTGGTTAAAAAGTTACATAGACTTAAACACACGCATGCGATCGCAGGCAACGTGTGATTCTGATAAAGATCACTATAAAAGTATGAATAATTCAATGTTCGGTAAAACCATGGAAAATGTTTTGAAATATGTGAATGTCAAATTTTTAAATCACTGGGAAAATCATGGGAAATCACAGGGAGTTGAAACTATGATAGCGAAACCTGAGTTCCACAGTTTATCAATATTTTCAGAGAACTTACCTGCTGTTCAATTGAACAAAACTAAAATCTTTTATAACAAACCAATTTACTTAGGATTTTGCATTTTAGATATATCGAAAACTTTCATGTATAAATTTCATTACGACTACATGAAAACGAAATATCAAGAAAATCTCAGGCTTTTTTATACAGATACAGATAGTTTAGTATATCAAATATTCGCTGAAAACTATTATGAGGACATAAAATCAGAGCTCGATTTATATTTTGACACATCAGACTATCCACCTAACAATGAATATGGTTTACCATTAACAAATAAAAAGCGGTTGGGGTTTTTCAAAGATGAAAATAATGGTAAAATATTTAAAGAGTTTGTTAGTCTACGATCTAAAATGTATGCCTTAGATGTTGAGAACATGAGTCTTATATCAAAAGCTAAAGGAGTCAATAAATGTGTTACTAAAAAACTGACCCTCAACGATTATAAAAAGTGTTTATTTGAAAAAAATATGCAACATGCTCAAATGCTGAGATTTAAATCAATAAAACATGTAATATTTACTCAAAATATAAATAAAGTATCATTATCTCATAACGATACAAAACGGTACTTGTTAGAAAACTCTTCGGACACTCTAGCGTGGGGGCATTATAAAATACCCCATGGATCATCACAAAATAATTTTTCCATGTAATTTATAATCACAGAACATTCAAAAATTTCAACTTTATTTTTTGTACATTGTGTATTTTTAATTTTTAATTGTGAATTGTGAATTGTAATAATTGTAGAAAATGTAAATACATTTTAGTTTTTTGTAAATATAAATTGGTGAAGGTTAATGAAAATCAAGTGGGTGATTCTTATTCTTATGTGTTTTTGTGTGAGTTGTAAGAATTGAATATTTTATGCAGGGAAATCAGTAAACTGTATATCAATTTACTTAGTAAATTACCTGTAATATCATGTCTGAATATAATTTTCGACATACAATTATTAGAAAGATATTTAAAAAAAAATACAAGTTTAAAATGTCACGGACCGTGTAGTGTGAGATTGCCGGATTTGGAAATAATATATTTTTTTCTGAAGAGATGTCATGTTTTTTTGCGTGATATTATAGAAATTACGCAAGACTAATATATGCTCTAAGTGGCTGCTAAAAAAAAAAATTTAAAAAAATGGATCCATTTATGATTTTGAGCAACATAAAGTTTGTGAGTAATTTTTGTGTCACGACCATGTGCGATACTATAAAAATGTGGTACTCGGTAGAAAAGTATCTTTGATGTTAGTAACTCTTTTTAATATTTTTTAGAACAGCAACACTGTCTTCATGTCAGTTTTGCTAATGGCTGAATGTAGTGTGTGTCTCGCAAAAAAAAACATCTCATTTATTTGAAAAAAGGGACAATCTTAACACGTCAACGCCGTGTACTAGTTTTGAAGGTAAGTACCAGTGCCACGCTATTGTTTTAAACATAATTTGTACCTCTTACAGTGCTGTTTAAGATAATTACTTAAGATTTGCGAACTCATGGCTAGTTTATAGGTTATATCGAACACGTTTCAAATTGTCACGGCCATGGTATGAAAAAAATGTCACCACCATGGACTGTTTGAGTACATGGTCGTGACATAACAACGCGTGGTCGTGACATTCTATTTTACTTTAATAATTTAATGGTTTTTAGGGATCCTGATAAAGGGGAAAATGGTAAAAAATTAACCCATAAGGTGAGACTTCGGTGGCTGTCTGTTCGTCTGTCTGTCTGTCTGTCACAGCAGATTTTCTCAGCAACTACTTAAGGTATCTAGTTGAAATTTGGCATAGTTGTACAGCTTGCATGCCCGCATCTGTTTATAACGAAAAAAGTTTTATATTAATTGGAAATGGGTCTAAAAGAGGGTTTAAAAAATGAAAGTAAAGTGATTATAGCAAGTGAGTGGGGTATCATATAAAAGGGCTTGTTTTGCACAGCTTAAAACTAATTTTACATTTCTTTTATTTTATTACTTTCTGTAGATGCCGCGAAAGAAGAATAACACAGAAGCAAAAAAAAAGCTAGACGTGAATATGAAAAAAAGAGACGCGCCAAAATAAAAGCAGATCCAGGTAAATACGAGGAAGCAAAAGAAAAAGAACGAGCACGGCGTCAAAGAAGAAAGGAGCAAAATAAAATATTGTCAATAAAAGATTTATCACGTCGTGATCAGAAGACGCAACGAGAAAAATGGCGCGTACGTACCAGAAAAAGTAGAGCATTAAAAAAATGCAGGGAACGCGGGATGCAACTAATCAGGGAAAACACTCCTCCGTCTGATTTGGAAACGATTGAAGCCCTGGTGCCAGATCCAAGCGTCTCTTCACCAATAAGAGATCGCTATGCAACACCGGAGCTTAGGAGAGATGACACACCTACCATGTCACAACGAGGTGGAACTCCATCATCCATCAGTTCTCGAGACAGCGTAATGAGTAGACAAAGGTGCCAAGCGTTAAAAGAACACAAAAAACGCAGAAAACTAACCAATGTTATAATAATGAATCAGAAAGCGAAAATAAAAGTGCTGCAGAAAACAATACATACTCTTCAAGTCAAAACGAATAGGCTGCTAAAAAAAGTTTCTCAAATGCCGATCGAAGCCAGGAAAAGGCAAACAGTTTTGAAAGGTATATGGCGTCTCCGAAAATTATCTGTTCAAAAGTTTTTAGGAAGTGAAGAGAATTCTATGATAAGCCCTGGAGTGAAAGATACTATTACGCGACATAAAATAAAAAAACAGAAAAGGTATATTACCGACACTATGGAAAATCTTCACAAAAAGTACCATACCCTATCAGACAGAACATTGCGTGTAAGTTATGCAAATTTTTGCCGTTTGCGTCCATTCTGGATTGTTAGGGCAAAATTAACTGATCGCGATACATGCTTATGTGTACTTCATGAAAATTTTGATATGATGCTAAACAGATTAAAAGCATTAAAAATCATACAAAATGGAGACCCCGTATTAGAAAGTGTGGTATGTAATACTAATTCATATAACTGTATGAGTCGTAAATGTTCTCAGTGCCTTCATAAAACTCCTAACTTTAAGACATTCGAAAACGAAAGCATTTCTTACCATCAATGGGTGAGCCAAGATGAAGAACGAGATATAAAAGGAAATATCAAAACGATTAGAAGAACATTTAAATGTAGACTTACAACTGACAAAAAGGGGCTAGTTGAAGCTTTCCTGGAAATTCTGCCAAGGTTTCTCCTGCACATATTCAATATACGTAACCAATATCAAGCAATTAGTCATATCAAGACTAATTTAGCTGCAGGGGAAATTTTGGTAAGGATTGATTTCTCTGAAAATTACGCATGCAAATATTTCTCCGAAATACAATCAGTACATTTTGGAGCATCCCGTCAGCAGGTGTCAATTCACACAGGTGTTTTATATTACCTGTCGGACGTCACTGGTCAAGTGGATACCATTCCCTTCTGTTCTGTTTCTGCCTGCCTGCGTCATGATGCGGCCGCAGTTCATGCTCATTTGAAGATAGCCTTAATGCGTTTGACGGCAAATCAAAATATTAAGATGCTACACATTGTGAGTGATGGCCCAAGCAGTCAATACAAAAACAAAAGCAATTTCTATCTTTTCACTCAACACCTTGTCCGTATATTGAATATTTCTGCTGCAACATGGAATTTTACTGAGACAGCACATGGTAAAGGCCCTGCAGATGGTGTCGGCGCGGCTTTGAAAGGAGCTGCTAATAATCATGTTCTTAAAGGTAATGATATCCCTGACTATGAAACCTTTGTCCAAGTTGTCAAAACCAACTGTAATGTTTTGATATATGAAGTGAGTGAGCAAGAAATTAAAAATGCTGAGGATTTACTTCGAAATTGTCCTAAGATTTTAAGCATACAAGGCACAAAAAAAATGCATCAAATAACGTGGAGTACTGAGGATCCCACAATGCTGAATATAAGGGAGCTTTCTTGTGCTTACTGTGAATTAAAATATCAATGTTCTCACTATCCTTGTTCAAGACGACCGATAGTACGATTGACCACTGAACGTGATACAGGATCATGTCTTAGCACAACCAATCCCAATCTAATTGAACCTGAACACGGTGATAATTCTCCCAAAGCTAATGAAAATAATTTGGAAGAAGGGACGTGGGTAATAGCAAAGTTTTCCGGAAAAAAGAATGTAGTTTCCCTTTTTGTGGGTCAAATTGTTCGTATAAATGACGACAAACCTGATGCACCTTACTACACAAAATTTACCAAAAAGAAGTATCATAATGTGAGATCAGGAGCCACAGTTTTTATCTGGAATAACAATGACTGTGCAGATCTTGACGCCGAAGACATTGTCGCTGTGTTAAAAAAACCCACTCCAGGTAGGAGAGGAGAATTAATTTTCGAATTTGATTTTTCTTTATTTGATCATCCTGTTAAGTAAAAAGTTAGAGGCTTTTTACATGATTTGCGGTCATTATAGATAAGAGAGTATTATACTTAGTGTTTTTGAAATATAGGATTTCACATCTTTGATAAAAAAATCAAACCTTAAAATTTGGTGGATATTATATGTTTTTTTTTGAGATGTTTGATTAGAGATATTGTTTTCTTTTTAGAAGTTTTACTTTTTTCTAGTAAATTGACTTTTTAGTTGTGTGTAGAGCTAAAACTCTGCATTTACTTTGAGCATTATGCTGAACTTTACTGTGGAAGAATACTAAAGGATAAGAATGAGTCCCGATTTGATACTCGATTATTATGTTTAATATTTACTAATAATAGGTACTATGTGATATCAAAACAATGCTGCCTGTGATCAAATAGTTCTAAGAATAAAAGGCTGATTTATTGTATTAAGAAGATGTTTAGGTACCTGACGGTATTTTGACAGGATCTCAATTGTGTGTGATTTAATTATTTGATGTTCTGAAAGAAGTTATAGCAAATAAAAACTGTTGATTAAACCAATTTAGTGTCCTTTATTTTTCAATCACTTTAAACTGAGATGACATTAATTTAGTAACATTAATATTAACCTATACAGTGAAAAATTTTAAACTGTCACGTCCATGTCATACAGTGTCACAGCCATGTTCAGTAATGTCACGACCGAGGTACAATCTGTCACATCCGTGTTTATGTACCTATTTTTTTCACCTTTCCTGACGGCATTAAGCTTGTTCATATGAATCGAAAATATGCTTTTGGTATATACTTTCGATGTACATCGAAATATGTCGTAAAAAAGTCGTCGTTTTTTTTGAGGTATCTGGAATCTTTTTAAGAATCACCCAAGTGGTGGTACTCTGTATTTGATTTTTAGTTAATTTTTTATTGTAACTTGAAAAGAGACTTATGTTATGTTGAGTTTTTTGCAGTTTCTTTAAAAAAAAATTTTTTTTCGAAAAAGTGTTAATTTCAAAAATAAAAAATATTTGACTATGATATCTATGTTTTTTTTAATGTGTTTATCCTTATTTTGGTTGATTTATTTAAAAAGTAATTGAGTTCATAAATTGTATCATTTCAAGTTTAACTGTTTTCATATCAACACGTATTACGAGTTTTAATTATGATACATTTTTATCATCCTTTCACAACCATTGTAGCTGGTCCAAGTGGATGTGGCAAAACTCAATTTGTCACAAACTTTTTAAAAAATTTCAAAGAAGTAGGGTAAAACCGGGATGGATGCCACACTTTTTGAAAAGGCCTCATAATTTCAAAACTATCAATTTTCCATGAATATAGCTAGTTTGGTCTTTAATCTTTCATTACGACTAGTTTTTGTTTACCTAATAATTACTGATTGTGTAGAAATTGATTTTTCGCAGACCCCTTTTTTTTAGGATAGATGCCTACCTATATGGATACATGCCCCACTATGAAAATTTTAAGAAGGATAGATGCTTGTGGTGTAGGATAGATGCCCTTTGGAATAAACTAAGTAAAAAATATGGTGTAGGATAGATGCCCTATGGAATAAAATAAGTATGAAATATAGTATTAAAATGATTAATTTGTAATTATAAAGGATAATTTGTAAGTATGGACTCTTAGTAGAACATAGAAACCTATCAATAGAAATCGATTGTAAAAAGAATAAAAAGTATAACAAAACATAAACAAAATAAAAATATATACTGAGATTATATAGGGGGGATAGACGCCCCAAAGGCACGTATACCCACAAAAATCGGGGCGAGTATCCTTTTTGATACGGATAGGTGCCTTTTTATTTTTTATCTAAACTAAATACAAAAGAGCGATAATTAACACTTAGCTGTACACTTAATAAACCAGTATATTGATATAACAAAAAAAAGAACAGAAGTTAATACTAATTATAAAGTTATGAAACTGCAAATACTTACGTTTTAATTTTCGAGGCGTTTTTTGCGCTCGTCGCGGAGATTTTGACACACACAACCGAGACGCGTCCGTTCCTCACGATGGCCTGCGGGGGACTGAGGGGTATGGCCCTTGCGCTCCCTATTTAGACTATTAATTCTTTGCTGCGAATTTGGGAAGTTAGGTTTTTAAAAAATAGGCGTCTATCCCTTTGTGGCATCTATCCCGGATTTACCCTATGTAATGTTGAATTTGATGAAATAATTTGGTGTTATGATGAAATGCAACCCCTGTACAATCTAGAAAATGTAAATTATAGTCAGGGAATACCAGATTTTTCAATATTTGATGGGAAGAAACCTAAGCTTCTTATAATAGATGATCTGATGAGAGAATCAGATGGACGAATACTTGACATTTTCACAAAAGGTAGCCATCATAGAAACTTGAGTGTTTTTTATATTACTCAAAACATATTTCATCAGGGGAGAGGCCAACGAGATATTTCACTAAATACAAGCTACATTGTATATTTTAAGAATCCCAGGGACAAAACCCAAATACGCTACTTGTCACGACAAGTTTACCCGGAAAACCCAAAATTTGTAGATGAAGCCTACAAAGATTCTACTAAAGAACCACATGGTTACCTCATGATTGATTTGAAACAAAATACAAATGACATATGTCGTTTTAAAACAAAAATATTTCCGTTTGATGGACATTGCACAGTGTATGTTCCTAAAAAGGGGTTTAAATACGACAAAAATCAACAAATTTTAGTCAGTTCTACATGATGCATGCGAGAGTTAACACATTATAAACATTTACTTGAAGCATTGCAGCTGCCAAAGAGAATATAACACTACGTTAAGAAGAGGCGGAACTTAGAACATTACGTTTTTACTGTACCTAGATCATTTACTACCAATGCAACAGACAAACTTCAGTGGTACCAATATTATAGATTTGACAGCTGTCAATAAGGATGGGACGAAAATATTTCGATGCTATCGATATTTATAGTGTTGAGCACTATCTATATATCGATATCGACAATTTAAAAAAAGCACACGACCAGCTCAGATAGTAAATAACGATTTCAATGCAAAGGCACCTCAGACCGAATTTTGGAAATATACTAGTTTTTAAGGAAATTTTAAAGCATATTTCGGAAATTCCAGTCTGAAGGGCTCCTTGCATCGAAATTGTGCTAGTAAGAATAATTTGGCAGAAAAATAAAAAAACAGATATTGAAACAATAATGTATTTTTCATGTCTCGTGAGTTTTCTCTTATAAGCCTTGATCTCGCTTCGATCTGCTTCAGTGTGCAAACTTGCACAAAAAAACAGTAGTTCTCTGCAGCTGACCAATTGACGATATTGTAGCGCAATTCTGTTCGTTACAGGCTGTCCAAAAATGCTTTCTTCTCGATTGAATACAGCGTCGCCAAGTTTCCTCAGGCTTTGGCGTCACCGTGCCAATCCGGATGAATGCTCGCAGATGCAGAGCAGCCTTTGAAATCGTTCCATGATGCAACTGTAACAAATAAGTTCCAACGGGCCTAGCCAGGTTTCCAAGGATAAACTAACGCGGAGTGAAAAATCCCGACAAACTGTCAATTTGAATACAAATATTAAACAGTCTCCGCTTTAATTAACGCGCTAATTTACCCTTGATAACAATTTTAGGCTCACGGTGGTGGGTAAGGATAGCGGTCCGTAACTCCTTTTTAGAATTCCTTGCCGGCCCACACTCTTTTCTCCTCTGCGAATGTTCCTGCTCGAAATGCTCCAGGTCGGCAGGAAAGATACCAGCAAGTATAAGTCATGGTGCTGTGCTAGCCAACCTGTAAGCCTTCGTTAAATAAGGGTCTGCCTTAGGACGCTTACTCAGAAGAGCGTTGATACCATACTGCAGCAGCGTAGGTGATAGTCGCCCCATACGAATCGATTCTAACCACTCGTAGGGGCTCTCAACCTCACGCCTAAGGTCGATGCCGACTGGCGGGACATCTTCCCAAAGCCCGCGCTCTCTCTCTCGCTAATGGTAACCGCATGCTGCACGTAGGACCCTGCATCATCTTTTGTAACGCCTCGGCACCTTGATGAGGCCTTCTAGGAGGAGGTTCTAGAGTGTCGAACCGGGACCAATATTAATGGCGTTTAAAGCAGTAACGGTAGATCGAAAACGAGTAAAACTGAGAGTATGAAACCAATCATTGATAGGGCCCACCATCCTTACCTTGTAGACAACTAAAAACTTACCAGGCTTCCATAAAATATTACGTAATCATACAAAAAGTCACGATTATTGGTATCATATTTTAGGTGTTACATTTGCTCTGCTTTCTTGCTAATATCTTTTAAGTGTTCTTCAGAAGCAGCACATTTTTGGTTGATACGCTGGCATTGTCGTCGTCTAATTAGTAAATGTCCTAAACGCCCAAATATGATATCCAACATTGCGTGATTACACGTGAACCAACTTGTGTTACAATTGGCCACAAACACTTGTACAAAGTTCAGAAATGTTACATTCATGCAATCTAGAAATAATATCGGTTTCAAAAACATTAACAGCTGTTTCCACCATTCGACAAAGCGGCAACGAGGGGTAGGTAAGTGAACGTTTATCATCCCACCATTCACGAAGTTGAATGTATTGATATATTTTTGCCTGCTGTTTTTCCTCATCTTGTTCGGTTAGTAACTTTCGGCATGTTGCACACTCGTGTTTTTTCAAGGTAGATGCTATATATCCACTGACATAAACTAATGGCTGAAATTGAATGTTTGTCAAATCAATTTCACAATCTATTTCAAATTCCTCTGGAATGTTCAGTACTGGATATTCATCTTGATCGTGTATTGCAGCTGTAGATGTCACTGGCAATACATTCTGCTTTGTAGAAGAAACTTCAGATGTCGTTGACAAATCATGGGTGTCTGCATCATGTAGGATATCTTCGAAATTAGTAAGCAATCTCTGATTATCTTTTTCGCAGTTTGAACCCTTACTATGCGGTGCAGTCATTCCCGACACCACTGAAGTTTTCAACGCAGCTGTAAACCCTGCGCATGTGGGGTTTCGATTGGTAGGACTGTGTTGACGAACGATACCAAAAAAGTTTTCCAATCCATCCTGGTTCAAAGATCTTAAATTCAAATAGCGAAACCCTTGTACGCGTACCACATTCCACACATCTTGTAATGTTTTCAGCGATAAGAGCATGCCTTGGACGCATTTCACGTTATAAGCTGTGGTGCCATCTTTTTTTATGAATCTTAGGGTCAGAAAGCTTTTCCTAAAGTCATTCCAAACTTCAGGATGGTTTGTCCTGGCAGAGACGTTTTGCCTTTGACCTTTTTTTATATCTTCTTTGCAAGATGGACCGTTGGTGTAGTCAAAGAGACGATCTAGTTGCTGTACAACAAGTGCGGTTTGCATAATTTCTCCCTTTCTTCTTTCGTCGGTTTCAGCCAGGGACATAAGTTTTAATACTGCCGCTACTGTGTTACTTAGGGCTTGTGCTGCGTATTTAACTTTCATTTTTGCACGATACTTTGGTCGCACATGGGCTTCAGTTATCTTGCTTAGGTGCAGCAAGGATTTATTTTTTTCTTCAGCTTCGCATATGTATGACCACCTACCAGAATTATGGTCGATTTGTATTTGACCATGGTTCATGAAATTGTTCCTGATGGACTTGAACAAATGTGGGATGTCATACATTATGTAATTTTTTTTGTCATCGTCTGTGATAAAGTAGTTGCAGTTTTCGATTGAACCGGTGAACTGACCAGACCTTGCTGATGAATGTTCCTTTAATAACTTTAAACTCCCCATATTCGTCGGACCTTGGTCACAAACTGTAACCATTACGTTAAACCCAACATCGTTAATCGATTTAATGCATTGTTTTATATAGGCAGCTAGTTGCTGAGAAGATACTGTGCCTTTTACAAAGTAATAGGCTATCAACTGCTTGTACCGCGCACGGAGACCTTGGACCATGAAAACTAAAGCATGATCCGCGACCCTTTCGGTTCTTCCAGGTTTTGCAGTTTTGCCTTTGTCTTCGTAACCTTCAACTTGGTCAGTAGCTTCATTGTAAATAAGACGTGGTTTAAGCGCAATTTCGTCAAATAAAAGAGCACAAAACTTATTATTCTCATCCATTGTTGCGGATATTTTTTGCATATTTAGTAAAACAGCTTTATTAATTCCCGTTTCCATAGGTATCTTTCTTAATAAGTTATTCAGTGTTTTTACGCAAGGCAACATTACACTGTGCTCTAAATACCTGTACGTCTTAGGTGACCTTTTGTATATTGCAAGAGCCGATATTTTTTCTTTCAGTGTCCAACGCCTGCCTCTCGGTTTTCTTTTCTGATTTTTTAGATCAGCTGCCACCAAGTCTTTCAAGATAGACGATTGCACCTTTTCTATTAGTTTGGCACTTTTTTGCAAAGAGGCTAATGTACATTTCGTTTTTTTTAGTTCCTCTACTAACTTTTTCGCTCTAGGTGAATCGTCTGAAACAACAAAAAAGCATAATTCATTACGAAGTAATGGATAACATAGTAAGAACTATTTTAAATGTCGGAATCTACTCAAGAAACCACTGTAGTATTTTTTTTCTGGAGCCAGTCATCATATTTACAAATGACTTGTATAACTATATTTATAGCATCGTGCCCGAGTGCCACTTAACATTATTCGCAGATGACACTAGTGCAATTGTTTCTGCCAGAAGTATATCAGAACTTGATGAGAGAACAAATTACGCCCTAACGGTATTCCAACATTGGTTTGATATTAATAACTTGCGATTGAATACCGCAAAAACGCGAGTGATGTTATTCAAGCACAACTCCAAAAAAACGGATACCCTGAATATAGTTGTGAACGGAGAAAAAATAGCTTTGGTGGATAGTGTCAAGTTCCTTGGGGTATACATCGATTCAGAACTAAATTGGAAGCAGGAGCTGAATGCTGTTCATAATTCTATCCTTTCGGCCTGTTACGCTCTAAAAAGCCTCAGGGATGATCTAACAGTGGAACAACTTAAGACAGCGTACTATGCCTTAGTCGAATCCAAATTGCGGTACAGCATTATGTTCTGGGGAAACAGTTTTAAGTACAATACGGACAAAGCCTTGATTGTACAAAAAAAAGCAATAAGATCAGTCTTGCGTCTTCCTCAGTGGGTTTCCTGTAGGGAACATTTCACAAACTTGGGTATTATGACAGTTCCCAGCTTATATGTACTAGTGTTGCTTACCTGGTTTGTAAAAAACATTTCAAAATATGAGACTAGCGAGGAGCAACAACTACGGTTTCTCACGCGCACTAAAAATGTGAAGTCTAGTTTCTGCCCTAAGCACAAAATAGCTCAGCATTGTAGTAGGTATCAGGCAGTAAAAATTTTCAATAAGCTTCCTACAGACTTAAAAATCATTACCAACTGTGCAACATTCAATATACTATTGAAAAATTATTTGTTGAGAGGATGTTTCTACAATATCGAGGAAATATTCGTATGTGACGAAACCTAGATTTTAAGTGACTTATAGCTTTTAGAAATTTTACTCATCTTGTCCTATATAATTTCAAACACAATAATTGTATTGTTTATGAAATAATAATAATAATAAAGTCAACATAGTTTTAAGTCAAGAGAGGATTTCCGAAATAAAATATTTAAAGTATTTTTTTTATTTTTGAATTCCTCTTTTTTTTGTATGGGTGTGTAAAAATTTTGTTCCAGAAATAAATTCCTCGTCCTCGAATTATAACAAAAAGACTCCAAACTTGATATAGTTGCTAGATGTATGCAGATATAAAATTTAGAGTGAGGCGCGCCGGATGCACTCTGGGCAACCGGGCTAAATCAGCTCAGATCACCCCCAGGAACACCTGTTCCAAGCGATTTGCTTTGTCTCAAAAATGCAAGGTGCCGGACCTAAGATCCCCCACTAAAGTCTACAAAAAAGGAAGCTAGAATTAGAGACCCGCACTACCAGCCTGCTGCAGGTTGAAATACTGTAGTGAACTTGGACCTAGATGTAGCTTAAGAGTTTCAGTGGTTCTTTACAAATATACCTTTAAATCGTTACCATCATCTCCTGATAAAGCTGAAATATTATTAAGATCAAATGTGAAGGAATGCACAGATGTTTTAAACTTTTATCATGTCTCTCCAAAAATTTTTATCAAAACTTTTGGCTCTGTGGCCTCTCCGTCACAGTTCTACAGTCCGATTTGGTTTATTTTGATATATACATACATACATTAAATCACGCCTGTTTCCCAGAGGGGTAGGCAGAGACCACTTCTTTCCACCTGCTACGATCTTGACAAATCTCTTTCGCTTCTTCCACATTCATACATCGAGTCATGCACGCACGTCGGTTTCGGGTACTTAAAATTCGGCCCTTTTCCAGTATTTTGATATATGTTAGAGAATAGTCTAAAATAACAGACGTGTTTTTTTTTAGCTGCCCAATCTCAACCTGTTAGGGGGAATTGTCCTCCAAAGTACTACGAAAAATTGTATAGAGAGTTAAAAAAGAATGACTGAATGATGAGTTACCTACTGCTGCTGTGCTGTATGTGTTATATCGGCTCAAACTCATATTTAAAAAAGTGTATCTTCGATGAAAAATATGTAACTGAGTTAGGTGAACTTACCTATATTGATTCCCTCTTGCCCTCGGTGAGAATGGAATGCATCATCAAATTTCCTTTTCCTTTGTGTCATTTCTAAAAATATAATTATAACAAAAGATATTGTTAATTTAAAGATCATAGTGCGACGTAGTCAAAATATTTTTTTGTTTATTTTCGACTGTCCATAATTAACTAAAACTTTAATGAGAACATGGATGTATCTCTGTTCTTTGCCAGAGGGCGTAATGTCTGTTTCTTTTCTTTTCGGTTTTGCAAGCTGACAGATACACCGACGCGCAGTGGGGTAATTTGCCATTCTAGTCGGTTAAAAGTCAGAAAATAAAATGTCAATGCAGATAACGTAATCAAGTAACAATAGTAAGCCAGGTATTATTGCCAACTCAAGTAGAATGTCAATCTTTAGAGCTTATATGCAAATGGGGATGTGATGGATCGCAGCAATCACAATTAAAACAAAAGATGGAATACGACGATGCTTCGGTTTTTTTTTTTGGAAAAACCAGGCTCCTTGTTGGTTGAGATTTGATTACATTATTATATTATTATTTGTTTATCCACGTGTAATTACGAATTTAATTATATGTATATACATTTATGGCAATTTATACTTTTATTTACTTCAGCGTTGTACTTATTTGGCAATTCGTTGGCATTAATTATTCCTCAATCGGTCAAAGGATAACTGGAAGAGATCTCTTTGAGGGATACGTTCGCCTTTGTACATCCTGCTTACTGCTATACCTGTCTTTTTTATAATTGTAATTTCTTTTGTTTGTTCAATAAAGTGTTTACATACATACATAACATTGTGTGTTTACATACAAAAATCAACTTGTTTCAATAATTTTTTTTACGGAAATTGCTCAGCATACTAAAAAAATCCACTCTAATATTTTTTTAGCAAATTGCCCTACTGTGCAACGGACAGACACAACCTCGTTTTCGTATGAATTATATTTATGTACCATTCAAGCTCTTTCCTGAAGTAGAAGGTAATCCCTCTTGACTTGTAGAAGGAAAAGGCAGCACCGCGGTAGCATGATCTGAAACTGTGAAACATTGATTTAGTTATGAGCAGCGTTATAACAATTTATGGCGCGTTGGCTTGCAAGGTGAAGTACCTCGCTCGCAGAAGGCGTTTGACGATCTTGTGTAGACGCGCCGTCACCTATTTAATAACTAAGTTTAAAGTACACTACACAGTTTGTTTTTTGTTTTGGCAAATCCAAATACCAGTGTACGGCTAGCCGAAAAACACGACGTTGTAATAAGTCGTTACAACCACCAATGAATATTCAATAGATATTGAATGTTCAATAGGTTATCGACTCTATCTCCATGAACAGTAGATTACGAGTGCACGAATAGAAACAGAAACTTTTTGGGACAAGCTTTTGTTGCCGACGTTCCTTTTTTTTCAGTCGTTATCTGCTTATCAATACCGAACTGACGAGTCCCAATCCACTCTTATATTTTTAACTGGCTAGAATAGCAAATTACCCCACTGTGCGACGGACAGACACAACCTCGTTTTCGTACGAATTATATTTATGTACAAGTGTATTACCATTCAAGCTCTTTCCTGAAGTAGAAGGTAATCCCTCTTGACTTGTAGAAGGAAAAGGCAGCACCGCGGTAGCGTGATCTGAAACTGAAACATTGATTTAGTGATGAGCAGCGTTATAACAATTTATGGTGCGTTGGCTTGCAAGGTGAAGTACCTAGCTCGTAGAAGGCGTTTGACGATCTTGTGTAGACGCGCCATCACATATTTAATAACTAAGTATATAGTATACTGCACAGTTAAAAATCTTGTCTAAATTATAGCAAATTTTATTAGCTACAATATTGCCACACTACAGTTTGCGCTAAAACGCACTAAAACGTAAATATGGGAGGAAATCTGGAAAAGAAAGAATTTTTTGACGGTAGCACTCCATAGATGATTCCATATCTTCGTTCCTATAGGTCGTGGAAAAAATATTTCAATCAAAACGTTATATATTTTTTGTGATATACAATATTGTTTAACTACAGTTTGCGCTAAAATGGACTAAAAGGTAAATATGGGAGGAAAACTAGAAAAAAGTAGCCATTTTTAACGCTAGGTCCCCTATACGATTCTATATCTTCGTCCCTAGGGGTCCTGGAAAAAATCTTTGAACCCAAAAGTTTTAGTAAATTTTGCATTCTACAATATGGCTGTGCAAGCCATGATTATTAGCACTAGAATGAAATTTAACGACAGTAAAGGCATAAAACCGAAAAAAGTGTCAGTGTTTCCAAAATGACGGAAAAAGCTAAAGAGCTAGAATTTGGGTTACCATGATATGTCTTCCTTCACAACATATCAAAAAACCATAACAATTAGACCTTTTTAGGCTACCGGAACAACGATTTACTAGATGTACGATGAAAAGTTTTGTATGGGCTGCACCTTTTCCGGTATTCCGTACTTCCGGTTCATTTCGGAATGGCGACAGGCAGATCCGCTGATTTGCCGCTTGCATTCCACTTCTTCAAAAATGATCCTATTCTATTATACATGTTCATGATTAGTTTATATTTATCAAGAAAAAAAATGAAGGTATGAAGTTCCTTAAAAAATAAACACATTCGAAACACACTTCAAGGGAAGTAGTAATTGAAAATATTTTTTAGCAATCATATTTGAACAAAAAATCCAAGAAACATTTTATCAATTAAGGAATTCGTAAAGAATCAAACTGGCCCAGAGTATTTTTGAGAACTAAAAAAATTACGAATTTAAAACCACTATCATACGAGTGCCGTAATATTCCTAAAATTTTATATAAACAATCACCGGGACAGAATGGGGATACACCAAAAAAAATAACTACTTGATTTTACATTTTTATTTGAAAGAATAGCCTTTTTTTATAAGAAACTAATTTGAAACATTTCATGATTAAATGTATTATTGAGATTTAAAATAATTTATTAAACTAAAGTAACCTTACCTACTTGTAACGACAAGATGACGTAGATATTTATAAAAAACGGGTATACTTCGTCTATCATTTAGAAAGACGATTTTTTATTATAGATGAATTACCGAGAGCGTGGAATTGCATATGTAGTGGTTGTACCGTTCGCATGAAAAGGAAAAACCGTTTAAGTTTTGATCTTAATTTAATGGGATTACCCTAAACAAGTGGAATAAGTATGTCCTTTTTAGGGTTCCGTACCTCAAAAGGGAAAAACGGAACCCTTATAAGATCACTTTGTTGTCCGTCCGTCCGTCCGACCGTCTGTCCGTCTGTCAAGACCCTTTATCTCGGGAACGCGTGGAGGTATCGAGTTGAAATTTAAACCATATACTCAAATCTACAGTCCCTTGAAGCTGGAAAAAAATCAAACTTCTACATTTACGTAAAAAAAAGATACGGCCGTTTATGTCGCAAAAAACGTGTATTTCGACACTCTCGAGGGAATCAAAATGTATAGGGTATTTCCCGTTGACCTAGAACTATGAAATTTGGCAAGTAACACCGTCTTTTACTGCAAGTATAGGGAAAAATCTGAAATCTGTACATTTTTAACCAAATCACAAAAAAACAGGGTCTTTATGCAAGGAACGGCGTACAGTGCGACAAGAGCCCGATCTAGGTGGATAATATTATTTGACGCTAAATATAAGATCAAAACTCAACACATTGAAGCTAGAAATATCAATATTTATACAAAGTTGAAAAACAAGCTATTTTTAACGAAAAAACTTAATATCCAGTATAATTTGATCTCCCTGTACGCTGATTTCCCCTAAAATGTGAGGTCAGCTTAAACTGGTTTTTGTATGACGTTGTAAAAAGGGCGTTATTTGCTCTAATTTTCAAATTTATATTATTTTAAGTTGTATAGTAAATTTAAGGCCTTCACCATTCAGCCAATTAACACGCTATACGGAGTTTTTTTTTTGGCGGTGTCTGATACGTCAGTCGCAGAGAGTTAAAAATCTGTGTTGAAATTTAGGCTAATCAAAATGGACCTTATTGCATAGACAATAAAGTACATAATAAAATGAAGAAAGTACTATTGCGTTTTCCAACCATATTATTTTACATACGGAACCCTCGGTGCGCGAGTCCGACTCGCACTTGACCTGTTTTTTTGCTTTTAATCGCTATCATATATTTAAATTTTCATCTTTGAGGTTGGAAATTGCTTATGGGACAGATGAAATTATATATAGGTAGTTCTCCTGATGACTTCTTGATCAAAATCATCTACTGCCGACGGACCGTACGTAACTTTTTCTTACTAGTAGAGGGGGATTTATCATAAATAGTCGAGAGAGAAACACCTGTAGCCTTTTCAACGAATTGGGCAGCGGTGTAAGGTGAATTTAAATTTTTCATTAGTTCGAGTTCAAAATATTTAAAATTATTTGTTTACTCTGACTCTCAATCGGACCAAAATTACTGTTTCTTTCTGCCATATTTTTTGCAAACTGTGTAACTTACAGTCGCACGTGCCCAGTCAAAATAATTCTGAAAATTGCGAGCATTCAATAAAATAGTTTTTAAAGTTGTAGGTAATTCTATAGCTCTGCCTACCCCACTCTGGGATTACAGGCGTATAGGTATGTATGTATGTACAATAAAATAAGACGTATATTTTAGTGCATTGTAAAAAGTATTTAGAATTTGACACTGACATTATTTTTGTACTTACTTATTTAATATATAACAATAGTTATTTATGTAACTGGTACATAATGAAGCTTCTTAAGGTACGAGCGCCGCGGTTAATTATAGGCACGAGTACCTTAAGAGCTAATTATGTACCGTTGCATACATAACTTTTTCTACAAGCTTAGAATGATAATGACAAAAATAAACAATCGCTAACTTTTCTCGTATACTTCACTCGATTTTTCTGCTAACAAATTACTTGTTAGCAAAGTCATTTTCATTATTCCGATTGGCGTTAATAGTTTGTAAATTTTATTGCTAAATGTTTACAAATTTCATGCAATTTTTAATAGTTGGGTACTAAAACAGTTCTGACAATTTATCATAAAAGTTGGAATGCCAAACAAAACGCCATTTTGTTGATATCCATATTGAACGTAACCATGGTAACCAAATAACAAATCGATGGATATTACTCATCTATTTTAGTAACTTAATAAAAATGAAATTCTAAACACATATTCAGGGATCGGAAAACCCCTTCATTTGATTAACCCTATCGATAGGCTAAGCCTATCACTTGCTTACCCAATCGATGTGGTTACCCATGATTGAGTTAGCTTAACGTTAGGGCTAACCCCTTTGAATTAGTTAACCGCTTCCATAGAGCTTACCAAATTCATTGGGGTTTCGGTAGTTTAATATTTAAGCACTTAGCATTGACTGGGTAATACCCCATTGATCGCCTCTCTCTTTTTCGCGCATTCGGGCGAATTCTCTAGCCTGACGTTACTTGCCTACTTTATTTAAGTTCGGGACGGGGTTGAGATGAAAATGTGGTTTTGTTTAGTGCTAGGTATATCATTCTTAGTTTGTATATTATTCCCGCCGCGGGATTATTAAAGACGTTTGGCTGCTTGATTTGCGTGACTCGTGGCTGCTGTTGCAAGTACCTACTCTTATTATTTTAAGTGCAAGCGAGTTCTGGTTGACTTTTAAATTTAAATATTAGATTATTTTTGATTAGAAAGTTTTTTTAAACATGGAATCTTACAGGATGGTTCTGAATTAGAAATTATAAAATGTATCAAGCAAGGTTTAATTCAACTTTTGGATCTATTTTAATTGGGAATAAATTACTAACTTATAATATTTATATAGCTTTGCTTTTAAAAAATAACATAAAAATGTAAACCATGACCAGAAATATACAAGGTGTGTGTGTCAACGGTGCGCGCAGTTTTTAACCGACTTCAAAAAAAAAAGAGATGTATGTATGTTTGTTTTTTCGCGATTATCTCGCGTTTGGCTGAACCAATTTTGATGCGGTTTTAAGTATTTGTTTCACTTAGGAGAAGGTTTGTTTATTTTAACCGACTTAAAAAGGAGGTTCTCAGTTCGAAGTTTTTACAGAGTTGTCTGATTTTAAAAAATCTTTTTTGGTTTGGTAGGGCATACTTACGAGGTGGTCCCATTGTCACCAAATCTGAATCTGATGAGAGGATCCGTGAGGAATTGAGGGAACTCTTCAAATATTACAGGCATAAATACAGCGATTTTTTTAGTTACAAGTCATCATTTGCATTCAGAAAGTATCATTTGGTGAAGTGGAAATGATGATGAAGACCACAAATGGATACCCGAACTCCTCAGTGGTACCTATTTTAAGGGTGGCGATAAGATATCTTGATTAAGATAGTTGAGCAATTGTAACGAAGAACATTTAATTGTTTAAATATGACTATGACTTTCCCGAGGCGTTGCTTGCGGCGAGCTTAAAATGTCTTAAAGTTTCATATCAACTAAGAAGTGGGACTACATAACAGCTTATATTATCACTAAAAAGTTTGAAATAAAATAAATATTAAAAAAAGTAACAAAAAACCCCGACTTCAATTGGACTGACCAATAAAAGTTAAGTTATTTTTTGCGTTTTTAAAGGCGGTTTTTGTTTTTTTAAACATTTATTTTATTACAAGCTTTTATTGAAGACGATTGTGAAGAGCCGCTAAAATCGTGAGCTGTCAAAAAAAATCCAAACAAATTTAGCTCCGGGCGATAACCTTTCTCACCCCCTAAATCAACTCCGATTTACACGATTTTTGAATATGTTGTAGTTATTATAAAGAACTAGGTCTGTACGTTTTTTTTTCATTTGTTTCATTCTAAGAAATATTTCCTTGAAAATGAAAACGTACAGACATAGTTTTTCATGATAATAATATGTACAACATATTCAAAAATCGTAAAATTCGGAGTAGGTTTAAGGGGAGACAAACGTTATCGCATTTTGTATGGAAATTTGTAGCTTCACAATCATCTTAACTTAAAAATATTGAAACACATCTAGATATACCTATAACATATTTTTAAGAAACTTCAAGAAAA
The DNA here is from genome assembly GCA_948252455.1 of Acleris cristana. Taxonomy (NCBI): domain Eukaryota; kingdom Metazoa; phylum Arthropoda; class Insecta; order Lepidoptera; family Tortricidae; genus Acleris; species Acleris cristana. The sequence continues at coordinate 49,580,756 of OX411771.1, forward strand.
ACGGTTCTTTGTTTGACCTTTGTGTATGTTAGTATGTATGTATCTTCGCAACTATCACAATTTTTTTTATATATTCTATGTGAATAAATAACGGAGTAGGATATAAAATCAGTCATGAATATTTTAACAAAAAAAAATAAAAAAGGCAGGAAGATAGGAAGGGAGGAAGATAGTACTTAATGGAAAATTCGGAATTGTCAACATTCGTTCTCGGTAATATTAAATTCGACATATAATATTCGGAATAGTACATTTCGATGCTAGTGCGGAAAGTATGTCATTAATTCACGAGTACCGAGATATACAGGACGAGTGAAGAACGACATTTCCGCACGTGTATCGAACGATGTTTTTTCATACATTTGCAAAAAAAATGTGTATCTGTGTACATGTGTATGTGGGTATCTGTGTATCTGTCCTCTTCCCCCCGGACCTCTGAAGTGAGCTTAACGTGTACACACACTCTGTCCGAAATTGCTTAAATTTTAATAAAAACAAAAATTATAACGTCAAATACTAGGAGTGCATAAACATTAGAAGTACCTACCTAACCTACAGTCATCCGCGCTGAGTCGGGCGCGTGCGCCGCACCGTGCTACCCTTCTAATTACCTCTGCGCTCCTGGTACTTTATTTAAACATGCAAACTCTTTGGTTGGATGCACGGCTTATATATTTAAAAAAAATGGAAAAGTAAAACGCACTAGTTCGCGAAAACCAACTTTCCGCGCGATATTCAGCTACAAAAAGTACCACTTTTTGAGCAACTGTATTGAAAAAACGTTTCCGTTCTCGCTAATATTAAATTCGAGATTTTGAAAATTCGGCCTTATATTTTTCAGGTAGGTATTGTAAAACTTCGGAATTATGAAATTCAGTATTTTCAAATTCGGAATTAAATAATTCGAGATTTCAGGGTGTTTCCAGTTTTATAAATCGACCCAAAAAAAAATTGCTAGAGTCAAACATTTCTATAATATGTGAGGAGTTTCCTCAATTCCTTACGGATCCCCTCATCAGATTCAGATTTGTTGACAATGGGACCACCTCGGAAGTACACTCTATCAAACCAATAAAGATTTATTTAAATCGGACATCTCTGTTAAATGTTTAAACTGAAAACCTCCTTTTTTTAAGTCGGTTAAAATACCAAAACCTTCTCCTAAGTGTAAAAAATACTTTTCTGAAAACCGCATCAAAATCGGTTTAACCAAACGCGAGATAATCGCGGACAAACATACATACATACATAGATACAAATATACATACATACATACACACAGGTTTTTTGAAGTGGTTTAAAAAATTAAACATATTAACTTCAAGCACAAATTATAATTATAATAATCCATCTAAATTCGCTTTCACTATTCCGTATTTTAATAATAGTAGTATGAAATAAGTCGCATCTTTTTTGAAAAACCTCAAAAATAATTAATAATTCAAATCATGCGGGATAGGTGCAAAACTTTGAATGCTCGTTACCAAAGTATATTATTTTTGAGATATTTCTTTGAGCAAGCGTGCGATATCACTTGAGAGATGCGCACTTCTTTTCTTCTTACCAATCACAAAGAAAGTTATAAATAAAATATCGTAGGCAAGTAAACAAACACTTCACACCGATATCCACCGACCGGAAGTCTGACGAACGAAAAAATCTGTCCAAACATTCAAAACAAAAACAAATTTAAAACAAATCCTAAATAAAGCAATGTATATTTTGTGCGAACGATAAAAGGTTTATTGTCTTCTGACGTCGCGAAAAGTCTGACCTTCCGACAAAGCTTCGGGCGCCTTCGGCACACTTCGGCTCCCTCAATTCGCCGTCTTGCTTAAGCGGCAATACCCTATGAATTGTTAGGTAATGCAATAATAAGTCGAAACTCTAGCGCATAGAGATTGAATTAGCTTGAAACCGTTCGATTAAGTTTGAATAGACTAAGAGACGATGGGGTATTGGCATAGGGTTAGCGCTTAGTCGAATTAACTCTATCGTTTGGTTGCCCTTTCATTGAACTAAGTCGACGATAGGCTTAGCGCATCCTTGGGGTTTTTAAAAACAAGTCTATCAAATAGCATATCGAAAACCCCTTTCGCGCTAAGCGGTTCCGATCCCTGCACATATTTAGTCTCAAAATTATATTTATTTTTATAATACATAATTTTAATTGGTGTTAAATGTTTTTAAAGGTTTATTATACAAATTATTAGGATGTCAAGTGTTAACTAAACGCCAAGACTGATATCCGGAATGAATAAATTATAGAACTGTTATTACCATGGCAACGCTCATTATAGAATTGTTTTTACTCTTCGGTTACGCTATAGGTGGTATTCTGACACAATTAACGATATCAATATTAGCGGTTTATAGTACGCGAGTAGAAAAAACTCTTTTTATGCTGATGGTTAAGAAGTAGAAGAAATTTAAATATAGAATGCCTGTAAAGACATGTTACCACTACATATGCAATTCCACGCTCTCGGTAATTCATCTATATCTGTGAACTGTTTTCAAAGTCATAATAGACGAACGTCGTTCAAGCATAATGTAAACAAACAATCGCAATATGATATAATTTATTATTTAAGGGCTGATTTTTCAATCCCCAGATAAAACTATCCGTCAGTTAAATGTATTACTATCCTTTTCTGAAGTCATATGAAAGAAAAGGACAGAGCTAAATAATTTACCTTCCGGATAGCTTTGTCTGGGGATTGAAAAATCAGCCCTAAGAGTACATAAGAATTCAACCATTGCTTATTACCTAGACCTCAGTTAATACAACACTTCCTACATGACCTTCTTACTAGACTAGATTTACTTAACACAATCACATTAAATTTGTTTAAAAGGCGGATTCCATACTTCCAATCATGAGTTTCTACAATAAATGTTTATGCCGTCATATTGAACCTCTTGTAAAACCTCACCACACAAATTATTAACATTTATCACACATGACTCAAAAGAGAAATGGTCTCATTAATATATTAATTTCATCATAAGAATTACAGTCAATTTGTAAACAAATAAATTTGACATGACAACAGCTGTCTTCAAACGTAGGTGTCAGCTAGATATCTAAATTGTACTTATAAAATAAAATATTGGAGAGGTTTTAATTTTTTTATGTAAAACCACACAAGTGCTTGATATAGCGCAATTGGGACGGGCATTTAGGGGTCAAATGAAGATCATTTCTTAATTTTAATATAATTAATTCATTGTAAGATATTTTTTTAATCTAACTACTGGGATCGATTCGAAAAGCCTATTCATCGAAATGGTTTTGAAATTGTCATACAATTGCCATCCTCGTGCGTTTTCCTCACCCAGTCATTACAAGGTTAGCTGGAAGAGATCCCTTAAAGGGATAAGTTCGCCTTTGTACATAGTTCATATTCTTATAAGTGTTTATTTGTTATACGATTTCTTTTTGTGCAATAAAGAGTTTACTTACTTACTTACTTACATTGTTAAAAATGGGTGTATCCCAATTGATGTTGGTTGGAATTGATATGGATGGAAAGTATTTTTTCATTTTTAAACTTTTTTCCCTGACCTCCTCAGACCGTCCCTGACTTTCCCTGACTTTCCAGGAAGTGGACACCCTGGGTAGTGACTAAGTACCTAGTACCTAGTCCTGGGTTCGATTCCCGGTCAGAGTAAATATTCGTGCGATAGGTGCGTGTGAGTAGGTATTGGTTTCTACGTCTTGGGTGTTTTATATGTAAGTACCTAAATAGTAATATTAAGGTTGTATTTTTCACTACATAAGTAGTATGTTCATCGTTACCTAGTACCAAAAGTACAAGCCTAGAACCTAGTTTGGGACTACCTAGGTCAATTTGTGTAAGATTTTCCCGTGATATTATTATTCATATATTTATTCAATGTTGTGTAATGCCGCGCGGCGCGATCTGCCAATGCTTAATGGAAGCCGCCTTGCGCGAAAGCGGTATTATCAAAAGGTCGAAAAGGAATTTACATATCACATCACATACCTATAAAAATAATTATTATTTAGTGTCAACAGATAAAAATATGTAAGTAAAATAATTTAAATTTGGTGCTTAGGTACCTAACAATATTAATACTTACTTTAGGTTTGTGTAATTTATGAAAATTACTATGATTATAAATAAATCACAGATCAAAGTATGGCCAAGTAGGTGACTAAAATTGACAAACAAGTTTGGACAGCCCTGACGCTCGAGCGGCAATAGGTATCAGAATCTCCTAAAGGGCCGGAGTCGAGCTACTTTTCTATTTATACTATTCTTGCATGCACCCGATAGTTAGGAATACGTTTTAAAATCATGCCTCCAATTTTCTCTTCAAACCTACATAAAATACATACATATTCTGGTTTTGTTGCGATGTTGATTTCGGTGTGATATTTATAGCATAACGTTATGAAAAATTATCGGTATATTTAAACAAATTGTTGAACACTATGAAATATAGCGTTATGATAACGATGTTTTTTATAACGTTATGAAGATCTGATATCAATAATAGGTTCGGGAAAAAAATGGATTTGATTGCAAAAATAGAAACTGGAGTTAAAAAAAATATGGCCAAATTCATAATTAGAACCAAATAAATATCGGGTGGAACTCAGAGTCGTATTATTAAACTGATCTTGACTCAGTTGCCCGCCTCGAGATGCGTCTGAAGTGACAACTTCCTGTGGATTGACGTTTACTATGATCTATATTACCAAACCAGTTTCAATCAAAATTCATGTTAAAAGTATTAGAGCCCAAAGCAAGGGAAAACTAAATAAAATTAAGTTTTAAATGAAACTAATAGGTCCTTTGTAGGTAAACATTAAAATTCAACGCAAAGTGTGACTGGTATTCCTTACTTGGTCGGTTACTTACTGTCCACAATTTGCAAGGATGCACTCTAGATCCATCAGGTAACCTACATGCTCCTTTGCCGGACTCTTATAAAAAAACCGGCCAAGTGCGAGTCGGACTCGCGCACGTAGGGTTCCGTACCACTATACATCTAAATAAATGTTTTTCTTTATTCTTTATTATATTGGAGTTGATTGAATGAAAGGTAAAATGCGGTTTACGATTTATAACGTATTAAAAAAAAACTAATTATTAGATCTCGTTCAAACCAATTTTCAGTGGAAGTTTGCATGGTAATGTACATCATATATTATTTTTACATTTATCATTCCCTTATTTTAGAAGTTACGGGGGGGGGGACACACACATTTTTCCACTTTGGAAGTGTCTCTCGCGCAAACTATTCAGTTTAAAAAAAATATATATTACAAACCTCAATATCATTTTTGAAGACCTATCCATAGATATCCCACACGTATGGGTTTGATGAAAAAAAATAATTGAGTTTCAGTTCTAAGTATGGGGAACCCCAAAAATTTATTGTTTTTTTTCTATTTTTGTATGAAAATCTTAATGCGGTTTACCGAATACATCTACTTACAAAGTTTCCATAGTATAGCTCTTATAGTTACGGAAAAAAGTGGCTGTGACATACGGACGGAGAGACGGACGGACGGACGGACAGACATGACGAATCTATAAGGGTTCCGTTTTTTGCCATTTGGCTACGGAACCCTAAAAACGATACAAACTGTCCGGCCTGGCCTTGGATGGAAAACAATAAAACCCTAACAAAAAAGTAAGTCTTTCAGGGAGTTCTTTATCACGAAATTATAACCCCTAAACATTTTTAAGTTATCACAAAATTTTAACTGCAAAATATTTTAGATAAAAAAATAAGTTCAAAACTAAAACCCGACTACTGAAAAGTATGAAACAAGAAAACATTATCATCTGAAATTGTTATGTAGAAACTAAAGGGTAAGGGCATATGACCAC